>OW051468.1:8535825-9758718 GCA_932521025.1 Oscheius onirici | reverse complement strand
CGTTGCCAATCCGAATGAGAGCAGTTACATGGTGGTATGGATAACCCCGGGCTGTTCAGGAAAAGTTTCCTTTCACGTTTTTTCTGGGCATCGAAAAACTATCAGACACGATGCAGTTTCAAGAAATCCTGATTTCTCATGTTCCTTTGAGCTTTGCGATTTACCCGGTCGATCCCGATCTACCCTTTGATCCCAAATCATTCTGTGAATTTATCTTTGCTTCCAAGCAGAGGTTTGTCATCACTTATGCAACTTAATCTCTCTTCTCTGCTTCTTTGTTTTGTGTCTCCGCCTTTGAGTCTGCCGAATTTGTGTTCGTGCTCGTGTGACTAAATAAACAATCAACAACATCTTCGTTCAGTTTTAAATGAATGCTTTTTTGCTGAATGCTGACTTTGCATGCAGTCATTCAAGAAGACAGTGAGGAAGAGTCTGTGGAATTGACTAGAGAGGTGGTTCTTTATCTTTATCGAACACTGGAAATTGAAAACAGTTTTTCCATCTTCGAATAATCGTCAAAACTGACATTTTTCTAAATTTGAAGAAAGTCCTCCATCTGTGTGGTGGGCGCTCAGCTGCTCTCGCCCGATTCAGAGTCATTTTTCTACGATTTTTCATCGAGTTCTCTCCGTCTTCATTAGATACCTTCTAAACACGAGCAATTAACCTTCTCCTGCATTCTTCAATTCAGTTTGGTACTATTGAAAAAAAACGTTGGAAGAAGAGGGAGAGGAAAATACGCAGCTTTCAATGTAAAAAAGTATTTTTCGTCTCGAGTCTCTCGCTGCTTTTGTCTGCCTTGGACAGAGTATCTTGTGAGATACTGTATTCTTGACTAGACAACAGAAAGTCAGAGTACTGGGTATAAGCACACTTAGAGAGGGGAAGAGTACACGACATCTCACTGTTCTCAAGATTCTGTTCTATTCAGTTGTTCCGTTGTGAGAGAGCCAGTGTTAGTGAGAGTCGTAGTGAGAAAGTCAAGGGGCAAGAGTACGGGACTTTTAACACGGGCGCAGCTTTAGAGCATTTATCAGGGCAATAGTATGGTTTCGATCTATGCTGAGCTGAGGAATGAATCGGGCTTTTCCAAATAACCAGGCAGTTCGAGAAGAGATGGGAAATTTTTCGAGAAGCAGACAGCAGAAATGAGTATGTGTTGCAATTGGAACTGTAGTAAAAATTTTGATGGCAATCTTGAGCAATCTGTTGTAATGCAACGGGTAACCAAACCACCGAGTAGCGCTTCGCGCTAGGCGCAAATCACTTCATGTATGGCTTCGGCTCGGCCTAAACCAAACCAAACTGGCCCCGCCTAGAGAGTGTCAATTACCAGTCCGACCCCGTGGAATCGACACGTTCAAAGAACCAACCCTCCGTTATTGTAATTTGATCTGTCACTTTGCCCTCAATATAACTCGCTCACAAACAACTCCCTAAACATTCATGAAGCTATTCTGTCTCCTCTTCCTCGTTTCCTCCATGGCCTTTGCCATAGATCCACGCTGTTCCCATCGCCTCGAGTCAGGGGACATGCAAGGCTCTTTTCATCAAGTAAGTCTATTCTCCGGATAACAAAAAGTAATATCAAGATGGGGCCTACGACACTGGTTTGAAGGAATGCCGCAAGTTTGGATATGGAGGCTGTGGAGGGAACGAGAACAAGTTTGAGACTGAAGAAGATTGTAAGAAAGTGTGTCATTGATCACAGAGACAATTGTATAATTTGATCAGTACTTGTTGCCGGAACTGGCTGATGGTTTTCGCTTGCAACAGACACAAAACAGGAGAATACATATAAGAGAAAGTAAGGCCAATGCGAAGAGGATGATATAGATAAAGAGTAGAATCTCCTTGTCCGACAGACGGTCTGTAGTGCCCTGTTGAGTGACTTCTTCGTCATATTCGCGGCTGGATGACTAAAAATGATTCAAATTGATAGACTTATACTCTTACCAAACGTCTATCCAGTTCTTCCTCGTTCAGAACGGGGCTCCTCTGAATCTTTTCCGATTCGCGTCCTTCTTCATCGCTCTCCGGCTCACCCCATCTTTTGATAGTCTTGACTACTACTTCTCCGTTGAGAAGAGGGGTTACGGTCTTCGTCATGTCCGTTGTTGATGTACTGAGTACAGAATGATTGATCTCGAAAAATACCTTTACCTTGGTTCAGCTCTGGTATGCACCTCAGCTCGAGCTTCAGCTTTAGGACTGAAACTGACTGCTATCCGAATAGTACTTCGTGGAGTCGTCGATAAAACTGCACTCTTTACGACAATTTTCGGCGGGAGAAGACTCAGTTCTGGAGCGGGGGTTGTCCATGCTGGTTCGACTTTGATGGGTCCTTGAGGAAAGTCGTCGCCTAGAAGAGTTGTAGTGTCCACTTCGACCGGTCGAACAATCTAAAGATCTGTATGAGTCTTTCCCAGTCCAGCGTGATCCATTTTTCCAGCTTATTTACATTTTATGACAAAACGTTACCTCCATTGAAGAAAGATGGCGGCCATTGCTGGCTGACAGCTGAAATTGATAATAGATAATGAAGGAAATGGAACGAACCGTAGAGGACCGATACCTCGCTGAGGACCAAAAAAAGTTGGGCGGAATGTTTTCCATGCTATCGTCAGAGAAAATGTTTCGTAGGCTCGAGGGGATGACTGAACCAACAGATCATTGTTACAAGAATCTACTTACTAATGGTAGAATCGTCATATTCTGTACTACTGAGAAAAGTTGTGGAAGAAGGGGACAAAGTGGTAGTTTTCTCTCCTTTGATTCGATTTTCCTCCAAGATGGTCTTCTTGGTATAGTTTGGACTCATACTCGCCTCTGTTTCGACCTTGTAAGTTGTGTATTTTTCAAAAGTATCCTCGTCGAGATGAACTATCGTTCCTTGCCCGTTTAGAAGAGCTGGGATTTCATCCATTTCAGTTACTCGACCATCCAGTTTTGATAGTATCTGATCCCTCATTGTAATCGTCTCTTCTTCTCCTAGAAGCTCCGATTTTTCAGTTTGCTCGGTAACAGTCTCCTCTTCCAAAAGTTCCGATAGCTCTCCCGAAGTCGTTTCGTAGAGTTCCGTCGACGTGAGTACGGTATTCTCGGACGATTCGAGGAGCTCGTTTAGAAGAGTTGTAAACTTCTAAAATTTTGCTTGTTCAAAGAGTCAAATATTTTAATAGACTTTTCATACCTCTCTGTCCTGTGCATGGGTGCTAGTGGTACTCGTTCGTTTTGTAGTCATCGGCCTCGTACTTTGCTCTTCCCATTTATTAATAATTGTTGTCAGTTCCTGCACTCTGCATACAGAATGGAAGAAAACTTACATCTGCCTCTTCCGAAGCCCCTTTAGCAATCTTTACAAAGTCGTAAATCTGACAGTTATCCAGATCGACATCGTCAAAAAGGAGATCGTTTTCAGGCACTATAAAGTTTAGAAAGTAGTCCCTAAATACCTTTTATAAGATCGATGAAAAGAGAAAAAAACCTAAAGTTTAGTCTTCGAAAGATTCTCCCAGCCGATGGACAATAAGTTCCTACAGTGTTCTCTAGACAGAGTGAGTTGAGGTGAAGATATCGACAAGTCTCTCGGTCAGGAACAGAATCCTTTTCCTGTGTTACCCGTAGAGAGACAGCCTCCTTGAGAAAAGTTGAGCATTTGACTTGCATAAACGAACGATACTTGCTCACACATTTGAGCTCAGAGGCTAGAGCTGGAAGTAGAAACATGCAATAAATTTATACAAGATTCTGTACTGAATCGGTCGTTAAAGTTTACCTCCCAAGACTCCTTTACATTTGAACCGAACATCTCTTGCATACTTGTTCAGTTCTTTTTCTTTTGGACAGTTTTTCAAGCAGTCCAGTCGATCGTAGAGTCTCCTGAATCATCATTTTCAAGAGCTGGGTTTTTTCCTACCAGCAAACATCTTTCAACATAGAGACTGGTTTCTGTTTCTCCAAAATATGCTCAATGGTAGCCTTATCTACTCCCTTCCTTCCAATGGATCTAGTGTGTAGTCGATCACATCTGGCGGTACATTCCTCCCCCTAAAATACTCGGTTATTTCGACCCAGTCACAACATGAATTATTACAAAAAGAGAGCAATCGGCAAAAACTACCTAGCCTGGTATCATACCTTGGAAACTGCAGCAGTGGGTAGGAGGAGTAAAAGTAGAAGGATCATTTCAACGAGCCCGCTGTTGCCAATTCCTCATCCTGAAAGATGCTTGCAACAAAGATAGGGGAGTCAATTAAAACGGAGAGCAGAATGACTTGGCATCAAATATGAGAGGCAGATTCAGTGACACGCAACCCGAAAAAAGAGCGAGATCAATTCATTAGTCGGTGGAGGGACAAGGGTCTCTCTCATGTCCCCAGGGTGTGCCCAGTTGTCACTCTCCGTCCCATTATACCATAAACTGGACTATAGATCACGATAGATATTTGACTGGAGGGAAGGGAACAACGTTTAGTATTCACAGAATTGTGTAGAGAGGAGAAGAGTTGACAAATGGAAAGGGACACCTGGTTGCAGAAGAAGTCTGAGATAAAAAGAAGCGGCTCTGCTTACGGAACTGTGATCTTCTAATTTTAAGGCCAAAGAGGTTTAGAAACTTTCAAACTTTCGTCTGTTTCTAAGAGAATTCGTCTATTCCTAAGAAATAAAATTACATGACTTCTCTCTTGGAAAAGAATGTCCCATGGCTTTCAGGGATAGAGAGAAGAGAGTACATAGGAAAAATATAATTGTAAACTTTTGAAATGCGGCTAGACAGTGAAGAATTCCAACTGAACTGAGCCTCATGATTACAGGAAGACCATGACGGATACCAGAGTACTGCTGGGAGAGAATCCATAGAAACAGTGACTTTATAAACATATAGTGATCTACAACATAAAAATGAGCAAGTTTTCGTCTAGGCATAGCAAACAAGTATATCTCTGAATGAGGGACTACTACGTAATAGAACTGTTTTTAATAGAACTGTAACGAAATAGAACTATAAATCCATTTTGTTGTAACTCTATAGAACTGTAATGTTAGAGAACTGTAACTGAATAGAACTAGCGTTTCTAATTTCTCCAGAATTCAAGTTCTATATCGTTACTCTTCTATTTGGTCACAGTTCTATGAAGTTGCAGTTCTATTTCATAGCAAGTTCTATTTCGTTACAGTTCTATTTCGTAGTAGTCCCCTGAATGAGAGAGAAAGAGTCAAAACACGCAGTTTTTCCTCAGGACTAGAATCTCCGAATGCATTTCACAGCTGGCTGTCCGCTCTTGTTAAAAAGTCATAGTTTTTTGCTTCCCGGGTGGAAATAGAAACAAGAGAGTATACTCGGACCACATGTGGTTCGCGAGAATGAGAGCGTAGCGACAGCCGTCCACCACAAGCTGTTTTTGAGTGCCATCACCAGCCTTCAGCCGATGCTGCATCAGCTGGCTCTAATCCCGAAAGTATAAGCAAAAACATAAACGAGAAAAGACACACGTCTTGTTGCGGGTCTGTCTCGTCGTTTTTCCGCAATGCATAATTGAGTAGAATGTGGAAGTGAAAGAGAGGGCCAGAGTGATTGATTAGCATGCAAGGGAAGATGACAAAAGAGTGGTTTTTATTCAAAATCCAGAAAACAGAAACATAACAAGATGAAATCAACAAAGAGAACTATTTTTTGTTCTTGTTCTTGGTCGGAATACTTTTAGCCAGAATGAGTCCGTGATCGTATAGCAATTGGCAGAAGGTACGACGCTCCGATTCGGACAGGTCCGGTAGCTCTTCAACTTTGGTCCACTCGGGACAGTGATCGAGGAGAGTCGTAAAGGCTGCGACGAACTGAAACCTCGTAATTTTTCTCGCATAAGATTAGCCTTCTCTCTATCGTTTCACCAGAATCTTCTTTTGTAAACAATAAAAAATAGATGTACTACCTTCATGTCCAGGTCAACCGTTTGTTCCTCTCTGCCCTCAAAGAGACGCGAATTGTTGTATCGATGTGCTACGAAACAACTGTCCTCAGTCTCAAAGATGAGTCTCTGGCCGTGTCGACGCGTCAGACGGACTTGAATCTGGGAGTGGAACTGGATAGGAGTTCCGACAAGAAGATTCTCCGCGGACTGTCCCATTACATGAAACTTTCTCTCGGCCGGAGTCAGCATCGGAGGCAGAGCTGTCTTCATGAACTCTCTGGCCATAATGTCGACAGCGCTTTCCAGACATGTGTCGGTGATGAAATTGCGCAGCATGGACATGTGACGGTCCAGAGGATTGACAAATCTGGAAAGTTTTGTCCTGATTGTTGTCTTCTGTGCACTCACTTTTCGATAAAGTACTCGTTCATTCGGTACTTGTAGTCAGCCACGCCGTTCATATCCAGAAGTCCAATGGGGAGTCCTCGTCTCATCTTTGATCTTTCATTGGCCAAAGAGGTGATTGCTTCCGGGATCAGCTTGTCTATTAAATCAGCCCATGTCGTTTTTCTTCCTGTGGAGACTGTCACGTGCAGAGAATGAACGTTCTTGTCTGTTTTAGCCTGAACGAGACATAATAATAAATGGTTTCGTTTCCTGAGACCCACCTGATGAATGAATCCTCTAGGAATGTAAAGCATGTCCCCGGGATTGAGCCAGCCCTCAAAGCACGGCTTTCTCCCCTTCATATCCTCGTCCGTAAAGTTGCCGCTACTTTCTCTGGGCAACTCATCCTCATCAGATTCCGGGGCGTAAATTTTCCAGTACTTTCGACCTTCGACTTGAAGCAGAAAGGCATCAATGTCGTCCCAGTGCGGAGCAAAGCCAGCACTTCCAGCCGGAGTCAGATACGTGTTGGCTCCGACAAAGCAGCCAAAGACTTCCTGGAGAATCTCGCAAAGATACCAGATGTGGTCGTCAAAGGCCTGAGGATTGGTCAACTGAACTGATCTTCCTTGCTGAACATTTTTTACATTAAAAATGCCGGGAAATACCTTCAAATGAGCTTTAATCTGTCGTGGGTAGGCTCGTCCACTTCCATTTGGAGTTATCCTGGTACTGTTCTTGTACTCGGCCACATTGATGTTGACTCCATATTCTATGTAATTCTGAGGAATCTATGCTTCAGATTATGGGTTTCACCAACCTTTTCCAATGTTTGAGCCAGCCGCTGGGTTGAAAATAGATCCCCATAATAGTTGGGGTGATTGCGCTGGACGACGAGGCAGTTCTGTTGGTAGAACTCACTGAAACCGTTTAGATATATGTTTCGTACACCAAACTACTTGAAAAACGTCTGAACATCGCAACTACTGATCATCCAGGCCAGAGCACGAGTGGCAGAAACACTCGAATCCTCATCACTGAATGGGAACTCGGAGAATGTCAAGGGAGAAGATTTGCTTGTCTGGAAAAGCTCTTGTCTGTCTTCCAGAACTCTGTACTCTTACCTTTTTGAGTACGGTAGCTACTCGATCTTCACCTAGGTTTCCTTCCTCGTCGGAGGAAGCGTCCTGTTCACTGTGCTCTGAACAGGAGGAACAATTATTATGGTCTTCTTCCTCATCAACCATCTCCTCGTCTTCCAATTCCGCCCCACTTTCTGGACTACCATAAGCCTCCTCGTCTAAAGTTATCGGTAAGATCAAAATGTCAAGATTACCGTCTTCAACAATTTCGGCAATGTCAGAGGCATCTAGTGTCATGTCATCAGCGTCAATCTCTTCGTCTACCAACTCCTCATCTTCCAGTTCTTCGTCTTCCAGACTTTCAAAGTTCTGAATAAATTAGCTTTCATTATGAGCTGGAATGACGATACCTCTTCATCAGAAACTTCTTCGTCCTCAAGGTCTTCGTCTTCCACTAAAAAGAGTTATTTTTTAGCGAAAGAATTTCTCGAAAACACATCAAGTTTATGCTTTTACAAAGCTTGATCGACTTACTGTTATTGACATAGTTTACAAACTCGTCGGCAGCTCCACCATCATCAAAGAGATCAGCGAACCTGATGTTTCCTAAAAACCTTTCCTTATCCGAACATTTATCAATATCCACTCACCGTTTTGCTGTGGCACTGCGACAGTTTCTTCGTGTTCTTCATCGGAATAGGATTCAATCTCTTCAACTATTACTTCACGAAATTCGTTACAGCATATTTGGTAGCTCTTACTTTTTTTCGGATTAACTTCCTTCTTGTTTTGCTTACTCATTTTGGCAGCCTGTTTCCCCTTAGGTTCTGAACTGCCCATTTCATCCTCGTACATGTAGAAGACGCTTTCATCTGAGAGTTATGGTCAGAAAACTTCAGTTTACCAACTTACCCCTTGCCTTCTTCTTCTTAGGAACCTCTTCCGTATTTCTCTTCTTTTGTACTTTCCCATGTTGATGAGTATCGATTCTCTCTGCTAAATTGCCGTCATTTCGACGTTTTCTCTTGGTGTGCAACTAAAAAATATCTGATAGTATCAGTCACAATACATGAGTACCTTTTCAAAGTGCTTGGTGACCGTTTCCTTCTCTACTGGCTCCTCGAAATATGCTTGGTCTATAAAATTTTCAGTACGTTTTTCTTTGACTCACGAGCTGTCTTCACTTGTCCTTTTTCGATCAACTCCCATGGATCCGACTTCTGATTCTTCCTCTCGTTGTCCTTGACTCCATTGACTTGACTAACTCCTTTCTGCCTGGAGTTCTTCTTACCCATTCTTCTGAAATGATGAATATTTTGGTTTTAAAGCTGAAAAATGGAGTAAAATCGATAAAGTCGGGGGGAGGGGAAGCGACGCAAGGAAATAATCAGAAGAAAAATTAACACTTGAAGCTCGCAAATTTGAGCGAGGAATTTTTAGAAAGATAAAATTGTCTTAGTGAGCCTTCTGAAGGTACGTTTCTGTCTTATTGCGATTGTTTTTCTATGAAAGGAAGTAGAACCAAAGTCAGGAAGCTTGAGAGTCACAGCTCAATCGTATTAAAAGTCTTTTTCGAAATGTTTTGTTCCGACGGAAAAGGCAACCTTTTTTTGAAGCTGATTCCAGCTTCCTGGTTTCCGATTTATCTTTCATCTGTCACCACTTTTTCAACAACAAAAATGCCAACAGAAGATTGAAAAGGACTTTTTGAAATATGTGGATTCCGCCACAGACGATCAAAACACTGATCTGCGTCTCTAACCCGGCCCGTGCTTCTGTTTTCGAATGGTGTTCTTTCTTTATCTCATTTCTTCGCATAATTTTCCACGTTTCCAGGTTGATTTAATTGGAAAAATGGGCGATTTCGAACGTTTCTACAACGATATCAAGGAGACCGAAAAGGAAGACTCGGTTCTCACATCGGCCCAGCAGCTCGATAGGCTTTTGAAGCCGGGAAGCACTTATCTCAATCTGAACCCTTTCGAAGTACGTTTTGCTCCTTTTTTTTAAACCGAAATCACAATTTAGGTGCTCCAACTAGATCCAGAAACAGATGTCGAGGTTGCCAAGAAGAAGTACAAGAAGCTCTCAATTCTTGTCCATCCTGACAAGAATCCAGACGACAGGGAGCGAGCAGATAAGGCATTCGATAGTAAGCTACTTTTATAACCTAACAACATATTTTTAGTTCTCAAGAAAGCCATAGCCACGCTCGAAGACCCCGTCGCGCTGAACAAGTGCAAGGACTGCTATACGGAAGCTCGTGCTCGTCTTGCTATAGTTGTGAGTGTTTCCTAGCTTGTTCACTTGGCATACATTGGACTCAAAATATTGCGTAGAAAGTGGAAAACGAAAATGCCACCTATTTCTTTAAAGCAAAACATTATTCCAGATGTCCGAAAAACGACGCAAGGCAAAGAAGGACAGCGGTGATGACAAAATCGAGGAGGACGATCCAGCAGTTTACAAAAAGCAGCTGTGGATCTACGTTACCAAAGTGTTCACGGATCGTGAGCGAAAGAGAAAGCTGCTAGAAGAGCGTGCTAATGAGGAACAGTCAGTCTTCATTCAAATGTTGCTAAATATCACTTTTCAGAAGAATCGCAGCAGAAGCCATGTCTCAGCAGGCTGAGAAGAGAAAGCTAGCCGAGGAATTTGCCAAAAATTACGAAGAATCACGCGACGATCGTACAGGAAGCTGGAAACATTTCCAGGCCAAGAAAACTCGTCGCGAAGAGAAGGGAAAATCGATGAAGGGATCCATGTTCAAGCCGCCGAAGGGCAAAATTCACAGCTGATTTCACAATTGGTCTCATATGTACAATAAACGGAAGGAATTCATCGACAGTAAACAATTATTCACGAACATTATTTACCAGGAGAAAAACTTCGCGTATTTGTCCTCTTCAACATCTGACCAGCCAGTACAGACTTTCCAGTCTCCTCGAATCTGTTTGATTGATTCGTTCTAAGAAATAGTTTGTTTCCCCGTGAAAACAAACCCTCAAAAGGCCAGCGATACGACGACAGGTCACAGTAGAGAGCTCTTCGATCTGCAAGAACTCGGCTGCCTGAACAGTAGTTTAGTATTTCGGTTGTAAGCTGACTGAACCTCGACTAGGCAAAGAAGATCTGCCTTGTTTAGGCTCATGATGAAGTTTGTCTCCCAATCTGGAAGGCCGGGCGTACTGTCGGCGTTTACTTGCTGTTCTTGCATTAAATCAGCCGTTTGGTGATGTTCTAGCCATTCGACTACCTAGCTTACAGAGTGTAGCGAAAACACGCATTGTTTACCTTGTTCAGAGTGGGAAGACTGATGTTTCCCACAGGAATTCTGCAGTCTTCAGTTTCTGTGTCCCTGTAAATTCGATCCAGAATCACAGACTTCTTGAGAAGCTCTGGATTGATGGGAACTTCTCCTCCACCGTAGGAAATCAACGTTACGAGCTTCATATTTTGACCGAGTTAACGGAAAATGGCTGACAACTAAATTTAAGGGAAACAGACCGATGTTTAGATGGTAAACGAAAGGAAAATAGAAGTCAAACACAAATCTACGTCGAGTCGAAAACTTCGACTTGAAACGAACCAGATTTTCGAATTGACGGTCTGAGCAAGGTTCCTAGGAGAAACACCAATTTTGTTCCGTTCAAAGAAACTGACTACTGATTCTGACAATAACTTTTACTAATTTTACCGCTAGCCCGAAATCCGTCTAATTCTGCAGTCGTATTTCCTGTCCAAGACAAAAAATCCTTCACCACATTCGATAAGCTCAGTCTCGGTTGAATCAAAATTCGAAGAGTCCACATTTACAGTAAAGATCTTTATGTGGAAGAACACGTGACAATATGATTCAGTTGTTGTTTCCATTATCCTGTCGCATCTGCTGCTGAAAATGAGTTTATTGGAGACACAAAATGAACTAACCATTGTGACGTAGCACCCAGTATGATATCCGCTCATGTACCAACTCATCAACATGGAGGACAGAGCTTCGACCTGATCCGGCTGGCCGAGATTTTCGAAAATGGCAGGTGGAGGAGGGGCAAATGGAGGCAGCTAAAAATGATCGTTCATGGAGAGAAAAAAGGCAACTTACAAAATTCGAAGGGTTAGATCGGAAAGTATCAATGAGGGCAGCAGCTCCAATCGAGTTTACGTTCAATTGAGCAGGAGCTTGAACAAGAGCATCATCATTTTCAGTATTCGATTCCTCATCTTCGTATTCGGCATAAACGGCTAAATCTTCAAGAGAAACCAGCACCTCTCCATCATCTTCGTAGCCCTCGTAGATGACAAAAGCCTGAAAGAAAGACGGTTAACAAGATGTTAATGATCGGGTTCTAGTTACCGTGATGGTCAACCCCAGCCTTCAAACAACTCGGCACTTCCTTTACTGATTTTAGTTCCCTGCCAAATTCCAACGTCTATATTTTTCCCCTAAAATCTGTTACAAACAGCCTTACGAGTGAAAAGAACGTTCAAATAAACAGCTGATTCTCTGAGAACGACCTAACGAAAATACGTACCTGATTTCCTTCGATTCGACGAATAGTGGCCTTGTACCAGAGTTCATCGTCCGGAAAAGGAGCTGTGCACCTGTCCCCCGTCTTCCATCCAGTCGATCCACATTGTTCCACCGGAACTGTGACACGTATGGACTCCTCGTACATTCTGATCAGTGCTGTGTCGTCCCAAATATCCTCCATTTCATTGCGGCTCTAAACTTGCGTAAATTAACAAAAAAAAACATTAGACAAAAACCTTGTTGAAAATCTCTTTCGAAGCCATTTCCGACCTAAATAAATTTGGTAGGGGTTTTCTCCTAGAAACGTGGCAGATATGTTACGCGCATGAAAATTCACACATGACCAAATTTGAAAGGCGGAAAAAACACGAGGAGATGGTTTTATGCGTAAACTGAGTACAAATTTACGAGATTACCGTTAGACCAGCTATAGCACTAAGAGGTATCAAATTGTGTCGCATTCTTTAAATGTCCTTGATGATCTTGTTCTCCTTGTAGATTCCGTAGGTGAGGAAAGTGTAGAAGGCAGTCCAGACGGCGTAGGGAGCCATCCAATAGCCGGCATTCTTGTCAATTTTGTAGAAGGCGATAGCAGCAGCTAGTGCTGTCAGATGGACCATTAGGGTGTTCTTCCAGAGCTAAGATAAGCATTTTGGTGAAACAAACAATATTCTTACGCAAGAAAGGTTCTTCTTCTTGACTAGCGGGATTGTGGCAACGGCCAGAGCAATGTTGGCTCCATAGAGACCGAGAGCCAGCTTTGTGTCGGCGTAATCAAAGCCTAAAGTTGCTTGTTTTCGAATATAGCGGAAAAAAATACCTCCACCGTTCTTGTAGACGAGATAAGACGCATATCCGAGAGGGGACAAGGTCAGGAGGTCGATACCAGAATAGAGACGAATATCCGTGGGGGCCCATTCCGGCTTCCGAATGGTTGACCACCAGTTGGTGATTTCCTTATCCTTGCTGAAGACGAGGAATGCTCCTACGGCTGCTCCTGCCGGAATTAGAGAGGAGACGAGGGCGTTACGTGAATCCTGAGATCAAAATTTTCAATTTATTCGATGAAAAGACGTACCTGAGTTGTCCAGAACGGCATAATGTCTGTTGATTGGTTTTTCTGGAAATCTTCTAATGTAAATTTTTGCAACTGCAGTTAGCGGACAAGAAATGGACGAAAACGACTCCTATTAAGATTAGGCATACAACACTTACATCCGACTGGTCTTTAAGCCAGAAGAGGTGTTTACAGATCGAAAACAAGAACAGTTATGGGACTAATAAAGCTGACAGCTTTTCAGGTAAATTTTTGGAGCGCAAACCCTCTCGAATGTTCATAGCTTGCTATTTTTCAGATTTTTTCCTTACAAGGTTGGCAACGCCCTTCCAGGGCTAAAGTTACCTATTATCCCCCTTTTTTTCCTTTGTCTGAACCACCTGAAAACCGTTTCTGTATAGGAACTGCCAAAATCAGAAGCAAAGTCTTCGCACTTGTCTAAACTTGTTACACTAACTCCTTTCCCTTTAATTGTGCGCACAAATTGCTCCATTTTTTGATTGCCAATTAAAGCTTCCGACAGACAGAGACCTGGGAGCATTTTAAAATAGACCAGCCGTCTACGACGGCATTCGCCGTCCTGGCGCCTGCGGCGCTCAAACATACAAAGCAAAAGGATAGATTCTAAATTCCCACCCAACTTGACCTTTGACAAAACCTAACTTCGCTCAATTAACTCCAAGTTCAAAAGTGACTTTAATCCTGACAATTTCTGACTTGTCGCGACGAATCTCGTGGCCATGGACAAACAAACATCCAAACAGAGTCCACGACAGACACCATTGCGCTTTAGATAATGTAGATAAGAGTGCTTATCGAATTCTGGGTGTAAAACAAAATCTAGAACTTTAAAAGACAGTGTGTGGAAGCCGAAATTGTGAAAAATCGGAGGGGGTTGCCGGTCACAGTATTACTATTTTTATTTAAAACTGTTACAGAGATTTTGTAGAATTCAACAAAAATGGGCCATTGGTCTAGTTCAAAACAACAAACAGCACGCGGAAAAGAGCAGTCGACCCGCGCTGGATCGATGAAGGGGACAAACAACATGCTGCACGCAAGTAAACTGCGGCCATTGAAATCTTGCGAGGTATGCAAATGACGTAAACGATTGGAAGAAAAACGGAAGCATTGAAATAAATTTTTATAGCAATAAAATAAAACTAAAAGACGATAAAATATAACCCGCAAGAATAGTTATACAACCGTAGTATGAAATCCAAGTTAATATGTGAGCGCTGTGCCGGTGAAGCCCATCTCCGGCTCATGGTCGTCATCGAATTTTAACTGAGATGTGGGAGCAATTGGGAGGAGCAGTCTTAGAGGCTGAAACGAGCGGTGAGAAAACTGAAGAGATTAAAACTAACTCTATCACTGTTGTTTGGCTCAATCATGGCATCGTGTAGAGTCATTTCATTTTCGAGAAGAGCGTCTCCATTGAACAGCATCTGGTCCATGGGAGATTGGAACGTTTTCTCGTAGAGTTTAAGCTTTAAATCTCGGACCAAATCAGTATGGGACATCTGGGGAAACAGTTGTTGCTAGGAAAGGATGTTAAACTGACTTTGAATTTTAACAAGTCCTTGGTATTGGCCCGCCTGGTACCTTTTTTTTCTGATTGAACTTCAGGATCCGGTACGACAGGTGCATCAGCGCGGATAACTTTCACGAACACAAATTCCTTCTCAAACATGAGTCTCTGCAGGCGCTGAAGCTGCATTATCTCGTCGAAGCACTCGTTGCAAAATTCGTGAATTTCTCCTGAATTATGTGAATAAGTAGTGAAACAAAAAGTTGAACCTTTTCTGGTAATTTGGATGGGAATGATTTCGTCAACGCGATCGGCAGGCCATTTTTCTGACAGAAGCTGCCATTCCTTCTCCGTAATCGGGACTATTTGAGGGTCGTCGGATTGAAATTGAGGTGTTGTGATGAGTGGCTTGTAGGGAGCTTTATGCTGATAACAGATAACGCAGCTGTTGCAGAATCGAGGGAGGACGAAACTTTCTGTTCCACTGAAAATTTGATTTCATTTGAAATATTTCAAAGGTCACCGTTTGAATGCTGATCGCATATCCTGAACAAATTGGCTGCACACTCCAAATTTGTATTTCGTGCCGAGCTCGTGCGATTCCGGCATCCTTTTTTCCAGAACACGAATTACTTCACCAAACTGCTGCTTAAGTTCCTTCTTCTGCTGTGTACGTTCCTCATTCTCGATATTTTCCTGTTCGTGATCGAGCTGACACTGCTCACAGAGATCTTCCAAGCTTCTAATCTAAATACACATGGCATAAAATCAAGCCGAAATAACTTACTTTGCAAGGCTGGCTGAAATATGACGCTAATTCGTCCCATTCCTCAACAGTGACCTGGAGACGGTATTCGTGATGGTTAATCCCTCCGTGATGACATAGCAGTGTTTCATTGAATGGTACCTCGTCCGGCTTCGATGTCGGACTGAATTTCCATTTTGAAAATTAGGCATATGAACATACGTCGGGGATCTTTCTTGAGATTCTTTCTCGCCCGTGTCCATTTCCGCTCCATCATTTTTGTCGTTGATTTCGACGACGTTAACGGAACTGCATACCTTCTCCACCAAGTTGTCCACAATTTCTTTTAATTCCGATGAATCATCGTCTTCCACCTCCTGGTACCAGATACGTAAAGAAGGTAGAGAAAATTAAAGCTACCTCAATTTCTCCTTCATTCTGGAGGCGTCTTTTTCTTGCTCTCTCTGTTCTAGATGTCACATGATTCTGACCCAGAGACAGAAGTTTGTCGCCCGGGATGAAGACGATTTCGTTGTCATCTGCAAGCCAATTGAGAGCCCGGAATTGTTGTTGAGCCAGTTTGGAAAAGTTCTGGAGGAATTTTTTCGACACGACGAAATGGTCTGGCAATGCTGTATACTTTAGATTGGTAGTATCTCTGAAAAACGAGGTGTTTGTACGGATCATAAAAAGGATAACCTCGGCTTTTCACGAAGAATCTTTGAAACCAGTTTCATTGTGTTCTCAAGACGCCGTTTAAAATGGGCCTCTTTGAGCAACTTCTTTGGACATTCGAGGCAAAGATCGGCTCTGAATAGACAAAGTACAAAGTAAAGGTTTACAGCATACCCTGTAAGCGGCTTCGCGTCTTCTTCACATCCTTCTGAGACCATTTTGACGGAAAAACTGTAGTGGGTGAGAAGCTTATCAAGAGAGCTGCCGGAAACCACTTTCACGTCGCCATAAAGAACCTGTAGAGCAAGCTGAACTAGAGAGGAAAAATGCGACTTACAGATTCCATCGAGATGAGTCCGTGCGGACAAATCTTCTGCCGACTGGTAATCAACGAGGTGACGACATCGTCTGGGGCTTGCTCTTTTCTAAATTAGTGAATATTTGTAGAAATCTAAAGCGCAATGGCTGTTTGTTTGTCCATGAAAATGAGATTAAGGTTTGGCAATCAGAACTTGGACAGAAGGTGTTACGTACATGACCGCAGGTGCAAGGGCGGCGATAGCCGTCATAGACGGCTGGTACTTGTAGAAACGACAGAAAGCCTCACCTTTTGTTAGGAGAAGACGTTCCGTTGGCCAATTTGGTAGCCTTAGGATGTGGCTCGTCGATTGATTCATCTTCCTTGGTTTCCTTCAAACTCTGGACAGCATATTGGTATTCTTTTTCCAAAATATCTGTTAGGACAGTCATGGGTACAACCGCGAGGTTTTTCTGGTTCTTGAAGCGATCGGTATGTGCCTAAACGTTTGTCACTACATAAAATTGGAGAAAGTAGTTACCTTTAGAGCTGAGAAGAGATTCTCAAGCTCCTTATGTCGGCGTTTGACCAGCTTGACTTTCCTTGAGCTTTGTTCCAGATGAGCTCCGGTCTCTACCGTGAAAGCCGTTTCGTACTAAACTCGTGAAACTATGAAAAAAAAACCTGAAAAGTTACCTCATTCCGCCACGGCTGACATATATCAGCTATAGGCGGCTCACAGGAATAGACTACTTCTTCTGCTTTCCGATAGATCAGAGCATAGCAGGACTTCATGTCGTTCGGCGCCTTTGCCTGGGAGATTCGGGGAGGTGTCTTCTCATATCCAGGAGGTTTTTGAACAGCCTCGACGACTTCATCATTGTATTTAAACCATTCGTGGTTGAAAGGGTGCTTGATCAGGTCGTAGTAATGTCCGCAATGAGCATTCTCGCCCTAAATTATGGCATGCTAAACAAATGGAACAAAATACCTCATGAATCATCACAGCGAAAAGTTCATATTCGAAGTCGTCCTTGCCCGAAAGATTCGGTTGAAGCTCCTTGGCTCTGATGGTTCTAGGATAGGCGAAAGCATTCTTTAGTTTACGCCGGCCATTCCTGGAAAAGAGCAAGTGTAAAAGAAATTACTACATCAGCTTACACGTCATTTTTGTATCGACTCAATTGGAAGAAGAGAACGTGGGGCAGCTCGACAATCTCGCTCTTCCGATAAACTTTATCGTTGGCTCCGCAGGCATGACAAAGACATTCGTGAAGTCGTTCGACCTCGTACTGGCCGGCGAGGGTTTTCGGGAGGTTAATCTGGCCTTCTACAGGCACGACAATGTTCATGAATGGCTGGTACTCTTTGTTGTCGCGTCCTCCACATTCACACCAGGTCCGATTCATTATTCTGCCCTGAAAAAAAGTGTTTGAATAATTCGAACGTGAGACTTACATGATATCTTGTTTTGATGAGATCTGCCAGAGGTTGGCCATTTGGATGATCGGGGAGCAGCCGTTCGAGAGCGCTGAGGAACTGGAGTGTGAACTCCTGGGCATCCTGTTGCAGGTTCTTTAGTCGCAGCAAGTCGGTAAAGTTGTGCGAGGTGCTGTCTTCCTGTAGCTCATCTTGTAAAAGGGAAAAAGGGCGTAAAATTGTAAAATGGTTTCACTTACAAATGGCGTGTATTCCAGACAGAAGAAGATCTTCTGCAGAGTTGTCATGACGCTCTCGATATCCATTCTTGGCGGAGCTGCTCTGAAACTAAGTGATAACGAAAAACATGAGACACACCCACCGAGGAAAGTTAGGAGAAGGCTGCCATTTGTAGACCGCCTGACGGAAGACTGGATCGTTGAAGAAGACTTGAAGAAAGCTGTTCATATAACAGAAGTTCCCTGCATTCCTCAATCCACAAGGCTGCTGATGAATGTCCCGCTTCGCCCAGTCCTGAGGTACAAAAACTGTATGAAGACAGAAAATCTGCCAACCTTCTCGACTTTTTCAGCTTTCTGTTCTTCCGTCGTCAACAGTTTGGCGTATTTCTCAAGGCCGATGCGATTTATACAGTATGGATTATCCCGACAATTTTGTGATCTGAAAATGGGAAAACATACAAAACAATTTCTTACTTTGGGTTCTTGACGTCGTGCAGTTCACACTGTAAGCAATCCAATTTGTGAGCTGTTCGAACATCCTCGAAAGTCGGATCGTGATCAAGCTCAACGAGATGATTAAGAGCTTCCTGCCGGAATGCTTGCTAAAAATCGAATATTCATGTAAACTGTAAGTGAGTTACTTTTCGTGCTGCCATTATAACTGTGCACCATGCACGTGATTCTAGGCTGAAAACGATACAAATTAATTGTAAAAAAAAATACGAAAGAATTACCAAGGAAAGTATGATTCGCTTGATTTTAAATAGTGTACGCATTCGTCTGCAGCGCGTTTCACACAGAGGCGAGTCTAAACGAATTTAAAAGCCGATTTCGTTTACATTTTTTCTAACTCGTATTGTTTCGATAAAAATCTTTTTTTAGACATGTAGGATTTTTTTTGCGACGATATGCCTTTTCACACTTGCACTTTACGCTAATTTTCGACCCATTCATGGATGTGTTTTGCCCTTTAGAACATGAAAAAAAACAGGACACAATGGTATAAAATAGCGCCGGAAAACAAAGAAGGAGAATTTAGGATAAGAACTGCCATGAGATAGGTAGGTAAAGAGTGTTTCAGGACCGAGTGGAAAACATCCTTACAGGACTTTCCGGCGACAAGTCTTTTATTATACTTGGGCGACTCGACTCGATTCCGAGTCTGACTCAAATCGGCCTCGAGTCGGACTCGACTCGACTCGAGATGGTTCTCGAGTCAAGTAAAACATCGATTCTAACGGGCTGTAACTAATATTTCGCGTTTTATAGTTGTTTTATAGTAGTATTTTACGTTTTCACGTTAGTTTCTGAAACTTTTTTCGAAAAAAATGAACCGAATATTTTTGACTCGACTCGACTCGGAATCGAATCCGAGTCGGACCCGACTCGACTCGACATGGTCCCCGAGTCGGACTCGAATCGGAATCGAGTCGAGATTTTTGACTCGACGCCCAAGTATATCTTTTATTATATTTCGCTTATCTCGCTTCACCTCAAGTTCATTTTCTTTCTTTTTCGCTTCATCCTTTCTCGTCTCTTTCCTTCTTATTCCGTCCAACCTCTGTTCTTAGGTAAAATGACGGACGACGTTGCGCCTCCTCCCACTCACGACTACTCCGATTCCGTGTTGCTAAGTATGTCTTATTTGGTTTCAAATGTGTATATTTTGTGTATACAGAATCCTTGAAAAAGTATCGTTCGATGTTCATGAGTGCGGAAGAGCTTCAAGAGAAGGTGGATCTGTTCATGCAGCAGCACGATCAGCAAGTGATTGAGGTTCGTCCAGTTCAAATGATTCATCTTTTTTTGCAAATCCTGCCATTATTGAAATTTTTGAATCAACTGTCTGAAATAAACCGTGCGTCTTCCCGAGATATCAAGACAACTGTCTTCTTCAGTAACCTAAAAACTCCTGCCGCATCAAATTAAATTTCCAACATTTTAATAAACCTGAAGTATTTTAGGCCAAACGAGAAGCCAGAAAGAAGTTTACTGAGCCAGATGAAGAGGGTTGGATCACCGTGACAAAAGCATGTAAAAAGGTATTTTTTAGTCATTTCGAAAAAATAGCATTTCAGGTAGCCAAAGTCGTGAAAGTTCGAAAAACTGATGTTCCTCTGACTGGTGGATTGAAAAAGAAGAAGAAAAATGCAGATGTTCCGTTCTACTCGTTTGAGGCGAAAAATTCAAAAGTAAAAAGCGAGTCCATCTTAGTTTTTTTTTATGCGAAAACTGCAGAAGCCCAAGAGCTGAAGGCCAAATTCGAAGAAGACAAGAAACGACTGCAGCTACTGAAAAATGCCCGCAGTTTCAAGCCGTATTAATCTGTTATTGATGTTAAATTTGTTACAAAATCATTTTCATTTCAACCAAAAATATAACAATAGCAACAAAGCCTATCTAGGACAAAAAATCTATTCAGGTCTCAGGCGGACGAAGCCGTTGATGATTCTGGCCTGATTTTCTGTCAGTTTACATCTAAAAGACAATGTTTTGGAAGCAAAAAAGTAAAAAACTAACGAATCGTGTATTCTTCTAGCCAACATATCCAGTTTATTTTTTGAGGTATATTGGCTCATCACTTCCAGACAAATGGACGCTCTAGAAACGTAAATAAAACAACAATTAAAATGTTTACCTGTAAACGTCTTTTTCGTGGAGAGCCGTCTCAAAAAGTTCAGCCATGGCGCTTTGACGAGCGTGACCGGTGGCAATAATTGTAGTATTGTCACCGTGGCTATTTTCTGGGTCCATAAGCATTTCCAGCATTTTATAGCCACGGTCAGCTTCTCCAACTCGATTTAGCAGCAAAGCACATTCGGAAATCTGAAGATACGATAGGGTTTGCTCAAAACAGATAATGCAAGTTTTTCCATTAGACCCTAATCCAATAGTATTTGTTTCAAGACCCAGTTGCCACGATTTACCACGCTTTAATTGGGTACTCAGAAAAAACACGTCGCTAAAATTTGACTCTGCTGCATAGCCTATTGTTAGTTGAGCAATCTTTTGCCGCTAAAGTGTGAATCGGTAGAGAAAGATAAACAACTGGACAGCAGTCATAAACCCCTATATATGCTTCATTTCTCCTTCTTCTGGGGTCACCACATTTAGGCAGCTATCGGATTACGGTCAAAAGTCCGAATACTTACAGACTGTGGAGAAAATTTAACTTGGAGCCGTTTGTTGAATTCTTCTGTGAAATTACTCAGCTCGGTCCAGATGTCGACTAGACGCACAATAAGGTCACGATATTCATCACGTTCTGTCACACTGAGATTCTGTAACATTGTTTTATTTACGACAGAAAGTGGGAACAAACCTGGTAAGGAAAGGTGATCAGGCTGTTTCTGAACATTCCTGCGCTTTTCGAGTCAGCTATGAAGCGTGCAGTGATGCCATCTTCAACTACACGACGTAGAAGTGGCCAATGTGGCATCGTCTGGAAAGGTGAAATGATCTAATTAAAAAAATATTCGAACTTTTAGCTTTTCCGAAATTTTTTGTGCAATTACTCGATTTCCACCAACCAGTCGCGGAACAAACGACTTGTACTTTTCAGTGATGCCCTCAATGGAATTGGTCGTATCGACGTAAAGAGCCAGATAATTGCGATAAAATCTAAATAGATTTTCAGGAGAGGAAAATATGAGGCTTACCCGTCCTCCGTGTCGAAAAACGGCATCTTCACCTTGTTCTTCTCTGATTCGTACAGATTCATAACTTTTTCGGCAATAGCCAGGTTTTCTGATCTATAAACTGGATTTGTTAGAGGATTCCTAGCAGTCTGTAACGCAGTGAAATTTGCGACGTTGGATACTCAGCCAATAAACTTTTCTACCAATTAAAAAGATAGCTGAGTACTCAAAGTCAGTTACTTCCAAAAGAGTTCGGTAACGAATTTTTCGCTGATCAGGAAAACCGTAACAAACTATACCTTCTGGCTGCAATCATAGCCACGTAAAAGAAGTCATAGTCTTGGCTTCCTTCAATTTCGAGCACGTTGCGCTGTTCGAGCTCTTCAAGAATTTCTACAAGCCAGGTAAGAACGAGCTGCTGAAAAAAACATGCTCATTGACATCAGAAATGAAGAAAACGTACCAATTTTGTGTATTTCACGGATTCCTTGTTTTCCAGTTCTTTATCACTCGGCCAGTTTTCGATTGTATGACCGATCATCAGTCTGTAAGAGGTGAGAGAGGGAACAATCTTCAAAACGGTCATTTCTCCGACAACCTGTTGTATGGCGAGGAGACTGTTTGGAGCCTTGAAAAAATGAACAAACAAAATTGAGCAAAGCTTACCGAATTTGCCGATCGAAGAAGATTGTTCATCGTGCTGAGAGTTGGCTTAGTTCCAGCTTTTTTCATCTCTTTGAATGCAGCTACAGCTTCTGTCCACGATACCTCTTTCTTTTCGGCTTCCACAGCAGCATTTTCCTGTATTCCAGTGTAAGAACACAAAAATTAAAGCAAACCTCGAGCTGTTCGGTAGCTTTTTTCGGACGGAAGGCAGTAAGTTCGGGCTGGTCTCTATCAAAAGCAAAAAGTGTCGGCCATTCTTCTGCCAGCTGACGAGCTGCTCGTTTGCCCATTTCCTCAAAAAAGTTTACTTACAATTGTATGAAAAAAATACCTTGGCAGAAAAGTAATACAGCTTGCTTTTAGTAGTGCTCGGAATCATAGCGGGATCATCGACGAAGGCGAAATGAGGAGCTGTTGGATCAACGCCAACTGTGGACGAGAGTGCTTCCAGTACAGCTGTTGGAGATCGCTAAAATGATAATTTATATTAGAAATAGACAGAAATACTTCGATTGCTAGAGGAATGGTGATATCTGCAGGTAATCGGCTCTTCGCAGCCGCAGACGACAGTAAACATCTTCCGAATGAGCTCGATTTGGTAAAAATTACCCGCTTCATGTTCTAGGAAGAAACTAGAGGAAAGAAGACGTAGTGAAAAGTGAAAAGCATGATAACATGACGAAAACACAGAAAGATAACTCCTCAACAAGTTTGCTTTCTTTATTTCAACAGTTTAGCGTCTGGGGTTACATTTGTCTGCACCATAGTATGAAGTAAAAAAAATTGTAAATTTATTGAAGTGGCAGCAGAACAATGTTTGGAGGTTGGTTTAAAGGACTGGGCGCTAATTTGGGTCTCACCACGATAAAACCTGGTACAGTATGCAAAGGTTTCTTTTTCATTTCCTAAAAGAACATTTGGTTGTACTGCAGTAGGCGCTTCAGTTCGTTCAAAAAAATTGACGCCATTTTTTAATTTGCCTATATATCTTTGTTTTTCACCTGTTTTCTTTCATTTTCCAAGTTTGTTACCGTATTTAATCGATTCAGCGTGTAAAACAACCCCCTTGGTGTTCACATTGGTCGAAAAAAAGTTAGAAATAGGAAAATTACCGAGAACGGTTTATGAAGGGAAAGCGTCTGTTTCATGTTATTTTCGACCAAATTTTACGTCCAGGAGGTTTTTTACACGCAGAACTCGATGAACTTGCTTAGAAATGCCAAAAATAGAAGAAAAATGGAGAAAAAAGAAACTTCAAGGAAGTTTGAACGAACTGAGGCGCCTACTGCAGTACAACCAAAAAACGCATAGAAATGAACTCTTTTCACAAAAAACGATACATTATCACTGCTTCCTCCATTAATTTCATGCTAAAAATCTAACAAAAATAACTCTGATAGCTAGTTCATAAGTTTGGCAAAGAACGAGAGCTATATTGTTGGTCTCAACGCGAGGAGATTTGTCCCAGCGAATTGTAAGCAGTCACCGCCATTTAAACTCTTTTACTCGACTAACTTTGCCTTTTTCTATATCACTCAGCAGTTTAGTCGTCTTTTTTCAGGCTATGCCTCTAATTTTCGACATTGAGCATGTCGACAATGTAACGAAGAGCTCAAACTATGCCGAGTCGTATCACTGGAACGACTTCCTAAAAAGTAGACCACTTCCATATATTTTATATCAACCATTGTTTTAGAAATAGTTGTAGATGAAAACACGACCGAGAAGCCAGTCGGCTGTCCGGAGAAGGCTGTTCCAGTCGCAGTCTTCCGGGATCACGTCCTCCGCGAGTACATCGAACACATTTCCAATCCCCTGGCTCCCATTGTGGTTTGTGACTTTTTCGAACGCTCAATACAATTTTTTCCAGCTTTTCGTCGAGGTGAAGGACTACAAACGTGCCCTTGATCCCCGTATTCGAGTTCTTTGGTTAGCTACTGTCAAAAAGGTTAGGTTTTTGTTATTTCTTCTTGAAGTCTTTCGTTTTCAAGATTGTCGGCTACAGAGCTTTGATGCGGTGGATTGGCGCCAATCATGACGAGGCAGAACACGACTTCTTCGTTAACATCGGATCCAAAGGCGTCCATGGACTCTCGTATGTTTCCCCGTAAGATATGCATTGACTTTCTTTCAGTGACTTCGACGCCGACGATGACAATGTCTGTATTCCACCAGCATTTCTGGAAGCCAGATGGAAAGAAGAGGGCGATTTCGAAAAGGCCATGGAAGAGCTGCTGAAAGGCATCGAATTCTATCAAACCGTCGATGATGAGTTCTTTAACGACAGAGACAAAATCAATCAACAGAGCCGTCTAAAGGTGACTGATCTTCTATATTTTGAAATGAACTTATTCAGGTTGGCCAGCGTCTCGAACTTCTCGACTATTCCGTGTCATCAAGAGTTCGTCCGGCTCGTATTAAAGCTGTCATAGGTCGAAGAGTCAACGTGGTTGTCATGAAAAACGACTGCGACACTCAGTCTGAAGATGATCGACAGGCAAGTTCTTGTCTAATTTATCCACTTCTTTCAGTACGGAGCCGAAAACGACTTCTGGGTTGATCAGAGCAGCTTCTTCCTGCTCCCCGTTGGATGGGCTGCCAGGAATAATTACGACATTGCAGCCAAGTCGGATTACAAGAGACATGCTCAGAACATTGCCGAGGCACAGAGGAACGGAGCCAAGCCACAGTACCATCCGAATGACGTCACACCGGAACAGCTGACAGAATGGAAGAAACATAACGTATCACATTACATCTCTTACATTTTTAGACACTTTTTAGACCGAAACAAGTTCTGGATGGCAGAAAGGAATGAAATTCGAATTGATGGATCCTCTTGGATCGACTGTTAGAGACTTACATGTGGCAACAGTACTTGAGCTGTTAGAAGTAAGCTAATTCACTTAATTTAACTGAAAAATTCAGGACGGATATCTGAAAATTGGCATTGACGGGCCCGACATGGAGTCGGATTGTATTCCTCTGCACTGCACCTCGCCACTGATGTTCCCCGTCGGATATGCTCAAAAACACTGGTTGGAACTCATGAATCCTGAAGGTAGCTTTCTGTCTTACTCATTTTTGATAGGTGACAATTCAGACGAGGACAATTTCGACTGGACCGAATACCTCAAGGAAACCAAGGCTTCAGCCGCCCCGGAAAACTTCTTCAAAGCAGCCCCTTCTACTACAAGATTGGCCGAGTTCAAGGTAAGCTTCAAAACAGTTTAGGCTCAAGGTTGATTTTCAGATTGGAGCCAAACTGGAAGCTTCGGACATGGTCGAAAATTTGCTCGTCTGCCCTGCGACCGTTGTCGGCATCAAAGGACGTCTCATCATGGTACATTTCGACGGTTGGGAAAATGGTTACGACCAATATTTTGACATAGAGTACGTTTTTATAACTGAAAAGAAACTTTTGGCCCTTCTCAGTTCAAAGGATCTTCTTCCTCTTGGCTGGTGCGAATTACACGGCTTCAAATTGGAGAAGCCGAAAGGCTACGTTGAAGAAGGAGAGCCAACGAAGAAGAAGTTGAAAAAGTAAAAAACTCTTTTTATATGTAACTTGATCTCATTTATTTATTTGTTCTACTCATCTTGTAAATTAAATTTTATTCCAGTTGCATCTAGGAGAAGGTAGAAGACAGCAGGTATCCAATTTTGGCGGCACTAATACCGTGCCGTATTGATCGATGACTCAGGCCAGCCACCTTGAAACCGAATAGGGAGCGTCCTGCCCGTTGGGTATTAGCCTCCATTCACCTGTCATCTTGACCACTTCACCTCCTCTTTCCATATAATTCTCCGCCGCTCGTCTTTTCCCGACCGATTGTCCGGATTGTGGGGCTTGTTGACCCGGCCACTTCCATGAGTCAGACCAGCTGACGCACATTTTCAACTCTTTCAGACCAATTCTGTGACTCAATCGTCTCCAGATGTCTTCTTTTGAGTCACTCCGACTTTTCTTTTCACATTTTTCTTTAGGTTTGGACGCAAACCTAATTATTGTACATAGACGGAGGTGGAGATACGGTAACTTTTGGCTGAATCTGCTTTTATTTTCATCAGAGGTTCTATATCACAATTTAAAGCCAGCTGACAGTTTTGTTTTCACAACTTTGAAGCTCAATACTCTGAGAGAAATATGTAGGTTGGGGTAGTGTTTCAGCAGAAATTGCAAAACAACGTGTGTGAAAGACATTTCAAGTCCTTCTGACGAACTTTTTAAGCGGCTTTTACTGAAAAATCGTACGTTATTGATGTCTCAACGAAGTTGCCTTTCCCCTTATCATGCAAAAAGGACAAACGATCGATGTTTGTTCTGTTTGCAGAGTGTGCGGGCCCGAATTTCCCGCCAGCTTTGTTTCCCAAGCCTCGGGCTTCTTCTTCTCTTTCTCTCCGATCCACATAAACCTCCAAATCACACATTCACTTTTTTCATTATTCAGAAGTTGTTTTCCAGATGGTTTTTCATTGGCAAAGTAACGTCAATGTACAGCATGTGGGAGTGGATGACATGGTTCTGCTGTCGAAGCTCTCAGAGGAAGCGATTGTGGAAAATTTGAAGAAGAGACTACACGGGAACAGTATATTCGTAAGAGATGATATCGAACCGAAAGAATCAAAACTTTCAGACGTACATCGGCCCAGTTTTGATCTCAGTCAATCCATTTAAACAGATGCCATACTTTACTGAAAAGGACATGGAACAGTACCAGGGAGCGGCACAGTACGAGAACCCGCCGCACATATATGCTCTCGCTGACAACATGTATAGGTAGAGCTACATTTTTGATCCTTTTCTAGAGAAAGTTCAGAAATATGCTAATTGACAACGAGTCACAATGTGTGATCATTTCTGGAGAATCGGGTGCCGGAAAGACAGTTGCAGCAAAATATATCATGAACTACATCTCGAGGATATCTGGTGGAGGGAAGAGTGTTCAGGTTCGTCTGATTACTAAGAGTCTCCTTTACTTTTTTTTAAATTTAGCACGTGAAAGAGGTCATTCTCCAATCGAATCCTCTTCTGGAAGCCTTCGGAAATGCTGCCACAATTCGCAATTGGAACTCTTCTCGGTTCGGAAAGTATGTGGAGATTATTTTCAGCCGAGGAGGAGAACCGGTGGGAGGAAAAGTGAGTAGTCAAATACTCTGTGATCATATTTCACTTTAGTTGTCAAACTTTCTTCTGGAAAAGTCTCGAGTGGTGAGACAGAGCAAAGGAGACAGAAATTTTCACATTTTCTACCAGATGATTGCAGGAGCCGACCAGAATCTTAAGAGTAAGATCTGAAGCAGAATGTATAAATGACCATTTTCAGAGAATCTGGGCATTGGAGAGCTCGACTACTACCAGTATCTGAACCAGAGCGGCGTGACCAAAGCCCACGATACAGACGATGCCAAAGAGTTCCAAAGCACCCTGCATGCTATGGGCGTAGTCGGATTCAACGAAGCCCAGCAGCTGGAAGTACTTCAACTCGTCTCAGCTGTACTTCATCTGGGAAACATTTCTTTCGTCGAGGACAGGAATTTTGCTGCTGTACAGAGCGATGACTGTGAGTTTTTCCCATTGCTGTGATCATTAATGTAAGCTCAGTTTTTGAGAATATGAGAATATTCAAAACATTTATAAGTCATCATTTGCAGATTTGGAATACCCTTCCTTCTTATTGGGAATTCCATCTGCTACGATCAAACACAAGCTCACCTCAAAGAAATTGGAGAGCAAGTGAGAATTCCTGAAAACAAAACAAGTTATTCGTTTCTTCCAGATGGGGCAACAAGACGGAAGAAATTGACGTAAATTTAAATGTGGAACAGGCAAATTATACAAGAGATGCGTGGGTCAAAGCCATCTATTCCAGGCTCTTCGACCATTTGGGTAAATTTTTTTTGTCTTGAGATTAATCTCTTCAGTATCCGTTGTGAACAAAGCTCTTGCCGTTTCATCTGGTAAAGATTCCGGTCTCTCTGTCGGAATTCTCGATATCTACGGCTTCGAAATTTTTGACAGTAATGGCTTTGAGCAATTCTGGTGAGTTCCAATAAGCAAACCGGATAAATGTTCTCTCTAGCATCAACTTTGTAAATGAGAAGCTGCAACAGATTTTCATTGAACTGACATTGAAGGCAGAGCAGGAAGAGTACGTTCGGGAAGGAATCCAGTGGACAGAAATAGACTATTTTAACAACAAAATTGTCTGTGATCTCATCGAAGGAAAGAATCCACCAGGAATTATGGCTCTGCTTGACGATACATGTGCTCAGATTCATGGACAGTCTGAAGGAGTGGACCAGCAGATGCTCCAAAGTCTCACGAAACGAGTAGGTCAACATCCTCACTTCCAACAAGGAGCTGGTGCTTTTCTGATTAAACACTACGCTGGAGACGTGAGTTTGACAAAAAGAATAAAACCAGAAACTTTTGTAGGTACTTTACAATGTCGATGGCTTTTGTGACCGGAATAGAGATGTCTTGAACTCTGACCTGGTCCTGCTTATGCAACAGAGCTCAAAGTAAGTATCCGTCATAACTCTCTCGAGAAATGATTCGAGTCCCGGACAGTCGAAATTTAAAAAATGATCTAACAAAGATGCCTGATGAATAATGTTCTATCTTTCAGCAACTTCCTCCGCTCCCTATTCGCTGATCAACAGGTTGTGACTGCTGGCAAAAGACCGACAACTTTCTCTTTTAAAATTAGAGTGAGTCTCAAGTGGTACCTCCTATATCAGTTTTCTTTAAGAGTCAAGCCAATGTTCTGGTGGACTCTCTGATGAAGTGTACTCCCCATTACGTGAGGTGTATCAAGCCGAATGAGACGAAGAGAGCAGGTGATTGGGAGGATCAGAGGTAGCGCCGCAAAACAGTATTGAAAAACAGAGAACGTTAAGAGTACGTCATCAGGTGGAATATCTTGGCTTGAGAGAAAACATTCGGGTCCGAAGAGCCGGCTTCGCATATAGACGAGATTTTTCCAAGTTTCTTTGGCGGTATGCGATTCTGAGCGAGCAGACCTGGCCACATTGGCGAGGTGATCCGAAACAGGGTTGTGAGGTAAGAATCTGATTGGGCAATATTTAGCAACGCGTAGATTATAATCCGTGCTGTGAATATGGACAGGGATCAGTACCAGATGGGCAAGAGCAAGATTTTCATCAAGAATCCAGAATCTGTAAGTGTTTGTACAGATCACACAGTTTTCTTTAGTTGTTCTTGCTCGAAGAGAGGCGTGAAAGAAGATATGACGGGTATGCCCGAGTGATCCAGAAGGCTTGGAGACAACATCACGCGAGAGAACGACATGCTAAGGAGAAGGAAAATGCGTCTGATCTGTTCTTTGGGAAGAAGGAAAGAAGACGGTTCTCACTCAATCGAAACTTTGTTGGAGACTACATCGGACTGGAGTATCATCCAGAATTGCAGGTAAATTGGTCTCGAAAAAAGATACTACAGGACCGAGACAGGCGTGCATTTCTTATCGTTAATATTCTTTACAAATCCAAATTTCAGTCCTTGGTTGGCAAAAGAGAAAGAGTTGAATTCGCAGCGACAGCCAATAAGTACGACCGCCGATTCAAAGTCTCCAAGCTGGACCTTTTGCTCACGTCAAAGAATCTGACCTTTATCGGAAGGGAGAAGGCCAAGCAGGGTCCGAATAAGGGAAAGATTGTCGAGGTCATCAAAAGGTTAGCCCTTTAAAGATAGTGGACTGTAACGATCATTTAGGCAGATAGATCTCCCTAAGATTCTATGCATTGGACTTTCGCCATACCAAGACGATGTTCGTTTCAGATAAAAACAATATTATCTTTTTTTCAGTTCCTCGTTGTCTATGTAAGAGACGACTTCACCTCTTTGATCGAAACACCTTTTAAGACCGAATTTCTAACCACTCTGAGGTTATTTTTTCCACTTCCTCTAACCCAAATGTTCAGTAAAAAGTACAAGGAGAGAACAAATGGCGGTCTTCTGCAGCTGGAATTCAAGAATCAACATACTATCACGCTGAAAAAGTCCCGTTTTGGAGGCGGAACGAGGACTGTTCTGTTTCAGAAGTATGTGCAGGAAAAAGAGTCTTTTGGATCATTTTCATTTTTTTAGAGATCCATCTGGAGATTCCAGGACTGTACTCATAACAAAGAGTAACACTCTGACAGTTAACATTGGATCAGGCTTGGCGAATACTACAAGTGAGTCGTTTCATGAAATTAATAAATGTATTCTCAGGACCTTCGATGCAACGTCCGGCTGCTGGATACAAGAGAAAAGAAGATACGAGACGGATTTCCACCAGAAGGACTTCTCAAAAGAAGAATTCGATCAGCGGAGGGGCTATGCCCAGTCCCAGCTTCAATCAGCCGCCTCCTCCACAGAACTACAACCCGTACAAGCGAGACAATAATGGTCTCACCGATCAACTGCCTTCCTCGATTGTCAATCGGAGACCGTCGAACGCTGACTCGACGCCAGTTGCGCCGGCTCATGGCGGTGGAGGATGTGAGTCATCTTTGCTCTTTTTGTGTATTTTAGTCATTAAACAGCCGAAATTACAGTACTCCGGTCAGCATCTTTTTCCTTAACTTGTTATATGCCTGAAATTATACTGGCTTGGGGATATTACACAGATCTGTCAATTTGTTTTCAGTTAATCCGGCTCAAATGGGAGGTGTGGCCACTCCATTTGCTGCGATGTCTGTTGGAAATGGAGCGAATGCTCCTCAAAGAGCGCCAAAACCAAAACCTCCAGCGAAGCCGCGTCTTCATCCGGTCGTCTACGCGCTCTACGATTATGATGCTCAAGATACAGACGAGTTGTCTTTCAGAAAAGACGAAGAAGTTGAACTGATAGAAAAACGTTGGTTCAAAAAGATTATGTGTATATTATTGGTTTCAGACGAAAGTGGCTGGTGGACAGGAAAATTCAATGGCCGGTCAGGATTGTTCCCGGGAAATTATGTCAGAGAATAGATCAGCAGAGGAATATTTGCTCAAACCCCAGTGATAATACAGGTTCTGTACATAACATATCCTATGGTTTTATATTAAATATTTCCAGAAACTGTATTTTCTGGAAATTAAGCCGGTTACAAGTTCTGACTAGTCACAATCCTCTCTTATTAAAACGCTAAGGTCGCCCGAAGTGTATTTCGAACTTTTCAACCCCTCTGCACTGTCAAAATGCGGATTTGAGGGCAACTATTTTATCGAAATTTTGCGACGAATCCGGCTGTGACGTCCGTTTTTCGAAATAATCCACTTTTCACTGTTTTCAAGTCCCTCTCTTGGCACTCTGAAGTCCTCTCTTGGCACTTTGAAGCCGCAGGCAACAAGTTATGTCCTGTCGAGAATTTAGGCCACAATTAAGTTTTGAACTTCGAAAAACTTGGAAAGTTGTATTACTGTTGTAGGGGACGAAATGGGGTACAACATCGTTAGACGACGAAATCGGCTGGTGGTTGAAATTAAAAGGGGAAGAGTCAGACCTGATAGTCAGAGTTAGATCTTTATTCAGTTCGAAGAGAAAGTGACGCAGTATAACTGTTCTGTCTTCTGATACATGAATGCAGAAAAAATTGAAGTCTTAACAGTTTTTAGATTTTTATTGCACATATACTCAGACCCTTGAGCTGCTAGTTCTTCTTGCGTTGACTCTTCGTCGGTTCACTCATCTTGGCTTTTGGATTCGATCCGTCGTCTTTTCCTGGCCCCAGAAGCATCAATTCCCTCGGAGGAGGCGTCTGTCATCGATGTTGAGTCCTTCATTTCGTCCTTGTCCGAAGTATTTGGAATTGGAGGAGATTATTAGTAGAGTGGAACAGCAAAGACTAATATTTCTTGTCTTTGCTACTACATTCATCTACCAGTTCGGATTTGCAGATGGTGTTGCCAAGTTAGTCTGGTGGATAGCTGGGTAAAGCGTTACGTCGTCGGCTGTCTTTTCTTCTTCTTCTTCGTCTTGGCGAAGCAGACAAGAAGCATGAAAAGCGGGAGACAGAGGATGAGAAGAAACATCACGCTCAGCAGATCCATTATTGAATGAACTTTTTAGAAACCTTTCAAACTTTAATAAAAAGTATATTAAAAACCACTTTTTTTCAATGTGAGAGAGTATATTCATTAGTATGTTCTGTAGAAGAACAGAAACTCAAAATAGAGATAGAGGGGAAAGGGCACATCCCAACTATATTTCTGTACCAGCCGTCTACGACGGCTTTCGCCGCTCTTGCGTCTTCGGCGCTCACGTACGTAACTACGGCTGTCCAAGTTTTGATTACCAAACACCATTGCCCTTTAGATGGTTTAGATTCCCCAGATGCGTTTTCCTAAAAAACTATCTCATTCGATAAAAGATTAACATGACAAAACTTGACATGTTACGCCAGTCTCGACAACTGCGGACACCACTACGGACGGACAGACGACAAATACGTCAGGAGGAATCTCCAAAGAGGTTATTCGGATAAAGAGCTCAATGTTGGATTCACGGCGGTTTGTGTCTGTTCTTGCTTTAAAACTAATAAAAACCTTCAGGCCGTCAAACACCAGATCCAAAACAAGGTGGACAGTATTGCAAGGAAATTCTTTTGCAAGGAAGGAGGACGAGATTTTTATTCTATTCTAGGCGCCGCTTACATTTTTCTAGTTCTATTGTTTCTTCTGATTTTCGACGTTTCCGCCTTCCTCCTTCTTCTGATGCTTCTCGACATACATTTTTTTAAATTCTAGTCGTGTCGTATATAGAAGTCCTCATTAGTAAGTGGGAGTCGTTCCTTCAACCAGAAGACTGTGTGACCTTCGCTCCTTTGCTTTCACTCAAAATCTCGCTAAATGTTTCGAGCGAACTAGTTCCTCACAATTACGCCCTCTCTGCCCCGGTCCGTAATCACTCGTACATCTGCCAATGTCGTCCCCGTCAATTATTCTCTCAAATGGCGTCAAAATGCCTCAAGTTGGTCTCGGAACCTGGATGGTCAGCATTGCTTTTGATTATTTTCAATAGGGCATCTAGGCTGCAGAAGGAGAGTTGAAAAGTGCTATCAGGAATGCAATTAAACAAGGATACCGCCTAATAGACACAGCTGAACTGTACGGGAATGAAAAAACTGTAGGGGACGTCATAAAAGAGATGATCGAAGAGGGATTGGTCAAACGAGAGGATCTATTCATCACCACCAAGGCATTGTCCAGTTGTTTCTTTAAAAAGAACCTTATAGTGTTTCTCGACTCATCTAAAACCAGCTGACATTGAACCGGCTCTCAAGGAATCTCTCAGAAAACTTCAATTGGACTACGTGGATCTATACCTCATCCATAACCCCTGCGCTTTCAAGGTTTGTGATCCGATGTAATTTGGATCGTCTCCCGCATTGAATTTCATTATTTATGAAGTGATCGCTGACAGTATACTTGGGCAACTCGAGCCGAGTCGAGTCGATTTTTAAAGGTTAGTTGGCTCAACAAACCGGAAATATTAAAAAAAAGTTTCTTCATTGATTTTATTCTCTTCCTTTATCGAAGAGGATTTGAGCCGCGGTTTGAAATTGGCTCGACTCGGCCCACGAGCCGGCTCAAATCGACTCGACTCGGGTCGGGTCGGTTCAGAACTCGACTCGAATCGGCTCGTGACTTGACTTTTCGACTCGACGCCCAAGTATAGTTGACAGTACACGTCACCGAACAAATTTTAAAAGACTGTGTTCTGAAAACTACGGCTCCTCAGACAGTTATCTCACAAATTCAGCCAGACATGTCTGCCCCAACGGAATACCCGGTCTCTGTTGAAGAAATGTGGCGAGTCTTCGAGGAGCTGTACAGCAAGAAGCTCACAAGAGCTATCGGAGTTTCGAACTTCTCTATCGGGCAGATTGAGAGAGTTATGCGAATTTCAAGTGCTCCGATACACAACCATCAGGTGGAAATGAGTATCTACTGTCCCCAGCTGGAGATGCAAGCCGTCTGTGAGAAGTACAATATCTCTTTGACATCATATGCGAGTCTGGGATCAGCTGGACGTCTCGAATTCAAATACACGATGGCGGATGGAAAGTGAGTGATTTAAAACCTTAAAGTAAAGATTCAAGAACTTTTATCTTGAAAAAATTCTCATTTCAGTCCACTTGTTTGGGAAGATCACCCGAGTCCACTGAAGGACAAGAACGTCCTTGAACTCTCTCGAAAATACGGAAAGAGTCCTGCCCAGGTGACCATAATGTTTTGATTGGATTACACAGACAGACCTTTAGATTCTGCTGCGGTACGTAATGGACAGAGGTTTTGCTGTGATTCCAAAATCAGTCAAGAAGGAACGAGTCAAAGAGAACTTTGAGCTCTTCGACTTTTCTCTGAAACCTGAAGACGTAAAACTGCTAGAGAGTTCTCCTTATCGACATAGGGTCATGCCTATTCCGTTGTGAGTCTTGATTACTGGTTAATGGGCAAACTATAGAAAACCCTAAAAAAATATTATTTTTCAGCCTGGCAGGTCATCCGGAGGATCCGTTCAAAGAGGAAAGAAAGCACTGACTGATTCCCCCCCCCCCCCCACCCCATATGAATTTCCCGCTGTTGAAAAGTAAAATCCATTCCGAGGCGAATAATTGATTCCCCAAATGATTTCGATGACAGCCGCCCCTGGCAGACAAATCGTCATGCAAATTGTGCTTTTCGGCAGCCCGGATACCCATGGGAGAGACGAAACGAAACGACAACTGCGTCTCATCCTCCTCTCAACGCCACTCATCGTCTGCTACCGTAATCGTGGCTGCTGGGTTGTTTTGCCGATAGTAGGGGACGGAATCTTGAGACATTCTTCTTGTCAACAAGTTGGTTCTATAAAAGAGTGAAGGACATTGGGCGAAGGATCAAAACACTTCGATTAGAATGACCAGCTACCTGTTCGGTCTTCTCCTACTTCTTGCTCTCTCAGTTACAGTCTTCTCCTCTCCAATCAAACCGAATGATTTCAAGTAAGTTTATTTTTGACAAGAGACCATCTTCTTGGCATACCACGTGAAAGACTAGGCGGTTTAGTTAAGAACAGTTATACCCATGGAAAATAGTTATTATAGACTCTGTTGAATTCTACCAAGATCTAGAGAGATTTGCAGAGATTATTCGGTTGTTCTTTATGGGCTTCGAAAACTTTGGTCATAGACAAAACAAACGAAAAACTGCTTTTGACGTCCCGATAGGAAAAGAATAAGGAAGGAATATTAGCTTTTCAATAGCCGACACATTTTTTTTGTTAATTTGGACCTGAAGTTATCTTTCGTCCTTTGAGAAGACTACTCAAAAACAGGGCAAGTTAGAGTTCAGTCAGATCATGATCAAGAGTGCAGAATAGTCATTCTTCTGGCCTGACTCTTATAAAGGTTAAGACTGAAACTTGCTACTAACCCTTGAACCTAACAAAGTATTAGTCATTCATTGATTGACCAACAATCAGCCCGGGCTTAGAAATCTGCACAAACATTACAAAGAACTGGTTCTTATCGCTATGAAAATAAGTCATGTTATTGACTTTCAGATTCGATTGGAACAATGACATTCGCGAAGAGAACAACATCGACCTACTGATCGGTCCGATTGGACCTTTCTAGGAACTGTTCCCGCCTTTCAAGTGATCCTTTCTGTAAATATTGTCACATATGAGAAAAAGATAAAAGTTTATGAGTGAGAGTAACCGTAGAAAGCTTCATGATTGGCTCTTCGCAGGTCCCCTGAGGCCTTTTGGAAGGCGTTGCCTTCAGCTCGACAGTGCTGAGAGAGCCTCTAATGTTCACGTCAATTGACGCTCTTCTTTGTCCCTCCTCCTTCGAGCCGAAGAGTTTAGAAGTTGACAAGACTATGGAACAATCTAACACCGGATTCAGTGCTTTAGCTCCATACATTCAGCAAACAGGTACGCTTTTTAGTAGCAATCGGTCTTTTTTGGGTTTTTAACTTGATGTGTACTAGAAGACATATTGGCTGAGAGTTCAGAAAGTAACTCTGGGTTCAGCTCCATATTTAAAGGTTTCTGATGATCGTCGTAATGAAAAGATCTATGATGACAGAAAACTATCAAGGAAGGCTGACAAAGAGTGAATAAAAAGGCTGCTATGAAGCCTTTAGGAGAAAAACTACAGTTCAAATATTTGCCTGGCTCTTGTCCAAAAAGGTAGAAATAAAAAAATCTTTATTCTCCTCACAAAACTTGCATACAGCACTCTCTGGAACAGACGGGGAGTATACAGCAGTTCAAACGAGGTTTAGCTACTACCGTGTTTGGATATCTTGTACGTTCAAGCAGAGTTCCTGAATCTTGATTACAATCAGGAAAACCTTTCGTCTGCTCTCACCTCTTCAACTGACTATTGTTGATGACATATCCTTGACCGAGCCTATATAGTCAGCAGTCTATTCTCACTCTACAGATTTTAATTTTTTCTGTACTATGAGTCTTTTTACAGGACTTCCTCCACTTCTCTCGAATCCTATGCTTTCCGTCGAGAGACTACAGTACCCTCTTATCGCACCCGCAGTTCCTCTTCTCTATGATCAGCTTGCTCTCACGCGTGAGTTCTTTACGGGACTAAACAGCAAAGGATTTTACAGTTAATGCTTGGCAGACTTGGGGCAAGATGAGACGACCACGAACAGCGTTCACTAGTGAACAACTGGTGGAATTGGAGAGACAATTCGGAGAGAACAAGTATCTGAGCCGGCCGAGACGGTACCAGTTGGCTCAGCAGTTGTGTCTGACGGAAACGCAGGTCAAGATATGGTTTCAGAACAGACGGATGAAGATAAAGAGATCCCATCCTCCCATGGAGGAGACTCCAGCTAGAGAACAGGACAAAATTTAGTCCTTACTTCTGAAATAAAAGAATACCTTTTTAAAATTTCGTGGATTCATTGAGATAACAATAACAGAACAACAATCGGAGAGGCGTATATAACGAAGACGATTAGATGAGCAGGACAGCATTGATGCAGCCGTCGTTTTCGGGGTTATTCGTGACTTGGGCGTACTTTCCCCAAACGACCTTTCCTCCTTGTGTGACCATTCCGAGCTCCGATACGTTGACTTCAATAATCGTTCCTTTCGTGATAACGCCTGGAATATCGTTGTAAAATCAAATGACAAGTAAATTGCCGAACCGAGAGAGGTGTACATCTGACTGGAGGGATTCTTCTTGACTCCGACAATTGGCAGATGGAATGTTGTCTGTAGTTCGGGATGTGTGACATGAGCCTAGAAGATTACGGATGAATATAATCCCAAAATTGACTAACCTTAGTGAAACGAAGACCCATTGGACGAATAAAACGTTCGAATTTGGCCGGCTTACGAGTGAAGGACTCTCCAACGAATGTGACCTGAAACTCGAGAAATTTACTAGAAAAATAGTAAGCTTACTTTGGTGACCATCCTCTTCCAGCCCTTTCTCCTCGTTTTTCCAGTCTTGACGACTTTGAAGGCTTCGGCATCACTGACAGCTTTGACTTGAGGAATAGGAACTTGATATTTGCCCTGAGAGACGTTTATACACAGAAAACAGCGAACATACGGCTTTTTCCTTTCTCTTCTGCTTGACCATGTTAGATAGAACTGTACCAGAAGTCTGCTGTTGACGATCGAGCAAATAAGCGGGGACTGCTCCCTAAATTTTCAGTATTTCCGACAAACAAATTAATCTCACCTTGTCGGGTGTATCAACTGTGCTCTTCTGTTCCTTCTCTTCATGCTGCTTCAGAAGTTTACGCATTTCCACTTTCTCCGAGTAGCGTTTTTTGTGGTAAAGCTTGGCCTTATGACCACGAAGCTTTTTGGAGACCTTAGAACGCTCATGGACGGCACGAGCCTGCTTCTTGCGCCTAGTAGATGTTGTATATTAAAGAAATTGACTAAAAACTTACAGGCGCTCTTCGTAATCTAGCCTACGTCCATGTCGTTTTCGATGCAAGTCGATGTGATCGTTCTGCGGCATTTTTTGTGACCCTTTGAATAAGGATGGTTCCTAAAATCAAGTTTTTTAGAGTTGTAAACTGCAAAGAAAGGAAAAAAATGAAGGAAACTACGAAGGAAATGGAAAAAGAGTTCGTCAGAATTTGATCAATCTAGTTAAAGGACTGTGAGATGTGGATCTTGCAGCGAAGATAAATTTCAAAGCCGCGAAGAAGTCAATTTCAAAAAATGTTAAGTTTCAATTTCTTGTTCGTTTCTTGCTGAATCTGTTTTTCCTTCATATTTTTTTACAGCAAATTTCATCACATTTTGCTATAAAATAACTTTTGAAGTATGTGCTGCAGAAGTTAGAAGCAGTTTCATGCTAGAGAACTGAGAAATCGATAGGCTTCAGAACTTTTTTGTTCAATTTATTGATTTCGTTTTCTGAAAATCCTCTTCTCTTCTCATTTATCTTGACCATCTGTTCGTTTGGTAGAGCGAACGCGCGAAGAAAGGTCTGCGCAGCTGCCACATCTGGCCGTACCACATTGATTTTCGTTGCTCTTCATCACACAGGCTCTTCTTTACTATCCCAGTTTTGCAGAGAATGAGTCGTATTCCACGTCTCGATGACTCGAGACTCAGCGCTACCAAAGAACCTCAACAATACTGGGGATTCGCCAACTTCCCAAATCAGGTCTTCAGACGAGCCATCAAGAAAGGTTTCGATTTCACCCTCATGGTCGTCGGTTGGCTATCTAATTCTATCCACAACGTTCTGTCACTTCAGGTCGCAGCGGTCTTGGAAAGTCGACCTTCATCAACACACTATTTCTGGCGGAAATCAACGATTTAAAGGATTCCGATAAGGCTGGCAGTCGAGGATCTACCGTTCGCGTCGAGGAGAAGAATGTGCGCCTCGTGGAGAATAGTGTAACGCTCAATTTGACGCTCGTTGATACTCCCGGCTTTGGCGATGCTGTCAATAATTCCAAATGCTGGGAGCCCATAGTCAACTACATCGACGGCAAGTATCTGGAATACTTTTGCGAAGAGACACGAATCGAGCGAAGCGAGAAGACTGTCGACAAATGTGTTCATCTGTGTCTTTACTTCATTGAACCTTCAGGACATGGGTTTGTCTTGTTCCTGTTTATTTCATCAACGTTGCTTCAGCTTAAAAGCACTCGACATTGAAGTCATGAAGCAACTCCATTCGAAGGTGAACATAGTTCCAGTGATAGCCAAGGCAGATTGTTTGACCAAGGAAGAGTTGAAACGCTTCAAGGAACAAGTAGATCGCGATATCAAGACTCACGACATCAAGATATACAAATTCCCAGAGACCGAAGACGATACCGACAATGTAAGCCTTGTTTTTCTATCTTACCTCGCTGTATATTGTAGGATAATATCTCCCAGCTACGAAGCCGTCTCCCCTTTGCGGTCGTCGGCAGTAACACTATCCGAGAGCAGAATGGACGTAAACTTCGTTACCGCGAGTATCCATGGGGCGTAGTCGAGGTGGAAAACCTTGATCACAATGACTTCATCCCCCTGAGAAATCTCATCGTGCGAACCAATCTTATCGACATGATCGACGTCACTCGGAATGTCCATTACGAAAATTTCCGCTACGCCCAAATGGAGAAGCTGCCCAAACATTCTGGTGACCGGTGGGTGGCTTTTTTTACTTTCTGAATTCATGTTGCAATTTCAAAGTTGCGAAAGGGCCGAATTGGCTAAGGTATAAACAGAAGTTCCAGAGATCCGTTCACTCAAATGGAAGAAGACACGAAAAGGAAGGAGTTAGAACTACAGAAGAAGAAGCAAGACCTAGACGCTGCTTTTGAAACGAAGATGAAGGAACGCGAAACCAAGATCCTGAAAAGAAGCACCGAAGTATAACTGTCGAGGGTACGGCTAGAAAAAATTCTTTTTTAGATCTCGAACCGTGAAATTGAGCTCCGTGAGCTGATCATTTCCCGCCGTGCTGAATTGGAGAAGCTTAAAAACGAGGTACGATTTCTTCTCAATGTTCTGTTCAAAAACGAATTCAGATCGCCGACCTGAGAAATGGCTCAGACTCTAAATCTTCACTTAATATCGAAAACCTCGGAGATTCCAGTGGCGACAAAAACAAGAAGAAGACCAGTACCCTGGGTCTCTGGAACCGCAACTAATTTGGAATCTTTTGCTATTTTGTACACATAATGGCCGTCTATAAATCTCGAACAATCCGAAAACACTTTATTCACAAATCTTAAATAGATGACAAAACTACTGGAATGATGAAAATAGATGTCATATATGTGAATTTCGCGGCTACTTCTTCAGGACCTTGTTGAGGAAGGTCTGGACGTCTTTCATTTCCTGAAATTTTGGTTTTAACGACTAAATGAGAATATACCTGAGAACAGCTGCTGTGAGCTACTCCCGGGTAGATCTTCAGCTCGACGTTCCTGTTGAAAGTCTTTATCTTCTCTTCCGTCAGCTGGCCAAAGGTGAGCGGTACGAGGAAATCATTGCTACCGTGTCCCAGGAAGATGGGAGTTTCCAGATTGGCTACGCTCGTCTAAATTTAGGGGTCGTTTTTAGAAGATTTGTAAGTTCTCACCCCGGGCAGATTGTTGCGTTGGAGAAGGAAGGAACTGAGTCTGCAAAAAAGTTAATGTAGTCTGTTCAAAAGCGTATGAAGGTAACGCGGCTATGCAACAAACAAACTATACGCTCAGCTGAAATACACAGACAAACTCAAACCGGGCAATTATTTAGCAACGTATTTCTTGATGAGTCTTCAGCACGGAAGGGCAAATCGAGTATGTCACAGGACATGTCGAATAAAGGGCAAGGGCTCTTAGTTTTGAGCACGTAATCAATATAAATGCGCACCCGACTATTCCTGCCAACGGCTTGCTGTAAGTGAGTCCAGCGTACAGGGCTAGAGCTCCACCCATCGAGAATCCACCAATAACAATTCGATCCGACGGAATTCCGGCTTGGACCTATTATTTGAACATTTAAAGACATAAAAAGAATTAAAAATTACCTCGGCATCGATCATTCCATGGAGGAGACGCGAAGCAGCGGCAATTCTGGAAAAGATTCTGTACATGTTTTTGAAAAAGCATACCCAGCATCGTCCTCTCGGTCATTTGGACTGAGTCCAAAAAGATCGAACCAGGCCGGCATGCGCATTCCCATATTTAGGGTAACGGCTCTTTCCTCACTGAAATTATCAAAGATTTCCTCAAAATTGAAAAAAAAAACCTGTTAGGACAGACGATTTTGACGTAATCGTGGTTGATATCGGAGGAGAACATGTCGCTCCATCCGGCTAGAAGTAATTTTCGTATTTGTTAGTTATGAAAACCGTACCTCCTGTATCTCCAAGACCGTGAAGGAAGATCAACTGAAATTTACAGATTGAAAATGAGAAAAAAACGCAACTAACAGTGTATTTGTGCTCCCTCTTGGCACGAACGACGTAAGGAGAGCTAGACATGGCTGAACAGGAAGTGTGGAGAAGATTCAAAGAGGCTCTGAGAGAAACGGCAGTGAACAACAGCGAAGAAAAAACTCGCTGCATAGAAACTACGATGACTAATTGCCACGATACGACATATAGCAAAAATGAACTACTTGAGAAAGATATTGAATAGTCAGAGACTAAATAGAAAGAGCAATACAGGGTGATGGTCAAAAGTTTATGCAAAAACAGATGATTGGTCGATATGGAACATTTTAAACTGGTCGCTTCTTTTCCATAAGTTCACTATCGTCGCGAAAAGTTGCTGAAAGAAAAATTGAAATATAAAATCCAACTGCAAACCTCGTAACCATCGTTCCGTAATAAACCTACACAGGAAATGTAGGGAAATTTGTTGACTGCTTTGCTGATATTCTTTTTGGTTGAACAGATGATAAAGGGGACTCGTTTTGCTATGCAAGTTTCTTCCAATTTGTGAAAGAGTAGCGATGAAGGCCCTGTAATTTGAGATTTAAATGATAACCTGGGCTTACCTGCTATCATTTCGCTGTCGATATTTTGAGCGATAAAAACAGATTTTACGTTGTCGGCAAGCAAATGCTTCAATACTTCGTGAAAGCCACAGACTATGTGACGATGAGCCCGTGCCTAAACTTTAGAGATAAGAGAATAAGGGAGAAATCACCTTATTAGGATTGTTCTTCCAGACTTGGTCCTGTTTTGCTTTTGTTTTTCTCAAAAGTTCCTCAGCTGCAGAATTTAGCTGATCCTCTGAAGAAATCTGTTATTTTCAAAAGAGATTATAAAAGGAAACTTACAGTCAATTTCTTTTCTTGGAATACTGGTTGTTTTCTTGGCTCTTCCACTTTAGAAAACTTGAGGAAATCTGATATTCTAGACTCCGGTATTCTTCTGTTTCTGTACTTTCTACTAGGAGCATCTAAAAATTGGAGTAAAGGCACGAATGTGAGCAAAACTAACTTTCTACTATTTTTTTCGTTGGTTCTCCAGTAGAGCTACTATCGTGCATTTCGACTTCATCTTAAAGAGAGGATTTGGGAGCAATTCGATGGAACAAACCTAAATGGAAAGAAGGATCGATAGATGGCTCCATTAGCGTAGTCGATATTGTCAGACACTGACTTTTTGCGCCGTCAATTCGCAGCGTTTGCCTAAAAATACTTCATTTCATGTTTTTATAAAGGCAAAAAAGAAGAGAACAATGAGGTAGAAAAATCAAACAGAAAATAAAATTACCGCGTCAAAGTTTGAGCGGTATTTTGATTGACAAACAATTCTCGCTTGATCCAGACGGTTTTACGTTATTTTCTCGTAAAATACTATTGCTTTCTTCCGGTTTCCATATGATTTGTGCAAAAACCATAAAAACTTGGCTTTTTGATAGTTGCAGCCTGCATCGAGCCCGATGTAAACGGCCGAAAGGGCACGACAGCTGTCCCTTATCTCTCTCGAGACCTATCTCCCTCAAATATTCTTCATATTTAATTTCTCAACAAACCTTTTTACAGATGAAATAACAGGCTCCTCTAATGTCTTATTCAATCGTCATAACGGGTATTCTAATACATTTGCTGCTTCTCTACTCCATATTCGACATCTACTACATTTCTCCCATTGTGAAGAACGTCCCGGGACACAAGATTTCCGTCTCCAATGCTCCAGCAGATCGACTAGTCATCTTCAGTGCAGGTTTGTTCTCGTTTTTACGTTTTTCATTTAAAAAAACCTTCAGACGGACTTAGATGGGACACTTTCCACGACAATCCACAACTTTCCCCTTATTTGCATAGTATAATCAATGAGAGAAAAGTAAGGCTTTTTAACATACTTTTAGCCTTTTTGATACAGGGTGTTTTCGGAATTTCCCAGGCTCACGTACCCACAGAATCACGGCCCGGTCACATTGCCATTTTTGCCGGATTCACAGGTTTTTAGATCCCGTTTTCTAACACATTTACTGCTTTAGAAGACGTCAGCGCTGTAGCCAAAGGCTGGAAAAAGAATCCTGTGCCGTTTGACAGCGTTTTCAACAGGTTTTCTTTTTCCGAAGCTGTGTGAAAATTCATTCAGGTCAGATGAAGCCTTTATTTGGGGCAGTCCTGACATAACCATGTTGTTCGACAATCATCCTCACGTCCATACGCATTCCTATAGCCATGAAGAAGAAGATTTCAACTCAAAAGAAGCGTACAAGCTTGATGAATGGGTTTTCCAAAGCGTCGAGGTTTGTTGTTTAATCAAAAAAATCTGTAGACATTTATGTTCAGGAGTATTTACGAAATAATTCGAACAGTTTGGAACATCTTCAAAAACCAAGAAAAATATTCTTTCTTCATCTTCTTGGTTTGGATACCAACGGTCATGGAAACAAGCCACATTCGAGTGAATACAAAGATAATCTTCAAAGTATGTTTCCCATTTTCTTCTGGTTCAACCAGGCTCACGATCAATTGGCAGAAACATTCATTTCTAACATTTCTTTCCAGCTGTCGATATGGGAATCAAGCATACAGTAAAACTGTTCGAAGAGATGTTCCCAAACGGTAAAACGGCCTTCGTTTTCACAGCCGATCACGGAATGACCGACTGGGGATCTCACGGAGGAGGTTCTGATCACGAAGTACATTTACATTAGGCCAAAAAAGTCTAGCTTTAGATTCTAACACCTTTCGTCGTCTGGGGAGCCGGCGCTTCTAAAGGTGGTGCCATGAAAGTTATCTCCCAGGTTTTCTTACATTATGGTAGTATTATGCCCATTTTAGGTAGATCTGCCCCCGCTGATGTCGGCCCTTCTCGGAACGGAAATTCCCGTCAATTCGATAGGTATTTTGCCAATTTCTCTTTTGGACACGTCTCCAATCTACACCTTCAAGGCAGCCTTTTGCAATTTTCTTCAGGTTTTTTTTAAATTTTTAACCCATCCCAAAAAAAAATTTCCAGCTTAAAGAGCAGATTAATGCACTGCGAGCCGACAAGGAAAGAAGGCTCTGGTTTCGAGACTATGAGCAGTTCGGAAAAAATTCCGTCAAGGCTCTAGAGGGACAACTTCAACAGCTGGCAAAACTCGGGTAGCTCAAAATTATGTACATTTGTAAACTTTCCAGACGGTATGCCCCTGCAGCCAGTCTCTTCCTGGAAAATGCCGAAACCATGAGAAGAGCCATTTTCTATTACCATCGCTATGACCGGACATTTCTAGGAATGGGAGTCAGTGCCACGTTCTGCAGTTGGATTATTCTAGTTTGGACTACGTTAAAACTGTTAGTTAATTTGCATCAAGTTACGGAATGATACACCTCGATTCCGTCAAATAAATTGTACGGAGTATTTTAGGGAATCAAAAACAATTTTTAACAAGACTGTACTCTTTCCCAACAACTGCTTCAAAACGGTCCTACTCATTTTCTTTCTCTTCTGTTGGTACTGTAGTCTTCCTTGGACTAATTATCTCTACATTCTCACCCCGGTTCTTCTGCTGTCAATGGTCGAAAATTTATCTGGGTTAACGAAAGAAGTGAGAAAACAAGGACAACAGTTGTTCGGCAACTACAAAACTACATCTTTCTCCTTTCTAATTTTCCCGTTTGTCGGATTCGTAGGCACAAGTGCTTTTTCGTTTGATTCGGATACAACCTATACGTTTTAGGTATATTCCTATTTTTCTGCGTGATCGTTTTTATTGACCGAAGATTCTTGGCTGCTATAATTCTCCTATTACTGGTTGTGCCTCATCTTTACAAGAAGTCGGCTCCGATTGATGAATGGTATTTACTCTTTACCTTGGCTTTAAAAAAGCTGCATTTAGGATGTTTACTTGGAGGATATTGTGCTGCTTGATGTTTCCGTTCCCATTCTTCCCCAATGTCGGTCGTTATGAGATTCCGTCGCTATGTGTTCTTTCCCCGTTGATAGCCGGATTTTGGATTAAACATTACAGGGTTAGTCCTTTATGTTTGCTATTAAAGGGACAATCCCCCCTCAGCGTGACGCTCAAGCCAAACACGGCGCCGCCGTCCGATGTGGCAAGTAAAACCACATTGAGCTCGGTTAGTACCGATTTTCAGGGGGTCTCGGGTTTCTTCTCAAAACCTTTTTTCTTTTACACTTTGATAGAAAAATGTGTTTCTAGTGATTTGCGACCCTATTTTCTAATTTTCCAAGACAATTCCGCCATTTTTACTCCTGCACATACACTTCGCCACTTCTATCGTCATTTTCAGCTTGAAGAAAAGGTTTTTGAGCTTTGTGTTGTTCTGCAAAGTTGAAGAGGAGGTCGAAGGCTACATTTTACAGAACATCGCAAAACATTACAAATTATTCTTCGGCTAGTAGCTGCATACTGAATATTCACAGCCATTTTTCAATCTGACAACGAGTTTTTTCAGGTTTCTAATGTTTTATAAAAATGTAGCCCTTGATCTCTTCTACATCTTTGCAGAACATCACCAAGCCCGAAAACCTTTTCTTCAGGGTGAAAATGACGATGGAAGTGGCGGGGTGTATGTGCAGGATCAAAAATGGCGGAATTGCTTTGAAAAATTAGAAAATATGGTCGCAAATAACTAAAAACACATTTTTCTATCAAAGTGTAAAAAGAAAAAAGGTTTTGAGAAGAAAGGATTGGAACCCGAGACCCCCCTGAAAATCGGTACTAACCGAGCTCAATGTGGTTTTACTTGCCACATCGGACGGCGGCGCCGCATACCACTCCTGGTACACTGTTTGACTTGAGCGTCACGCTGGGGGGGGGACTGTCCCTTTAATATAACCTTTTTTCAGAAAGTTCGATACACCCAGTCAAGTCGTCTAGCCACTGGCTGTCTTCTAACGGCAGTTTTAATTTTCCTGTCCAGTTACACCTTTGAAAAGGTTAACAAATTGACTTCAAATTGAAATAAACTTGCAGCAACCAACTTTTATACGAATCAGCTGCTGGTTTTCCCTTCCAATCTCTATAATTCTGCCGTTGCTCACGTCGTCGAACATTTCAGAAAGGCTCTTTACTTTCATTGGTTAGTTTTCTGTTCAAAATCATCGTCAAGAAATGTTCAGGAGTTCTATTTATGCCCTATTCACTGCTATCGATAGCCTACGAATCGCTCTTTCTTCTACTTTTTGTCCCTCTTCTGCTGCTATTTTTCCGCTTCGAATTTTTACATCTTTCTGAGGAGGAACTGAAACGTCTTACCAGCGAATCCATCAATACGCCTTCAAGTGGTAGTTTCACGTCTTTTTCAAGAGTAAATATTCTTTTAGGAAAACTGAACTGGAATGATTACCGAAGAGCCGGGCTGTGCGTCGCCTTTGTGCTGCTAGTTCTTTTCGGGACAGGAAATTTCGCCTCGATGAACTCATTCAACCCATCGGCGCTATCTCGATTTATTTCCGTTTTTAGGCAAACTTTTATATTTTTCGTTTTTAAGTCCAGTTTCAGTCCTTTCACTATGGCAGCTCTCATAATTTCCAAACTGCTCATTCCGCTTCTAATGGTTACGCTGGTAGTAGCCTCGGTGCTCAGATTCGAAGCCGTCTCCACGAAGAAACTGACCTATCTTGTGTTGATTCTTACTGATTTGATGGCTATGGTTAGTTTTTCTTTTAGAAAGTTGAAATGAACTCGCTTTAGTGCTTCTTCTACCAGCTGAAAGACGAGGGTAGCTGGCTGGACATTGGTCTCTCAATTTCCAAATATATCGTCTCAATGTGCATTTCAGTGGCGCTTCTTCTCCTTCTTGTGATATCCTGTTGCCTTATGACTTTTTCCCTACGTGACTCTTCTCAAAAACCATATCAAAAGTGCTCATTGTGATTTAAGTTTTAGCTTTAAGCCTGTTTTCTAATAAATTTTTAGACTTTTCACACACGGGTGACTGATAAAGTACAACGGTTTATATAAGTGACGTGCTTAAAATTGACAAGATTGAGATTGTAAAGCTGCCTCGTTACAGGTGCTGACGGTGGGAAAAGACGCGAATGATTGCTCCGAGACCGAATCTTGCCACAAGCTAAACGAAAAATGAGTGAAATAGGAAAAAAAATGCGAACCTGAGCATGCCAGGAGAGAAGAGTTTGACAAAGAGCACTTTCCGGCAACAGATCCATCGCCTTATAAACGTATTTCATCAGCAAATCGCCTTCATCTTCGCTAAGTTTCTAAAATAAATAGCTATTCGGTCTTCTGCAACTAAACCTTCACTACAGCTTCGATTTCGTTCGTTTTGAACGATCCCAGAACTTTGGCCACTAACAACGTAGCCTTGTCTTTCACAGCCTTAAAACAAATGACTCAGGCGTATTTATATATGAACAACTTTACCTGATTTTTCGTTTTAAGAGGGGCGTTTTGAAGAGCAGCATGAAGGGCGTCTTCAAAGCGATTGGTCGACAACATGGAGGAAACAGTTTTTTCGTCAGGTCCTGGGCCGGGAGTGTCTGTTCCTGCAGATGCTCTTTTATAACGAAAAAAACTTTCTTTTGTTACCTTCTTCGTTTTCGTCGTACTTTTCCGGATCATAGGCATCAACGTCGAGCTTTCTGAAGGTCGTGTCCTGCATGTTCTTGGCCATCTTCGAAGTTCTGCAATCCAAGTGATAGAAGTTGAAGGAATAGACTGAAAATAAGGGGCAACAGAGGATTATATGGCGGTGAATAAGCCTTCTCTTGTTAAAGGCCGCACAGATGGAGCAGGCATATTGTAAAGGTATCCAAAAATGAAATATTTTCTTAGGAGTTATGACCAATTTTTGTGCGTTTATTACGTTTTTTTTGCAACTGAAAATGAAAAAAAAGAGAAAGAGCAAAGCAGAGAAATAAAAAGGATGAAAATAAATCTCGTTCAAAGAGTGAAGGACGGGCGGGCTTTCAAATGTTGCAGAAATTTTTTTTGTTTTTACCTTCTCTTTCGCAATTTTAGTACCTTTGTTTGTTTGGTTTGCAAATGGCAAACGAAAATTTCTCCTTTTCACTTTCCGACGTTCTTGATCTCAATGCTAGAAATCTTCTCTACACAGCCACATCATTGCAAACCAATCCATCCTTTTTAGGTATGACAAACGGTGTTTCTCGCGTTCAGCCATCGTCTTCGGTAGATATTGTAAGCGGTCTGTCAGTATCTCGTTTAGTTTAGTCACTATTTAGAGCGTCGTAATTCCCGTTAAGAATGGAGGAGATCTCTTCAAAGAGTGCCTTGAGTCGCTTTTACGTCAGTCTTTCCGGGGATCCTGGGAGGCTAGTTAATATCTTTTGTTCAACTCTCCTGTTTTCCAGATCTGTATATACGATGACGGTAGCACAGATGAAACACCAGCGATTATCTCCGAATATGTGCCAAAATTCCTTGCAAGGAATGCTAAGGTCGTGTTCAAGTCTTCACCAGTATCTGGAGGGATTTTAGCTGTCAAACAAAATTTATTCACTTTTTTTCAGGCGTCGGCTATGCTAAAAATAGAGCAGTTGAGTTATCATCTGGTAGATTCATCTGCTTTTGCGACGCTGACGACTACAACGCAGAAACTCGACTTCAGGATCAATTTGACGCAGCTCTGGAGCTCTTACAAGAAGGAGAGGACCTAAACGTGTTCATAGGTTCGATATTTTTACAACTTATGATTAATTTGTTTACAGGTTCATGTTTCACAAGAGATCCACCGAATTCTACTGAACGATACACAAAATGGGCCAATTCTTTGACAGAATCTCAGCTAAGCACACAGGTATTCAGACATTCTCCCGAAACCTTCAATATTTTTCAGATTTATACATCTCACGGGCCGACAATCATTGCTCCGACCTGGTTCCTCCCTAGAGATCTCTACGAGCGTGTCGGAAAATTCAATGAAGTTTTGAAAGGCTATCCAGAAGACTTGGACTTTTTCTATCGAGCTCTCGACGTCGGCTGTAAACTATACAAGGTTCATTTTCTTCCTAGCATGTCAACCTCATTTTCAGGTGAAAAAGCCACTCGTGATGTACCGTTATCATCCCCAATGTGCCTCGTTCGGTGTTTCTGAAGCGGCCATCTGGAAGATGCGCATCGAAAGATTTAGAAGACTTATTCTGCCAAAATGGAGCTCTTTTACCATCTGGAATGCGGGCAAGCAGGGCAAACAGTTGTTCAAGTCCGTTGTTTCTTCTGTTATGAAAAGTATGTCCCATTCAGGAATTTAGACGAGTCCGAAAAGCTGAAAGTGAGTAGATTTTGTGATGTGGATGAAAAAAAAATAAAACACGGCTCATATGAGCATTATGATGAGAAGGAGCGACGTATTTTATGCAAAATTGCCATAGTACACGTCCGGTAAGTATTTCTAGCGAAAATAATGACCTATTCATTTCCAGAGAGGCAGTACCTCCCCTGGTAGTTTGCGTGAAACTCGATATGTCCGACGGTTGTTTAGAAGAACTGTTGGCCGCGTCTGGATGGCGTGAGGGCATCGATTACGTCCTTTTCAGTTGATGAATTCATCTCGTTGTTTGTCAGTTTCGAAAGAAATCTGTCTTTACGCGTAATTCTGAACGTCTCGTTGGCAGAAAATGACACTGCCTTATATTGGTTTTGATTATGTCCATTTGTGCCCCATCGATCTTTTCGCATCGTCAGTCCCTAATTTGTGCACCTTTTGCCTAACGAATTGGGATGTCTTCGTGCTTTTTCCGATGACTTGGGTCTAGGCATCTAAATTTCTCTCCAGTTTTCCGGAAACACTCATTCCTCTTTCGAAACACTCATTCCCCTAGATAACTTTTCAGAATGGCGTATCTTCACCCAGACGAACAGAAATTCGTTGATACTGCCCTGGAAATTGTTAAAAAGGCTGGAACTGTAAGTCTAGTTTTCATAGAGAGATACTGTTTTAGCTGGTCCGTACGGCTTTCGAGCAGCCATCATCGAATGTCCTCACAAAATCTTCTGACACTGATCTCGTTACAGAGACCGATCAAGCTGTGGAGAAGCTACTTATCAGTTGTCTTTCCGAAGCTTTCCCCGATCACAAGTATCGTCATATCTAACCAGGAAAAACAAAAACATTCTATAGGTTTATTGGCGAAGAATCTGTTGCCGGTGGTGCAAAGATAGAATGGACTGATGCCCCCACCTGGATCATTGATCCCATAGATGGAACGACCAATTTTGTTCATCGGTGAGTCAAAGAAATATTTTTCAAAAAATACTTCATTCAGCATTCCCATGATTGCAATCTGTGTCGGCCTCTCGATTCAGAAACAACTGAGAGCTGGCATCGTGTACAACCCGATCACACACGAGCTCTTTATAGCTCAAGTTGGCCGAGGAGCTTTCAAGAATGGCTTCCGTATTCATGCCTCTAAAAACACTGGTAAGTCCCGATCAAAATTTTTTACACACATTAGTTGTACAGTCTTATCTCGCGCTGTGCTAGCTCACTCTAACGGCATTCACAATTACACCAAGTTCGGTCCGACATGGCTCGACAAGGTTCGCACAATTCCTAACTACTATTTGTACTTTAAGAGCTTGAATAACCAGCGTCGACATATTGAGGCCGGAATACGAGGGTGAGCCCGTTTTTATCTATACTAAAAATTGATACAACACAATGCCTCGCGATGTTAAGACTGTGCTACTAATTTTGCCTTGTCCTTGTGCTTGTCTAGGCTATCGGTTCTATTTTAGCTGTGAACCAGAGTGTTATTATCACACAGCTCGGGTCGATTCGCCATCATGAGATGGAGAAATCATACCTGGATACCTACAAGGCTTTGATGATCGAGAACAATGCTCATGGGTAACGTTTTGTGTGCCTTTCCCTATGTTTCATTCCTAAAAACCTGAAATTTGTATGTACAAACAAACTACTTGTCTCTTACAGACATCGTAGTTTTGGATCTGCCGCCATAAACATGATTATGGTTGCTCAAGGCAGTTGCGATGGTTACTGCGAGTACGGTCTCCATTGTTGGGACGTTGCTGCGGCTGCAGTCATCCTACTCGAAGCTGGCGGCGTAATCTTCGACCCTACAGGCGAGATTTTCTGTTTCTACTTGCTAAAAATGTATTTTAGGAAGCGAATTCAGCCTGATGAGTAGAAAAATCCTCTGTGCAGGCACAGAGGAGCTGGCCAAGACGCTCAGTGCCATGATGACGCACGCCGAATATGAGCCAGAGGCCTAAAATCTTTTTATTTTGCCATTTTTCATTCCATGTTTAAAAAAGAGATTTGTAGAGGGAATAAAGTAATTTCCAATCTCGGTTTCATTGTCAGAATCCGTTTTCCACGGTCACATTTCTCCATCCTTGTATTCTTTTGCCAAATCTTATATTTTTCAGAAAATAATGGTTGATATCAAGAGTGACGAAAATGTTAAGAATGTGATGTCCAGCGAGGAGGTCAACGCCGTCTGCAAGCAGGTCCTTGACGAGATGGTCGGAAATGCCAATCATTCGCATTCGGATTGTGCCAATCTCAACCAGACGGCCGTGGAGAACATCACCAAACGACTCGTTGCCCTCAATCGTCCCTTCAAATACATAGGCGAGTTTTCTCTCCTTAATTTATCCATCTATTCTATTCCAGTGACTTCTTCCATGCTGCAAATTTCCAGCGGATCGGGGCTGAATGTATCGAGCATCTGCTTCTACAATAAAACAACCGACTGTAAATTATCAGTCTTCTTTCTAATTTACTTGAAAACTTTAGTCACATACCAGTACCGCTGGGAGAGCCGTCACATTCTGGCCGTTATCAACGTTTTTTGCGTCGCCATCTAAATAATTTCCTAGCAGATCTTATTACCTCTCTCCAAAAGATTTTAGTCCTATTGAGTACATGAAAAATGCCGAAGTTTGCTCTTTTTTCCGTGTCTGTTATAGCCCCTAGATTTTACTGTGACGCATATCTTTTACCGTTATTCTTGCTCCGACTGTTCTTACCGGTTCCCATCTCTCAACTTGTAACCATGATTCGAAAGACACTGATAAACCTTTTACCGATACATAAAACAATACACTAGAATACTGCAAATAAGGCTTACAAAAGAGGTTAATAGAAATACAATTATCGAGCCGCAGTCCTTGTTTGGAACGACGTGAGGCTTCTCCAATTCCTCCAGCTCCTCCAGAATTTTGTCAAGCTCGAAGCTGAGATCGGTCTGCGTCTTTAAAGCTGTGTCCAAGAGAAGATCAAGATGCTCTGCTTGGCTGCAGAGGTTGGCTTTATCATCGTCGACTTCGCAGGCCAAATCTTTGAACTGGTTTCGGATGTCTTTACGTGCAGCTTTTTGAGTAGATTCGGCCGCCTAGAATAATGAAAAACTGACTAGAAAAACGAAATTTCTTACCTCGAGAGCACTTTTTGAAAGCGCGTAGACCTTTTCCAATTCTTCATTTTGATTGTGATTTTGAAGCTCGACTAGTTCGCTAAAAATATACAGTTTTGATCCTTTTGGCCATACTTTTTTTTCTAAATGAGATATCAAAAATCTGTTTTCTCCGTTCCATTGTACTGTATCTGGGCTACATTGTGCCAAAAATTCAGACCTCTTGATGGTTTCTGCGAGTTGTGGCAGAGTTTTGAAAGCAACCACTTTTTGGACCCCTTCTATATCCCAGCCTTCCTAGGTAAGGGAATCAAGCTAATTCTCTGTGGGCGGCATGCAAATTCCGATTTTGACCCAAATTCAAACCGTCATATCTCTGTGATTTCTTTCTTCTTAACCTTTTTCAATTTTGAAAAATGGGTTGGAATGTCCATTATCTGATCTAAGTAGTCACAGAACATGCCGAAACGTATAAATGCTGTCTTCAATGTCTTCAAAAAAGGTTAAGAAATCACAGAGATATGATGATTTGAAGTTGGGTCAAAATCGGAGTTTGCGAAATGGTTATCTCGGAAATGACCGAATGGTTCGGTCTCAAAATCGGGGCGGTAATTGGTACCACCTAGGTGCATGCCACCCACAGAGAATTGGCTTGATTCCCTTATTTAGGAAGGCTGGGATATAGGAAGGGGTCCAAAAAGTGGTTGCGTTCAAAACTCTGCCACAACTCGCAGAAACCGTCGAGAGGTCTGAATTTTTGGCACAATGTAGCCCAGATACAGTGCAATGGAACGGATAAAACAGATTTTTGATATCTCATTTGGAAAGAAAAATATGGCCAAAAGGATCAAAAATTATTGACCGGTCTGTATTAGAGCGTTTGAATGAAAAACCAACTCTGTTAATGCAGCTACCATTCTTCTCAGCTCCTCTTTTTTGTCACGTTTCTTTGACCGTTTTCTTCCCACTTTTTCGTCTTGGCTTTTCTTCTTCTTTTCAAACAAACTGGGTGCGTCTGAATTGAGAAGAAATATTATTTTAGTCAAAAAAACACGTACTGTTTTGATTACTGGTTAATTTTGAAGGAGGCAGCGGAGAGGCGTATTTGGAAGGCACAGAAGAAGAAGATGCTGGCTCACTTTTGTCTATAGGTGTTCCTAAATGCTTTTTTAGGAAAGCAGGAAAGAGTCTCACTCTTAGGCTCCTTTGCTGGTGATCGAGTATGTGGCTGCTGTACGAGGTTTCCTGAACCAGTTTTGAAAAAAACCTTCTTCACTTACTAGTGACAGAAGGCGGATCCATTGGCGTATTCGTAGGTGTTGCTCCCAAACATAGGTATTTTTTGCAGAGAAAAGTTAGGACAAATACCTGGTAGAGTTTCCCTAAAGGTCTTTTTCTGTGGCGCTACGTCTTCGTTAGTTTCGATTTCTTAAAAATAACGAATTAGAATACAAGACAGAGGCAAACCGTGAGTGTTTGTTCGAAAGGGAGCAGTGATGGCCTTTTTGATATTCTGCACTTTGCCCCAGACGCTCCACAGCGCATCGGAAGGACTGAAGCCGGCTGATTTCTTCTTCTTTTCGGCCATATCCGAGATTAGCCTGGAAGTCCACAGCTCTCAGTTTCTTATAAGGAGAAATTTTAAACAGGAAAAGCAAGTGCGCGAAGGGTTCTAAGAACTTTGTAGTTTCTTACTGGGACTGTGTGACTGGAACATAGTGACAAGAGTAAGAGAGTAGGACTGAAACTTATTAAAGCTAGGAACGGGCCGGGCGACCCGTTCAGATCCTACATTTTGAAGGGAGTACAATACAATTTCGTACAATACAATAAAGCAAATACAATTCTTCTTTGGAGGGCGAGGGAGAGTGACTGGAGGAGAGTAACAAAGGAGGAATGAAAGGGAAACCACGACTAGGGCTCCGTAACAGAGCGAAGTCATGAACTTCTACTTTAACCCTGGAAAGGCGTTGCCAACCTTGTTTGGAAAAAAATATTCAAGCTTTTTTTTTACAATCAAGTCCTGGCTAGTTTTGTTGTAACAGAAGACGCGAAGTATATAGAAAAGAGGAGTTCCAAGCTTAAGTGCCAAAAGCGCACTTCTATTCACAATAATAGACATACAAAACAACACATATTATATCACAATTAGTCGCTTCTCAACAAGTTTGTTAAAAGCAAAACTGTAGAAGAAAAAACACTCCTGACAATGAGTAGAGAAAAACATCAAGTTCGGCAGAGAAATAAGCTAGACTACCTAACTTCCCCACAAGGACTATGTGCTGACTGTCGTCGACGGTCGCTGTACAAAGCATCAAGAATAATATCAGACAGAGTCTCTACCAGCGTCATGAGAATCTACCACAAATGGGCATGTTCTTTCGTCTACAGTTTTGTTTGTGAAAGCAGTTGTGATGTAAACCATAAGAATTTATTTGGGTGTCTTTATTCATAGTGTCTTTGAACTAGAAAATAATCGTAAAGCTCTATATTCAATAATTGTACGTGAAAAAAGAGGGTACAAAGAGACTAGAAAAAAAACGCAATTTGTACAAGACACAAAGTGAAGCTGAGAAATCACGAACAGATGTAGGTCAGAAAGACCGGTGTGCGAAGAAGTGCAAGAGGAATGAGGGAATAGAGATCTGGATCACAACCAAAATGATTAGAAGAGTTGAGAAAGAACGGAAACGAGGAGCACGACAAAGAGATTCCTGGCGATGGATGAACTGTCTTCAACGTGCCGAGAAATTGACCGGGCTGTCAGAACCGAGGAGTGTCTGCCCCCCAATGGACTTGTCTCTTCGGCTGTGCCGTAGAGTACCAGATCCCATTTGACCTGGAAAGAAAGACATTCTAAAGGGAGAGAGACACGACCCACCAGTTCAGAGTCATCCCAGCCATCATTATCAATCTCAAGAGTCCACAGTCCGGAAGCCGTCTCTCCCCAGCTGTGTGTTGTCATGAAGGACCATTCAAGAAAGCCAGCTCTGGATGTGTCTCTCGCTCTCTTGGTGAGAAGAGTCGACCGAGTTCCTGAAGTTTCTGTTGTTGAATAACAGAGTGGCTACTACCTGAAGGACTAGTCAGATAGATCTGAATGTCTCCTCTTTTCGGCGCTTTTAGGGTGATTACTGCCTGGACATGTTCCAAGAAGGCGACGTGGTCGTCGTCATTTCCAGCACAGCCATCTGTATACAGTTGTAGTTGGAGTCGGTTTCCGTGAGGAATCGTCCTAAAGCTGGTATTATAAGTTCATTTTAATATTGCCAGTTTCACAAAAAAAGTGCCTCACTACAGTATTTTTTTTCGGCTAATACTGTTCGAAAAGGCCATGAAAAAATCTAGACTCACTTAAATCTGCTCGGATAGAACTGTCGACACTTGTGCTGACTGGCTACAGTAGTCCAATTCTTGGCTAACCGAACCATGGCTCCAGCATCCATCAGTCCGTAGCCGAACGAATGGGAAACATTCTTTCCGACGCCATTTGTCACCCAGTCCCCTGCTCGAAGATGAATCGGCTTGGCCGTTCGAATGACAATATGCTGAAGGTCCCGCCAAGTCAGCTTAGGATTGGCTTCCAAAGCCAAAGCAACGATTCCGGCTGCGAGAGGAGCGGATGCCGAAGTACCGGTATGAGTATGGGTACAGGCATGATGGAGATCAGTCGTGACTATCATCTTCTCTCCACTGGCTCCGCTCGAGTAGGTTGTGGCCAAGGTGCTGCTACAGGCTTCAGAATACCACGGAATGTTGCCATTCTCAGTTGCTGACGATATGGACAAGGTGTAAATGCTGAAACGCTTTTTTACTACTTTTTTTATACCGCTCTCATGCAACATAATCATACAGTTTTGCGAGTGTCAGACGGTCTTTTTTAAGGTTTTGATTGTATGTTATTTCTTCATCTCCGCTACTTCATTTCAAAGCAGCAGAACATTGAAAAAAGAGTGTTTCACCGGGAAAAATATCGCACAAAAGCTACATTTGAAAAAAAAATCCTCACCTGTTCGTATAACCATCACAATTGCACGAATCAGCATCCTTCCCGCCATTTCCTGAAGCCCAGATGAAGATTGACCCTTTTCCTCTTCGTCCTTCCTTGATTCCTCTCTCGAAGGCAGCTCTGGTCAGCTTGGCCGGTCCATCAACTGTCCTTCCGTCATCGTCCGGTCCCCAGCTGGCGCTATAGATGTCAACATAGTCCGAATTGTGTCCCAGAGAAGCCGCTTCAACAGCATCCGTCACATCTCCGTCCAGCATTCGAATCCCGCCAATATTCGCGTTATATGCTATCCCGACAATGCAGAGACTATTGTTGAAGATGGCAGCCACCTCTCCGGCACACCTCGTCCCATGTCGGTTCTCGTCACTGTACTCATATCTGGGCATCGGGTCTTCGTCTCGATCATTCACATCGTAAGAGGCTCGCGGATCCTGTACTCTCTGTTTATGTTTAAAGTATTATACACATACGTAATTTGGAGCTATATCAGGATGTGTTCTTTCTAAACCATCGTCCAGAATCGTCACCACGACTCCCTTCCCAGTGTAGCCCAGATCCCAAGCTTCTTTGACATTGTGGTCCATTTTGGCGTTTCCTGTTGTTTCGGCTCGGTTCTGAAGAGTAATTAAAAATTAACAAAAGAAAGGCTTACCAAATACCACATGTCGGTCCAAAGAGGATCGTTAGGATCCGGCATTTTTCTATTCCTAGATTTTGAGACTAATGAATCGTCAAACTCGTACAGGACGTCGTTTTCCTATGTTTTGTCTTTTTATAAGCTTGACTCTCAAACTCACATTTCCCTGGTTATTTCTGATCGGTCTACTCGACTTGTAGTCCCGCTTGACCCGTTTCTTTGCTACCTGTTGCTCGAACCAGACAACTTCCGGCTCGTGTGAAATGGCATTCAGCTGTAGACTTCGCGCCTTTCTCGTTGAACGTGTTCGTTGATTGCTATTGCGAAACAAAAAATATTCCTCACCCGGGATGACCTGTAAGAAAGGGGATTATTCAGAACAATAAAATTGGGGAAAGTTTGAAATTTAAACGATTAATAGGCTCTGCAAATGAAAATGCAAGAACTTTTTGCCGCCTTGATCATCGAATTTTGTCCTTTCGCTAGCTGGTAGAAAGCCTAACAACTTTCACTCTCTTGCCTCCAAAACGGTCCCTATTTGCTATGCAAAAGAGGTCGGAACGTGACGTCTGGTTTTGCGTCACGGAAAGGTGCCTTGATCAGCATATGAATAGAGACGCCCAAAACTTTCTTCAAAACGAGTCAAATACTCACCCGACCCAGATTCGTGTACCCGTATTTGTCTGCCAGTCGTTGAGCATCCTCGTCACTGCCACCAGCTACCCGCACTGCCCACTCGTTCGTGAAGGCCTTCTTCAACGACGATGAGACCGACGAGCTTTGGCCGATGTCCTAGATTCAAAATGAATGAGAATAACTCTAAAAAAACTCACATCTTCTTGAAGTCTTGTGGAGCCTGCTGAATGCGAAGCAAGCAAGCAAAGGAGGAGGGAGAAGACCAATCGAGTTCGACTGCATTCTGATAGAGCTGCTGGAGGCCGACGATTATCCATATGACGGGGTGGAATGGGTCACAGTCTTATCCTCCTCAGCATAGCCAATAGAGAACTGAAAAGACTGGGAATAAGAGATTCGGTGAGGATCTTTGAATTGTAAGGAGAGAAAGCTTAAAGATCCAGATGTTAATAGACTGAAGAACTGGGATAGTAATAAGTGATGAGGATGATGAAGCTTTTGACTTGACCAGCAACCTCCGTCTTTTGGTGGCAGGCTATTAGTGAGCCTCTCTTGGTTGTTCTACCTTCTAACTAAACTCTTCTAGACGAGTTCCCTCAAATAAAAACTGTAAAAGATTAACATGACAAAACTTGACATGTTACGCTTGTCTCGACAACTGGGCGGACACCACTACAGACGGACGGACGCCATTGCACAGTGAAGAAAGATCCAAGAGTGGAAAACCATAGAAAGTGTCTGGTCTCTCTATCATCAGACTAAAGATAATGTTAACAACCCCAGAGTTCACGTGACCAAATTCACGATGGACCTGTTCCGAGGAGGAGCACTAAATAGATTGTGGGAATGATAAGACTGCCCAGAGACTCTCAAGGATCACTAAAACTAAACCATGATAAGCCGAAAGAGGGAACGGAGGCGATTAAATCCTTTGACCTCAGTGGGTGGGAATCACGTCTCCCCACACGTCAACTCATTTGGCTGAGAATGTTATTGTTGATCGATTAGAGCTGATAAGAAGTTGGCTGCTCGTAAAACGGACAAACCGCATGACAGCCGTACATGAAGAAGAATATACTGGCTAGAAGTAAAGGGACGATGATTAGAGAGCGTGAGACAGACAGAGGAGGAAATTGAGTCAGAAGCAAGTGTTTACGGATACCCATACTTCTATTTTTAATTATTGTTGGCTTGTGAGAGAACTGTGAAGACTTTTCTGAGTACTAAGATCTCTTTAAAAATATTTAGTTTTGGTTGTGTCGAGAAGCTTTCACAGGAAGATGGCTGGATACTAATGAAATAAAGACGATGAAAGGGATGATCGAGCGGAGGAGGCCCATGGAAGGGAATACGATTAGTAAGAGGCGGATTATCAGCAGTCGGTGAGAGATTTCGAAGAACTGAAGAAGGAGTACGAAAAGTTTGTGTCTGGCAACAAGAGCGTCAAGTTGGAGGCGGCGCCTCTCTCTCTGGATGAATAATGTGCAACACGGCGGAACCATATAATATCCGATTATGTGTGAGGAGGAAGAGCTGTGGGATTGTGTGGTTCATCGAGGTTTGTGTGTGAGAGAGACGTTTGTTTGCATACTGGGAGGACAGCTGGATAAATGGTGACCAAAAGAGAGTCAGCTGATTAAGTGACCAATCGTTAGTCATATCTGCCAAAAGATCACTAGCCACTTGAACGAATGAGTCAAAAGAGTAATCCAGACGGGAAGAGTCATTTCGAGAGGCTCGAGTCTAACGGGCGCGGCGTTTCTTTGTTTGAGGTGGCCTTTTCGGGTCACGGCGACTGCAGTGAGGCCTCTGTCCAAATATATCAAATATCAGCTTTTGGGAGTTGCCATTGGGGGTAGAGACAAGTGCCATTCTGTCCTCGAGACTCTCACTCTCAATCCGGTTCAGCTGGGAGAGGCAAGGTAGAAATTATAGTCGATGGCCTAGATTAGTGCCAATCAGATGATATATTTGGGGGAGAGAAGCTTCCGCGAGAAGGCGGTCCTTCTCTCATTCTCGTTGAAAATTCATAGTTCTCAGGTGAGCGCAATGAATGAATAAAGGACATCAATTGTAGGCTTAGAGCTTGAGCGGGTAACAGGTGCAGCCTGATTCAAAAAACAGAGAGACCCGGGAGACACGTCCGGGAGGCCGTTGTAAGAGTTCTCGCGATCAATCTGATCCCAACCTCTCTTACTCTCTCCCGCTCACAAACAGCTGCACTAATTATACATAACCATCATAATAACTAATTTGAGAAATCATTTGTTAAATTTGGCGCTTTTTATTATGTGTTTGGGAGTACTCGTCTTTCGATCCATGCACGGCCCTCGTCAAACTGATTCGGACTGTAAAAAAAATAGGGATTACTGTAAGATTTCTGCTCTCCCCTTCGAGACCCACTTAGTACGAAAACGTTCTATACTTAGCCAACAAATTTCAAATTTCGCTGCGTATCTTTCAAAATTGATGTCGGAGTATCCAACTTTTGCTTACTAAATGGGTCTCGGGTAGAGCTCAAACCTTACGGTAAACCCTCTTCTTTTTTGAACAGACCATAGCGGATTCAAAGCATCCGAAAAAGTTGCGTTTTGAAAGAAAGTAGAAGTAAGCAGACTTCCTAATGCTCCAAAGTCCGGCTGTATTCCGACAGTCCAAGAAACTGCTTTCCGATAGAGTCATACTGTTTTTCGTTGTTTTGAAACGTTCTTACTCATCCCTATATTCGATCATAACAAGCTGTTCCCAAAGGATACCCTGTGCTAATGAATCCAAACCATGTACCGTCTCCTACAGTGAAAACTGTAATGGCTCGGGCGCTGCAACAAAAACAAAGGCAGCACTTGCCGAGGAGTCCTTTCTCGTCCTTCTGATACTACGAGCAGAACCAATAGAAACTATGTAATCATCTTTCGTTTTTACAGAGATTTCCATGATAGGTCAAGGGTCTCTTTGCTCCGATCTATAGAGGTAAGGGATGTGGTTCTCATACCTTTAATGGCGGTAAATGCAAACTCACTTTGAATTTTTGTTCAAACTGTCTTCACAGTGGCAATCCGAACTGAATAAAGATTCGATTTACGAGAACAAATAGTTTTTAATGGATTCGACCGAGAGGGGGTGAGGCCTAATTGACATCTGTTAGGCAATGGCCGGTCGGGGAACAGAAAATGATTAGAGAGGACTCTAATTGCGCGAGAAACGAAAACAAATGACCATGCAATATGGCTACAGCTTTTGGCTTTCTGGAACATGTTTTCCGAGATGAAATAGATTAACAGATGTGCCAATTATCAGTGTACTATCGGATCAAATGGCAGTCAAAAATCGTATTCTCAAACTTGGTTTCAGAAGACCCAAAAAAAAGATGTCGTAAAACGGTCAAATGTGGGCTAATTGGGTAATGGACACGGTTGGAGACGCCGTTGTGTCTTGTCGAATGTCCATTGACTCGAGGACAATAGACTATGGTCCCCTTACTGATTTATGGACTGTATGTGGTCATTGACACCGCACGCACACGGAAGTGCGCCCGAACTGTCAAAGGCCCTTTTTGAGTTTGAGTATAAGAGCGGAAGAGACAAGACTATAGAGGCCTTCATGCTCAATTTGACACGCTTCATGGGTAACAATAGCCGGATTTCTGCGATTAAACAACGTTTCGGAAGAAAAACTAGTATCTTTTTAGAGGGATTTCAATCCCCATTGATATTACTACAAAATCTTGAGTAATTTTTAAAAATTTTCAGACGGTTATTAAAACATCGACCGGTTATGTCACGTATCGAACGGTCAAGACAGAAAAGAACTACAAAAGGTAAGACTCTCGGTACACAGATTACTTGAAAATAGATATATGATTACGGTCATTTTAATCTACAATCCTTTTTTTTCGAAGAGAGGTGGTAGCAGACAGCTGGTAGTAGTATAAAAAGCTGTGAGGGGCGGTCATCGAACGGAAGCCACAATTGAACGGAGGGTGACGAGAGAGAGAGAGGCTGCCGCATAAAGCCTCCCCAAAAATTGGACACTTGGTTTGACCCTGAGGATGAACTGGTTGGCGGGAAAAAAGAAAGAGAGAGACAGAGGAGAGCAGCTGGGTATGACCGGTTGATGTCTGTTGACTCAAGAAAGAAACGTCACGGATTATGAAAGGCGGGTGAAAAAGGCGGCTGGTAATAAAGCGGAAGAGACAGATGTCTTTTACGACTCTTTCTCCTCTCTAAAAGTTCGTCTCTCATTAAGTTTCGCCTACTACCCTCTCTCAGGAGACAGATTGACGCGAATTAATCCGACTGGCGAGCAGAAAGTCTTTATGACCAACAGGGTGTTTACTGGCCGAGGACAGCTGGTTTATACACGACGGCAAGTTTCTGAGACCAGTTTTGGGAATTATACTTGCGGCGAATAGGGACACGAAGCTAAAAAATTAACTTCAAGAATCTCACAAGGATTCGTTGAAAATTGGAGGTTCAGCAAACATGTACTGTCTTTTTATGGTTTTTAAAAGTTTGGATGGATTCTCCAGAATGAAATGGAAACAAATCTAGTATTCTCAAGCAAAAGAGATTGGTAGGAGAGATAGAAGTGACGAGACCCAGAGAGGTGATGACGAGACTGAAGGTCTTGACGCCTCCGAGGCGACAGTTTTAAGGCCGGCTAGATAAGAAAAAGTACTGTAATCCGAGAGGAAGTATTACTAAAATCGAAAGAGTGAAGGTTGAGTAGGGATTGAGCATCCCGAGGGGCCAATCAGCCGACAACAAAGAAGTGCGAACGGGCTCTCTGTCCGGGAGAGACTCTCTCCAGAAGGGTAACCCAGTAATTAAAGATATAGAAGTGGGGAGCTTGAGAGACTCACAGAGCATTTCGTAGCGATCAGTGGAGGGCTAATCCTCTTCGGGTTAATTATAGGCGGCAGTGTGGATTAATTGGAAGCGAGGACGACAGGTGTTGCGTGCAGAAAAAAGTCGGGATGAGAGGGTACAGTTCCAGATTATTTTTTTATATAGAAGTTTACTGTATGGTTACATTTAATACCGTAAAAGCTCTAACATAAGCACCATCATACGCAATGACGTATGCATTTTTTTCCGAGTGAAGCCATAATTTTTCAACCTTTTTTTTCCTCGGTAGCAGGGATGTCTATCTGTTTGGGAAAAATAGGCGGAAAGTTAGGAAAAAATCTGTTCAACCTGAAAAAATGCGTACGTAATTGCGTACGGGGGTGCTTTTATTAGAGAAATACGGTCCTTTACTGTAAGCTTTTGGAAGTCTACGAAGACAGTATTTAAATAGATTGACAGTCGTGTGTTTGAGGCCGTTTATTCCCCGTGTGCAGACAGTTGGAAATGGTGTAGAAAAAGGGCACGAAAAGAGGACAATTGTACACGAGTCGGGCTAGTCCTGGAAGAAGGCGACAGGATAATTGCGGATTCGCTTGCGAGATGAAACAGTCGCGGATTAGCTGTCGGGCTGACTCGACCGGTGACACTCAGAAAATAAGTTCAAAAGACACGGAAATCTGGATGAATAATCAAACAGTCTATCCTCCCGAATAGTTAATGTGTGTAGATGAAGACGTGCTTAATGAGAGGACACTGGGGGCCATCCAGAGCCACTTATTAGCCCAATTTGCATGAAGGAGGGGAGGGAGGAAGAGGCTGGGAGAGAGTGACAACAATTCTTGTATGGGAGCCAATGTCACGGCCAGTTTGGCGACACAAATTGCCCTCTCCACTCGACTCCTACCATTTTACAAACTCGCTCACCTTGAAGACAAGGGACGCCTGTTAAGCTAGCAAATGAAATATGCGAAAGTGGGAACAAAAATTCAGTCTGTTCCAGAGGAAAAATAAGAAGACCTCAGTCTGCTCCTCCCTTCTATCAAATAATCCGGGACTCATGACAGATTAGCTGACAGGAAAACAGCACATAAGTAGGCGGCTTTCATTGGGCGATAAACGAAAATCTAACGGAATCGTCTCTGAATTGAAGAAGGAGGCGTCGGCTGCCGTAGCGGGGATTTCGAGTGATCAGCTGCTGATTGGACATTGTCGAGCCGAGAGAGTCTTGGCTCACGTTGGGGTCGTTCAGATAATAAATTAGATCCTGAAGTACATTCTTAAAAGCGTCTCTCTTAAAGTTAGCTCTTTAAAGGACCATACAACATGATAGTGATGCTCAGCCAAGGTGACACATTATTCACGCCATTTTGCACTGGCAATAAATGACAAAAACAATTGGCTCTTTTTCTTTTTAACCGTCCGATGACTTTTGACCGTCCAAAAAAAAATTTGACCGTCCCAAGAGCAAAAAAAATTTGAGCGTCCCAAAAATATAATTTTGTAGTTTTGTAGGAGTTTTCTCCCTCAGTCGTATCAGTCTCCGTCAGCAGCCTTCATAGCTAGTTCCCCGCATTTATCGAGACGGAATAGCGATGAAACATAAACTTTTTTGCCTATATTTTTTTATGTTTTCTTCTTGAGACGGCCAAAAGTTTTCTTGGGACGGTCAAAAGTTTTCTTGGGACGGTTAAAGTGAAAAAGAGCCAGACAGTTTTTAAGAGTTACTGTACGATAATTTCACATTCTTCCTCTCCTATTATTTACCATAAAAGCCGGCTCGATTGCAAGCCTTCGCATCACTTCATTCTTCACCGACTCCAAATTTTCCGCGTTATCAAAAGAATACGTCAGATGGTTCAAGCGACCCACATCTCTGCCTTTCAGCCAGCTCTGAAAATTCTTTCTAACTTTTCAACTTTCCAAATACCCGGATGAAGTAGATGATCTGTTCTGAGCGACAGTTTGCAAAACACATCTTGACCGTATTTCTGTTCTGAACCAAGTTGAATATTTTCAAGCCTTGTCCGTAACTTGACGGATTTGCAGCCTTTGTGTCAACTTCGATGTTTTCAATGGTCTAGATCGTATATTGAAGTATGTAGGACAAGAATCTTACTCTTAGCTGAACATTATTCTCGTCGTAATGACAGTCGCTATATTTCACAATTGGTTGGTGTAAAACGTCCAGAAGGGATTGAAGATCAGGCGAATCCATCTGAAAACGAATTAAAAAGACAGTCAGGCTGTTGACAGTAAAGTTCCCAAAATACATAGTATGATGCATATAAAAAGATTCCAGAAGAGCAACATCCATGAATAAGGATTAGCAGCCATATAGTCTGTTCAAAATGTAGAGAGCATTTTTTGAATTGGCCCGCGGTTTTTTTATTGGCTGAGTATCCAACATTTACATGCTGCAACGTGCTACGCAGCTAAATTCGCGCCAATTTGATTTGAAAATTGTTCTAAAAAGAAAGCGCGGGTCAATTCAAAAAATGCTCTCTACATTTTGAACAGACTATACATTTTGGTAAGACTTGAACAGTAAGACAAACCTTGTATCCTATCTCTATGGTCTGTACTCCTTTCATTCTAGAAATTTCCGGTATCACGGTCGTGTACAGATATTCCGTTGAGCAACAGGTCTGAAAGCTATAAACAGGAGACAAAAACAAAACGTACCAGAGTAATATGAGGAAAAGAGACAAAATTAATGTCTTGACTAATGGGCGGAGACGGGATCTTTTGAAAGTTGTGTTCTCGAATGAAGGTAAAGAATTTGTTTGTCTGGAATATTTGCTTTATATTTTTTTGCAAACGACTACTGTGTTGCTATTCGAAATATCAGAGATTTGTAATTTTCTGTGCCCGTGATGGCATAGCTCCTTAAATAATTGAAATTTCACTTACATTGAGGTAAAAGACAGTGCCATTAACAATCATAATCTTCCATGTCGAATGGCTCTCGAAAATCTCTCTCAGCCACTTGCATGTTCGGACAACTCGTGTAAATTCTTTTGCAGGAGTCTAAACTTAATCTCTTCGAGAAAAATGAAAAGGATAACCTTTGATAAGACTTTCTTCAGTGTGTAGACATCAAGACTGCCGAGAGGGATAACCATGTGGGAATAAGTGAAAAGAACCTCTCTCTCAGTGTAGTTGGCTATTTGCCGCACGGTTTTTTTCATGATCAGCTACGGAAACCAGAATATGTTTATGAGTTAAAATTGTCATAGGACGGGTTTAATTTACATGAAATAATACGGGTAAGTCTACTGCAAGTTGAATTGCAGAAAATCTCGTCCAAATTGAATGACCATTCTGCGTTTGTCCTGTCTCTCGATCACATACTCGTTCTGCGGAGTCTTTTCGTACCTGCTCATCAGATCCTAGACATTTCAATGTATATTTTTCATCAAAAGTTACGTACCTGAAGTTCGACTCTGTTCATGATCGATTCAATCGTTGCCGGCTGGGAAGATGTACCGCGACTGTGGATGGAAAACATTTCCAGACTTCCTGTATCGTCACCATTCAGCCATCTCTGTAGGATATTTCAATTGAAAATTTTGACTCACCGCGAGAAATTGAACGATAAGATCCTCATAAAAACTATCACACGAAATAGAAATACTTTTTCGCTTCTTGCCAAGCTTGAAAATCTTCGAAGTCTTCCAGTAGGACGAGGCATTGTTCATGTGGACGCGGATGCAGAGATTTGGGATATTCTACAGAAGAATTATGATAAGCTGTGTCTAAAAAGAACCTGAAAGTAGTGCTCATCTCCTTTGTAGTTAAAGTCACTAAAATGAATGGTAGTCGGTCGAGAAAGGGTCAAAAGTCTTGTCAGATTCTCTTCGGACATCACATCCAGTTCCAGGTTTTCTAATCCCTTCAGCTTCTCCAGATCGGGAACGATGACCTTTTCAAAAAAGTCACTGCTGCAATTACCCTAAAAATATGTCATCTTTTCAGTTTGTATATTATTTCCACTCTCAGTATCTTTTTCCTTAGGCTGGACTGAGACTGGATTTAAGAGAAACTCCCAACATTAAAAAAAGAAAAAATACTTACAACATTGATAGATCTGATACGATGGAATTCGATAAAATCGTCAGGCTTCAGGAGTCCATTAACTTCTACTGAGCCGACACATTTCTTGACGTACGACCGGAATTTCGAGTGGTAAAGAAGTCGAATTCCTCTGTTGCCCCAACGAGGTCGGATCCGTTCAATTTCCCTTTTCATCGTCTTGCAGCTACGATAGATTCTGGGACCGGACTGCTCGGACATCTGGAGAATTGATGGGAAGAGGAATAATACTTACTTTTCGAACAATTTGACGCATACAGTATTCGTCGAGATCGACTAAGTTTATTCGACTATCCATGATGGCTGTTTTAAAGGTCTGGAATAGTTCCTTAAATTTTTAAAGGAACAAGCGACGCCGAAGAGTTTTTATTGGATCGGAAAAGTTTCTGAATGAGTATTTTCGATGACACGCTTGTTTCGCACAATTGCTAAAATAAACAGAGGGAACTGTTGTTAACGTTGTAATCCCGTCGAAAAAAAGAAAGTTAAACTACCCGTAAAAGCTCTAATAGAAGCACCCCTGTACGCAATTACGTACGCATTTTTTTCGGGTTGAGGAAAAATTTTCCCAACTTTCCGACTATTATTCCCATACAGGTAGACATCTCAGCTACCAAGGAAAAATAAAAAGTAAATTGAAAAATTATGTCTTCACCCCGAAAAAAATGCGTACGTAATTGCGTACAGAGGTGCTTCTATTAGAAGAAATACGGTATCTAAATTTTAACATTCGCTGGTCGTCCTCTTTCCACCTGTTTATGTTCTTTTACTGTGCTGTAAAGACGCCATTCGACTCTCCGACACAACACCATGAGCCTTCAAGACGAATTGACCGAAACCACCGTGAGTCTCTTTTCTTCTAGTATAACAGTTTTCAGGTGGAGGGAAAGCTCCGTCAGCTCGTGAGCGTCATCACCAATGTTCCTTTCGAGGAGATCAGCTGTGATTTTGACCTGACCAATCCCCCAAATGTCGATCAGGAATACTTTCTCGAAATGCTGGCAGGAGCCTTGACTTATCACTTTGGAGTAATTTTTTTTATAATTGATCCAAGTATTCTTTCTACAGGTTGAAGCCGATGCCGAAACCATTGGTCCTTTCTCCACACTGGGGGAGTTGTCCTCTTTCGTCGAGTCTCGTTGATAAAGCGGAAATAAATCAATGATCCTTTTTGTTGATCGTCTTAGAGTGTCGCAATGATAACCCCGGCATCTTTTTTTTGTCCCAGCAGAAACAGGTTCTATTTGTATCAGTCTCACTTCCGTTTTGGGGGAAAATACCAATTTCTTTCCCATGACTTCTTCCTATCAACTTCTAACCTATTTTGCAGGGTTCCCAGAATGTCTGAGGTTCCTGATCGACTTCGAAGGTTCTCCTTTCTTTCTTTTCGTTCATAATATTTTCAGACTCTTAGAAAACATTCTAGAAATACCAGCTGAGAGCATAGATAATGACTTTGTCCTGAGCCCGAAGCGTCCAATGGATCCGGATCATTTTCTAAAAATTCTGGCTGCTGCCTTGAACAGGGACTTTGAGGTTGTTACTCTTGTCTGTCTCTGACCGTAACATGTTCCAGATCGATGCCACTGCCGACAGCATCCGAGACATCAAAACCTTCGAAGAGATGGTCTCTTTCATTCAGTCCTTCAACCTCGCCACGAACGTACTTCTTCAAAAGACAACACTAGCCTTTTTGCATAAATGACTTTATTCATTTGATATGAACTCCCAGAAGCTCAATGTCACCCTCGACGGACAGTCTATCGATGGTCCTGACGGGAAGACGATGGTCGTAGGAGCAGATAAAGACGTCATCCACAAAGACCAAAAATCTGCTATCCTCACAGAAAACGAGCAGATCAAAGGTTTTCTTCTTTTTGAATGGGAAAGAGACGTCGAGAGTATTTTCCGGATTTCCCCACTTGTCCGCCTCACTGCTGTTTCTTACCACTTTCTGGAAGAATCTCTTCGGTTTTAATCTGAGCACTGACCTTTTCCTTCAGTCTCGGATTAATTCGTAGAGCAATGTCTTTTCCAGCCAAAAAGTCGACTGTAAACTGTTTCGCAGTCTTTTGGACTATCCCCGAGAGATAGAGCTTTCTTCCTGGGTAAAAATTGCCCGGAATGTCAGCATTGTACGGCATTGTCTGAAAAAAGAATATTGCAGGATGAAAATGCGTGCCTTACATAAAACTTTCCCTCCCAGGAGACGAGCCACATTTCGAGGTCACCATTGACGTAGATATGAGAAATGTTCGACATTGGAACATAGTAAGCAAACTTTGCTACGAGTTTATGGTCCAAGAATATCTGAAAGCAAAGTTTTTTTTAAAGTGAATACTTGCTTACAAGGAAAGCATCTTCACAACATCGAATCCTGATGTCAAACTCGTCTCCTTTTCTCCAAGTATGTCTGACGGAGGCTTCTCTGAACACTTTCAATGTTTTTTCGGCTCAGCCACAGGCAATTGTAATCAAAAGATAGTAGAAGAGATGATTTGGCAAGACCATTCCATTGTACCAACATCATATAAAATGGGTTAGGGACTTTTCTTAGAATAATTACAGTATAGTTCGTGTCGAGACCCATCTGCTCAAATCCTATTTTTGCATTTTTCAGCGTGTTCCACTAATTTTCTTGATTTTTCGTTATGTTCAATCGACTCAGCGTGTAAAACTACACCAGAAACGTATAACGAAGTGTCAAAAATGTACAAAAACAGCCGAAAGAATGATTCACGAAAAATTCGTTCTAGAATATTCTAGAACAATTTTTTCTAAGAAAAGTCCCTAACTCTATAAAATACTTACTTTCCCCACTCGCCACTGAGACAGGCGTTGAAGAAGACCTTTCTCTTGGGGACGTCCACACGAATAGTGAGCAGCCGATTGTCCAACTCGTCATTCTCATTCTCTTTTTCGACTCTCGGTCCGGAAGTCAACTCGATCAAAAATTCATCGGCATTCCCTGAATCTTGATGTTGTGTGCAAAAAAAGTGAGACGACATGCCTGTGACGAATCCCCTAACAATTAGAGACTGTCCTGGCTGGAGTTGGTTGCCCTCCAGTCTTGACAAATAGGGCGAGGAGAAGGTCTTGTTCCTTCCAGTGATGGAATCCTTTCTAGTGATCTTCTTCTTCTTGTTTGAGAAAAGTTTTCGCAGAAAGGAAGCCATCCACTCTCTAAATAGGTTTCTGATCTGTTAAGAGTTATCAATATAAAAAAAACTGCGGGTGGAACAGCGGTCAAGAGACAGATGCCGTTTGCCTGACAGCCTTGAACGCTTTTCCCAATACATTCTTGGTTCAAAGGGGAGAGGATACACTAATGTGATAAAGACGAATTGAAAAGGGAATGACGGCCCTGAATGCCAAAAACTTGTCGGACAAGTAGCAAATAACCACCTGTCTCCCCGGATGCTATCGATTGAGCATGATTTTCTTCAGAAAACTCTTGTGCTGAATAAAAATGTTAAGAAAACGCAGCGAGAACAGAAACGAGCGGTGTCAAATGGCCGCTAAGCAACTGCTGTAAAGAGACTGTTATTGTGTGCCAACGAAGGTATGGGCAGGGTAAAAGGCGACTAACTGGTTGACCAGCACTTCATAATATGATTTTGGAATCGTCTTGACAGGTTCTGTACAGAGTTTAGAATCTCTTTAATGTACTGCTATGAAACTGAATGGACAGAGGCAAAAATATGGTCTGTTTAAAAAGAAGAGGGATTACCGTAAGATTTTAGCTCTTTCCTTCGAGACCCACTAAGCACACAAACATTGGATACTCAGCCAACAAATTCCAAAGTTCGCTATCTTTCAAAATTGTTGGCTGAGTATCCAACTTTTGCACGCTAAGTGGGTCTCGAAGGGAAGAGCTAAAATCTTATGGTAATCCCTCTTCTTTTTGAACAGACCATAAAACAGATCGTGCCAAAACACCGCGAAAAAAAGAAAGGAAAGGAAATGAGTTGATGAAACCCATTTCTGCTGAATCTTTCCGAAATTTTTGTGAGAACATCCCCGGGGATGTTTAGTCCCTGCGCCCTTTCACCGGAACCTTTTGATACATCTTCGAGAAAGAGGTACTGCGCACGATTGTGATCGCTATTTTCGTTCTTGTTGTTTTGTAACTGGTCTACTGTAATAATAAGCAGGAATGTAAAGCTTCGCTAAATCATAACACTCCAAAAATAACCGGCCATCCTGAAGTAACTTGTTGTCGGGCTATTTCTGGAAAAGTTAATTGCAAAATAGCTTGTAACTGTCTTTTGTGAGTCTATTCAGTTTGCAGTTTGCAGTATTAGTCGCGGTCTGTTTGGTAGTTCCAGGTTACCCCGTTCCGCCGGTAATTTCCATCCTATTGTGAGCTGGGCCGTGAGGGAGAAAAGCATCCTCTCTACTGTTTGCCCTCAAGTTGTTGTTTGTCCTCACCACAAACTCCTTCCAGGAGACATTTCTCTTCATTTCCGCCATTTACACTTTCCCTTGATCACGCGCGCACTCTTCCGTTTTGTCCGAATTCCTCCTCTCCTCCTGACTCATCGTCTCATTCTCTCTCTCAACTAGTTTTCATCCGAGAGTGAATTTAAGAGCACGACAAATCAACATCATCGACCCGGCTTCGACGGCTGTAAAGTCTCTTTATGACTATTGAATCTCGCTTTTGAGAGAGAGAGAGACGCAATCGAGACTTTTGGTATTTTGCAACTCTCCCTTTTGCCAAAACATATACTGTTGACCATTTTCTGAAAGGACAACTGTACCGATGCACTCTCCTCTCTGTTTTCTATTTACGATAACTTACAACTCGATGGGAGAATCCAAAAATGAGCTGATATTTTATTCTAACTGTTTGCTCATAAAAAGAGCAACCTAACAGAGCTTTGGTTTAATTTTTTCTCTCTCCCCGCCAAGAAAATATCCCGTTTGACTCTTATCAGTGCCATCGCGCATCGGTTTCACAAGAGTTCTGTCCGTAGATTCCAACATTCCACACAGTAGCACCTTCGCAATCTTCGGATCCTCGTTTTGTACCTTTTTACGAAGCCTCCGGGACTACCTCAATCAGCTGAGGGACGCGTCGCGTCACGCGAAGCGGTTCTTTTGAACGCTTGCCAAGAGTCAACTGTCGCCCCTGAACCCCGCGGATGGAAAGTTGGCGCAAACATTGCACTTTTACGATCCTTTACGAGCGATAATCTTCTATAATCAACACCCCGTTTCTTTACCACTTTCTCATCAATTCTCGTCGTGAGACCACATTTGTCAAAGCTTCCATTTCCGCCTGTCGCCTGAACCTATGGACGGCGCTTTGAATATTCTAGATCTCTCAATACCTTTCTCTTATTTTCAGGTCATGCCCAGTCTGCCCGGACATCAGCGGAATATTTCTCAGGGACAGCATGTGAGTCATTTCCCCTCATCCTTACAATGCTCTTTACAGTTGATCATCCCCGACTCTGGCTGTGAGGATGAGGACGTAGAGCGCTGTCCTCACTCCCCGACCATCTCCCAGGTAACCCAGCTACTGTTCAGCGATGTTACAAATATAGATTTAGGGAGTCTATCCAGGTGCGAGTCCGCCGCCTATTTACGAGCCGGGACGACCGCAGGAAAACAAGGCAAAGTGAGTACTTTTGAGAGAAATTAGCGAAAAGTGTGATAAAATGAGTCATTAGGTTACCTGGAAGTTCGACGATTTGTGAATCCTTTTTGAACACTATCGCTTTCAGGAATCTCAACTCTTCCCTCCTTACATCCTCTGAGCAAGTTTCATGACTTTGTAAACGCAATCTTTTGACCAAAATGAACTTTGACCGGGGCGATGACAAATGAAAAAAACCGTAAAAGCTCTAATAGAAACACCCCTGTACGCAACTACGTATGCTTTGTTTTCGGGGTGAAGACTTTATTTTTCAATTAATATTATATTTTTCCTTGGTAGCTGAGATGTATGGGAAAAATAGTCGGTAAGTTGGGGAAAATTTTCATCAACCCGAAAAAATGCGTACGTAATTGCGTACAGGGGTGCTTCTGTTAGAAGAAATACGGTATCTATCTACTTTGACTCTTTCAGAGGCCTCTGTAACGACCCGCAAATCCGACGGAATCTGAAAGTGATTCTCGGTTCTTTTGCTTTGACGATCGCCGGAATTGTGATTCTTATCCTAGGCGTATTAGAAATCGTCAAAACGCAAGGTATCATTTCAAAGTTTTCAACATAATAGTGCTCCAGGCGAGAACGGCTATGTCTTTCTCTTCGCAGGCTTCTTGTTTTTCATTCCGGGAGCATATCACGTCCACAGTTTATTCCGCTACATTTTCTACAACCAGCCCCTAGGCTACCACTTCCGATAGCATTCTCTCTCTCCGATAAACTGGTCATTTCAGTTATAGTTCCCTCATGTTCCGTGTGATATGTATCTTTGCCCCCACTCAGTCAATTGCCTGTGATGTTCTTCCCTCTATTCTCTTCCTAACTCGATGTTCCAAAAATGAACATACCGTGTCATTTCTCCTCTCTCTCTCTTCCTGTATATCCCAGCCAATTCACTTCCTACACATAATATTCGAGATTTTATCAATGAAATGCGTGCTGTGTGTGTTTTGTGGACAAATAGACACAAGCTTCCGCGCTGGAACAATTCATCATACTGGTCATACTGGTCGAGTCACATGCCGGGTTTGCGGTCTTTTGGTGCCATAGTCACTATCCTTTTTTATCCAATGGACAGCAAAAAAATCAGTTTTTCAAAGTCTTTTCCGATGAGATCGTGACTGTACAGATAATCAAATAAATCTGGGACTTGGTTTAGTATATGTTAAAGTATCTTCAAGTAAATTTGATCCCACAATAGCCAAAATACAAAATGACGTGAGGCAATCCAAACTTGTACAAGAACCCCAAAGCTAAACCGAGTCTTAACTGGATTTGTGAAAAAGGGATTTGTCTCTGCCCTGTGTTTTTAGGAAACCGGACAAAAAGGGAACAATACAAAGTGGATTGTAAGGATTGTAAGGGAGAGTTTTTAGTCCATATTTTAGTCGAGTGACTGTGACGAAGCTGGCCTCATATCCAGTACACATTTTAGTTCAAAACTTTCTGAATACAAAAGGTTCAGGAGATTACATCGGAGTTCAATGAAATAAGCTCTGATACAACACGACTCTTCTTAATATCATCATAGTCATTTAGTCTGAACATTAAAATATCTCTGATTCTTAAAGATAAGAGGTCTGGCTCACTGAGGAAAGACGTGGATTTGACCTTTGTGGGCAATATTGTTCACTTTTTGTTGAGTCCTTACAATCCACTTTATACTGTTCCCTTTTTGTCCGGTCTCCTAAAAACACAGGGCAGAGACAAATCCCTTTTTTCTCAAAGGATCCACTTTTTCACAAATCCAGATTGTTCACTTTTTGTCAAAATTCATGGAATTTACGAATAGTGGTTCCCTATACACAAGCAAAAAGTGTGAACAATCGTTTTCGGCACGGTCCAATTCATTTTTGCACCGACTCCAGATCGTGACCAGACCGGTCAGAGCTTAGCCGAGTCGAGCTGCTAAGCACCGATGTCCAAGAAAGGATCGGATATTTTCCACTACCTTTCCAATTTCACAGGGCCAGAATAGAAGTAGAAAACTATCATACTCCCTCGTTCCTAAAAGTATCGGGCTTTGCCATGTGAACAAAGAGTAAACTCAGAATAACTGTCTTGCGCCTTTGCCTGATGGTGGGGAACGATCGAATGCGATCACAAAAAGTTTGGCAGGGCGTATCTAAAGTCAATTCCTGCTCAAAACAATTTAGTAAAAAGGTTTGCAGAAGGGCGGGATCGAACCCGGGTCGTGTGGGTGGAGTGGCGACCCTTAACAATACACCAACTTTTTCGATGAAAAAATTTCTGTCCAAAAATGCAGGGCGTAGAGGTGTGATCCAGGCCGAAAATCAAAATTCTAAAAGATACCCCTCTGAGATAGACTTAGTTATAGCTCTATCCAAAATTTCAGAGAAAAATTCGCAAAAATGAGCCCGCAAATCGCGCACAACCGCGGACGGCGGACGTTTTGGAAAACCAGAACTTTGTCTAACTCTTTAATTTGTTGAGCTATCGACTTGATAATAAGGCTCTAGGCACGCTTAATCCGATGGAGTGGGTCCCGAACCCTGAAAATACTTCTGGCGCGCGCTGCGCGCGATTTTATGCTCGGTGTGTTCTGCACTAATGGGAGGCAAAGCCGAATCCGATTAACAGTACCGTATTTCTTCTAATAGAAGCACCCCTGTAGGCAATTACGTACGCATTTTTTTGGGTTGCTAAAATTTTTTTCCCAACTTTCCGATTATTTTTCCCATACAGGACATCTTTTTTTTTTAGATTTTCCCATACAAGACATCTAAGCTACCAAGGAAAAATCAAATATAAATTGAAAAATTATGTCTTCATCCCGAAAAAAATGCGTACGTAATTGCGTACAGGGGTGCTTCTATTAGAGCAACCTTCAGAGACATGCGTCACTTTAATTGTATTTCTGGAACAAGAACATGACCAGCCGATATCAGTCACCTGATCTAACCATTTGACCCCACGCATATAAAACAGGAAACTAGAAGAGAGACAGTCTTCCCAGAAATGAAATTCTTCCTTCTCTTTGTTCTTCTCTTCTCTCTTCTTGCATCAGCTCAAGCCGGGTATGATTTAATGGCTTTTTGAGAGAAAAAAATATTCAGAGGAAGCGGTGTTTCAAAGCATTTCGACGGAGAAGGATCGAATGCGAAGAAGAGCGAGGGAAGGTTCAGGAGATTCATCTTGACTGATCTTGACTAGTTATTAAATAAACTCCTCCGAAAAGTGCATTCTTCCCACCACTGTTAAGAGTCGGTAGCTCTTTAGGGCAACCCGATCTTGGCCAATAAATGGTCATTTCCAGGGAAGCATCAATTTCGCGCCGTCCAACTGTTTGCCGCCAGTCGATTTATGCTACACACGACTGTCAGGCAGTTGATCATTCCATTTGTTGCCAATAGAATGACCGAGTCCCTCCACTAAGTGAGCACACGTGTTGAGCAGAAAGCACACCAGACTACGGTAGTTGACTCTGGCTGGATGGCTGGCTGCTAATCTCGACATAAACTATTGGCCATCTCCTAATGAGGTCAGATGTTACGGACACAAAAAGATTGTTCGATTGCGGAATTTTCTGGAAATCGAACAGTTTTCGGCCACCTTCTCAAAAACATTCAGAAATAACATTTGCAGTTCTCAAAAAAGTCAAAAAATGAGCCGAACTTCTAGGGACTATGTTTCCGGAAAGAAACTAGTCACTGTCCCTCTAATCCCCATAAGATCTCAATATCCACCAACCTAGGGAACAGTTGCCCCGTCTCAGTTGACAGTCACTACGTTGCGCAACCACTCCCAGAGACCCTTGGCACCCTGGCCATGTAAGCTATTGTGCCAAAGTGCAGTCAGATAGGATTACCGATCGCTTCCGTGAATAAAAATGAGTCGTGCTGTATTCTCACGGAGTTACTCATGGGGCGAGCAGACAGACATGTCATCCAATAAACTATGAGACTGAAAAAAATGGAAAAGCGGGAAGGGAGTGATGAGTGCGGAATGGTTTCGTAACAGTCTGAAAAGGATGTTTTTAGACAAAAATCCCCACACAAGTGAAATCAGTTTTCGAGCTCCCTCTTCGACCTCTTTCCGGAAGTGTTGGAGGGAAGTGTGGTACCCATTGACTCTGGTGAATCGCAGACCATGATCGGTCTAGAAAGATCTTAGCAAAGTAGGTCACGAAAGGTCTGGCAGAATACAGGAGTGGGGAAATATTCTGCTTTTGGCAAAGAGGTTCTGGCTTATTGTCAGGTCAGAGCTCTTTTTTGGATCAGTAAACTGGTCCAGTTAACTTATTGCCCAGTTTCAGTGTAAAACTCTGTCAACGAACAGCCTTCTGCAGTACAACCCGGAAATTTCTACTGTAAGTTTATCAGGTCTGTTTGACAACTACCCAGGCTGACTAACTAGAAGCTGAATGAAGTAGTCCGGAATTGTCCGAAACAGTCCGGTTCCCCAAAAACGTTGCAGTACGTCAGGAATAATAGAAACAAGTTTCCTTTTCCAGAATCTTTTAGATTACGATAGAGCCCCCTAAAATGTTCAAGACTACTGCCATTAGGACCCTCTGTGCTCTCTCTTTCTCTCTCGACCAGAAGGGGGGATACGGTGGTCCGCCCCCGTCACTCTCTCCAATGGACGCTCTCGGACACCAGCTCTGCGAAATGAAGAAGTAGGTTTCAATAGAGTTTTCAATTTTTTTTTTAGAAAAATGGTGATGAATAACAGAGAGACGGACAGGCGAATGTTTGGTTTATAGTTTACATGTAGAAGGGGGTCCAAAAGTGTGTATAGTTTACGTGGGTTTGTTTAGAAAAATAGCCTCCGTCTGCTATACCAACAATTCAATAAGTTTTCAGTGATCATCAGCCTTATGCCTCTCTTGCGAACGTCTTGGAGCCACTGGCTCTCAAGCATGAGGATCTGGACGAAGAAGACGTGAGTTTTTTTCGAAACTGTGAGCTAGAACAAGGCCCACCCCCCTGATTTCAACAGTATGACGAATCTTGAGTCATACGGACCATCCCTCTACTAACGGTACCGCCCCACTCACTGTCCACTCTCTTCTGCAGAGCATGCGGCCCGCTAACAACGCTCCGGTCAATTGGACCTTTTTTTTCTTTTTTTTACAGTTACATTTCAGGCTCTTCCAGTTCCAAGTCGAAAGGGAAAGAAGAGGGGAATCAAGAGACAGGAAAAGCCTCCGTTCAGCTACATTGCTCTCATCGCTATGGCCATCCATGTGAGTTTTTTTTTCTCAAAACAGAAAAATGATAAACTTGAAGCAATTATCCAGCTTTACAAGCTTTTCCTATGATGCCGATAATTTATAGAAACGTCCAGATCGGAAGGCTACCCTGGCCGAGATCTATACGTATCTCCAGGAGACTTTTGAATTCTTCCGTGGCGAGTATGCTGGCTGGCGGAATTCGATCCGTCACAATCTGTCTCTGAACGACTGTTTCGTCAAACTTCCCAAAGATGCCGGAGAGCGTGGTCGCAAAGGACACAAATGGACGATCTCGGACAGTTGCGAGTTCCTCATGGAGGAGGGAGCTTTCCGTCGCCGACCTCGCGGCTACAAGGCGCGCAAGCGTCCAAACTTTGGGAACATGATGGTAAGTCTCTCTGGCAACTGTAATTGGATAGGCCAGCAACCCAAATCGAACCCATTGTTTATGCTGTGGGCAGCACAACGCCTGACAGTCGTAGCGTTGATTGAAATCACTAACAATGACTCAGAAGTCCCTTTTATCGGTTCGAGATAAACAAAACGATGGCAAATCTTTGGTTGTACTGCAATAGGCGCCTCCCTTCGTTCAAACAATCCTAAACTCGTGTTTTTCACCATTTTTCTTCTATTTTTCCTGTTTATAACCAAGTTTATCGAATTTAGCATGTAAAGCAACCACCAGGACGTGAAAACTAGCCGAAAATATCATGAAGCCGACGATTGCTCTTTATATGCCTCGCCTCGGACATTTGTCTTCCATTTCTGGCTATTTTCGACCAATTTCCACATCTAGAGGGTTGTTTTACACGCTGAATTCATTTAGCACGCCTAAAAGTGTGAAAAATGAAAGGAAAATGGTGAAAAACGCAAATTCAGACCAATTTGGGAATTCGCGCCAAAAATGTTGGAATAGAGGGATGCGCTGCAGTACAACCAAATCTTTTTTCAGTTCGATGGACAGGCTACTCCCGACTTTAATCTGAACCGTACGATGCAAGAGACCCAGCTTCTTGGCAGTAAGTTTCTACTGGTATATCACATCAAATTCCTCTCTTCAGTTCCAAGTATGCCTCTTGGCACGACAGCCATGCAGATGCCTCTGAACATGTATCCCAATTATCTGGGCTGTACCCAGTTGACCGCCTGGAACTATGACCCGTCCGCCTGGTACAACTATCCTGCTCAGGAGGTAGGTTCTTCTTTTTTTTGTTCACTTCCGATTCAGACTGCCATGTCCTACTGCTATCCGATCGAGGGAGCCTCTTACGAGGAATGGAACACTCAGATGCCGGCCTATCCGCTGTATCCCATCTCTGAGGACCTGCTCGTTCAGCAGCAGACCTCTGAGGAAGAGCAAATTTCCCTTCCTGTCAAGGAAGAGCCCATCGAACCGTTCTAAGTCGACCAGGTTGCTTCAACTGTCTGTATGTTCCGTAACAGTCCAAAATTTTGTGCAAAACACATGTGTGATCGTAGTAGAGTTTCTATAAAGTATTTTCTCTTCGGCTTATTCTTTAATACGTTTAAGAGGGTGACTCGACTACCAATCTCTGACCACTTTGAGATTGCTCCCAGTCCAGTCACTCCAGGAGAGATCGTTACCAAAAATCCAAATGAAGACTGGAAGCGTTCGAATCTGAATTACTCGGGAATGGTCCAGATCCTGTTCAAGGTAGCAGAGAAAAATATTGTAGAGGTTGGACCAAAAGAAAATTAAAATTTGGAAGAGAAGTAGAATTACCTGACGATCCGGAGGCTTTGGCAGCAATGACAACGGCGAGCATGATGAGACTGCTGGCTATGATGAAGACCGAGACTGCCAGTAGAATCCACCATTTGTTGTTCTTCTTCTTCGCGACGGTCTTCTTGATCGTCTTTCCCTTCGACTTCTTCTTGTCCTTCTTCTCGACAGCTTGCTCATTCGAGAAGGCTCCCTCCCCGGCCGAGAGCGACTTCAAGTCCACGTCACCGCTGCGTAGAGGAGCTACTTCAGGAGCCTGCGGCTCTTCCAGCATCTTTAAAATTTCGTCGACCGGGGCATCAGGGACTCCTTCCGTCGGACCGATGGCTTCGTAGGCGTTCTCGTAGTCGGTCATCCTGTGCTCCGGTATGTTGAGAGAGACAATAACTGGGACCAACCTGACGGGAAGGGTAGACTGTGGACGAATTATAAGCGTCTAACAAGTTATGATAATTCATGTTTCGACAAGTGCACGAGCGCAACAGCAAAGCAAGAGCATTGTAGTTGCCAACAAGTTTAAACAAGTTGTAAAGCAAACTTCTTCAGCTACACTCATTAGTCTCCAGTGTGTGGGACAACGTCGTCTTCCAAACAGCTCAGATGCTTCTTCGTTTCCAAATCTACCCACGTTTTCGTCACTTTTGATCTAACCCCTCAACCGTCATACTATACTACCTTGACTAGGATCTTTACCAGTAACCAAGTAACTCATATCCAAACGCTTTCAGTCTTCAAGCCCAGGCCGCTTCGGGCTTCGGTAACGATCTTCACTAGAGTGACTTGCAATTTGGATAGACTGGGAGCAGTGCCAAGCTGGTCAGGGATTGGTAGTCGAGAGTCCCTCTAACAAGACCTATAAAACTTTTAATAACCGTTCCTGGTTTCTTTTCCCTGTCAGATTTCAGACTACTCGTTGATTTGAAGGAAACTTGCGGTTACTCTTTCACAAAATTTACTACAGAGCTGCCCTGCAGATAATTTACCCAGTTTGATCAGTTTGAAAGAGCTGAAGTGTTGCGAGGCAAGACATTTGAGTGCATGGCTACGCAATACTTGCACATGATGACTGAAAATTTGAACTTTCGAAGACAGGTCATGCCCAATATCTGCTAGAGACCGCGGCCGCTGTACTCAACCCCCTGACTCAGTTATCGAAGAAATACTGATGTTTCTAGTCTCTGAATTCTCCTTACTGTTGACAGCACTTTCTTATAAAAGAATCTGTTCCGATCAGAGACACGTGTCCTCTCGACCGATCGCCCAAGGTTATCTCTCTTTCTCAAAACGGGCTAACCGACAGACACACAACGGCAGGCGGAACAGGAACCTCTCTCTTTCTTCTCCAATGGCCTCAGGGTAAAGTATTGAAGGTCGGGTTGAAAATAAAGGTTTGATGAAGCAGGTGGAAACCACTTGACAAAACCGTCGGTTACGCGCTTTTGTTTTTGTTAGACGTCTTATTCCAGACAAACTTCCGCCGGATAAACATGCAGCGTAATAAGGAGATTCGGGATTTTGCCACACTCTGAAAATGTGTATTATTCAGATTAGACAAGCTGAACACGCTCTTATCTTATTGTCACCGAAACCGGGCTCACGTCTCAAGGCGATCCCATAAACATTTGGCACGCCACATTGAACAACATGCTCTTGATCCCTTTCCCTTTTAGCGCACAGTACTTTGACTGAACAACTGGTTTACTCTACGGAAAAGTCAGGGCGTGATTGGCTGCTTGACTGTACTACTGTTAGGTCGGTAAATTGGTAGTAGCATGCTACGAAGTAAAGGCGTTCCGTGGAACAGGTTGGGCAACTTCGGAATGTAAACGCCTCACACGATCTGGCCCCTCAGATTGACCCCTCACGCAGTAGGAGCTTGTCTCTCAGAGGATTCTTCGGAACTCTGGCGTTGATAGGGAGAAACTTTACTTTACTCGATGTGGGTCGCTTGAGTCTTTTTTTGTGAGAGAGTATAATTTTTTATTTTTGACAAGGATACGAACTATGTACACAAAGATCTGAGAAAGTTTGCCTGCTGAACAGATGATTTTGGCGGGAGATATCTGATTAAGATTTGAGATCCGAAACTGCCTCTGTGTTCGGCTGAAAATGCCGGGTTTTTCGCCTTCCCAGAGGCTTAGTCCGTAGTTTTATGCTTTATGCGGAAGCTTGAATGCTCCACTGTCTGCCTTCACAGTTGTTAAAAAACGAGCACACGAAAATATATTTATTGGATTTTCATTCTCGAGACCCTTGTCCTTCGAGTCATTGAGAAAATCAGCGAGAAAACACAACTAGAAATAATTTCGCTCCATCTTCATTATCAGAAAGAATTTCCTGGAGATCGAGCCAAAGGCTCTGTGATTTCGTATCTTTTTGAGAGAATAGAATTTTCACTTGTGCAAAATTGCGCAATCTGTCATCATATCAGCGTGTGTGACATCTTCTTATGCCCGAGGCGACCTACCGGACTGCGGCAGTGGCTGAAACCGACCCCCAAGGTCAGTTCCTGTGACGTAACATTATCTCTAATGACTGACTCACTGAGATTACAGCAAGTGCAATCTTCGTCTAATGTCCAAGGGCAGAACACAACAGCCGAATTGCCGTCGGCGTCAAGGAATGCAAAAGTTCACGGCGCCTGCCAGACGGACGCATTCTTTGCCTGTCGCGCCAAATCCGGTTCAGTTTGGGGTGGGATTTCTCAGACACAGGGGGAGGACGGCATAAAAGGGCATCGGAGGCACCGGCAAAGCATACAGACAGCAATGAACCGTCTTATCCTTCTCTCAGCTCTCTTGGGTGTCTCTAGCGCTTTCCTTTTCGGTGGCGGAGGATGTGGCGGTTGTGGCGGCGGTCTGCCCCAGCTCCCACCTTTGAGACTTCCCAGTCTGGGAGGCGGCTGTGGATGCGCGTAAGTTTTTCACTTTTTACTCTAAATTCAAATCTAAATTCAGTCCTCCTCCCCCTCCTTGCGGCTGCGGAGGTGGTCTTCCTCCACTTTCTCTTCCCTCATTCTCTCTTCCCAGCCTCGGTGGTAGCGGTTGTGGATGTGGAGCTCCTCCTCCCCCTTGCGGTGGATGGTAAGTTTCACAATCCGTTTCTACAAGATTTATGTTTGAACGATACGCCACAATTTGGCTGTCAAACAACCAGATCGTTTTTTAACTTCATTTGATACGTACAGTAATGAGTATATTTTCAGTGCTCCTCCCCCTCCTCCCTGCGGAGCTCCTTCTGGATGTGGAGGTAGGCAAAAAAGACAGAATGATCTTACAAATTACATTCAGGTGGCTATGCTGCTCCTCCTCCCCAGGTCTCTTACGCCGCTCCTCCTCTTCCTCAGGCTTCTTATGCCGCTCCTCCCCCAGCCGTTGGAGCTTATCCCGTCGCCGGAAAGTAAAAACACAAGGAGACTCGACTGTTTTCGTCCGATCTCTCTATTTGTGTATAGTTGTCATTTATTTTACTATATTAAACTGTTTATTATCTGGACATATTAGTAGAGCCATGTGGGGAGGAAAGAACAAATTCAGTTGAGGAGCTAAAAACGAATGGATTATTACGTTAATTTAGATTGAGGGAAGTCAGGAAAGTAAATATATTATGATTGGATGAAAATATATGCTTTGGCTAATCCAAAATGGTTCACAATGGTTGATATTTTGAGATAGAAAATTGAAGGCACAATAAGACACGTGTGAAAACAACGAAGAGAAGAAAAACAATACTTGCACTTGTGAGAGCAAGTACAGAACTAGAGAGTACATAAATTAAAGCGGATTTAACAAGGAAGATAGGGCTTCACTGTTCCTAAAAACGACTACAAGTTGAGTCTTTTTAACTGAACCTACTGGATTGGAAGAGTTCCTCCCGGAGGATCCTTACTGGGCAGAGAAGCCTAGGATTGCTTCAATTCTGAAGGCAAGAGCAGCCTGTGACATGGTTCCACGTGGCTCCGTACATCTGGAAGAGGAAGGAGTAGTCTGGAATGTGAAGATATGGCGTTTGACTTCCAGAAAAGTCAGTCATACAAAAAGAATAAAAAGAATCACCGGAGCAGCTGGAACAAGCTCCATAGGTCTCATACCAGGCTCATTCTCGTCCGAGAACAGACAAGTGGCCTTGGCATCATTGGAAGAATGCTCGATGAGCTCAGAAGCTGACTGGTCCAGTGACTCAATGTCCTAGAAACTATTGAATATGTTAAAAAGTTCCTCACCGATTCGTTGTTGTTGACGGGCGGATCAATCGTCTCAATGTCCTAAAGCAACATAAGTACATTCTCTGTTTCTTACCACGAAATAGTCGTCGTTCACTTCATCGGTAGCAGATTGGACAGCAGGAGAGATATCTCGGCTCTCAACCACAACATTCGGAGAGAATTGTCTTGGAGCCGGACTTGGAGAGCGGCACATTACCGGAACTTTCTTTAAATTTTGTCTTTTTTTAAATATCAAAATGGACAATGTGTCAAACTCTCTTGGAAGACGGAGAGACAAAGAAATTATTTGAAGAATACTCACGTTCCCACTCCTGGTCGAAATGGTGGAGGCCATCTTTTCAATTATCCGAGCCTAAATTAGTGATTGACAAGAATTTGAATGAGTCCTACCGGGTTTAAAGTTTTGTCGACACTCGGCGTTCCTTTGTAGAAGAGGATCTTTCTTCCGCGTGGCTTGACGTCTGAGTCGTCATTCGAGACGACACTCTGGAAATTTCGAATAGTTTAGCAGAGGAATCGTGGGTTAGTCGAAGTCAGCGCAGTCCCCTGCTGTCTATTGTCTATGCAGCCTCCATCTCGAACCTGCAAAAAACTCACCAGATGTTTGCGCTTTTTGTACATCCTTTTTCTCTGTTTTTTTGAGCCAGAGGGGAGTTCTCCTATACGGTCTTTTTCCATTTTCATCTCCATTGGGAGGATCTCCGCCAGTGGCGTTCATAACTGAAACATGATCGAAGATTATTAGAGGAAATGGACACAACAGACGGTTCTTGTTGAAACGTTTGTAAATTTTTATATTCACGGGCTTTCGATAGCTCTTTTGAAATTTAGTCTTGGGACATATTTTCTGGACAAAGTTTCATGAAAAGGCGAGCAAAAGATTCAATCAAATGACCGTCAAGGGACTCTAAATCAATCGAAATAACGGGCACTTTTCTGAACATGCAGGCAGCTCAAAAAGATGACGAATAGCTCTAATAAATGAAGTAAACAACTGAAGTGGTCTAAAACAGTTGTGAGCAATCAGATCGATGCCGAGTAGCATGCAAATGAGATGATAATAAGCACTGAGAGATCAAGCGACTGTCTGTGTCTTTCAATCAATTGGAAACGGAGGCTTTCAAATAAATCAAGGAAGATTGTCGAGGTTAATATTCAATTTGTAGAAAACGGCCACCAGCAAGCGCAACCGGGCAGACTGGAGCTAGAAATTACGTAGCCCGTCCCTTTTTCACAATAGGATTCTAGATTATTGTCGGAAGAACAGGCATAGGCTTGAAAATATTCAACTTGGTTCAGAACAGAAATACGGTCAAGATGTGTTTTGCAAACTGTCGCTCAGAACAGATCATCTACTTCATCCGGGTATTTGGAAAGTTGAAAAGTTGGAAAGAATTTTCAGAGCTGGCTGAAAGGCAGAGATGTGGGTCGCTTGAACCATCTGACGTATTCTTTTGATAACGCGGAAAATTTGGAGTCGGTGAAGAATGAAGTGATGCGAAGGCTTGCAATCGAGCCGGCTTTTATGGTAAATAATAGGAGAGGAAGAATGTGAAATTATCGTACAGTAACTCTTAAAAACTGTCTTTGTCATTGCCCGTGCAAAATGGGCCGAATAATTTGCCGCCTTAGCTGAGCATCACTATCATGTTGTATGGTCCTGCAGAGAGTTAATTTTAAGAGAAACGTTTTTTAAGAATATACAATACTTCAGGATCTAATCTATTCTCTGAACGACCCCAACGTGAGCCAAGACTCTCTCGGCTCGACAATGTCCAATCAGCAGCTGATCACTCGAAATCCCCGCTACGGCAGCCGACGCCTCCTTCTTCAATTCAGAGACGATTCCGTTAGATATTTGAACAACGTTTACAGATTCCAACTGATTCATTGGTGAGCGATACATTAGATGCAAAATGTGGATATGGTAGCAGGAGTAATGTAAAATTCCTTACTTACCCGAAAAGCGTCGAACTTAACTCTAACTTAACCACCATTTTCGGTAAAGTGAGAGAGAGAGAGAGACGTACTACTTTTCGAACAAAGTACGGAGCAATGAAAGATGCATAATATGGACAGTATAGGCACAGATGAACCAGTGGATATCACTCTTCCTCCTCTTCTTCGTCTTCTTCATTTGCCTCGGCAACATGAACGGGTGGAGAGCTGTTCTGGGGCTTTAGATGATGCGTGGCCTTATACTCTTTTCCCAGATGCTCTACCGTACTCTTCCACTGCTCAATTTCGGACTTGTCCTGGGCCAAAATGCCCAGATAGCTGACTCCAATAACATCGTCTCCCGTACATGTCCTGCAAAAATACGATTGGTTCGTTAGAGGGAAAAAGAATCGAATCAGCTAGTGTTCGTTGATTTAACATCGTTTGCCCCCGGTACATATGTTTGTCTAAATGTTCGTGTGGGTGCGAAATCTAACGATAGCCGGATATGCGAGAGCTGGCCGTGTGTTTGTGACGTCCCACACCATGATTTTTCCATCACGGTTCAAGTGCAAATGGTTCTCATGTGATGTCACCCAAGCAATTACCATCTCTCGCTTTCAAGAAGGGGAAAATCTCAATTAGTGCCTGGCTCTATTTCTGGTCTGATTGTTTATTAGCCCTCGGGGCAGTGTCCCCAAAAAGTAATATCATCACCAAAGAGCACAAGATCACTCACCTCTGCATGTCATGGACGGAGACGGTTATCTTCGTCTGAGCAAGCTCATTCTTGGACGGATCAAAGATGAACATGATGGCTTCGTTGTAGACGGCGGACGTCGTCGATTTGAGTATACGACTCGACTTGGTCTGCGTCTTGGATCCCTGCTGCATCGTGATACGAACACATACATCTGAAAGAGAGAGGGCTTAATGCCATTAGGTGAGAGACGACACAAATAGGACCGATTTGTCTCGTTACTGATGATAATTGCAGTCTAATAGCCAGTCGAGGGAAAACAGGGCTATTTGAGCGAAAAAACTACTAGGTTTTCACGATGAAACGAGCGAAAAATTCCTCTTTTCAAGAATATAGACTCACCGGGAGATCCAGTAAAACCCCATCTTGGAAGATCCTCAGCCTTTTTGATGTTGATTGTAAGCCGTTTGCATTCCTTCTCAATGCACGAAGAGATGTGAATTTTGCCCAACTTCTGAACAATCTTTTGTTGCTCTCTTTGTCTGGACCCATTCAGACACGCTCTTTCTACTCACACACACTCAAAACAAACCTTTGGAACTTGGGATTTGATCTCTTCGATGATTTTGATCTCTTTCTTCGTATTCAGCTCGCGAATCTCCCTCAACGGGATGACGGCCTCTCCAATCAGAATGTCCTTGCCAAGCTTAGCTGCTCCTTGATGATAGGCTGAGACGGCAACGCTCTTCGTGTCCAGATCTTCCAGAGTCACGTTGTCGAAAAAGAATTCCTGAATTTTACAGTATTTTTGAAGCTGAGTAAGCCAGTGACGCAGTCGGACATTAGTCAATCCACGAAAGTCTGTCAGAGACGACCACTGACCTGGTTAAAGACCGGCTCTCTCCCTCTTTTGACTTCTGAAGACTGCTCTTTTCCAGTCTTCAGTCCCGGGATCGAAACCTTACAGAGGGCGTGAATTTCCATCTCAGGCTTCAGCTGTCCGGCCAACGCTGAAAAAAGAGCCCATTTCTTGTGTTGCAAAGACTATTGTTTGCTCAATCAGGATTCATTTTCTTCTCTGCCTAGGCCATTAATTATTCGCCATTTCCTCGTCAGAATATGTCATTTCACTCGCTTCTCTGTCCAGTGTCCACACGTTGCTAAGGCCAGAAAGAACAAAAAAAAGAGAACGGGCTAATTGAATCGAAAGAAAGAGCCTCTACTATCAGCTCATTGATGCGTACGCTTGTTTTGGGCGACGAGTCGACTAGCTAATAGGCTCGAGTGAGACGGATAATTTTCGTGTCTTTTTGCTCATGCAAAAGGTTCATTGATCACGTGTTTCTGGTCAGAAAAGGAAATATGGTCTGTTCAAAACGAAGAGCGATTACCGTAAGATTTTAGCTCTTCCCTTCGAGACCCACTTAGCACACAAACATTGGATACTCAACCAACAAATTCCAAAGTTCTATCTTTCGAATTAGTTGGCTGAGTATCCAACTTTTGCATTCGAAGTGGGCCTCGAAGGGAAGAGCTAAAATCTTACGGTAATCCCTCTTTTTTGAACAGACCATAGAAATAGAAACTCACCTTCAATCTTGAGGATAGAGACACGCAGTCTCTTCCTAACCGGGAAGTGCTGTAGAGAACAGTGAACGAGACCCAGTCCGGTTGGTCGAGGCTCAGAGCCACTGAAATTGAGAGTCATAAAAGAAAGAAGAAGACTAGTGTCTCTCCCTTACAGAATAGAAGACGACATGGCCTCGAAATGGCCATGCAACAGCAATCTTTCGGTTTGTATAGCTGTCTGTGTAGTCATGGACATTTTGGCAGGGGCAGAGACTTATGGGACGATTTATGGGCAAAATGTTAACGAGGCCACCAAAACAGATAGAAAGAGGATCTGTCTGAAGGCTTCCAAAAAAATCTTCAGACTATTTTTCACCCCGTTTTGTTACGAAATAAAGTGGTTTCAGCTGATAGAAAAAAATGAATACAAACCTGAAGGAACTGGAAGATGCAATGGCAGTCGAGTCGCCATAACTGGGAACAGGCGATGAACAAACGGCCGCATTTGGTCCATAGAGGGACGGATCGAGTCCATGTGCCACGGGATCCTCACAGTCACTTCCAGATTTCCCGTTTGCAAGCTGAAAAGGGGGCATTTTACGAAGCCTCAATCCGGACACGATTGGATTAGGTGCATGGCGAGTGCTCTCTCTCTCTCTCTCTACGAGACGAAACGAAGGCCAAAAATTATCTGTGTGGGGCTAGGTTCCCGTAATTATCCCCCGCTGCTTGTTTCCGGACGTTGATCAAAACACCTCTCTGTGTCTCAGGGAACAATCTAGAAAAACTAGTAATTGAGCCAATTATGCTCGGGAAATAGGCCTCATCGCTCAGCTGCAAGAGAACCCTGCATAAATTTCTGAACCATCTCTCCCCGGAGCTCTCTCTCTCTCTCTCTCTCTCTCTCTGGTGTCGAGAAGAATATCATTAGGTCTCATTTTATTGCTTCTTTTATGTGTTTTTCTTACTAAAAGAGCATATTTTTGAAAAGATAAATGGATCAGCTTAAAAAAAGTGGGAGAACCCACAATTGATCCCTGTTTTCCGCCAGCTGGCGATTATTCCCGGCTCAGTGGAGACTTTCCCGTCGGAAGGAATTAATTCCTCGTAAAGAAGTTCTTCCGGGAAGCAATTGAACTCGGGAGGAAGAATCCTGACGTATTTTCGCCCTCCCGCCTTTCTCCTCTTGAAATCGAATTGGATTGGAAGTCGAGGCCCCCCTCTGAATCTAATCAAAGCCCTCCCGGCCCAGTGTCTTTTTCAACAACTTTTCCACTTTTCGAGATCACAATCCGCGAGATTGACGTGACTCCCGTGGGAATACTAGCTGTTGGCCGGGAAAGGAAAATAGAGCGATCAGAGTTTGGTGTTTTGTCACGTGGATCTTCCCAGGATCTCCGTCAAAAAGACCATTAAGAATAAAAGAGCTTCCCCTCTCGACCCGTTAAATGATTAACGAGGCTCTCTTTTCTCGAGTAACATGCTCTCAATTGGTCGTCGAGAGAGAGAAAGCTCCCTGAGAGCTATTATACCTAATCCAAGGGCTTCCTTTACTTCTGGATCGTGGCGAACAGGGGTTTCCAAATTTAATTTGGAAAGATTCTTTGTCACGTGGACCCGGTGTTTTCCGATAATTACTGGCGGGATTCCTTTAGAAGAAGCCTCACCTTGACTGAAAGGCCAAGTATGAAAAAACCCCCACTCAATTGGAAAGAGAGGTGTTTTCACTGGACTGCCTGCTCCCAACATCCCCCGTTACTAAACACTTTTTGACCCAAATAGAGAGAGGGTGGGAGGTCGAGAGAGAGAGAAAAGGGCAGTCAATTTACGTAGCTGGGGATAAGAAAGAATTAGATGAATAATGTTACCTGCTCGATGGAGTTTGAGGAGGAGGATTGCGACTGTGTGCCGTCGGGAGTGTCCAGAAAATGATCAATTGAACTTCCCAAGTCCAGACTGGTCATTACCTAAAAGATATGATGTTCTTAAAAGGCGAAAAACAAGAGTTTTGCGCGCGGAATGATTGGCTCAAAAGTAAGTGTAAACAATGCATATTTCATGTCTAGAAATAGAGAGTGGGAGAGCGACAATACATACGGAATCGGTAGTCGGCTCGCTCCTGATGGGAATTTCCGGAATAGGCTCCGGAGTAGAAACATCCGGAGACAGTGAGTGCGGCGATCTCGGTGATCGAGGAGATCGTGGCGAGTTCGAAGATCTGGAGCTGATCCCGTTTACCTAAAATTATTGCTATGATGGCTGAAAATGCTCACAAATAGCCGCGGGCACTAATAAGGCAATCTTTGGTGTGCCAATCTTTTGATAAACTCACTCCTGGTTCAGCTGTTGGCGGTCTCGGGAGGATTCTGCCCGATGGCCTCCGCTCCAGAAAGGCTGAAGGACAGCGAAAGTCGGGAGAAAGAGGTGGCGGCGTAGGAAGGATACGGGGCGAACTGAAACGTTTTTTTTTGCATAAGTCAAAACAGATTTTAAAGGGATTCCCATCGGATTTCCCCGTTTAGATAGTTTCAGAGGGCTTACACCCCCTTGAGAGGATAAGCTAAAGAAAAACGAACCTGGACCTCCTGGTAGGAGTTTGAGGCAGTTGCCGTCTCTTACATAATGGCACGGGTTCGAGAAGAGACGGATACAAACCCCGAGGCTCCTGCATGATGATGATCCGAGTAAGGAATTGAAGGGGCGGAGCGAAGAGAGAGAGACGACGCAGTCGTTGGGGCGTGGTCGAGATTGAGGAGCCTGCAATGGATAGGTGGGGATGAATAGCCGAGTTGGGTATGGCGTGAATTGAATGGAGAGAAAAGAAAGATCATGACGGAGGTTGGGAAATTGTGAGGTCAATAGAAAGGCAGAACACCTGCATGACGACTTGAAATAGCCGCCAATGTCTATTATGCGTTTTGAATTAGGATTGAAGAATGAGCACTCATGTTCCAGAGCATGGTTTTCAAAATAAGCCACACTCAAATTAGCTTTCAAATAATAAATGATGCATGCAGAGCATTCGAGAAAAAAGCGAGAGACAAAGTTTGTTTATATCAACAAAGGGCGATTCAATATATAAAGATAGAAAATAGGAAATGTTTCAGAATTAATCTGAACTAGAGATCGGAAGCCTGGGAATCAGAGCCGATTACCTAGCGGAATTGGTTACGGCCGGAGTAAGACCATCCGAAAATGTAGCTGCTTTTTATAAAAGCAGTTTTTTAAACTAGATGTGTTCGCTGCTTGTCCTTTCATCAAACGGAAGATTTACCATTTTCGTGAAATCTGCTCTACTTTTTGGAAGAAAGATCTGAGAAAGAAACTGCGCATTGAGCTAGTCATTGACTCTGGTGATTCGTTGACCTTGATCGGGCTAGAAAGAGGCCACGAATGATCTGGCAAAAAGCAGGAGTGGGGAATATACTGATTTTGGTAAAGAGCTTCTGGCCTGACCTATTCTCAGGTCAAAGCACAAAGCTCAGGATCATATATGTCTGATGACAAACGTCCCGATCAGGCCAGAATCGCTAACCTTTTGAATGCGATTTAGGTAAACCCAAAGTTAACAAACTACCTCCGTCTATGAGTGAAAGCCGGATCTCCACGCATGTCCTGGAGCCATGTTTAGACAACCTTTACACCCAGGGAAACTCTGAGAAAGCAACACCGATCAGTCTGTTCAGACCATCTCCTAGAGAATGCAAAGAATACAAAACTATTCTGGTTCAGAGTAACCAAATGATCAACGTGTTCCAAGTCTCTCCCACTGCCTCTATAATGCCTCTTTTCCATGGTATCCCATCCGTCCTGATCCTTTATAAATCACCCGCCTTGCAACGTAATTTCCGGCCTGATGACCGTATATTCCCTCCGGGTCGAGTCAGCATTGAGCCAAGTATATTCCGATAAAAAGGCAAATTAGTCTCGCTTCTATTTTTGCGTCACATGATATTGAGAGGGAACAGCGAAGCGTGATCTTTCGCCCATTATGGAAAAGAAGAACTTGGAGGAAGAGAACGCTATTGATTTCACACTTTTTTCATGTGTGACTTTTCCTGCGCAACAGCAATGTTTTCTTCGGGATTACACTTCGAGTTGCCCGGAACCAAACGAACCAGGTGCCGCTGGCCATTTTACAAAGGAGGAGCACCCTCTGCCTGCCATCGCTTATCAATGAAATTGTAAAGGGCTTGAATTGAAAGGCGAATTCAGGAGATTAGGTTTCGCTGTGGGAAAGAACAGTGGGACATTTAATGTCGCAAGAGTACGGAACATGTTTCTGGTTGGCTTTCTCAGGAACACATGAGAATAACTGCAGAAAGTATCTATTATTGGATTGAGGAAAACCGGAGAAGACAATTAAGAACGAAGCACATTTCTTCGGATTTCTCCAGATGGAGGGCAACAATTGTCAACTTTAATGAACTGTGTACAACTTCAGGTTGTATAGCTGAAATGCACCAAAATCGATAGACAAAGAAGATAACAGAATGGATTCCTTGGGAAGGTACAAGGCGAGCAGGAGGACAACGGAGTAGATGGTGAGACAAAGTCAAAGAAATTGCTGGGCAGACGGTGGAGAATGACGAAACTCGAATGTCCAATCTTAGAGACGTCCTTGCCGATCGTTAGACTTGATTAAGCGAATAAAGATAAAAACTGACAATTTCAGTGGTCATAGTACCATATTTTTTGTTCTCATTGTCCCATAATCTCTTCAAACATCAGAAAGTTTCCCATCGATTCTTTTGAATATTGGCAAAGAAATCTCCAGTCCCATTTGGATTCAAAGAACTATGGAAAGTGCCTTGGAAGGTACAGTAATACTGTAGCAATATACTGACCGATAAGTGGTGAGAGATTACAACCTTCTGGTCTATTTCAAACCGCTAAGAAATGAGTCAAGTAAAACTTCGCTCCAATAACCATCTCTATCGGAAGCCATTTTCAATCTTCTATCAATTTTCCGCACCAATTGCAAGCTGTCCGCCGCTGACTTCCATAAAAGGACAGTCCGAGCCGGTCCCTTTGTTCTACAAATGCCCTGGGGCTCCCGAGTGGGTGCATCGAGGCGACCGAGAGCTGTGGGCGAGAGTGGGAGGATATTTCTGGACCGAAGCATTACACACCGAGGCTGCCGCGGCGGTGCTGAGCTCAGTAGCGAAGCGGACTCCAGCTACGAAACCCGAGTCATGTCTCTGTACAGGAGCCCCTCTCAGGTACTGTCAATTCTTTGCTATCCCTACTTTCGGGACTCTAATGTCCTTGGCCTCTTGTCCGTTTGAGCTGTCAAGGTGCTATTCCATTTTGTACCAGTCCCTTATGTTTAACTTTCATGTTCTAGGCGCCTCCCAGTGGCGCAAGTCTCTACAAAAGTCCCTCCCAAGTAAGTTAGTGCCACATCCCCAAAATCTCTCTTTCCTATCAAATTCTAATTTTCTGTCCCTAAGTGTTAACCAATAAATCTTTGCCAAGAACAAATTTCTGTTTTCCAGGCTAACGCCGTGTACAAATCCCCATCGATGAGCGCTTTTGGCGCTCCATTCGGCTCCATGTCGGTGGCTGATCTCGGATCGCTCACTCGACTCGAGGTATGTATTGTTTTCTTCTATTCGAGGTGGAAAAAGAGTAAAGAGTCAGGAGTAAAGAGTAAGGGCCAGCTCCGCCTACATACGGGCCGATAGAGCCATTTGGCTACTTTTGGTCAGAGCCATTCTCATTTCATTTGCCAGGCACCTCCCTTCGTGTTGGCTTTTAGTACAAATTGACAGGTAGAAAATGAGAGAAAAAAGCTGAAGAAAATTCTTGACGAAGATTTTAATTGCGAAGAAGGAAGTAGACATGGACGGGAAGACAATTTGCGATGGAGCCAGTTATGACAGGGGGGAATCCCTTCACAGCCAAATGAGCCAATTCATAGCATGGCACAGGAAGCACTTCGGTTCATTTCAACGATACTCATTTTCAGGACAAAATCCGTCTCCTCCAGGAGGATCTTGAATCCGAAAGAGAACTGAGGAACAGAGTTAGTTTTCGTCTCTTTCATTTTATGGCCATAATCTGTCTAGATCGAACGCGAACGTGCTGATCTCTCCGTCCAGTTGATCGGACTTACTGACCGTCTTGAAGATGCCGAAGGAACCACCGACAGTCAGGTAAGAAATTTCTTTTCGACTAACAATAACTTTGGTTTAGATCGAATCCAACAGGAAGAGAGAGGGTGAGCTGCTCAAGCTGCGCAAGCTGCTCGAGGAGTCTCAACTCGAGTCCGAGGTTAATATTTCCAGTCAATATTTTAATAGAAATTTTAGGATGCCATGAACGTGCTGCGCAAGAAGCACCAGGACGCCTGCCTCGACTACCAGGACCAGATCGAACAGCTCCAAAAGAAGAACGCCAAGTGAGTTCTCCTCATATAATCGATAATCGGCTGTCAATAGCTGGTTGCCGCCTTCCTAGCTCTCTGCGGCTCCTTTCTTTACACAAATTTTTTCATCGCAATCGGCCAACGCTCGCGCGCATCCGCTGTAACATCTGCGCGCTATGGCACGTGTTGTGGGGGCATTGTCAGGGACTCCTGACGTTCAAGGAAAAAAAAAAAGAAAACCATATTCATCAATCTGGGTCAGAGAGAAAAAGACAACAGGAAGTTGTCAAGATTGATTGAAGATATAAAGGCATAATGAGTTCGTGTTCTGATGACTCGACGGAAACTGGGGCTATTTCATGACAAGTTGACTTTTGACCGAACATAGAAACAACAAACAAACAAAGATTTACCCTTGCTAGAGTCATAGACATCGATCAGAAAGAAACCCAAAGAGTTATTCAGGATCGACCGTGAGCGTCAGCGTCTCCAACACGAAGTCATTGAGTTGACTGCCACCATCGATCAGCTTCAGAAGGACAAGGTTAGTAGAAAGACAAAGCGGAAGGAGTAAGAAAGAAAGTTGGCCTAATAGAACCGCAGCCAGCGCAAGTTATTGAGCTTGGAGAAGATTTATGATGACTGACTTGTTGGACCCTCGTTAACCCAAAAAAGGAGAAGTCTTCTTTTTGACACACGTGATAGTTAGAGAAAGAATCTGACGACAGAGTGGGGAAGACCCTCGTCACTTCCTTTCTAGCCGAGACTGCTGCTCGTTGAAACATGAGCGTCTATGACGCCAATTTGGGACGGGCCAAGAGAACAGATTAATCTGCAGAAAATAGGAAAAGAGCGCTGTGTCGACGTAAGCTAATGTTTTTCCTGGCTATCGTGCCAATATGCCATTTTCTCGTCGCGTCATCATTTGTATCTTCCCCCCCCCCCCGCCCCGAATATATTTGATGCATTAGAAGAGTCCTCTCCCTCCAGGTATTCTCAGTATACAAACAAGTGCTGCCGAGACTCATCTCTCTCTCTGCCTCTCTCGGTTCGAGTGTAAAGCGTAAAGCGTTGGTGGGGTTGTGGCGAGAGGGCATCACTGATGACATAGAAAAACCGACAATGAGTTACGTATTACTCCTTCCGATGGGACAAGTTTGACTAGACTCGAATTTCCACGTCAAATTAGTCGAGAAAACAATTCTGGGCTACGTCAGAGCCACTTAGCGCCGAGAGAGAGTATTTACGCACCAGGTAAAAAGCCTGGAGCCGGTTCCAAAACTCTCCCAAGGGAGATATACTAGATAGTAGTAGTCACATGTAGTAGAGTGTGTGAAAACATGTCGTTGTCTCTTTTGTTTTCCCGCGAGAGGCCATTTGGAGAGAAGAGGAAGAAGAGCGGACTCGACTTATCCCAATATTTTTGCAGCATACCGCTGAGAAGGCTGCCGAACGCTTCGAAGCTCAGACCATCGAGCTTGGAAACAAGGTCGAGGATTTGAACAAGCACGTCAACGACTTAGCCCAGCAGCGTCAGCGCCTTCAGGTCGAAAACAACGAGCTCCTCAAGGTATGCTCGGTTTTTTTTCTCTCCGGTCCGGATGGCTGTGCCGCGCAGCAGCCCGACTGAACATCAACGCAAATACCCGGAAGAGAGGCAAACAGTTATTGATTGAGATCTTTGACATGATCTTCGAAACCGAGTGAGAATTTTTCAGGAAGTCCATGACCAGAAGGTCCAGCTTGACAACCTCCAACATGTCAAGTACACTCTTGCCCAGCAGCTTGAGGAGGCTCGTCGTCGTCTCGAGGATGCCGAAAGAGTAAGTCTAATTGGCTAAAAAATGACACCTCATTACGACCATTCGGGTGTCTGATTACGAAAGACATACTAAGAGGGCTTTTTGAGACTGCTGACTAAAATGTGCTTTTTTAGGAACGTTCTCAGCTTCAGTCCCAGCTTCACCAGGTTCAGGTAATTTATTGAAATGAATCTAGAGTCAACTGTGATTTTAGCTCGAGCTCGACTCTGTCCGTACCGCCTTGGACGAGGAGTCTATTGCTCGTTCTGATGCCGAGCACAAGCTCAACCTGGCCAACACTGAGATCACCCAGTGGAAGAGCAAGTTCGATGCTGAGGTACTATAAACTTTTGAAGACAGAGAACAGAACAATTTTAGGTCCAACTCCACCACGAAGAAGTCGAGGATCTTCGCAAGAAGATGCTTCAGAAGCAGGCCGAATACGAGGAGCAGATTGAGATCATGCTCACCAAGATCTCTCAGCTTGAGAAGGCCAAGTCTCGTCTTCAGTCCGAGGTCGAGGTTCTCATTGTCGATCTTGAGAAGGCCCAGAACACCATTGCTATCCTTGAGCGTGCTAAGGAGCAGCTCGAGAGACAGGTCGGAGAACTCAAGGTCAGAAAGATCCGTTCTGTTTAATCAGAAAGTACTCTAGGTTCGCATTGATGAGCTCAATGTCGAGCTGGAGGCTGCTCAACGCGAACTTCGTGCCGTCAACGCCGAACTGCAGAAGATGAAGCATCTCTACGAGAAGGCCGTCGAGCAGAAGGAAGCCCTTGCCAGAGAAAACAAGAAGCTCATTGACGAACTGCATGAGGCCAAGGAGGCTCTTGCTGACGCCAACCGCAAACTGCACGAGCTCGACCTCGAAAACGCCCGTCTTGCCGGAGAGATCAGAGAGCTTCAGACTGCTCTCAAGGAGGCTGATGCCCAGCGTCGTGACGCTGAGAACCGTGCTCAGCGCGCGATCGCTGAGCTCCAGGCCCTCCGTATCGAGATGGAACGTCGTCTTCAGGAGAAGGAAGAGGAAATGGACTGCCTGCGCAAGAACATGCAGTTCGAAATCGACAGGCTCACCGCCGCTTTGGCTGATGCTGAGGCTCGCATGAAGGCTGAGATCTCTCGTCTGAAGAAGAAGTACCAGGCTGAAATCGCCGAGCTCGAGATGACCGTCGACAATCTGAACAGAGCCAACATTGAGGCTCAGAAGACCATCAAGAAGCAGTCTGAGCAGCTCAAGATCCTTCAGGCTTCTCTTGAGGATACTCAGCGTCAGCTCCAGCAGGTTCTTGACCAGTATGCTCTTGCCCAGAGAAAGGTTGCCGCCCTCTCTGCCGAACTCGAGGAGGCCAAGACTGCCCTCGACAATGCCATCCGTGCCCGCAAGCAGGCTGAGATTGACCTCGAAGAGGCCAGCGGACGCATTGCTGACCTGTCCGCCATCAACAACAACCTCACTTCCATCAAGAACAAGCTCGAAACTGAGCTGTCCACTGCTCAGGCTGATCTCGACGAGGTCACCAAGGAACTCCATGCTGCCGATGAGCGTGCTAACCGTGCTCTGGCTGATGCTGCTCGTGCCGTTGAGCAGCTCCATGAGGAGCAGGAACACTCCATGAAGATCGATGCTCTTCGCAAGTCTCTCGAGGAGCAGGTCAAACAGCTCCAGATCCAGATTCAGGAGGCTGAAGCCGCTGCCCTTCTCGGAGGAAAGCGTGTCATCTCTAAGCTCGAGACTCGCATCCGTGATCTTGAGACCGCTCTCGATGAGGAAACCCGCAGGTAGTGAATCTTTCGGACCGAAAATGATAAAAATTTAGACACAAGGAGACTCAGAACGCTCTCCGCAAGAAGGACCGCCGCATCAAGGAAGTCCAGCAGCTGGTCGACGAGGAGCACAAGAACTTCGTCATGGCCCAGGACACTGCCGACCGTCTCTTGGAGAAGCTCAACATCCAGAAGAGACAGCTTGCCGAGGCCGAGTCTGTGACCATGCAGAACCTGCAGCGAGTGAGGAGATACCAGCACGAGCTGGAAGATGCCGAGGGCCGAGCGGATCAGGCCGAATCTTCCCTCCACCTGATCAGAGCCAAGCACCGTGGATCCGTCGTCACAGGAAAGGCCGGATCCAGCAGCAAGGTCAATATGTGAACGTGTCTCTAACCCTCTGTACAGAGTCTTTAACTTGTCCGTCCCTTCTGTCTTTTTAAATGATGGCGATTAATGAACCGATTTCTTATAGATCTACGTAATGGAAGACGACTATTAGACGTTTATCTTCTCTTCCCACCACATCTTCCCCATCAGCGCCTGCTCTCTCTCCGTGTATATTGTTGGACATTCTCTAGTTGCTTAGCTACGTGGCCACGTACTTCCGACAATCGATCGATCCCCCCTTCTGTTATGGTGCGACTGTATGATGTTTCGGACGAGTTTCTTCCTCTTAAGAGCTCAGTCCCGGACCGCCAGTCTTGCTCCTCTCCTTTCCTCCCTCTTTCTTTTTCACGCGCGCGTAAAAAAACTATGTAACGTTTACTCTCTTTCTATATCTCTCAATTCTAAATATAATACCAGATAAAAATCGTTGCCTAGCACCTGTCCACCCTTATAAAGTGTTGGACCTTTCACAATGAAGTTGGAAATTGAGTGGGACGACGGCAGTTGGCATGTAGGTGGGCTGACCACCTGACTCGGATCACTCTGTAATTCTTGATCAATCTTGCGATATAAACAACAAGCAGACTGCCTCATTTACTAGGCACAGAAAGTAGAAAAGGGTTCAGACAAATATAATCTTCAAACTGGAGGAACGGGTTCAGAAGTTCAAAATTTGTCGGGAATCAACAACTTCACTATGGTTTGTTCAAAAAAAGAGAGCTCGACCCTTATAACATGGAAACATAGGATACCCAGCTAAGTTTTCTGTTGTTATTCCGGTATCGCAGCGAATTAAATGGGTTATGGTCGAGCTCTCTTTTTTTTAACAAACCATATATTACTATTTATTCCTGATCTTAGAATTGTCTAAGGAGGGCAATGACTCGATCCCACTCAGCCCCACTCCTATTCCACCAATTGCCGTCGAATGTCTTTTTGAGAAGGTCTATCCATCTAGGCGGAGGTTGTCTTCTTGGCCGTCTTTTGTCATAAGGAATCCACGTAGTCAAAGAGCCGGTCCATCTGTCAGGTCGCATGGAGGAGTTCTTTCTAGCCCATTCTATCAGCAGTTGTTACCAAATCTTGAACTTTAGTGATTGTCCTCACTCTTTGATTGGTCCATCAAAGGAGTCTGGTAATGTTCAACATCCTTCTTTCCATCTTTTTTTGTACTCTATCCTGCTCTGTCAAAGTCCAGGACTCGCATCCGTATGTAACCCCTGACGAAATACATGTGTTGAATAGTCTCCTTCGTTTATCCATAGGAATAGTCGAATCCGTAAACCATCTAAAGTGTTGGCTCCATGCTAGCCACCCTCTTCTGACAACTTTAGGAGCTGCTTCTTCATAATCACATAGACGGTAAAAATCATGGTACTTGGAACCTCTTTGAGCTTCTGCTGTCGGTCTCCTCCCTCTTCCTGCCTCCGGACACAAGGCGCATCGCGCATGCAAATGCCCTTATCCACTTATGAGCCGGACCACGCCCCCGGCTTTGTTCTAAAGCGTCCGAATTCATAAGCGATCCCCCGAGCAGCTGGACACCCTCTTCGGCAACACTCTCGCCCTCAGTCGTGCGCGGGGGAAATGACCGCATCATGATACTCACTATTCTACTTTTCCTCAACTGGCTCGACTCATCTATTGGGACTGATGTTGCTCTCAGTGCGGCTGATCCCGGGTGCAGGAGGCAAGAAATTTATTCTTTCAGTGAGAAACTTTATGATTTTCAGATATTCCTATTCGAACCGTCCTTCGCAAGATTGTAGTGCCTTGAACTTGACCACTGCTCCGCCACTTTTCTCCGATGTGATCAGTGTGAACCTAGGAAACAATTCCTTCCTAGAGATCACAGATTTTCCATCTAGTTATAACACAATACTTTCTTTGCGACTAGATTTTTGTAAACTCGAAAAGATTTCAATCAAAGTAAGACTTTTTTCGTAAAAGAGTAATAATTTTTTTGAACAGGCTTTGAGTGAACTGAAAACACTAAAGACACTGGACCTGGCTCACAACAATCTCCAGCACATTGTGTTCACTGCAAGGAATAGAGCTCTGACAACGTTAAACCTGAGTTTCAACAAATTGAGGTGAGAAATTTTCACCTCTTTACTACAAACTTATATGAAAGTATAATCATTTCCAGATTTCTTCCCGATTTGTCAGCTCTAACATCTCTTCGTCTAGTTGACTTCTCCCACAACAGTCTGGTTACTCTCCAGCCAAGATTTCTACCAGTCAACGTGGAATCTCTTCGCTTTACAGCCAACAAACTGACTCATCTGGCTCCGTGGCCTTTTCTCGTCCGCCTCCAGGTTGGCTTTTCCGTTTGCGGCCAAAATGCTATGCAAAAAGAATTTCGGCAATTTATTGCACGTAAACAGCTCTCGCGATTTGATTGCTGCGGTCAAAGTCAGAAAAGCGGGGCAGCCTGTAATCAAGCGTGACCAGTCCATCTAGTAATTGATCCGCTAGGGAAAGAGGCAGTCACAAACCTAAAACATGGCAAAAATACAGAAGCAAATGGCTCATTAGAGACAGCTGGCTCTCATTTGCATATCAAGACGGCTCGTAAAACGGTCAGCTCTTTGTGGCATCCCGCTGAGAACTGATTGACCAGCAGAGCGTGAAGTATTGGAGAAGTCGTTTTTACTCTTTCTGAATGCTTTCTCTTTCATTGTCTGCTAGATGAGGGGTAGTTTCTTTTTATGAGATTGCGACTTCCCAGCCTCAAAAGACTAGCCTCGGGGAGAATGTGAAAGCGTGCGAACCAGCGAAAAAAAAAATATAAGCACAACGAACTTGCTATATTGCTCTCATCAAAGAGAGCTTTTCAAAAATTTTCCCCCAACCACTGGTTTCGCAGGGTCAGAACCTTTTGTTACCTCAAAAGCGAACTTATAAAAGTTAGGATTCTCTATTTTTTTCCGGGAAGGTCATAAACCAATCGTGACGAGAGGATACGGGTGTGAATTTTATCATGTAGCCGAGTGGCACTGTTGTGTGACAGTCAAACGTCACCAGGGGTTGTTGGTTCGATCCCCGTCGACAAAAATTTTTTTTGTTTTTTTAGTTTTTGCGGTTTTCGAGGGTCTTGAACACGATTATGATGTCCATTTTGATTTTTGTTCCTTTAAAACCGGTCGAGGGTAATATTGAGAAAAAAAACAGTCAAAAACGTCAGAATCATTTTTGAGTACCAGGTTAGAGGGAGCTGTCGAGACTGTGGCTCGTATTTGGACAGCAGCAACGACAGAGAGCTTTTGAGTCTTTCATTATACCATCCTTTCAGGAACTCGACGTATCCTTCAACCCTCTGATCTGCGAGTGTCCCCTGTGGAAATTTATCAGCTGGGCAGAAAACTTGGCTCTTTTTGATAGCTCAACTCTTCCCTGCATAAAACCGGCTACTCTCAGAAAGGGAAACAGTGGCGAGGTCCGTTTAATTAGCAATCTAGAGACTTATCTCGCACATATCTTAGCCGCTCATAATTGGTAGGCAATATGGGCCATCTCGCTACATTCATTTGTCAGCCGATTAGGCGTTCAAATTAATCTGTGAACGGGTGAAGCACATCGTCTAATGGCGGTTGCAAACAATCGCCAGACAATTGGCCGGATGAGACTCGGCATCTGATTGCCAGTGACTCTCTGGGAGGTCCCCTTGGAACAATATGTAAAGCAGAAAAATAGTATTTTCAGTTACTCTGTGGCCCGGAGGTTCTTCTCTCATCGGAACTCGAGAAAGCTAGCATTTCCTTGGGTGAGAGCCACCAGCTGTGCTGTCTCGTCTCTTCTTCCCCTGCGCCGATTCTCTACTGGCAGCATCAGGGACAGAATCTATCATCGGTCTGTTCTTAAAAAAGTGATATAGGTCTCGCCAAAATGACCTTCAGATTTTGGTTCCGCGCGCCAAAACTATTTTTCATTTTTTACGGGGTTTATCACGGATTTTTACCAGTTTTTTTTGTTACAGTATCGAGGGTTATAGCCGTAATGAAAATGGAAAAAAAAACTGACAAAAAATTTGCTAAAAATAGTGCAAAATATTTTTGGCGCGCGGAACCAAATTTTACGGCGAAAATGTTCGATTTGAAAATGGTCACTTTGCGAAAATTTTGGCTGAGTATCCAATGTTTGCGTATTGTAGCCAAATTGATGTAACGTGTAAACATTTGATACTCAGCCAAGATTTTTGCAAAGTCAGATGTCTTCTTTTCGATGTTAAGAAGGGGCTTTTTTGAACAATCTTACCAGGGCAAAAGTCAGTTTGAAGAAGCGTTTTCAAATCGAACATTTTCGCCGCGAGACAGCCCCGTCATTTTGGCGAGATATATTTGTAATCTCATCTTTTACAGTCTTCGGGAGCGTCTATACGTCAGATAGCCGATACTGGTCAGGCTCGGTACTGCCTGGAAGTGCAGGTAGAATCATTGGATCAATTTGGAACTTACAAGTGTGTAGCCAGTTTAGGAGGTACTCTTTGATAGTTCTCTGTTTTTAAAATAACTTTCAGGTCTCGAACAAAGCAAAGAGTTCTTGATAGAGCGAGACAAAATCCCATTGATTCTTCACAGTGCAGATAGTTTTCTCTTTTATTCCGAGTTTGCCATATGTGTTTTTCTACTGGCTCTCTGCTGTGTCTCTTGTTGCTGCATTCGGAGAGAACACAAAAGGAATAAGAAACATGCAAAAATGGAATATTTATACTCGGACGTAACTTTATTCAGTTTTCAATTTTACCAATCTTTCAGTTGTATTACCCACCATCAACTAACGTGGTCCCTGACTTTGTCCGAGCCCCTTCACCCTGTGAAAATGACTACCATCGAATCCAGCTGGAGATCTGGAAAGAACGAATAAACATGATGTCTGCTCCACTAGCAGAATTCGATACTGATACTCACATGATGCCTTTGATACATACTGCTGTCTGATCAGTTTTTTGCCTAGACAAATAAAGATATGCTCTTTTTGAAATAGACTAGGGAGAGAGATGAGTAGAATTACAACAAACAATAGAGGATTGGTTCGGAGGACCTACCCAGTGGAACAAAATGTCCAAAAATAGAAGAAGTCTTCTGATTAGATCAGGCTTCTTTTGTGTAGAAGAGACTTATAGACGACTTGCGGCGTTCAAAAGTACGAAATAAATTGCGTCCAAGTTCTGAACTCCCATCCAAATCCATCCAAATTAGCGGTGCACTTAATTTTTGGAGAGCTTCCCTTATGGGAGTCGACAAGACTTATGTAAATCTTTTTAGAAATGCGGCCTTCTCTGAATTCCCACTCAATGTGAATAGTTGTATGGCAAAAACTAACAAGTATGTAGTCTCGTTCTCATTTGGAAATTTTTGCAAAGCATTTTTTGTACCTGACTTACTGGAATTGAATGGAAATTATGTGAATCTGTTTGTTGAGCGAGGTCAGATCCTGACAACTTCTCACCTGTCGCGACCATTTCAGGTCCCGGTCAAACAAACAAATAAATATACCACAGACACCATTGCGCTTTAATAGTAGAAAGATTTGGAAATAAGAGCTTTATCACAAAAAAAAACCCGATGAGTTATGTACTTACAATCCCCAGTACTGGGTAGCAATAGACATTATTTTTACAAACATGGCCGTATGTTCTGGTAGCAGCGTAAGGCTGTTCATGGTTTTCGACAGTGATTCGACAGCCTCAAGCCAATCTCCGTTCCAGTCGACTCGTCCCTGCTCGTCTCCCGAAGCGTCTTGTAAAACTCTATTAAAATAGTTGGAGAAACGAAAGAAACTAACCTCAGATGAGTCGCTGTCAGTACAGTTTTTTTCGAGTCCGCTAGACGAAGTATCCTTGCTGCCAAAATTTTTGCCAATTTTATTCCTACTTGACTGGAAGTGATCGAAGATAGTTCTTTGGAGCCCCGAGCATCATCTCCTTGTCTAAAGTGAGCCAAGGCTTCCTAAAAAAAAGTGTTCTCTCACAAAATTTAGATAAAAAACTAACAACTAAAGCAATCTGATCTACAGTGAGAGCCCATTCACTGGCCATCTCTCGAGCCATTTTTCTGTCGTCCTCGTTTCCAGTTTCTACAACTTTCGACAGAAACTTGTGCCTGTTCTCCAGTGTCCCGTCATCCACCTTCTCAAGAGGAATCAGTGGATGAGAGTCGAGAGGATGGAAGAAGGCTCGTTGACCAATGGCACAGAATACTGTAGACAGCGGTCGAATTCTCATGTTCGTACGGAGCTGAAAAAAAATATAAGAGTCTAAACAGTCCTGACCACTAGAATGTAGACTTTTAAAAGATGCAGATGATGAATCACGAGATGGTAGTTGACTGGCTGTTGAACTATCGCAATGTGAACTAGAGAGTCTCGTCCTGTGCCCACCTTCGAGATGCTGGTTGTCGGATGCGAGAAGGCAATCTGAAACAGACAGAAAATAACATGATACTCTACTTGTTCATTGTTTCTCTTGTTCAAGGGAAGTGTTTGAACACCAATCAAAAATCGGCTTTCGCCACAGGGATCAGAATTTTTTTTCTGATTCCGGTGATGCATTCCGATTTTGCAATGCGGTCGTTTTTCGACCGCACCCACACTGCTTCTGTTCGTCACTGCTCTTTGAACATAGAATTGACAAGAAGCAGATGGCCGAGTGGCGAACACTACAGCTTGTGAACAGGAGGGCGTCGGCTCGAATCCGCTCGACTCTTTTTCTTTTGATGGACAGCCGAACTTTCTCGCGTTTTTCATTTCTTTTGCGATTTCCGACATGAAACTCTTATGTAAACGATAACGTAAATCATCTTCGGTTTTTGCTAGACAAAACTGTCAGCGGGTCAGATAAATATGAGCATTCGAATAATAAAATACCTCGAGAAAGTGATCAACAGAAGCAGCAGCAATGACGTACATGTCCCTGACCGACTGCCAGAGAATATCCAAAATGATGCAGGCGGCTTCGAGAAAGTCTTCCTGCAAAAATGGACTAGATTTAATCGATCCAATGACCTACCAATTGCCTGTCATGCATTTGCAAATACTGCTTGGCTTCGCGCTCTTTTGGTGCTCGCCCTGTCTTCTCGACCACACTGGAAAATGCCTTGACACTGTCCAATATGAACTTTTCCCAGACGAGTTTAGCTACACCATGTCGGAGACGATTACTACCAATCTTGGAGACGAACACGACTGCCTCCTAAAAAATACAATCCGTCGAAATTTAAAAAAAAAATTCTCTTTTTGAGGTCAAGAAATCTGATACGGCTGTCTTACACTACAGTATAACGGTTTCAGTGTGAAGCTACAAACAGCAGAAAAAAATGTTGCGAATGTAACGAGACCGTACCTTTAGCAGTTCCATGCTATCCATTTTTGACTTGAACCAATAGCTAATAAGTTCCCATCCGATGTCGGCGTAAAGAGAATTCGTTTCCAGAACTTTTGGTATTAGAGAAAATAGTTCAGTCAGTGGAGCAGATCTCTTCACTGTGTCTTCAAAGTCGTCGAAGGTTACCTGCATGTCTGCTACCCATGAGGAAATCTGAATAGAGCTTTACAAAAAAAAGGGTTTTGCGACCTGTTCTCTGAAGAATCCTGCTCCTACTGACATCATTTTAGAGAAGGTCGCTCCGGTTCGGATGTTGGAGAGAAGCCAGACGGCGTGTATGGACAAGAGAGTACAGTCGTGATGTTCGAGGGTTGGATCAAAAGATTCCCATTCTTCTTCTTCTAGCGACTCTTCTAAAGTTTGGTGAGAAACTATTTTCGAAGATACCGTGCTGTTGTCCTTTTTGAAGCCGTACTTTGACTGTCCAAATTGCCGCCGAAACGAGCAGGGCTCGAGAAACGTTGGGACTGAAACAATTATTGTTTTCAGTCTTCGCAACGCAAGTTTCGGAAAGAACAGACTGTGTAAAAAAAGACCTCTCAACAGCCGATTTCTCCAGCTGCGGCACAAAGTTCGCATCCTTCTTTCCGAGGAATTCGATAAACCCGATGACAAATGGAAATGTCAGTCCAATCCGATCTTTTCCATTGAGCAAGTAGTGTCCAAAGAGGGCGGCGATGGTTTGCTAAAAAAATATAGTCCGTTGAAGCTAATGAACGAGAAACCTCGGAGAAGGGAAGACGCGGCAGAATCTGATCGATGAAAAGGTCCAAATCCATTGAATTTGAGAGAATTGGTTCAAAGATGAGTCGGCAAATTTGCAAAATGTCAGCGTCCGGGATATTTCTAAAATATACTGGATTAGCAGATAGAAATCGGCTACTTTTCAAGAATATTAGTCCACTCTGCCGTCCAGGTGACCGTCGATATCAGAACCTCGGCAGACGGACAGGAAATGTTCCTTTCGTCACCGACCTCTAGATGTCTCTTGACCAGCTCGATGTTATCCTTGCTGAGAGGAATATCTAGTTTATCCGAAAGTTCCGGCCGGTTTTCTACAGATTCTTTTAACTTGTCGTAGGCGTGAAGGACTTTTGAGCAGCGGTTGAGAATATTCTCAAAACTTTCTTTCTGATCCTCGTCGAAGATTGCAAGTTGTTCTTCCTTTAAAAAAGAATCTTGAATATAAATATAATGTGTTTCAAACGACTGATCTGGAACATTCAATTTTTTACCTTTTTCAATTCTTCCAACAGTTTCTTTAGCTGTAGTTGACTGCAAGACGAGATGACTTTCAAAAAGGCCATTCTCTTCGAAGAAGCATCATTCAGAGAGGAATAAAGTTCCAAAAACTCTTCGACGTTTGTAGTATCGGTAAATGCCGAAATCTTGGCCAAGACGAGCTGGTCATGTTCGCGATTATCGCTTTCCAAGAAGGCCAAATGGTAAGGAACAACGATTTTTGAGAAGGAGCCCTGGCGAGAATGAATTCATGTTGCTTTAAAGATTACCTGAGAATCGATAAAAAAAGCACTTGTCGACTGTCCAAGTTCTCGTTTCCCGCAAATTACGGCGGCAGTCCCTCCTTCCAAAAGAATTCCATTGGGGTCGACTGTGATGGCAGCTACTCGACTACCTCTCTGAATCAGTTGTATTCAGCTAAAGATACAGTACACTTACCAAAAGCGGCCATACTTCTAGTAGAGATCTTCTCGGGGCGAAGATTACCAGAAAGACGACAGTCGAGCCTTCGTGACTGGCCGTAGTGAAGGCAATCTGCGCATCTCGATAACCTTTGAACCATCTCATAACGTGCCGTGTTTTCCACTGAAAAAGGGAATTAATTTTCAAAGGTATTCAGGTTCGAAGACACAGAAGTTTTTAGGAAAAATCAAGTCCGTACGATGCTATTAGAAGAATAAAAAAATTTGACCCAAAAATTCCATGATACTACATGGTGTTTTTGGGCACGAGAAAAAAAAAGTTGGAGAGTGAATGTTTGAGAAAACTGTTCGATGGCTTGGGCTGATATTATGCAGGGATATAGCCACACAGGCGATGCATGCCATAGACTATAGAACATGCCGATATGTTTTCCTCAAAAAAGTTATGGGTCAGTGCCATCAGTGCCGCGAGGTCGGACGCCAAAAAGTGGTAAAATTGATCTAGCTCCGCCATTGAAAATCCAAATTGGCTGAAATTTTGTGGGGAAGTTGGGCCTTATACTGCCCCCTTCTAGCCAAATTTTGGTGGCATTTGGATTAAAAACAAAAATTTTAGAAGGGGGGGGGGGATTATTCCTATCACGCGTAATACATGACAGTTAGTTTTTTTTCTAAATAGAATTAGGTAAACAGTCAACTTACGTCCATGATGAGAACCCTGGCCAAATTGTCCACTACGGCTATCCAAGGTCTCGGTCGAGGCGCCTTGGTCATTCTCAGAATCTGACGGTTGTCATTTAGTGTACTCCTATTCATCGCCTTGTGTCTCTGCTGTGAGAGAGCGCTCTTTCTGGCGGGACCGTGAGATATCCCGAGAAACTTTCTGATTCCAAACGAGGGCATTATCTGAATCAGCTTTTACTTTTAGTAGCCTTAAACTTACAGATGTGGCAATTTTGTTCACAGTCTCACTCCAAAGATTAGAGTCTTCTCCTTCTGGAAACCAGGAGAAGGTTGCAAACATGCGGTCGGTATGTACAAAAAAGGTCGAGTAATTGGGAGCAGCTCTGTCCACGAGGCTCTAAAAAATGTTTTTATCTACCTCTCTTTCATTTACATTGAAATCTTCCAATGAGGCTCGAACATACTGGTCATAAGCCGTCGGCTGCTGCATTCCGGTAAAAATGGCGTCTTTTATCAGAGCCCTACGACTGTTTCACGTTATTCTCGACAAAAAAACTCACTTGTCCTCTATTTTGAACCGCGTCATTTCCAATTCTATCGTCTCGCTCAGTTGTAAGGCAGTCTTTTCGCCCTTTGCTATCTGAAAAAAAAACCTCAAACGGAAAAAAAACATTACAGACCGCTAATTTGCTTTGTAAGAGTGTTGAATGGAGAGAGAAGGCATTTACAGCAAAAATATCTTCACTCGTGACGACACTGAACAGTTGACCGTCCTTCAACAAAAAGTGAATGAAAAAGAATATTGAAACCTCGGAATAGTCCATGGAAATCCTCAGAATTGGTTGATCTGTCGCGAAAGTCTCTTCAAAGAGCATTTTTCCACTCTCCGTATAGAAAATGACGCTTCCAGACGAAGTACCGATGGCCACAATGAGGCAATCGACCAGTTCCGACTGCCTGGTGCTTCCCAGCGCAAATATACAACATTGTGTGATAAAAATCTATGAATATTCTGAGCTAACTGACATAAGTTACCTGTTCGTTTTCTGAAGCCTTCCTCTCGACCGTCTTCATCGTCTCACAGTCAAAAATGTGTTCATCTGACGACTTTCTTCGCAACAGAACCCATCGAAGGCCCTGACAGACGAGAAAGTATTCCAGAGAGGAATAGGTACTCATCACACAGTCTCCAAGCCAAAACTCATTTGAATAAGAAGCGTTTCGTTCAATTTTTTCCTAAACTTCGTAAAATAGATTGTTTTTTCACTTACTTGTTCCGAAAATGGAGTCCATTCGCCAACATTTGCTGATATTTCCGCGTCGGTCGAGCTCGTACTCTCGTAACTATTCGTGCTGGACTTTCTTGGTTCTATTTGTTCTCAGTTTTAATTTTTTTAAACGTGACTTACTGTGTTGATCTACATCGTCCGAAAAGAGAAATTTCCGCACAGTTGATGCTACATTTCCGTCGATTTGAATATCCTTCAGTAGGGCGAATGTTGACATCATAAACAACAAGTTACTTCTATAAATCGGTTCAAATCAGCTTCAGATCACGTGAAATTATCAAGAGGACTATAGGCAATGGTCGCTCCAATGTACTTCTGTGTTGTTCAGACAATTAAAGGACTGTGTAGCGCTGAGACAGCTGACTGGTAGGTGTTGTTTATCGGTAAAGTTGACTAGTTCAGTTGCTTTTGCAAAAGCAATGTGTAGAATCGATTTTTTTTAACAATTTTCAAATAAAATAAGTTACATTTATTAGTATTTTACATTATTTATGAAAAGGAAAAATATCACAATATAGCGGGTCGGGAATAGAAGTGTAAAAAGAATTGGTACATACGACGATCACAGGAAAAAAAAACTATCTACACATTTGTTCACAGAACTTACTATCATAATTTGAGCAACTACAACTCAAAAATTACTCATCGAGGAAGGCGCCTACTGCTCCAAGAAAGCCTTCGTGCTTCATAAACAGCGCTTGTACTTCTCCCTGAAATTTTTTCAAGTTCAAATGGGAAAACATATTGTAGCCAAACCTTGCTCCAGAAATTGATGGCATAGGTGAGAGTCCGCATTGTTATTGGATGCTTGCGGATGAAGAACCCTCCAAAATAGATTCGTTTCATTTGGTAACGGTGTCCGTATAGCATGGCCATCTTAATTTTCAGAGAATTTTTAACAGTCAAATAGTCTAACCTGTCCGATATTGTTACTTATCATCAGAAGAAGACTTTTGGCTATGTCGGCTGCCGATGGTCCCTCTGGATCCCTCTTTGGGTTGAGACGATTACATTTTCCGAAAGAGCCGGCAATGAGGTCAGCTGACAGACCCATACAGTCATAGTCTCCTCCATATATGTCACTGACTAGGGTATCACACTTTCGATGATCACCGCCCTCGGCCAGGCGCAAAAGTTCATCGAAATCTGTAGACATTAAGCTCAAAGCAGACTTTATTTGATACCTTTTGCGTGAGTTAAAAGACTACCAAGTCCTATGAATGCTCCTCCTCCCATGGACGATCCTCCGACTCGTTCAAACGAATTGGGAGAGTCGACTTTCAGAACAGAAATTCCTGTTCCAATGTTGACTAGAAGAAATGGATAAAGGGTATTTTTTGATGTAGGCTTGTACTGGAATCTATAATTGGAGAGTTTTGGACATAAAATATACGAAATTGCCTGTCTACACCAATATTCTCGTGATGATAGGTGAAGGACTCGTCCGAAATGGTTTCGAGGAGGAAATCGCATCCATAAATGAGCGAATGCATCTCGTCTGTTCTCTTGACTCTAAAATAGGAATGAAATTAACGGCTCTGTAGCAACAATTTTGCAAAACATGGTCAAAAAACTTACTCTACACTGAGAGCTTCGCTAAGATGCTGGGCATGTTTAAATGATCCACCTCCTGTACAATGAATTACATCATTTGGCTTGCGATCCACCCAGTTCTGTCAATTTTTTTTTCAAAATAAAATACAAAAGAAATACCTCTTTGATGAAGGTGATACAGGCGTCAATGTTCACAAACTTTTTGAAGCTAAGAAGCACTTGGGAATCGTCATCACAATGCACTACACTACTGTAGACTAGTTTTACTAGAGTTCCGCCTGAAAATAAGGTAAAATGCTATCATTAAAAGTCTCACCAATATCGAGGGCATACCGATTCTTCTTTAGTAGATTTTCGAACCTCGACTCGTTAGGAAGCGTAACATATGGAGTCATTGGTTTTTCGACAATTATATGACAATCTTGACTTTTGTGTGGTGCTTCGTGGTGCTTCGGTGCTTCGGCCTCGCTGCTTCCTTCCTCATCATTTTCACATGTCAAATTGGTTTGCAAAAGGAGGTCGTCCATTATTTTTCTCCTCTGAAAGTAGTCTCAATATCAAACATTAGGAAAGGAACCATCTTTGTCGGGTATAAAACCATGCCACCCAAAAGGGAAGTTTCATGAAGTCTATATAAATTGCCACGCGAAACGCAAACAGATCTAACGGCAAACTTTATGGCTGTGCGCTTAATTTGACTACAAAAGTACGTGAACATAAAGCGTGAGAGCAATGTTCGCCAACTGACAATGAGCGCAGCCATAACATGGGGGGACCGTTATCGCTGAAACAATGGAACAAGGTCCCAGACGACTCTTTGCTAATAAAAGCGACGCAAATCTTTACACTTAAAAAAAGCTAATTTTAAGGGTAGCTGTAAAGTGGACTGATACCTTGACGAGGTGTTCCGAGGACTGCGTACAGATAACCATCTCTTTGGAAAGGACAGGTAGCTCGGGCCGGTGAAACGGCAAGAATCCGTCTAGAATATAAAGACTTTGTCGAGTGAAGAAGTGTACTTTATTGCAATCAAGGACTGCATGGGAATAAAAAGGAACAAGTGCAGGAACCGGGCCATACGGGAAAAAAGTTTAGTAAACAGTAAAGATTTCTTTACCAGTTGTTTGAGTGGATTTGGAGGGAAATAAAATAACAGAGATCACAAAAGAGAACAAATGGTCCAGCTGGGCCTCCAATCTCTTATTGCCTTTTATACAGGGCAATCTGTGGGGTGATTCTATGGGACGCTCCAGGCGAGTTAGATAACAAACATGAAGAGAATGGGAGCATTCTGTGGGGGCTTGGTGGTCACAGTTTAATATAAGGGAAAATGTCAGAGTAAATGTGGTTTCTGTGAATGCCGATCTCCTCCACGAAGTTACTGTCGTGTGTTCTGGAAACGTTTTGTATGAGAGACTACCTTCCGCTGTAAGAATGCGGATGAAAATCACGGGAACCAGGATTGTTTTTCGAAGACAAAAGATAAGAGTTTACGATGTGCGTCGAGAACAGAGAGAGCGGTCATGAATTTGATATCCGCAATACTCTCCTGTCAAGATACAGTTTGTAATTTCAATTGGAGTTATCAGGAAAGCTAGTGTTAGTAGAAGAAAATATGATAATTCTTTTGTAAGGCTCAGTTAAAATCCGTCAATTTAACACTGGGGCATAATTACCTACATGAACTGGCTAGCCGCCGCAATAAGTTCTATGACTAAGCGGACTGACAAATTTTGGTCTGCATTGTTCTTTCTCATATGTTTTTATTCGGTGTTCTTATACAGTAAGAGTATCTTGGTTTTTGAATCCATTCTATGTATAAAAGTCGTTTGCATACAGTTTGTAAAGAAAAATAAGGTGGGCAAAGAGCCTAACTGACTTTAGACGAAACAGACAAATCTGGAAATGGACAAAAAGGAATTTCCGAAAGTGGAGATAAAATCGCATTTCAGAGGGTAGTTCAATATTGGTTTATAGCTCTTCTCAAAGAAAGAGCTCTTGAAAAATTTCCCCAACCTCGGCTTTCACAAGATTGGAGCGTTTTGATTTTTAAACGTATAAGAGGTGAAAACTTCAAAATTTGGGCCGAAGGGGAGTCTCTGGATTGACTTATTGTCGGAACTCTTTTTGGATCAGGTAGTCTGGTCCAGTTGGTCTTTGTTGGAGACGATAGAACCCTAAAAGTTTAGGCACCACCAAAAAAGAAGAAAGAAATATCTGGCAGTTTTATTAAACAGATCATATGTAGAAAGAACAAGCATTGAAAAGAATTTCGTTTAGATCATTTTACGCATTCGCCGTCTCATTTTTCTCATTTTGAAGCGTCGTCTTCGCTTGGCTCCCTTGCCCCAGGCGCCTGCAACACAGTTTTTAATCTAAGTATAGCTGATCAAAACCTATCACAAAGCTCTCAATTTCGCAGTGATTGTCGCCACGAAGGATACGGAACAGTCCGTTCTCGCCCCAGTCCTCTCCCCAAGAATTGGCACACAGCCAGTACTTGACAGAGCGTCCCGTCGTCTCATCCACTCCCCATCTGAACCAATGACTCATAACATTAAAAACTACCGTACCCAAGAACTCGAACAGAATGGTAACCTTCCCCAATGTACTGGGCTCCTTTCTCCTGAGCCAGTTGGGTGTGCTGGTAGACGCCTGATTGGTACATGAAAAAGTCCTCATGGACTAGGAAAGTGGCCTGTACGGGTCCATTGGTAATTATCTCAGTCATGATATCCTCCTCCCGATTGGCTAGCCGGTAAGGCGGAGTCATTTTGAAGACGGTACTGTCGGCTGACGGATCGGAAGGACAAGTTACGCCGTTTCCGGACTTGTAGGCAGACTTTGGGATACGGCAAATTCCCGGCTCTTGAGTACGACCAGACTCATAGGGATAACAGTGCTCGGCGACTACTCTGGAAAAGAAGAAGGAGTAAAGGAAGCGACAAAGAAAGGTCACCATCTTTATAAAGATGTTTCGTGTTTTCAGCGTAAAAAGGTGCTTTTTGAACAGGAAGAAATACTACTATAGAAATCTCTTTCCAGACATGAATACGCGGTTCTTTAGTGATACACGGACATCATTTTCCAAGAGTCCATAAGTTCACTAATTGTTCTTTTTCAATTACAGTATTCATCTAGATCATCTAGATTTTAATATTTTACTTTGACATCAATTTGGCTTTCAAATAGGGGAAATTCTGAATCACTGGCTACGGATACGCTTCATCCGTGAAATAATGGGAAATTGCAAACATGGTCACAAACTACAGTAAACTTCAATATGTCACACATCTTCTTTTCTGGATCCACAACATTTCTAATCCTCGTGTATTGTTTTCTAGTGTAAAATAATTGGCATTTGGCTAATGCAAAACATTGCTTCTAGCAAATAATTTGATGGATTTATGGAATTTTGGAAAATCTTTGGAAGATGGCAGGCTCTCATTGAACAAACCCGAGTTTTCTGATGTACCACCAGGCACGATCCAAATAGCCTCCTTCACATCCCTTCTGTCTATGTTGATTGCAAGAAAGAAGTTGTTGAGGAGCCAGAGTCGCATTCACTTTGCCATCGGTAATGATGGCCAGTCTATTCTTTCATTTTTAGGTGGAAAATGACAAAACTTACCGGTCGGCGGAGATCGTAGCAGTAGAAATGGCCCAACTGCTCCCGCACTCGCCTTGGTCTCTTACATTCTGGATCAGTCCAGGCCATTTTTCTCGGGCATCAAAATCTGCTGGCAGTTCTCTTGGCTTGATCTCAATCTCATTCATATTTGCCACAGAATTTTCGGGGAAAAGTGTTCCTAAGCGGTACTTGATGCCCTCCTCGAGAGTCTTTCCCCAAAATGCCGAGTAGTTTCGAGGTATCCATCTGAAAGTTGCTTTGGTTTTCGAGTCGAAGCCTTTAACTCCTCTCGATAAGTCTTTTTCGACAAGAGCAAACACCTCTCATTAGGACCTTTTGAATAGATCCGTTTAACACTTGAACGGCTGTCAAAAGAGTTACTGGTTCGGAGATATCATCTCCGAGGGCTATAAATATTTCCGTCGCCATAACTCTGATCTTACAAAGTGTTTCCGTCGTCCCATTGTGTCGCGCAGGTGGTTTGCGTATAACGCGTCGTCGGGTAGAGAGAAAAGCGACCTTCGACGCAGAAAATGATAAGTGATGATAGCGGGGACGGGTTCCTCCGTCAGTCAACTTCATAACTCACGTGAAACGGCCTTGATGTACCTTCTCGAGGATGTCCTCTTGGATCAGACACGTTGCTCGATCACATTTCCACATGTTGTCACGGCAAACACTGAATTTGTGATTAGAACAGAGTCCAGCTGTCACGTACCACGTCTCACAGTTCTTCTTCACACTCTCGCCGTCGATGTAGCTACGACCGTCGTGATAACATTCTGAACTGACACTTGAAGGAAAGATATTCCTGAAGACAAACCCTGGCCATTCATATCCTTGACAATGTTTCTGTCACCTCCTTTGCAGGTTGCTTCAAAATCGGGACAACAGTCATTGCCTGAGAAAGTCCTTCGATAAGAGGAAAATAGGATAGTACCTCCATCGGGTCCCCGGTCACAGAACATGTCACAGTAGCAGAGATGATCGCCAAGAATGGCTGCAGTACAATCGTCATCTCGACTCTCGCAGCAAGTCGGGCTTCGGACCGAACAGTACTGACCTGAAAGAGGACTCTTTCCAAAAACCCTATTTTTCAATTTTTGTAAACTTCAGTTTCTTCTCATTCTAATATTACAGAAGGTAAAAGACTCACCAGGAATCAGAACTCTGTTCCTGTTTCTCTTTTTGATTGCCAAAGCGTTTCTGGAACTTACTTGTACCAGTTCCCATGCTACTGCTAAAATAGACTGCTAGGTGTGGCATTTCCGCCAAAGAACTGAGGTGGTAAAAAAAACCTGCTAAATACTTGCAAAGAACTTTCTCCGACCTGTAAAAGTGGCAAATTCCATCACTGATTAGACTGTGATCACTATCCCCTCCAGGGGATCGGATCGCGGAGAGTGTACTTATCATTGCAATCGATTGTTTACGATCTGACAATTGGAACAACTTTGAAAAACTGATGGGATATGGGCAATGTAAAGACACTTTTAATACTGGTTTGAACTTGAAATCGATCAAAAAAGATAGCAGATAGAAAAAATTGATATAGAGTAGCTAGAGAGAATAGGACAGTACCGGGTATTCCTTTGAATCCTCTGGTCTGAACCAGACCGACAAGGACGTATAGAAGAAGTACCGCTGCTGAGACACGCATAGCGGACTGGAGACCCCGCCCATAGACCATCTTCGATGATACGACGAGAGAGAGAGAGAGGCGCTGCTGGCTGTCAACTAGTACACTCGTTTTTGAGGGAAAGGCGACTAATTAGATAGAAATAGTCGTTGACCCGCGGACAGTTTCACATTTACAGCCTCGTGTCCATAAGGACGGCGCCAGGGCCGGTAATAATCCCAATGTTCATGATTTAATCATTTGCAGAAGAGAGATTCAACGCTCCGTTGGGAAGAGTTCGTAACGGGAAATTCGTCCTTTCAGAATTTTGTCCCGATCTGCTTGAGCATTGAAATCGTCGGGAAAGCATTCTTCAAGAATCCTATTGTAGTCGACCGTCTCGAAGTCGAACAGGGTCATCAGATTCTGGTCACAGATTGCTCCCTGTCCGGCCTGTACCATTGCTTCGTAGATTTCGTCCAGATTCTGCGCTGTTTCTTTCGTCGCCTCGCTGATCTTTTTCGTCTTCGGTTTGCGATTCAGAACAGTCAGGAAAAGAATGAGAGTCAGGAACAGAAGCAAAATGACCGAAACTGCTCCTCCCAGTGCTCTCCAGACTATCCGATTGTTAGAATTCTGTTCTGGGGAAAGAGTCGGCGTCGTCCAGTTCAGATCGTACAGTAACCAGTCTTGATTCATCTCCTTGACATCCGATACCTCTAGCCAGACTCCCCTTGAAAGTTCATCCTCGGTCAGAGCAGATTGCCCAACAGCCAGATTTCTAGAAGTCTCTTTGTGTTTCAATAGAAAAGTAGAACTTACAGCACAACGAAAAGAACAAAAGCACTCGTCATATGTTAATGTCTTTATGATGCAATATTTTTAGCAAGCATCTATAATCTCCTACGATTTTGCTATTTCTTGCAACTATGATGTCCCGAAGGAATATTGCCAAGGGTAGATCCCATTTGTGATGAGATACTAACGAGAGATCAACCCATCCCTTTGTCAATTTGTACTTTTTTGCTCTGCCAGATCCGTTCGTTCTTCTGGTCTGTGAACTTGGTCGGATTAGATTTTGGAGGCAATCACGGAGGTACGAGACTGCTCATATGCGATTAGAAGACGAAGACCCGCAATCAAAGACGTCGATGGAGCTGCGACTAAAAAGATGGAGCTTTGCATAGGGCAAAGGGATCTTTTCGGGTTCAGCTGGGCTATTTTACGGTATCAGTGTACATAACATAGTTTCAGTGTAAAACTCAGTCGACGAACGAAGGAGCCTTCTGCAGTACATTCATTTTCCCATTCATTCTTTTTTCCCAAGGTTTTTTTTTATTGGAATTTCAAGTTTTTCTCGAAAAACTTTCCTGGCCTCTTTTCAAAGTCCTTACCTTTCCGCCTTTTCGGCAGAATGGGCGGCGCAGAGCGGTCGCGTCGCTGCACTTTTTAGCAACAGAGCACGTTTTACATATTTTTACGCATTTCCTTTATCCAACGACATTTTCTATTGTTTTTCTTCTTTTGTTCGATTGAAACTACAAAAAAAAGAAAAATTTCAATAAGCAGAGCAGTTTTAGAGAAGTTGCCATTGTGAAATTCCTCACGTTTGTGTTTTTGATGAATACCGCAATTTTTACTTCTCAAGGGTCTTTTCCTTTGGTTGAAACCTTGTTTTCTCCATATTTTCTCTTCAGCTGTGCTGTCTTTTATCCCTTTTTCTAATACTGCATTAGTAAAACGTTATTTTTCAGGATGAACGCCCGTCAAGCCATCCGTCCCTTCCTCAACGCCGTCCGACAGGTTTGTTTATTTAATTTTAAGCCTTCTTTGATATAAAAATATACTCTGATATTTTGCACGTGACAAACTTTATTTCTTGTACTATACCTATGCGTGTTTTCAGGGCCACCATGGACATGCTCCCGCTCCCGTGAAGTTCCAGGGACCCCAGGTTCCGACATCTTTCGTCAACGACGGTTGGGCCACTGCTGTAAGTTCTCTTTCTTGTTTCGGCTTATTTTGAAGGGTCTTTTGCTGAATCACATGTCACACAGTTGAATCTTACTAGTTTTTGGCTAAAGTTTCGAAGACGTTTTGTTTTATCCTGTTTGAAGACGCGTATCACTACCGAATAACACTCAAACAATCCGAAAATGTAATTTTATGTTTCTAAACAAGTAATTGCCTCAAAATTTAAGCAATAAACAAGAACTGAGGGTTTTTTTTCGACTAATTGCGGCTCATTTAGTTTGTTCCTAACAATAATCAGTTTTGGGATAACTTCAGTGATTCTGACTTTAAAAATACTTACTCTCATTTCAATTCTTTCAGCGTCTTCCCTTCCACGTTACCAACAAGTGGATGTTCGCTACCAAGGCCGTCCTCTTCCTCGCTGCCGGATTCTGGGCTCCGTTCATTGTGGTCAGTTCCGCTTTTCCCAAATGTTCAAAAGTCATCATTTTCAGGTCGAATATCAGCTTCGTAAGGCCAACAGCCAGTAGATATGTAGATTTATCTCCAATAGATAAACTTGTCGATCGCACCATCGTTTGTCTATGTGTACTTGTCGGACTGTTTGCCAACAGCCCTAATCTACGAGCATACGACGACCTCTTCGACTACTCGGAATCGTCAAGCTACTTTTTCTGGCCGACGTATTGTCAGATTCTTCCTTCTCATAGCGAAGAGGATACTCAATGACCAGTGGTCACTCGCTTCGCAGCAGCAAGCCTTTTCTCGTTTGTTTGCTCGAGGGGCGGCAGGGTCGTTCACCTGGTATCGATCGAAGGACCAGAGTCATCTGAATCATTTCCGTCGCATCTTCTCGTGACACTCTCGCTCTACTTTTTCTCCTCAAAGCTTTCAAAATTATCAGTCTTTTAGTGGAAAGTTGCTGCCAAAATTTGTATAGAAATTTCTGCAATTTCTCATCAACTTCAAATTTTTTGCCAGATACTCCGAAAATTGTACAAATGCGGTGGCTGTTGCTCGTGGTAGCACAAGTCACCGCCGATTTATGGACGGAAACTGAAAGGATATCAGACTTGCAGCAAGTGAGAGCATCATTTTCAATGTTTGACTGAAAAGTTTAGTGGCATGCCCTGTGCGGTAGATATACAGTTTGCAAAGCCTATATGGAGGACAGCAATGCCCGAATTACGATATTTGCGCCAGTAGATGATGTCTTCACTTACAATCCGGATATCAGAGCGTTAGATCAGAAGGAAACTCTCAGTCATATTGGTAGATAATGTGTTTTGAAGGAAGTAAAAAAATTAATTTTAGTGGACACACAGGTGGTTGAGATCTCGCAAGGAAGTCTCTGGGATAAACAGACGCTCATCCGATCAACAATCAACAGCGGATATGTCTATGTGACCGAGTTTGTCAATAATCCAGGAAACTACGTGAGTCTAATTAAATCTGAAACATTTCAAACGATTTCAGTCATATTTTGCTAATGCCGGAATGATCTGCAACCATGCTTCCAACCAATGGGGAATGATTTCCGGGGAACAGTATCTGTACAAAATATGTACACCGATGGGACATCGTCCGTATCCAGGGACGGCTCTTTCCTTCATCCGCGACGCAGACGATACTCTCTTTGTTGACCGACAGTACAATAATCGCGATCTGACGTGAGTGATAGTCATCTGGAAAAGGAGAAGAAAGCTTTCAGAGAGCTTCGGGACATTCTCAACCGAGTTCCAGATATCGCTCTGGTCATCTATGGAAGTTCCGCCTGGAACGGATTCCATACTTTCTTCCTCCCGAACGACAAGGCCTTTGCTAAAGTAGGAAGACAAGAGTTGGAGTCTAGAAATTTTTCAGGTTATCGATAGAAACAGAATAGACAGAGAAGTACTTCTGGCCCATGTCACAGGAGCCAATCGGGTCTTGTTCACTTGGCCATGGTCAGTTTTTTATGGGAAGAAACAAGGATTCCGACAATTTAACGTCCTTCACAAGTTGGATTCTTTCAGGATGTACGATGGCGGAATTCACTACTATCCAACCGTCCGTTTCTCTGCCAACATCATAGAGGACAACTACAAACTGAAACTGTCGATGAGGAATATTACTGATCCGAGGACTGGACGGTACAATTGTGAGTTATGGGGAGTTGCTTCAAATAGTTCTCTCACAGTATATGCCGTGTCCGAAGTCTACGAGAGGTACTCTCAATTCCGACGTGGAGCTGTCTGGGCCAAGATTCTCGTTCCTAACATTCCCGTTCAAAATGGAGTAGTCCACATCATTGACAATGTTTTGGGAATTGTTTCCAACACTATCGATCAGGTATTGCTTTTTTGCCGTGGTGACCCAAAAATACATTTTGTGCAAGTCAATTTCCAGCTCATATGATTTGATTTCAGCTGGTCAACGACAATCCGGAATGCACGACACTGATGAGATACATTAACACGATCGGTATGATCGTGAGAAACTACTTTTCCGCCACCGGCGGTCTTGTGACTTTTTTCGCTCCCATGAATGAGGCCTTTGAGAGAATTCCTGAAGAGGTAGAACGTCGTCTGCTGCGCGACAGAATCTGGCTCGAATACGTGAGATCGCTGCTTTTTCATAACCTTTTTTGCTAGGTCTTAAAACTGCACATTGTACCAGGACGAGAACTGACGTCGGATGAGATTACAAACGATACGATAGTGAACACTGTTGACAATATGCATCAACTTTACTTCATTCGAGGAGAATGGCCTAAAAATAACATTAGTTGGTTAAAGACAACATTTTTTTTCTACTATAATTTACAGCTTATTATGTCATTGGAGGTGGCATCAAAACGGCCATCTTCCAAGACAATGTTGCCGCTACTAATGGAATCGTGCACTACATTCAGAGAGTTCTCGGCGTACCATATCAGTCTCTCTGGGAGATTCTTAGGAACGAGACGAAGCTACAGTGAGATAGTCTTTTTTGGAGATAGAAACAATGTTCAGAGCTTCCTATCACATGTTAGACAATCTGCAGTTGAGATATGCTTTGGATCCCTGGCAAGTATTGACTCCAGAACAGAACTTTACTTTCTTTGTCCCGACCAATGAAGCATGGGATACGGTAATTCTTTGTTGTTGATATAGCTGTTGCCAAACCTTCATCTTGCGTATTTTCGTTACGCAAAGTTGCGTACGAAAAGTACAGTAGAAATTTGAATAAACTGGCTTGCCCGCGCGTACGCAATTTCTCGTCAATTAAAAATACGTAAGGTGAAGATTTAGAACGTGATATCTATACAAAAATGTTTTAGGTTGCTCCATCTTTACGAAACCGAATGACCGATGGAAAACATTGGCTGGCGCTGCAGTATGTCTACAAGAGGCACATTCTCCAAGGACAAGCCCTACAGTACACGGATCTCCGGGAGAGGACGTATGTGATGATGAACGACGAAAAGGTCGTAATACGACGAAGGGGAAGATGTAAGTGGATATCACACATCAGTTTCAAAAACTTTCAGACTTTGAACTGTTTTGGCCGCGTGGAAATCGTGTGGCTCGGATAATAGAAGGCGGGGAGATTGCCGGAATCAATGGCTACATGCACATGATAGAGTCTGTACTGATCTATGAGCCGGATCTTCGAGCAGAAGGCTGTCTGGCAGATGCGATGGCTTGGCAGACAGTCCTCGTCATTCTGTCCATGTGGCTACAGCCCGGTCTGCCGCGGAATTGAAATCGAAACTGAATCTCAATTGAAGCAATGACTCTCCGTCGGGTACACACCAGTGGTATGTGAAAGTACCTTCTACCCAAGGTGTTAGGTATACGGTACTTTCATGCACCCTGGTACTCTCTACTTTTCCTTCTTACATATCCCTCGAGATTACGACTTTATTGATAAAGATCTGATCAGCATTTTTTGTAGACCGCAAAAGGACCGGAGGAAACACTGTAGGGTTCGTCATATAAAAGAGCACAGTTCAAAACGTCTGATGTCGGGTCGAATCCGAATGAGTCACACTGAAAGCAAGTAATGTTGTCTGAACTATGATTTTCGAACCTCGTCGTCTCTTGAACAGCTGTCAGCACATTCTTCTTCGTCCAAAGTGGTAATGACTGGGAAAGTGGGGATTCCTGCTGGGTCAATTGAGAGCTCCGAAGGTAGAAATCCGAGTGGACAGTCGCGATAGAACTCCTCCGTGCCGTCTGTGACAACTTCGGTAATCTCGACTATACTGTCTTCGGCAGATCTCTTCTGAATCTCTCTCATATTGGACTGAAGTCTCTCACCTGTCGTCTGACTGGAGTACATGTGCAGTTCACTACTTGTCCCTTGATCTGTCTCTTGAGTCTTTGCCAAATTGAACTGGCCACCAACGAATTGGTCTCTGATCCCTAAACAAAACCATAGAAAATACTGCCTTCGACGAAATGGTACCGTAATCCCTCTTCTTTTTGAACATTCAATAGGGACTACCAACTCACATTTCCCTTAGTTTTCTGTCCCGTCCAGCTGACAACAGTTTTTCCATCTGCTTCTGTGACTTGAACCTCATCTCCTCTAGGCTAAAAAATTAGGTAGAGTCTAGCTGCTGATACTGTACTGTCTCGGTCGGCACTTTTCCTACTCCAATGGCACAGATCCGATCGACAGTCGAGAAGATGGAGCAATCTTTTTTGGGTTCTCCTAGATCAAAAATGTTTTAGGCAAAGAAAAGATATGCCTTTGATCACTTCAAGAGTGATGAAGCACTTTTCACTGGTTCGTTTACAGTCATTCTGGAGAATGATCGAATCGGAGGTCACGAGAGGGATGAACAGAAGGAGCAACATTTGAGAGAACAACTGAAAGAAACACTCGCGAACAAATAAACAAGAGAAGGCCTAGAGGCGATGATTAATGTCTGTTGAGGGAATTGTGGCCACTTTTTTTTCTAGTGGAGAGAGACTGATTGATCCAGTAATCCGACGAGTTCGGCTCACAGGTCATATGGATTTGAGGCCATCAAATTCGCAATAAATACTTTATTTACCCCCTTATTACACATGAATATATAGAATAAATTAGAACAAAGTATCAGACATCTTGACTCGATAAGTTATCTCTCTTAGCATTCTCGGGAAATGCGTCGATTATCACAAATAGTACAGGAGAAGGACATCCCGCAACAAGACAAGGCCACTGTGAATATGAAATGTGGAATTAGGATATAGAATACCAACACAAAAAACTACAGTCTGCCCTTTTGGACAGGCATAAAAACAGGAAACAAACAACAGTGCGCTCTAGGCATTGTTCAAAATGCTGAGCTGGGGACGAGCAGATTTGCCTCCTTCCTTCTGTCCCTTCCGTTCCTGCGGCTTGCGCTGAGGCTGCTTACGAGCCGGCATGTCTCCATTGGTTACTCCAGAGAGGACGCTGGCGTCAATGCCATGAGCGGCCAGGGACTGCTGGAGAGTACGTTGAAGATCGGCCAGTTGATCCTGAGAGAGCGCATCAGAAGACATCTGGATCCCACCGGAAGCAACCTTTGCAACATTGGCGTTTTTGGAGACTTTCTTCTCTTCTGGAATTCAGTTCCATTTGACTCGTTTAAATCAAACCTTGATGAGTTGGACTGAGATTGACACCAGAGTCCGCTCCGACGGAACTGGAGATACTGGACTGACTGACGGCATGTTTGATTCCAGTCTGTACTGGGGATGTGGCTTTCTGTTGGACAGGTTGAGCAGATTTCTGATTGGCGTCGCGGACTGAAAGGACTATATTGGAAAGTCATTGCTTTGTGACACACCTGAGCCAAAGTTGCGAATTTGAGCAATTAGCTGATTGACATCTCCAGAGAAGGAACTGTTTTTGCTGTGAGAGGCAAGCAGGACTTGTTCTCGTTCTGCCAAAGCTTGACGAAGAACTTGGAAGGCTTCTTGTACACTGTTCGAAGGAGCTTGAGCTGAAAAGTTGTTGCATACTTTCCATCTTTTTTTTTGAACTCACCTTTATTTTCTTTGGAGACCGAAGTTAAAGTAGTTGACGGGGCTGCAGGTGTGGGCTTGGAAACAGTCTTTTGGACAGGGACAGCGGCAACCGGTGCTGGGGAAGCAGCTTTAGAGAAGGTTTTTAATTAACTTTTGAAGACAATAGCTTACAGGGAGCAGTAGATACAGTGGACGGGGCTGGTTTAATTGGAGCAGAGGTTACAGGAGCGGGAGCAGCGTCACCGTTGCCGGCCTTCTTCTTCTTGTTCTTATTTTTCTTATTTCCAGCTCCGGCAGGACGGACCCAGTCGTCCAGTACTCCAGAAGCACCGTCTGGAAATTAACTCATTACTTTTTCTCTCAAAATAGTGCACTCACTTTCACAGAAGGCTTGAATGGTCTGCTCAACGTTAAAGTCGAAGGAATGGAGGGCGAGGATGATGTCGTTGTTGCTCACGCTGCTCACAACCTCTCTGACCTTGTTGACTTTCTCGTTGATCTCGCTCTTGTTCATGCTGACCTTTAAAAGAAAAGATTGAATAAGATTACATGAATGATCTGGGATCAGCAAGACAGAATAGTTCTATAGAAAAGGACTATTTGGAATACAAAAAAGTTAATGGTCTCTTTTCGAATAACCTTGTGAAAACGGAGACTAGGACAACTTTGTGGAGAAACTGAGGTAAAGAAAGTTCTTGCAACCAGCTCCAAACAACTACTGAAGATATCACAAGAAAAACTTATTTGACTGACTGTAAATGGAGCTAACTAGATAACCAGCACAGCTAGGTTGGCATGCGTCGCGTCCAGCGAAGCGGCAATTGGAGGTTACGGTATCTATGTTGGAAAAGCGCTAGATTGTTTGCTATCGATTGTTGCCTTGAAAAATTGCTTGGAATCTACAATAAGAATCTTTTTTGAGAGTACAGAATAACGAAAGCTTGAAAAGACCAGAAAATTACCAATTCCCGCGTATTTTTCAAAAATCCAGAAAATAATGGGTCTCGCAACGAAGTTGGCGGATTAGACCTTTAAATTTCCTATGAATTTTTAGGCCAGCATTCTTTTCTTCATTTGTTCGCTTTCGCTGTCTTTGTTCGTCTCTTTTCTTATTTTCTTTATTTCTTTCCTACAAAATTTTAATTTCAGGGGTAAACATGTCCAAGGTATCACGTGAGACACTCAATGAGGCCATCGCCACCGTCCTGAAGGGCTCCCAGGACAAGAAGAGGAAGTTCCGCGAGACGATCGAACTCCAAATCGGGCTCAAGAACTACGATCCCCAGAAGGACAAGCGTTTCTCCGGATCTGTCAGGTAGCTACGACCTGAGAAATCAGGGAGCCGTTCGCGGCGGACCCCCACCCAGGGTCTTAAAAATTGGGAAGGCTAACGCCGTTATTTTTTTTGACTTTTATTCAAACGTGTGGTAAAATTAATTTCATTTTTCGTTCTAATTGTCGTTTTGCAGACTGAAGACCATCCCTCGCCCAGGAATGAAGGTCTGTGTCTTCGGAGACCAGCACCATCTTGATGAGGCCGCTGCTGCTGGACTTCCGTCCATGTCAGCCGACGACTTAAAGAAGCTCAACAAGAACAAGAAGCTGATCAAGAAGTTGGCCAAGTCCTATGATGCCTTCCTCGCCTCCGAGACTCTCATCAAGCAGATTCCCCGTATTCTCGGACCCGGATTGAACAAGGCTGGAAAGTTCCCTTCCGTCGTCACCCACGCTGACAATCTGACTGCTAAGGCCGAAGAGATCAAGGCTACCATCAAGTTCCAGATGAAGAAGGTCAGTTCTTAGATTTATCGTCACTGAGAGTTAATTTAAGGTTTTGTGCCTGTCAGTCGCCATCGGACACGTCGAACTGTCTCAAGACGAGCTTGTCAGCAACGCCGCTCTCTCGATCAACTTCCTCGTTTCTCTCTTGAAGAAGGGATGGCAAAACGTCAAATCCCTCCACTTGAAGTCCACCATGGGAAAGGTCGAACGCCTGTATTAAGTTGTTGATTTTCACAATAAAATTGTTGTACCACATTAGTTTCCAATCCATCTGTTCAAATGTTCGTGGAAGCGTTGACCAACCGAGAGCCGCGCAGGCTTGTTGAAAACCTGCGCTGCGGCCAGGTTGGACTGATTTTTTTTGTTTCCAAATACGTCCCCCGATTAGATTTAGTTGTGCCATGAGAAAAATTGGAAGAAAATCGAAAACTGACAATGAAAATAGGAGAAAACTGCTATTTTTACCGAATTACGTCAAAAATCCGCGTTTTCTTCTATTTTTGTCGTCAGTTTTCGATTTTCTTCCTATTTTTCTGATGGCAAAACTAAATCTAATCGGGGGACGTATTTGGAAACAAAACAATCAGAAAAAAAATGCGGAATGAATTTTTTTAGCCCGCCGCAAAGTCCAACCTGGCCGCAGCGCAACAAGCCACGTGATCACTAGTTGTCTACCAGAGATGTGCGGGACGGGAAAACGCGGGACGCGCCATTTTGACATTCTGTGCGCACCAACTCGTATACGTATCGACATCTACAGTAATAGAACTACGATACGCAGGCTTTCTTTGGTGCCGTGTTCGAATCAAGGATCGATCTTTGTTGCTATATTTCCAAATATTTTGCAAGTAGGCTCTATTGACTACTGAGAAGTTCAATTTAACAATTTCAATCTGAACTAGAGCTTCAAATCCAATCTGTTTGTTCCCATGTGTAGCCGGTGCATGATTCGTCTCGAGCTGGTTGCGAAGGTTTTTTTTCGAATCGTACTCCTTGTTGCGAGTTTTCAGTTGCCAATTAAACTTGCTGAAACGGTTAGCAATAGGAAACCAGGTCGTTGTGAGAAACGTAGAATTTATTAGGTGCAATTTACAGACTGAGATGGCTGGAACCGCACATTGCACCGGGAGTAGTAGATATTGCTTGCTTGTGAAAACACTGGAGGTTAGTCATCACCGGGATGTTGAGGGCACACGTCTTTGTATTTGAACCAGTCGTCGATACAGCTCTTGTGGTAGATACACAGGCAGGGCAGACGGGCGATTGTCTGCCCGGAACTCATTTCGTCGAAACAGATGGGGCATTCACCTTTGTCTTCTCGTAAAATATCGTCTGAAGAAAAAAGATGAAAACGGAATAAAAATGGCTAACCATTATATGAAAGTCTTGGTCTAGTCAGGCACATTACAAAGTGAATTTCGGCCTGATCTGATGGAATAGTCTTCTGACAGACGGGGCATTCAAAGTCTTCATTAGCTGAAAACTTGAATAATAAAATGGGAAGACCCGTTACCAAGCATAAAAAGAGGTACAGAGCGACGACCCGTTTGTGATCGAACTCGTAAAGAAGGATGTCCATGTGATCCTCCGCGGACTCTTGTTCGAAGAGAACGATGATGTGTAGAAGAAGACGGCTCCTCGTCGTCGTTAGAATCAGATGATGAAACGATGCGTGCAGTTTGGCGAAGTGCCTGAAAATGCAATAACAAAGGAAATATAGGGAGTATTGGTTCTTTTATTCCTCTTTACTTTTTCTGGCAAACTTCTACTTGGAGATAATTGCAAAAAAAAACCGTCAAGTTGCGGATTGTGCATGGTTACAAAGCACACATTATTGTTGGCGGAAAATAAGTTTCGAATCCAATTGTAATGTAAAGGAAGCTTAGATTTACGGTCATGACAAACGCACCTCAATAAGATCTGCAGGTGTCATGCTGGAAGAAGTTGCGGCATGATGACGATGATTGGCGGCAGAGGAGCTAGCAACCACATCTACAGAGTTCGCCCTCTGCCTTTCGTCGGCTGTGGACTGTCGAGCGCCCATTCACGAGAAATCCGTGACGGCAAAAAATTCTGTAAACTGAAAATTAGCTTTTTCAAAATAATTAGAAACAGTTTAACCGATAATAAAAGAGAATCATTCTTCCAATTGAAGTGAGGTGATAAAATGAAGAAGCACAAACAACATAGATAATCAGATGAGAAAATTGCAATCAGCTGAGCTGAAAACAAGTTCTGATCTGTACGCAACTTTGCGTCACGAGATATTTTCGATACGACGGCCCACGTATTGAATTCAAACATTTTTGTCAATTCTTCCAATTTTCTCTACATTTTTCGCGTTTTACCATATTTTTTCACTGTTTTCTTCTCAAGGAATGGAAACATCGTCAATGTGCCAAAGAGTGTCAGATGCTATTATGAGGCTACAAAACACAGAAATAACACTGAGCACACTACTACAAGAGACGAAGGAAATCGAGGACCAAATTGCGCTTCTGCACAGACTTCCGCCAACGTTGAACATGCAGCAGGCTCGTTTTTACGACTTTTTATCTTGAAATCGACTGGAAACGTGACTAAGCCCGAATTAAGCTTGTTTTCAGAATTCAAACTGGCAGCGTCGACTAGTTTCCAAGTTGAGCCAAAAAGCGTCCGACTGTGAAGCTAGAATCAAGGAGATCAGTCAAACGGACCTCCAACCAAAGCTGGAATATCTCAGCCTGATTCGTGGACAATCTGCCTCCCTAAGTACCACTTTCAGTCAAGATTTGGAGATCTTGATTGACTACTATAAACATGTAAAGCATTTTCCCACCTACATATTTTCTTCAGATTTTGGTTCTTGTATCTGAAGATGGGCATCGTCGTAAGAGCGTCATACGTGAACGCTCGTTTGAAGAAGATTGTTCGTTAAAGCGTATAAAAAGTGATCTAAAAATAAATATGAGAACGTATTGCGTCGTTGTAAATCATCGTCGTTGTCTCTCTTCCGTACCTTTCTGCTTGCTTCAGATTCCATGTTTATGCTCAGCCATGTCAGACGATTCGGACGATGAATGCTTCTCCTATAAAAACTCAAACAGCCGTGGCTTGCCTGCATTTGGTCGTATCGCTGAAAAAGATGAACCTATGCCAAGATTGCGAAAAATTTTTGACCAAGACTTCATGAAAAGGTATGCCTACTCAAATTCAGTCATAGTTTTTATTTTAGGCAGAGTAATCCGAGCAGCAGAGATGAAGATCTCCTAGGTTACAAGTTTGATCCTTCTAGTCGTACCAGCATAGATCTGCAAACTATCTTCCCGTACACACATGATTTCGTCACGAATCTGCTTTTCAACAAACACGTGGTCCTGATCGGAGATTCCCGTAAGCTTTTATTGGTTTTCATAGACGATGATTCAGTGACTCGTGCAATTTACAAGGATCTCGTTTGTATGCTGCAGAAAGACGATCTTCTGGACATACGTACACTCAAAATGAAGTCCGAGTCGTCCTGTCTTGATGACCGGCTCGTAAGTATTTCATTTATTCTTCACGGTTTAGTCTTCCAAACACACAACACCAGTGCTCTGTCTACAAATACTGGGCTTATTTATCGGGTAGTAGTTCTTCCATTCCAAAGTTCATCCTCCCAATAACTTTTTTTAGGTAGATACACTCGAACTGGATGCCGATAAAGTCTTCAGGCAGGCTCGTGAGTACTGTACCGATTACTATCTTGTGCAGTACCTGTTCACAACACGGTTAGTTTTTCAAATCTTGTTTTCATAGTTTAGTCTTGCAGTGTTATTAAAGACGACGTGGAGAAGCTCCTCTTGCAGTGCGAATCTACTGGCGAATATCCTGATGTCGTCGTCATCAATTCTGCTCTCTGGGATTTAACCAGGTTTTCTATTACCCTTTCCCCCGTTAACCTAGACTATCTAGATACTACGACAATGACACGAATATGAGGGATTTCGATCCGTATCAAGAGAATCCAATTTCACAGCTACAGGACGAGACTGAAGCCATGGAAGAATACCTGGAGAGAATTGCGATTCTGATGCGCCGTCTGCATGTCATTCTTCCAGCTCATACGCAAGTCATCTGGCTTCTGATGCCCTGGCCCCTTCCAGAAGGTGATTCCTCGCTCTTCACTCGAATTGGTGGTCAGCGAAAACTCCACAGGTTCTCTTCAATTCATGTCACATAATTCCGAACAATTCAGAAGCATCTACCTTGATGGCAACTACAGAGCCGCTCAAATTGTCTCCTCGGCCGGTTACGATGTTCTCGACATTGGATTCTACCTGCGCAACCATGCTCTCTATCCTCTCAGAGTGTAATTCGATGCAGTCTTTCCCGAACAATATTCTAATTTAGTCATGATGGTGTACATTGGAGTATTGTCGGGACGCGTCTGATGACCCAATTGCTGATCGGTCACTTGGCCAAGAATCTGACTGAATTACCGCCCGAAATTAATGAAAAATTGGAAAAGTAAGCATTGGCTTCCTTAAAAAAAAGCAGTACCATGGCCGCTTCCCTGCCTATTCAAGCGAGACCCATCTAATTAATTTAACATTTTGGTTCAGATGTATCGAAAAGTGCAATGATCTTGCCTCTGATGAACACCTTAGCCACACATACTTTACGGAGACGGCTCAAAATATTCGTACTGAAAATGAAGAAGAAATCAACGAGCCCTACTTCAACAAACTGCATCGTGATTTGGCAGAGCAGACCTACGACAAAATTCCCAGAGAGTGGGTCTTTTTTTAAAACTGTTTGACATATTTTGTAGTATTCGCACGTCCATAGACCAGGACATTCAGTTCTGTAGATTAATCAGTCTGATGAAAGCGATGGACCTGAAGTTGGATGAAGACGACGAGGAACAGCTAGAAGATGAGGTATGCAACCCTTTTCCTCGTAACTTTCTCACATTTTAGGCTCTACAGATGCCTAACATCAAAACACATTTACCCGACGGCGATTGTCAGCCCCAGAATATCAAAAGAATATAAAAACGCATCGTTAGTTATCTATCTATACCTCTGATGAAACTTTTCCTCTTTGTGTCATAATTTACCGGTCAAAAAGAGCTCCGTATAAAATTTGTTACACGTTCAAAAATCTTCTTAAAATGACAATTTTAGTGCGAGACGGCTCTCAGACAGACTCAGCTGGCGTTATTGATTTTCTTCCTCCCAGCCTCGTGTCATTTTTGTTCCTTCATCATTTGTCTGGGAACATTTCACAACATTCACTTATGACTCATTGTACTGTTATTCAGACATCATCTAAAAGTTCAACTACAGACGAATTAATAGAAGGGGTGCGAGAAAACATGTCCTCTCCCCTGCCATTTTCATCAGCCGCGTCACGTGTTTTGTGTGTCCCCTCTATACACGATAAGAAACAGCCCCAGTCCGATAGTTTTGTCATCATTTCGGGTCGCTCTCCCTCTAGAGTCATCACAGCCAGCTGTTCGTCCATTGCACAGCCAGTCCGCCGTCGAGAGACCGGATTCTTCGAATATTGATTCCCTCTCCGTATCAGCGCCACAAAACTGCCTCCCATTGCAACAAACACAACCATCGATTGGTCTTTTTTCTAGCTTTACAGACTTCTTTAATCCGGAGATGTTTTGCTGTTTTCACGTGAAAAACCCGAAGTTCTGTGAAAATATTCCAGTCCCGAATTTTACATTCGGAATAAAACAAACTGAATTTTTTCGACTTCCGGAAAACGTTTCAAAGCCGTTTACCGGAATAATCAGATCCAAACGTGTATTGTGCAGCAAAGGTATGTGAAGAAGAAGGGCTACACTCTTATAGAATTTTTTAGCCGAAAAAACTTATTGTTTTCGAAAAGAGGAGCGTGAGAACAATTTCTGTACTCACTCTCCAATATTTACATCCTAGATTCCCTGTTTTCTTATCAAAAAGTACGATACAGATCCCAGTAAACAATTCTCCCTGTTTTCCCCCCGCAAGCTGTTTACAAAAATGTGTGTCTCTCTGCTTCGGATTGATTCTTGATCTCTTCGTCTTCTCATCAAATCCTCCGTTTTCGTACACTCGAATCCTATCCAATTCAATAACTTCAGAGCAACAACTTCCTTCTCAACCTCAACTTTTTTTTTTCAAAGCGGCCCATTCATTGAATGGGATTGTGCTTTTCATCGCTGATCTATCGTATTGGTATCAGTTTCCTCGGAATGATGGATAAGGACAAAAAGAATTTGCAATGCGAGGGTGAGTCCACTGTGCGAGAGGGTGACAAACATCGGACTAGAGACGCGGGTGACGGGAATTGTCATCACGAAAGGAATAACTTCCGAGAATGCTCGAGATCTTTTATTGCTGTTTAGTAAAGTTTAATTGTTTTGATGACAAGCGGTCTTTGTGCCGAACCTTGTTTATTGCAAGACTTCCTTCTAGCACTAGAGATCACAAGGATCGGTCAGATGATGACAATTTCAGAGGAAGACGGCCTACTCTCGAGGGCTGCCCAAATTGCCTCCGCCCAGCTACAGTACGAAGGGGCCAGCAGCTCCACAAGCTACAGAAGACGTTGTGTAAGTTTCCAGCCACATTCTCTTTACCAATCAATGTCATTTCAGACCGAGGAGGAAGTGGTAAGTTGGTCGATTGATTCAGACAGCACAAAGCACACTCTTTCGCTGACGTAGGCAGTACTAAATTTTGTCTCTTTCAGGATGCATCCTCCTCTTCCGATTCGGAAGGAGGCAAGACGGATTCGGACCAGGATTGTGAGAATAGAATGAGTCGTGTTCGCGATGAACTCTTCCAGCGCAACCAGCAATCCAAGCGATTCGACCGCGTCTCCACCAACAATCAGGAGGTAGCAGATCCCACTTCCGTTAATGTACTGATGGTTCAGTCGGCCAATGAGCTAAAAGAGGACATGATGAATCGTTGTGTGGCCAAGACCAGTGTGCTCAAAGTCTGTCGCCTGATGCAGTTGGGAAGGAATCTCTTCCGTCGACACCCCGGGCCGGCTGTCAGATCGTGCGAGAGACGTTGTCTCGAAAACAGGCACGTTTATATTTCAAAGCCTCGTTTCAAAATAAGTGAACTCTTTCATGTCAGAGTTTTAGATTCTTCCCAAATCAGAGAAAAGTCTTCGAGCAGCTGAGAACCAAGTTCTTCTGCTGTCAGTACGTGGACAATGGAAATGAGTTGGCTATTGCAGCACAGGATGAAACTATCCGATTCTACGCTCCGTCGGGAAAACAGAGGAAATATCACATGACCAATCAGTACAGGGTACTGTTCTTTAGAAAACATAGAAAACGAACGATTTCAGTTACAAGGAGTCAACTGGTCCATCCTCGATGTGGCCATGTCTCCAAATGGTCGAGCTCTGGCCTACGGTACATGGAAGGATGCTGTGGTTTACTGCACGTAAGTACAGAAAAAAACATCAATGGGGACACTTTTAGGTTAGGTGAACCAACGGTCGAGGCACCTGAAGGAATCTCCTTCCACATGTTCGATATTCCGTCTGCTGATACGTGAGTATATTCCATTTGCTTAAGCATCCTCTAATCTTCAGTTCTTTGGCAGTATTCACGGTGAGAGTGAATAACGACGGAACGGAAGTCTTGGCCGGAACATCTGACGGCAGTTTAAACATTTTCGATATTGAGACACGTCGTCGAATCGTCTATGTAGAGGATGCTCATGGGGACGACGTCAATGCTGTGAGTTTTGAATTTATTCGGTGGCAACCTTTGCTGCGAGGTAGCTTACCAAAACTAAGCACCTGAAAATTGAATATTCAGCTAAGATACGCAGCTAAAACTCGAAATTTATCCTACATCTTAAGTTAACTTGTAAAGGATTTGCTCCTTTGGGTTACTGTAGCAATTGACCTCGGATGTCTATGACACCCCCTTTAAATAAAATGTTTTCTTGGAATTGCTCAATAAACTCATAAATAAAATTGTTCAGGTCTGCTACAACAGCGACAACGAGGCGCTGTTCTTCAGTGGAGGAGATGACGGTCTTCTGAAGGTTTGGGACAGGAGAGCCCTGTCCAGACTCGGAGATCCAACTCCAATTGGTATTTTTGCTGGTCATCGCGATGGAATCACATATATAGACAGCAGGGGAGACAACAAGTGAGATTAAATGTAAGCAAACAAGACTCTCAACTTTCAGATATCTCTTGAGTAATTGTAAAGATCAGTCGATCAAGCTCTGGGATCTGCGTCATTTCTCGCCGGCTTCGGCTGCAAAAGCAACAATTGCTGCTGTGCAGGAACAGAATTGGGACTACAGATGGCAAGCTCCGCCGACAAAGATGAGGAGATATAGCAAATGTATTGAAGGTACGTCCTAGCACAAAGACCAAACACTGGATGCTTACAAAACCGCAAAGTGGAGCCTATTATCGTCTCTTTTTGCAGGTGACACATCTGTGATGACCTTCCGTGGCCATTGTGTCCTACACACTCTCGTTCGAGCAAAATTCTCCCCGGAAAACACCGGAAGACGGTACATCTATACCGGATGTGCTAGAGGAGAGGTCATTGGTTGGTTCATTCATCGCTAGTCTCGTAAATACAGATTTCAGTTTACGACATCTTGTGCGAAAAGGTCGAACAGCGTCTTCCTGGACACATTGCCGTAGTCCGTGACTGTGCCTGGCATCCGGAATTCAACGAGATTGCCACTACTGTAAGTATTTTTTTCTGGTTTCTGCATGATTACGGATTTTTGACAATGACTTCTATTACAACTTTTACGATACAAACAATCTATTTCAGGGCTGGGACGGCTATGCTGCCATTTGGAATTGGGACGAGAGAAAAGACCGCCAACCTGTGATGAAGCTGGGCAAATGTCACAAGATTGGGTAGTATGGCGCAGGTAAGGGTCAACCTTCTTTGTGTTTGATTCATTTTGACCCCTATGACACAAACAATTCTTTTTAGGTGTGCTCATCAGATGGGATCATCCACACATCGGGTCTTAGCATATTCTTTCCACACTTCAACCATAGTCCACTTCTGTGATAGCCTTCTGTACATAAATTATTTGCTAATGAGGGGATTAGCATACGCAACTAGGGGTCATTATCTCGACAGGAGCTGTCTTTTTCGTGACGGACGCGAGAAAGCAGCTATTGGGAACGCTGACGGGGAATATAGTCTTATCGAAGTCATGGGACAGTCACTCGCTTCTCAGTCAATCTACTTATTCAAGAGATCGGCGTTAGAATATCCTGTATGTGGCAGAGAGAAAGAATCTTGCTCAAAAACGAGTTTTTCTTCACACGAATCTAAGCTATTAAAAAGCTATGGTGTCTGTGGCTGACTCTGTGACTGTATTTGTTTGTTTGTCCATGGCCACGAGATTCGTCGTGACAAGTTAGAATTTAGCAGGATTAGATAGCAAGTTACTTTTGAACTTGGAGTCTTTACAGACTTTCGCCAAGTAGGAAGCTTGAGAAAGAGGTATAGAGCCGGTAGAAACACTGACGCTACGACTCCGACAGGCGACGAAATCGTCTGGTACAGAGGGAAAAAGCAATGTTAGTTCTCTTCATCTACGACCTGGCCCCTCATATTGATCCCGCAACCAGTATGAGCTTGTCTCCCAGAGGATTCTTCGGAACTCTGACGTTGAAAGGGAGAAACTTTACTTTTACTTCTCTTCAAGGCATATAGCAGTGTCAGTTAACCTGTCGAGAACATCTTGGCTTTAATCAAGAAGAAAAACAGCAAATGGCTGAGGATCTTCTAAACTATTAAAAAGCTATGGTATCTATGGCAGACTCTGTCTGTTTGTCTGTGTCTCTTTTTGTCCGTGGCCACGAGAATCGTCGTAGCAAGTCAAGTGGTGTCAGAACTAGATAACAAGTCACTTTTGAACTTGGAGTTTTTACAGACTTTGGCTTCTAATGTGTCAGAGGCAAGTAGAAATCTTTAGAAAACGGTAAGGTTCAGGTAGAAAAGGTTGGTGTTACGACGCCGTCAGGCGACGAAGTCGTCTGGTTTCTGATTATAATGCCACTCGTGTTGATTTATAAGGCACATGTTCCGAATGTTTCGATTTAAAGCAAAAGATTCTTGAACTTGACCACATTTTTCTCCGATCTTTGTGTCCTTCCGTGCACGGCACAGCCCATATCATTGGCGTCAGCAATTCTTGATGCAAATAAAAGTTTGGAGGTTCCCGACATGAAAAAAAAGGGAAAGCTCTGGTTCAAGACTCTAATTTTCCCGGACAAGAGAGTAGTCGTTGCGGATGACCGAGACCAAGGGAAAACACCCCGTCTGTTTGCCATGAGTGCAGGCGGAAAGTAGGCGATAAGCGGCATGTGTGTCGTAGAAAAGACGGACTTTTCTGTCCGGGACAATATTTTGGAGACTCTGAAGATAGTCGGCCAATTACGATAAGAAAAGCGAGAGCCGTGACCTTTCTATTTAAAGACAATTCGATTGTTTCGTTCAAAAGATGAAGACGGTGTGCAAGAGGCGCAAAAGGGGAGATTGTTTACCAGTTCAAGGGGTGAATGTTTTTGTTGAGATAAGCATTTGTCCAGCTTCACTCCTTCTTTCTATCTCTCTTGAGCGACGCTTCCAGAGTTTTTCTTGTAAGCTCTTTCAGATGTCCTACAACTGAGATTGACTCTAAAACAAATTTTGAAATTTGCTACTGAACTGGGGCTGTCTCGCAGCGAAAATCTTCGATTTGAAAATGGTCACTTTGTAAAAATCATGGATGGGTATCCAATGTTTACACGTTATATTAATTTGGCTACAGCACGCAAACGTTGGATAAAACCAAGATTTTTGCAAAGTGACCTTTTTGAAATCGAACATTGTTGCTGCGAGACAGCCCCTCTGATTTTCGAATCTCGCTGTTCAAAGACAAGGTTATGTACAAAACTTTAACGGTCAAGAGGTCCAATCCTTTTGAACTTGACCGATTGTATCTATCCCATTGAACAGTAGGTGCAGATTAACAAAGACCCCGTTTGATCTGGATCCGACAACTGTTCCTCCTCCCACGTGAATAATACGGGTACATATGCGACGATACAGGTGGCGGTGCTCTCACGCACCGATGCATAGACCATTTGGCATTTGTCGCGGAAATCTGCTAGGAGGCGGGGCCAGGGCGACAGCTGGGATCGTCCTCTATATGCGTATTTACTTGACTCGGCCACCAGATTCTCGCACCCCGTCGGCAGATCTTATTTTTATGACTGAGGCATATGCTCTTTTTTTGTAAAAAGCAACTTTTGCTTTCTAGTCGTTGTTTCTAGCTTTGTGAATCCTAGAGACAAACCCTTTCGAATAGTAGTTCGATAATGCAATTTTTGGACTAAAATTTTAGCGGATAGCTTTTTGAACAGACCATATTGCTGTTCTAGAAGAGAGATCTTTTAAAAAAATTTCCCAACCACTGCTTTCACAGGGTCGGAATCTTTTGTCCCCTCGAACTCAAAATCATTGTTTTTGGGTAGTACGTCAGGGGGTACTTTTTTTAACCTTTTCTAGTTGACATTTTTATCATAAAACAGATTGGTGAAATTATTAGATTACCACCAAATACCAGAGATACTCATTATTTTGAGTCTATTCTAAAGAAAGAATATTCCTGTCAGACTCCCTCTCATCAGTCTAGCACGTGTCTTTATCAGTTCTTTGTTTGCAACATTCTCGCCTATTTCTCTTTTTTTTCAGATGTCTCTCTTCCACCATCTCCCAGCCGAAGTCATTCGCCTCATCTGTCATCGTCTGCCCCTAGAAGATGTCGTCTCTTTTGTCGAATCCGATTCTCGTCTGGAACGCATAGTTCAGAACACTCTCTTCCGGGATATCAAAAGACTAGAAGTTGACTGGAATTCAACAGGAGCTACTCTGACCTTCTGTGGACAGTCTCTCTGGCAGCCAATGTCCATTCATACGAATTCAAACTTTTGGGAAGATGTCATCGTCAGAGCCGCTCATTTGAAGGAGATCGTAGTGACCAAGACTGAAGATGCCAAAGATTACACTGTTCTGGATGTTCTTTGCAAACAGAGTGAGTATACGAAAATGGAAATAGACTGATGTTTCATTTCCAGATTATCGAATTGACCGACTTGAAATCAGACTCCGACCTGGCAAGCGAACAGTCTCTCAGAACACGATCGCTAACAGTTATCAGGTATGTTCTAATCAAGAATGTTATGCTCCAAGCCGGGTCCTAAAGCTCTATCCATGTTGGCTCTGCATAGGTAGACATGGCTCCGGGCCAGGCCAGGCCCAGGCCGGCCTGACCGGCCTGGTTTCCGGACTTAGCAGTGGGTAGGGGGTCGGACCAAAAATGAAGGTACCATTGTTAGAAGGAATTTTTAGCATAATTTAGACATCAATAATAGAAAGTTATTGATTGGTTTTATAGTTCCACTTTTTTTCTAAAAATGACCAAAAAATACCCTTTTCGATCGAGAAATACCAAAATTCTCTTCCGGGGCGGCATTTCCAGGTCTGGGCCTGGCCTGAAATTTTGCCAACACATTTCAAAGTTCGCTACAAATCTTTCAAATTTGTTGGCTGAGTATTTAACTAAAATCTTATGGTAATCCCTCTTCTTTTTGAACAGACCATTGCGAAAAACCTAGTCACACATTTTGAACGTAAGCTCGGCGTGGCATATTACACCTAAGTTCAAAATGGGTGCCAAGTTTTTATGGTTCCCCCAAAAGAGAGCACTGCTGGCACGGGCCCGGGGCCAATGCCTAGCTCTGCAAAAGGCTCTCTTCCAAAAAGAGACATGCAAGAAAGATCCCGTTAATTGAACTTATATAATTCTTTTCAGAGGCTGACAGTCCTTGTCACTCACTTCCGTCGTGGACTCTCGACTCTTCGTCTAGAAACTGACGCAAAGAACAGTGTTCAACTGAGCTGTGAGGGCTCCTCTGCCATCTGCGACTTTTCCCATCAGTACGATTCATCTCTTTGCAATCGACTCATCACTCCCATCTTCAATAGGATGCTTTCGGGTATTCTAGCCTTCCTGACTGGGCCTTCAGCTCCCAGTTACAGACCGCGTCAACCTGACGTTTGTCACTCTTCGCGTCGACTGGGGAGAGAAGGCAGGCCTTATCCTTCAGAGCGCCTTCCATGCTGCTCTCCCCTTCGAACATCGATCTCGTGTTCTGGTTCTACGTCTTGGTAAGTCTACATTTTCCCTCCAGTGTTTGGAAAAAATTTTAGCATGCTCAGACAGGTTTATTTTAGAGCTAGGATCAGGCGTGTCCAGTGAACAATCTCCAGAAATCCAGGGCGTTCTCTCCGAATATGCTCCCTATCTGAACTCGGTCAACAGACTGCAGCATTTCATTTGTGACCTCAGGAACAGCTCTGTAAGCATCCAAACAGACTAAGATCACTCTTTTTTTCAGCTGGATCCAACAGAGTTGGAAAACCTCTACACGACAATGAGCAATGAGCTATCCAATCATGGCCACAGAATTTCTCTTCTGACCAATGCCATCGCCTGTCGATGACTTGTAAACAAAGTCTAATAATCTTGTACTCGATACTCACTGTACTTAGGAATGGTTGTCAATCATATATATGTATTTTTGTCACATAAATATTATTCAAACTACAGCCTACAAAATCTGTACTCTGTTCCTCTGCTCCCGGAATACTTGTACTTGTTCAATCAACTCGACCAAGTTGCGATCAGACAGTGACCGAATCCTTTTGTCCAGATTCCTGAATATTTCGTGTTTATTTCAAAACTTATAGATTTAACCTATAAACACTCTCTTCCATAAGTTTGTCCGGTTTGGAAAGTTCATCGGTTCGCTGAGAAAGTTCGGAAAGAGTCATGGACTTCATGACTGGCAGATGAAAGACGATCGAGAGGAAAAGTAGCTCGAGAACCAAAGAAGTCAAGAGGTCCTTCTTCGTATTCAATTCGCCGCACAGATATCGCTCACAGGCTCGCTACAAATTGGTTTCTTTAACAGAAAGGACAAACCTTCAAGACAGGAAGATCGTTAAGTTCGGCGTCGATCAAGAAGTCACAGAAGTCTTCTACGTACTCCATTTCGGGCAGAACGACTTTATTAAAGTAGAGGTTGGCCAATAGCTGTAAAAAATTGACGAATATTCCCCTCAAACATACATCGTGAACATGTTCCTTGCTGCTCTCGGTGCATTCGAAGCACTTTTCTTCATCCTCTTCCTCGTCGTCTCCTTCGCCACCAGATTCGCACGTCTCCGAATCTTCAGCCTTCGAGTCGTACATGAACGAGCTTCGCCGTCGCTCACACGAATCACAACATGATACGAGGAGCTAAAACCTGGAGAAAAGAGAGAAGGTCGCGTTACTTTCTTGAAGAGATGCTCATGATCGGGCGGCTGAGAGCACGTCTCAATGAGAGATCCTCTTCTGGAGCCGACTTTTCGACCCGTATTCTTCTCTCGTTCTTCGTCCATCACCTGCTGGAACTTTGCTTCGTAGTCTACCTTCTCCTTTCGACTGATCGATCCGCTGTTGTCTTCTCGCTTCCTGGAAAGGCTACAAGAGTTGAAACGCCTCAAATAGTTGAAATGACATGCCCATCCCAGAGTAATGGATTTTCTTACTTTCGTGACCGTCTCCTATAAATCTTGCTGTTGACTCGGGCATTGTAGTTTGTTGTCAGAAAAGACTTTTGTGGTGTCGGAGAGATGCTGTCCAGATATGTGTATGGATCGAACCATTTGGCATCCATTTTTATCTGGACTGATATTTTGATAACTTTTCCAATGTTTTCCTGAACTATTTTTTATAACAGCTAACAGTTGAAAAACCTGTATGTACTGTGAGATCGAGGCTCGATCCTTATCTGTAATTTCAGCTCCTCGTCCTCTTACCATCTTTATTGTTTTGCCTGTTAGTTGCACTTTGGAAAAACATGAAGTAAGCCTACTTTCTTTGCATAACGGAACATCAGCTCTCGGCTCATCAGGAATGATTGCCACGACGGCTTTGACATCGACGTGACTCATGGGCCCGTCCACGAAATACAGCTCGACTGCTATGTAGTTGGTAGGATTGTCGTATCCTTCTCCATCAAAGTCGTCTTCCGACGAAAGTTGCATCTAAACGTGTTTCTTTAACGTTCACTATATTCCGCACATCAAAAATCAGAAAAAGGAATATCTTGTCCTGAGATTTGCTTCGCAAAATAAAGAACCCTACATTGCCTGTGGTGCCGTGAATCTTGAGATTCCATTGGAAAGAGACGTGGTCGTGAACAATTGCAAATTTCGGCGAAACCAGAAGAACAACGTGTTCGTCAGCATTCACAGGCCTTAGAGTAACTTTTGGTGTCCAGGTATACCGAAATCCTATCCTTTCGACCGGAGTTCCGGGCACAGTAGGAGAATCGACAGACATTTTACAGAAAACAGAAGCAGAGCAGGGCGAGGCAGTTGTTTGCCACACTGTGAGAGCTGAAATGTATGCAAATCCTCGGGACAGTCGATGGGGCAAAACAGGGAAAGAGGGAGACAATGAGGATGGTGTGCCGTTCGGTTAGAGGAGGTGTCTGAGATTTTTTTAATGCTTCTATTCAGGACGCTGGACCGGACTCTTTTCCTCTTTACAACCTTCTTTACGCGAAGGAAACTTGGACCCTACGGAACCGTGACAGTGAGAAACTTGTGGTGGCACAGAGGAAGATGCTGAGAAGATTCTTAGGAGAAACTCTGCTTCATAGGAGAACGAACGACTGGCTAATGAAGAGGACGAAGGTGACGGATGAAAGAGAGAGAGAGGGATGGGCTAGAAGAAAATGTGACTTCGCTAGAAAAGTGGCTCAAAACGATACGTGGACTAGAGGAGTGCTAGAATCGAGACCAAAAAGAGCTGTCAGGTCTATTGGGTGACCAATGCCACGGTGGAGTGACTGCTTCACCAGTGAAATAGGCCAGAATTGGTCGAGATTGGCAAGAGAGGATCCGCGTCAATGGGATCAATATAAACTGCGACACGTGAATTCGTTGAAATCGTAATAAAGTTGATTTTGATTTTTTCTAAAACCTTGATACTTCCACCCTGAACTGAACCTTTAATGGTCCCACACTGAGAGCAATAAAGAAAGAGCACTCTAGATATGACTTTATTATTCACAAGGAACAAATAAATATATTGTAAGCACAGTAAAATAATAAAAATTTATAAATGAGATCTATCCGAGGACGTGTATAGTTCTAAAGCTGTCTATGAGACAATCTTGAGCAGGACATATTGCTCTCTCTCTAACATACGAATGGACCAGACATAAGTGAAATCACAAGGCAGTCAAACAATACTCTTTCAGCCTCCCGCTACTGTATCATAACTGGATCGGAACAACTTTTTGTGCAGTTCAAATTTCCAGACGGCGCCGGAGACGACGATGCAGAGCATGATCAGAATGAATACAGTAATCTGAAAAGGACCAAAATTGTCGAAAAAAAGGTGAACAAACCATCGTTGTGTTGGATTCGTCCGGAATCGGAGCTTCTGTGGGTTTTTCGAATATGAAAGACTTTGGTGTAGCTTCCTCCTCTTCTTTCTCTTCCTTTTTCGTCTCCGTTTCTTTTTCCGGTTCTTCTTCCTTCTCCTCTACTTTCTCCTTCTTCGGTAGGTCGGCCTCCTCTTGTTCTTCTTCCTCCTCCTCTTCTTCGTCTTCTTGCCATTTGGTTGGCTTTTTCCCTTTTCCCTTCTTACTCTCCCTGACCTTTTGCTTGGCTCGTGCTCTCCCAGCCGCATTGTCGTCTGTCTAAACTGTCCATCTTTTCATGAAAAATAAGACTCCTACCTGATAGCAGGCCTCTACAAACAGCTGTTCGCTTTCGAACTTGGCACATCCTGCCGGATTCAACTCTTCCGCCAATTCATCGTCTCCAGTGAAAGAAGCACATCCCTGAGCCGTGTACTCTTTCATAAAGCCCAATTCGGACTTGATGTCAACTTTGAAGCAGTACTCTCCTTCACAGGTCGTATTCATTGAAGACTTCTGGAAATTATCTTTAAAGTGGCGCCACTAAGAAATTAAAAAAAAGCTTTACTGCGGAATCTTTTTTGTACACATGCTCTTGACTGGTGGATACTCAGCCAAACACCTTTAAGCAAAGATTATCAACCTGGACTCCACAACAAACAATTTTTAAAGGCAAGAATAAAAGAAAATCTGCCAAAAGAATCTCTCACCTTGCTTCCCTTGATGTTCACCGAAACTCCAGCCGGACAGGTCATTCTTTCCGGAACCGTAGTTTTTGGCTTCTCCGTATTGCAAAAATCTGTCCCGCAGACGCAAGACTCCGTCATCAAGAGATCATCAGGTTTCTAAATCCAGTTCATAGATTTTCCTTTTATCAAAGTACCATTGCGATGCTGTGATGCATGGCTCCAGTAATTGGCGGCGACATGCATGAGCCAACGGATCGTCGTTCAACTAGAGGAATCTTCAAAACGAATGTTATTTGCTCTCTTCGAAGAGAGATTTTCAAAAAATTTTGTTTTACGGTTTCTAGGGTGGGTAATGTCATATTTGAACAGGCTCACCGGCAGAAAGAGTGAACTTTTGCCTACTAAGAGGATCTCGAATGAAAAAAAAAAGTTGAAATAGTACGGTAATTCCTCTTCTCTTTGAAGAGACCATAGAAAGTTAGAAAACAATATAGTCTGTATGGCAGGTGACCAACAAATCTTTCAGTCTTTCGAAATTATTTCGTTGAGAGTCCACGCTACCATTCTATACGTGGTAACTGACCTCACAACAAAGTTTTCAAAGCACTCTTCGTTGCGAAGTCTCTTGATATCTTATGGACTCACTGATGCATTGACACATCCTCTTTCCGTTTCTTTCGTCTTATGATTGTAGACATAGCTGCAGAGCTCTCCGAAGCACGTTTTTCCTCCGTCACAATGCTCGCCAGTACATAGACAGCGAATGATCTGGACTGGCTCTGTTTCCAGCTTGGCAACGGCTCTTCCTCCATTACAGTTGTCCTTTCCCTTGCAGAAGCAGGTGAAGATTTCCTGAAACGACTGAATCTCTGAGTTCAATTCTAAATCTGTCGGCCGGAGACATGAAATGTAATTTGGCCCTGGAAATGTGGTCGTTTGTGAACCGGATTGTCTTTCGTAACGCCGAATGCTTTTTGCACCCCCTACTACTACACGTCATCCATTTGGGGCAGCAGCAAAGGGCTTCTCCCAACCATGAGAAATCGCTGTTCCGAGAGCAGTCCTCATCGATTCTCACCTTCTCCCGAAAAGGGGCTCCAGTTCCCCCTCATTCACACACAAAAGTGTCCGGTTTCAGACAAAAGCTTATGGAAAGAGCTAGAAGATTTTATCTCAAAAAGAGCTGTAACAGTGAAAACATTTTTCCTTCTCATTGTTAGAAATGAACTATAATCCAATGATCGCGCAATTTAGAAGGATTAGCTGGATTTCTTACCTCCTCGTCATCTTCCGCTACCTCACAATGGCTCTTGACATCTTTGCGTAACAGTGTGCCTGTCATGCATCCCTGAATGAATAACTAAAAAAGAGACGAAGAAGATACGAACCTTGACAACTCTGGGCTTTCCGAACTCTATAGATCCCCATCGCGGTCGGAACTGGCTCAAGACGCAGTAGTCGCCTTCACAGAAATTACCCATACAGTCCCGACCCACACAGTCATAGCAGCTGACGGCCCAGCTAGCGGGAATCAGTGCCGCCGTCGCTAGCAACAGGCGCCATCGCATGATTTGGAGTCTGATCTGGAAGAAGGCCATATCTGATGGTAGAGAAAGAGGCAGTCCCAAAGGGCAAATGTCTTCCGGCGAGTAAAATATTCGCGCATCAATAATGGAAGGTGACGTTGAGTGGCTGCTCGAGATAATAGCTGCGCGGGAGCTGACGAAGCTTTATGAAAGAACACCTCCAAGATTCCATTAGAGACATTGGGAGCTTTGATTTCGTTAGAAAGTGACACTCAAACCAGGATTAGTGGCTGTGTCACATGAAAAATATTATGAACGTCCCAAATCTGAACCTCAAATAGAAAACATGTTCTCGAGCCTTTAAAAATCCAGTAACTATTCAATGAAAATATTGTGTGGATCAAAAACTAGTGAGGGCAATTGAGAGAGACAAGGCGGAAACGATAATGACCAGGGCGGATATATTTGTTAGCTCGCGTGTCTGATTAGTGTGAGTAAGAAACAGCGAATAGGGCTGCCAGAAGTATTGCCGTGGCAGTGCTGTTTTCCGCCCCTCATCGATTGGCACGCCTACTGAGCCGAAAGAAGCGGAGAGACGTACGGGGAGAGAAAGGTCTGCGCAGAGATTATTCCAAGGGAGAAGCCACATAGCACATAATAGGGTCTCGGCCTTTTTGGAGGAGAAGACGTTGCCAAAATGGACGGGAATCAGCTGTATGGGGACCAGGGAAACCCGACTGGATAATGACAGCCGTCAGTCAGAAGAGAGGAAGCACTAGAGTCTGAATATGTTCCAGATTATTTACGAGAAAGAAAGTTAGACGTTTGGCTCAAGAGCAAAGTCATTCAGAAAGTCAACGAGTCAAGAGATGTGATGATAGAGTTATCAGTCTTTGGAATTCGGAAATGATGAGTTGAGAAATAGGGCCAGGCACCAGATACTACAGCCTGTTAAAAAAATAGAGAGCATTATTTGAATTGGCCCGCGCTTTTTGGTTGGCTGAGTATCCAACCTTTACATGCTGTATCATCCTACGCAGCTAAATTCCAGCCAATTTGATTTGAAAAAAAAAGTTCTATGAAGAAAGCGCAGGGCAATTAAAATTATGCTCTCTACATTTTAAACAGACTAAAAGCTCTTATAGAGGGGCTGTCTCGCAGCGAAAATGTTCGATTTGTTAAATGGTCACTTTGCAAAAATCTTGGCTGAGTAAAAAAAAAGTAAAGTAAAGTTACTCCCTATCAACGCCAGAGTTCCGAAGAATCCTCTGACAATGAGAGACATCTCCTACTGCGTGAGGGGTCAATCTGAGGGGCCAGATCGTGTGAGGCGTTTACGTTCCGAAGTTGCCCAACCTGTTCCACGGAATGCCTTGGCTGAGTATCCACGTTATATCAATTTGGCTACAGCACATAAACATTGGATACTCCGCCAAGATTTTTGCAAAGTGACCATTTTCAAATCGAACATTTTCGTTGCGAGACAGCCCCCTAATAGAAGCACCCCTGTACGCAATTACGTACGCAGTTTTTTCGGGTTGATAAAAATTTTTCCCAACTTTTCGACTATTTTTTCCCATAAAGTTAGACATTTCAGCTACCAAGGAAAAATAAAATATAAATTGAAAAATTATGCCACGGTATAACCTTTCGAGACAAATGACGTTGACTGGCAATGTACTGAAAAAGGCGACCGAAATGTTTGTAAACCATCACCCTCAATCTTTTCAGAGAGCATTAGTCACACCGTTACGCTATCCGGATATACATCATCGTTTGTTTATATCAGTCGGCTAGATTTACGACACTTACAGTCTCTTATGAGCATTCGTCCAGATGGTGACTCTCAAACTTACCGCGCGTTTCTTTGTCGCTCCGATATCTGTCCAGGACAGATTTCTCAATGTTTTGTTCAGGTTCATAACATCGATTTTCCGTTTTAGAATCTCTTCCCGATGGGACCTCTGATATTGCTCCTCTTTTCTGTCAGTCTCGGAGAACAGATAAATTCGGTAGTTTCTACTTTGTTTCCAAACACGGATTCATGTTCAGTGTGGCAGAAATGTGACGGGAATGACCAGCTATCTAAATCTGGAAGTGGATTTGCCGGTCAAGAAGATAGCCGATGTTCTGTTGGCTCCGGTTCCTTTCCCTCTTCGCTACAGAAAGATTCTTCACGGAACAGGTACGCTTTCATAATAAAGCAAATTCATTGATCTAAGAATACGAGAAACTTTCCCATTCACTTCTGGATCCAAATTTCTCAAATTGGACTCTTCTTGAAAATGATTGGATTCAAAGAGATGTCACTTACACTCGTTTGGTGGAAGGAAACTTTCTGATAAAGTCGACGAATGTTCACGAATATCAGGTGATCCAATTCCATGACTCACAACTATTTCCAGTCTGCCAAATATGTGGAAAGGTCACTCATCATGCGAAAGCTCGCACGTTCTGAAGAGAATCTCCTCAATGGATTTTCAGTGACCGTGAGTAGGACTTTATTCAGACGCATTTATTCAGACACAGACACACTTTTAGACCATTCGGTCTCAAGGCAAACATTTGATCATCAGTAAATTACAGGTAGAGTACTGTGTTGTGGCCGAACAGCTCTGGAAAAGTAAGATAGAAGTCCATACTCGGATCGTCTTTGACAGTTTTTTCGCCAACATGTTTTCAGGCAAGATAAATGCAGAAAACGAGCAATTTGTCGTTTATTTCAGATGATATCAAGACAGCTTCTCACGTCGGATTTACCACAAATTACAAGGCATTAGAATACGTGCTGGTCAACATACAGCAGAAGAATGACCCGTATCTGTTTACCATTTCTTCTTCCGAGAACAACCATCGGTACGATTCAATATTTTCCGTGGAAACATTTTTGTAGGTCTCTTTGGGAGAAACAGCCTACTGTCATCACGTCCACGGTGCAAGAACATCCTGCTGCTGCAGCCAGTAAGTTAGTGTAATGATAACCTAACACTGTTTTGGTCCGTTCCCACTACCCGGATCATGACATTTTTTTAAATCCAAAAGACGGGCAATGGCCCCAAACGAAGTAGGTCACGAATGGTCTGACAGAAAACAGGAATAGGGAACTATACCCATTTTGCAAAGAGATTCTGATCTGACTAATTGTTAGGCCAGACCTCTTTTGAGATGAGGGGAGACTTCAATAAAGCTAACTTCAATTTTTCAGTTTATTTCGGTACTATTACTGGCATTATCATTGCCACCATTCTGATCATCTTCATTGTCTAGTAAGTCCCAAATTTTTTATTCTTTTATACGTAACCCATCGTCTAGCAAATCGCACAAGTACTACTATGCGACGAGGCTTGAAGTGAGGATCGGAAAAGATGAGAGACGCCGTCAGTTGCGCAACTCTCAGAAGGAGAAACGATTCGAGGAAGGGTTTGGATTGCAGTACGTCGAGGTGATCAGTGTCGCCAAAGAAACTCTTGCACCTGTTCGCGAAGAAGAAGAAATGGAAGAGGTCAGCCTCGACTGATGAAAGTGTTTATTTAACGTGAATGTTTTAGAATAAACTGAAGTGTTTTCAACCGAAGACTGCCATCATACAGCCAGTTTACAAGCGCTGTGTCATTTTGAAAAAAGGGAAGTGGGGGATATTATATATACACAGACATATGTGATTCGATGTGCCAGACCGAGTTAAAAAAAGTAAATTTCTAGAAGTTGGAAAAAAAGCAGAACAAGAGCTAAGCGAAGTGATGACTAGATAGGGCGGGCAGTACCCTTGGTTTTTAGTTTGGTTAGGCTAAGGAGCGGTCTCTTGCACCGGGGGGAGGACGGGGATTGCGGTATGAAAGAAGGAATGGAATGGAGGTCATGAATTGGCGGCCATTAGACGAGCTTTGGCACATTCCGGACACAGAATATCCTGAAGTATTTTAAGTCTATATTGAATAAAAATATCGTACCGTTCCATCCGTAATGAAACCTTTGCCTACGAGCGACGTCGAACATTGGGCACAGATGAAGCAGTCGTTGTGCCAGTGTCGGTCCTCGAATGAGATGAATTTGGCTCCACCGATGCCTGAATACTTCATTTTATGAACTGTCTGTAGATGTTTTCAATAGGCTCAATATTTCTTAAATTTTCCATTTTTTTCTTTTTTTTCCAATGGATTTGTGACTTACCAGTAATGGGTTTCGTGCAGGCATTACACCGCTTCGCGAACAGCTCTCCATAACAATTTGCACAGTATGGTTTGTCATCCTTGCTTGTGAACCTCTGGCCTGCCAACGAGATACTACAGTGCGTACAGCAGAAGCATTCTCGATGCCAGGGCTCGTTCTTGTACGTCACTCCACCCGTCGTGATTACCTAGAGCGAAATCTGATAAAAAATAAGAAAATACTGACCTTTTTACATTTGTTACACCTCGTCGCAAATTTCTCCTCATAACAGACGCCGCAATAGACGTCCTCGTTTTTCGGGATGAAGGATTTGGTGCCGATTGGGTTTTTGCAATGGGCGCAGCAGAAACATTTGTCATGCCACTGTTTGCCCTTATATTCCATCTTTTTCATACCTGAAGATTCATTTAAGTACCTTTTTTCAAAAATTATTCATACCCGCTCGGAAAATCTCTCCACATCCATCGCATCTGGTCGCAAAGGCCTGATCGTAACAGTTTGAACAGAAGATTCGGTCATTTTTCGATCCGAACGGCTGGTCGACAAGGCTGATCTTGCACATGTTGCAGAGGAAACATTGCTCATGCCAATGCTTATCCTTATAGGAAAGGTCCTGGAAAAGCAAGTTGAGTACAAGCTTAGAAATTTATTCAGCGCAGGACAAATTTTCCGTAGGAGAACACCAGGCCATATTCTTTTCAAGTCGAAGATATTTTTAGAGGACTGAAAAATTCGAAGAAAGATTACCAGGTTCATGGCAGAAGAGACGACAGAGACTAGCAGATTTCCGTTCGCTAACGACTTGCGCAAATATCTACTGCTGTTCTCTGCTGCCCTGCCCCTTTTTGACGCGGTTTGCATTGACCCGCCAAAAAATCAAAACGCCCATACCTTGGAGTCAATTCCAATCGGCTTGGCACATTCGTCACATTGATTCGCAAAGACGTCTTCGTAGCATTTGATGCAGTACGGTTGTTCTTCCCGCATAATGTACCTGCAAAAATAAGAGATTTCCCAATGGAATCAGAGCACAAAATTTATGGCTGGTCTGTTCATCTTTGTCTCTCTGTTTTTGACTTTAATCTTTCCCCAGAGAGGAGCGGAAGGCAAGCCTTCAAATGTCGTGCAAAGAGACAAATCTCCTTCTCAACTCTTAACCAGCTGTCAACACAACAACCCCTTACACCCCCACCACTCACCTCTGTCCAGTCAGTGTCTGATCACATTGCCAACAGTTGAAATGGTCACTGTGCCAGTCCTTGTTCATCGCCTTTGTGTATTCGCCGGCGAAGATCAGCTGAAAGTTTTTGAACTCATATGAACAAAGCGCGGGGGAGCCTTCTCTAGAGAATGGGTCAGGTGCAGGCTTCAATGAATAAAGAGACTGGAAGTCATAAGAGTCATTTGTCTTGTTTATGGACAAAGAGATCAATAGGGTGGGATTTATAGAGGGAACACTCGATAAAACTGTTTTCTTTGGAAACGAAGCGGTGTGGTGCTGGAGGCGGGAGATGTTTTCGAGCGTTCCCGGCTGGAACATGTGGAAGAGGAGGAGGGCCCCAGAGTCAAAAGAGTATATCTTCTCGTGTATAAAGAGGACCCGGATAGTGGTCGAATTGACACAAAGGATGAGCGAGGCCGTCAGCTATCGACGAGGCTGTGGAGCTAAAGCACAACATGTCTCTCCCGGGAGAAAGAGTTGCGTGACAAAACAGTCCAAAAGAAGAGCTTAGAGGTGTGCTAATGTAAAGTTGATGGATAGGACACAGGAGAGAATGAAGAGGAGGATACAGGCGCCCACGCGACTGGACTTCGTCATCGATCCCCCGGGCCAGTGTAATTCGACGGGAGCACGAATCAGCCTTGGCTTGATCCTGGGAGGTTCTTCCATCTTTGTTCGAAAGAACATTCAGTCAAAACAGACATGAAAACATAAGAGAATGCCTGATGAATAGGCACCAATAAGGAGCGAATTCCATCGAGCCTGGCGGGGAGACAACATCGAAATTCAGAGGGAACCATTAGGCTGGCGAACTCTGTCTTTCCATTAGGACAGCATTATGGGAGTCTTCGGGCTGGTAGGAATTAATGAGAAGCAGATTGATTTCTAGTTTTCTTTTTGCTGTGTTACTCAAAAACGATAATCGTGTGTGGTGGAAAAGATTACTGCCAGAGAGAGGGCCCACTGCCACGCCTGAATGAATTGCAGTCCTCCATTATTAGAGCAGCCTCCATGAGGAGGTAAAAAGAGGAAATAACTAACTGGTACAGAAAAAAAACTAAAAGCGGGGGCATGCGGTTGGGAAAAGAGAAAAGACTATTGTTTGGAACTGATTCACAGAATGCTGGCTGCCAAAAAAGGGGAAGCAAAGAGAGATAAGACACACACGCATTTTGTGGTGTTATGACCCATGGGAGAGAGTGGGAGCTTCTCTTCGAAACGAGAGGGGCGGGTTTACGGACCCACAAATCCCTCGCTCTCGTAAACTATCACAAAGTGACATGTAGTACCTCGTCACAGGCAGAACAGCGAGGCTTGTGCAGCTCCGCGTAGTGCCGCTCACAGTAGACGTTGTTGTCCTTCACGCAATAGGTCAGATCGACCAGCAGCTGAAAAATAGAAAACTTTGCTCACAATTCATATGAAAAGGAGAATCTATCCCTTTAAAGTTGAGCCGTTTTCTGTCTGTCTGTGGCCTCGGCGAGGGCAAATTGAAAAACAGTGGCGCGGACTCGAACCGCTGTGTTCGGGTGACAAGTTGGGCGCGCTGATACTGCGCCACGGAGGCAAGCCGGCCGCGGAAAATTTCGCGAAAGATGCGCAGCAGCCAGTCAGCCCAGGCCAGGCGGGCCTGTTAGTACTTGTAAAGTAAAGTTTCTTCCCGACTCAAGCCTGAGTTCCGAAGAGACTCCTGGGCTGCGGGTGCTTCCTGAGTGACCAGGTTGCGGTAGGCATTAACGTTCCGAAGCTGCCTCGACTTTTTTGGGAACTCCGTAGCACGCTACTACCAATTTACCGACCTCGGAAGGATGGAATCCTTGGTTGGGCCGAAGCGGGGTTTTGAACTTGGGACCCTTTAGACTGACGCGGCGCCACCTGCCATTGCGCCATCTCGCTTTACATACTTGTACATACTCTAAAAGGACGCTATCAACTAGTGAATTACTGTGAGGGGAAACCTTGGTGAAAGTGACGGGCTTCTCAGACTCTCACAATATCTTCTATTGTATCCCAATTTGGGAGTATTTTGGCTCCAAATAGTAGCTACTAACACTGTCTTGACTGACATTGCGAACACAAAGTAACCATTTGACGTAGGATGTTAAAATGTTGCTAATTAAAAATATGTAAGAAGAAAAGCCCACAGTAGGACTGAAGGATAATTCTTTCCTCTCCAGGAGCTTTTTTTCTATAAACATTTACAGCCCAGGGGATTATCATGTTGCCATTTTTAGCATCGTCCATTTAACGAACCTGATCACAAGTTTTGCAAGTGAAGCAAGCTGGATGCCAGCCAGTACTTTCTCCGAGCTTCGGTGCCATCACGGCCATCTCGCCCTTCTCCAGAATTCCTCGGCATTTGTGACATTCCTGTACGAGATAATGAATGAGCCGTGTCACTGACTTGTACCTACCATACTCTTTGGCAAAACGGCAGAAACATAGCCGATGTCGAGAGCAATTTCATTTCTCGCATTGATGAACTCTTCATAGACCTGAAAATGTTCCTCTTATAAAATACATCTATTCTTTTAAAGTTGAGCCGTCTCTGTCTGTCTGTGTGTGGCCTCGGCGAATTGAAAAATAAAGCTGGCGCGGACTCGAACCCGCGATGATCGGGTGACAAGTTGCGCGCACTGACACTGCACAGGTAAGCGTTTTTGAGAAAATTTAAGGAGGATACGGCGCTCGATGCTGGCCCCGGCCAGGCTGGCCTGCTGCTCTACTTGTGTTTCTGATTCTGTTGTTTGCTCAACAAAAAGACAAACCTTTCTCTCCTGTGGCTGGTTCAGATGCCTACAGTAGGCTACACTCAGATCTTGTCTCGGTAACTGCTTTACAAGCTGCTTTTCTCTGTACTTCTCTCCGGACGAATTGTTTCTTGGCACTTGGTGGTTTGGCAGCTGGGCCATATACTCCTCAACCTGAAAATGGGCCTTTTCCTCCATCGCGCTGATCTTTTTCATTCTGATTCGTATATATATGGACCCCGACGAAAAATATCGGAGCGCGCGACCAAGTCATCAAACTCGTGTATGTGTGGTCATTTTGTCGCTTCATTGCAACTTTTTCTCCCCAGAGAGAGATGCTTTGAATGGATGCCGCCCACTTTTGGATTAGTGACTGGAAAGGGCAGAATAAGCAGTTGGCAATGGCAGCTAAGGAATTCGAAAGGGGATTAGATAAGGTAAATAGAGGGAGAGCGCAGCTACTGGAAGAATACTGTTCGGAAAAAAAAGAAAACGGTAACATTACGAGAACAGCATAAACTTTGCTTGTACTGCCGTAAGACCTTCTGGAGGGAATGGGCGCTGTCCCACCCTAGTGAAATCAGGAGCTCCCTCCGACCTCCAGAAAGTTCGGTACCTCAGCTGATTCGCAGACCATGATCGGGCTAGAAAGAGCTTAGCGAAGGAGGTCACGAATGATCTGGCAGAAACAGAAGTATGGTCTGTTCAAAAAGAGAGGGATTACCTTAAGGTTTTAGCTCTTTCCTTCGGGACCCACTTAGCAGGCAAAAGTTAGATACTCAGCCAACTAATTCGAAAGATACTCAGCGAACTTTGGAATTTGTTGGTTGAGTATCCAATGTTTGTGTGTTAAGTGGTTCTCGAAGGGAAGAGCTAAAATCTTACGGTAATCCTTCTTTTTAATACTGCTTTTGATACACGAGTCTCTGGCTTGACTTATTGTCCGGCCAGGCCTCTTTTTTAGCAGGAAATTTGTTCGAGTTGGTAAAAGGCTAGAAAATTATTGTTAAAACACAATTCAAGAAGAATTGTTGGAATAGATGTTTATCTACAATGGTTATATTATCGTTACGGAATGCCAAGTATAAGTTTGGTAAGCCAGGAGCTGACTTCCTAAAAACGATACTCAAATAGGTGAAAAAAAATTTTGCAAGAAAATCAGACAACTTACATCAATGAGATACTTATGTTTGGTAGGAGCGAAGAGATAGGCAGCATGCTTTACAAAATCGAGCATCATTCGATCTTGTAGCATGCTTTCCGACAAGAGACCCATCTCTTGTTAGAATGGAGAGCTGCCCCTCCCCCGACCGTTCGACTGTTGACTTGCCATGGAGGATTAGCGCGCGACGTGATCGTCCATTGCTTCCTGTCATTCTTGAGACAAAGGGCAAGTTCATTTGCCGTTTTTATACTTCCTAATCCCTACTGTCAACCGTAAAAAGAACGGCGGGAGCATTCTTAAAGTTAGACTTTTGAAGAAAACACAGTCTGGGAAGATGAAACGAAAAAGAGACTGAGAGAGAGAATTGGATCTAGTCGGATTACTGTACATTTTGGGAGCACTACATATGATTGCCTCCCGGCCTAATTCTCTCGTGGAATCATTGAACCAAGGCTTGAAGCGCATCAAACTCTGCACTCTTTTTGAATTCAGTTGGAGAGTTTGGAGAAAAGAGCGTGGCTTAAAGATAAAAACCCACCTTCTTCCGATTGAGACCGGGCGGAACCCAGGCATATCCATGACTGACAGAACCGGGAACATCTTCCCTCGGAGCCGAGGTCGGCATGTTGGCTGAAAAAAAACAGAAATCAGTCAGTCTTGACCTTGCCCCCTGTCTGGACTCGACTCATTTCGTGCTTAAAATTCGAATTTAGCTTCGGCTGGCTGCCTCGATTTGCCGACAGAATTTATGGCAGCTAGACGCTCTCTCTCTTATAAACAGTCGCCTAATTACTAAAAAGGGAGAATCGATGTGCGTCCCTATTCCGCTTATGTCGAACCACTTTAGAGAGTACACACAGGGCTCGGATTTCTGTTTCAGAAATGACCGACTGCCTCATTCTCTTCGGACTACATGATACTGCGTGGTTGGGCTATCGAGACTTTGGTCAAGTTCCGGGGTGCTGAGAGGTGTCCTCTTCTCGTCTGATTGACAGGCTTTTTGAAGGGACTGAATTTTTGAGAGGGACAGAAAACACGAGCCAATAGGGTCTTCAGAAAAATGAGGCGGCTTTCTTGAAACGACCAGCCTGCCCCTTTTTATAAACAAACATAAATTCGTAGACTGTTTGGAGCGACTAAGACAGTAGATCAAATATTTCTCAAAGTTTAATATTTACGAGAGAAGTTAAAAATTTACCTGATGGCTTGATTCCGAGCCGTTCGTAGACGTTGAATGCCTGATTCGGTGGTAGTTCGTGCTCGGCTCGATCACACTTACAGTGGACGCAGACTTTTCTGAAAAAATTGACAATGTATCTCGCCTCATATCCCGCGCGAGCCCAATTTGCGGCTGCTGAGTTTTGCAGTGATTTGTGGAGTTGTCGGCACCAGATGCGCACATGATTAGCGCAACGAGCCGAAGGCATAAAGTGAGCTCGGGGCGGCCCAATTTTCGCCATCTTTCTCGTCAACGACAGAAACTGACACACACACTGCTGATTGGGCTGCACTTTTGTAAAGGCAAGAAAACGAAAGATGACCTGAGCGCCAAAAAGAGAAGACATTATGGCGAGTCAGGGATGGAAAGAAATTGGCGAAAAACTGCCTGTTTGCATGCTTATTCACCCCTTCTCTCTCGGTGTGGGAAACAACGGACAATACTCTCGGGAGAAAATTCGAAAAGGCTGACTTCCAGAGCTGAATTATGCATCCGATGGCACCCCGGCCAACCAACAATAGTTTTCACTTTGAGACAAAAAGAAAAGGATACTTCTGTAGAGGGAGACGAGATGCATTGCAGAAGTGGCAGCGCCGAAAAGGAGTTCCCACGGTTAACTGAGGGAATATCCAGACTATACAAGAGACTAGGAGAGAAAAACTCACACGGCAACGTCGGCACGCACGGCAGAACGTGAACGGTGTGGAACGGACTTGGCTGCAGGAGCTGCCATGCATCCGTCCCCTCGCTCTCTTGTGGGCGGGCGAGCAAGCAGCCGTGTGGCTCTAGCACTTTATAAATTTCACAAACTGGCGAGAGGGGGATCGATGACGTAGCTCGGGATTCCCTTTGGCCAGAGGCCAGTAGAGAGAGTGAGAGCTAATGCACACTACGGGAGCCTTAGCTCTCGGGAGGCTATGCTAATGAAGCCCGGCCCCGAGTCGTTTTGGAAGAGTTAGAGCCGTGCTGAGACTGACGGATCCGACAGAGAGAGCCCACTTTACTTTTCCTCAAGGCTGGTTGGTCAATAATTTATAGGTTGACACACACATTCTCCCCTAGGCAATCAGCTGATCTTGAACATCGAAGGACCATTGAGACAGCTGTCCCGATGGAGGTAATGAGAAATGTGGAGGGAGCTAGATTCGGAGAGAGACAAAACATGGCGCGAACTCAATTGTCTCAGTCCATGCTAACTGTGTTAGTCTCAGGCTAGCAGAGGCGTTAAAAATCGAGCATGAATCTTGTCAAGAGACAAAAGAATTGGGCAATTAGACGAGTTGCGACAGGCGGCATCCTGGACTCAAAATAACGATGGACGCTAATGCAGATGCGACGGCTCTCAAGGGCCCTCAGGGGCCTTGATGCTTCTAGGAGTTTTAGCTCGGATTTTTTTTCGTGTTTTCGCTTTTGCGCGAATGTGTTCTTACCCTGGGTCCTTCTCGGTCACGAGAGCAGTCTCTACAGGAAGAGGACTGAGAACTGACGGAGATCTCTTGAACCGACGACGGAGAAGATGGCAAAAGCCGCAGCACATTAGGCGAGCCGCATTGGCCGATAGAAGAGTGGCAAAATGTATGCGGAAGGGCAAAAATGAGTCCCAGGAGGATGGAAAGGATGGATTCGTGTAGACTGCCGTCGGACACGTTACGACCGCCGAGGATGTGCACACAGATTGGGAGGAGCCCCTCATATGAGTTTGTCTTCCAGTTGTCAAAATGTCACTCTAGTCTTGAGGAGATCTGTTGTCACATCTTTTTTTCACACGACTGGGAATCAACCTGGAGGAAGATGGTAAGGATTGAAAATATCGGCAGATACAAACTCATCCGACAGTACTTGGTACATGACAATCGGATTAGGTTCTTTAGTTACATGGACACCATTTTCCAAGTTCATAAGTTTACTAATTGTTCGTTTTCAATTACAATACTACATCATCTAGATTTTAACTTTAAACTTTGACATCAATTTGGGTTTTAAAAAGGGAAAATTCTAAATCACTGTCTACGGATACGTTTCATCTACCGTGAAATAATGTGGAGAGGAATTGCAAACGTGGTCACAAACTACAGTAAACTTCAATATGTCACACATTGTCTTTTTGGATCCACAACATTTCTAATCCTCGTGTGTTATTTTCTAGTGTGAAGTGACTTGGCTATTTGACTAAAGTAAAAATTTGCTTCTAACAAATAATTTGGTGGATTTATCCTATTGGAAAATGGTGTCCGTGTATCATCAAAGAACCTCGGATTCCTACCGTAGAACTAAACCCTAAGTCCTTTTTGTTATTCGTAGTCAAGTTGAATATTAAAGTTGAAAAGAAATAAAGAGCAAGCGTTTGCGAAAGAATAAATGAAAGTCTGGATAAGAGTGAGATCCATTTCAGATTGCTGTTCTAATGAAAAGTCGGAAATCAATGTGACTCTTCTAAAGAAACACGCACGGGCCAGATTGTTTGGCGATGAGCAATGTATGTTTGATAAGGAACACCTCACGGTCAGCGAGGCTACAAGAGTAAGAATGAAAGAGAGCCCGGAAGCTGTCTCGTCATTATCCGGGGCGAAAGGCTCCGGATGCGATGGCATGCTGCATGAAAGACGTTTTACGATCCCAAACCCTCGCTGTTTTTGTTTTGAGCTCCTTCCTGTTTTTGAATGAAGGAATACCTCCAAAGATGTTGATGCCATCCTCCTTGACAACGAGAAGTGGGACAGTCTCGACATGCGGCTCCTTCTTCCGGATCCACGACGTGGACCTTTCTGGGTGTTCCCGGTGGCATTCGACTGTGCTAAAAAAATCTTTATAATGGTCTTAAGGTTTAGGATATTTTATTAGTGGTCATCTAAATCTAATGATTTACAAAGATTTTAGAGTAAAAGCTAGTTGCTGTAGGGGCTGATTGGTCTCTTTGATGGCTGATTGGGCCGGCCCCAAGACTCCAGCTCTCTTCCGAGAGAACGCTTCGATGTTACGGAAGCATTGGCAGATTATCGCGCGAACAAACAACGAGAGAAGGAGGCAGAAGAGAGAGGGGAGCCTTATCTGACACTCGACATGAAAAATTGTGCAGTGGCCAGAAAACACTGGATTTCAAAGAGCCGACGGCTTTGAAACAATCTCTAAAGACTCGAGAAACAAAGTCAAGAAGACTTGACGCTCTATCAAAACACGATTTGCGTCCCCTCCAGTGGAAAAACAATTGGAACTGGATGGAGCCTACACGGCTTATGCTGCCAAGTCGTCTCGTCTCCGGAGGGAGTTGTAGTGAGTGTCCGACTGACAACCGTAAGTCTCAAATAAAAGGGGGAGAAACGCGTCTCCATGGAAAAGGTCCCAATGAGAGTGAACAAAGTGCTCTCGAGAGACTATTGTGTCCCCAAAAGAGAGCTCCACGCTCATCTAATTATTTCTGTTAGACGACCTCGTTCCCTGCTCTGATATACGGCCCGCATCGCCTAACATGACGGTTCATAAGCCCTCGACTTACCGAGTGTACTACCGGGTTCCGGACTCGAGCAAGAGCCACAGTCGAAGCTTCGCAGATTCTCGGAGGAGCTTGTGTCTTCTCCAGACGACAGTATTCCACCAAAGCTCCTTCTTCATTCTCATCCTTTTCCGGCTCACCGTAGCTGGAGTACTGAAAGAAGGATGAGTCAGACGACGAGTTCAAGGTAAGTCAAACACGTTTGTGATTGATTAGAGAGACACTCACATCTGGATCATCAGTGACATCTTGAATCCTGAAGTGAGTTGAGGAAGTAGTGTTGTTCGACGCGTATGGATTACACGTCGCCAACATCATCTGAAAAGACTTTATGAGATTCGGTTACTGTAGAAAAAGAGGCTTTCAAAGGGGGAGAGGGAAATGGCCTGGAAATGTTTGCATAGAGTCTCTCCGGAAACATCAATTCTCCCAAACGGGGTTGAGAGTTCTCAGCGACCGGGAGGAGAATGTTTTGATAAGGAGGCCAAACCATTTGGATCACTTAAAAACTCGCCTCGGGAGGATCGTTCATTGGACACGAGACACGCAAGCGGCAGGGGGGACACCGAATCCAAAGTTTACCGCTAAGATTTGAGAGACGACTCATCAAAGTACATAGCACCACCACTGTTAGTTTTTTTGTGAGAACAGGGAGAGAGTGAAGTTATGGGAAAGGGAGCAGTTCCCGGGGAGAGAGGTCACAGTGACTGTGATCAGTCTGGCCAAGTGTCCCTTCTGGAGGTGGTCACTCGTCCCATCCTCTCTTTCCGGAAGCCTCTTTTCGCCACGAACCAGAGAGTGGAACCTGTCGGGGACGACTTTCAGTGAGAAAAAAAAACGGAAAAGCGCCACAAACAATGACCACAGGTTGCAGCCGATTAGGTCGTCGCCGTTATTTTTAGAGGGCAGAGAAGGGTTTGAGAGAGGACAACTGAACTGGAATAGGCGCGAGAGATCAAGTAAACATGGCGCAAAGAGGAAATTAAAGTTTATGCGATTTTACACACAAACTGATAAAGCATGAGCAGAACCATGGGAAAGAACCACCCCCGGCGGCACATTTTGAGCGGTGGACACGAAAAGCCGAATGTTGACTGTGAAAACAAGGGGGACAGAGGCGAGCGCGACCTTACAAAAACAGTGAAGCACCGGATTCAATTTCCCTTCAAAAGTAGAAGGAAAATGGGTACTTCTATGATACACAGACACAATTCCCAAAGTGTCCATAATTGAAATAAAGTGCTATAATTGGATAAACTGTTATAAAATTTAGATACAGTGTTCAAACAAACCAACTATCTCACACTAACTAACCATCTTATCAGCACTGTATCTTTCGAGAAATATTGAACAACCATGTCACTACCGTTCTGAACCTTTTTTGTTGAGACCGTGAGACCATTATTTCCATGTCTCTCTAACCTGCCCATCCATTTCGGAAAGTAAAGTTCAAGCAAGCAAAGTTCAAGTCAACTTAATTCTACATAAATTAACAATTAACTTTGTTCAATTTGTATTGTTCAATTAACGATTTCAAACAAACATCTCTAATTGAGTTTATGGACACTTTGGTAATTGTGTCTGTGTATCATAGAAGTACCGGAAAATGACCTGATTTGGGAAAAGTAGATTACGGTGTTGAGGTTTTTCCATTCAACACACCGGAGGAATGTCTATTCAAAACAAGACGGTACTAATCTTGTGTGCCATGCAAAAGATTTGACACAGGGAGAGAAGTTTGGAGAGAGAAGAGTGCCCCGAAATCTGTGGGCAATCCATCAGTGGATACTGATGGCTGACTGATACAGAAAGACAGTTTTTGTCTTGTTGATCTTTGGACCAAGATCCAGACCGTTGAAAACTAACTATTCGCACCAGGCCGTGCTGACCCGGCCTTCTAATCAAATCAGTCCATCCAGGAAGAAACTGGCGCGAATTTTAAATCGAATAGGGGACGATCAAGGACGATGAATCCATCAGTCAGCAGCAGGTGAACAAGTCCCGATTTGAATTCGAGAGAGTCACGTGTGTATTGACAGTGTGAACTCGAGTAACAACACTTACAGAGTCAAAATATTGTTACCACGTCTCCCCTCTCTAATTACGCGAGGAAAGAAGAAAAGGTCATCTGACTGTCAAGACGAAGGAAGTAATTGTTAGAACACAAGGCGGAGCGAACACCGGTTCGAACAAAAAATGGTTTGTCATATGGAAAAAAAGCGGGAACAATGGGATCAGAACCGGCAAGGTGGAACTACTGTTCACCTGAGAGAAGTATAAGTCAAGTGGTAGTCGAGAGTCAAGTTCAGGAGAGGAAAAACTTGAAAGGAATGTCAAGAGCCCACGTAGATTCTCGTCACTGAACTCTGGATCAACTGGGAGATGCTAAAATTAGCAAAGAAAAGAAATTTAAAAAATAAAAAAAGAAGCATAAAATAAGCGAAGTCTCAACAGAGCCTCGCGTATTTGGTAAGCTACCGTTAGCTCACAATGGAACATTAGTGCCGATTTGTCCGGAAATGAACAAAATGAAAGAAAATTCTTGGAGCTTTTCCTCCGATTACGACTGAGAAAGAGAGAAGGAAAAGTTAGAAGCGTATTGCAAAAGCGAGACAATTAGCCTGGCGCCACGGTTGAATTTGATAGGATTTGATTCGAACGGGAAATGACCAGACGGATAGCAGTTTCTGTACTCTGGTCATAGGAACAGGAAAAGAGAATTCTCAGTCCATTGATTTCTGCGATTTTGAAAAGAGGGAGTGAAAGAAGAAGCTGTGAGACTGATATAAACCAATGGCAAAGATCAATTTGATCTTTGGGACAGACTCTTTGAAATAGGGCTACTGTCTGTTCGTCTGTGTTATTGCTTTTTCTTCCTAAAAGTGATCTCTTATATGAAAAGGGCTTTTCAGAGAAACCGTAACAGAAGAAATCTGACACGTCGAAAGGGGAAAAGGTCGAAGTGTGTGTGATTGTCGTCAGTCTTGAACAAGGCGTAATCAGCCCGCAGGCCCTTCTTCTCGGCCAAAGCGAAAGAGACCGGTCGTCACAATTTTTCCATTTCTGCTGTAGTGTGCGGCCGTTCCGAGAGAGATTCAGGCTTTTCTCTCGCTCTCAGTCTCGGATTCGAACGACACGGATTACTGGGGACGGGACAGCAGTTAGTTGCAGATTACAGCGACTTTTTCGTCCGAATCGCGAGGCTATTGAGCAAAAATCAGTGGAGGGAAAGAGAGAGAACCCTTAAAGGGGAACGGCTCGTTGAACACGCACGAGGGGTCAGAGTCTGCCTCTTTTCAAATCACAGGGAGGGAGAAGACGAGTCGAACTCTCTACAGTAAAGGGGAGGAGTCTTGCGATTAGCATAGGTTAAGCAAAGAGAAACGTCATGACCTCGTTGCGACCAGTCGACTGGCTCTCCTCTTCTTCCGCAAGAGCTGGAGTAATAGACGGACGTTCTACGTAGTAGTAATCTGAAAAAGCAGTGGATAGATAGAGAGAGGGACTACCTGGATCGCGACCGTCATATGAAGGACTGGGTTTCAGTTTCGAGGTAGACTGCTTGGACTCTTGCTTCTCATCTTTTTCAGTCTCTCCGTAAGCTTCTTAAAAACAGTTGCAGTTAGTTTAAAAAAATGAGGCCTTTATCAATTAAGTCCGCTCTATCTCTTGGTCTGCCCAAAGTGTCTCATGTCAGGGTGTGTCTTTCTGTGAACGAGGCTCTAACGACTGACAAATGTCGCTCTCTTTCGAGGTCGCAGACCGTTCCCATAAATGGTCGTGTTGACACACCGTAGATCGTATGCTAATCTTCGACCATCTAAGACCATAATTGCTCTCTCTCTCTTGGAGGAAGCAAAAAACTGTTCTCCGCTCTTTTTTGTGCAACTTTTGGGCGCGGTGGAAAACAAACAGAAGACGAGACGGTTCAAATTCTAAGGCAGCTTATCCTTCCCTGTCGTCAAAGAGTTTTTGGTTTCTCCACGTAAGTCATTTTCAGAGAGAGAAAAAAGAGCCTTGTTACAATTCACTAAAGAAGCGATCGAACTACCGTATTTCTTCTAATAGAAGCACCCCTTTACGCAATTACGTACGCATTTTTTTCGGGGTGATAAATTTTTTTTCCAACTTTTCGATTATTTTTCCCATACAGATAGACATCTCCGCTACCAAAGAAAAATAAAATATAAATTGAAAAATTATGTCTTCACCCCGAAAAAAATGCGTACGTAATTGCGTACAGGGGTGCTTCTATTAGAGCTTTTACGGTTGTTAAATTCTGCGCGAAAAGTTTATGATTCCGAAGCAGACTGAACTGATTTTCTGTGACAAACTTTCTCATGCAGGAAAGGTCTTCAAACCGGCTACTTGATAGCAAATAAACTGGAGGACATTTAGTCACTGACCACCAGCCACAAATCACCTCACAATGACACATGTTCCCGATTCAAACGCACCTGTCTGCGGTGTTTTCTTGCCACCTGTACACGTACAGAGAAGTGCCGACAGCCGGCTGCTCATCACTCTTTGTCTCTTTTACTGAAAACCCAGAGCAGATGGAGGGAGGCAAATCTTAACGACTTTTGCAGTAAAGAGGCCACAATGTTTGTTTTTCTGGAAAATAATTGAAGGATGAGTATTGGGTTACGAACACAGCGAAAGGCAACTAAGCTGACATTCATCATTCGGGAAATGGACTAGAGAGACGGATGGAACTATGCAAGTAACAGAGAGTCTCTTACGGGCTGATTAAGAGGCTTCTATTGTTGGTTGCTACTCTATTGTATACGAGCATGTCTCATTCAAACCAACTTCCAGTTTGCAGAAAAATGAATGAAACCTTAAAAGCTCTAAAAGAAGCACCCCGGTACGCAATTATGTACGCACTTTTTTCGGGTTAATAAAGGAAATAATTTTTCAATTTATATTTTATTTTTCCTTGGTAGCTGAGATGTCTATCTGTATGGGAAAAATAGTCGAAAAGTTTTGGAAAAAGAAATTTCCTAACTTTCTGACTATTTTTCCCATACAGATAGACATCTCAGCAACCGAGAACCACAAACCCCTGATTTTCAGGGTAAACTGCAACAATTCAAACCGATTTCTTGATTTTCTCAACGCGCTTCAGGGGTTTGTGGTTCTCGAAGCGAAATATTTATGGGTTACTGTTGCGTTCTTTCTTTTGAACAGACTTTAGTTTAGCAGAGGAATCGTGGGCTAGTAGGTAGATACCGTATTTCTTCTAACAGAAGCACTCCTGTACGCAATTACGGCTACCAAGGAAAAATAAAATATAAATTGAAAAACTATGTCTTCACCCCGAAAAAAATGCGTACGTAATTGCGTACAGGGGTGCTTCTATTATAAGAAATACGGTAACCGATCATAGAATTTTCGAAAACATCAAGCGTTTTGAAAAAAAACACATTAAAAACTTTCTCGTTCGAGAGAGAGAGACGAGTGCAAAGAACGACTATAACTTGCCAAATCAGAGAAAATGACTCAACCACGTGACAAGTTGTCTTTAGAAAAACAAAAAAGTATGGCATCGTGTCGAAATGGCAGTTTATCAGAGGCGGCTGTAGCCTGAGGTGTGGCCGACCCGTGTTGACGAATGTTGATCGCAATCATTGCGAATCCATCAACTCGCTCCCGCGCATCTCCCACTTTCCCACTTCTGATTAATTCGCTCCTCTTGCAAATAGAGATGTTTTTTCGGGCGGGGGATTTTAAAAGTGGAAAGAAACAGCTGGCAAATTCAAAAGATCCAGCGAGAAAAAAAAACGGGACGGGGGACAAGGAAAAGTCAGTCTCACACAGACATTATTACACATCTCTATCAGTAGACAGACTCTTTTGATTACAAATAATTCATATTTTTTTTGTTTTACCGATTCTTCAGATTCTCGTCTGTTTCAGGTCGTTATAGCGAGGCGGTGGAGTCTCTTGAGTGACTATAGCAGCATATTTCGGCGGACTGTCCACGTTTCGCGAAATTGTGCTTTCGATTTCCGGGAAGACGAGCGGAAGATCTCGTCGAGGCAACTGAAAAGGGCTTTTAAAGCGAGCGTATCTCTATACCCCCGTTCAAATTTAGCGCCCAGTGGGAAAACATTGAAGACTGAAAATTGATGATTTTTCGTGTTTTTAGGTCAATATATTCCCAGAGAAGTTCATAAGAGTTCTGCAGAAAAGCAAAAAAGATTTAACCTAAAAGGATTCGAACCTGACCCATATTTAGATTTGTTGTCCAATTACTTAGCCACTAGGCCACGCGGAAAGACTTAGGCCCAAGTCTCCCGGATACATGAAGGGCGATAATTTTATACACAGAGATAATGCACAATAGGGATACGCTCGCTTCGAAGAGGGTTTTGTACCAAAAATTGAATAAAAACGACTTACAGGCCTGTAGACGCCACCGCAGATGTATTTGTAGACTGTAGCTGCCAGCCAGTAAAGGTAGAGACTTATAATGGCGTAGACGACGGCCCACAAGTAGCTTTCCGGACTCTGGTGATAGTACAGAAACCAGATTTTGCAATGCGTGAAGAACCAGGTTCTGGTTCCAATGATCATTTGCAGGACGCAGATGACGAAGCGGAGCATGTCGAAGACGGCAGTTGCAAAGAGAGGCAAGGCGAGAAGTCTTGCTTGGTGACGGTAGGCCTGGCAGGCAAAGAAGAGCGAAGTAAATAGGACGAATAGGTAGCAGAGAAATGGGGCATCGTGCAGCGAGTGACGGTGAATGACAATCTGGGCGCCGATAAGAGCTGCATAGACCACGAGGTGGACGGTCAGCTCAATCTGAACGAATAGATTCAGGAGCGGAGGTAGCCTACTCCAAAGGAGATTCTGGAAGTCCAACTGAGACACGAGTCTAGACGATCCATTTCAATGTAACTGTCGCTTTCAAAACTTTAATTTTTTCTAAGTCTGGTAAAGAATAAATATATATTGTTCATAGACAATTTTCTAGTTACTTCATAAATATCATGTTAATTATAACCCAAGACCTAAACAATTAAATGATTTTGTTGTCTGTGGCACACTCTGTGACTGTCCAACTCTGTGACTGTGCACCCGCTAGCCAAAGGCTTGAAGACGGGAGAATACTTTACTTTACTCTGTGCCTGTTGGTTCAATAGATCCGAGAAAATGTCTCAGAATGGTCACTTGCGGAGAAGAAAATATGCCCATTTCTGTCTGGATTATGTTGGTCTTTTCCAGTGAATTCGACGTGTTGATACATTGAGTGACAGCGGGAGCTGAACAAGATCATAACAGCACAACGAAGAATGATACGCCGAATGGTAGGAGTAACCTTGTTGGATAGACGCACTAGTGAGTGGTTACATGGAACGGTCAAGCTCCAAGATATCCGAGTCACGTGGATCAAAAGGAAGTGGAAATGGGCTCAGAAGATTGCCAACATGAAACACGCCCGCTGGACAAAAATCGTCAGTGAGTGGCGCCCTTGGAATCGCTACAGAGCTGCTGGAAGACCTAGAGCCAGATGGAAGAACGACTTGACAGCAGGATGTGACGAAAACTGGATGACCGTTGCGGTTAGGACTCCCGATATTTTTAGACAAAGCATGCAACGACATATCGAAATGATATGATTATCGAAATTAAATTAAAAAATTAAATTGATACATTGAGTACATTTCGAAGGGCAAAGACAAGATAGACGGAAAGAAAATTCTTGGTGGCGAGTGAAGGAGGAAATATATCTGGTAGGAAAAGAATAAAGAGATCCTTGCCTGGCTTTTTTCCTAGTTAGAATCCTTTTTCTGCTCGGAAAATCTGGTCCAGTTGGCTTATTTTACGGTAGCCGTTTCACCGCAAAACTCTTGCGTCTACGTAGAATATTATGGATAATGACCTCTTAATAGTAATAGTTTATTTACGTAGTGAGATCACAAAATGCCCGTTTTGAGAAGATAATAAATGGAGGAGAGTCGTCAGCCTGATTCTGCTTGAACTGCCATGTAGGGAAGAAGGTAGCGATACCAATACTAAAACCACTGCTCTGAGAAGAACTGAATCTCTTACAGTCACATTGAAGATCATGAAAAAGAGAGGAAACATGATGCGCGAGAAGAGATCAATCCTTCTGGAATGTTCTCTATATTTGCTGCTGAAGACACGGTCCCAGAAGGTTCGTCTTTCCACTGGAATGACTTCCGGAGGCAGAGCTGTGTAGTAAGCCTCTCCGTCGTGTTGCCTAAAAATAAATCCATTTTAAACTGTTGGATACCGTAAGAAGAGGTTCCGATGCTGTCTCGAGAGATACAGATGTCGGACGAGATCTTGTCTGGCCGCCCAATTCACCAGAGCGAACTCTAAGAGGGCCCCGAAGATGAAGGCCAGACAGACGCCGATCCCTTAAAAAGAGAATACTGAGTCGAAAAGACAGCTTACAGATATCAATCGCTTTTGTGTAAGAGACCGGAGGAAGGTTAGCATTAACTCCAGAAGCTTGCGTGGTCATTGTCAAGAGAGTCGTCACTCCTAGCGTCACGCGGGCTGGCACGGAATCCTTGTCGAGCCAGAAAGACACCCAAGAAACGGCCACAAGCATGAACGAAGGTCTAAAAAAGTTTAAAAAAACGGTGACAAATCATGGCAATGTTCCATTTCCGGCAAACTTCAGAGAGGTAAAAAAACACACATATACAGCTGGAGGAGATAGTATGAAAACTCTCGTTTGAGCTCAATGATAGTCCGGAGACATGAATAGGCGCCGGTGTTTGTGACAGAAGTACAGTTGCCTGTTGTCACTTTTGAGAGCAAGAAAGATGGAAGGGACTGGCGCAGACCGTCTTTGATCTGGATCGGATTGATCTTCTTCCAGACGTATTCTGATTGAAAAAATATTTTGTTGGTTAGAGAGATCTTACCAATATCTGAAGTGGTATACGCATAGGAGGCAAAGTCAACAACACACGTCTGGACATCTAGAGGATAGTCGGCAAGTCTAAACTATTTGTTCCTCGGAAAACCAGTCAGGAATCACCTCATTGGACAGCTCAGAGTCAGGGTCAGTCTACAAGAGTACAATATCCTCGCCGTACCGTTATAGATTCTCAAGAGTACGTTGGGAGTATCGATGTCGTGCTTCTTGCCATCCTTTTCGTTCTGGAAAAACGTATCCGGCAACTGGAAGTCTCTTAGTTTATCTCCGAAGAAACGAACCCAAATCTTCTGTCCCGGCGACAGTACAATGTGCTTGAGAGACGGACTACTGAAGTAGAGCCGCTCGTCGACCCATTCTTCGCGAAAAGTGAAATGCAGCGAATATTCCATGTTCACGTCATCCACTTTCGATATGCTTCTGGGATCAAATGGTGTCCCCCTGAATTATTCTCAATATACCTAAGATACATGTTGACGTCGACCTCAACAGGCTGTTCTCTGTCTTCCACATTGGGATCCAAAGTTCCTCGAGGCCTCACTCGCCAGTCATAGTCACTGGAAGGATGCTCTAACAGCCTTCGAATGATCCTCTGCTCGTCCAGCAGCTTCTCATATCTGAATCTCTTTTTCTGATTAGAAAGACGAGATGCGGATCATTCGTCATGCAAATACTACCGAATTCACGTGCGTAACAATCAGCTGAGGATTCGGATTACCTACCCGATCGGTTCCTTGGAGAAGGCTCCGACAAGCAGAGAAAACACGAGGATCAGCATAGTTTTGAAGGCGGGTACATTCTGCAAATTTTGAAATTTGTTTTACGGAAAAAAAAGGAGAGAGAAGGAAAGAAGAATGCAGACAACAAAAGAGAGTTCACACGGGTTCGACGAACGCTAGAATTGGTAAAAGAGACAAGTGGGAGAGAGAGACACATAGGGGTCATACTGCCTTCAATTGACGACGTCAAAAGCTCACAATGGCTCGTTTTCCGCGTGTGCTTTTTGCCAAATTGGTTGCAAGAGACACCAGCAGTTCCTGGAGGAAGTTTTCGAGGACAGACCGACAGACGAGGGGAGATGAGTTATTTTGGAAGGAGAAAAAGAGAGAGACGAACTAATTCGACAGAGTGCTGATCGGGTTACGTAAAAAGGAAAGAGCACAAAACACAAGAGCAAATTCATAGGCAGTCTATTTGAAGAGAGACAGAATGAGTTGGTCTCTTGCCGCTCACCGGTCTCCAGACACTGACCAAGTCTCCCAGGATCACGAGAGTTCACTGGGCTTCCATTGTGTGTGCCGAGAGGAGAGTCCTTTTGAAGGCCAGAGCATGACGATCTTTGACTAAGATTCGCACATAACTGATCATTTGGATCGAATGTAAAAAAGAGTCCTAGGGGGAGGAAGGAAAGTCGCGATTCCATTTGGCCGTCTTGAAACTAAGGGGGAGAGACAAGCTTCAATGGCCCCCTCTTAGTCACGCAACGGGTTGCACTTAACAGGCCTTTCAAAAGCCTTTTCCTCAGACCCGAAACAGCTCACACTCTGTTCTTTGGCATCATCTTGAACCGGGTTCGTTTCTCTTCATTTTGTGACTGATTTCTTTATTTTGATACCATAGCTGTTTAGTTTTCGCCTTCATCACTAGGATATATAGCTGCTGCCAAGTTTTCACCTTGCGTAATTGTCGCTAGGCAAAGTTGCATACGAAAATTGTTCGCACGTACGCAATTTCTCGTCAATTAAAAATACGTAAGCTGAAGATTTGGCACGCGCTATAAAAGGAGATGGATTTTTGTCTAAAGAACGGCCGGAGGACGAAAGAACAACTGGAAAAGCATAAACTATTCAATGGACACAGCCCGCGTCTCTCCTTCCCAAGATTTCACATTCATTCAGTCCTTTTCCGAGTTCAGAAGACAAGCCAAAGAGCCTCCTAGTATAATTACTGCTCCTGCAAAGAAACACTAATAATCAGAAAGGCATACGAAGAGAAGAAAGAGCGTGAGCGAGGGAGACATCATAAGGAATGGACTACACAATGAGAAAAGCAGCGTAAACATTGTGAAGGGGACAATTGGAAGCGAAACTCCGCAAACTGTTTTGCGAAAAGGGGGATATGAGGCCCTGAGGCATTCATATAATCCAATAGTGGAGGATCCTCCTCCCTCGAGCAAAGAGGCCGAGGATTCTTCGCTAACAATGAACACCAAGAGACTCTTCAACTTCTCGTAAAATCTTTGCAGAGAAGCTCTCACGAGTTCGTCTTACTCCTCATTGTCTATTCTATATTCGAAGACGAAAAAGTCTCCCAGTATTAATAATTAGAAGGGTCAACAATTGAAACCGGACTCTTTGTTTATTTGAACTAAAATTGACCCATAATTTACTAATTTGTCAGAGTCGCGTTCACAAGGAAATTCGACTCTTCGTCGTCACCTTCGTTCTCACTGAAATTTGGGATGGTATCAATGAAAATTGAAATTACCCGAAGAAAAAAATTATGATGGCTATAACAGCGAATCCTAGGAAGATGGCAATCAGTTTCAGGATGTTCCGCCGACGATCAGCCTTCTCTTCGGCAAGAACCTGAACATTTTATTTGTTGTTGAAATCAGCTTTCTAGCTCCCTCCGACCGCCTTCGGGAAGTATTGGAGGAAAGTACGGTGCCATCCATTGACTCTGGTCATTTCGCAGACCATGATCGAGCTAGAAAGATCTCAGAAAGATCGTAGGTCTGGCAGAAAACAGGAGTAGGGAACTATGCTGCTTTTAACAAAGAGGTTCTGACCTGACTTATTTTCAGGTTAGAACTATTTTTGGATTAGTTTGTCTGGTCCAGTTAGCTTTCATGACCGTTTCAGTATAAACCAGGGTTGGGCGAGCTCGCATGCGAGCACAAAATTGGAAAATGCTCGCACTCGCGGTGCGAGCAGAGCTGTGCTCGCGAGTAACCTGCGAGCAGTGGGTCCCACACCGATCGGATAAAAACGCCGTAGATTTTGAAAAACGTCTCCAAATTTGCTTATCCTTTTTCTATTTTTTTTTCCGATATTTTTTCGGTCGTTTTGGTATCAAAACGTTTCAAATACGATGTTCTACAAGAATAAATGAAAATAAGATCAAAAAATGTCGAAAAAGATTGATAAAAATCGAAAAAGTCAAATTTCCATGTTTCGAAAAGTGCTCGCGCTAAAATTGAGAGGTCTGCTCGCGCTCGTACAAAAAATCGCTGCTCGCCCAACCCTGGTATAAACTCTTTGAAAGGAGAATGCGCCTGCACTACAATCCTACATATCAGGAAGATCACTTGCCTCTAGAAATGTCACATATACAAAACTGCCGGCAGCCAATGCTTCCAGAAGAAATATTACTCCATCTTTCACTACGAGCTTGATGTGTTTTGAGGTCTAAACTTTTTTTTTCTTAAGCAGTAAGACTGTCTAACCTGGACCAGAGTGCCGATAACTGTCCCCAGCGGACTCATAAGTGAGTAGACAATGATTGTAGCGATAATGGACTTGAACTGAATGAATACGGTCTCTGTCTACTCAAGAATCTCTTACCCTATCGTTATTTCCCTTGCTCACTTGCAGTCCCACTGAGAACGCCTCAACTCCTTTGTGCAGAAGGAGAGAGATGAAAAGGGTTACGGTACCGCTAGTGCTGTCCTGTACTCCGAGAGCAAAGCCTTCTAGAAGGGAATGAAATGAGATGGCAGCTGCAAAAGTCATGGCTCTGACGAGACCTCCGGATGGAGGAGCATGGTGACCGCCGTGATCGTGACTATGACCATGTCCTCCTGTTTCGGCACTGAGTTGCTGATTGGTAAGCTATGAACTCTGAAACTTACAAAAGTTTGTCTCCAGACTGTACCGAGAGATCCGAATGACTGTGACTGTGCGCAGAGATTCCTCGACTCATGCACTGAAATTGTTCTTGTCTTACGAGTGTCCAGACCTTTTTTTCGAGTATGAGTTCTGATATGGAGCTTGTAGAGAAAAACTCGCTGATTACGGGACTATATATTTTATCCGTTTTATTTTCGATTTTGGCCGAGATATAGGCGCTCAAAGTCGCTCTCCCAGAACAAAAGTTATCATTTGACGAGAAAGCTTCTCGGCAGTACTTACCAACGTAACTTTGACAAGTTATAACTCGTTTTGACAAGTCAATTAGAGACAGGAAGAGGAATATTTAGTCGAAATTGGTACCACTGGGAGCATGTTGCTCCTTGTTTTCGTAAAAAAAAGCGTTCAAAAAGTTGTGAAGAAGCATTTTTTGCCTCACAATTTAGCGGATATAGGCAGAGGGAACCACGGCAGAAATTGAAGTTCACACCCCCTACAAAACCTGCGAATAAAAAGGTGTGGATACTCGCTTTAACTGTTAGTTTCTGTCCGATCAGACCATCGTCTACGTCATTTTTGTGAACGTAAAACGTGAGAAACTTTGTGAAAGTTTTCACTTACAAAGAAGCATAACTCTTCGACTACGTAGACCAGGAAGAAGCCGATGCAGGTGAAAAACTGAGGCCATGCGAACGAGTAGTCAACTCCCTTCTCCTTGAGAAATGTCTCGTAATTTTCACTGAGAAATGATGTATTTTTATTTAGCTCAACTTACTTCACGTCAGGAATCATATCGAGAAAACAGACTCCGAGGAAAACGCCTCCAGCAAAACAATTCAGAAGAGAAAGTAGGGTTCGAGCTCTTTCTCCTCTGGCATCGAGTACGTGGACAATCTTAATACCATTTTTTTTACCGTTTCTCTAAAAATGTACCCTAAAGGATGCGAATCCGATGACGAGGGTGAGTACGAGGAGACAGAGAGCAAGAAGCAAATGTAGGAGCACAGGACCCATATCTGTGAGAATAATAAATTAATTTATCCCGGAAATGCCGAGGGAGGAAATGGCGTGAACATTTCCCAGAAAAACGTATCCATTGCTAGTAACCGAGAGAGAATTCGAGATATGTACTGGAAAAAAAGTAAGAGGGCTAACTTGAATGCTCCAATGCTTCTTTGATCTGTGGGAGGGATCACCTCTCTGGAGCACAATGTTTGCGTACCAAAAAGCCGCAATTTGGTACTTTGCGTAAAACGGTCGCTATGTCAACGTTACATCATCTCATGAAATTCGTTGAGAATACTAATTGCAAAAATAGATTTATTCTAGCGCAAACTCTTTCACAGGGATGTGTACAGACGAGAGTGTGGAATTACAAGTGCGACCCGTAGTTTTTTTTCGGATAAGTATTTCTTCGGAAAGACTCCTAGACCCAGGATTCTTCGTCTCGCGGCTCGGCTGGACTGTCTTCTAATCGTGAAGTCGAAGCTCTCGAACTGGTTGGTTCTTGTATCTAAAGAGAGGAGTACTTTGAGTAAACAAACAACTTTACTTGTTCTTCCTCCTCGAGAATCGGAGGTGGTTCTGCTGGAGACAGAGCCCTCTCTTCGGCAAACACCTGATTCAAGTAGCAGCTTCTTTCAGATCGCACCTAGGTCATCCATTCATTTCCTTTATCAAAAGACCAACCGGCGGATGTTTGAGGGCATCATCGTACGAGGGAGGCGCCTCGATCACTGATATTTGGTTTTCCGGGACGACATAGAACCGTCTCTCTCCGACTGTCTGGATCGAAGGAGCCATCTCACTACCGTATTGGGGAGCACGAACTGTATGATTTATAGGAAAGAGGGCAGAGATACCTGTAGTTGTGTTCATCTGACTGGATAGTCTTCGTCGGTAGACACGAGCCATGACAGAAGTGGTTGCGATGAGAAGCACGATGAGGCCACAGACTCCCACAACCAGAGCTATCAGTCCAGACACGTCGCTGTCACTGGAAGAGATTGGAATTTATTATCATCCAAAAAAACAAATAGAAGCGAAAAACAAAGATTCAGATTCGAATATAACTAGCCACAAACCTGGACCTCAAATCGTTGATTGGCCTCTGACACTGCTCATCCGATCCATCTCCACAATTGTCAATGCTGTCGCATCTCAGAGTAGCCTTGATGCAGCGCGAATTGTCGCAATGAAACTCATTCGTGCCGGGACAGACAGCCGTTGCCCAGCGGTAAAACTGAGTATAGACTATCTCCAAGCCAGTTCTGAACATTTCTTTTGTGGGAAAGGGATAAAACCCACGTGCTCATTAGGAAACCTCTGAGGCGGATGTAGTAGGCTGGATTAGTCAAAGAGGTCGTGAAGCCGTGTCTCGGCTGCTTGTGGTCCAGTTGATCTCTGGTCTGACTGTCGTACAGTAAGAGTACACGATCCGATGTCGAAGAGGCTCCTTCTCTTACCTCCAGTCGAATGCCAACACCTTTCAGATGGAACTCGTCTACCTAGGATTTTTTCATCAGACTTTGATTAGTGAGGGGAAAGGACTAAAATTACTATAATGAATAGGCTACAGTGCTCCACATAATTATAAACGCACCCAACTTTTTTGCATCGGGGGGTCAAATAATGATTTCGTGTCTTTTCACCAAATATGAAAAGATGTCAAATGGATTGGCGTATTTGCGTACAGGATCAAATTTTGAGTAACATTCACCAAAAAAAAGTATGCCCATTTTTTCAAAAAAGTGATTTTGGCCAATCCACATAATTATAAACGCACTCACGTTTCGTTTATTTTTCATTGTGTATTTCTTGTTTTCTTGCTTTCTTATCAATTTATTTGTTGAATTTAGTGATAATGCCACGTGGAAAACAACTTTCCGATTATGAAAAAGGTCAAATTGATGCGAAAAAGGCTCTTGGATTATCAAATCGACAAATCGGAAGAGAATTGAATCGTAGCGAAGGTCTTATCCGTTCTTTCGTGAAAAATCCTGCTGGATATGGACAAGCGCAGCATACTGGTCGACCTTCTCTCCGATCGAGAAAAACGCCTCATCTTGCGAGAAGCCTCTAACAATGTGACGACTTGTTCCAAGATCAGAGCTGATTTGAAGCTTGATGTCTCTGCCGAAACTGTTAGACGTGTTATTTCAAAGAGTAACTTCATCAAATGGAGAAAAATGAAGGAAGCTCCACTTCTGACGTCAAAGCACCGACAAAACCGACTTCATTTCGCGAGCGAGAAGCAACCAAAGGACCGATTGGAGTAAGGTCAGTGGTTTTGGCATGGCGTTCATCATCTTTTTTATTCACAGATTGTCTTTTCGGACGAGAACAAATTCTCATGCGATGGTCCTGACGGTTTTCGTTCTTACCGGCACGATCTACGAAAGGCGAAACTCCGATTTTCTCGACGAAACTTCAAGGGCGGAGGTGTCATGGTTTGGGCCGCCATTTCGTCCAAGGTACGTGTCAAGCTCTGCTTTGTTCCAAAGAAGACGAATGGATCGGAATACAGAATTGTTTTGCGACGCGGAATTCTACCTTTCTGGAGGCTAAATCGCAATCAGAACTACATTTATCAACAGGTTGGAGCATCAATTCACCGTGCCCGTACCACTCTGTAGGTATACTGCTCTCACCGAAGAAAGCTTCTCATAATTTCCCCAACCTCTGCTTCCACAGGGTCGGAACCTTTTGTTACCTCAAAAGTTTGAACTTAATAGAAGTTAATTTTTTTGCGTTTTTCCGGGGAGGTCATAAACCAATCGTGAGGAGACGATACGGGTGTGCATTTTATCCTATAGCCGAGTGGCACTGTTGTTTGGCAGTCAAACGTCACCAGGAGATTGTTGGTTCGATCCCCGTCGACAAAAAAGTTTTTTGTTTTTAGGTTTCAAGGGTTTCCGAGGGTCCAGAACACAATGGTGATATTTGTTTTAATTTTTGTTGCTTCAAAACCGGTCCAGGGTGATATTGCAAAAATTGTAAAAAAAAAAAGTAACGGCAAAATCATTGTTTTCGGGTACCACTTCAGGGGGAACTGTCGAGACTGTGGCTCATATTTGGACAACCACAACTACAGAAAGAGTGAACTTTTGTCTACTAGTGGCGCTCGAAGGGGAGAGCTAAAATCTTACGGTAATCCCTCTTATTTTCAACAGGCCATGACCCGATTCATACAGAAAAGGAAACAGCAGATAAAGACCCTCTTACCTTCAAATAAATCCTGTCAAATGTCTTCGACGAGTGTTGAAAGCGACCAACGATCCAGATGCAATCCACATATGTGTTTGCCAGATGAAGATTACCGTCCAGCTTGATCTCTCCTCCATAACCTTCGAACATTTCATCGCAGTCTAAAAACAAAGGATGCTTTATTTAAAAAAAACGATATACTTCTCGAGTTGGGCTTCTCAGGCCACTCATGTGTCTCCACAAAGTCGTAACGAGCTCGGAATCCGATCTAAAAAAACTCTTATTTTTGCGAACACTAAAAACTCACAGCTTGAGTGAAATCATGTGCTTCGAATTTGACAGTCAACATTGGTCCTCTGCTCACGACAGCTGGCGGTCTCCTGTTTTCTCCCTGAGTGTTGACCAGTATACTTCCATCACTGTCAAGAATCTGAAGATTCGTATTTTTTGTTGCAGAGGGTTTAAAAACCTGTAGGACACTCTGGTAGTGGACGTGAAAATCGTCGAAAATTAGGCGGACAAATCCGAGTTTGTTTGTATTCACGAGATGGTAGGTCTTTTGGAGTTGTTTGGGATAGGCCATTGGGTATCTGCAAAGGGTTTTTTAGTTTTCAAAAGGTACAAGTCAATCAAGTTCTTTTGTTGGAAATTTGAAGAAAAAAAGACAAGTCTTCGAAAAGGAAAGAACGTCCAATACTTTCTTTTTGTTAGTTTAATTCTCAACTTTTTTTTTCTTTTTAGTTCTACACAACAACTCTTTAAAAACTGTTACCGTAATAGCTCTAATAGAAGCACCCCTGTACGCAATTACGTAAGCATTTTTTTGGGGGTGAAGACATAATTTTTCAATTTATATTTTATTTTTCCTTGGTAGCTGAGATGTCTATCTGTATGGGAAAAATAATCGAAAAGTTGGAAAAAAAATTATCAACCCGAAAAAAAATGCGTACGTAATTGCGTACAGGGGATGCTTCTATTAGAAGAAATACGGTATATACCTGGGAGATTCGATAAATCCGACAGACGTCAGGTTTGGAAAGAGAAGGTTGTCGGACGGGGTCCCTTCGATGACTTCCTCATTGGAAATTGACCGGACCACGAAAGGGAAGAGCTTCTAAACAATTTTGATCTACACAAGCTCAAAAAACCATCTACATGAGTGAAATTGTAGAGGCTCGAATTGGATTCAATGTTCCACATTGTGAGCAACAGCACAGCCGTGTTGCTCGTGGTCACAATATTGCCTCTGGTCGGCTCATCCCAAATGGAAATTTTCTGATAGATGAGATCAAGCGTGGTGTCGGCCTTTTCTTCTACAAAGCGGAGATCAAAACAGGGATCGAGAAGTGATTCTTGACAAGCTGACATCTGGAAATAAAAGTTTCCCGCTGTGCGTCGTTCTTTCTTTGCGTGACCTTGGCAGCCTCAAAATTATTATGACAACCACTCCGAATAAAGGCACTCGGTGGATGAAAAGACGCTTTCTGAGTGAAGGTCAAAAAAATGGGGAGTCTTACCAGACGAATGTCTCCCTCGTTCAGATCCGGACTCGGAGGTTGGAATCTGAAGCTAAGAACACAGCTGGCACAAGTTTCTATCCTGAGAGAGCATCTTACCGGTTGCAGCTGATCTAAACCAAGATTGTGTGCATAAAAGAAGGTGTCTGATCTCTTTTTTTAGTTACCGTAAAAGCTCTAATAGAACCACCCCTGTACGCAATTGCGTACGCATTTTTTCGGGGTGAAGACATAATTTTTCAATTTATATTTTATTTTTCTTTGGTAGCGGAGATGTCTATCTGTATGGGAAAAATAGTCGGAAAGTTGATAAATTTTTTTTCCAACTTTTCGATTATTTTTCCCATACAGATAGACATCTCCGCTACCAAAGAAAAATAAAAAATAAATTGAAAAATTATGTCTTCACCCCGAAAAAAATTCGTACGTAATTGCGTACACGGGTGCTTCTATTAGAGCTTTTACGGTATTTTTAATCGCCTTACTCGTATCATTGTCGAAGAGCTTGATGGAGAGTGAACTGTCTACTTGAGGCATTGCAACCACATGTTCTCGTCTGGTCTCATCAAAAACATCTCCACAAAGCGGAACTGTGTCCTCTCCTGAAAGTGATTCTCCGTAATATTCGGTGTTAGTCAAACACTCTCGTAAATACTACCACCTGAGTATTTCCCTTCTTTCCCCGTCGGGAGGATATCAAATGTCACAAAGAGTGTACATACTTGGAATCGAGTTCACTAGTATTTTGGGAGAGAAGAAATGGAAAACTTGAACAAGCCATACAGAAGATCTCTGCTTGCGTAATGTTTGCCATGGCACAACAAACCAACAAACTCTGTTGCTGCAAAACCAGTATGGAGAAAGTTGTGCATTGACGGTCAATTGGAAGTGCGACCGAAAATGAGTCCCGTTCGGACAATTATGGTTCCGGTCACCTGGCCTGATACTGGAAGGTACCCGGACCCCGATCACACTCTTCCGCCATAATGAGAGGAAGCAAACAGATCGCGTGTACAGTTAGCTCCCGCTCCGGCAGATGACTCACATTTCATCATCAGACACGCATCTATTCACAGTGCGACGCTCACAGAATTGTACAACACAATCCCTTTTCCGAAAAGAATTATTGATGAAGAGAATGGGAGAGAAAGTTCAAGTTTGCTGCCATCGGGCCGGTCCGTCTGTTCCGGCTGTCTTTTCTGCTCCCTCCGGAATCGCCTTGGGCAAAAGCAAACAAAACCGTTAAATCGGGGCTTGACGTAGTGCTAATCATCACCTTCGGCGACAAGCCTGCCGATGAAAAATGGAAGACGGCTTGGAGCTAAATGTGTGGAAGATAGAAAGCACCAGTGAAAAATGAGTCATTCAGGTACTGTTTAGGATCTCAATACTTACAACAAACGTGGAACCGAAAAGTCTACTAGTAATTGTCGCCTTTTCGAGTCATCTTGATTCTACATTGCTTGATTGAGCTCACAAACGCTGACCATGGAAACGGAACAATAGCCAAAGACGTCTTTAAAAAATTATAGAGACAGGAGGTTCGGTTCCCTGGATTGAGAAAGGACTGGACACGTTTTCAAAGAGAATACTATTTACCTGCTGCTCCCGCTACTACCAGCAGCTCTGCCAGAAGTAGCAGTAGTAAGCAGAGCGCAGTCATGACGGGTGCATGCTACGGGCTGCCTGGCAAATACGGACCGGGAGAATGCGAGAGGAGAAGGGGAGGCGTGGCAGCGAGCGCGGATAATGGAGAGCGCCGACTCTCTGTGGATTAACTAAACTGGTGGAAGCGACTGTAAGCACAAGCTGTTCGTTTTCGGGAGGAAATGGTCACGCTTATTCCCTACACCTACTGAGTCTCTAGTTCTTCAGAAATCTTCTGTTGTTTCTGTAAAGAAGACTGTCTCGCTATTCTTTCGAGAAGAATTTACTCTAGTATTTATTCAAAGTCTCTCTGATTGCTCACAGCTCCTCTCGATTCTCTGCTTCTTCAGGAAGCGATGTCTTTCGACCTCAGCTCTTCCTACTCTGGGCAAAAAATCGTGGGCTGAAATAGACTCTCAGAATTGATGAAAACCCTCCATACCCGGCTTGGCAGCTTCTCTCTTCAACATGGGATGTTTCTCGAAAAAGTGACGAAGTTGTCCTAAAAATCTTCTCCTTCAAATACATTAGGTCTAGTTTACCAGCTCTTCTCGACTTGATAATGTCAGCAAGATGAGGAGTATCGTTGTTGACTCCCGGATGGATCTGAGCCAAAACTGAAAGAAACGAATGCCAAGTAAATTGGCAGGCTATCTGAACAGCCTGGCATTTTTTTTGCACTGCTAAAAAGTTTCAGACTCTGTTGTCAATCTGTGGCGAAAGCTCCTTAAAACTCTACCAATTGTCACTATTAGGAGGAAGCAGAAGGACTTGAACATATCTAGATTGTCCTTCCTATAGAATTTGGACACTTTTGTATTGCTACCAAGGAAGGCTCAATTGTTTTCGAACAATAGTGTAGATGAAAGAAGTGTGAGAGTAAGAGAGCCCCGTTGTCTTCCTCGAATAAGGAACAAGATGGTGGCTGAGGAACAGCTGCAGAAATTGTACTGGGGGGATAGTCACAAGCGTAAACAGTTGGATTCCTATATAGGACCCCCTTCCCAGTAAAATCAGCTTTCGAGCTCCCTCTCCGACCTCCTTCGGGAAGTTTTGAAGGAAAGTGTGGTACCCATTGACTCTGGTGATTCGCAGACCATGATCCATGAATATCAAGTAGGTCACGAATAGTCTGGCAGAAAACAGGAGTAGGAAAATCTACTGCTTTTGGCAAAGAGGTTCTCGTTTATTGTCAGCTCATAGCTCTTTTTGAGTCAGGAAATCTGGTCTTTTTAACTTCTATTTATTACCAGCCGGCTTCGCCGCCTATCGGCGACTTTTTTACTTGTGTTTTCTTCTTTACTTCTGATCCCTTCCCCAGTCAACCGATCTCTTCTGATCCTGTTACGTCTTCTTCTTTCTCCAATCAATCAGATCTTTTCCATTCTTTCCCAGGGTTCTCATTCCCTCCTAAAGAACCGATACGCATTTTCCTATTTTCTGGCCATACGATCCCTCTCTGATCTTATACAGCTCAACCGATCCCTTCTAATCCCCTAGCGGTTACTCTATTTCCTACTCAAAATAATTAAGCAAAAATATTTGGCGAGGAGAGGAGTCGAACCCAGGTCGTCTGGGTGAAGACGGCGACTCTTAACAATGTATAGGTTTTAATATGCGTAGAGTTCGATTAGAACAAAAGAAACATAAAAAATGGCAGCAAAAACAGTAAAAAATACCAAAATCATGAAACTTTGTGTTCGCGCGCACCGAAAATTTCTTCTGGTGTCCCTATTCGTTGAAAATAGACTATACACCAAAATTTGAGGTCCCGGAGAAACAAACAAACACACAGAGTTCACGACAGACACCATTGTGCTTTAGTAGTAGAGGGATACCCTGACATTTATTCATAACATCTCAGTGTCAGTCTAAAACTGCTACACAATCTTTAGAAAGACTATCATATCGTTTAATTAGACCAGAAATCTTTCCGTAGTAGCCCATTCTGTCACGACAGCATAACCGACGCCAGACATAAAATGCCGTACGCAGTATTGGAATTGCGTAGGGATAAGGAGCCGGTCTGAAAGAGCATGCGCCATACATAATTTTGCTCTTATCTTTTTCACTTCTTGCGATCTGCTATCATACGGAAAATCTTTCATTTAGGAGTATATGGTAGGGGAAAACGAAGAAGCTGGGACAGATGATCCCACATCAAGCGCTCATTTCTCATCTGCACATACTTCTGAAAACGTGGAATTGCCGACAACATCGGAGAACAATCACGACGATGACAGTCGTTAGTTTGACGCTCAGACCAATCTATAACTCTTTTTAGTAATGTGTCGTGTCTGTCGTGGAAATGACGGGCATTTGTTCTATCCGTGTAGATGTACAGGAAGCATCAAATACGTTCATCAAGAGTGTCTGACAGAATGGCTGAAATATAGGTTTGTCTTTTTAAAAGTTTCATGTTCAATTATGCTGTTTCAGTAAGAAGGAGGTGTGCGAACTGTGTAACTACAAATATTCTTTCCAATCCATTTATCGGGCAGATATGCCAAAAGCTTTACCTATTCGTGATATTATACGAGGTAAGACGAAAAATGTACATGTTTTCATAATTTTGTTGACCAGGTCTCGCAGTATCCAGCGGAAAAATGATTAAAACGTGGCTTCTATACTCAATTGTATTGATAGCTTGGCTTGGCCTCGTTCCACTGACAGCCTGCCGAATATACAATATTGTCTTTTACACGTCGTCCATCAATGAGCTTACTACTTATCCTTCCATGCTCTTCCGAACAGACAATGTGGTTCCCGACGTGATAAAAGTCAGTTCTTTTGCAGTCGTTCAACGGATCAAATTCAGGGAGGTTGTCTACTGGCTATTTTCGTCTGTACATTTATTTCTTTGGTTTGGCTGAGAGAGCAAATTATCCATGGTGGCCCACAGGACTTTCTTGATATTGGTGAGCCATAATGAGTGCCCGAGGTTTCCCCGGCAACCTAGTCGAGACTGCATAATTTTCCATTCAAAAAAAAAAAAGAAAAAAAACTTAATTTTCCATTCAAAGAAAAGTTTAGCTCGAAATGAACAGGCGGTTGCAGTAGATGCCGCAGAGAATAGAGAAAATGAAGGAAATCCTCTGGATGGACTCAGACAAAATGCTGGCCAGGATTGGAGAGATAACGATGATTTGCCGGATGATTATCACTCGGTTTTTCATGTGCCTAATCAGTTTTTATTGGCATTGTTTTAAGGAGGAAACGGATGAAGAGTCAGACACGGATTCTGAACCTGGTTTTGCGTTTCATCGAGAAGAACGAGTGGAAGGAAATGCTGAAGAAGCGGAAGAATCTGGAGAAGAAGACGATGCTCTGCCTCGCGTTGCCGAAAACAATGGACAGAATGACAGGAATGATGATGCCGTCAATGCCGGTGACGATAACTGGAGAGATTGGGATAGACTTGGCGATGAACTCACATGGCAGCGCCTTCTGGGTCTCGATGGATCCTTGGTCTTTCTGGAGCACGTCTTTTGGGTAATATCTCTCAATACCCTCTTCACTGTCATTTTTGGTACTGGTTACGCCGACTTTTTTATCCACCTTTTCAGCTTACTTACCCTATCGACTTGGTTTCTACGCCTTGAGTCAATTGGGAGCTATGCAGCACATTCACTACTTTCCTTCTGTAGCCGCCATCATTGCAGGATATTTCATGCTTGCGTTCTTCATTTACGGAATTCATTCCATTTGTGGCTTCTTCAGATGGAAAATGTGAGCTTTTTGATGTGCTCTTCATATTTTCTGACTACCGTAAAAGCTCTCATAGAAACCCACCCCCCCCCCCTTACGTAAGATACGCAATTACGAACTCACGTTTTTTGAGATCAAGACGTCATTTTTCAGTTTTTTTTTGGTGTTCTGCAAAGTTGTAGAGGACGTCAGGGGCGTCAGCCAAAAGAACGTCTTGATCTCCAAAAACGTGAGTACGTAATTGCGTATCTTACGTAAGAGGGGTGGGCTTTTATTTGAGTTTTTACGGTATTCAGACTCTTTCGCCTGCTTGGAATCGGATTTCTCGTCCTAAAAGTATTTCTACTTGTTCTGCTCGAAATTGGTCTCTTCCCAATAATTTGCGGATCGTGGATCGATCTCTGTGCTATGGTAAGATCCAAAATTTCCATCGAGTATAATATTTTCCAGTCAATGTTTTCAAGTACCCTTTCCAGCAGAATTTCTTCTTTCACCCAATCTCCTGTCATGCAAGTTTTTGTACGTTGGCTAGTTGGAATGGTCTACGTCTTCTACTCGGCATCCTTTGTTATTCTTCTACGAGAGGTTCTTCGTCCCGGCGTTCTGTGGTTTCTTCGAAACTTAAACGATCCAGAGTTTAATCCAATCCAAGAAGTATAGGTTTTACACTTTTTCATTCATATCTCCTTTCAGATGATTGATCTGCCAGTTTCTCGTCACATTCAAAGAATTGTAGCCTCAACAACGCTATTCTTCACGACCATCTTTTTGATTGTATATCTTCCACTGACCATCATAAAGAACATTGTTCCCTCGACATTGCCATATAATGTCAGCTGGACTGCAGATACACCACTCAGCGAACTGTCTCTGGAACTGCTAGTCTTACAGGTAGAATTATCATTTTTATACTCATTCAGTTAAGGTTCTACTCCCTGCTCTTCTGGAACAAACTCAAGCTCGCGTTGTTCTCCGCGAAACCATAAAAATCTGGTGTCAAATTGTCGGACATGCCCTCTCTTTGGACGGATTCCTTCTCCCCGAAGATAATGTCAACGTTGCTCCTCCGGCTGCTCCGCAACCTCAACAGCAGAATGCTGATCAAGTCGGTGGCGGCTTGGCGGCTGAACATCAAGTATACGGACCTGATTCCAATCGTTATTCTATTTTAGGCACTTCTCCTAATAAGAGAGCCACAAGGCGCTCCACATCCTTATACAAAACCAAAGTGGTTCGCCTTCAGAATTGTCGCTCTCCTCTGTTGTATGGGTGCAACATGGATTGTTTTCAGTACCTTTTGCTTCTTTTTCCCAGGTTTAAAACTTGAGTCTATTTAATTCTTCCAAAGTTTCAGTTACTTTCGGAAGATTGATTATCAGAACAGCTACAGGCCTTCAAAACGTTCACGATCTTTACACGACAGGCTGCGGTCTCTACGTCATCTGGTCCATCATGCGCATTGGGCTATTTCTCTACGACTGGTTCAAGATGGAAACTATTGAAATGCAAAATTCGGTGAAAAACTGTCTCTCACTGGTGAGTCGGTTTATTTCCCGTAAAAGCTCCAATAGAAGTACCCCTGTACGCAATTACGTACACATTTTTTTCGGGTTGATAAAATTTTTTTCCCAACTTTCCAACTATTTTTCCCATACAGGTAGACATCTCAGCTACCAAGGAAAAATAAAATATAAATTGAAAAATTATGTCTTCACCCCGAAAAAAATGCGTACGTAATTACGTACAGCGGTGCTCCTATTAGAAGAAATACGGTAAATACCTTAGATATTACGATGCTGCTTAATTGTGATTCCGTCAATCCTCATTATTCCTTTGCTTCTTGGCTCACTCTTCCAGCTTGTCTTTGTCGGACCACTCCGACTCGACAATGAGCAGGTAAGCCTCGGCATCCTTCAATTTAACTGTATTTTCAGACCAGTCTAACATTTTTGTGGCAAGACTGGGCAATGGGAGTTCTCCATTTGAAAATTGTGCTCGCTGTTGTAATGATGGGTCCTGAATGGTGGCTGCGGGCAGCTTGTGATAGAGTCAGTGATGCTGTTTTCCCAAAAAAATCTTTTTCCAGATTTACCAGGACGGATTCCGTAACCTGCGCGCTATGCGAATAATGTGTGTTGTTGTCCTTCCCGTCGTACTCTGCCTTGCTTCGGCTATCGCTGTTCCTCATCTTTTAGCCGTTCTGATCGCAGCAGTAACAGGTATTAGTTTTTAAACTCTTTGTCAGAAGTTTCCCTGTCCTAGGAGCATCTACAACACAGCTCATTGTTATTCATCGACTCTGTTATCCAATTTGTGCAATCGTCACTGTATCTGTATCCTTTGTCAGTTGGCAGTACAACAAATTCAAGGGACTAGCAGACACAATCAGAAATGAAAAGTAGGTTGAGATTGTTATTCAGACCAATTGTTTTATAGATATCTCGTGGGGACGCGGCTGATCAACTACGAAAGAGAGACGAAGAAAAATAACTAGTCATCAAATGAGTTCTAAGAATAAACCATTTTCAAACCAATTCAGTCTTCAAGAATAACCAGCTGCCTTGGGCGACTTCGTCGGGTCTATTCAAGAAAAGAGAACTGGGTGAAGACGGCGACTCTTAACAATACACCAAAATTTCGGATCCCGGACAAACAAACAAACAAACATCCAAACAGAGTCCACCACAGACACCATTGCGCTTTAGATAGTTTAGATAAAGTACAGAACCAAACGAGTCTGTATTCACCTGGTATGTGTGCAATCGATCACATGAGCTTGCTTCTTGGCATCGACTTGTCAGCTGTCGGAGTGATGTTTCCAGAGGTAGCTTTGCCGAGACGGAACGTACAATTATTGCCGGCAATCAACTGTACTTTCTTCAGAGCCGTGCCCATCTTCGAGTTCATGACCCTCTTTTCCCATGGGCATAAAGATGGGCAGGGAGACAATCTTCGGATGAGAAGCTGTCATTTTGATCGTCGTGTTGAGGATGAGAGCTTCCTGACGAGCCGAGCTGCTAGACGAGCGCTTGAAGGTCTCCAGATGAGCCGTGCAGTCGAAACCGGATGCCAGAACAGCTACCTAAATTCAGGCAATGGTTTGTTAAAGGAAGCCTTCGGCTATGCCGGAATGCCGGAACCGCTGCAGGACCAATTGGCATTGGTCCCGTCACGATCTATTTTTCATTTTTTGACGCTTTGCACTCGTTTTATCGTTTTCAAACAATGTTTAATCGATTCGGCATCAAATTTTACATCAGTTACGTCTATTCCGACATCAAGATTATTGTGCTTAGGAAAGAAAAAAATAGGAAAGAATAAAAACAGTTTTCGCCTTTTCCTTCCAGTTTTGCGATATTTTTGTTATTGAATGTAAACTAAATGTAAATGATGTAAACTAGATTTCACAATCAGAGACGGCGACTGAGAAGGATCAGACGGTCAAGAAAAGCGTCTGGAATCCAGACGGGCAAGAAAAGCGTCATTTGAAACAAATTTATTTAGAAAAAGCTCGTACAAATAATATGTTTGGAATACACAGTAACTGGTTTAGGAGCGGTAGACTTCGCCTCGGAGAGAATCTCGGTCGTCCTCACTTCCTTGTCCACCGTACTGTGAGGCATTGGTTCGCGATCCCGGCCGAATATGCTCTTCAATTATGACGGAATCATCGGCTGCAAAGTTTCCTAGTTAAAATTTTAAACTCTTCCGCTTACCTTTGTTGATGGAATTAGTACTACCGTAAAGTCGTCTAGAAGAAGCTGGCATCATTGAGATTCGTCTCTCTGTGTTGATTCGACTCTGAAATTGATTTTATTACAATTCGGGGTGAATTCGAGAACCTTCAAAGTTTGGTTTTCCTTCTGAAGAGCCTCGAGCCTCTCCTCGACTTCATCCACTTTCCTTCTCAACTCCTTGCTTTTTGAGTTCTCTCGGGACAGGTCATCTTCCCGTTCTTGAAGATCTCTCTTGACCTGTCTGTACAATCGCGTCATTCTCTCGGTACTGTCCGTCTCCTGCTGAGCCGTCATCTTGACAGTTTCCATCTCTTCGTTCATCTGGGCAAGCTTGCCTTCCGTTCTGGTGTACTAAAAGAAAGGAATTTTGTAAAAGACTCCTTTTAACGTCTCTTACCCTGCTTCTCAACCTGTTCCTCTCAGACAAGACATCGTTCAACTCGTGTTCCATTTGGTTCCTTCTCTCTTCACTGGTGGCAATCTGAGCTCTGAAGCGTGCAGCGATGGTTCCTAAAAAAATTTGTTTAGTTTCGACTGAACACATGGGGCGGTACCCCTCCCCCCCCCCCAAACTTGGGTTTTTGGGGGGTCGGCGGAGGAAATTAAATTTTTCGACTCTCGTTTGCATTTTCTAGCTTTGTTCCAGTAAGCAACGTTGTAGCCCTGATTAAGCTCTTCAACTTTGCAAAACATTGCGAAGTTTGAAAATGCTGTTATCATTACAAAAAAATGAAAAAATGTTTGAAAAAAATGATTCAAAGCCAAAACTTGTCAACCAAGGCAAAAGTCATTTTGCATAGTGATAACAGCATTTTCAAGCTTCGCAAAGCTCTGCAAAGTTGTAGAGCTTGATCAGGGCTACAACTTTGCTTACAGGGGCAAACCTGGAAAATGCAAACGAGAGCTGGAAAATTAAAATTTCCCCCCGCCGCCCCCAAAATCCAAGTTTGGGGGGGGGGGGGGTAAAGAAACCTGCCCGAACAAATACCCTCACCTTCGATGTTACTCAATTTCTCTTTAGCTTCAGCGAAATGTCTCTCAAGAGTAGTCTTGTCGGCTTCGAGTCTCTCGGAACAGGCTCTTTCCGACGTCAATTCCGAAGTTAGCGTCTCGACCTGTCTCTGTGCCGCATTCAATTTTTGAAGGAAGCTTTCTCCTGACGCTCGTTCTTCATCGAGATCTTCCTCCAGCTCTTGAATTCTTCTTTCAAGACGCCTCTTTTCCTCTGAACCAATTGCGCCCTTCTTTGCAGCCTCAAACAGATATTCCATTTCGTCTCTCTCGAGTTCCAGCTTCTTCTTGTTTGCTATCAGAAGATTGATTTCCTCTTCCAGACGAAGCACTTCGGCTTCCAGTTGTTTGGCTCTGAACCGGGGTTCGAATTAGTACGGCAGGACTCAGCCTACCTTCTTTCGCTCTCTCGACTAGCCAACAAAGCTTCATCCAGAGCTATACGAGCATCAGATCCCTCACTAATGGCATCTTTGTGAGCCTGCTGGAGTTTTCTGTTGTGACGGACCACTTCCTCCAGTTGCTTCTGAGCATTATCCAGCTCGTCCCTCAGGCTATTAAACTCAGATTCCTGCTTCTTCTTGGCTGAAACAGCTGAAGTTCTAGCATGTCTCTCGGCTTCAAGCTCTTCCTCCAGATCTCTCAACTGTTTTGTGATCTGCCGTCTTCTTTCCTCTTCCTCTTGATCTCTGTTCTGCAGAGTTCGCTCAAATTCGTTCCTGGCAGCCTGGAAGTTGATCTCGATGCGAGACTTGTTGTCTTCGGCAAGTTGGACAGCATCCTCCAATTCAATCACAATCTCCTTGGCCTTCACTAGCTCCTCCTCCAGACGACGTTTGGCCTTCTCCAGCTCAAAGGCATTCCTGCCAACATCGTCCTTATTCGAAGCCAGACTATCCACTTCCAAACGAAGAGTTCGGCGCTCCTTTTCCAGCATCTCAATAGTCTCCTGGTCAGTCTGATGTTGGTTCTCTGACTTCATCTGTTTCGTCTCCATCTCCCTGATCGTCTGCTGATGGGCATAGACAGCTTGCTGTGCCAGAGTCGTGTTGTTCTTCTCCTCAGCCAGCAATTGGTCATATTTGCGACTCTTCCTTTCATATTCCCTTAGCTGAACGGAAAGTTCATCGACAGTTCTGGCAGCGTCGTCGTGCTAAAAGAATTATTGTATTCTTGGAACTATCTTTGAAGTGAGTGTCCAGACCTTTTTCGGGTATGAGTTCTGATATGGAGCTTGTAGAGAAAAATCCGCTGATTGCGGGACTATACATTTATCCGTTATATATTCGACCGAGATATAGGGTCTCAAAGTCACTCTCCCAGAAAAAAAGTTATCATTTGACGAGAAAGCTTCTCGGCAGTACTTACCAACTTAACTTTGACAAGTTGTGACTCGTTTTAACAAGTCAAATAGTGAATTAGGCAGAGGAATATTTAGTCGAACTTGGGACCACAGGGAGCATGTTGCTCCTTGTTTCCGTAAAAAAACTTTCAAACCGCTTTAAATTTAGTTGTGAAGAGCATTTTTTGCCTCAAAATTTAGCGGATATAAGCAGAAGGAATCATGACAGAAATTGATGTTCACACTCCCCGCAAAACCTTCGGATAAAAACGTCTGGGCACTCGCTTTAAAGCGAGAGCAAAGCCATACAAACTTTCCCAGCAGTGGGTAAAAGTTATTGTGAGAACCAAAGTTATCGTCGAGTTTAAAATTATATTACCTCTTGGATGGCCTTGTTCTTCGCCTTCTCAGCCTTATCCCTAGCCGATTCAGCCTCTTCAGCACGAGCTAGAGCCTCTTGCAAGTCGCGGGTCAGTTTCTTTCTCTGTTCCTCCAATCTCTCGGCAACGTCCGTGTTCATCTTGCTCTTGGCGTCGGTCAGTTGAGTCTTCAGGGCACTGATTTCCTTAAAAAGCGGCAATCGATATTCCGGAGATTAAAGCGAACCTTGTCCTGCTTGTCATTCTTAAAGTTGAGCTCATCAACCTTATCGAGAAGTTCACTGTGGGCATCTTCCGACTGTCTCAGTCTGGTCATGACTCCGTTTTTGGCGCTGTTGGCCTCGTCTCTGGCCTCTTGGGCTTCTATCAGTTCAGCCTCCAGTGCTATGATTCTCTTCTGGAGAAGACTGTTCGAGGAAGAGTCCTGCTCTCTGATCTTCATCAACTGGTCCAGTTCTCCATCAAGCTGTGTGAAAACAGTATGGGATTAATGCAACGGAACTACCTTCTCGATCCTGCTAGTCAACTGCTCACACTCTTGATTCAATTGCGTGTTCTGTCGAATCTGCTCATTGAGATCATTTTCAGCGGCCTTCCGACGCCTGTCAGATTCCTGCTTGGCCTGTTTCAAGCTCTCCAGCTCGACTTGTTGATTCTCCATCTCTGCCTCGAAGTGGATTCGGAGCTTTTCGAACTGGAAAAAAATTTTTCATTAGAATTTTGAAGCAAAATCCTACATCAGTTTTCTGCTTCTTCAACAGATCAATCTCCTCATTGAGATCCTCAACCTGTCTCTGGAACTTGATCCTCTGGGAGTCGACTCGTTCATTGGACTGTTTTGTCATGTCGTCCAGTTGTTTCTAAAATGTCATTTAGGTCATTCAAGAAAACTTATCCAACCTTGAGTCTGGAATTCTCCTCATCCCTCTTTGTAGCAATGAGAGTCGTCTTGTCTTGCGTCTCTTCCAATTCCAATTTATAGGCCTCAAGTTCTTCGCTCAAGTCCTTTCTGTACTTTTCGGCTCGCATTCTTTGATTCTGTTCCTCTCTGACAGTCTCAGACAGCTCGTCGATGCGGTGAAGGAGTTCCCGTCTTTCTTTCTCCAACTTCTGGCGATCGTCTGCTTCTTTGTCGTTCCTGAAAAAAAAAGTATTTTTTTTGTCTGATCTGTACACTTGGGAAAAGGTACAGAAAGTGTACTCACTTGAGAAGAATCTCATTGTTCTCAGACTCCTTTCTGGTCAGCAGAGTCGTCAGTTCTTCCGTTCTTCTGAGATGTTCAGCTGCTACTTCTCTGGCTTCACGTAACTGATTCTCAATGTCCCTCTTGACTGCTTCCAGACTACTACGCGTATGTTTTTCCTTTTCAAAGTCTTCCGAAGTCTGAGCCAGTTGTCCTTCCAGTGCCTTCTTGTCCTTCATGAGATCACGAATCTTCTTGTCTTCGAGCTCCATTTCTCCGACCAGCTGTTGAAGTTTACTTTCAAGACTCTGTTTCTCCTTGTTCAAACGCGAGAGACCCTCATCTGCTCCCATCTTGAAGACTTCCAGCTCCTTCAACTTTTGATCAGCCGTCTTCTTCTCGAGATACATTCTCTGTCGGAGGTTTTCCTCTTCAGCCAATTGGTCTTCAACATCACGGACCATTTGAACGAGTTTGTGACGCTCCTCCTCAGCAGACTTTCTAGCTGATTCTTCCACAATCAGCATCTTTTCCAAATTTTCCATTCTGCTCTCCAGTTCAGTCTTCTTGGCCACAACACGATTGATCTCTTCAGCTTCTTCAACTCTGGCCATAGACTCGATTTCGAGTCTTTGCTGTAGCCGAGTTCTTTCCTCTTCAGCCTTTCCCAACATTTCCGTAATGCTGCTGATATGGACCTCGCTACGACGTAGTTTCTCCGTCGTCGTCTTCAGTTCGATTTCCTTTTCCGCAATCTTCTCATGATGACTGTTGGCGTTCACTATCGGCTTCACCTGGAATAATTTTTTTCTCAAGCGATTGTCTTTGAAACGAACCTTGGTGTACAGTCTCCACCATTGCCAGTTCCTGAGCTTCATCCAGGCCAGACCATTTCTTTGAATGATGGTCAAGGCTTGGGCTTGTTCACGAAGACGAGCAAAGCGCTTCCTGGCCAAAGCTCCACGAACTGATGCCTGGAAGCATCAATTACATGAGATCACTGTATATTTTCTGCCCAGTGTAAAAAAATCGCATGGGTTAGATAATTGTCAAAGAGTTCGTAATGATTACCTGGAAGGCGACGATGAGTTCAGCTAGTTTCTCATCTCGTTGTCTCTCCAATTCAGCAATCACTCCAGTCCTGAAGAAGATTTTCGACTGTCCTATGCGGTACAATGTGGAAGCAATTTCCAAGCTGTCCACAATCCTCTTGGCTGCTTCGCGACCGTCCATAAAGTTGTGTGGAATGGCATCCGGAGCCAGTAGACGCTCATACCGCTGTCGGAACTCTTGGAAAGGCAGACGATTGGGAAAGCCTTGACGGCAGATACGAATTCCTTCCAGAACTCCATTGCAGCGGAGCTGATCCAGAACCAAATGAGCATTGATAACGCCGGACTTTTTCTCGTGATTCGGGATGATACAGCGGACAAAGTGAAGGTTTGTGTGTCGAAGAGTCGACATCAGTGACATGAGCTGTTCTTTGTACAGTTGACTGACAGTCCTGAACATTCCCTTCTTGGCACGGGCACCGAATGCACTGGCCGCATCACCGACCTCAGTTGCACTCATCTTACACATGTCCGTGGCTGAAAAGGAGATATTGTGAGTTTCTAATTCACTTACTGTCTTTCCACAACTCTGCCAAGAGACTGTCCTTTGAATTTTGCAGCAAATCAACAATATTATCGTTTAACGGATCCATGTTCTTGACTCTCCACTCGGCAGCCCTGTAGTCGACTCGTCCAGCGTAATGTACGACAGCAAAGTCGCTCTTGGCTCTCATCTCAGGAACTACAAACTTTGGATGGCTGCTGTGCTGGTTGACGAGACGCTGGACAAGCGAGACGTCATTTCCTCCCGGGAAGAGACAGACATCGTCCAGGATCGCCATGATACCCATTGGCTGAAAAGAATTCAGTAGTCTGTCTTTTCAGTCAGTTAATTCAGTATTAGAGAACTCTATGTAAATTTGGAAAATTTCTGTACCCTTTCAATGAGATCGATAGTCGGCTGAAGATTCAGACCAAAGTCGATCATGTCCCACTCGAGACCCTCGTCCAGATATTCCTGTTGTTCTCTGACGAACATGGTATTGTTGAAAAGCTGCTGCAACTTTTCGTTGGTGTAATTGATACAGAGCTGCTCGAAGGAGTTCATCTCGAAAATTTCGAAGCTACAAAAAGTTCTTGTACTCTGATCAAAAAAGTACACATACCCAGCAATGTCCAGAATTCCAATAAAGCTGATAGAATGCTGCCTAGTACGGTCCAGACTCTTGTTCAGACGCTGAACGAGCCAACGGAACAGTCTTTCGTAGCAGGCCTTGGCGATAGCCTCGACAGCAAAGCTGGCCTGTTCCTGATTCTGACTTCGATGAACATGGTCGCGATGGACCTTGATTTTTGGCTTAAGAAAAGCCTTCATCATTTCCGAAAAGTTGATGTTGAGAAGAGTAGCAATCTTCTGGGCGACGGCATCGTTGGTAATTACGGCCTGGTCACTGTTCTTTCCCTCTTGAGCAAATTCCAGATTTCCGAAGAGAAGAAGAGCGGAAACGATGCGGTAGATAGCTAAATTCTCATGCTTGAATAAAATGAAAGCGGAACTTACATTGAATTTCAGTCTCATTAAATCCCATGACATCCATAGCTTCCAGCGTTTCTTGGAACCCTTTTACATCATCCACACCGGGGATTTTGATGTCGCCGTTTGAGAGAAAGCGGTATTTGGAGGGACAGTCCTCTAGGAGACAGTCATCTGAATTAGTTGTTTAGAAAAAAAAGACGATGAGGGACAACTTCGAACAGCAGCCGGTGCTCCCTTGATAAACTGGTAGAAGAAGTGGAAAGTTCTTTCCTGACTGGTCTGACGCAGAACGCGAGACTTTTCCAATAGATAGAACTCAATATTGGCTCCGCTAATGTATCCGGCGGCGTCGAAATGAACACGCACAAACTTTCCCTTTAAAGAATGAACGATTTTAGACTGTCAAAAGTCTTACGAAGCGCGAAGAGTTGTCATTCTTGACAGTCTTGCTATTTCCAAAAGCCTCGAGAATTGGATTGGCCTGGAGCAGCTGCTCCTCCAAATGACCTACGGCCTTCTGGTGTGACATATCCAGGTCTGCTTTCTAAACAGTTTTTTTCTTCAAATAATGGTGAGGATAGACAAACCCCGGTCTTCCTTCCAGCCACCTGAGCCAGGTACTGTATGACCTTCTTCGTGTTCTCCGTCTTTCCAGCACCGGATTCTCCCCTAAAGACCTCATGACTCATCGCTATTTGGATGACTCACGTGCAGAGGATGCTCTGATCTTCCTTTTCCTTCAACATGCTCCTGTAGGCTTCATCCGTGACGGCAAAGATGTGAGGAGGCATCTCCTTCCTCTTCTTGCCCTTGAACTGATCGGCCAGGCTATCAGAGTAGATCGGAAGCCGTCTGTAGGGATTGATCACGACACAGAACAGGCCGGAATAGGTGTAAATCTGAAGAAGAAAAGGATTTTCAGATCAAGAAGTTGAACATCAATAATGGGCAAAAACGAACCAGATCAGAAAAGTATCGCTGTTTGAGATTGTGAAGGACGGCAGCCTCATTGAGACAGGACATTGAAGACATGTCCTCACATTTGTCGAAGCGGGGAGGATTTACCTATACTCTCTTCTGATCAGCCCCCAGTTACAGACTCACCTTGTGAATGTCATCTCGACTGACTCTCTGCTTTTCATTTGTTTCTGTGATCTGGACATCGACGAAACCTAAAAAATGTACTCTCATCAGGATACGACTCACCATTGCTCTCATTGACCACAGTAGCCAAGACGAAACCGTCCCTATCGCTCGGAACCCAGACTCTTGGAAACTTGGCCCATTCGGCTGACAAAGCCGGGTCTTCATAGGATCGATTGACCCTCAAGAACTCCAGTTCAGACATCTGAACTTTGGCTGAAATATGCAAATGAGTGGGCGACAAAGGTATCGGATCTAATCTATCTGGGCTATGAGATCGAGAGGAGAAGGAGGGGTGAGTCGAATGAGTGGAACTGATCGTCTCATCAACCTTGGGCAGTTCTCTCTTAACACCTGGTCAGAGCGACAAGGGGTGGAAATGAAGGCGGGAAGGAGACTATATCGGCGAAAATTGCGTATTTAGATTGGCAAAAATGACGAGAGGATGACCGGAAACTGATTAATATGGGGCAAATTAGTGATACTGAGTCATTTCAAAGAATTTTTAGATGGGGTTCTTAGGAGCAAAGGTGTTGGAAGAAGATGTCTTTCTCCAGATCGTTATGTTCAAAGAGAGAGACCAATAAGATAGAAGAAATGGTCAGAAAAAGATAGTAATGGAACGGGTTAAGAGTCAAATGAGGAAGACCAGATAGTGTCTCAGGACTCTTATCAGAGAGACCGTAAGCTATGGAAAAGAAGCTCTATGATTGACTCATTCTGATGAGAAGAAGGCATTACCTCAATCCTGTACCGAGGAAAAGGATTTCGTGTTTCAGAGCACAAAAAAATTTCGTGTAATCCCCAAATTTTTAAATTTGTTTGTCTTTCTACAGACTTGTTCTATCAGTGCAAAAGGGTCACGATATGAGTCAAGAGTCAGGGGACCGGGAAATGAGTCAATCACTCTCTTATCAGTGAGACACAGTAAACTACTGGATCAGCTGCTGGTCCGAGAAAGGCTGAACGGGGATCGCTTCAGGGCGTGGTAAGAAAAGAACCGATACAGCTGCGCGACCGTCCCCTCTGGTTTGAATTACGTCATTTGGCGCCAAGAGAGGAGAATGGGGCACACGGAACGAGGAGAAGAGTGTCGTCTTTCGGAGCTCAAAAACACAAAAGACTCTGCGATCTGACCGTGAGAGCGGGACTTTTGTGGAAGGCTAGAAATCGATACCGGGATATGGTCTCTCTCTCTCGGGATATAGACCACCCGAGATCTGACCTCGAGTAATAAATTCTTGGCATAATTGATCGCGTCTCACACCCATAATAATAAAGGCTTTATTTCTGAGCAGCTTTCTTTTTTGCTGAAGATCACAGGGTTGTTGTTTATTGACTATAAAACTTTTTCTGGATAAATATGATGGCCTGGTTGACGTCGACGACCACAATTCCATCACCTAAGGTCATTTTGAACTGCTCGCTTGCCTCAGCCTTGAGCAGTTCCTGAAACCAAATTTTATCAATCCTATTTTGAACAAACCTGAAAATCGAGTTTCACTCCGCCCACAACGTATTTCCCATCAAAAATCGTTATCTGGAAGACGCCCTTTTGATTGGTGTTGGCGATTTCCAGTTGGAGTTTAGATTGTCTAAAGAAGAGAGCTAAATAAATTTCTCATTCCTACTTTTTGGCTGATTCGTGTCCCGGAACTTGAATATCAACCAGAATTCCCTTCCGGAAGAGCTTTTCCGCACTATTTTTTATAGATTTCGGTCCATCCAGAGACTTTCTGGCCTTGGCTACCTTCTCAGCCGAACGAGTATCTGCTCTGATTGATTGTCGTCTGGCAGTTCTACCCAGGTTTTCCAGACAAGTGTCCAGATATTCTTCGTAGCGAGCCAGTCGTCCATTTAGTTCCTCCCTCTGGACCAACAGAGTCTTCTCGGCCTCGCCCAGCGTCTTTGTCTGAGTCTCTCGCTCCATTCTTCGTCTCGCAGCCAAACGAATGTCCTAAGTTTTTTTTGACTAGCTTTGAAATGATGGAACAAACATTTGCAATGTCGGTGAGAACCTGCTGATAGTCATCCTCTTTCGATATTCTTCGACTTTCAGCCAGTTTGGTCAAGAGTCGCTTCAGTTCCTGCTGACTCTCTCGCAACTCATCTGGCACCTCGGCGGCACAGAGTTCAGTCAAAGAAACTGATTCTGTTCCATGGGCCAGCAGTTCGACTACCAGTTGTTTTGTTCTGAACTGAACTGTTCCCAAAGTCTGGTTGACTTACCGAACAAACTCCTCATCTCCCCTCTCCTCCTTTTCTTCATCAGCAGGTCGTAAATACAGGACGAGGGTTCTGTCAGGATGAGCCTTATCCGGAGCGGAACACTTTGAGAGAAGACTTTGAAGAAGACTGCCAGTACCGGCACCCAGCTGAACTTGATTCATTCCGCACAATAATTATCTGACTCACAATAGGAGCATTGATTTTGAGATAGTTCAGAAGGGCGACCAGTTGAGTCTCCAGAAGACTGAGCGTCGGCTTATTGGACGGGTCGAAATGAGTGAATTCGTTCAGTCCAAAGACATCGTTCAGATTTCCAGTCACCAACTTTTCAGTGATTTCCCTAAATTTTATTGTTTTTATGTTCTATGAGAGTAAAGCGCGCGTAACTCGCTCCAGGAGCATTTTCAAGAGTCGGGGCCTGCACCATTGGATTCAGCGTAAAATTTTACATCTATCAAGTTCTATCCCAACCCTTTCCGCGGACTTTTGCAATTCCCGGTCAAAAAAAATTCAACATAATATCGCTCATTCGGGCAGTCTCTTTGAGTAAAAACAGAACAAAGAAAAGTTGCAGAGCAATCCTCTCTCCCCCGTCACATCGCAGTCAACCTTTCAATGCATTCCCGAAATTGAGCGAGTTCTCGTTCTCGTTTGAACATTATTAAAAAGCACTTTTTTGCAACTGACTTACTGGAATTGAATGGAAATGATGTGAATCTGTTTGTTGAGCGAAGTCAGATACCATTTGGAGTTTCCGTAGCCTCGATTCGCCACAGCGTACTCTAAGAACTGAAGCACACTCTCCAATCTACCGTGAGCATCCGCTCCTTCCACTGCCGTCTTCATGGAAATCAAGTGCCGAGCGTGAGCAGAGTAGGCAAAGACGGCAACAGTTCTGTAGACATCGACAGCGGGAGCACTGGGAAGCTGTCTCCTAAGAGCGTCTGCCAGAAAGATGCAAAGATATCGAAGAGCAGGCGGTGGCTTGTAGTGCTTGACAATTTCTTGAACTATTCTCTCACTGGCATCCGCTATGAACAGTTTTGAATTTTCCAGAACCTGCTGGACTGTATGATCATTCATGGCAGCTTGACTATCAGACGGCTTTGTTCCGTGAAGGAACAGGAAGGCATCCTCTGGGTCAAGGTTAAAAGCTCCCTCAAATGGTGGCAGAGCCGAAAGATTGAGGCTAGAAGCTTGGCCGAGATCCAAGAGTCCTTCAGAAAAGACCTGAGCCACTAGTCGCTCCTCTTCGCTGTGATTCAACTCTTCCGGTCGACTGATTTTCTCAATTTTCCTCAGCAAGATCTCTCCCAGAGCTCTGGTCAGAAGAAAGGCCTCTCTTTGTTCCGTCACATAGCCAAAAACTGGAGCTAGACAGTCGTTGAGAACGTTAAACTTTTCCGGATCTCTGCGCTCTTCTAAAATCTATTTTAAACTGCTCCCAAGTCTGTGTGTGTCTGAAGCTCTAATTGAGGATAAGGAGGGGAGCTTTGTGTGCACTAATTAGTTTTTAACAAGTCGCGACAGGACAAGCAAGTGCGCGAAGGGTTCTTATGACTTTGATTGTTTCTTTGGAGGGTCAGGGAGAGTGACTGGAGCAGAGTGACAAGGGGGAGAAGGGAGGGGGCAGTAGGACCGAGCCTCACTAAAGCTAGGAACGGGCGACCCGTTCAGGTCCTACATTTTGAAATTAGGCTTGGGAGGGAGCGGGTTCAAATACGATTTAGGTAGTTTCTTTGGAGGGCCAGGGAGAGTGACTGGAGGAGAGTAGCAAAGGAGGAATGAAAGGGAAACTAGGGCTCCGGGACAGAGCGAAGTCATGAATTTCTACTTTAGCCCTGGAAGGGCGTTGCCAACCTTGTTTGAATAATTTTATAAAGAGACAGGCTTACTGGACAAGAGGAGAGAAGCCATATGCTCGGGTTCGGCTTGAAGATAGAAGAAAAGCTGCTCCAGGAGAGCCTGTTGGTCAGTCTTCTTCTTGCGAATGCTTGCAGGTCGAAAGGCGAATCTGTCGGCAGAGTCGGCTATCTTCTCCTTGTGTGCCACTACGTCCTGCAGTACTGTTTAAAAAGGAAACTTCTCTTGATTTACCGTATTTCTTCTAATATAGTCTGTGCAAAATGTAGAGAGCATTTTTATTGGCCCGCGCTTTCTTCACAGAACAATTTTCAAATCATATTGGCGGGAATTTAGCTGCATAGCACGTTACAGCATGTAAATGTTGGATACTCAGCCAATGAAAAAGCGTGGGCCAATTCAAATAATGCTCTCTATTTTTGGAACAGACTATAGAAGTACTCCTGTACACAATTACGTACGCATTTTTTCGGGTTGATAAATATTTTTCCCAACTTTTCCAGTATTTTTCCCATACAGATAGACATCTCAGCTACCAAGGAAAAATAGAATATAAACCAGCCATCTTCGACGGCTGTCGCCACCTCGACTCATAAGTACGAAATAAATGCCTGTTGCCTGAAACAAATGCCCGGACATGCCTGTTGATCCGGCTTTCACTGGTTGACGGAGGTAGCTTGCGCACTTTTGTTCAGGGCTGAGCCACATTCAGAAAGTGATGCGAGTTCCAGAACTTGCGGTGCACTTACAACTTTTTGGATGGCCTCCCTTATGGGAGGCGACAAAACTAAACGAATGGAGAGTTATGCGAAATATGTGCCCTATTCCGAACTTTCGCCTAGAAGTATCAATTCAACGATATATGTGTTCCACATAAGAAATAGTTTAAAGTTTGTCGCCGCTCTGGCGCCTGTGGTGCTCAGAAGTACGATTTTCTCTCCAAGTTCTAGAATCACACCCAAATCGACTCATCCTTTGACAAACCCTAACTTCTCATGACTACCTCGTTTCATTTCAAATTCGAAACTATCTTATCCTGACAACTTCTGACTTGTGGCGATCATTTGAGGTCCCGGACAAACAAATAAACAGAGTCCATCACAGACAGCATTGTGCTTTAGTAGTAGAGAGATTGAAAAATTATGTCTTCACCCGAAAAAAATGCGTACGTAATTGCGTATAGGGGTGCTTCTATTAGAGCTTTTACGGTACTCTCACTCTTCCTGTCCAATACTCACCTGTAGGTTGATCCTGTTCCTGACCAAGAGTCCAATCTGTTCATCCAAAGTCCTCAACTGACCGTCCATTTGCTGATTAGCCACCTTTAGCTGCCAAACTCGTGCTCTGCCCTCTTCCACTTCTGAATCAAGGATTCCTTCATCAACCGTAAGATATACCCATCTGCTCCTTGACATCCTGCTCTCGTTCTTTGAGGTCTCCAATAAACCTTGAGACCAGTTGAAGCGACGGCTTTTCACATTCTTCTGAACTCTATACTATTACAGTAAACAGAGCTACTGACTGAGTTCCTTCTGATCCTGACTATGTCGGTACTTTCTGTACTGGCTTTGAATCTTTTGAGCTGCCAGTTCTCTCTCCTTTTGACTCTCTGATTCGGCCTTCTTTCTTTGTCGGTCCAAGAAATGTCGAAGTGCCGTCTGAGCTGTTCTCACCTTCCCCTCATTAGTCTGATAATGGTCTTCAAAGCTACTGTTTTCCCTCTCAACAAGCTCGACAATTTCCTAAAAGTTTCCAAAATGAACAAAACAGAAACTTGACTACCTTCCAAGTCAAGCAGCTACTGGAGATCGGAGATTGCTCTCTAGCAGACCGACTGTGATCATCTGTAGCTATCCAGACGGATCCCAGATCAAAGTCTTCTTTCAGCCACGTTTTTCCCTAAAAGTACAGTATCCCAACAGCATAAACTAGTCCTACCTCTGATCCACCGACCCGCCTTCTCTCGATAGTCTCCTCAATCAGAGCGTTTACATACCAATGCACCAGCTCTCTTCTGAAAATCGTCAGACCATTGTCTCCTGCTGCAGAAGTCAATTGGAGACGGGTCTTGGAAGCATCCTTCTTGGCCGCCGACTCGTTGATTCGGATTACTAAATGAATGTTTAGACAGTACTAGGATATACCGTAAAAGCTCTAAATAGAAGCCCCTGTACGCAATTACGTACGCATTCTTTTCGAGATGAAGACATAATTTTTCAATTTATATTTTATTTTTCCTTGGTAGCTGAGATGTCTACCTGTAAGGGAAAAATAGTCGGAAAGTTGGAAAAAAATTTATCACCCCGAAAAAAATGCGTACGTAATTGCGTACAGGGGTGCTTCTATTAGAAGAAATACGGTACCTGTTTCTGCCTTGACAAACTGTTCTTGAACTCTTCTGTTGACCTCCTCGATCCAAATCTTTGCTTCTTCGACCGACTCCGGTTCCTTTTCCCTCAATTTCCGCAGATAGTATTCCGAATACTCTTCTACGAAAATGCTTGTGAACATTCTCCTGAGAACGATGAAGACAGAGTCATCTTCTCCCTTCTTCAGTTTGTCGCGTACTTCCAAAAAGTCTCTGTGTTCTGGAGAGAGCTCTTCAAACTCCTCGATAACAGTGTTCAATTCCCTTCTGGTCAAGAAAAAGTCCACATCAGCTTTTTCGTAAGAATAGGCGAATCTGAAGTCGTCAGCTAATCTTTTCAGGAAGTTTACCTATTGAAATAAAGAAGAGCATTCTCCTCTCTCGGGTTCAGTCGAAGAATTGGACTTCTCAATGCTCTCAGTAGATCTTGACTGGATCCCTGCTGAACAGCTACTTTCACTTCCAGTAAGGCTACGGCTTCTGAAAACGACTAGTTTCCTAAATTGTTCTCTTTTGCCTTGGACAGCTTCATTAACAGTCTTCTTCGTCAGTTCTCCCTCACTGTTCCGTTCTCTTATTAACTGAAGAGCCAAGGGAAGAGCCAGCTCCGGGACTTGTTCAACTTGAAGCAAGTCCAGTAGACTCATCAGCTGTTCAGGAGACGACTCTTCAGCTTCCAACAGAAGATGGATTTCTCTCAGGGCAGCACGATCTGAACAACACTAATCAGAGAGCGATCAACTGGGCTTCAAGTCCCTCAAAAGTAAAAAAGAGACAAGAACCTACCATTCGTAGTCACCACAGCTTCCTGTACCTTCTCTCTACCGACAGAGTTGTTCTCTTCGTTCTTCTTCTCCGAAATTAACAGTTGCAAGTACTCGACACTGAGTCTCTCCTCCACATACAGTATGCTAGCTTTTTGAAGAGCCGCTAACAGGTCTTTGTCATTCTAGAACCTTCCCTAACAGAATTCATTTGCAAAACATTACCTCTCTGTCAATGGCACTGTTGACAGCGTCCATCGTGTCGCCCTCTTTCGGCTTGACCTGATTCAAAAAGTCTCCTACAGCTCCAAATTCGGGCAGTTTTCTGTCTCTTAACATGGCCTTCATTTCCTCTAGTTCTTTGGCCGAAAACTGAGCCTTTCCGGCCAGAACTCTCAGCGGGGGAGTTTTTCTAAGACGAAAAAGGAGAGCGGCCAGGGCATAGAGACAGAAAATTGTCTGCATGTTTCTGCCTTCGTAGATATCGACTGGCTCTGGAACAATGATCTGAAAAGAGCTTGTTTCTATTCAAAAGAGAGTTAAAACCTCAGGAATTCTCACACTCAGGACGGCATTCCTCCACGCCACAATGTTGTCAGTGTGCTTGTAAACCGGAGTGTTTTCATTGCCATAGAACTTTTCCTGAACGCCTTTCATGATCTTTTTCTTTTCATTTGACTTATTTAGCTTATTTTTTCAATTTCTCACCTGTTTTATGTCAAAAATCATCCTCAACGGGACAATCTCTGGCGCAAAGACATTTCCCAGTCGTGCCAACAGGACTCCGCATCGAAAGTTCTCCTCAAGTTCAATCGCGGGCGGAATGTTCTCCTCATCTTTCAGACAATCGGCCAACCAAGTTCGCACTTCCAAAAGACGACAAAGATAGTCGTAGGCTTTTCTGTGAAGCCGTCTCTCGTCGATATTTTCCACGGGTGGCTCCTCTTCGGACATTTCTATAAAAGGCTGTGAGAAAAAATCACAAAAGGGCTAAAATCAATTATGGAGCGGAAGGAAACTGGGGTAGTTGTTGTTTGAATCATCTGTCGTCTTCTGTTTACCTTCCCTTCGGCAGTTAACAGCTCTCTATGGCAAAGGAGATAAGAACAGGCCAGCAAACAGACGAATAGACTGAAGCGGAAAAAACAAGAAAGGGAAAGAACAAAATCTATGAATTCTTAAAGCCGGCCGCCGAGATTTGCTGTCGATTATGAATACGAGAGCTGGAATAATTTTTCAAGGAGCAGGCCAAGGAACGCAACGGCGACTAATCGCCAAGGATAAGCTCTCGTGAGAAAAGGCTACTTCATGCTAATAGAATGGATCGGAGTTGTGAAGAGAGGGAGGAAATGTCCATTTGTGGGCATGGAACTGAGCCCGTGTGGGTTTGTTCTTTGATGATTCAGCCGGCAACTTTTATCGATCAGATAAGACTTTTGGCAACAGGCACATGTATAAAAACTCATGTTTTTCCTAATACTGTTTCACTAATGTCACCAGCTGTCAATAAGCAAATGATTGGAAACGCGTCAGTTTGCAATTAGGCCTATCAATTGAGAGCAGATGCTGAGAGAGACGGCAGCTAATATCTGCAAACATTTGTTTATGTGGCTAATTCGGGCTTGAAAGTCCGAGAGATAGACGACTGCTACGAACCAGTGGAACTCTGGCACAAGTTGGAGCCCCGGAAAAAGAAGGCGAACCTAAGAGGATCAGCGGGCAAATAGAACGCTGAGGACAACGTCTGTGGGGATTATATTCATTTGAAAGATCACAAGCATTCACAACATGAAAATTTAGAATATGCGTATACACGTTACAAACCCAAAACACCTATAATCAAGAGCCGAGTTAAAAGTTGAATTCCTGGTTCTCGTTGTTGACGGACGCGATCGTCTCACTGTCGTCGAGATCATCGCTGAAGAACTGGTCGACGAGACGATAGGCAGCTTGATAAATCTTCTCGGACTGACTCTCCTGCAGCTTCTCCTATAATAACGCAAGTTTAGGAACACAGTGTAACCTAACCAGTAATTCCAATCCTCCGTTTTCCTCGACAGAATCGCGAACTTCATCGAGACGATCCGGGAAAGAGCCGGAAACGGTAGTGAAGACAGCATACAGGGCCTCGAGAGCATTGGTCAGCATGTCGATGTTGTTCTGATTGAGGAGATTGCACAGCACGGGAATAGCCCTGTCCTCGACTAGTGTGAAAATTTGGGCAGATGTGCCTCCTTGGCACAGATTGGCTACGGCCCAGCAGGCTTCGAACTGGCACTTGAAATCACCCTAAACCTTGGTTTGATGCATGAGGGAAACATGAACTGACAGTGCGTAGAACTTCCACGAGCAGCGGCATGATTCCGGCGTCAATAACAGCTTGAATTTGGTTCTGCGTTCCGGCGATTACGTTGGAGACGAGCCAGCAGCACTCCTTGACGACAGTCGAAGATCTGGCCCGATCGGCGAGAGGAACCAGCTCATGGAGCGTGCCCAGGTCGATAACGATCTGAAAACAATCGATTAAGTGGAGTCGAATTTGTTAACAAACCTGTGTCAGTTCATCGTTTCCGGTAGCCATGTTTCCGAGGACTCGAAGAGCCGGAGCCACCATAGCATCTTGTTCGCGAAGGAACGACAAAACGGTCGGAAGAACTCCACTCTCCGAGGCAAGAATGATCTGCTCATCGGGACCGTCGGTCAGATACGACACCGCCCAGCAAGTATCTTGACGGACCTGCTTGTCCGAGTGGGTGATCAGCTTGGTGAGACCGTGGCTGAGCGCTCGGAGAACGTGAAGAGGAGCATGCGGGTTCTTGTGACGGCACATGTTGGAGTAGGCCCAAGCCAAGGTCCTGGCGAAAGAGAGGCTCATCTTATCCACGTGGTTTACGAGATGAAGCAGAGCGTCGACACCGTTACTTTCTACAAACTGGAATGTATTCGAAAGTGGCAAAATCCTGACCAATGACATGATCCCGAAGCTGAGCAGAATCTCCGGCGATGTTAGCAACAGCCCATAGAGCCTGTTCGGCCAAAGATTCGGATGGAGCGACGCACAGTTGGACCAGTGGCTTGCAAGCTCCCATCTTGACGACTGCAAGGGTCTGCTCACTGGTGCCCGAGACGATGTTGGTAAGACCCCAGGCCGCTTCGAAACGTACTTTCTCGTCCTAAATCGTTGTTCACCAAATACGAAGGTGCGCGACTAGCCTCGACAGACAGGGCCTGCACCAGGGCCTCAAGAAGTCCACTCTTGATAACCTCATCGACCGGAGGATTCCTAGTTTTAGAAAGAGTACGTCGCAGAGCTTCGAAAGCGGTTCGCATCTGCTCGATAGTAGGATTCTTCGTCAATATTTCGATGATTTCGGCATTAGTCATCCGGGCCATTGGAGCGGCTGAAAATATAATGATTTTTTCCAAGAAAGATCGTGTACCGTTTTTAGGCTCTCCGTCCGAAACCTCAGAAGACTCGTCATCGTCTTCAATGTTCCTCCTCTTCATAAGTAGGTCGGCATTCTTCTGCTTCCTGATTTCCACACTGCATTCAGTCCGGCGTCGACGGAGTTCCTGCAACAAGAATATTGAGTTAGAAGGAACGAAGAACAAACCTCGTGCTTTCCAAGGTTTTTGTACTGCTTCAGACGAGCGTCTTTGTCTTCGCCATTCTCTTGAGAGGCTCCGTTGACTTCGGAAAGAGGCATCGCTCTGCAAATTGCTACAAATAAAGCTAACGTGAAGCAGCAGAGTCAAATGAAAGGAAGAGTTCTTAGAGACAAGTAAAAAGAAGAAACCTTTTCGAAAAGCACGAAGAAAACAGCAAAATGGCGAAATCGGAACCAAACAAATTAGAAAATGAGCTTGCGAAAAATGAACATTCGAGATTGGCGGTTTCCCGCCCATTTCGTTAGCGGCTGCCGGTAAATACGCGCCAACCGGGGCTCCAATCAAACGGTCTTTATGTAATTTTTCTTGTTGTTTTTCGAGTTTACTGTTAAAAAACGAGTTTTAGATGAATAACTACCGAAAATGTGGGCGGCTGCTGTCAACTTCATCAAAAGAACTCGCCCAAACGAAAGCTCCTAAAGAAATGAAGGCCGTTTTAAAGAAAAAGGTATGACTTGTTCTTATTCTCACCGAAAATCTTCATTTTCAGGTCAACACAGCCGTCTATGGATGTGGCTTATCAGCGTCTGGATCGCTGTCCGTTCCCAAGTAAGCAGATCAACGTATTGTCTGTAGCTTCCATTTAGACTGGTAGTAAGCAATCGCTTTGTGACGTCTAAGCAAGTGGAAAATCCTATTAGGATCTCGCAGCTGAATACCTGGGACATTAAACACGTAGCAGCAGGCTTCGGCTTCTCACTATTCGCGTCGGATAGTAAACTTTACGGCTCTGGACTCAACAACAGGCTCGTTGACTTATATTTCCTAACAAATTTCTTCAGATATCAATTGACTACGAGGAAAACCACCGATAAGCCGCTAGCCGAATATTACATTAGCTGTAAGCTGTTACGTCTGCCTGAAGGTAGGTCCTTTTCCTGCTGAATGCAATGGAAATCTTGCAGATTCGAAAATACTATCCATCTCGTCTGGAAGAGCACATTCCCTTGTCGCAACAACAGCCGGTGTTTATGCTTTTGGAGAGAATTGTCACGGACAATGTGGACAAAATCCGGAGCTGAGGAAAGAAATGTTCGGGGTAAGTTGTCGTTATTCAGCCTATTTAAAGAAGAAACACGCATGCATCCATTGACAGCTATCAAGCGTAGTAAAACTCAAATTGCATAAAAGATTTGACAATTGACAAGGTTTGAATTGAAATGAAGAAGCAAGTAAGTTGTACCGGCCTGGCTGATCAATCTAATACTTTCCCTATTACAGACTGCTGATCAAGAGCTACCACGTGTCCAGATTCCGTCAACTTCACCGGTCAAAGCCGTACATTGTCTTCTGGACACCTCTCTTGTCCTAACAGAAGCTGGCGAGGTATTTGCTTTCGGATTGAACGAAGATGGCCAGTGTGCCAACGGATCACAAGGACTTCAATGGAAGCCTACAAAAATTACAGGTTCGTCTTATTTTTGGTTACATTTCTTTCCTTTTTTACAGGAGAAGCTTCCGACGTGAAGATCAAGGCAATATCTGGAACTTCTGACACCCCGATAGCAGTATCCGAAGACGGGAATCTATTCATTTGGGGACAATGCGAATATGGACAGCCGTTATTACCGAATATCGACATCCTGGTAATCATAATTTCATTATTATCAAATTCAATAAATTCAGGCCAAGCATTCTGTCCACGTCCCCCTTTCGAACAAGAAGGTAATCAGCGCAGCAAGCTCTTCCTCGGCTTGTTTAATCGCCACAAGTGACGGAGAAGCCCTTGTCTGGGGAGTAGGTCTTCTCGGAATGGGACCAGACCTGCAGAGACAAGGACGCCCGCTAAAGATGGATCAGCCGCTGTTTGACAACGAAAAGGTACCGTATTTATAAAACTTACAAGGTAATGCTTAGGTGATACAAGTAGTAGCCGGAATAACGTCATTTGGAGCAGTGAACGCAAAGGGAAGGATGTACGTCTGGGGACAGAACAGGTAATATTTTTTTGTTGCTCTAACCGGCTTTTTTACAGATTTGGTCTTCTCGGGCTAGGACACAAGAAGGACCAGTATTTCCCCTTCCAAGTCTCGCTCCCGGCCGATGTGAAAAAGGTCTCAATAGGAGCTGATCACACTCTTTTTCTTACGAAATAGGTTTGTTTTTGTGAAAGTCTTTCAACGGGTATAAAAGTTAGATTATTGTGTTTTTCAAACAGAATGTGTTCAATTCAGTTGATATCTCTGTCGTTTATTTGTTTTACTCCAGCAGAAACTGTTTCAAAATCTCTCCACTGTTTTTTGTTCCAAACTTGTGATTTTGACAGTATGTCTGAAAATGACGCAACTCGATTTCTGACACTTTTTGAGAAAATCTATACCTCTTTTCCAGATGGCTTTTATTGAACGAGCTGCCGGTCTCGTTGTCTACCGTCGCGTCGGTGGAGTAGTCGAGTATCTGCTCCTACAGGCCAGTTATCCGCCCTACCACTGGACGCCGCCGAAAGGGCATGTGGATCCGGGAGAAGACGAGTGGACAGCAGCGATTCGCGAGACGGACGAGGAGGCCGGAATCAAGAAGGAACAGCTGTCGATTCATGAGGACTGTCACGAGACTCTGAAATACGAGGTTTTTTTTTTCTTTGTTCCGCTAATGTACATCCGTTGGCAGGTACCAAAACGAGGAAATCCGAGCCTGAAGGTCCCGAAGACGGTCAAGTACTGGTTGGCCGGACTCAAGGACGTAAAAGATGTCCAACTGTCACATGAGCATCAGAACATGAAGTGGGCTCCACTGGAAGAAGCTATTAAGATCGCCGTCTATGCCGAGATGGACGGTCTGTTCCGCAAATTCGACTCGTATCTTGCCGAGCAAAAGTAATTGTGATTTTTTTTATCTATAAACAATTGTGAAGTTCTCTGTATCCAGATCCTTCAGACGCCTATACATACACCTGCCTTGCGGCATTTCTAGACTCTGATGGATCACAGATAGTGGGTCTCAATTTCCGCCGCAAAGATGCTATCTCTTTGAGAGTGGAGGAATGGCGCAGTGGGCAGATTTATGCACCTCCTCGACCCGCCCGCGGCACGATTGTGAATCAGTCTTCTCGTTATCATCCAAACGTCGTTACCGGTTCCAATTTCGTTTCCTGGCTAGAAAAAGGCGCGAGAGATGATAGCGGTACAATCAAACGCCTCTCTCTATCATACATGCTCAGGTGGAAATTGTCAGCCTCAATCTCATTGTTAGAATTCTGGTATCAATTTAGCGTAGCAACCAACTTTATTACGATTATGTGAATCCATGAGCAGCAAATCTTGTAGACCTAATGTTTCCAGACTTGAACAAGACTGCGGCATTCGAATCGAAAAGCACTCTAAAAAAAACTCGTATAGTCCATTATTTTCCCATTTCAACAGCGAGCGTTCGAAAGCAGCCGTCCGCGAGTGATAAGCAACCATGGCTGTCATTCTGTTCCCGATAAAGCAGAACCTCGCTTCCAGGTCCCACCTATTTTGTCAGAAATAGTACTGGAATGCGGTAGATGATGTTCGTATAGTGATGCAAAGATGGTTATCGGGTTGTCTTATCGACCCCGCAATAACATTTCTCCCCGGCCTGAAACTGCCCCTCTATCTCTGGGTCCCGCCTCTAACGAGGCACTCTTCCTGATAACTAAAAGATAAGTTAGCACACGAAAAGTTCGAAGCCTCTCCTTCTGCTTATCTCTCTTCTTCTTCTTTTTTGAGCAAAAACATCATTTTAGTCCAAATGAATCAGATGGCCCAGGAACAGTTGGGCCAGATTCTCAGGGCTATGATTCTATCCTCTATGGAACGTCGTCCGGCTGAAGTGGAGCTACAGTGTGGAGAGACGCGTGGTCCATACTCAATCAAAGAACTGGGAGCAGAGGGTTCAGACGGCGAGAACCAGATTACTGTAAGTGGTAAATAAAAAAGCACTTTCAATGAGTTCAGTTACTGGATCAACTTGGCCTAAGCCATCACTTTGAGGTAGAGTCAAGAGACCCGCTCCTTCGACGAATCAAAGGAGTCACAGATGCCCGTTTGGCTAACTGTGTCATCACTCATACAGGTGTGTATCCGGTCCTCTCTTCATGTTGCGTAACCCCGTTGCTGTTGATAGCTCACTTATCTTTTTGAGGTGTGCGTCGTGGGGCACAGGCTCGCCATCCGTTATCAGCCAAAAAGATAAAAGACTGGGACCTATTTTGCACAACTAACGTTTTTACTCAGAAGATAAGTTTCAGACGACAAAATACAGATGGTCGTGACGAAAGACATCAGAATGGGACAGGATCTCTTGGCAGCATTTCTTCCTCAGCATCTTCCTTCCACTGCTCAGGAGGATACGGAAAAGAGTTAGTTATAGTCTATCCAATTGAAAGTTTACTGAAGGCTTACTGTAGAATTTTTTGTGGCGGGACCAAGCGTACCAGTCCTTTAAATTTGAGCGGCGTTTCTTCACGATTTTGTCGTTTTTTTTCTATTTCACTATTTTTGTTGCTTTTTGCTTTTGGAGGATGAAATCCGTGTTTGCAAGACAATATAACGCAGAAAAAAAACATGAGAAGCAAGAAATTTAAAGGACTGACGCGCTTGGTCCCGCCAAGAAAAATTCTACAGTAAGCCCTCAGTGAACTTTCAATTTGGATAGACTATATTATCCTGTACTCTTGTATTCCGTAATCCGGGAACTGCTCACTCTGGTCACTTTCAGAACATCCGTGTCTTCTGTGCAACAATGCCAAGTTCAGTAGCAGAGAGCGTCTCCTAGCCCATCAGAACCTCTACTGCTCCAAGTGTGAGTCTCTCTCTATCTTTTTGATCTTTTCCAAACGGCCTCCTCCGGAGATTTCCTCGCGCGATAACACTCCTCCAGGGGAATGTAGTAATCTTTTTCAGCTGCTCTCAATGGTCTACCGTCAACATCTACCTCTCTTCCACCTGCTGTAGTCGCCCAGCCGACTATTCAGACAGTTCCGAATGTGGTCCTGCTTCCGATGGCCATCCATGATCAGCCACAAGCCGACATAGTCCAGCTTCTCGGACCGCCTCAAACTGTCGTTCCTGTGGCGATTGGTCGATCAGCTCTTCCTCTGATGCAATGCCCACTTTTCGTTCAAAGCGCTCTCTGTTCAGCAGTTACAGTACCAGCAGGACTGACCTATACCATTGGATCCTGTCCAGTCACTGTCCCGATCGCATCGCTCGACACGCCATCTTCTACTGTCGGGCAAAAAAGACCAGTTGGACCATCTCCGCCCTTGGATCTGTCCAAAAGGCCGCGTTTTGAAGCTACACAGCCAATAAAACCGAGTTCTTCGTCAGAGGTAGAGAAGCCATTTGTCTGCTCATGTGGCGTGGCATTCTCTGCTGAAAATACTCTGAAAGCTCACCAACAATTCTATTGCAAAGATGTTGAACGGACAGAAGAGCCGAGAGAACCGCAGAGAAAGGTAAGATTTTGAAAATAAAAACTGAATCAGATTCAGGTTCCTTCCCGTTGTTCCCAGTGTGATTTCGAGCCTCAAAGCGTCTCTCAACTATCACTCCACGTTCGAAACTTCCACAGCGATGTACAGGCTTACGTTTGTAAAGTATGCGGCTATCGTGGATTCAGGTAAACCAAAAACAGAATCTAGCTTATCACATTTCAGTCTTCGCGGCATTCGAAGTCACATGCGGTCTCATCCGAATCTGAACGACATCAGATTCGATGCCCTGCTGGCCAGTCATGTGGCACAAGTCAAGGCAGAATTGGGAGAGATCATAGACGATTCAAAGAGTGCATAAATAAATACTTTGCGATTAAACACTGCTGCTTCATCACAATTTATTGGGAAGCTACTATTTCACAGCCAAGGGAGTATCTAGATCTTCGTCGGGATTTCGATCAGTGGATTGACGCCGAAGATGGAAGCGAAGAGCAGCTGGAGTCCGAAGATGACGAGCACGTAGCTGAACTGGACCATGCCGGCCGAGAACGCCTTGTCCTTTTCCGACTGACAAGTCAACTGAAGCCGAGTTTTTGATAAGACTTTAAAATGTTACCTGGAAGTGAAGGGCGAAGAAGGCCGAATGGATTGCGACCGCGAGAAAGACGGACATGGACAGGTATCCAATGGGCAGGAGACCGGCCAGGAGGCCCAGAGTAGCGGCTAGAGCGGATCCGAAGGCGAAGAACTGAATGCGATCCATGTCGACCAGAGGCGTGGCGAGAATCTCGTTGTCGATCAGGAGAGCGAAGACGAGGGACGGGATGAAGTGGACAGCTGGAGCCATGCTGCTGGTCGAGGGCATCAGATGGCCAGCCAGAGTACCCAGCGAGAGAGACAGACCGAACAGGAACGAACGACGATCCATGTCGTCAAGAGCTAGAAGACTCGGAGTTATGAGAATGAGTCGAAAGACAAATAATGTGACACTAGTTCGAAAAGGGAAAGAAAAACTGACCGGCATTCTTGCGAATCACCAGGTAGACGTAGACGGGAATGGTGAAGAGAAGAGCCACTTCCACGTATCCGTCAAAGATCCAGCTCATCAGACCGTTCAGAGCGTAGGTGCCGATCATCTGTCCATATGAGAGTCCCGTCATGAGCAGACTGACTCCCAAGTAAGTCTCGACCAGCGTATTCTTCCAGTCCTTTTCCAGTTTGGCTATTGGCTCCGTCTGTGCCCAGGCCGTGCTGACGTGGTCGCGGAGGTCGTAACTGGCCGGCTCCAGGATCTCCTTGGTCCGCTCAGCTGCCCTAGCCACTCGTTCCCCAGCCAAGAAGACACCGTCGTAGTAGGCGATGAAGCGGCGACGAAGAGTTTCAGCCGTAGTCGACAGCTGCTCCACATAGCGTTCGGCGACGTCAGTCATCTGAATGGATCTACTGGAGAGAGACAGAACAGAACTAACTTTGTTCCAAGGGAGCAAATTGTCGAAATATCAATATCTTTGAATTCTTTCTCAATTATAAACGTTTTTTAAAGCGAACTTGAAACTTTTCTATAAAAAAAACCATATAAGCAAAGTTTAAAGTTTTGCAAACATACAAAAAATGGCAAAGTTTGTTGGCAATTAAAAAAGTTTCGAACAAAAAGGCAATTCAGTCCAACTCGTGCCAGCAGCAGCAGAAGTCATCATGGTGGAGGAGGAACGGGACAAGGTCACCAGCTTCATCGACAGAATCCTGGGAGTGAACGACGTCAACAACATGTCGCTGACCTTTGCCATCCCAGCCGACGAGATGATGACCATGGTTCGACGGTGCCAGGAGATTGTCAAGAAGCAGCCGGTCATGATCGAAGTCAATGCGCCTGTCAAAATATGTGGCGATGTTCATGGCCAGTACGGAGACTTACTGAGGATTTGGAACAAGTGCGGCTACCCGAACGAACATCCCTATCTCTTCTTGGGAGACTACGTAGATCGTGGTCGGCAACAGCTCGAAGTCATCTCCGTTCTCGTCGGATTCAAGGTTGCTATGCCCGAGTCTTTCTTCCTACTCCGCGGAAATCACGAGGTGAGAAAATTTTTTTATTTCCGAACAGAAAGGAACACGGTCGTGAATCCTGAAAGTTGTCTTTCAAGGTTAAGCTACTGGTTTCATGAAATCTGCCTCACCTAGCTGGATGCCAGGAAAAAACACTTGATTGAGCAGTTTCCTCTGAACAATTACGACCTGAACTGTCTCATTCAGTTGGCGAAAGTTTTTGTTTTTTACTTATCAGGTTTTGGAATCGTGTGAAGTTAATGAGATGTACCCGTTGTTTGAAAAAACGAAACTTCTTTTAGTGCTCGTCAATCAACAGAACCTATGGATTCTACGATGAGTGCAATCGTCGTTATAAAACCGCAAGACTCTACGACGCCTTCCAGGACTTTTTCAACTATCTGCCTCTCTGTGCCCTCGTCGGAGGAAGAATCTTCTGCATGCACGGAGGCATTTCTCCGCTTCTGACCTCCTGGGATCAACTGGAAGACGCAAAAGTCTGTCGACCTCTGGAACCGAGTTCGCGCAGTCTTGCCTCAGATCTTCTCTGGTCCGATCCGGACCCGAATGTGGCTGGCTGGGCCAAGAACGGACGAGGAGTCAGTGTCACGTTCGGAGAAGACGTCGTCCGCGAATTCTGTCGCAAGATGGACATTGATCTGATCGTCAGAGGACATCAAGTCGTCCAGGATGGCTACGAATTCTTCGCGGATCGTCATCTCGTGACCGTCTTCTCAGCTCCCAGATACTGTGGCGAGTTCGACAACGCGGCTGCTGTGATGTAAGTTTTGTTTCACCTCCATCTAAAATATGATCTCAGGAATGTTTCTACCGATATGAAGGTCTCCTTCGACGTAATCAAGGCCAGACTAGCTCCACCCAAATTCGTCAGCAAGAAGAAGAAGCAGTAGAGAGTGATAGCCAACGTGGATACAATAAAAATGCGGCTTGAAACTGTCTTTAACATATCTCCTTTTTCCTGAAAACAAAGCCGAACTGCCCCATCGGTTACTTGAGTTCATTGTTAGAGAATCTGCAAGCAGGACCTCTGTTTACAATTTGCTTGTTTTGATTCCTCCTTATCCGTTATCAGTCTGTCGTCCTAACCCAGAGAGCCCCCTTTCTCCCTCCTCTCTACAGATTCCGGTCGTGTTGTCCGTGTGACTAAGCTGTCCCTTCTTCTTGAGGAACAGATAAGAGAGCACCAGCCATCAAATTCCGTTCCTTCTCCTCTCCTCATCCAAAATGACAAATCTCTTCTGTTTTCGGGAGAACAAGTACACTTATTTTGGCTGTATTCCTATTGTGGTGACTTTGAGAAAAAATTCGGAACATTAAACTGTTTTAGGCAGCCCTAGGCTTGGCCGTCTTCATAGCATTTGCCACTCAATATTATGTTAGTATCTTCTTCCTAATTCAGCACAACTGGTTCTGGTTCATTGCTCTAGCAATCACTATTCCGGCTCATGCCCTGCTCTTTTGGGCTATCTATAGTCGAAAAGCCATTCTTTTCTATCCACTCATGGCCTACGAGGTGAGGAGAGAAATCACGAGACGAAAAAATCTATTCTATAGGGACTATTCATAACGCTGTTTATCGGCTGTACCGTCTGGATGATTGTGGAGCAGTTCAATCCCAGCAGCAGCTATATATTCGGAGACTGTGATGGGGACTGCGACTACTGCAAATCTCGTAAGTTTTTTCAATTGTTTCTGATAAATAATTCATTACTTTTTCTGTTTAGATACTCGTCTTTTGGCTGGAATAAACATCGGAGTCTTCACCATCTCAGCCATTTTGAACGTGTTTGTTCTGGATGTTTTCTTCAGGTTCCGCATTTATATTGATTCCGGAAGTCACAGGTAAGAGTGACTGTACTCTCCCGACTCATATCCTCTTCTAGACCAGCTGTGAACGTAGTCTCTGATCAGAGCCGGCAACATAGTTCGACTTACAGGTTACCGTATTTCTTTTAATAGAAGCACCCCTGTACGCAATTACGTACGCATTTTTTCGGGGTAAAGACGTAATTTTTCAATTTATATTTTACCAGCCGCCTTCGGCGACTTCGTCGCCTTTATAGTCTGTTCAAGAAAAGAGAACAGTTTGTGAATCAAAGCTGATTTTTTCAGCTGAGTAGCAACGTTTTTATGCTGTTCAATTTTTTTTTGAACGGATTACTCTCAATGCTCCAGTAACTGACGTTTCTCGCATGAAACACAGCGATACGATAAACACGATTACTTCGATCTCTTCTGATCCCTTCTCCAGTCAACCGGTCCCTTCTTAATCCCCTAGCGGTTATCCTGACTCTATTTCCTACTCACAATAATTTAGCAAAAATATTTGGCGAGGAGAGGTGTCGAACCCGGGTTGTCTGGGTGAAAACGGCGACTCTTAACAATCACCAAAATTTGAGGTCCCGGAGAAACAAACAAACAAACATCCAAACAGAGTCCACCACAGACACCATTGCGTTTTAGATAGTTTAGATTTTTTCTTGGTACCTGAGATGTCTATCTGCATGGGAAAACTATTCGGAAAGTTGGAAAAAAAATTATCAACCCGAAAAAAATGCATACGTAATTGCGTACAAGGGTGCTTCTATTAGAGCTTTTACGGCATTCGTACTCACTTGTTTCTAACCAGTTGCCTCTTAGGCCTCCAACTAACAGCATGCTGTACTCTCCTGGCAATGTCTACCAGCCACAGCCACTGCATGTACTCACTCCTCAGCCGCAACAACCCCACAATCCATCCTATCAGCCGTATCCGACAGTGCGGGGAGCCACAGCTGCGGCGTATCCGACTGCCCCAGTCAGTCCAATCCACAACATCTACGAAACACCTCCACCGGCATATTCGCAAGCTGTTAGTGAACAAAAGTACTGAAACAAAGCATAATTCGATTGTACTTTCTTTCTTCGTTGAAGAAAAAATACGCGCTACAAAAATAGAAGAATGGAGAGATCGCCTCATCTGAGTTGGATTTCTATATAGAACACCCTCCCCAGTGAAATCCTTCGCGAAGTGTTGGAGGAAAGTGCGGTACCCATTGACTTTGGCAAAGAGGACTCGACTTATAGTCAGGACAGCTTTTTTTGGATCAGAAAACTGGTCCAGCTGCTATATTTTACGTAAACTGAAATGGGTTCTTTGAACGAAGCATTAATTTATTTGCAATCCTTCAAATTGAGATCACTTGATACTAACAGTATTTCACAGCCAAGGAAAAGATCCGTCGTGTAAGAGTCAGAAGAAAATGCGGGAGGGAAAAAGGAATCTGAATATCGCGGTAAAATGACAGAAATTTGAAGATTAGTCGATCGTGATCGTGTCGTCCAGGCAGAGAATTGACACATCTGCTGCTTCCTAAATTGTCCTTTGATATTCTTTTGAGTTGAATATATAAAAAGCAACAGAATTGGAAAAGAACCAACCTCGAGCGAGACGACATTCTCATCGTCGGCATGGTCGTGGTGGGCGAAGACGCAAGCTCCACACAGGGTCCGCAAAAAAATTCTATTTTCCTTTCTTTTCAATGGACTCACTGAAACTTTCGGACAAATTTCACATTGAAGAGCTCGGTCTCTCCGTACTTGGAGTCGACATTCTTGGCAGATATCGTACTGAATTATATGTTTAGACTTTTGATGCTCTTGCCAGGCAATTCGAAGAATCTTTTTCGAGTGCTTCCAATGGAAAACGAGAGGCATTGATCTGTTCCATCAGTTTGGTCTTTTTCAGCTCGAAAGCAGCCAGTTTTTCCTTTCTAGTGCTCTCAAATTGGGTGATCTTTTCCAATTTCAGCCTATTTTCTTCCTGAATCTCGGCAATTTCTTTCTGGTTCTTCAGGAAGTCCTCAACCACGTCTTATATTGTTGTCAAGTCAGCAGGCTTAAAACTAAACCTTGTAAATAAAAATGGGTGACTGTTCCTGCCAAGATCGTCTTGTCGTCAATCTTGATCAAATCACTGAAAAAAGAACTCTAAAAACTAGCTTTCTTCTTACGGATTGTCAATTCCGCACTTGTTGCACATTGCGTTGTGATGGATCATCGAAATTACCGGACGGTGATCTCCAGTGTCTAAGAAAGGGTTCAAAGGGGAAGAAAACACGTCTACCGAACTGAATTCCACATTTTGGACAGTTGAGAACCATTCGAACGGCGCAATTGAGAAGAATGTGAGTCTTGTTCACGGTAAAAAAACGCTTTTATCCAGTTATCGATTTTCAGAGCTATCATGAGAACGATATGGAAGAAGAAAGAAACGAAAAGAAGAAACCTTCAAATCTTCATTGTTGCTAAGTACTACACGTCTACTTGAGAGGAGCAACGGTCTTTCCTTTCTCGGTATAGGCAGCAGCCAGATCCTGGGGACATGTGTGCATGTATCCCTTGTTGCTCTCGCAGATCTCCTTCATGCGGACATATGGGTCGTAGGTCCTGAAAATTCAACGGTTAGATTGAAAAATGTAACGGTTAGATTGAAAAATTCCGGTATTTCACAAATTCTCGGGCTTTGCGAAATAGCGGGCTAGTATGTATGTTTACAAGGAACAATCTTTGTGGTTTAGCATCGGAAATCGGTCTGGCTGGGGTCGAATTTATGTTTCTTTTAAAATAGCCTCAACTTTTAAAGGTTTGTTCATTTTTTTCACAGAAGTCCGATAAAAACGTAGCACTACAGAATATTTCTGAAAGAAACTCACTTGAAAAAGTGCTCGTACTTGTCATGACGAGGCTGGACGTATCCGAAGTAGAAGGCTAGAGTTCCGGCAACGGAAGCGGCAAGCGAGATGCCGATAGTCTCAAAGAAATTTATAGAAAAGAACAAAAATATGGGCCTACCTTACGTCCATAAGAGTGAAGCATTCCACGCATAGCAGCTGGAGGAGCCATCCTCTGAAAATTGATTTTGTGGATTGAACAACAGTTTTTTGGAAGAAAGACGAAGAAACCGGGCAAAAAAATGAACAAAACGGTGAGAATTCATTATTGTGGGTTAGCTCATGAATACTTTTGACTAAAAACGATGCTTTGTACTGCATATCGATAAATATTGAGTAATTCAGGTTTCCGGCTATTTTATATTAGCAAAACATTATTTCTTTGGCTGAAAATAACAAAAAAATGAGGAAAGCAAAGCGTTGAAGGACTTTATCACGAACCACCATACCGTATTCTCATTGGCCAGCGTCGAACTGAAAATGACGTACGCAATATTACGTTGCTAACCGCCCGTTCAAGTTAAAAGCGCGGGAATTTGAATTTTCTTAGGACACACATTTGCATCACAAATCACACCGAAATGATATTTCCAACGGCACGAAAAGGTATGCCTACAGCCGTCACCAGAACTGTTGTTCTAAAATAAAACGAACAGTTTCAGCAGTAGAAAATTTGGTTTTTCTTTCTGTAATTGCCGCATTAGTCTGAAAGTGGTCCTCATACAACTCTTCTAATTTCGGAACGAACAACACATTTTCCAGCCTATCGATGTTCTGCAAACTTGCAAAGCAGATCAAGTTCTACAAATCTAAAAGAACATTTCAAGCTGGTAGACTCCTTGGGTCCAAAACAATTGAGCCAATAGTCGTCACTATGATTTGCTACCAACTGGAACAAGTTCGGTATCTTTTTTAGAACTCTCCCTGAAAGACGATCTGACGAGATGCCACTTTTGAACACGAGCGTCCTCGTGCCAAAGTTGTCGCCGTCTGATGTTATCGCACCCGTTATCCATCTTGACTACACAAACTAAAAACCGGAAATCACACCTCCATGATCGTGTCTGGTAACCTCGTACTTCATTTCAAACAGTTCCTTCTTTTTGCCCTCTTCTTCTTTCATGCCTTCCCTCAGTTTCCCCGGCGAGCAATCCATTTTCCGACTCACGGCACCCGCTCCGACTCTCCAACAAAAGCCTTGAACCTCCCCTCAACTTCCGCGTTTGATTTTCTGATTAAAAGAACGGGAAATTGAGCAGCTGTGCTGTCGGTCGATAGGTTTCGAGACTCTAGGCGTCATGGTTCTTCGCTCTTACCTTGTAACTTTTCTTTATAAGCTTGTCCGCTTTTGAAAGTTCTTTACTTTTACAAGTTTTTAAACAAAGTTTTGCTTTTTACAGTACTTGTCCAATTAAAAGTTTCTGTAGAATTTGTTCGAACAAAAGTCTCCTCCTTCAGCATGTCCGTCAGACGAAATGTAGGACCTTTTCAATTTCCACATTTCCTTCGCAATCTTCACCCCTTTTCTACATGTGATCACCGATCAAAACTTTTGCATATTGTGAAAGAGTTCGTTTAGTCTAGTCGCAGATGAATAACAGCTTGATTCATTGCCATCTGTCCTGGACAGACTAACATTTCGGAATAACTATAGCAAGCTCCTCCCCTTTTTCAGTTTGTCGACCGTTCGGTCACTCTCGCCAATTTACATTAGAGACTCTTCCAGTTCTTTGGAACAGTGTCTGTCGCTTGCTTTCCACGACTATTCCAGTCTCTGTCCCTGAACTTACTTCCAATCGATGTACTCTTGTTCTTTCTGATCTTCCGAACCTTATCTGTACCGTACCCAGTCTATCTGTTTTTAGCCGATTTTTTTGGGTATCCTACCGTTTGAAACTGTCTCTCTCCTGTCTTTATGTGAGGGCTCTGCTCCTGTTTCTCAACAATACCCAAAAGTTGACAGACTGTCGATGTGCTCCTGTCCTCTGACTCTTCAGATTCAATTCAATGACAGTCTTCACTCGATCTGTATCCCTGTTCTCCTTCAAACAGTTTCTGTATTGTCCTGATCCCATCGACTGTTCATCCGTTCAGTTGGTTCCTCGTTTTTACAGGGAACAGACGTACTCTCTTTTTTCCCAACAGTCTCTGTGAACATCTGCTGTGTACTTTCAATGTAAGAACTATCGATTGCCTGCTTCTTTCTATGCTCCGAGGAAAGCGATCGCGTCCTCTCGAATGAATGACCTATTCATTTTCTTGTTATCTCCTGGGAAGGTGTCGACCGGCACACCTTCTTTATCTCTCCTTGTCACTTCAAAACCCAATTTCAGCCCATGGCCGCACTGACACCTGGAAAGGTCGGAGTCATTCTTGGAGCTCAATGGGGAGACGAGGGTAAGGGAAAGATTCTTGACTACATCATCGACCGCTACAATGTGAGTTAGCTTTTTTTAAAATACGCAAAAAAGAAGTTTCCAGGTTGACGTCGTCGCTCGCTGTCAAGGAGGAAACAACGCCGGTCATACCGTTGTGGCCAATGGACGCAAGTACGACTTTCACATTCTGCCGTCGGGAATCATCTCGAAAAAGTGCGTCAATGTTATTGGAAATGGCGTCGTTATGAACATGGACTCGTTCTGGGCCGAACTGGATACTAATCAGGTGACTTCCGAGCCCGGATGGCAGAAGAGAGTCATCATCTCGACCGAGAGTCACCTCGTCTTCAGTCTACAGGCCCTCGTCGACGGATCTCGCGAGAAGAGTCTTTCTGCCAAGGAGTGAGTCTTTCAACTACTTTTCTTTCAATTCTATTATTTCCAGCAAGATTGGGACGACAAACCGCGGCATTGGACCGACCTATGCCTCCAAGTCCTTCCGCAATGGACTCCGTGTTGGCGATCTGATGGGAGATTTTGAGGAATTCTCTGACAAGTACAGGAGTTTGGCTTCGCACTTCAAGGCCATGTATCCCGATCTGCCGTTCGATTGTGATGCGGAGCTGGCCAAGTTTGCTGTGAGTTTTCTTTCATACTCATCTGGATTGTATCTTGCTAAATTGAAGCACGAAATGTTCAGTTTTGATTTCCAGGTTCACCGTCAGAAGCTGTCCGAGCTGGGACTGGTCCGTGACACTGTCGGCTATCTTCACCAGCAGCGCAAAGACGGCAAGATTATGCTGATCGAGGGAGCCAACGGCGCTCTGCTGGACATCGACTTTGGAACCTATCCGTACGTGACGTCTTCCAATGCCACAGTCGGAGGTGCTTGCACTGGACTCGGAGTCCCGCCCACCTCGATCAGCACCGTCATCGGAATTGTCAAAGCTTACCAGACGCGTGTTGGAGCCGGACCCTTCCCGACCGAGTGTCTGAAAGCCGATGGAACTGCCGACGAGATTGGAGAGAAGCTGCAGCAGATTGGAGCTGAGGTCGGTGTGACGACTGGTCGCAAGAGACGCTGCGGATGGCTCGATCTGTTCCTTCTCAAGCGATCGACTTACATCAATGGATTCACCGCCATCGCTCTGACCAAAGTCGACATTCTGGACTCGTTCCCGGAGCTCAAGGTTGCTGTCGGATACAAGCTCGATGGACAGGAGATTGACTGTCCTCCTGGTGAGTTATACTTTTTTAAACTGTAAACAATTTCTTCAGCCCAAGCCAGTCAGTGGAAGAGAATCGAGGTCCAGTACAAGACGTTCCCCGGATGGCAGCAGACGACGGCCGGTGTGCGCAACTTTGACGATCTGCCGGAAAACTGCAAGAACTACATCAAGTTCATTGAGGACTACATCAACGTTCCCGTGACGTTCATCGGTGTCGGAGCCGATCGCGAGAGTCTCATCGTCCGTCAGCCCTGAAGATTCTCTCCCCTTTATCAACAATCCCAACTGAACGAGTATTCTCAAAAGTTTGCCTTCCCGAAAAATCTGTCTCCTTCCTCTCTCCCAGTTATGTCATAATGTTAGTCTCTACAGTATTATAAAGATGGTGTAACGTGAAGGATTTGTTCTCTATTAGCAGACCAGCTGTTTGACTTACAATTAGTTGAAAACCATAACGAAGTTTCTAACCTCGCTTGAATTGTTCGAGGTCCCGGGCAAACACAGAACCACATACATGTGAAAAGGGGAATTAAACGGAAAAAATGAACGTGGTAGTGGATTGCCTGGAGAAACGTAAGATTCTCTTGAGTTAGAAATGAGTAAAAGTTGATGAGGAATATTAGGTCGAGAGGTAAGCGTTTTCCTCTCGCCCATAACTCCTTCCATTTTCATCGAAGTCGTCTGATCTTTTTTTCAAAATGTAGGTCTACGCTAGGCGGAATTAATCGGCTATATTCAAGATATGGATATTTCATCGTCTGAGAACAGTGAGCCTTTTAATGTTCGAGCAAAACACTATTTTGGCCATAACTCCTCAGGGTTACATCATAAAAAAAATTATCAACTACTGAAAACCTCAGCTCAAAATGACGAACCGAATGATTTTTTGAAAAACGATTTTTGACTTTCGGATCATGTCTAAACTGAAAATGTCCGGATAATGAGTAAAAGTTGATTTGGGTTTGGAAATTTCACGCTGAAAGCAGGGTTCGAGTCCGCCGAGAGGAAATCTTTTTGTAGAGCACAGCTGACGACGTGGAGCTAGAATAAACTGATGTCTTTAACTTGTCATCACTTGTCGAGATTTCAGAAAGAACGTTTTTGAGTTTTTCGAAACACAGTTACACAACGGTCCTTTTACCCAAGTAGCACGTCATGTCCGACATTGCCAAGGTATTTCTACTCTTACTTCTCCTAAAAAAAGTTTGCAGAACCTCTTCGCTACACTGGAGAAGAGACGGACGGAACGCAGCTCTCCCTGACCATTCCGTTCAAGCCGAACCCCAGTGGCTACACCGGCCCGGCGACCGTCCTTTATCACATGCGTCTGGACAAGCTGGAAGAGGACGATCTCGTCTGCAAATTCTCGGAAGAGATGTTCTCCAAGTCGAACAACAAGGATCCGTCATTCGACAGCTTGAGGACGGAGGATCTGTTCCCGAAGGCCGAGCACATTCGTCTGCCCGATGTGGAACGTCGCAGTCGTGAGATCGCCGAGATGAACTGCGGTAAGAACTACTGGGATCTGGCCGAGGACTTCGTGTGGAAGCCTTGAGGACGAAGCTAAAGGAGGTGATCCAGATGAAGGGAAACAAGACAACGAGAGGACTGGAAGGCGAGATTAATGTCTACGTCATCGAGAATCTGAGCCTCCAGATGTAAGTCTTTATAATTATCTACTGGGGCTTGCATCATCAGTAGATAGAAATATCACACCCTTGGGAACAATCGTAGTTTCGTTAGAAATCAATCAAACACTATTTATATAATCCTTCAAAACGGGACCTCAAAACTTCTGCATAGGGATGGGAGCGGGCCGAGCCTGGGCCTGAAAATCTCGGCCCGCGGGTAGAGATTTGGAAATTTTTTAGAAAAAAGGGGTGTTTTTTGACCAAAATGTGCATTTTCATATCATTTTTAGTAAAAAAGTTCAACAAAATATAACAGTATTATTATTCATTGATTTAGTTCTAGAATGCGCTAAAATGCGCTATAATATGACCATCTTCATTTTTGGTCATTTTTGGTCCGATCCCGGTCCGACGGCCAAGTCTGGGGACCGGGCCGAGGCGGGCCGGCCCGGGCCCTGAAATCTCGGCCCGGCCCGTTCCCATGCCTACTTCTGCATGACGAAGAAAATAGAAATTTTGTAAGGTAGATGAAGATGGAGGTTCAATGGATGTTCAAGACTCTAGGGGAATATATTCCAACTTGCGTTAGCACTAATTAACCCCTAAGGCTACTTTTATTTTGAAAAAGTATAAAAATAGACGTTTTCCAGTTTGCCAATTATGAAAGTTTGGAAAAGCTTTAAAAAAAACTAAAGTTACCTAAACAAAGCGAGGAAACTGACGTTTTCGAACAATGCGCGCAAAGGAAGTGAGTGCTTGATATCGGTGCTATTACTCACAAACAAAGAGAGAAAATTCCGGGAAAAGGGCAAAGGAAAAAGGGGATAGTAGGTAACTTTAGCCCTGGAAGGGCGTTGCAAACCTTGTGTTTCTAATCATGACTCTTGATTGTTTCAAGACTGACTCACAGTAATCTTGAATCGTCTAAACGGGGAGGTTTCTTTACCCCCCCCCCCCCCCCCCAAACTTGGATTTTGTAAAGATACCGCCTTTTCCAACTTTGACTCACAGTAATCTTGATTCGAGGCTTTTTTGTTTGTTTTTTGGTATTTTTTGGAAAAGGCTGGAACTGAAGAAGAAGAAGCTCAAGAAGAATAGCAAGTAGCTGTCTACTTTTTTTCTAATTTTGATTTATTCGCAATGATCATATACTTGCTATATGTTGCGCCATGCTATCCTTCCATAGATCCGGATCAGTTCTTGCCGTTCTCCTCCAAATTTCTCCCAAAGGCTCCACAAACTCGTCACTCCATCTAGACTTTGGTCGTTTTTTTTTTGCACTTTTCAAGGCATTCGTTCATAAGCTTAGTCCATCGGTCGTCTTCCATGTTTGCAATTTTCCTTGCCCAGTTCCATTTTCTCTTGAGAAATTCTTTCCTTATATCGGGTAACCTGACCGTCTCCTCTAGCCAGTCGTTCGTTCTTCTGTCTAACAATGTTATTCCTACCATTTTCCTCTGCGTTGTCTGGAGCTTCTCTATATCCTTTTGTCGCGTTGGCCACGTTTCCGAAGCGTACAACAGACACGGCTCAATGCAAACCTTGTACAATTATTTTTTCTAATAGCCCAGTCTATCTTAGGGGGCTTGGTACTTAAGGGGTTTGGTGTTAATAGTCTGAACTTTTGTCTGGGAACTTGGGGTGGGAGTCTTCTCTTCTATCAGATGTTTCGGCAACTCTCCTAGTCTCTCCAAAGATTCTCTTCTCGTTAAACCTTCTTGGCAAATACTCCTGAACAAAAGATACCCAGGAACTTGCTCTTATCAAATTCTTTCAATCTTCTACCCTAGTTTTATAGATATTTTCAAATGATGAGCCACATTAGTTCTTTTTATCGCATAGTCAAGAATTCACTGCTCAGCTGTCTCTTGTAAACGAACCGGAACAGTGAGTCACCAACTGGTGTCTTATTTGCTTTCCAAAATTCAGCATTCCTCTTTTCCTTTCCCTTTCCATTCTTCTCATCCCGATGGTAGACGATAAAGCCACCAGACGCGTTTGGGGGTAGTCCCCAGTTCCCGTGGGACTCACGTGTCTCAGTCCCAAGAGAGAGCGGCAGCTGTTTATCCAGAGTATGGGATGAGGGAGACGGAGCAGACAGAGCTGACCTCGTATGACCGCAGTCGACCTCTCCCCCGTTCCCTTTTGCACCCACGATCAATCGAATGAGCGAGATCACATGCCCCTATACACAGTAGGTTACAGCGTGCGCAGTTCTGATAAGATAGACTTTCAGTGTTCTTCGATTGTTCAAAGCACAATCAGGGGTTCCGGAGAGACGTATAATCATTTTCTGGCAGTGAAAAATTAAGGACTTCTTCTTGACTTGACTCATTTCCTGCTCAGTTCCTCTCTCCCTTGTACTCTCGACTCTCTTTTGTCCTTCGAACCTTTGTCCGATAACTCTCGGACTCTTATCAGATAAAGCAGATTAACAGACACATGTCCTCGACGATAAGATGGCAAAAGTAGAGGACTTTCGTTGAAACTGAGCCCGGCTTCCCCGGCCGTATGTTGGCTCTCTCTTGGCTCAATAGGCTCTGAGCACCCACGTCATATTTTCTCATTGTCAGCCGTTTGACTCGACTTTCAAGTACCAAGTTCCTTTAAAAACTTCCTTGTTTGTTCATTCCCTCAAACAGCTATTAGGCTCCACATTTGACCAAAAATCTTCAGAACAAAGCGAATACTCTCGGATCATCAGGTGACTATCACAGCGAATCGACAGAGAGTGCGACCTTGTCTCTCTCGAACCCGTATTCTTCTTCTCCTAAAACCCTCCCACGTGTTACAGGGGCTTTCCTGTACCCTCTCAATATTGCGACTTCAAAAGTCGCGTCCTTTTTGTTCCTTGTTTTCAAAAATAAGCCTCGTCACATGGTTGTTGATTCTTGGGGAAAGCCCCCCTTCTCTTCAAACATGTGTCTTTCATGCGTCTGTTCTCTGAATAAGACAGAAAGTTCGTTCTTAGTTCTCAGATGTATGATACGTGACATAGACAACGTATCTTATCTCTGTCTTGTTAGGAACCCCGAACCCATTGGGGGAACTCCCCCGTTCCAGTGACAGTTTGTTGGGACGGGAGATGTTTTTCTGGATTGTTCGCTGGACAACATATGCGCCTCTCTCCAACTTTTCCTCCTTTACCAGCATGTGCGGAACATGTGGCACCGACAAGAGATAGGACCACCATCCCTTATGACTTTTCAAAAAGGAGAGACACACCCTCGCTCCTGGTCTGGACAAAGGACAGTCGAAAATATCCGGAGCACTTGGCAGGAGAGCTAAAGAGGGACAGGAAAAGGTCAACATGTTCGAACATTCCGGAAGGTTCCGCTCATTTGTCCTCATGCTCAGTCTTCTCTCTTGTAAACACTTATGAACTGTTCCAATGACCTGTTTACTGTTAAAACTTTCATAAGAGAAGGGGTCTTGTCCCCAGCGACTTGACTATTTGAACTGTTCTTTGATTTCCTCCTTTCCCTCAACCCAGTCTCCGCCTCCGGTGCAAAAGAAAGCAAAACTGATAGCAACAATTGTCTTTGGAGGGGCTACCCCCAGACCACTCCTCTCTCTCCCTCATTTCCTCTTGCTCTCAAAGCTCACATCTCTTTTTTTCAGGATGTACGCTCTGAAATCGGCTCAACGTCTTTCTCGAGCAGTACGCGTCGAATGGGAAGACGGACTGACAGCACAATTTACCTACGTCTGGCTGAGGGACAACGGCTACAAGAGACCTTCCCTTCTGCACCTCGACTTGCATGCTAAACCTGAGGTGAGTCGTTGTATGGCTGTCTAACTGTCGGTGTTGTGGCCTCTCATTAGAAGAATCGTAAACAAAAAACTGAAGAGTCAGTCATTCTTGTGACCAAGTGAAATAAACAAAGTTCAGGCTGTCAAAAACACTGACAACAATCTGTCAGTTGTGTGGCCGCCCTTTCTTCAAGCACAATACTCATCTCAATTTCTACGGGAGCATGCTAGCATCAAACCGAAGAAGATGGTCTGTCCGGCTAGTGAACGGGTAGGCACACTTTTTGCTCGTGCGGGGCGAAGTTCGGGTGCGAGTGCACCTGCTCCCGATTGATTGATAACACGGGGTCACAAGCTTCGTCTTTCAGGTAATGAAAGTGCCGTGGAGGGTGCAGGAAAGGCCGAGGGACAGCAACAGCAGCGGCCATATGGCAGCCATGATCTGGTCAGACAGAGCCGTCGAATGCGGGACAGTCTGGCCACATTTCGAACGCGTTCCCAGCATCGTGACCGTCGAGACAAATCAGCCAAGTGCACAGATCTATGTGGTGGACGCGCTGGCAGCCTGTACAACCATGGCGCGCCAGTTTCCCGAACAGTTCAAATTCCTAGTCGATAATCCAGTAGAATATGAGGATGGTCTCTTTAAGGCGACACATAGGACTATTGAAGTACAGGACAACAAGGTCGTTTCGGTGAGCTTTTCATATTTTCATGGCTGTCTAACTGTCGTAGTTGTGGCTCATAATAAATTCTTCTTCCAGGCCGTGTTCAACAACGATCTACGGAGCAGTGAGATCACGACGGAAATGCTCGACATGATGTATCTCAGCCTGAAAACCCTGAACAAACTCGTCTGCGACCACACAACTACCCTTCTCCTCCAACCGAACGAAATGTTGGTAGTGGACAATTCCCAGGCTTTCCTCGGATGCCCGCCACAGACCGATCGCCGACTGTATCTTCGTCTGTTCCATTAAACATTCCTATTTCCCTACGTGTAGACCCACTCTTTCTTGGCCGACTAGTCGCTCAACACTCAGGATATCCCATTCTATATAGACCATTTTTTTGTTTCTATTATTTGCGTGTATGTATTTTACTCGTTTTGTTATATGAATCTTGCTTCTTTGACTCGCATTTTCATCGGACCGCAATTATGCTCCGTTCCACGAGACGCGCGCGAAACAAAGATAATGGCTGTCTTTAAAATGTTGTCTTTTTTCTCCCATATGTTTACCAAAACCTCTTTCTTTTTCAACAGGACTCTTTCAGATAAAAGATGGATATATTGTTAGACATGGAGCGGGACGTCTGGATCGTCAACACAGCAAAAGAGTCTAAAACTTTTTACAGGAAAGTTGAGATACGTTTGAGTCTCGAGACGAAGCAGTTGATGAAGGTTTGTGACATTTTGGTCTTATCTTATTTTGTCGTTCGCTTTTATGATCGCGCAACACATCGGACCGTGAGATTATGACTCATTTCAGTCTCTCATGCAGCGGAAGAACAATGCGAGAGAAGAAGACTCCGAGGATGAGACCCGTCCATCCCAAAACAAAAGAAGATTCGGAGTATCTATTGAGAACTTGACGTCGTGCAAACCGGCAAGTAGTTTACGTACAAGAGACCACAGTTGCGACAGTTCGACAGTTATAAATGCTATTGTTGTCTAACTGTCGTAACTGTGGCTATAAGAACCATTCCGCAGTTACAACAGTTAGACAGTTGAATAGTTTTTTTCAGTCTGTGAGCCGTGAGACAAAAGAATCAGACTGGCTCACTTCCGAAGATGAAGACGAGGACGAACCCCAAGCAACTATTCAGAAAAATTTAGAATCACTAGACATTTCAAATGAGGACCATCGTCTAGTTGGTTTTTCTCCTTTTCGTTGTTTATTAAGTTTCTCTACAGTTGACTCTTCGGCCTCGCTGCAGCTATACGTCAACTCCTCCTCAAACTTCTAAACGTCCTGTCAATAGAGCAAATTTAGCTTTGGAGTCCTTGCCCACAGAATGGATGGTATCCCGAATCATGTCCGTCTCTTCGAACTGGGTAAGAAATAAATCAATTATTTTTGAATTTTGTTCAGTATCTAGTTTACTGGGACGACTGGAACTTCACCCACTGCACATGGGAGACAAAAGACTCTCTGGAGCACAGTACCGATCTGGTCCGGGACTTTGAGATGTACCAGAAAGGTCGAGAAGCCATTCTCAACAATGTAGTGACAAGTTCATGGTAAGAACAAGTTCTTTTTAGTTTAACCGCTTGTCTAGGTTCAGAGGAGGGGAAGTGGACGTTGTGGAAGAAAACGAAACGAAAAAAATAAAAAGAAAGAAACCAAATCTCCAGCTTCGTGATGTTCCTTACGTTCACGACCAGCTGTCCAACGAAGAACTTGCCGTCAAGATGGCTGATAAAGCTTTCCGAATCCGGATAGGCCTGTGGAAGCTGAAGATCATCGAGCTGGAATGGCTCAAAGTTTTGGACCCACAAGGAACGGGGATCCGTCCTCCACTCTACCTGGAACACATGCATGTCGGAAGCCGAGTGCATAATCTCCCCTCCACTTTCAAGGTAACCGTATTTTTTTGTGGATTTTTTTTTACCACTTATTCAGTTTGTCCTCGACTACAACGTCACCTACAACGCTCACGATAAGCTCATGCAAGAGGAAGAAAAGCCCCATCACTGTGTTCTCGAACCGAAGGAGACGAGATGCAAAGACTGCGAGTGGAAGAACATGACCCAATTGGCCATCACTTCTCCAAGCAGTCTAAATTTCAATGACTTTGACGGAAATCTCACGTAAGACAGATAAAATTAAGATTTATTGATATTCAGGTACTACATCGTATGCTGCACCGAAGCAGGGTGTGTTTGTTCGGGTGGATGGAGAGAATGCAGTCAGAAGATTCCAAAGGTGAGCGACAGTAAAAGAAGTATTAGAATCGGAACGTAAACTTGTCAGAAGAGGTTAGATAGGTGGCCCCGTAGACTCGCATTTGAACTGATCAGTCTGTTCCAGTTGGTTCATTTTACGGTAAAATCATATCACTTTCAGTTCGCTGTAGGTAAAAACAGTCAGAAAACGTTTCAGTATCCCCGAAAGATGCCTCTGGCCATCTTCTACGATCCTCGCTACGAGTGGGGAGTCAGAGCTCTAACAAACATTCCGAAGGGAACCATCATCTGCGAGTACGTCGGTCGATTGATTACCAACGAGGAAGGGGACGCTTACGAAACCACCACCTACCAGGTAAATATATAAACTTGAGTCTTGATTACACTTTGCAGATGTCTTACGACAGTGATTTCATCGTTGACGCCACTCACGAAGGCAACGAGTCGAGATTTCTCGGTCATTGCTGTGATCCAAACTGCGTCGTCGTCCGTATATACGAAAACTCTATGGACATGTCAAAGTGCCATCGGGGTGTCATGATGGCCATCCGGGATATTGTCATTGGAGAGGATCTGACCTTCGATTACCATCCTTCCGATCGGTCCAGACCGCCTAAACACTGGGGAAAATGCCGCTGTGGAGCTTCGAATTGCCGAGGATGGTTGTGATCTTTTTTTCTCTTTTATGCTTTTTCAATTACCGGTAGCTCTCTTTGATTACAGGGAATAAAATTTATATGTAGCTACAAAACATGAGAATATGCCAAGAGATTACGTAACAGACGACCCACACTCGAGAATGAAAAAAAGCTCAATCACAGATGATTTGAAGGCAACGAGTAGAAGGCAGATTTTTGGGGGACAATTAAGAGATTACGGGATGGGAGACTATCACAGACAACTAGAATTACACACTGGATAGACCGCGTCGGGGAGAAGTAAATATAAAAAATGTACAAAAAGTGACAAAAAAAAGAAAACTAAACCGGTGGTGGGGGAGGTTGTGTCGGCAAGGGATTGTTGTGCTGGACGTCCAGAATGTAGCCGGCGACGCCCGTCGTTCCGCCCGTAATTGCTTGCGTCCTGCTGGCTGGCAGGAAAAGATCGTGTCGCTGATCCTTGTACTGTGCCCAGATCGGGCTCGCGTTCAGAATGGCCGTAATTCGTTCTCCTGCCTTCAAGTCCAAGGCTGCAGCCTTTAAAGTATCGACGATTTCGGCTCTGGCTGCCGCTGCATTGGAAACTCCTGAACATGTTTTTATAGCCAAATGAGGCTAAAACGAACCAGCCATGTTTCCTTTCAAAATATTGAGCAGATATTCGACCATGCCGCAGTTGAGCATCTGTGAAGCGAGTTCTCCGCTATTGTGCTGCATTAGACACTTCAGGGCGTGAGCAGACTCTCTCATCAGCGCTAAGTTTGATTATTTTAAGAAAAGGCGGAAAATAAGCAAACTTGGCTGATTCTTCATCGACTCCATAATGCCGGGAATACAGTCCGTCTTGGCTAGAGAATCTGCACAGTAGTGATTCTCGGCCAGCTGCTGGAGGATCAGAATGGCTGTTCGGGAAGTGTCGCTATTCTTCGATCGCATCGCAGCACAGAATTGAGGCAGATATCCCTGCCGGGGCAGCTGATCGGCAATGTGCGAATGATGACGGAGCAATTCAACAAAGGCGCTCGTTAGTACAGTCAGCTCCGGAGTCGGACGATGCATCGAGGCCAAAACCCTGAAAAAAGGTATCTTTTGGAAATATTTTGACAGGTCTACCTTTCCAGAAGCTCCGTGGAGAATTTGGTCGGCTGACTGAGCGTCCATCCTGGCGTTGCGATGAAGAGACGAAGGAAAACGCCTCCGACAACCAGCTCTCCCTTTACTGAGTCAGCATAAGCACACCATTCATCCGTAAGTGGCGTCTGTAGATTCTTTTGCTTGGAAACCGAAGAAAACTCACAGCGGTCCATTTAAGTTCCGGATTCGTCGCTTGTCCTGCAGCCAACTCGGAAGTGTTTCTATTGACTAGCCGGTACACTGTATTTCGCGTACTTTCATTCCAAATCAGCTCCGGATGCTCGGTTGTCGAGTCGACCATGGAAACACTGTAATTTCTGCTGTTTTAACCAAAAAAGAGGAACTAACGCTTTGTTGGGATTCTCCTTCAGGGCATCCGAGAATATTGGCGGTAGATATTTGCAGAGGAATCGCTCCCATCGTGGCCCAGTTCCCGTCTGTTTTTCCGACTGTAGCTTTGCCAGGAGCTCTGCCACTTGTAGTCGTTCTCCTGGATCGCGTTCCGAGTTGCAAAAGACGTTGAGCAGGTAGACGAGACCTCCATATTCGAGCATTTCTCTTACGATATGTCCATTCGAGGCCAGCGCGATCAGATTATTCAAAATGATGGAAGTGCAGTCCGGCTGTTGGAAGAGCATCACGAAGAGCGTAGAACACGGGCGGCAGGTTGAAATGTCCGATAAACATTCTTTGCTTCCGGCAGCTGTGCACAAAACCTAAAATTTTGATTGGATTATGAAAAAAAAATTTAACCTTCAAAGTAGCCTTTTGAATCTTTGGATACGTCTTGGCTCGAAGATAGTTGATCAACATCGTGAAATGACCTATCATGAGGATTTCCACGCCTGAAAAATGGCCATTTTTACAGAAAGTTAGTCACTAAGCGTATCAAAACGAGCACATTACATTCAAAACCCACATTTAGGTGTACTTTGTACTGAAAACACGCAAATAGACATGATTAAGAGGATAAAAACGCTCACCTTGGTGACTAGCAAGTAGATTTGAGAGAGCCGTCATGCACATCAGTACTTTATCATCCTTCGTCAGTTTGCAGTTGTTTCCTGACCAGTCAATCGTCGCCACGCCGTTCACGGCTGGCTTTCCGCCCGTCAGCTCTTGCTCGCACTTTTTCATAAAGTCGAGCATGTCCACTGCCACGGCTTTTGGCTCGGCAAAGACGAAATCGGGCTGCTCGTTGTAAATGCGGACGAAAATGTCGCCGACAATCAGCTCCTTGGCACAGACGGACAGCTTGAATTCGGCTCCGAAGAGTTCACTAGTCTGCTCAGACGACGTTCGGTGTCTCTCGACGAATTCCAGCAACTCGGCACGAGTTCCATTGTCCCAGATTAAATAGGGATTCTCCGTGTTACTATTCAGCACTTTAAGCACCTAAAAAGACCATTTTGGCTATTAAAAGCACAAAACCTCGTCGTTACTGCTTGTCCTCATAAGTTTACAGACATAGGGAGTAAGTAGGGCCTTCAGACTGTTCTGTACTCCGTCATTATCCGGAGTCTGCTCACGGAATCCGGCCAGACAAGCCAGCGCTTCACACGACGATCGAGCTAGTCTATTGGCCAGCGACTGCTTGTTGGATTCTTCGCTATGTGCTACACCTGAAAATGGGGATATATTGTTTAAAAAAAGTTAATTTACCTCCTTCGTCGAGAGTATAGTCGAAGTGGAAGAGATGCGGAATCATCTGCCAGAGAATTCCCGTCTGGAACAGCTGAGTCTGAAGGAGAGTACAGACGGCCATCGCACAAATGCATTCTGCCGCTGCTGAAGAGAGTTTCGCCAGATGCTGAAAAGTCCATTTAAATCGGGGGAAAATGACAAACTCACAGGCAACTGAAGCAATCGACAAAGATTTCCGAAAAGAGTAGGTAGTTCGGCCATCCGCTCACGACATCCCTCAAAGGCCGAAGCTGTCGCGAAACAGTTGCAGATGTGCTCACAGACTTGAACAGCCATATCCGTCGCTTTTGAGCTCTCTGTCACCATTGGACAGCACCGATCGAAAGCCGTTTGTAGAGCCTACAATCTTACGGTAAGAGATATAAAAATTTAAGACGAACCTCCAGTCCTTGATCTCGTCGAAGTTGTTCCGCATTCAAAGCGCTGCTTTTCAAGGTATGGTGGCACAGTTCAATCGCAGAGCTTAGCAGAGTTCCGCCACCTCTACAAATTCGAATTCGTTGCGGCAGGTATAAACTATGCTCACTGTTGGAAAAGCGTTGAATCCTTTGCCTCGATGTCAATTGTACGAATAAGTCTATCGTATCCGGCATATTTGTAAACAGAGAGCTCTAAAATAACTTTTTCTGGAATTTCTTGAAAAATAATTTACCTTCACTGTATCTGCTGTAAATAATCGACTGGGCTTGTAGACACAGAACAATTCGATTGGTATCGTGAGTCTTCGACTGGCCGGCTAGACTACTAGTTAGTAGTTCATATGCCGCGTTTATCTAAACTATTTTTTAAAGTCTACAAAAAAGAAGCCTACCCTCTCGAAAGTCTCCCTATATTCTGCCTCCTTGTCCCTCTTATCATCTGGTAGCTTGTCCGGATGATAAATGGCAGCCAGCTTGAAGTAGGCTTTTCTAACTTCGTTCGCGTTAATCGTTGTATCCTTTGGCGACAATTTCAGCATCTCACAGGCTTGCTCGAACGACATGCTCGGCGGTTTCTTGTCCAGTTCCTCATACCAGGCTGCAAGACAGGAGCGAAGGAAAGGAATCTGTACTTTTCGATAAACAGAATACGTGAAAAACTTACGGGATCTCTGATCGGCCAGTCTGGGAAACGCTGCTTGTCGCAGAGATGTCGAAGATAATAGACGTGACAGAAGAGTTCATTTTCCAGCTCCGGATACGAAATGACCGGGATCGGACAGAATTGATATATGGCCTGAATGTGGGGTTGAATAAGGTTAGAAATAAATAAAAAAAACCTTGACATTCGAGGTAAGTCTCCTAGTAAAATCGGCCACATGAATAGCAATCTTCGAGATCAGATTCTGCCGCATCGACGTATTCCAAATAATTTCGGGATTGTCGAATTCGCCGAGAAAGACTTCAGCATATTTTTCGGGGCCGTACTGCTCAAGGTAGAAAGTAGCCGCTTCCGGAAGAATCGGAGCCAGAACAGACTGTCGGGCCTCATCGAACTGGAAAGATACTTTACAATGAAATTAATTAAAAAAGGATACCATGGCAGATCGGAAAGCCTGTTTGAGATGTGTATAGTGAAGAAAGCGAGCAATCGGCAGCACATTTGAGCCGTTGTACATGAGAATAAAGTAGAAGACTCCCGAAAGATAAAGCCGCGGAAGGAACGGATTGTCTTGCATTATCAGCAGGAGAAGAGTCGCAACTCGCTGTACGATCGACGGTTCGTAGGTGATCAAAAGCTGGACGATATGGTAAAGCTGACTGGGATCGGTAAGACGCTGCTTCACGGCCGGCATCGGCCTCACAACACTGTCATATTCGTCTCTGAAATGTTTTTATTGAAAAATATTAAGGAAAAAACCGAACCTGGTCGGGAAGAACTCGCAAAGATGAATAAGAATGTCAAGACAGAGAGAGCAGATTTGCGTAAAGTTGTAGTCTCCGGCAGCCCCTTCCGCAACACAGATCGTCCATCGAAACTGTGGAACGGCGTGAAGTGGCTGCCACATCGCCAGACCATATGCCCAGACGGCAGTCCTCTCGTGAATCGTCTTCTCCGCATAGAGCTCCTTCATTCGCTCGAACGAGAACGCTTTCTGATGCACATTTGCCGAATCAGTGTAATGCCATTCAGGCGTGCCTTCGGCACTCAACTGATCAGCAGAGGCTTCGATTACATTCGTCTGGCTTTGAAGTTGGGCTCTCTGGACGTGTAGATGGGCCAGCGTACAGAAATCGACCAGAAGAGGCAGCACACCGGCTGCTATGAGATCGCGCGAATTGGCCTTGTTTACTACTAGCTTTGAGATCAGGAAAAGCTGAAAAGGGAGATAAAAAACGAATTTCTACAAAATTTACATATCGATCTCTCTCCAACGGATCCCTGCATTTGGCCAGCATCGAGATGAAGTACTTCGAGTCGTGGAAGGGGCCAATCTGATCGAAATGACGGCCGTAGGTTATGGCCATAGCCTTGAGGCACTGACAGCGCATGTCCCTTCTCGTTTCCAGCAAAAATCGGTGGTAAACGTCGTTGAAGAAGGTTGTCCTAAATTATCAGTTTTTTCTGAAAACAGGAAATAAGTACGGATTGTGAATCGGTGTAGCATTTTCCTCTTCTTCTTGTTGTAGAAGTCGCAAATAATAGTCACCGATTTTAATTTCTTCGTCCAGCGAGGGATACGGTATCTAAAATCAGCAAATAGGAAAAAATGAATATTATAATTTGAATTTTCAATAAGGATTTCAAAAAACTCACCACGAACTCCGAGTGATTCCAAGAGATCTGCAGGTCTCCAGCTCGGTCTTTTTCCGCGATTAATGTTCCCTGCTCGGCCTCGATGCATTTGCTGAATTCGGTCCTTGTCCTCTCATTCCAGAGCAGATTGGCTTTGGCGTGGTCGCGATTAAATTCGTAGGCGAACAGCTTCCAATTTACCGTCGGCCGGACGTGTTGACGTCGTCTTCGCAAAACTACCGGCTGTTGCTGCTGATTCTGGCGTGGCTGTAAAAACATTTTTAGTAAAAAAAACGAATAAAAAGACGGACATCACGATTCATCTTGAAATTCAGCTTCTGTTCGAGATCCCAGTGCTGGACAAATCGGTCCAGACCGGCTTCGGCTGTGACCATAAAATGGTTCAACTTTTCTTGAATAACATGCTGTTTGGCCTCGTTCGTAGCCGCTTCTAGGTTGTTTCGCGGCGTCAGATAGTCCGACTCGTTAACTGGCACCTTTTGATCCGAGGAGAGGAATTCTATCAGGCCGCGGGGCTAAAAATGCTGAAAGTTGAAGGAAAAAGTGGAATGCATACCAGACAACGGCCCAGAAGATCCATTGCCGGCTCATTTTCGACGATCCAGAGACTAATCAAATGGCCGCTCAGCTGTTTGTTCGTCAGAGCTCGAAGATCTTTTCCCTTGTACAGAAGGGCTGATTGAAGATGCGAGAGGAAAGCCCCTTCCGTCAGAGACAGAACTTGCATCTGCTTCGAAATTGTCGTGTCGGCCTCTTCGATTATTGCTCGCATTACCATTCCGGCTCCTAAAAACACGTTTTAAGCTAATTTTCGTCAAAATTAGAACAAACCTTTGACAATAGTCATGCTGGGAGAATGGAACAGTCGGTAGAAGCTCCTTCCGCGATCCGAGACCATTTTGATGATTGTGTCGAAGGCAGCTCCTCCGGTCGTCTCACTGTAAGGAGCACAAATGGCGTAGGTTAAAAAGTCCAACATCGAAGTGACGACGAGCCAGCCAGAATTTCTTTTCTGAGAAAGCTTTACTTGAAAAAACGATAACAGCCTAACCACATGATTGACAACCAAATCCAGAAGATCCTCGATGAATTTCGGGGTGGACAAGAGGCTGGCTTTGTTCGTCTGCTCGATGCGGATCTCGAATTCGTTGTGCATCGGATGCATGAGAGCATTCAGCACTTCTATCACGGCATGATCGATGGCTTCGTTCTTCTTGGCCAGGCAGGCCATGACAACCGTCCCCAGCTTTTCTCTAATCGTCGAACCGTCCTGTCTTCGGCTAAAAAACGTAAGAGTACAAAAAAGAGAGGGAAACGCACAAATCGTGTGTGAAAGACTGAAATCCCCATTTGGAAGCGAATAGCCGTCGTAGACACTGTAGCTGTGCCTCGATTTTGTGCACATGATTCGGATCTTCGACCTCGTAAGTCTCGCCAAGAACTGCCTCAAGTGTAGCTACAATCACATTCTCTTTCTTCTCCGTGAAAATTCCTTCCGATTTTGTGTATTTCAGTCCACTGTAGGGAATGTTGGCATTGAATCGTCTGATGAGATCCGAACGCTTCAAGCCGGCTGAAATTGTGATAATTTAGAAAAATGATGGCAACAAATGCTCGGGCGAAAGAAATTGCAAAAAAATAACTTACGAGGAGGAGCTATGACATGACGAAGACATTGAGATTCTCCCTCCATATCCATTTCCTTCGTGTAGGGGATGAGGCGAAGGGCTTTATCGAAGCCGTGGCCGGATAAAAATACCTTAACTTTTTGGTCATCTTTTTCAAAACAAAGAACAAACCTGATCATTTCCAGAGGCCCTAATTCCGTCCAGCAGAGATGCCAAGATCAAGTCTCGTTCATTTGAAGAATATGTCCGACGATAGCCGCTATCGTACTCGATGTAAAACTGCTGAGGGTCCTTTTCCAGACGGGACAGACAGACGATCTGAACAGTTTTCTCAAAATACAGTTCTTAAAAAAACGAACATGTTGAAGGGGAGTGGCACAGATGACCAGATACGACTGTGGATCGCGTTCAATTACACAAGATTCGCTGAGACAGAGCAATCTTCTGGCCGGCTCTTCAGACTTTCTCGTGAATTTTTGGACGCGGAATTCGACGTAGGACGTGAGACATTCATCACGGCTAAAATTCTGTTCAGAAGATGAAGTAAGACTGAGTACCTGCAAAGTCCGAATCTTGTCCTTTCAAAATCTTCCAGCGAGATTGTCTCCTTCTCGACGGGAATCACGATTCCGATATTTTCGGCGGCTTGCTGTTTCATGCTCCTGATCAGATCGTCTCCATTGCTGGAAGAGAAGACATGACGGCGTCTCTGCTCTCCGATTTCCAGCTTGAAACCTCCGGGGCAGTCCGATATCTAAACATTACAAATTTGTGGAAAAACATGCTCTGAAACTTACTCTTCCTATGCTCTTGATCATCTTGTACGGATAGGACTTGACCACTATGCCGTTATTGTTCTCCAGCTGCTCTAAAGCTGCAGCACTGGCTCTCAGAATGACGGGAATCTTCTGACCGCTCCAACTGTGCTTGTAGGCGTTGATAGCCTAAACGTTTTTGTATGTGAAAAAAGGATGAAGCTTACAAAGGGCTGGAAGTTTTTCTCGGCAAATTTCGAGTTGAAACGAAGACAGTCCGTCAGAATATCTGTTGTAAAGTCGGAAGAGAAGCGCATCGTGTCCTAAATTTGTGTAACGAAATCATAATAGACAAGAAACCAACCCGCTTGCCCTGTTTTCTGTAGCTGATCTCGAACATTCCACCCTCACAACCGGCTGTGTTCTTCACTGACGGCTTGATTGCGCAGAAGTCGCCATACTGCCACTAAAAGAGCCGAAATGTACCTTCGAGAATAAGCAAAATGACCTGATTAGTTATCTCCAAGGTCTGTGGATTGTAGGTAGAGATGGCCAACGTTCCAATCGAGAAGATTCGTTTGTATCTGCACAGAAGGCCTTTTATTTAGCAAAAAGAAGAACCTACTTTCCCTTCCATGAATGCTTCACCACCAGGTAGCAGTGAAGATCGCGATTATCTGCCAAAAAGTTCGCCATCGAGGCAGAAAAGGCAGCGGAGACGTCAGTTCTTGTGAGTCACACCAGCGGCCGGCTACTTTTGGATATATTTACTGAAAATGTGGGAAATACAAGATGTTGTTGGTGTAAGGTGAAAATAGTGCAAAGCAAGTACAGGTAATGTTATGAACAAGGCGAGATTATGTTTCAAGAACGGGTTACTAGCCGGTTCTGTTTGGCAAGTAAATCTGCTGCACGGGCAATGAGAAAAAGTGGTATCATAGTTTGAATGAATTTGCTAGGAGAAAGAGGAATAAGAGGTTTTGATAGGGAAACCAAGGATCTGGTGAGCTAAAGGTGAATAAAAAGCTTGGTGATTTTCACATCAATTGAAGAAATCAGACGACTTTTCTATTTATTAGCCAAATATCTTAGCATGAAGATTTCTGGAAAAGATCAGGATGGAAACAAGTTCAAAGTAGCTAGGAGATTTGTAAAATGACAATTACGGAGCATCAGTCCTTGTCAGCGATCAGATTTATTCTTTTTTTATTACTTTGGCGTTGATGGACTCTATGGCAACGGTTGCGATGGCTACTTCATAGAGTTCGCCTGCTTCTGTTCCATTTGACTTTTACTTTTACACTTATTTTCAGAGTCTAGGTCAAAGAGAGCTTAATTTACAAACTCCGTTCCCCTGTCAATCTAAACAATATCCAATTTCAGCGCTTAGGGCCAATGGACGGGGACCCCAGGCGAACATATCTTCTCCGGCTGGCATCGGCCGTATTTGGGCTGAAAATAGAAGAAGAAAAGCTAAAACAAACTGCTCCAATTGATAAATTCTGTGATACAAACACGTCAATTTTAGTCATTTTAAGAAACGAGGTTGGAATAAGCTAAAAGTTGTGAAAAGTTCGTTTCAGAAGGGAATCCAGCTCATAAATCAGGTAAACAACGACAATGTTGCAACATCACGGGTAGTTTTCTACAAGACACAGCCAGTGCCGTTGACAGCAGAAAATGTGAAAACTATAGTCAACGTGGTCACAATGACGGGTCCTCCGGAAGAAGCCTTTTTGAAATCGGTTCAAAATGTACGGACTTTGAGAAAGATGAAACAAAAATTGAATTCTAGGTGTTTAGCAGCAATATAACAACCAATAACAACAAAAACAGGCAACTTGCTTCTGTAGTGAATGAATTGGAGGAAAATCTATTGGCGACTATTCATAGTGGACAGCAGAATGCAGCTCGTGAGTTTTTGTCATTTTTCGCAAAAAAATGAAGAAAAGGGAACACAAAAAATGGAATTTGCGAAGAAAAATAAAATATAACGAGATTTGCATTTATGCACATTTCGCGCCAATCTTCAAACATCTTTGGCGGCAAAATTCAAACATATTCTAGCGGGAACACCCCATTTTCAGATGTAACATCGCTAGAAGACGAGATTCGTCTTTGGAAAGATCGTTCCGACTCGAAGTCTGTAGTTTATGCGGAAGCCCTGCAACCACTGGAGGAATTTATCAATGCGAGCGGAGTGAGTCGTACAGTCCCAATCGAAACACAGCTGTCCCTATGAATCACCCCCGCGTAATGTTCTTCCAGGATCGGCCGCTGCACGAGTTAACCAATCTGATGGAGATCTTTGAAGACGTGACGGATGAACTCTGGGATGCCAAGTACGGAGAGGCCAGGATGAGACAGCTGCTTCAGGCTATGGGTGAGTGGGAGAAGTACCGTACTCCGAAAGACGGACCCCAAAACATTTGCGCAGACTTCCTGAACTCCCTATCCTTTTAGCAAACTACCTCTGTGATCAGATCACCTCCCGAATGGATCCAGAGACTCTTTGGAAGTCAAAAGACGTCCCGGAACAGCTAAAGACAGCCATTGCGCTGTGTGAACAGTGGGAGCAGTCCTGCCAGATGATGACAGGTCAACTGTGGAAAAGACACATTGACGAGCAGTGGAAGGGCCAGCCAGTAGAAATGAAGTTCCTGACGGGATTCCGAAAGAAACTGGAGGAAGTTCATTCCTTGTCTGTGCTGAGTGGACAGCTGGGAAAACTACTGGGAGACGAGGAGGCTGAAAAGGAAGCTGCGACCATAATTGAGACGGCGATGAAAGGAACGGAGCCTCTTGTTTATAGTCCTTTTACCGAAGCTGCTTGGAAAAGCCGTCTAGCTGCTACTGAACGAGCACTGGACTCGCTGACGGAACGAGCCATTCCTATCTTGAGAACACGTCTGCAAGGAAATAAATTGGAATCGAATCAGGTTAGTAGAGACTGTGAAGTGATAGAAGAAGACTTTCAGATGACTTCCGAGCTGACCAGATTTCAGAACTTTCTGTGTCGGGAGAAGATCAAGGAACGGCTTCAGAGTGAAAGGTAGAGCTACAAAACTGAATACCATAAAAACTCTAATAGAAGCTCACCCCTTACGAAAGATACGCAATTACGTACTCACGATTTTTAGGATCAAGACGTCATTTTTCAGCTTTCTGGTGTTCTGTTGAACGTCAGGGGCTACAACTTTGCAGAACATCACAAAGTCAGAAAATGACGTCTTGACCCTAAAAAATGTGAGTACGTAATCGCGTATCTTACGTAAGGGGGTGGGCTTCTATTAGAGCTTTTACGGTATGCATATAATTTTGTAGACAAATGCTACTCGGAAGGATATCGACTCTCATAACATCAAAAGAGCAAAGCTGTTTTGAGAAGATCAACGGCGGTGTGCCAACTGGCGCCTTCCTGACCGAGGTAGCTGCCAAAATAGTCTGGCTCCGTCAACAGACTGCCCAATTGGATAGCCTCAAATCTGTCTGCTCCAACCTACTCGATGATTTGCATGGCTACAAGGATCTGGAAACGCGGATGGAAAACTTTAGTGAGAGACTGAAAGCCACAGAACAGGAGCAGTTTGATCAGTGGTGTCGTGAGACAGTCTTGGCAATAGACGATACTCATGATTCGTTGACTCTGGAAACCAGAGGACAAATTATGGTCCTTGACCAGAAGAAGGGACTACTGACTGTCAATTACAGTGACAGACTGCTGCGACTACTGAAAGAAGTCAGACAGCTGGCGTCACTTGGACTGTCGATCCCGTCAAAGATAGTCTCCTGTGCAAACCAGGGGGAAAAGTTCTATCGATATGGAGTGACTCTAAAGCAGATTGCTCACTTTTATAACACGATAGACACTCAGATGTTACCCTGCCAGCAGGCTCTGATGCTCGAAGAGGCAATGACTTTTGAGAAGCTGATCATGGCAAAAAAGGGGGAGACGAGTAAAGTCACTTGGGAGGATCCAAAAGAACTGGAAAGCTTCATTCAAAAACTACAGTCGGCTGGAGACAAATTGGCTGAACATAACAGGTGAGACATTATCAAAAGACGAATAATCAGAAATTTTAGGAGACTCCGAAACAAGCATCAAGAAATCATCCAGATGGTAGTAAAGCTCTGCGGCATAGACATTCTGAAGGAAGTGGACCATTGGAAGGAGATCTTGACGGGGATGAGGTCGAAAATGACTGAAGAAGAGCTCGTTCACAGTGCTTCCAAGACAAACATTCGACCTTGGCTCATACATTGGGACAGACAGCTGTACAAGGCGCTTCAGTTACAATTTCAATGGGGACTGGAAAGTCTTCACACGCAGATATCGCCCATTCATGTTCAGCTTGTTTTCATGTGGGTTATAGATGGAGAATATTGAATCTTGTTCCAGGAATCGCGACCTCCAACTGAAGCCAAATTTGGAAGAGATCCGTGCCAAATACTACCGCGAAATGAGAAAGTTTCTCGGGATTCCTGAAAAATTCAAAGGAGTACAGGACGGTGAACAGGTAAGAAGGCTTATTCCAGTTATCAACCAGCCAGGCTTCTCGAATCTTCTCTGCCATCCTGGCTCGAAACTCGTCCCGTCTACCGTCAATTTTTACGCGAGCAGAAGAAGTAATCAAGAAGGTCTCCGAGGTAGACAAGCAGTTTGCCGACTGGCTTGTCATTGGACAGCTAGATTTAGAGGAGCTGATTCTGGAAAAGTTCAAGACGGCATCAGACTGGGAAGATGCCCTGAAGACGGTCAAGTCAAAAGGTCGGGAGACTTCTTCTTTGCCCTCGGAGGTCCGAATTGATTGTGTCCTCGTCAACACAGCTTCGGCCAAGGGAGCTGTAGAAGAGCTGATCGGAAGACTTTTCCAAATCCTCTCTGAAACTTTGGAGACAGACATCAAGGCAGAACTTCACGCCATCAACAATTCCTTCTTGTCTGAAGCTATAGCCGAGTTGTCAAGCAGACCACAGTCTATTGATGAAGTAGCTAAAGCCAACCAAAAACATTCGGAGTTTGGCAGGCGAAGCAAAGAAATAGAGAAGACTTTTGTCGAATTGGAGGAAAAACATACTCTGTTGAGATCAGTTGCCGGAAAACAGGTGGAGGCTATGAATGCAACTTCGGCCGAGTGGAGCAAGTTCACTCAAATGCTGGAGAATCATCAGGAGATGATCAAGGAACAGGTCATTGGTATTCAAAGAAATGGGCAAAGAGACAGTTACAGGTTGAAGTCTTGCGTGGAAATGTAAACCAGCGACTGAAAGCACTTTCGGATGAGGGAGAAAAGCTCAGAGCGAGATGGGATCAGTTCAAACCAAAGACTGATGTCCTGCAGGGAGAAAGGTTTGTGTGATGGTTTTACAGTAACCTGACGTTTTGTTCTTATCCTAAAAATTAACTTTTCAGAGACGATATGCTAAAAGCCGTCGAATTCATCAAGGAAAAACGCAAAGAACTTTCTGAGCTGCTGGATAAGAAGGATCGCCTGCTACTGGAATGCGACCAGTTTGGAGTAGGGACTCCAGAATTCGTTGAAATGGACAAATTGGATGAGGAGGTCAAAGAGTACGAGGCCAACTGGACTATCTACGAGCAGTTTGCGACCGAACTGAGCGAGCTAGGACAACAGGAATGGATCGTTTTCCGTAGTAAGACCTACCTCTTTGATGAACTTCTGTCAAACTGGACGAACAAGTTGAAATCGAATCAGCAGACTCCGATGAGTCTTCGGCTGCTGAAAGACGTCGACACACTGAGAGAAATGGCACCCTGTCTCAAATTCTGTCGAGGAGAATTACTCAGTCCGGAGCATTGGCTTGAAATGTTCCGTCTTCTCAAACTGCCAAGAGGGACGACGCTTGAAAAGCTGACCTTTGGAGATCTTCTGGCCGCTTCACAGGCTGTAATAGCAAATGCCGATGCGATAAAGGCACTGAACGCGAGAGCACAAGGCGAAGTAGCCATCAGAGAAGCTTTGGTGGAGCTGGAAATGTGGGCAGCTGCTACGGAATTCAGTCTGACTGAGTATCAACACTCGAATGGAACGACGATACAGTTGATCAAGGAATGGAAAGAGACTATCAACTCGGTCAAGGACAGCAGTGCTTTATTACAATCTCTCAAGAACTCACCTTTCTATACCTTGTTCTCTGACAAGACATCTGTTTGGGAAACGAGGTAGGTTATAAGTCTTGTCCCAACACCACTGTACTTTAGACTCGGCGATCTGGAAGTCCATCTGCACCAGATGAACGAAATCCAAAGAAAATGGGTCTATCTGGAACCGATCTTCGGTCGTGGTGCTCTACCATCAGAAGCTGGTCGTTTTGCCCGCGTCGACGCTGAATTCAGAGCTGTTCTGGCCGGTAAAGAAATTAGAAAAGACTTGGTAGTACTATGACAGGCTACACGACTCGAATTGACGCAAAACTGCGTACTGCGTATGATCTGTAAATTTGGGAGTTTTAATTGTTTTTCACCTAGTTTTTGCTTAGCTTATTGTTCTTAGCACGATAGATAGACCTGAAAACCTTTGTTCGGCCGATAAAAGTAGCAAAAAAAGTGAAAAATAGGCAAGATGTGATATTTCTTGTTTTTCACCAATTTCCGCCAATTTCGCGCTGATGTGCATGTTTCATCATAAAACTTCGGTTGACGAAGGTTGTTAGATAGATTCGGATAAGCCACCAAGAACGGCGACCAGTGTAGGGAAACAACAAGCACTAGTCAAACTAGTGCTGCTAGACTCTAACAAGAAGGGTACAATTCGATCGACACGAGAAGTAGCCGAGAAAATGTCCAATTCAAGATGAATCTTACGAGAAGAAGAAGAAATGAGAGCAACAACAAAAAAGAACACAAGACATTTTGTCGCATCTTTAATGCGTTTCCGTATCGCCAAGAGTCGTCTCTCAGTCGAACTTGTATCCGGGCTTGGCCTTGCGACAGAGGACGATGGTGTTGTTGGCAGCAACGGGTCCAGTCAGGATGTTTTCCTTGCCTCCAAAACCGGCAGAAGCCTTCTCGTTGCGGACGTCGCACTTTCCAAGGATCTGCTTGCCGTTGATGGTGATGACTCCCGGACTGATGTCACCTTTGTGGTGGTTGACGTGCACGGGGTGCCACTCTTTTTCTCCAAAAATTGCAGCCGTGGAGAACGGAACCCAGCTGTAGTCGAATCCGCGAACGTGTTCCGACAGCTGGACGAGGAGCTGGATACTTCCGAGGTTGCCCTTGTACTCGTTGTTGAACCAGGCAAAGTTGGCAGCCACCTTTCCGTTCTCGTTCCAGACGCGTCCCATCACAGGTTCTCCAGCCATGTACCAGAGAGCAATGTACTGGTCGGGGTTCTCTCCAGGCACAGTATCCAGAGTCTTGTCAAGGGCCTTGACCAGAGTACGAGTGGGCCACGGGTCACCGACACGGATGTCCATCCATTCGTTGAGCATAACGCGAGCCGGCGGAGGTCCAGGCTTCGGGACAGGAGGCGGCTTCGGGCAGTTGGGGCACTCGCAGAACGGCGGTCCACCGATGAAGTTCCTCGTGATGATCTTCATGTTGGCGAGGGCCTTCTCACCAGACTTCTCCAGGACCTTTCCATTGGCAGAGAAGAGAGCCAGCTCAGTCTTCTTGTCGACGAATCCAAGAACGGGTCCTTCGGGGCTGTCAACCCAGAAAATGGGGAAGCTGTCACCACAACGAACCAGCTCGCGTTCAGGGCCAATTTTTTCGATTCGGTCTTTGTATTCGATCCATTCGTACCAGAATCCCTGAGTGTTGTGGTCTCCCTTGTACTGCAGGACCTGGATCTGTCCCTCCAGCTGCTCCTTGGTCTTGAGTTCGGCACCGCGGTAGGGGAAAGAACACTCGACGACTCCTCCGTTGTTCCAGCTACGTCCATGGATGGGTTTTCCGTGCTTGTACCAGAGAGCCACGTAGAGATTCTGTTGGCCAGGGATCTTCACAGGCGCCTCCGGGAATGGGGATCCGATCGGCTGGAAGGCCCAGGTGTCTTCTTTGGCAGGCGGGTTCTTGGCCACCATCTTTCTCAGCTAGCACAGCAGACGTTGAATGGCTCTTCCAAGCAATCGGAACCTTTATATACTCTTTTTAGAAAAGTAATTCTCCAAAAAACATACAACTTTTGTGTTTTTGAAAGTTGCTTTTAGTTTCGGAAAAAAAACTAAAGTTTGCTTTTGTTCCAATCTTCTAATTGCCAGAAATACATGAGTACAGAGGCTGCAAAGTAATGCTCTCACGTGCAAACAGACCAATGACCCTTCAGGTCATGGAACCTGGCGCGCCCTGTATGACTTTGATAGTTTCTTTGGAGCGACAGGAGGTGGCTGGAACGGAGTGACAAAGGGGATGCACTGGAGCCTAGAATTCGCGACAAAACGAAATAATAGGTGAAAACGAGAAATCGCTCACTTTAGCTCTGAAAAGTTGTCTACCTACAAGTTTACAAGTTTATTCGCTGTATCAAGTCTATGTTCGACAAGAGCGGCTCTTCGGACAGACCATGGCGGTGCTGTAAATCCCTCGGAGAGTGGAACAGTACCTCTCGCGCTTGTCCAGGGCGTCGTCAAGAGGGGGATGATCTACGCGTTCCTAGGCGTGTTCGTAGATAAAGAGTACGATCCGAGCTTCTTCAGTGCTAGGTGGATCGGGATCCGTTGTTGCAACGACTGATGGTAGAGTAGAACTGCTGTGATTCCGTCCTCTTGGGAAGAGTAGAACGTCTAGTGGAGAAGTCTACCTAACCGGAGCAAAATTATCGCACATCTTTACCATCAAAAAGCACTATTTTGTCATGCAATCCACTTTAAATTGCTCCCAGGTCTCTGTGTGTGTCTGTCTGTCGGAAGCTTTAATTGGCAATCAAAATGGAGCAATTTGTGCGCACAATTAAGTGGAAAGGAGTTAGTGTTACAAGTTTCACTATTGGGAGACAAGTGCGAAGACTGCTTCTGATTTTGGTAGTTCCTATACAGAAACGGTTTTCAAGTGGTTCAGGCAAAGGAAAAAAAGCGGGATAGTAGGTAACTTTAGCCCTGGAAGGCATTGCCAACCTTGTTATAATAGAAGATTCTCTCGGCTACTTCTCGTGTCGATCGAATTGTACCCTTCTTGTTAGAGTCTAGCAGCACTAGTTTGACTAGTGCTTGTTGTTTCCCTACACTGGTCGCCGTTCTTGGTGGCTTATCCGAATCTATCTAACAACCTTCGTCAGCCGAAGTTTTATGATGAAACATGCACATCAGCGCAAAATTGGCGGAAATTGATGAGAAACAAGAAATATCACATCTTGCCTATTTTTCACTTTTTTTGCTACTTTTATCGGCCGAACAAAGGTTTTCAGGTCTATCTATCGTGCTAAGAACAATAAGCTGAGCTAGAAAAGCAAAAACTAGGTGAAAAACAATTAAAACTCCCAAATTTGCAGAACATACGCAGTACGCAATTTTGTAAAAAAATTCTAATTCAATTTTGAGTCGTGTTGCCTGTCAGTGCTACCAAAGACGACTGCCTCTCTTAGATGTCTCTCGTGACGCCAGAGTGGTCTCCCTGTGCAGTCGACCATCTTTGGTCAGAAGTCTGGAGCAGTGTACGGACCAATTGGCTCGTTGTCAGCGAGCTTTGAACCAGTTTCTTGAGGAGAAACGGTCAGCCTTCCCAAGGTTCTACTTCCTTGGAGATGATGATCTTCTGGAGATTCTCGGACAGTCGACTAATCCCAACGTCATTCAAAATCATTTGAAGAAGCTTTTTCAGGTAATTTTTATCATTGTTGCCAGGCAGTTCATTCGTTCATTTCCGAGCTTCGGCAGGTTTTACAAAGTTGTTGTTTATCCGCTCTACAATTTTGTAGAACATCCCGAAGCTGAAAAATGGACATGTGCGCTTGGACCGGCTGGGAAAAAAATTGCCTGCAGTGCGGCGGGCAAAAGAAATTCCGCACGCTTTTTTTCTGGGTTTTTTGTGTTTCCCCAGTCATTGTGAACAAATACCGACTTGCACAGAAAAAAAGTTAAGCAAAAAAAGACAAATCCGCAAAGAAAAACGAAAAATAAGACGAAATTCGCGAAAAAAATCGACAAAATTCGTGTTTTTCGTACGAAACTTCAATTTTCTTTGCGGATTTGTCTTTTTTTGCTTAACTTTTTTTCTGTGCAAGTCGGTATTTGTTTACAATGACTGGGAAAACACAAAAAACCCAGAAAAAAAGCGTGCTGAATTTCTTTTGCCCGCCGCACTGAAGGCAATTTAGCCGGTTCAAGGGCACATATCTAGCCGCGGCTAACGAGTGAAAATAGGAATCTAAGGGGCCGTCTTGGGTCATTTGTGAGGCTTAATTTTCCACCTGCAAAAAATTCGGGGCTATTTAAAGTCAACTTCAATTTCTGCAGTGGTTCCTTCTGCTTATATCCGCTAAATTTTAAGGCAAAAAATGCTTCTTCACAACTAAATTTAAAGCGGTTGTGACGCTTTTTCGAAAACAAGGAGCAACATGCTCCCAGTGGTACCAATTTCGACTAAATATTCTTCTTCCTAAGTCACTATTTGACTTGTTAAAATGAGTCATAACTTGTCAAAGTTAAGTTGGTAAGTACTGCCGAGAAGCTTTCTCGGCAAATGATAACTTTTGTTCTGGGAGAGTGACTTTGAGACCCTATATCTCGGTCAAAATCGAAAACAAAACGGATAAAATATATAGTCCCGTAATTAGCGAGTTTTTCTCTACAAGCTCCATATCAGAACTCATACTCGAAAAAAAGGTCTGGACACTCGCTTTAACTCTGTTTAGGGGATCGAAAGAGTCGTCTTTGGTGGCAACCAGGAAACAATCGTGGCTATGGTTTCGGCAGAAGGAGAACAAGTTCCTCTTCTTCGACCATTGAGAATCGTTCCTCAAGTTGAGGCAGGCTCTTACATTCATTCTTTCAATAAAGTTTTAGACCTGGCTGCAACAACTATCCGACGAAATGAGAGCAACGTTGAAAACATTGACAGTCAATGCTGTTCGGGATCCGAATCTTGACCCAGCTCGGTTTCCTTCGCAGGTACAAAAGAATATTAAAATCATTCAAACTTTCTCAGATTCTTTGCCTGGCCGAAGAAATCCGCTTCAGTGGTGACGTAGAAACTGTCCTTGCTGGAGGTGGTGGTTCCAAGCTCAACGCTCTTTTGACTAACCAAATGGACCAACTGAAAGCCTTTACTGAGAGCCAGGTCGAGGATAATGTTCTTTCACTAAAACTGAAGGCTCTGGTTCTGGATCTTATTCACAGGGTTGACGTTATCGAACAACTCATCGAAGAGAAAGCAAGTTCGATCAGTTGCTGGACCTGGCAGCGACAACTTCGATTCTATCTGGAGAATGACAAAGTCGTGGTCAAGCAGGTCAACAGTCAGCTCGAGTACAGTTACGAGTACCAGGTTCGTTTGAAGACAAAATCCCAAGGACAGTCAATTTTTAGGGAAATGCTCCAAAGCTGGTTCACACTCCTCTGACGGACAAGTGTTATCTCACACTCACACAGGCCATGTTTGTAGGTCTTGGTGGCAATCCCTACGGTCCAGCCGGAACTGGAAAGACTGAATCAGTCAAGGCTTTGGCTCAGTTGATGGGAAGACAGGTCCTTGTATTCAATTGTGACGAAGGAATTGACGTGCATTCAATGAGCAGAATCTTTGTCGGTCTTGTTCAGTGTGGAGCCTGGGGATGCTTCGACGAGTTCAATCGTCTGGACACGGTAATTCACTTCATCTAAAATAATACATTTCCACAATTGATAGGCAAGGAAGAAACAAGAAGAATGGCATAAAAAATAAGAAAAAAAAAACGAAAATTCGACTAGAAAAACAGTAATATTTTGAAATCCCGCCAAAAATAGTTGGCGCGCCAAGTCGCCTCGAGATAAAGCCGGAACCAAGGATGGGCGGATACCGGCTTTCCGGATGACGCCAATTTGAATTTGGTTGCGCACTAACGTTTAATACATAGGACCTGCGTATCGGCAACTATCGTAGTCGAATGTCGATACGCAGGCTGTATGTATTACAAGTTGGTGCGCAGCCAAATTCAAATTGGCGCTATCCGGTATCCGCCCATCCTGCCCGGAACCAGAAATTTGAAACTCATTTTGGCGAGACCTATAAACAGCACCCGTTTCAGACTGTACTCTCGGCCGTTTCAATGCAAATCCAAGCTATTCAAGACGCCATCAAGACAAAGGCTTCCAAGCTTCAGTTAGGAGCAGTTTCTGTGGCAGTGAACCCGAACGCGGCCGTCTTCATAACACTGAATCCGGCTGGAAGAGGCTACGGTGGACGCCAAAGACTTCCAGACAATCTGAAGCAGCTTTTCCGACCCGTGGTCATGTCTGCTCCAGACAACCAGCTCATCGCTGCAGCTCTTCTTCGTTCCGAGGGCTTCGTGGAAGCTGATCCACTCGCCAGGAAACTGGTTGCAATGTTCCGTTTGAGCAAAGAAATGCTGTCCTCTCAACAGCATTACGACTGGGGTCTTCGGGCTCTCAAAACTGTCTTGAGAGGCTGTGCAAAATTGAGAATATCTGGACGAGAAGAAAAAGAGGTGGTCGTACAGGCTTTGCTGCTGAACACAATGTCCAAGCTGACGTCTTCTGATTCAAAAAGATTCTCAGTTCTAGTGGACGACATTTTTGGCAAGGGAGATCGACACACGGCTACGGTATTAAAAGTTTAGTTTACCTTAATAATTTCCAGTTTGGCGAACTACTGGAACCGCTGGCTGCAGGAGCAAAAGAGTTGAAGGTCGAGCTGACAGATACTCAACTGCACAAAATCTTTCAACTACACGAACAGCTGAGGCAAAGAATGGGATGTGTCCTTTTAGGACCAGCCGGGTCTGGAAAAACGACGACTTGGAGACTTCTTCAGAAGGCCATTGGAAATAATCTTCGAGTGGTCACATTCAATCCGAAAGCTATTCCGAGACATAAGGTCGGTAATTTCAAATAGTTACCTGTTGCCTGCGGCAGCTGTCGCTGCCAAAATGTATCTTTTTTTTCGGTTCTCAAAAGTTGCAAAACTATTTTATCATCGTTTTCTACTGAAAACAAATTAGCAAAAGAAAAATTCTCCGGGCGGACTTGAACCCGGGTTGTTCGCGCCAAACGCGGCGTCACTTACCACTACACAAAAAAAAATTTGTGAGGACAAACAAACAGAGTCCGCCACAGACACCATAGCATTTTAATAAGTTTAGATCTTTCTTCTTTCTACTCAAAAAATACTAGAATTTCAGCTGCTTGGAAACATGGACGTCGATACAAGAGAATGGTCAGACGGGGTGCTCACCATGGCAGCTCGAGAAGTCATCAAAGACACTTCCGTCCACACTTGGATTGTCTGTGATGGTGACATTGATCCAGAATGGGTTGAAGCTCTCAATTCTGTCCTTGATGACAATCGACTGGTTTGTGTGTTCTTTTTCTTTTGAAAGAATTCTTTTCAGATGACAATGCCATCGGGAGAGCGAATCCAGTTCGGAACTAATGTGAACTTTGTCTTTGAAACGGACTCTCTACAGTACGCTTCTCCGGCTACAGTATCCCGAATGGGAATGATTTTCATTAGGTGAGTGAGGAACTAAATTGGTGTCATGACCCTTTTTTCAGTGGCGACTCACTCTCTCCCTGGCAGCTGGTCGAACAGTGGCTGAGAGGACTGCCCGATGATGAGGGCAACGAGCTGAAAGAATACCTACAGAAACATTTCGAGAGATGTTTCAACTGGGTCGAGAAGAACGGCTTCTCGCTGGCTGGAATGACTAGGGCAGCCGGAGTCAAAACGGCTCTGAGCCATTTGTTGGGAAGCAGCAGTGAAGTAGAATTCCTGGCCAATCTCTTCCGAGGACTCGTGGCTCTCGTTCCAAATAACTTCAAAAAGGAACTGGCTGCCACTGTGTTTCAAGGTAAGCAGCAATTAATCATCTGTTAACAATTCTTAGGACATCCTCTTCCCGATTCTGATCGCCCAGAAATTACCTACTTTGATCAAAGAACAGGCTCTTTGGTAGCCTTCTACGACGATCTGACCTCTTCCATCAGTCTTGAATCCTTGTCTGGAGACAGTCGTCCATTCGTTCGAACAGCCTCTGCACAAACGGCTATCCATACTGTTTCTTCTTGGCTCCGTCCGCAGAACCGCTTTCCTTTCATCGTGGTAGGACCCGACGGCTGTGGAAAGGAGGAACTCTTGAAACATTGCTTCGAACAGGACCCAGATAGCCAGCTGACTGTCGTTCATTGCACAGCACAGAGTGTAGCCAGTGCAGTTCTACAGGCTCTTCAACTTTATTGTGTTCAGGTACAAAATTTAAAACAAAACTAAACATAGACAATAATTTGTTTATTTTATTTAATTATTTCCGTAGACAATAATTGAAAAAGTGTAATTAGTGTTGCATGTATCTCGCTACTACTAAAGCGCAATGCGTGGACTCTGTTTATTTGTTTGTCCGGGACCTCAAATGATCGCCACAAGTCAGAAGTTATCAGGATAAGATAGTTTCGAATTTGAAATGAAACGAGGTAGTCATGAGAAGTTAGGGTTTGTCAAAGGATAAGTCGATTTGGGTGTGATCCTAGAACTTGGAGAGAAAATCGTACTTCTGAGCACCACAGGCGCCAGAGCGGCGACAAACTTTAAACTATTTCTTATGTGGAACACATATATCGTTGAATTGATACTTCTAGGCGAAAGTTCGGAATAGGGCACATATTTCGTATAACTCTCCATTCGTTTAGTTTTGAAAAATTAAGTGCACCGCTAAGCAATACCACATATTTTTCTACTGTATTTTCGTACGCAACTTTGCGTCACGAAAAATACGTAAGGTGAAGATTTGGCAACAGCTATACCACATATTTTTTAGGTCAGCGGGGGAGGTGGCCGTGTCCTTCGGCCAAAGGAAAAACCAAATCTGATTCTCTACTTGAAAAACATCAACCTGCCCGCGCCGGACAAGTATGGAACCAGTCAACTGTTGGCCTTTGTCCAGCAACTTCTCGTCTATGGCGGTTTTCACGACGATAATCTGGAATGGATTGGTGTCGAGAAGGTACAACTTGTTGCCTCAATGGCTCCGTCATCAGCCCCTTTGCCTGCTCGGCTACTTCGATTACTATCCGTCTGTTCAATCGAATATCCGTCTCCAAACGAAATGAGTGCCATCTATACAGCTTACTTGAGTCCAATCCTTGAGGTAGGTTCTCTCTTCTTCGGTAAAAAAGATTTAGGCCCAAATGGGAGCTGGATCCAGAGCTGAAGCCATGTCCTCCTCGATGGTACAGCTCTTCGAAAGAGTTCGCTCAGCTTTTCGTCCTTCCCAACGCCGACATTACGTTTTTACTCCAAGAGATCTGACACGATGGACTCTGGTTCTTCTTCGAATGCCACTATTAGGTAATCATAATTCATTTAGTGTTGATTCTATCAGATTCCGACGCATTGATTCGTGCCGTAGCCTACCAGGCTGACAGAGTTTTCCGCGATCGACTGGCTTCTCCACAAGACCGAGCCAATTTCGATGACATGATTGCCGAAATCTTTCCACGTCGTGCCCGGTCAGAAATCCTGTTCGTTCCGGCTCAACTACCAATTCCTCCCCTCGGTTCGGGGCTGACTGTAGCCTCCATTCCGAAATCCGACTACGCTTCCATTCTCCAAAAAGCTGTGACCAGATTCGAGTTTGAGGTGGCTCTCTTCCCACACGTTCTGACAGACGAGTTGGTCGAAGTTTGTGCTAGACTTGACGAGGCACTCACAGGTTTTTGTTCTTTCGACCGCAAACGTGAAATTTCATAGGTTCTGGCGGTACGGCGGTTCTTGTCGGTCGAGCCGGTCTCGGTAGAAGGCATGCTGTTCGTGTCGTGGCCAACATGCACCAGATGCCAGTCTTTAGTCCTAAAGTCGTCGCCAACGCTGCTCAGAAGAACTTTGAGTCGGAAGTTAGAGCCGCAATGACGGCTGTAATAGCCGGAGAACATGTCGTCCTGCTTGTTGAGCACTGGCAAATTCTCAAACATGCCTTTCTGCAGACAGTCAACAGTATTGTTTCCAGTGGACTCGTTCCAGGTCTTTTCACTCCTCAGGTATTACAACATGACTAAAATTACAGTACTCTATAGGAATTGGACGGATTCCTGACACAGGTCAGAGACCAGGCCAGTCAGACTGGCTTCCAAGGCGACTTACGAATTTTCTTGGCTTCAAGTGAGTTTCAAAATTGATCCAAATATTGAAATAAAAGGAATCCGGGCACAGCTGCACGTGGTAGTCTTGCTTGACATCGACGCGGAAGATTTCGACGTCCTGACCATGGCCAATCCAGCTCTTTTCAAACAGTGCAACGTCTTTTGGAGAGAACAATGGACTGTGGACAGTCTCCGACAAATGCCTTCGATGCTCTTGAAGAAAAAGGACATCGCTGTGAATGAAGATACAGCCTCCGGATTCAAGTAGAGTTTCTATTCTTTTTCTTACTTATTTCTTTAAAATTTTGCTAGTGAGTTTCTGACATTTCTTAATTGCTCTAATTATGCTTTGAAACCAGTTGAAACCAATTGAATTTTAATATTTAAAGTGGCCTCGAAATACTACACAAGTACCGAGTTTCTTTTGAGTTCCCTCCGTTCGTTTCCGTTGAAGGTAGAAAATGCGCCGGGCTAGACATCAGGCTAAAATTATTTTTGAATCAGTTAGTCTGGTCGAAAAGACAACAAAACAATTTCTTCAGTGAAATCTTCTCTCTCCTTCCTCCCCAGCTGACTTCTCCACAGAGCTTCATCTCCTTCATCGAGAACTTTGAACTGCTCATGAATGACAAGAAGACTGCCGTTGCGAGCAGACTGAACCGGCTGAAAGCAGGTGTTTCGAAGCTAACTGAAGCCAGGGAACAAGTAGCGAAAATGCAAGCTGCAGCCGGAAAGAAGAGCCGTCTTCTGGCTGAGAAACAGTCCGAGGCTGATGCGGCTCTAGGAGCCATTACGGACAGTATGACGGTACAGTTTCTTCATTTCCCGACTGAACCAAAGAGTTTAGGGAGCAGAGGACCAACGAAGCTCTATGGAACAGTTACGAGCGGCTACTGAGAAGGAGAATGATAAGATTGAAGCCCAGAAGATTGTCATTGAGGAACAGTTGAAAGAGGTCGAGCCTTTGATTCAGGTATCTTTCAAAGCATTGAGTGTTCAATAGTATTCTTTAGGAAGCAAGAAGCGCCGTTGGCAGCATCAAGTCGGAATCACTGAGCGAGATTCGTTCACTTAGAGCTCCTCCAGAGGCCATTCGCGACATTCTTCAAGCCGTTCTTCTCTTTATGGGAATTCTTGATACCAGCTGGGAGGCCATGAGAAAATTCCTCTCGAGTTCCGGAGTTAAGGAGCAGATTATTGGCTTTGATGCTAGAAGAATCACTAAAGATGTTCACAAAAAGGTCACGGCGCTGGTGGCCAGCAAGCAGACCTCGTTTGATCCAAAGGTAGACTCTTATTTTTATTTTTCAGAAATTTTTTTTTAGACTGCCAAGCGAGCATCGGTCGCAGCCGCTCCTCTAGCAGCGTGGGTCTTGGCGAATCTACAGTATTCACAGATTTTGGATAAGATCGCACCGCTGGAAAACGAGAAGAACGAGCTGGCAAAGTAAGTACACACATCTTGAAAGGATAACTCTAGAATTGCAGAAATTTGGCAAAGGCGGAGAAGCAGATGAGCAAGCTGTCAGCCGGACTGGCCAGCGTCGATTCGAGAGTGTCTGAACTGAAGAAGAACTTTGAAGTTCTGATGAAGGACGCCGCTCAGATTAAGATTGATCTGGAGAGAGAACAGGCCACCATTTCGATAGCCGGAACACTTGTTGATCGACTTGGAGGAGAATTTCAGAGATGGAGCTCGCAGATGGAGACTCTGGCTACGGAACTCACACAGGTTCAGATTAAAATTCAAAATTTTAACAAGTCTTTTAGGTGGAAAGATGCTGTCTCGTCGGAGCCACTTTGGTCACATTTATGGCAGCAATCCCCGAGGATCAAAGACGCGATGTGCTGAACAATGTCTCGAAGATACTTCGTCTCGACAACTTTGATTCAGTCATCTTTTGTGCCAATGAGACTGAACAGGTAAGATTCATAACTTTTTGCGAATCCTTTCATGAATAGACTATAGTCCGTCCAATTTTTACGGAGAATTTCTGGACCTTTAAAAAGTTCGCTGTTAGACCCGTATAACATGCAAACGTTGGATACTCAGTCAAAATTACGCAGGCAAAACTTGAATTTGTCCTATAAATTTGAATTTGCTTGACTGAATATCCACCGTTTGCATGGTATACGGGTCTCGCAGCGAACTTTTCAAAGGTCCAGAAATTCTCTGTAGAAATTTGACGGACTATACATTAATACCTTTTTCAGATGACTTGGAAAAACATGGGTCTTCCAGCCGACTCACTCTCAATTGAGAACGCTGTCGCTATGACTAGAGGCAGTCAAACGCCCATTGCCTTGGATCCTTCTGGAAGAGTCTCATCCTTTCTTCAGAAACTCTACCCAACGGCTGTGCTCTTGAGAGCGAATCAGGACGATTTGTACACTCAAGTAGAACTTGGAGTCCGGTTCGGGAAGACTCTGATCATCGACGATGTGACTACAGTTCCTCCGCAACTTGTACCTCTACTGAGGAAAGATTTGAGCAGTCAAGGACCGAGAATGATGGTCACTTTGGGAGATAAACAAGTCGATTTCCATCAAGATTTTCGTCTCTTTCTCTGTGCTCGAAGTGAACCGGCAGGACTGAAGTCTCTGGTCTCTGAGGTTACGTTTTTCACGACCCGCGGCGGTCTCTCCTCTCAGCTTCTGGACACGGCTATTGAGGCGGAAAAGCCCGAACTTCAAGTTCGTAGCGGAGAACTGGCCAGAGATTCTGACGAGAAGAAGAGCGAGCTGGTCAAGCTGGAGCAGCAGCTTCTACAGCAGCTTGCCAATGCTCAAGGAAATCTTCTAGATGACAAGGAACTACTGGAGAGTCTTAATCGCTCAAAAGCGTCGGCAGAAACCCTCTCTTCGAGTATTGCAGAAGGCGAAAAACTCTCAGCTCAGCTAAAATCAGAAAAAGACTCTTATCTTCCGTTGGCTGATGCGGCCAGTGGACTGCATTTTGCATTTGCAGACCTGAATCTCCGAAATCACATGTACAATTTTAACGTAAATACGATCATGCATCTCTTTTCGAAATGTTTAAAGGACTGTCAGGTATTATCCTTCTTTTGAAGCAGAAAAAAAGGAATTTTAGGAGACAACGAATCGAGTAGAGACTCTCCGTCGAGAACTTCGTCTTTCCGTCTTCTTCTACGTTTCCCGCGCTATTTTCAAGAATGACCGTCTGGGATTTGCTCTCGCGTTTGTACATTCCAGCATGCCACAACTTTTCCAGCCAAATGTGAGTTCAAATGCTTTCGAAAACTTTTTTTTAGGAATGGGAACTCTTCACCGGCACCGCAGTTGGAGAAGGAGGAGATGTCGAACATATCGGATGGCTTGATGCTAGTCGAAAGCCAGCTGTTGCTCGTCTCCGAGCAGTTTTACCTTCCCTCTTTCAAAATCTACAGCTATCCGATCAGGGAACGTGGAGTGAGTATGCTAGAAGTGCCGAGGCGGAATCTAACGTGCCGTCCGTGGTGGACAAGAAGATTACTCCCTTCCAAAAGGTATCCTTCTAATCAGTTTTAAAAGAATCTTTCAGGTGCTTCTGGTTCAAGCTACCCGACCGGAAAGACTTTATGCCGCCATGCAAAACTTTGTCCTCTCTTCACTGGACGTGCCATCTGTCAATCCACCGCCTTTCTCCTTGTCTGACATTTTCCACGAGTCTCGTCCCGAAGAACCCATTCTTTTACTGTTAGCCGGTTCAGTGGATCCGACACAGGAGTTGGAAACCTTGGCTGGAGAGACAAGACAGTCATGGAGATCCATTTCCATGGGTCAAGGACAAGAAGCGGCAGCAGTTGAAGCTATCAGAGAAGCTCAGAAGGAAGGAGGATGGGTCTGCTTGGGAAATGTCCATCTGGCTCTTCATGTAATTCCACTGATTGAAAAAGAAATATCGTATTCTATTACGAACAATTCGTTCCGTCTTTGGCTGACTACCGAATCCGATGACCGTTTTCCTATTACTCTGCTTCAGCGCTGTTTTAAAGTCACCTTTGAATCTCCTCCAGGTAAACGAATTTCTTATGACTCTAATGACTGATTTACAGGGCTGAAAAACAACCTTCTCCGCACCTATACCCAGATTCCCAGCGCTCCACGTCGCGTTCTGACCAGTCAGGCTGTCTTTGTCGCTGCTTGGCTACATGCCCTGTTACAAGAAAGACGAACCTTCATTCCCCAAGCTTGGACAAAGTTCTACGAATTTGGCCCTGGAGACGTGCGAGTTGCCCGTCTCTTCATTGAGCATCTTACGGCTGATGGAGGTAATCAGACGGCTCGTTTGACTTATTGGATTCGTGTATTTTAGGAGCAGACTGGGAATTTGTTAAAGGACTTCTACGATTCGTCATCTACGGCGGGAGGATAGAGAATGATTTCGATATGACTGTCCTGTTAGCCTATCTGGAAATGTTCTTCAATGACAAAATGATAACTGGAAGAGATGGCCAGCGACTAGCTGAGCGGATAGATATCCCTGGCAGTCAGAACATCAACGATTACGTTTCTTTGATCGAGAAGCAGGTTCCAACGGAGGATGATCCCGCTCTTTTTGGTCTTCCAGCAAACATTCGTTTCTCTTGGCAACTCAGTGAAGCGCAGAACACGTTGACGCAGCTAAGAAGGACAGGAACAGCACAGGCTACTTCAACAGCCGACTGGGCAATTGTCATGGGACCGGCTCTTCAGCTTTGGAGACGTCTCTGTGCCGGAACAGACTTTACCAGTCGCAAACCAATAGACATTCCGGACATTGACGACCCTCTTCTGGAAGTTCTAATCCTGGAGACGAACAACGGTTTCAGTCTCATCAGTACAATTCATCGAGATCTCTCAAAGATCAATAGATGTCTAAAGGGAACGGAATTGCCCGATTCTGCTGCAACAGCCATAGTTGATGCTTTCCGTCTCCAGCAGACTCCGGGAGCCTGGGAAGACATCTGGGATGGACCGAAAGACCCCCTGGAATACATTACTATGGCCATTGAGGCGACAAAGTCCACTCTTGAAATGTCCTCCAACGCTTCTAGATTACTGGATTCTCCCGTCTTTTTGTCAAAGCTCTTAAGGCCGACCGTTTTCCTCAACGCCGTCCGACAGATCAGCGCCCGGAAAAGTGGAACTGGAATGGATGAGCTGCGTCTGATATCAGCCTGGGACACTTCAAAGCTCTCAAATGTGGCTGTCAGACTCTCCGTTCAAGGTCTGATGATAGAAGGAGCTCTTCTGGATGGTCAGCTGCGACCTACGTCCGCCTCAAGTGCTCCAAGTACCAATGCTCCTCTTCTCAATTTGGCCTGGGTCCCGCAGTCTCATCCATCTCCATATCCATTCGAAAGTTCAATAGAGGTGAGCGCGTTCCCTTTTTTAAAATTCCAATGCTCACATGGGAGCCTATGTATAATTCCCGGCCTCTTTCCAGGTCCCGCTCTACGTAGAATCTTCGAGAAATCAGCTGGTGGCCTCCGTCTCAATTCCCGTCGATTCACCTCTCAAATGGAAAGTCGCCTCAGTAGCTTTGCTACTCAGCTAAAAGAAGAAAGATACAAACTGTCACCGTCTTTACTTTTTTTTCGTAAATGGCACACTTGAGGGACACACGTTTCTAGTCGCAAGCAGGGTACATATCTTTTTGTATATCTTTTTGTGCTATCGGGTTGAGACCTCGTGGGCCCGTAAGGGGACTGAGATCATTGAATTGGTACATGGGACTCGGTCTCTATCCGCGTTTCGTGTCCTCGTTGATGTGGTTTCTGATGAGATGAGGAAGGTGACTCGCGTCTTCAATCTGAACACATGCGATTATTGCAAAAGAAACAAAAAACGTACGAAATAGTCCGAGTATTCGGCCAGAGTGTTTCGACAGCCGACGCCTGTAAGTACGGCCACGCTGGCTTTCAGTCCGGCAACTTTTCCCATCTTGAGGTCGGCAATTGTGTCGCCAACCATCAATGCCTCCTGAAAAAAAGATCCTATTTTTCTTGCCGTGAATGACGTCTTCCCCTCCGATTCACCGTCAATTTTCCCCCGACTCTAACGTCGTTTCACACTCCCAGAGGACTTGTTTACGTGAGCCAGAGAAAGAGTGAAACGAACCGATAGCTCAATGTTGAGACGTTTACAGATCTGCATGGCGCAGTGGGGCGACGGTTTCGGAACGATGCCCTTGTCGTTGCCGCAGACGATGTCGTCGAAGAGCTCGTGAATTTCCAAGTCGAGCATCTGCTGCACTGTGGCTCGTCTGCAAAATCCTGTTGTCTAGTTTCAGTCGGGAGAGAAATTCAATGAGCCGTAGAAGACGAAATGCCTACCTGCTGTCAGCCGTGCACAAAGCACTCTTGATCCCCATCGAACGGAGCTCCAGGATCAGTTTCCGCAGATCACAGACGGGATGAGTTTGTCCGTTGGCTGCCTCCGGAACTCCCTGCTCAACAATCTTGTCCGCTTCGTGGCCCGGAATCCCGTGGTGAATCTGAAGAGTCATGGACACGTCGGCTCGAATTCCGGCTAGATTCTTTTCGGCCAGGGCTCCCATCGAGACCTGAAAAAAGCGGATTTCAGAAGGCCCTTCAGCAGTTGACGTCAGGTCCCACACGAAATTCAATCTGCACGGGAATGCACGTGTCCTATCGAAGGAAGCGCTCGCAAACGAAGCCAATCTTGGCGAAGATCCCAAGTTCGCCTTAACAAAATAAGGTTTGTCTTGGGTCGGCGGCGCTTCTTCCGGGTGTCTTGCCTACTACGTTTTGCTCAGAAAGAAAAAGAGATTCAACAGAATTTTGAACAAGACTGTACTCTTTCAATTGACTGGACAGAGTACAGTGGAAATGCCTAACCTTTCCACGGACTGGATCAACTCCTAGAGTACGGTAGACGGAAGGTCCAACTGGCAGATTTGTAGCCTCTTCGAGTCTGAAAAAGCGTCTATTCATCTTCGATCTCTCCCTGCCCTCTCCTCGAGGGAAAAGTCGCGCTCTTTTTTGGCACCATCCGATTCCCCATAGCGCTCAGCTGACTGACTCTCTGACATTAAGCGCGGAGGTGGAAGAGTGGAGGGGGCTACGGTAGTCTATTCTGGCTACGGAAATCAAATTTGAGCGGGCTATTTGAAAAGAATAGAGAGAAATGACTGAGGTAACTCACAGCTGGACGGTTGTGGAAGCCCATGGCAGCCACATGCGATGAAAGTCGACCAGAGTGCCGTCCTTGTCGAAGATGACGAGCTTGACCCCGCTGTTTGGTGCAGTAGACATCTGCAAAACGGTTAATTGTATGGAAGAGGGGAGGCGCGAAAACGACGAAAGATAAGAAGCAGCTGACAATTGAGAACAAATGTTTCCTGACGCGCAGCGAGGCGAAGAGCCTACCAGCAAACATTGTGAATTGTGTTACAAGTTTGGCAAAACATGGAGCACCTTGACTTGCCAGGACTTGTCGAGATTTTTTCGCGTCGCTATGAAACGTGGAGGACTTTTGAGAGAAGCGAGACAAAAAAGTTAATTCTTGGAAGAATTGGACAGAGGACGGAATAACAAGATTTGCGTGGGATCAGATATACAGCCATTTGTAGTCCGAGACACGAACTAATTGGAAAGTGATTTAAGGAAGGAGAAAGTTGACGTCACTCAGGAGAGCCTCCCAGAGCCGAATAGAGGCCGTCTTTCTGAATTTTTCAGGGCCACGACGTCTCCTCCTCCTCCCCCGCCCAGAAGGCGGAGTCGTGATTGAGCTCTGAAATGATAGCACAAACCTAATAGAGGAGCTCATGGTTATTGACACACTTGTTCTCTCTAGGACATACAATTAGCCATCAGAAGGGAGAGGGGAGAGAAAGACTGACGGCAATTACGAACGTGGGAACCAGTAGATTAGTGTTGGCAGAAAACGGAAGTCATCTTGTTTTTCTTCTTCATCTTCAGGGCTTTAAGACGTACGGTTGACATTTGTTGGATAGAGTCCCCGTTCCATAGAAGAACCTCAAGCTTCACAGTGCAGACCTTCACAAGCTTTGTCTTTCAGCCATTTCTTCCAGTGCCCAATTCTAGAACACTATATTTTTTCTCGAATACAGACCGTAAATCTGACTTCACGACCTGTTTTTATACCAATTTAGGACTTAAACATTGGATACCCAGTAAAATTGTAGCTGCATAGAAAATTTACAGTACTACTGTTTTTTATTCGGCAGGAGAGATTCGCAGACTCTCTGGAGCATTTCTTTGCTCTCTATTACGAAATCACTCCTTCAGTCCACCTTTCTTGGATTCTTCAAATCCCAGAATTCCGACCCTGCTTCTACATACGGGGTTACGTGACTATCCCCTCGAGAGAGATGTCCATCTTTGAGCTGACGAAACGCGAGTGTTTTTGGAAGCTCGCGAGAGAGAGAGAGAGAGACGAGTCGATATGACATGCGATACGTGAAGAGTGGCTGGGGAATCGCCTCAGCTCACTTTCAAAAAGAGCTGACGGATGTCGACGAGGGCATTGTGTGAGATGTGGAAGACGAGGAAGTCCCACTGAGGAAAGTGATTGTGCTGTCACAACGGAAGGAGGTCGGGGCAGTCTTCCGGGATCAGTTCCTCTTTCTTTTGCATCAATTTAGCAAGTAAACATTGGGTACTCAGCGAAGATACGCAGTTAAAGTTGACTCAGTCCGGAAAAGAAACTCTATCTATACTTACACATCCTCCAGTCCGTTTGGATTCGCCGAGAATTGAGAGGCTATAATTTCAGAATAACGAGTCGGGAAAAGTGGAGAAAATCGTGAAGGGAGAGAGGATGAATGGGCCAATTATTGAAACGAAATCACGTCGTGAGAGTCATAGGAAGCTTGGGAAAAAAAGAGGGAAAAATGATCCATTACCGAAGCTTATCATCGACCAAATATTTAATATGCCAACCCTGTCATTGCAGGAAAATTACAGATTCAGGCAAATACCGCTTTGAGATAATCATACAAGAACCCAACTACTCTCTGGACAACATGACACATTTTGCAGCCCAGAATAATGACACTGCCCCTATCCGAAAATAACGAGTTATGGAAACAAACGTTTTGCCTCTCTCTCGCTCGTTTTACGACCGGATCGATCCTATGCGATTTACATAAACAAGTACCGTTCTCTGTCCTTTCTCTCTCAATCAACACAGAGTCCCGTCACATGTCTGCTCAAGTTTCTGCAACATCAGAAGCTCCCTCTTCGACAAAAGAGAGTCCGCCTTCTGTGAGTAGAAAAAGAACATTTTGAAGAGTCTTTTCCCAGGTTCCAGTATTTTTCCTCCTTCTGAGCACCATTCTGGTTGGATCAATCTATGCCAATGTCTTGACCTACCACATAACAGTCAACATGGTTCATTCTTTCGGGAACGATTCGGAGTCTGATTGTAAGGTTACTTTCAAACAAAGAGAAACCTTTAGTCTACGGAGTGGAGGATTACCGTCGGGAGAATGACTCAGTCACCAATTTTACTGTTTTTCGACACAAGTACCTGAGTAATCCGCAGAAGGTAAGCAAGTCAATAGTCTCCATTACTATCTGATGAAAGGAAAAAAAATTGGGAATTAAAAGAAACAAAATCTTTTGGAATATGGAACCAGTTTGGTCCAGTTGGTTTCTATTATAGCGCATTCCAAATGTTCACCTTACGTATTTTTAATTGACGAGAAATTGCGTACGCGTGAACAAGCCAATTTATTCGAATTTTTCCTGTATTTTTCGTACGCAACTGTGCGTAGCGTCAAGCACGCAAGGTGACAGTTTGTCAACAGCTATACGACAAAAAATTCAACAAATCGAAAAACATCTTCCAGGAATCTCTTATAACGGTAGTTCCGATCGGAGGAGTTCTGGGACTCTTTCCCGTTGCTGCTCTCTACAATATTCTTGGCTTCAGGTTATGGATCTAGAATACTTATCAAAGGGTTTTCCAGACGCTGTATCGCTGTCTGTGCCGTCATTTCTATCATCCCATCTGTACTTATTCCTCTTCTGACGACTGCCAAGACCTTCGTTTTAACCATTTTTATCAGAATCATCCAAGGTAGAGATCGCTTTTCAGTTCAAGTTCTTTAGGTTTTGCACTGGCTTCTTTCGTTCCATACATCTGCAAGGTGGCAGTTTTTCTTCCCTTCAACCACATAGCGATCCCGTCAATTGTCTTTGCGTACGTTCAACTGGCTGCCGCTTTCATCTTCCCCATTTCTGGCCTTCTCGCATGGTAAGTTAGATCAATTTAATTCAATTTATTACGATTTCAACGAATTCACGTGTCGCATTTTATGCTGGTCCCAATAAGTTGTATCCTCTCTTGCCACTTTCATCCAGTTCGGATCCGTTTGACTAGTGAAACAATCGCTACACCTTGGCTTTCATCTACCTATCGGCCTCACTGCTCTCCAAGGTCTCCACTCTAATAGCCGTCTTGTCCATGTGTCAGCCTGCGCTATTTTCCTCGCAAAATTCCACTTTCGCCTGGACCATCTCTCCCGGATATCCGTAGCTCTTGTCTTCTCCATAAGCCAATCGTTCGTTTGTCTGTTCATTAGAGTTACACCGAGAAATCTTCTTAGAATCTTCCTCTGAGTAACTATTAGTTTTGTACAGTCTCGCTCTCGAAGAGTCCAAGTTTCACTCGCGTAAAGAAGAGCTGGTTCAATGCAGGAAGTGAATATTTTCCTCTTGTGTCGAATCAAGACGAGCTTGTTTGTCAGAAGTTGGTAAGACTTCAAGCTCGTCTCGATTTGAAGTTAGATCATACTCTTTCAACTTGTCCTGAGATTATAATGATTGTCTTTGTTGGTTAAAATCCAATTTGGATTGCAGGTCATCTCTCGGCTGGCATTCCGCTCACTACATCCCAGCAGCCATCACCTTCCTCGTTCTGCTCGTCTTTGTCTGTGTTAACTTCGACGACGAGTTTAAAGAAAAGGTTGGACAGTCTGGATTCCTAGATGTTTGTGACCTTTTAATCTCCTTGACTATTCTGTCAGGCTCTTTGCTCGTACCAGAGAACCCGATCCACAGCTCTAAACTTCCGTCTACCGTACCTGTCTATCTATCAAGATGCCAAGATCTGGGCCTACTTCATAGCTGCCTTCGGATACTTTACAGCGATGCATCTCTATCTCCAGTTCGGACCAACTTTCCTTTACAAGGTAAATTTTTAAAAATGCTACTGGATAGAATCTCTAGGTGGTCGGAATCGGTATTCTTCCGACTGGAGTCCTTTCTCTTACTCCTCCACTGGCCAATCTCGTCCTCTCATTTCTGGTATACGCAATTTTCCCAAAGCTGGCGTAAGTTGAGAGCAGGGATGGGCGGATGTTAAAATGGTATGGCGGATGCGGCGGCATCCGCAACTCAACAAACAGGTGTGGATGCGGATATATCCGCATGCCCAAAATCTGGTGCGGATGCGGATTTGAAAATTATTCATCCAAAATGATGAAAAAAAGGTGATTTTTGAAAAGATTTTGAACCGCGAAATCCGCGCAAAAAAAGATTTTTTGGTGCGGATAGTAACCTTTTCGAAATGCGGATGCGGATAGTCACTTTTTTGGTTTTGCGGATGCGGATGCGGATGTCGAAATGAGCGCGGATATCCGCGGATGCGGATCATCCGCCCATCCCTGGTTGAGAGTAAACCCCGATCATTTTTTGAAAGAGACCAACTGGGTAAATAAGTAAGTGCAGTGGTATTCTGATTATTCCTTCATTTTTTTTCTTGGTACAGTTCCGATCCAACCGCTGTAGTTGAGAGAAAATAAAAGACCAGTTTAGGAACACGGTCTCAAACAAGATGAGAGTATTCAACAGCCTGGGAACGGTTCTGCCTGGCATCTTTTTCATCCTGATTGGTCTCTTTGACGCCGATACTCAGCCGACTTCGGTCACAACCCTCTACGTGACCGCCTGTTCCCTTCTCGGATTCTGCTCTTGCGGCTTCTTCCATGCCATCCAGCTTCGGAGCAAGCAATATCATCTCTTTCTTCTTCTGAATCTCTTCGCTGTCTGCATGGTCAGCATGGGACTGACTTCCTTGTTTAATGTGCTCATTGCTCAGCAGAATGAATACTGTAAGTTAATTCTGCAAGTTTGAAATTATTCCATTCAGCCCGCTGGTCTATCGTCTTTGTTCTTCACGGAGCAATTCTACTGGTCACGAACGTAATATTTTGTCTCTTTTCGAGTGAAGAGACGGCTCCCTGGGCAAAGGAGGGCTACGAAGACACTTCGATTAGACCAAACCGAGATGATCCTCTGCCTCAACGACCCTTCTAGAATATAAGAAGATTTGAAGCATGTAGTTCAGTTTCTTCAGCGGAAAAGACAGAAAATACACGAAATATCTTTCCAGAGAAAAGAAAGATTGTTTTGGGTGCTTGATACAAGAGCAAAAGCATAGAACGATAGACCTTGACGCTCCTAGGTTAATTCTCTCGTAGGGCTCGTAGGTCCTGTGCTTCAAAGAAAAGTAAAACGCTAGATGGGGTAACAAGGAGCACGATCCCTGAATGACAGAGGTTCAGGAAAACCTCTTTTTCGAAAGAAAGTTCCATTAAATTATGGCCAAAAAGGACTACAGGAACTTACAGTAATGCATCTCAAAAAAAAACTTCTCCGTATCAGCTATGAAAATAAGAAAAGGACGGCAGGAGTCAGAAAAAGAGACTGAGGGAATGAGACAAAAATCCACAGAATGACAGTATGACAAACTGAGACAAGAAGCGACTGACAAGAGAGTGGGGACAGAGACAGAAAGTCTAAGACGTGAAACAGCAGATTGAGACAGACAGTGACATACTGAAAGACTGAAAGCTTTGGACAGACAGACGGAGACCACTGTGACAATGAGGGAGTGAGACAGAAAGCGACAGACACTGAAAAAGATTTCTTGTCTGCGTTATGGTACAAGGCTGAGGTTCATTTATTGCTCAAAGTTCTCCCTTCACCAAAAAATAAAATAATACAAAACTAATTATATCTAACGTTTCTTTTGAAAACTTTGAGGTTGTAGTTTCCGCTCCTCCCAGACTTGTACTAATATTTTGTGTGCTTGAAGTTATTCTTGGAGTAGTTGTTGGAGGAGTACTCGTTGCCAACTCCTCAATTTTGTAGGTCAAGTAGACTCCGCCAGTTGGAGCAGGCCCACAGTCGATGTAAATTTCTATCTTTTTGTCAATGAAGGACAAAATCGTTCCTTGGGCAGTGGTCACATTGACCAGTATTCCGCTCGATCCAAAGACTGACAGCATCCCGTTTGGAGCGAGTGAAGTTTGAATAGTTAGCGTGAAATTGAAGTTGTCCGTTCCATTTACGTAAAAATTGGCTGCTTGGTTCATCCTATACGGATAGCCAGGGGTAGTCAAGTAGCCGGACTGTCCTTGACTCGGTACAGTGTCTGAGGGAATTTCGTTGTATGAACTGAAGAAACCTCACCCTGATCCTCTCCCGTAAAGACAAACGTCAGTTCCGTTACGTCGCTGGTAGCCACAAAAGTGCTGGCAAAAGTTGTCAGACGTTGAGGATACGAGAACTGAATGGGCCATTTGTCTCTTAACAATGTTGTTCTGAAAGTTTTTAGATCCTTACTGATAAGTTGCAAGCAAAGTTTTGGCTCCAACTGGGTCAGTAATTGGAGCTCCTGTCATCAGCTGACAGTTCATGCTCTACAATATCTTTTCATGATTTGACAAAGAACTTGCCTGATTGTCGTAGCTCTGAAGATCAATATTTCCTAAGAACGTTGGCTGTGGGTTGAAGACCGAGTTCAGAAGAGTCAGGCAGATTATTCCGCTTGGGTTTGGATAACCGTAGCCACGATAGGTTGGTGCTTCAGACCAGTAGACGTCGTAAGAGGTACATGAGGCCAAATCTGATGGGAAGAGTTGGTTGAAAGAACAATACGCTGTCAGTTTGGGGGTGGGAAGTTCAAAAAAAAGAGCTCGACCGTAACCCATTTGTTTCCGCGCGAGACCCTTATACATGTAGGATACTCAGCCAAGTTTTCTGTTGTTATTCCGGTCTCGCGGCGAACTAAATGGGTTACGGTCGAGCTCTCTTTTTTTAAAAACAGACCATAGCGAGTTTGAGAAAGTCACACTCTTTCTGCAAACTAAATGGGGCAAAATATACGATTCTTGATGGGGCCATAGCTCATTTACTTGTTAATAAATAACCGTACTCTGGTAGTCGTTGACAATAATCGTCCCGTCCAACTGATCCACCGCTTGAAGAACATACAAAAGAAGAATTGTTTTCGTTCCCGATTTGATATATGACCTTCCAGGAGTAAAGGCTCTAGAAAATAAATTTTCTGAAAGAAACTTTGAGCAATCACGATCCCTTCAAGGTCAAGCTACTTCCATCCTTTTCATAATACCAGACATTCAGTAGGTCGTAAGGATTGGACGAGATTGAAACTGCTGCCGAGAGGGCAACGTTTGTCTGAGCTCCAAGTTCCCAATAGTCTTGTTCTGTGGCTGTCTGTAACTGGATGAATTCTGCCAGTGATCCCGGAGCGACAGTAAGACTCGTTTTCCGGGTCGCGTCAAAGGAGGGGACTGGAAATGGATTTGAGCGTCTGCTTTTAAAACTGACCCTGTATCTTTTCCAAGTAAAATCCAAACGTCATCTCGGTGTCATTGTCCACAGTCGTTATTGTAATATTCAGAAATGGAATCCTAGGATCCGCTGACAGGGGAAATGCCGCTCGAAGTTTCAAGTCTTCACCGTTACCCAACCAACTAAAAATGGTGTCATTTGGCTAAAATTGTGAGCAAAACCTCTTGACACTATCGAAAATGCCATCAATTTTTATGCCATTTCCCGGACTCAGATTAGCGGCGACTATATGAAGCTGTCCGGCGCCTGATGACGAATCCGAAAAGATCTAAAATCTTTCAAAACTATTCCTTAAAAAAGGTTTTACAGAGAAAGAACAGGTCGATGGACTAGTGACCGGCTTCTGGCAGGGTTCTCCAGGCTGCGGATGGTCTGAACAGCCGGCATTTCCCAAATAGGTGCCATTTAATATTAGATTGCCTGGACATGCTGAAAAAGCAATTGAAGTCAATGTCTTTACAAGAAAATGTACAGAAATATTGAGCTGGTAGACTCCTGAGTAGGAGACAAACAATGAAGAGACGAGAACTCATGTCCTTATCACAGCAGCCGGCCTCTGGCCATCTCTGTGATTGCCCCCTTTCCACTAAACACAGTAAGGCCATTTTACTGCTCCATTTTAATGGACAGAGATAGCTATCAGCACAACCACTGTCCCTTTATTCTATAATATTTCAATTTGATAGAATTCAGGGACATTTTCTGGTACTTTGGTAATACTTTTTCCAGAAACCATTATTTATTGTTTAAAGCATTGAGCAAATGCAATTTTGGTACAAATTTATATTCCAAGTTGTGCTACGCCCCTCCGGGGCTAAGTGACTTAGTTTTGTTTTTTTCAAAACAGGTAACAGTTAACAGCTTGCTGTTTGATCCCTCTCCAGACCAATTAATAGATAAGAGTAGCTTAAATGCAAGGTCTGAAAGTACAGACAGATCTCTGTCCCTCTCTGTCCTTTTGTCCCTCTGTTCCTCTGTCCCTTTGTCCCTTTGTCCCTCTGTCCCTCTGTTTCTAATTTCTCGACACTTTCTCTCTGTCCACCTTTGCATTCTGCAATGTGCTCTGTACTTATCGGTTTTCTCGTATCCCTGTCCGTGCTCCTGTTCTCCCAGTTGTGATACCCCTCCTTTGGAGCTAAAGTTATAGTTGAAACCCCCCTTGAACGGTTTTCCGTATTCCTAACCCGCACTTGATTCTCTGCTGTCTGGAAACTATCCCCAGTAAAAAAAATCAAAGTCCAATTGCAAATTGACTTGTCTAAACTTGTTACATTAACTCCTTTCCCCTTAATTGTGCGCACAAATTGCTCCATTTTAATTGCCAATTAAAGCTTCCGACAGACAGACAGAGACGCGAGAGCATTTTAAAATAGAAGATTAAAATAGATTTCTATCACGAGCAAAATTATATAATTGATAGGAAATTATTAGGTAATCGGCCAGAACTCGCGAATTGATTCCAGACTTTCCTCGAAGTTGTATTGGTGGTTGACCTGGAAATGGTCAAAGCCTTCCTTTTCGATCTGACTCGTCTGGTAGCCGGCCCAACAATCGGAATAAGCGGTTGTACCGGTCTTTATGGCTTTTAGAATAATAAAATTGTGTATATTAATTGCATTTGCTCAATTGCTTCAAACAATAAGTAATGGTAACAATGTCAGTAATTGGCTTTTGGCAAAGGTATTCCGTGTATTACCAAAGTACCATTTTTCTTTACACCAGTAGCTAAAACGACTGGCACTTTTGACCCTCTTTCTCAACTGATTAGTCTTGACAAGAATTCAAAACTTCAAGACTAAAAGAACAAATTAAAAACAAGACATAGAATATGTTTATTGGAGATTTCTCCCAGCAGTTAGTCGACTCCGCTGAAGATGTCCGAGTTCTCGATGGCCGTCATGAGTTTCTGCTTCAGCTCCAAGTACGTCGTGTAGGGCGGCAGATCGAGCCGATTGAAGCAGGTATGGGCTCTTGGGAGCATGTCGCCGCTGCCCCACTTTTCGATTGTAAACTTTTGCGGCCCATTGGAGCCGTACAGCTCACGAAATCCGTTCATTGGGACTCTCGAGGTGCCGGAGACGAACTGAAGAACACGTGCTCGCATCTCGTTGTCGAAGCTCAGCAGACATTTCCAGAAATTGTGAACAGTCTGACTGCTCGGTCCGTAGCCGCCTTTGTAGACCGTGTTAGCTTTCCAGTCCTTCACGTCAATCTTCTGCAGGCCGCACATCAGGAGCTCGACCTCGTGCGAATCGAAAATGCGCAGAAGATTTGAGGGAACTACCTGAAAAAGAGTCAGACTGTTCAGCAGAAAAGTTATATTCACCTCGTGCAGTCCTCTGAGGACCTGTTCCATCTGCTGCTCGACTCTCTTGACGAAGCGCCACGAGACGACGGCCTCAATATACTTTTCCTTGTTCTCTTCCGTCACGGGCACATCTTTGCCGCCTTCGATTAGTTCCACCGTCTGTGTTTCTCCAAGAAACGAGTCATCAAGGGCAAAAGTGAGCTCGAGATCTGTCGGATCGTTGTCCTTGACGTAGATAAGTGAATTGTAGTACGAATTGTCGACCGACTCCATGTCAAAGAGACTGATCTTCTTGTTCAGCATCATCTTATAGAAGGGTCGAATGAAGAAGGCTAAAAAACGTTTTGTTAAAATAAATTTTCTGTACTTACCATCGAGCAATTTCCCGTGATATATAGCCATACCCATAATTTTGCCGATAAAATAAAAGTAGTTGAGGTGGTCGGGAATACAGGCACCGGAATGTGGATTGATTTGAAGCGTGTAGTTGTCTGTGGCCGAGTATTCAAAGAGACCGTAGTACGGATTGAAAATCTCATGAGAGAGCAGGAAGAACCATTCACGTGTCACACCTGAATATAGTGTGAAAAATGGCATCAGTAAGATCCAAACCAACCTCCATAGTCGAGACCCGTCTCTCCAAAAAATTCTATCCAGAGCTTGTGTCGCAGCTCTGACGGCGTCTTGCCCATAATCTGACGGTACGAATCTTCGAAAATCGAGTCGCGATTGATGACCATATCACATTTTCCGTTGCTGCCGGCTCGAGGCAATTTGGAGCGCAAATATTCGACCTTTCTCTTGTAGTCACGCGAGTAGGGAATGGCAGGACCGGCTATGCTCTCGTTCTCGAAGCGAGGATCTTCCCACTGGGTACGCTTGTTGTTGTGGTCGATGAAGAAGACACGGCCGTCAATGTGCGTCTAATTACTTAATATGATCAAAACTCAAAAGACTCACCCTCTGTTCCCATCCTTCCGGCAGAGCGCCAATATCATCGTCTGCTCCCTTCTGTGCAGTTGCGTTCTTGTTCGACGAGCATCCCGTCCTCGGATCCGTCCATGTCGTCGTTTTCGTGGAGTGATCGATGAAAAAGACGCGACCATTCGGTGCCACCTGCATGTCCCATCCAGAAGGAAGAGGAACCTCGTCTCCACTGCTGTCATCGCTCTGTCCGGCTCCGTCGAAATTGGCTCGCATTCCTTCATCTATCTGTAAATGAGGGAATGAAAAAAAGATAAAAAACTACTCTTCAACCTTAATAATGAGAACATTAGGAACGCGCGAAGAGGACGGAACAGACAGCATGTGCCACACAGCTGATTGTATGAGTCAAGTGCTTACAAGCTGTTTACTTTGCCTGCGGCGGGTTCAGACGCGCGCGAGAGAGATGACAAACAGCCAGGAGAAGGCTGTATACAAGTTTGCTAGCTGCACTCATCAAGCGGCGCTGTGAAATTGATCTATGGATTTTTAATCGGAGTGGTTTGAGCAAACCCTGGGTCGGAAATAGATTGGGTTCGAGACTCTCTTTGGTACTCTTTCTGTTCAGTCGTTCAAACTTTCCCCGTAACAACCTTTTAAATGGTTCTGACAGACAGGAGAGGTTTTTAAAGAACTAGAAGACTCACCGAGTCGATGGTCTGTCTGACGGCATCAGGTTCCTCAGCTACACGACTTCTGCTCTCGTAGGCGTCCCTTCTTCGTCTCTCCTCGAACTGACTCTCGCTCTGTCCCTCATAGCCCGGTCGCTCGAATTGTGTTCTTCTGAGCACGTGGTTGATGAAGTACGTCCTGCCATTGCCATCTTCGCGTTCCTCCCATCCGGCAGGCATGTCCGGAGCTTGTGGCACAACCGCATCGGCCAGTGTGTTCGAGGAGTCCGAAGGCGATGCATCCATTGGCAGAAAGTGCAGAGCGAGCCACAGCGTTCCGACGTTCCTGTTCTTGCATTTTAGCTCGTAGGGCAAAGCTTGACGCGATTCCGTCGAAACCGCGATGTCTCCGTCTCCGAGAGGAATCTCCACCTGTCCCAGAAGGGCATCTTTCCGCTGAAAACGGCTTGGTTTTGTTCGGAAAGCAGAAGAAAGACTTACGATTTTGTGCTCGTCGTAGACTTGAACTTTCAGAAGGCACTGACTGTTGACCCGAAAGGTCAGAGCCGAATTCCACTGCGGATTCCGGGTGTTCTTCTTCCTCTCCAGCGTCACCTCATCGACAATCTGTTCATCGTTCTCGAGACGCACGACGCAGTAAGGGTCCGGCAGGCCGAAGAGGTCCCTCTTGCCAATCTTCTCGCCTCTGATGATTCGCAGTCGGAGCAGCGCGGACAACTAGAAAGGGATTCTAACGTTTCTGTACTAACAAAATTGCAAAATTATTGCAGTAGAATCTACTGAAAATATCTGTCCCCAGAACTACAAGAAATACTGTTCAAAATAATCCAAACTCACTTGTTGGTCGCTCCTGGGAAGGCCTCGAATTTCTGCCGCTACCATGTTGCAGTTGTCCAACAGGTCACCTAGACGAGTAGAGTTGAAAGTGGCCAATTGGCCAGGGGTTATTTCATCTGCTGTCGTAATCCTGCAAATTTTTCATGTTTTCCAAAAAAAAAAAGTTTTTTATTTGCAAATTATGAAAGTTTGGGAAAGTTATAAAAAAACTAAAGTTACCTAATCAAAACAAAGCGAGGAAACGGAAGTTTTTGAACAAAGTGTGCGCGCAAAGGAAGTGAGTGCTTGATATCAGTGGTATTACTCACTGGCAAACAAAGAGAGAAAACAGCGGGGCGAGCAATGGGATTATGCGAAAATAACAGGAAAGTTCCCAGCAAACGCGGAACATTGCCTTACAGATGAACGACCAAGCTCATTGCGGTTTGTAAGTTGAAGCTCGAGAGAAAAGAAACGAGCAACTAGGTCATAAATCTTGTCCAAAATATTTCTGGAATCACCAATGTTTCTAATCATGGCTCTTGACTATTTCAAGACGGACTCGCAGTAATCTTGGCTCATTCACAAGGGTCAAGATGTACAGTGTATACAGCGCGTGCCAAATCTTCCCCTTACGTACTTTTTTGACGCGATATTACGTACGCGCGGGCAAGCCATTATATTCAAATTTCTACTGTATTTTTCGTACGCAACTTTGCGTAACGAAAAATACGTAAGGTGAAGATTTGGCAACATCTATACCAATAAGAGAGGCAGATAGATGTCACAACTAACTACTCGGAAAAAAGATTCGATAGTTTAACCTAGTCAGGAAAGAGAACGGTATTGGGCAGAATATGTAGTGAACAGACCTGGAACTCTGATGTGCTTATGCAAAGTTTTGCGAATAGGTAATGTGGAAACATGGGAATTTACAAGGGCTTCAACTGTTCAGTTCATTGGACTGTTCAGTGAAAAACAACAGAAGGAAGGAGAAAAGACTCTCCTTTTGACTCTGAGTTACAGTACTGAAAGTATGACTGAAACATTCTCGATTATCGCGAGAAGAAAGACTAGATCGACGTTCAGAAAAATGACAGGTTGAAAACTTCAACAAGAGAGACATCATCTTCTCTACAGATATCACTTCTGAGATCGGATACAAAAATTAAAGATTAAATTATGAATATTTTACTGTTTGGCGAACAAAAGAGACTTGAAGAAGCTAGAATCAGGTCCAGTTCATACCCAAAATGAACTCTGCCTCACACAGTCAAACAGTCCCCCTCATTCAACAGAATGTTTGTTTACTTTTCGAAAGACAGTGTGACAAACAGGACGAGAACGGTTCGAAAATTAGAAAAGATGCCATGAACAAGAGGAATAGAAGAACAGGGAACAAGTGCGGAAATCGATGTATGTGTGTCGCACTGGCTTCCCAACCGGTTGTCTCTCTTTCGGCTTTGGACTGATGTCCATTTTCGCGGATTAAACTGCAGTTTATAGTGTCACGTGACTAATGAACTTTTTAAGGGTTCGTCTGGCTCAGGCAGGTTGTTTCTCGACTGATTCTATTGAAATTTATAAGAGTGACCAAAATGAACTCTCCCTTACTTATCTAGACCAAAAGTAAATAGCGACTATAGTTGGTATGTACGCTGGGTCAACAGGAATCGAGATATGAGGACAAAGTTTAGATTTAAGAAACTTTTAAACTTCTATAAATTTAACTTGTACTTAGTTTTCTGCGGCAAATTGGGCAACACAAAAGCCACGTGAGTATATTCAAAAGCCACGTGAGTAAAGACGAACGTGTCGGAAGAAATGATCTCTGACCAACTGAATCGAATGAGGCTTAGGCTTAGGCTAGGCTAGGCAGCTCTTGAAGTTTATATACCGAAAAAAGTTCAAGGTTGGGAAATTGCGGCGACTAAAATTAACTAGCATGCTTCAGAAAAGGGCTTGCTACGTCACAACGTGACGTAATTGCAGGAATTATGAAATTTAGCCGTTTGAGCCGGAAAAAGATGGCGTCAGGTCTATTTGTCTCGTAACAAGTATGATGAAAGGAGACACCCGAAGAGAGAGACCAGAAGCCAGGGGTCTTCCAGAGAGTAATTTGCCTGGAAAGGGGGAGCCCATTTTATGGCCCCACAGAGCCGAGCTGTTAATCCAATTGTTAAGGGCTCAGGGACAAGGAAAAGCTATCGGGTTTCTTTTTGCGGTGAGAAGAAGGAGAAAGTGTGGACTGGATCAGCATATTCTATCAATCTGGGGCGTAGAATTGCGGTAACCAAATGGACATGTGATTTTGGTGTGAAGACGACATTTTCCAGCTTTCTGATGTCCTAGAAAGTTGTAGCCCTTAATCTGCTCTACAACTTTGCAGAACATTGCAAGGCTTGGAAATAACGTCTGCCACCTCAAAAAATAGGATTACGCAATTGCGTACATTTTTGGGTGACATGGTGCTTATAAGAATGATGCGTAGTTTGTAGAGACAGATTTTCTGTCCAGTCAAAGAAGATTACCAAAAAAAAATCCCGTCATTCTTTATCATTAGTCAAAGTATCACGTGGGCAAAGATCGACTGGCGCAGAATTATTCATGAGACGCGACTCAAAAGTCCATTCTGCATTCCTGTTGTGAATCTTTTTCAAAAATTTCCAAGGTTTGCATGGATTGAAAGAAAAAGGAAGGGAGAAAGTGATAAAAACAGAGTTATCAGTCAATGAGATCAGTTACAACTGTGCATGTTTTGGGACGTCGTGTCAACACGTGACGGCTGTTTTTCTCCCCTATCCTCCTGTCTTTTTACCCCTTACTGGTTTGGGCCGCTGAGGTGATGAGCGTGCTGTTGTGACACTTGAAATTAACCTGAATTATGGGCCGGAAGGGAGTATTTCACAAGAAAATACTGGTTAAAATTGCACAGAAATTAGTAAATACAGAGGGTTGCTTGAAAAAAAGACTAAAAGTGAAAAGAGAACGAAAAGAGAGAGTCCAGACAACGCGAAAGCCCAAGGCTTTCAGTTCGGCAGAGGGAGGGCAAAATGCGCAGCAGCAGAAGAGGACGCAGAGGGGAGAGAGCACCTGCTATTGCGCCTTTGGACGTTCTCTAAAATGTTGACTGAACGTGGTGTTGAAAGGAACTGTGAATCTTGACTTGGAGAAACTGAGTAACTGCGTCGAGAGCACAACTGAACAGTCATCAGAACGAGCAGAATACAGGGCTTTTCCGCCTGTAGCATTGACAAGGGGAATCACAAAAGCACAGTTATCGTTTTCTTCTTCCTCCAACGTTGTTTCAGCGTCTAAGATATCATAGAAAAATTGGTCAGGACGCGTGCGCATATCCCGTTGTCCATTTTTTCAACATCGTCTTCCTCAACATCGTTTCCATCTTCTGTATTGTACTCTCCATCCTACCCAGGGTTGGGCGAACATTATTGAAATTTTCGGGGAACACGAACACGTACCAAACATCCCCTAATTTTTTTGGGCCAAATCGAACACGAACCGAACAGTGCGCTTTTTGTTCGCCTGCGAACCGACCACGAACTCTTTGCCATCCCAATGTTCGAACATGCGAACACGAACACAGCTCGAACATGTCACTAATTTTCTCAGAAACCAAGGTTTTTTTTGTAATAATCAGTCGTTAAATGATTAACCTCACAAAAAAGAAGATTACTAAAAAAAACTAGACAAAAAAAAACTAAAAATTCAAGAAGCTAGGAAAAATTTCGCTGCCTTTGACTTCGACAGTCTATGGATATTGTCTTTAGTACTGGATAAAATGTTCGTGTTCGTGCCCTTTTGAACTCTGTTCGAGCCCCGAACCGCGAACATTTTCACTTTTTTGTTCGTCAAGCGAGCACGAACATGAACATTCGCCAGTTCCGTGTTCGCTCTCGAACACGAACTGTGTGTGTTCATGTTCGGTCAAAACGAACAGCGAACACGAACGTTCGCCCAACCCTGATCCTAACCTCTTCAATTCATTCAAGGTGAACATATCCCCAATATGTCAAGCTTTCATTTTTTGAAAAGATCACATTATCTGTTCTCATTTCTGAGCTTTTATTATTCAAGCAAAATCTACAAGAAGAGAAGACTGACGACAGCTGCGAGAAGACCTAAACCTGCTATATATTATTCCCTTTTGTAGAACTTTACCAGTGATGGCGGCAGCTGCTTTCGGTGTCGTCGCCACTGTACCTGCTGCAGTTGGAGTTACAGTACCGTTTCCATTAGCTTGAGTCTGAGCTGTCGTTTGCCCAGCCACAGTAGTTGTCACTTGCTGCGTAACTGTCGATCCGGCAGTCGAAACGACTGTCGTTGATGAGGTAGTCGGAGCCGCTGTGGTCAAAGGAGCAGTGTAGTTTGAGATCGAATAAGTAATATAAGAGCCTTGGTTAAGTACAAGGTTCGATCCGCCATCAAGTGAAAAACTGACGAGGCTTCCACCTGTCTGGTACGTTTTAGATGTCGCATCTGGATTAGACATACTGATGCTAAAGAAAAAGTATTGTTAACTTTCTTTAGCTGAACTTACTTCAACGCAAGACGGCTGTTAGTGTAGACGGACAAGAAGGCATCACTGGGAGCGTCACTGTACGGAATTGTGAAGGAGACGTTAAAGTTTGCGAGGCCTTGCAGAACAAAGTGAGCATCCTGATTGTAGTCGTTGTAAGGGAAGTTCTTTGACATTATGAAGCCCTGTCTACCGTTGTAGACTTGTTGGGGAATTCCTAAATGTCTTTTCTTGGTCGTCATCTATTCAAGTTAAGGTTCCCGTGCTGTAGATCGCATTTTTATCTTTCCTATACCCAATCTTAGGCATGGGCAGCGGGCCCGTGCCAGCGTTGACCGAGAGCGTGCCAGCAAGGCGCATTTCCGGGGGAAGACTACTTTAGCGAAAAAAAAACATGGCACCCATTTTGAACATAAGCTCGGCGTGGCAAATTGAGCCTATGTCCAACTTGGGTGCCAAGTTTTCATGGTTCCCCCAAAAGTGCGCACTGCTGGCACGGCCCGATGCCCATGCCTACCCAATCTGGTATACTCTTTCCTCCAACTTACCAATAGTAGTATTAGTAGTAGTTGCCAGCTGTGCCACTCCAGACGCCAAATAGATAGTTCTAGAGAATCCGAGGAACGTCTGCGGCAAAGTGAAGTAGTACTTGTCCGATGGCCCCATGCTGCCCAAATAGCGAGTGTCGGCAGTTGAGGCCGGATACACCGGAGCTCCCGCCAAGACATACGGAGTGGCGTTAACCTTCAAAGTACATCAAGCACAAAAAAACCAAGCATACAGTCAGGACTGAATCGTAGATGATCAAGTCATTTTTGAACATCTGATGATCGTCGATTATCGTGACGCAGGTCGGTCCATTTGATGCGTCCAGGATAGTATCAATAGGCAGGGGATTAAACCCGGGAACGGTAAAATTTGTGACGGGATTTCCGTAGGCCCATTGAGCTCTGTAGGTGTTGCAAGCCAGGAGATCTAAAAGTATCTGTGAAATCTATTACAATAACCAACTGGAATTCATGTTGAACAAAAGTGTTCCGACATTCGGCTGATCGGCAATCAGAGCATAGTAGACAGTAACTACTGATCCATTCGACTTCCAGGAACTACCGTAACTTTTGTAGAGTCTGGAAAAGACAGTTTTGTTAATCAAAGGAGACAACCCACGATCCGACCAGAATCTTGCTATCTCCCATTCCTTCGTAGACGAAAAAGTTGAGAAAGTCATAAGTCGGTGTGTTTGGTGGGCTGGCCGAAATGACGGCTACTTGACTGTTACCAGCACTAATCTGCCAGCTTGTCTTGCTCTGAGTAACCTGGTCCATGTGGAGATAAAATCCGTCGTTCAAAGTAGCCAGATTTACGGCTGTTGGGTTTTGAATTAGGACTAAAGTTTAATGAAAAAAACAACTGATTTTCAACTTACTGTCCCTCTTACTAACACTGTACCTCAGAGCAAGGTTAGTATTGCTGAGCGTCTTGACGTGAATGACTACCTGACCTCCTGGAAAAGCAGCGTGTAGATTGAAGTCGGAGCCAGAGCTTCTAATAGACTGGTAAGAAAGTAATTCTGAGCTTACGTGACTGTGTCATAGAGACCGATGACCTCGACTACTTCGCCTGCTGACAGGTTGAAAGCCTGGACCATTACTTCGACGGCAGCGTTTGTGGGAAAGGTGAACTGAAATTTTTTATCAGAATACGAACTGTGAGATCACTTTTCCATATCTCTCTTCGAATCACACCGAACTTACGTTATAACTGCAATCAAAATTATCAGGAGCAGCAGCCTGATCCTGTTTAATCGTTCCAACTAATGCCTGAGCTCCAGAAGGACAGCCTGAACAAAATTCCGGTCCTTCTTCCTTTCACCAAACTTACTCAAAACTGGCTTTGCTACAGCTCCTACAACATAATTGAGCAGAACTCCTCCACTAACCCCCGCTCCTCCTTCAATATCGAGATCAATCAGGGTATCATTGAAGGTAAAGACGGAGCCAATGTTATCAGCGACCGAAATCTTCTGAACCAATCCCTTGGCTCCGAAGACGTTTATGGCAGCTGCTGGAGAAAGAGAGTTTGTGATCGTCATGTTGAAGCTGAAGGGGGCTGAAAAAAGAATGAGTTCTTTAATTTTTTTTTATTCTTACTAGTCGAATTCAAATAGAAGAAAGTGTTCTGATTGGGCATCATAAAGGTGTAGTAGTTGGACATGATGAAACCGGAACGGCTTGTGTAAGGGACATGGTCTTGTGCTGAAAATTGGGGTGAGTATTTTCCAACAATCAAAAAAAACTCACCGCTTTGAGCATCTCTAGCAAAGAAAAGAGTAAAGTCGCTCTTGCTGAAATAGAATGTTCTAGCGAAGCCGGCAAGTTGTTGTGGAAGACTTGAAGCTGATCCCGGTCTGAAGTTCCTAATTTTTGGTCGGGATAGGCCAAAATTACCCATAGGACGCGAGGAATGTTCCGGCAACTACAGGATCCTGGGCTGGAGCTCCAGTAGAGAGCCGGACTGTGCCATTGTAGGGTAGCTGTGTAATCCAATTGAGAGTAAAAGGAAAAACTAACAGTTTTATCGGAACCGGTCATGATGTTCGTCAAGAAGAATGAACTTGGATCGTTGACGTCGTTCAGAATAGTTATGCAAGCCGTTTTATTACTGGTATCCGTCTCTGATATTGAATAGTTTCCGTCGGAAACCCATAAAACGACGTATGGGTGACAGTTTTGAATGTCTGAATGATATTTTAGTTTTGAAAGATACTACCGTAAAAGCTCTAATAGAAGCACCCCTGTACGCAATTACGTACGCACTTTTTTCGGGTTGATAAAAATTTTTCCCAACTTTCCGACTATTTTCCCATATAGATAGGCCTCTCAGCTACCAAGGAAAAATAAAATATAAATTGAAAAATTATGTCTTCACCTCGAAAAAAAATGCGTACGTAATTGCGTACAGGGGTGTTTCTATTAGAAGAAATACGGTATTTTAAGTTTTTGGTACCATTTTAGCTTCCAACTCACTTTGATAGTCGTTAAAAATGAGCGTAGCTGTCATGTTATCAGTGGGTGCTAGAACGTTGAGAACGGTAGCTTGAGAGGCGAAGACTTGAGTGTAGTAGGCCTGAGATCCGTAGGCACTAAAAGAAAAAATAGCGACGAAGGAAAGTGTCCACTAACTTTCCGATTAGCGTACGATTAGCCCCGACACCTTGATAAAGCCAAAAGTTCAACAAATCATGATTATCGGTAGTGGGTGAGACTCCAGAGTCGAGAGTGACCTAAACAATGGGAAAATTTCTTGACGGAAAGATACCTGAGAACTGGTCGTGACTTCCCAGTAGTCTCCGACATTGCTGTCTTTTAGTTGGACAAACGCTCCGTTTGGCTGTTCGAGTGAAATATTATACTGGGATACGTTTTTGAACGAGGGATCTAAAAAAGTTGTTTGCGAAGAAGTGGAGCAAAATACAAAATACAAAATAATCTGACTTGATGGGATGTAAACTATTCGTCCAAATTTTTCTCGGACGAATAGTTGCAGAGCACCGCTTAGAATTTTGTCGCATACTTAAACAGAACAGACCTGAATTCACTCATTTTCGGACTAGAAATTATCAGTATGATTCTAATGATAACCTAAGCATTTAAAAATGGTTCTTCACTCTCGTCTTTGGCGATAAAGTTGGCCATGGGCAGCAGTTTTTCTTTCAGTAATTTGGCCTCCACTATATCTTATGCAAAATAGGAACGTTGGATCACAATTCAACTTTAAAACGATCAATTTTCTAATAAAAACTTGAAGATTGAAATAGAATTTAGTGCAACTGGTGCTCTGCAACTATTCGTCCGCGTTTGCAACTATTCGTCCGAGGCTGCAAACTATTCGTCCGAGCGTGCAACTATTCGCCCGAAAAAAAATTCGGACGAATAGTTTACGTCCCCTGACTTGACAAACTACAAATGACGATGATTTAGACCCCATTCCAATCACCTGTTTCGACAGCCCGGAAGGAAATGCTCACCCTATCTCTGTGGTTTGCGGCTGTTCTTTTGTCCCAATCATAATTAGCAAAGAGAACTTTTACGACTCTTTCCTATCTCTCCGACCCCCAAAGAGGACTCACAGAATCTGTAGACAAAGTAGCCGAACCGCATTGTCGAGTTAGCAGAAGCCCTTATAGTAATTGTAAGAATCGGAGTATTAGTGACTCCGGGGAATGGGAAGCCAGCTCGGAGGTTCCAGTTTGTCTGCTGGGCATTACTGTAAATGATGCTGTGACTTTATAATCGTTGAAACTTACTGGTAAAGTCTTCCGAAGAAATAATCGATTTTGATGTCATCCTGAGGACTAATTCCGGAAGCTATGAGATTCAGTTGAGCACCATTAATTTGGGTAGTTGGGGCGTTTATCTGAAAGATCATATAAAAAGAGTCTTCGGATTTAATAGGTCGGTTTTAATAGGTCGAACTCTTCACTTACAGTTAAAACACAGGTAGTATTAGGCTGAACCAATTTTCCACAGCCGACAAAGTCTGGAGCGTTACTGTCTGCACAGAGACTGTCCCCAAACACTCCGTTCAACAAGTACGGAACCGGACATTCTAAACATCAATATAACCTGCATGGCAGAACAAAAATTTACGGAAGTAGTCCTGAGATTTGACTCCGACAGCTAGAAGACAGGCTAAGAAGAGCCGCATTTGGCTGCGGAGGAGACAAGAAATGTCTCCTGGGCTTATCTCCGGCTTCTGGTCTAGGGCAACGTTTTTATTGTCCGGTTCTGATAGATAAAATAAAGATTGATTCATCAGGAAAAGGTTAAAAAGGGTTGGGGGACGTCATTGATAATGACAAATTACAGAAGAGGATGGTTTATTTCGAAAAAAAATATTCAATATTCTGAAATCGACGACTGAAAAAAAGGCCAGTTAGTTTGGTCCAGTTGCTCTATGTTACGGTACATTTCATAACCTTTCAGTGAACAAAGTTACTTAAGGCTGTCCAATGATCAATCATTTATGCAATTATGACAATTTTTATTACAGTATGACCGGAATGAGAAGAGTTAAGAGGAAACCAGTCACTGTCGCAGCCTTGGGAGTTGTTGCTGCTGGTTGAACTATCGTGGTTTGAGCCACAGTTGTTGCCGCAGTTGTAGAAATAGAAGGACCTGGATTGCTTACTGTTGTGCTCAGAGAAGTGGATGCAGCCTGTGTGCTAGAACCAGATGCTGTGCTGGAGGAAGACGAAGACGATGATTGTGACTTCGACGAAGATACGTTGGAGACTGTTGATCTAGCTCCCGTTGTAGAAGACACCCCAGTGGCCGGAACTGTAGAAGTTGTAATTGCAGCTGTTGTTGTGGGCTGTACAGCCTGGACAACTTGGTAGCGGATCATCGAGCCCTGGTTTAGATTCGTCGGATCGTTTCCTCCATTCAGAGAGAAACCGACGATTAGGGCAGAAGCTGTGTAGTTTGTAGTTGTGGCAGTAGGATCGGTTAAGTTGACGCTGAAAAGATGCTGTAATATGAATAACACAGTCAGAAAACGAGGAGAGATGGCGTCAGCACGAAAATGTTGTACGCAAGGTGCAAACTTCTAGGGAAACTTACGTGAACAGAGTCCCGTGCTCTCCATAAACAACCAAACTTCCATCAGCCGGAGCGTTAGTATATTCAATGTTGATCTGTACAGTAATCGGAGTGTTTCCTCTCAGAGAGAAGGCAGCATCTTGACTTCCGCTCATGAAAGGATAGTTCTCCGACATGACAAAACCCCGCCGAGTCATGTAAGCTTTCTGGAGATATGCTGAAAACTTTACAATGTCAATGAAAAGGGTGAAAGTCGTACCAACGGTTGGATCAGTAGTTGTAGCCAGCTGCAAAAAACCTTCACTGAGAACGATTGTCCTGGCGAAGCCTTGAAACTGCTGGGGAAGTGTAAAGTATTTAGCCTGTCCAACGGCTTTCGTTCCAAAGAAATAACCCAGGTTTCGAAGAGGAAAGTCGTCAAATGGAGCCATCGGCGCTCCAGCATAGACTTGAGCATATTCGAAGCCCTGAAACCCAAGAGTAGACTGTGCGCTTGGTCCGGCTGGGAAAACAATTGCCTTCAATGCGGCGGGCAAAAGAAATTCAGCACGCTTTTTTTCTTTTTTGTGTTCCCCCAGTCATTATGAACAAATGCCGACTAACGCAGAAAAAAGTTAAGCAAAAAAGGATAAATCCGCAAAGAAAAACGAAAAATAATTTGTGTTTTTCTTTGCGGATTCATCTTTTTTTGCCTAACTTTTTTCTGTCCTAGTCGATATTTTTTCACGATGACTGGGGAAACACAAAAAAAAACAGAAAAAGCGTGCTAACGTTCTTTTGTCCGCCGCAATGAAGGCAATTTTTCGCAGTCGGTCCAAGCGCTCATGTCTATAGTCGATTCCAAAAAAAAAAATGGTGCATAATTCAAACCGGCCCGCCAAGAATTTCGCGGGAATTTGAATGCAGAAAATTCAATTGTGAAATTGTTATATAGTTTTGCATTCATCGTTTCTTGACCGATTTTTTCCTCGTTTTCTGTTCAAGAATACTAGAATGTACACTTTACTACACGAAGAAAGAAAATATTCAGATTATTATTGGCTACACAAAAAATAGCTAAGCTGGAAAAAATGAGGTATATTATTGTGCGTTCAAATTCCTACGAATTTGTTGGCGGGCCGGTTTGAATTATGCACCATTTTTTTTTTGGAATCGACTATACCCAGGAGTATCTGACTTGAAATTGGCACAAGATTGGTCCCATCCATCAGCGGACAATACCACTTACACTGTAGTATCCATCATAGAAAATGGGATCATCGTTGTTTGTCGAGTCGTCATCTATGATTGTGAGGCAAGCATTGCTTCCTTGTCCTCCCTGGCCAGCATCCAGCGTCACATCAATCGTAATATTGTTGCGGTCAGGAGTAGTAATGCTCTTTGTAGGATTACCGTAAGACCACTGGGCAGAGTACGAGGCACAGGATCCGAGATCTGGAAATAGTCATGACTGAAAAGTAGAGGCTACGTACTGTAAGCATCGTTGAAAATGACAGCTCCTGTATTCAGTCCGCCGGTCATTGCGTAAACTACAGTAACAGCTGCACCCTGTGATTTCCAGACCTTCTTATAGCTCTGATACAGGCTAAAAACGTTCTTCGGATAAAACTTTGGAAACCTTACGATCCAACAAGCATCATATTTGGTCCAGTGCCTTCGTAGACGAAAAAGTTTAGGAGATCTGTGGCCGTCGATAGATCGGGACTGGCAGAGATGGCACTGACTTGGGAAGAAGCTTTGGCGTTGATCTCCCAGCTGCTGTTCTTAGAAACTGCCCACATTTGAACGTAAAAGGCGTCCTGGAGAGCTCCAAGAGTTACCACAGTGGGACTGGAAGAGGGAGTAGGTTTTCTCTGGAGCGAGTAACCAAAACGAAGACTGGACACAGCTCCAGTCTTGACGTAAAGAATGACCGTATTTTGAGGGAAAGCCGCTCGAAGATTGAAACTACTGTCATAAGGTCCGTTTCTGAACAGACTAGGCATGGCTTACGTAACACTTACCCCACGGTATCGTACAGTCCTCTAATTTGAATAATCTCTCCTGCTGAGATATTTGAAGATTGAACAGAGACATCAGCGAACGAATTGGCATCGTAAGTAAACTAAAAGACCTTGTGAATAGAATCAGTGGTAGCTTACTGTAAAGTTGCATTCAAAATTGGCGGGAACTTGAGCGAGGTCCTGCGAGAGTCCGCCTTGAAGATTGGCCGTACCGTTGGGGCAAGCTAAAATTTCAGTCATCTTTCAAATAAATCTTACCCAAAGGCGGCTTGGCTGCTTCAGAGACAGTATAAGTCATGAAAACACCTCCACCGACGTCCCTGCCGAGATCAATGTCGAAATCGATCATTTTGTCGGCAAAGGACTGGCTCCAACTGCTGTTGATCGTTCCCTTGAAGAGAGGAACCGATGCTGTACCGTAAACTGTCAGAACTGCCGATGGAGACAGAGAGTTTTGAACAGTTAAAGTGGTATTAAAAGTCGCTAAAAGAGAGGTTTAAAGCAGTCGGAATAAAAATGCAAACATGTTCCATTCATGTAGAAAAAGACGCTCTCATAGCTGTGAAGATTCGGATAGCTGGGAGTTGTAATGAAGCCCGTTCTTCCGGGGTTAGCGATATGGAAATTGGCTATAGATTTTGATTTTTGGAAGCGAAAATATAAACTACCGGGAGGAGCCGTATCAAAGTAGAGAGTAACACTGCTCGAGTTGGTTTTTACAATGAAAGTGGTAGCCGACGAGGTCAGGATGGGAGGGTAGTCGACGGATGTGCTGAAATGGACCGAGATTCTTGGAATTTGGGTGATCTGGTTCAGATTTAGGACCTCTTCATCAAGAATAAATATAGAAATAAAAAGAACCAGCCGACTTCGTCGCCTGGCGGCGTCGCCCCCTTTTTTCGTACCCTTACGACAGCATCAGACTCTTTCCAAATCTTTTGCCAAGTTCAAAACTTAGTTGTCTTATACATAACGTGTTCTAACTTGTTACCGACGGCTTCAGATTGCTAAATAAATCGCAGGGGGATGTGAAAACAGTGAAAAGGTGATTATTTTGGAAATCGGACGTGGTAGCTGGATTCCTTACAAAATTTCTATAAAATTAATTGCCCTCAGATCCGCATTTTGACAATGCAAAGGGGGTGAAAATTTCGAAATACACTTCGGGCGACCTTGTTAGCGTTTTAATAAGAGAGGATTTTAAAAGTTAGAATTCTAACTCTTAAAATCAACCTGTAAGTAGTCAACAACGTCTGGAGAGCAACGGGATCGATTACAGGTCCTCCGGCGATGACTTGTGTTTGTGGAAACTGAATATTTGTCTACTTGAAAGAAAAGAACTCACTTCTTGCGGAGTTGCCGTCTTCACATTCAAAAAGTAGTAGGGATAAGGGATTGGGTAGTTCAGAAGAGTGTAGCAGTAAGTTCCTCCTCCTGTGGAGCCAATAAGGTAGAAGTTTTCTGCCTGATTGGATGTGACCCATCCGAAGTCGTACACGTCACATTGGGCAATATCTGTAAGTTTTTCACTTTCTTTGATCTTTTCCCGAGCTTACTTCCAGCATCGTTCACAACAACCGTAGTGAAATAAGTCTGAAGAGGGGCCAGAACGTACTGTACTGTCACTTGGCTGGTATTCGAGCGAATAACTCTTTCTCTACCACTTGAATACAATCTAAAAGGGTGTTTTTGAGAACCCCCGGAAATAACTCACGATCCAACAAATCGTCTGTTCTGTCCCGTGTCTTCGTACAGCCACATGTTCATGAGATTTGCCGGCATTGACGGCTGGTCGGAGCCTGCTGGAGAAAGAGCCACCGAACCATTTCCATTGACTTCCCAGTAGAGTCCTTGATCATCATTGTTGGACACTTGGATATACTGAGCAATTTGGTTGGGGCCGACAGTCAGGGAAAGGCCGTTCGTGAAGGCAGGAACTGAAAAAAAGTGTACCGTAAATATTTGAATAGAGGCACTGCGCCACTATTCGAGTACAAAAAATGGTTTTTTTTCGGATTGACGACATTTTTTAAAATGGTAACCCGGATCCAAATTTGTATGGAAGAAATACTAGGAAAGTAGAATAAAATTTTCTTCAATCCGAAAAAAATGCGTACGTAATTGCATATTTTTTGTATGCGAATAGTGGCGCAGTGCCTCTATTCGAATGTTTACAGTTAAGATCTTTTTGCAAACGGTTTTCAGTGATCCTATAGTAACAACTATAAAAGTAACTGCTTGATTGATCCCTGATGAAATATTCCCATCTGTCATCATTGGGATGTCACCACAAAAACCTTTTACGACGCCCTTATCTCTTTTGGAAGTGCACGTACCCGGCTTCCTCTGAACGTAGTAACCAAACTGCATGTTTGAGTTACTCCAAGCTGTGATTGACACCATAATGAAGGGAACGGCATGGGAGCCAGAGTACGGAAAAGCTGACCGAAGATTGAAGACAGGACTGATAGGGTCTCTGAAAGTCGCTACTTGTTCTAAACTCTTCTGATCTCGTACTTTCTGACCAAGTCGTAAGTTCCCAATATTGTTATATCATCGTTGATGTCCAGTCCATTTGCTTGGATCTGGAGCTGTCCGAACCAGTCGCTGACAGTGTTATCTTTAGGAAAGATCTGGAAACTTTTCGATTCATTTTAACACAAAAAAAGTACAGTAAAGACACAAGTGGTTCCAGGCTGAACCTTGACCATGCAGGGAGACTGGCTAGGATCAGCATCGTCCCCACAATTTGAATTTCCCGCGTTTCCGTTTAACGTCACATTCGGGGGACATTCTGAAACTCAACTGTGCAGCCAAAGAAAAGTAGGATTACGGAAAAATTGAGCCACGGCACTGCCGAAGAATAGGCAGAATAGAAGAAGCCGGACCATTTTCCCGGAGAGGGAGAGAGAGACAGGGCTTATCTGGCAGCTACCTGTTAATTATCTTTTTATTTCTTTTCTCTGTGCAAATTGTGGGTGATGATAAAAAGATTGATTCATGGGAAGCTCTTCGTCGTGTTCAGACTACAAGAAGAAATGGAAATGATCCGGGACCAAAACCGTCAAGAAGAATCTGGGAGATCTCCACTCGGCTCGCTTTGAAACTATGAGTACTTCTACTAAAAAAATAAAAAATCGATTTCATCTGAAATGACAAAATATTCGATTTCATTCTCTTTACTATGTAAAGATAATGTGCTTCTTCGAAGCTAAAAGGGAGGTAAAAATTGTGTGATTCTTTCAGGCCATCCATTCTTCCGGGACCCATTGTGTGTCCAAGCGAAGACTTTCTAACGCATCCATCAGCCTAAAAAGTTGAACTGAAAGAAATAGCGTCTGTACCTCTTGAAGGTAACATCCAGATTTCTGTTGATCAGAGTACAATGAATTTTCATACCAAACTCGCCATTGGCTATGCTTTCAGCTCTTGTGCAGATCTGAACATTCTTATGACATATTTCTTCAGAAATGGATGGGGGCTGTCTCGCGGCGAAAATGTTCGATTACAAAAAGGTCACTTTGCAAAATTCTTGGCTGAGTATCCAACGTTTGCGTGCTGTAGCCAAATTGATATAACGTGTAAACATTGGATATCTACTCATTGTCAGTCAAGATTTTTGCAAAGTGACCATTTTCAAATCAAACATCTTCGCCGCGAGACAGCCCCAATCAGGGATGTTCGAATAATATTTTTTCAACCGGATATCCGAAAAAGTAATTTTCGATCGGATATCGTATATCCAAAATAAACCGGATTATCCGGTTTCGAATATCCGAAACCGGATGAACATACGATAAATGCATCTAAACTAGTAGAACAAAGGTGAAAATCGTTAGTTTCCAAGGTAGAAATTCCAAAAAATTTAATCGAAATTATCCGGAATATCCGGTCAAAAATATCCGATTTCGGATATCGGATAGTTTTCGTACCGGATATTTTTTCGGATAATTATCCGGTCGGAAATTTTGACCGGATAATAATCGGATTTCCGGATCGAAAAGTACCGGATTTATCCGGTTTCGGATATCCGGTATCCGGATCCGAACATCCCAGGCCCCAATGGATGTTGTTCACTCTTCAAGAAGAAACCCACCTCTGCCAGTTTATCAGCCGGTCTTCTGCTATGTCTCAATTGTTCCAACTGGATCAGTTCTTCCAATGGAGGCGGTGCTATGTGAACAACAAAAGGCATGAATTCCTTGTTGTACAGATAGTGAAGAGCCTTGTCCGAGCAGTCAACGCAGCACATTCTTCCTCCTCGAATCACGTCTCTGATCGTATCAGCTGATGTTCCTAAGAGTAATTTATTTTCCTTGTTTGATGTTTTTCCTACCATAAATTTCGCCATCTAGCTCTCCCCACTCAATCATCCGACCCTGTCGGATCAGTTCATAGACGTCTTCTCTTCTCTTGAAGTAGTAGTTTTTGCCCTCAATCTCTCCTCTTCTAGCCTGTCGGGAGGTCACTAATAGTCACTTTTGAGGAGCATAGTACAGTGTCACTTACTCGGCACGATTGTGTCAAAATGATGCGGAGCAAATCGGAGAAGCATGCTCTTGAGAGTCCTTCTTCCCACTCCAGGAGCTCCCAAGAGAACCAGAACTCTTCTGCCGTAGGGAGCAAGCATTGAGACTCTTTCCATGGCCAAGCTGGACGGAAGATAGCCGACTCGAGAGAGATCATTGACCTTGCGAGCCTGCTTCCAGAGACCGTCATCGGCCATGGACTGTATGACGTCGCCTCTCTTGAAGTCGACGGGAAGCCAACGACATCCAGCTGGGTCAGATTCCGAGCTAAATTCTACTGTGACTGATAGAAAATGGGTCTTGCCTATAATCTTCTAGCATTCTGTAGAATCTTGAAGGGGCCAAATATAGTTCTGAGGGTACAAGAGTGACCTCCAGTTGACCTACATTGCTTAAAAGTTCTTCCTAAAATTAATCGTATTTGAGAGAGTTTTCTCTCACCTTTGAAGTTATGTCCTTCCCATTGACCTGAAGAATCGTGTCGCCTGGATGAATATTGTGATTCGAAGAGGGATGGACGGAAAGAACTACCAACTGTCCGTTGGATACTGTCACTTCAATCTGTAAAGAATTTATAACATCCAATTGTTTCTATTTTAAAAACACAAGTAGTTTTTATATTGAGCAGTTTCGAATGAGCATCTCCCTCTCACCTGATCCAGCTGTCTCCTATCAATCGAGACGGCTCTTGACTGATAGACCGGACTCAGAAGACGGCCACTGGCCAAAGGAGCCAGTGGGATTGAGCCAGGCTCCAGTGCCAGCTGATGAAAAGTTTTTGTGGTCAGCACTCTCTCAGTAACAATTCTTCTTTTCCGCAGTCCGGTCACTGGGTCCACCTCTATGCTGTCCTCGATAGTAGTCTAAAATAACTTATTTCAATGGCTGTCTCTAGATGCTCTCCTCGAAAAGAGAGCTTTTCAAAAATTTCTCCAACTTCATACCTGCTCGTCTTTGAAGTCAGTGTCTCCTTTTGCAGATAACGGCGAGGAGCGACCAACATCTCCATTCTGGCTCTTATTCATTTCCAGTAATTCGATCCTCTGCAGTAAGGCATGCAAACATTTGGCCAGATTATCGGCGTTGGTGCGCAGCTGGTCAATTTCGCCTTCTTCAACCATCTCTCGCTGAATGCATTCATAATTTGTGGAAGGAGCACACAGCGGGAGAGACAATTAATTGGCAAAGAGGTTCTGTGTTGGCACACGGGAGAAGAAACAAAACGGCAATCCGTGAGAACAAGAGATAATGCTGCGGGTAAATAGAAGGAGAGGAGCTGATGGCATTGGTGACGATACTCTGGCCAATTAGCATAATGAATCGGGAGAGAAGAATGCGCAGAAACATTCTCGGACTAATTAGCCTTGTTACGATGACGGTAACGAACCGCATCAGGAAAAATAGGTCTCGCGATGTGGAACTTCTAACAAACTCTTCTTGTAACTTTTTCAGTTGAAATTTTTTTTTAGACAGGAGAGGTAAAGAAGAAGACTTTGATCATTTTCCAGAAACTTATCGAGAACTAGACAAGACTACATGGAATAGCTGAAAACTGGAAACTTTAGCCTGCTTCCCAGTTGTCCTTTGTTTGTGTTCGCGGGAAAAGTGCGTGAAAAGGCCATTTGAGAACTCGAAAAATCGAAGAGTGAACGTAGCCTGTCCAGCTGGCTTCATCCCAATTTCATGCGCCGGCTGTCCAGCCAGGCAGCCCATAATTACGGCCCGCTGCCTTCCGGATTGTGGATGAAGTAATATTCAAAGCCGATTTGAGAAAAAAACAAATTTACCATAAAACAACAATAAAAAATAACAAACTGATGAAATAATCAGAAAATTCTCATGCCCTTGAGAATGACCGCTGCCATTCGGGTGCAATGTGGAGAAATCGATCGCGGAGCTCCGGAGACGTGGATTGGCCTCGGTGACAGCTGTAGACGAAGAAATGGAACATTTCGCCAAATTTTTCGAGCTCGACGGACCAGGATGGACATCTGAGAAGAGCTGGAAAACGAAAATGTGGCTGCGTGAAGGAGATGGAGATGAAGAAACCTAAATGGTGAAGTCTTTAAGAGGTTTATTGAAGACAAGCCTGTTGGAGTTAGAACTCGTTGAACTGCAGCGAAAACCGAGTCCAGCATTTGTAGAGCTTCGTCCGAAGGCGACCATTGACTCTGAAATATGGGTTTTCATTAGATCTTCGATGAAAAAAGGGCTATATGTACGGATTAGCAGGTTTCTTTCATCTTTCTAGTCATTTCTGGACTAGTTGCTTGAAGACAGCTACGCTTTGAGCATCAACACAGCTCTTTTGGGTAAACTTTGGTTAGAAAATCAAAAGCTAGGTCACCACACGCTAGCTTTACAAAAAAAAGAGAGTTTCTGGAGGCAATATTGTGAGGATGTTGGACATTTTACGTGAAGCCAATAATGAGAAAAAAACAGACTTTTTCAGCTACAAGAAGGGCTTCCAGTGTGGCTTTCTCCAAAACGACGTCAAAACTTCCATCTGGGATCGAATCCAAGCTCATGATATCGTCACAAATCCATTCCATTTTCGGATGACGCGACTTTGAGGTCTCGATCAAAACTGGCGAATAATCCACATTCGTGATGTTCCGATAGCCGAGCTCGTAGAGTTCCATCGATAGTCGACTCGATCCACAGCCGATATGTAAAATTCTTAACTTTTTCGTTGATCATGAACAAAGAATAGAATTACCGATCACTGGGCTTCAATTTCGGCAAAATAACATGTTTGAAGGCTTGGAAATCGGCCAGCCATTCAAAATTCTGTTCTTCTTTGAACCGCCGGTCCCAGTAGTCTTTCTCTCTGTACTGGAGATTACTTTCCATCTGATTCTAGTTCAAAAAGTAAGTCAAACCGCTGAGACAATAAAGCAACGGAAAATCCGAGTTTCGAGTAGACAAATTCATATCAAACTTATTGTTATAACAGACAACAAAAGGCTCGTAAAGGGGTTGGGAAGACGAGACTGGTTTTTGGGAGAAGACCAGTTGCAGAACGAGACGCATATAAATGAATTTAGGAAGAAGATGGATGTGTGCATCTAGCCCGATATACACCACGCAGGTTGGGGGAGGATGGAAATAAGGAGATCGGGAAGATCACTACAATAAATACGAGATGAATAATTGGAGTCTTTTGTCGGAAGGCGGCCGCATGAAATTAGGTAGGCAGCTCACATGAAGGGAGAGACACGAGGTCCACGTCTGAAACGAAATTTTATTGAAGAAATTCACAAAAAATGCACCTGAGAGCACGACCACGAGGTCTGTATCCACCGGCGTAAATGTACTTGACTACGACGCCGCCGCGTCCACGGCTGAAGAAACCGCCACGACCGCCGCGAGGAGGTCTGTTAGTAGTCGAAATGCCTGGCCTGTTGGTTCGTTTTGAGCTGACCTGAAAAGGAGAAATTTGGACTAAGTTGCTAAAAATTACTCACTTTTATCTGTCTTCCCTTTAGAAGACTGTCTGTCATAGCGAGAGCATTCTGAACACCTTCCTTTTCGGTAAACTCAATGTAGGCAAATCTGAAACGAGGAGTTTTTGAAGCAAAGGATAGGAACTAACCCTTTGGGATGTGAAGTGAACTTGTCACAGAGGATTGTGACTCGATTAACGGATCCGCAGCCATGGAAATGACTCTCCAGCTCGTGTGCCGTTACACTATAGTCAACCTGAATCGATATTTTTTAAAAAGAAGGTGGGAATGACTCACGTTTCCTACGTAGACGGAGCGAGCATCAATTTCCGCTTTTTCTTCGGGAGACAACATCGTGAGGTTGCTCTGGCTGCCCTGGGTGGAAGACGAGAGATTCATTTGGCCCTAGAAATATGAAATTTACTAGAGATGAAAAAAGAACCAACCTCAATATCGCTCTGAATCTGCTTGAGCTTTCTCTGTTCCTCTTCAAGTTCGGCCATCTGAGCTTCCATGGCGGTGAGGTCCTGAAAAGAGAGAATATAGGTAGAAAATTGAGAAAACGGTGTGATTCACCACTCCGAAATTACATTGGCCTACTGCAACCTTCGTTTCGTCTTTTCAAGACTTTCGATACGATTTATGTCTAAAAATTGAGAAAACTTACGTGATCCTCTTCGGTCATATCGACGTTGTCGCCATCACCGGCAAGAAGCTCGTCCTCGTCGAGCTTGATTGCCTCTTCGTGATCACCCATGGCTGAAAAATCAATATTGAGGAGATGCCTTGTATGGTGAGAAAAGTGAAAGCTACAATTCAAAAATAGCGTCGAAATATGGAGAAAAAGCTAATAAAATTGATGACGAAACGTTTGTAAACAGTTACTTATACAGCAGAAGCAGAAAATTGTTGTGGCAGTCCATTTGACAAGGTGAGTCTACAGTTATCTTCACGGAATTTCTATCACTTTTGAAGAAAAAAAAACATTTCTGAAGTTTTCGAGATTTAAAAAGCGTTTTAAAAACACAAAATAAGATCGAAGATGAACAAAATGTGTACAAACGGAGACCTGTATTGATTTACATCGTTTCTTCTTTGTATTGCGGCTATTCGATTTTCGATAAATGAGAGTTGATCTCATTTTAGCAAAGAAGAAAACTGCAATAGCACAAAAAAGAGGACGAAGTGAATTGGCAGCTTCGAACGTATAAAATCGTTCTGTCTTTCTTTCTTTATTTTTTAAATGGTCTAAGGTAACAAAGGAAGATTTTATCGTCGGAAACAAGTTTTTTGCAATGAGATTTGTGAGAAAAAAAATGAAAGGAAAAGAAAAGAAACCAAAGGAGTGGAAATTTCCTTTTCGATTCTTCCGCGTTCAAGAAACTGCGTTTTTCAAATTGGCGCGCATTTACCGTATCCCGAATGGTTCCCATTCGATCAGCTGCTTTTTACTTGCTCACTCATCAGTTTCCCTCTAAAATTGACTCTTTTCCTGTTTTTCAGCTCCCAATCATAAATTTAATCGGTTGTATTGAATTGCAGGCATAGGAAAACCTACATAAAACTCCCTTGACCCGTTTTAGACCATTGCGAAAGACCCTCTCTCCAAAACCGGCTCCTTGGTCTCGCACTAAGCTTTTCCGCTATTTTTCTCGCAACACAGCCAATCATTGACATCTTTCAGTGACAAAAATGGAGGGCATGCCAAGGTTTGCCCCAATTGTGCCGGATATGAAGAAGCCGGGCAATGAATATGACGAGGAATTTGTATACAGCTTGAAAGAGGTCAGTTTTGTTGTTTTTAGTTACTCAACCTGTTTTCAGTATATTTTAATGCACTTCCAAGCGGATCCGAGCGATTTCGACGCAGCAATAGCCGATCTTCTCATTATGAAACAGGTGAGCTCTTCCTTTCTTCTGTTTTCATCATTTTTTAGGAAGTTTTAAAATGTCACGCGGACGTGGAAGCTGTCTGTATCCTCAAGCGCTACTTTTCCCAGCTACTCATGATGAAAAATCGTTTTCCCATGGAGCATCACGGCGAAGTACGAGCCATATATTCCTGGTATATTGGGTTTTTATCTAACATTAACAAAGTTACAGGTACGAAAGAGCCCTGGAAATGCCGACTGCTCAGACTTTTGCCGACATCAATTTCGAAATGGCCTGTGTAATGTATCAAATCGGCTCAATTCATGCTATAATTGCCGGACAAGAGAATCGACAAAGTGACGAGGTTCGACTTGTCACCGTTTTTTGAAGAAAATTAAATTTAGAGCATCAAAAACGCGTTTATGCACTTCCTATACGCAGCATGGCCATTCCAATACATTCGAGATTCGATGGAGGTCTCAGTTTTCGGCACATCGGATTTCGACAAAGATCTGCTCACTTTCCATGTCAACGTTCTTCTGGTACGCTGGTTTTTCTTTCCCCCATTGAGATAGAAACTTTAGGCTCAAGCACAGGAATGCCTCCTCGAGAAAAGTCTACTCGACAGTCGCCGAAGTCCACTCACGGTAGTCAAACTGGCCGCATATTTGAGGGATATCTACTCACAGTGCAACACGCTTCTCAGAAATTCCAATTCGGCTGTAGAGATGCTTTCTGCCAAAAAGTACAAGGTTGGTTTTCCCCCTGTTTTTTGGAGAAGAAGTCACTTTTTTTGGGTCTCGAGATAATTTGCCCTATGTTCAGCTCTGGTGCCAAACTGTGGCCGTCAAGAGTGAAATTTACGGCTGTATCGCGATGCTCTACATGGCCTACAAAGAGGAAGCAGATCAAAAGTTCGGAAATCGACTGGCCTGGTGTCAAGCGGCTGATCATTACCTCGTAAGAGCTGTAAAAGTAGCCGGCAGTGCAGCCAAGTCGGAGTTCTTTGACACGCTCTCCTTCGTACAGGACGTCGTCAAGGGAAAGTGAGCTCTTTCTATTCACTAAGCTAAACATCTGCTTCAGACTTGAGAATGCGAAGAAAGAAAATGACTTTATCTATCACGAACGAGTGCCCAAATTTGAGGATCTGATTGGAACTGTAGTGGTAAGTCAGTTGCATTGTCTTCTGGTCCGGTAACGACCGACGGCTATTCCTGGGTCGAGATGTTACTGAATAGAAAACATGCCTGTTTCAGGGCGATTGTAAAGTCAGTCCTCGCTCATTCGACCCTCTGGATCCATCAATCGGAGGCGAAGATATTTTCGGCGCTCTCGTCCCTCCGACGGTTCTGTCCGCCGTCTCACAATACGAGGAGGAAAAGGCCAAATTAAAACGAGATCTCCTGAAGCGGGTGGCGGAAAAAGACGACGAGCTACAGTAAGCGCTTCATGCTTTCTCTAAAAAAATGGTATCCAGAGAATATTTGGGAAGATTAAACGCTGCCGAGCTGGGACTGACGTCTGGACCGTCTTTCGTCATGCCCGATATTCTTTTGGAGCGAAATGCTCATATGCATTCGCAAGGCGATGCCGTGCCACAGGTTTTGCAGAAACTTCAACGTAAGTACCTCTTTTATTCATTATCGACCATAAGCATAGCTAGAGAACGTCTTTTCCAGTCGAAAAAATGTAGAATATTACCACATTTCTTCCAGAAGTCGATCAGCTGGCCCGCGATGCAGATTCTCAACTGAATGCCCTGTCTTCTCGTCTCAGAGCTATTACTGTTGCCGAATTCGTTAGCTTTTTGTTTCTTTCCAAGCAATAACGAAACTTTAGGTAGCAGATGAAGGTTACAAAGCAATTTCAACGGAGATTGGCCGACTAATAGATCATCATAATCAAGCGAGGTATGAACTTTTCTTTGTCTCGCTTGTAAAGTTAATTTTTAGGGGCTTGAACGCCGAGCTGCACAAAGCCCTGGCTGCCCATTCTACCAATATTCACCTCTTGTGTCTTCCTCTCCGCGAATTGACCGAAAAAGTTGCTCCGCAGAGCGAAGTTTCGCCAGGTAAAGATTTCTCTACAAACTGAACAAACTAAGTTTTAGCCAATACGAAAGAAGGAATGGCTCTCATCCGCGTCTTGGACAAGGCGAACGAGATGCAGACGCAGAGAGCAATGCTATTGGATCAGTTCTCGAAAGAGCTGAATGACGACAATATTAGCAAGAAACTTTTGGCTGAAAGAGATACGGATAGCAAGGTATTTTCTTGATTTTATGCCAAATATGACTAATCTTAGGCAACTTTTGCCGAGGAGCTGAAAAAACACGACAAAATTATTCAATTCATCAATGCCAATCTGACGGCCCAAGAGAATATTCTTCACCATTTGACCGAAGCCAATGCCGACTTTGCCGAACAGCGAAACGTCATTCAGGATCTGAACAACGAGTTGGTCATTTTACGATCTTTTAAAAAAGTAATTTCAGCCGATTCGAGCAGGTGATGACACTCGTGACGGCCTTCGACATCTACATGGACGTGAGCGGCAAGACGGAAGATGGCAAGAAATTTTACGAGAATCTGCACAAACGAATTGGAAAGCTGGGAACGGCTGTGGAAGCCATTGAATCTGCCTGTATGTAACCCTTTTTTGTGTGTAAATGTATTCCTATTTTTCTCCCATAATTTGGCTAAAATACAAGAAATTCAGATCAACAGGAAATGGAAAAACTCGAAGCCCAGAAACGGGCGGTGGAGGAGAAAAAAGCGGCTGTGGAAGCTGCTAGAAAGGCCCGCGAAGATTTGGCTGATTTTGGCGTTGGGGGAATGGGAGCTACGCCACAGGCTCCACCAACTTCTGGTTTGTTTATTTAGCAAAAAGTATTAAAAAAATACAATAGAAGGAAGACCACGACTTGGTGATTACATGCAATTTTATCGTAACAAGATGGCTGCAAAAAGAGGGCTACCTGCTCAACAGCAGCAACTTCCAATAGGAATGCCAGAAATGTACAACGGACCGCCGTCTCCTGCTCCAAGCAGCGTAGCCGGAGATTTTCATCAAGATCATTACGTGCCGGAGCCGTTCGTGTCACCTGTTCCCTCAGGCTATACTGTGGCTCCTGTGGAGCAGAGAATGCCGGCAGATTCTCATGGCAAGTATACCGAAAAGACTTATTTGGACGAATTTTTACTTTCCTGGTGATGAGGAAGGCAGAACTTCTGTTCCAGATAGAATTGTAGAAAAATTCATAGTTTATAATCAAATAAGAGAAAATTCTTTCAGGACAGCAGTATTATCAGCCACAACAGCCATTTGTTTCTCCTCAAAGACAACAATATGCTTCTCCTCAAATTCCACAACAACAGTACGGCCCTTTCTCTCCGAATCCAGCTCTGAGCAGTGTTCATTCTTCATCGAGTGAACTTAATCGGATCAATCGGGTGGCTACTCCGAAAATCACGTCGGAACCACAGAGTCAGCAGTTTTCGAATCAAATGGGTCAACAGAATGTGTACTACCGAACACAACAGGGTACATTTGATAGTTGGCTTGAAAAATTGCTTTAGTTCCTCAAAATCTTCCGAGCTCCCAGCAGTTTTCTCAAGGGGTTGGTCACCCCGTTGCACAGAACTACCAACAGCCTGTTCCCCCAGTTCAGAATGGCTTTTTGACGCCAGTTATGAACCAACAACAGCACGGTAAGATTTTTTTTTAGGAAAATGTCAATTTTAGTCGTATTAGGACAGAATCAGTGGACAAATCAGCATCCGGCTCAACAGTACAGTCAGCCTGGCTATGGACAAAATCAAGGATCTGGTTACCAGACGGCTCCAGTTGCTTCTCAAACAGTTCTTCAGCCTCCGATTCAACAGTATAGTCAGCCTAGTGGCTTCGGACAAAACCAACAAAGATCGGGTGAGAAAAACGGTGGAACTGATGGGGGTGTTCCAGTTCTTCCTCAAGCTGGTCCTCCGGCTCAACAGTACAACCAACCTAATGGATATGGACAAAGCGGTGGTCAACATGGTTTTGGTGAGAAAACTAAAAAAAACAATGACAAGATAGTGGTTTAGGCTATCAGCCGAATTCAGTTGCTGCTCAAGTACCAGTCAGTCAGACTCCAGTTCCTTCCCAGGCTTCCCTACCTTCGGCATTTGTGCCAATCAATCAGGGATATCAGGCAGTAACTTTCGGTAGTCAAGGAGCTCAGACTCAGCCTCATCCTGGCTACCAGCAGTCTAGTCCATCAATGCAGAACATTCAACAACCTGTACAGCAGCAAGTACAGCCTGTTCATGTTCAGCATGTCACTCCTCAAATGAACAATCCAATGGGACAGTTTGGAATCGGCTCGGGACAAACAAAAGTCCCTGATCAACGGCCGGTACAGCAAGTCCCAATCCAACCTCAAATTCCGTCCATGCCAAGTCAGGTGGCTCCGACTCAAAATGCGACGAATCAGATGCCTGCTTGGGGATCTCCGAACCCGTCTGCTGGTCAGACGAATGCTTCTTCTCCTTGGCATAATACGGTGAGTATACCACGTGCCAAACCTTCACCTTACGTGCTTTTTTTACGCGATATTACGTACGCGCGGGCAAGCCATTTTATTCAAATTTCTACTGTATTTTTCGTACGCAACTTTGCGTAACGAAAAGTACGTAAGGTAAAGATTTGGCAACAGCTATATTTGATTTATTCGCATTCTTTCAATGAGTTTTCATGTAGCGAAGATACTCAGATGCCGTCACGTAGTCTTCTCAACCATTGAACACCGAAAACTCTGGTGACACTATCCTTCCATCGTGCTCGTGGGCGTCCCCTGCTACTTTTATAGTCGTATGGCCACCATTCGCAGATCTTTTTCGGCCACCAGTCACTGCTCATTTTGGCAATCTTCTTTGCCCAGGCCAATTTTCTCGATTTTGCCAAATCCAATACATCCGCCAGTTTAGTCCGATTCCTTATCCAATCGTTTCTCCTTCTATCGCGCAATGTAACTTCTAGCATAGTCCGTTCCATCTTTCTCTGAGCGACTGCGAGTCTTTGAAGTTGGTATATAGTTGCGCAAAAAAAATCAAAAAATACTTGGTGATGCATGGAAGTTTTGACTTTAACTGGGAAGAAAATTACTGTATTGTAGGAACAAAAAAACTTCAGGCTCCATCTCCATGGCACCGATCAGCTTTCACTCCTTCGTCAGCTCAGCCTGTCTCTACTCATCAGAATCTAGAGACTCCAGTTCTCGGAGGCGGCACACCCCAATCCTCTGTCAGTCAAACACCGCAATCTGGAGCTAATGTGGTCTGTAGAGAGCTCAATTCAGAAATTACGAACATTTCAGGACCTACTTAGTTCCCTCCTTGGTGATATGTCTCTTCCTCCGGCTATCGCTCCTAGTCAGACGACTAGAACCGTTCAAGAATTCCATTCTCTTCAGCAGACTGTCCCTCGACCAGTTGATCCCAATTTCGTTCGACCAGCAGCAGCTGTGATTCCCTTCCAGCACAAATCTGCTCCTGTTGCTTCTTCTGACGCTTCAGTAAGTCGAAATCACATAAAACTCAGCTGTTCACAGATGCTCTCAATGGTCAACCCCTCAACTGTCTCTATTGCTCCTCAGAGTCAGATCCCACAGCATTTACATGACCTGACCAATCCGGACAAGTTTAACATTGGGGAGAGTGATAAGAATCGTTTGGAGAAGCGTCAGCTGCATGCTGCCATCAAAGGATCGGGGCCGATGCCCTCCATGGATCCTCTCGATCCTCTGAATCAGCTGGATCCGTTCTGGGGAGTGAAGAAGACATAATTTTGAAAGACAAGTACCTGGTGATGAAAGTGTGATATAAATATGCGGAAATGAATCTATTTATTTTAAGAAAATTCTGTTCATTGATCTGCTCTGAAGCCGTCTAGATTTTCGATTTCTTCACTGAAAACTTGTTGCGGTTCGTAATGACTTATTGTGAAATATTCCTGGTGTCAAATACCACGCGAAAGAGCACAAAAAAGGGGTCAACATTAGCTCGGACACAGCTCTGAAACTGTCAATACTATTATTTCCGAAAACTTTTGATTGTTTGTCTAAAAATGTTTTACCTCGATTTACTCTTTAGTAAAAGAAAACCAAACTAAAGCCGAAGTTGTTTATTCATCAAGTTTTCTAAATATCAGAGATCAGAGTTCCGGCATCGGATAGCAGCTGGCGTTCCGCGTCGCGTCCCACAACTTTGCCAATAGTTCTTCCTTATGCAGTTGAGCCTCTCCCGAGACGAATTTCTCCACTGATAGTGAAAAGTTTCTCAGTGCTACCACTAGCAGGGCATTCTAAATTTGTCTTCTTTGGGATCTTAGAACAGGAAACTAGCTTTTTGATTCCTCATTACAAAGACGGCCCAGTTTGAGGGAAAGATGTGGCTGAGATCGGCTTTGGAGAAGAGGCAAGCCGAATCATCTCTCCGCCAGGCCATGGTCTCTACCGAAAGACCGCTGAGGATTTCGTCGACACTGAAAAGAATACAATTTTGAATCCTTAAATTGATTTTTTCTGCTGAAATTAATTTGTTCAGAAAGTCAACTCACTCAATTGTGTTCATCGTCTCAAACTCGACTATGAAGTAAGAAGGAGCTCGGGAACTGCTCTGGATGTTCTGAAAACCGAAATTAATGAAAATTCTAACAAGTTTTCTTACCTTCAGCATAGCTTTGGCATAGTCCGGCTTCAGTGTAGGTATCCTGACGGCCAGTCTCTCGTGGCACATCTTGTCCAAATAGTGGAAAGGACACTGACGGTACTTGTGAAGACTCTTCTCGTAGACTTTCCGGTTGAATCTGTCCATTTTGGGCACGTTCAGGAACTGATCATCTTCCATCTGAATAGAGAGTTGAGATTGACATAAAACTTTGATGGGACCCTTGTTTTGCAAATGGTCTACACTAGAACCATCTGGTTAGTTCAATAAAAAGAGACTTTAATCAAGTTACAGTTTGTTTAAAGTGAGTACCGTAGGATCCTTGTATTATTAAAATTAATTGAGCACAAAAAGAAGCCATGAAGTGGCACTGAAATAGAAAAAAGACTAACCTTGCCGAAGATGGCGGGGAGGAGATCAGCTGGAACCAGATGAAGAGGGAACATTTTAGCTATGGATACTGAATAAGTTGACCAGCTTGTCGAGTTGAAGCGAAGCTTCGGGGACTACAAGCGTTATTCTTTTGGGAAGCAGCTTTTTGAGAAAAATTAACGTTACGAAAATTGAGGATTGTTAGCTTCGTCAATAGAGCGCGTTTAATTAAATGAAATAAAAGTTTTCATAAAAATAATAGAACAACGCAAAAAAGTTTGGTATATATGGACAGAGATTCTGGAGGGAGAGTACAACGACTTCGTTGAAGCTTCTACTCGTCTGAACGAGTCTTCTTCTTCTGGTAGCTGTTCTGTCCGGCCATGCCGAGGTGGAAAATGTTCGCGAGCGAGAGAACCTAGCCACTGGTAGTATCTAGTGGTTCTTCTCTACAAATTGAACTTCCAGAATGGCAAGTTGGGGACTACCTAGACGCGGTCTTGCTTCAGGAGGAAGCAGAAAAGACCAGGAAACAGGGATGTGTCTGGACAGGATCCTGATGAGGATGCTGTGATTGGTTCGAAGAAAACTCCTGGAACTTCTGGAAAATCTGATACTCAGAAAGGAGATCAATCCAAGGCTGTTTCGACTGCCAAGGGAACTCCATCCCAAGGTGCTAAAAATACACCGAATAAGCATGTAGTTTCAGGAGGAGCTAATAATGGTGTTCCCAGTCAAGGTACTGTTGGTCAGTCTGGTAATGGGCCGATATTTACAGGAGATGAAGATGACACCCAAGATGATGGTTATGATGGAAATTTGGATGATCAGACTACTACGGGACAAACAGCTAGTACTTCGACTCCCAAGTCGAATGGAGGGCTTACTACGTCCACGTCTAAGAATCCAAAGAAAGTCGGAACAACTGGAGGAACAAGCAAAACCGCTCAGACGACAAATGTCGGGACTGGAAAGACTGAAAGTACTACCACCAAGACTGGAGTAACTCTTCCGAAGAGTGGTTCGGCAAAGAATTCAACTGCTGCCAAAGTGACTACCCCTGCTCTATTAACGATCAGTTCCGCTGCCTCTACAAGCAGTGCATCGACCAACGATCCCAAAGTCAAAACAACGACGAACAGTATGTCTTCTACGACAACCAGCACATCATCTACTTCGGTTGGCAAGACTGGTACCACTACTTTCTCTGCTGATAATACATCCACTACGGTCCCGAAAGCGACACCAGCTGCAACCGAAACGACTACTTCATTTACTATCAAGGCAAATGAACCTGTCGATGGTCCAGTTACTGATTCTGCTACCAGCCCGGATACTACATCCACAGTAAAAGATGCAGGAACAATTGGAGCTGCTACCACTTCGGCTAGTGCTACAACTTCAGAGGCAACGGGAACGACCACATATTCTGGACCTTCCACGGCGACTATTAAGACCACTGAAACTTTGTCGGCTTCCACAACGCCTAGCCAAGCTTCACCTATCGGAACGGGATCTGTTAATACAAGCACGGCAGCTAAAGGAGCGAATACAACCGCTGTGACCAGCTCAGGTACAACGAATACCACTTCTGCCAGTACAACAGTGTATTCATCGTCAACTGTCACTGGTACTAGCATGCAGACAACAGTGCCCGAGGAGAAGACGAGCAAATCGACAAGAACCGCTACTACAACTCCGATCCCTGCGGGTACATTTGCTCTAATTTTTTTCGTATTCGGTCTTCACGAATCCCATAAATTAGTAATTTCAGCTACCCATGAGCCCAACGATCCGAACAACTCCAATCTGAATGGTGCTAGTGGATCTGTAGGATCTGGTGGAACTAAGCCACAAAAGAGCAAAGTAGCCTTCTGGGCAGTGTTCCTCATCGGAGTCATTGCGTCCAGTGTCGGCTGCTTGATGATTCTGTGGGGTGCTAAGAGTCTCTACGATGCCTTCGAGAAAGAAAAAAAGGAGAAGGGAAAGAAGGACGGTAAGAAGAATGACAAAAAGGATGATTCTACTTCGGTACCCGCTGATAAGAGTGCCGTGAAGAGTGTCGTCGCTAGCGCCAATATGTCTGAGCCACAGAAGAGTGGCAAGGTCGAAAAGTCGGAGAAGTCTAAGAAGCCTACTAAGTCGGAGCCCAAGAAGAAAAATAAGAAAGAGAGTGATGGCAGTGAGGACAAGAAGAAAAGTGCCGACAAGAAGTCGAAAAAGAAGGTCACTGCCAAAAAACCCGGTGACAAGAAAAAGAAATAGAGACCGGGGCACTGACTAATCTTCTCTTTTACTCTTGATCGCAACAAATCCAAACATTTTTTAGCATCTCTTATTTTTCCAGCTTCGAAAACACTGAAAGATAGTGAACGGCCTGCTTATTTTGACAGCAAGTTGTATTTCGAGAAGAAATAAAGTTTGCTCAATAAAAACCGAGTATTACCGTAACCTGTTTAGTTTGCCTCGAGACAATAATAGCACGCAAACGTAGGATAATCAGTCAGGATACTTAGCTGAGTATCCAACGTTTCAGTTTTATTCCGTGGCAAACTAACTGGGTTACGGTAATGCTCTTTTATTTCTTGAACAAATAATATACGTGAACAGTTTTCAGCTCTACCAAGAATACGATCAAAAGAATCAAAAAAATTCTCTTTTTCGTCCAAAAATACCTCTAAACGACAACCAAACCCTATCGTAATCAGTTTCACAACAATCCCAGATTTTCGATCCCTGTTCCACATAGTGCCAGCTGTCCAAATCAGATTTCAGCACGGCGCCACCTTTGACACAATCAAACGTCTTTTGAATTAGATGCTCGACTGCGCTCTGAGCTTCTCGTCCATCATCTGAAACTCGGGGTTTCCCTTTTCAACTTATTGACCATTCTTTTCGCCTCTCCCTCTCTCTTTAGCCCTCTACAATCATCTCTTCTCGGCTGTTGTGGCCAAGGCAATTACCCGAAGCACCTCGAGTCCTTCCTTCCCCCTTTCTAATAAAAGCAGACTCCTTTCATGCCACTTCATCCTTTACCGTAAAGTTTTAGAGAGCTGTCTCTTCGCTCAGCCTTGAATCATTCATTACGTTTTTGTTTTGGAGAGCGAAAGAGAGGCACGGGTTCAAACATGGCGAATTATTTAGACGTCTTAACAGCCCCAGCAATTTAAAACTCAGGGTGGCAGAGAGACTGAAGCCACTTGTATTTTATAGCAAGCGGCTCTCTCACGCTATTCTCAGTTCAATTCATTTCTCTTTTCCCACCGCTTTCCGTCGCACTACACCTCCTGTTTCAATCCCCTGATTCTCATTACCAAAAACTTTGTTAGAATCAAAGAATGATAAAACACAGACAGTTCTCAATCATGTTTATGATTCTGTCTCACAGGTTCCTTCTTTTCCTCCTACTTGATTCCAGCAGCTCGAGCGTAGGCGACGTCGACGGCCTTGTTGAGAGACTTGTGCAGTTCGATTCCCTTGGTGAACGTCTTGTCAGCAGAAGGCGGCTGGAAGATCTGCACGGATCCGTGGTGCTGATCGATGCAGCCGTGAATCTTCTTGTCCAGAATCATCATGGCAATGACCTTTTCGACGTTCTGCTGCGGCAGATTGACCTTCTTGGCAATGTGAGAGAGAAAAACTTCGGAATAGGGCTCGAGAATGCGGGAGATTTCTTTCTCCATCATGTCCGTCTGCAGACGAGTCGAATGAGCAGCCACCACCTGGTCGTGCATCAGTTCCTCCTTGTACTCGTCCATGCATCGCTGGAAGCTCTTGAGACATCTCTTCCTGAAGGCGCTGGCCATCTCGACGACGGCATCGATCTGACGACCTTTCACATCGGAGCAGACCTTGTTCGTGAGTAGCTGCGGAATCTGGTCAGCATCGTTGCCCATGATCTTGGATAGACACATGTACTTGAGAGCTCGGGTGGCGCAAATCTTGTCTCCGGACAGTTGGAATCCTTCCAGGGCTTCGTAGCAGTAAGAGTAGGCCGTCTTGAAGTCTTGCTCGTCGGCCGAGTACAGAATGCCCGATTGGAGGTCGATTGAGGCCTTAAATGGTTTGTAAACAAGACTTTTTTGGCTTAATAGTAAAAAAAAAGGGCAGGTTTCTTTGACAAGTTTTGGCTTAGAATCACTTTTTCATAGTGAAAACAGTATTTTCAAGCTTCGCATGTTCTGCAAAGTTATAGAGCTTGATCAGGACTACAACTTTGCTTACTGGGACAAATCTAGAAAATGAAGAGAGAGCCTGAAACTTTAGATTTCTCCCGCCGACCCCCAAAAACCCGAGTTTAGGGAGGAGTAAAGATACCGCCCCAAAAAAAAGAGCTGACCTGCATGACTGTGGAAACATAGCTGCCATTGGAGCTAGTCTTGGCCAGAATGAGAGCCGTCTTCGCCTTGGCCAGATTCTTCAGAGCGAAAGCACTTCTACTTTCCTCCAGAGCTACTTCGATCAGCAGTTCACGGTCATCCAGTTTCTTCAGTTCACTCTCCAGCGGTCCGGCTAGCTTCATCGCATCGGCATACTTGCCCTGCTCATTCAGAAGACGAATGAGTCGAGCCTGGAGTGTACGACGGAGAAAGACGCGACGATTGTCAGTAGCCCACTGGATGCACTTTTCGACGAGGGAAGTCTTCACCTTGGGCGGCTGGTCGATCGAGAGACAAAGCTCGACCAGTTCTCGGATCAATTTGGCAGCCTTGGCTTTTCCGACGACTTCGTAGAGCGGACGAGCCTCGACCATCAGTTCTTCCAGACCGGCAATGTTACGTTCAGTGGCCAGCTTCTTTCCGTAGCCGAGAAGTAGGTCTTCGGCCTTCTTCAGATCCTCTTCCGTGATGGTCGGCTTGTGTCGAGCTACCATGGCACGAACAGCATCCAGAGTCAGCGGAGTAGAGCTCATGACGACCTCTTGCAGCACAGTCAGATGTCTTGAATGGCAATTTCTACTGTTTTTTTTACAAAGCGAAAAGTTTTGTTAGTAATTAGGGGAAGAAAACTTTACAAACAAAGTTTTGTTTCGAAGGCAATTAAAAGAAGTTTTTATTACCCTGATTTTGGCGTCTCTTCGTTTGAACCAAATGAACTCTCCAAATTCTCAAGAGCTCCAAAATCTCCACCTCTTCTGTATTCATAGCACACCCGGCAACGGTTGAGCCTTCTCTATGCCCATCAGCGTCGTAAATGCCCTCTCTCTCTCTCTTCGAGACTTTTTGCCTCACCAAAGAGACCCCGAGGGACGTCGGTGCCGCCGTTCGCCACGCCAGACCGAAACACTCTTTCCTCGCGAGAACGCCTGATTGATGGCTGTCCGGGAGAGCCTACCCCCCGTTTAGACCTCTCTTTACCTTATTACTTCTCTCCTTTTTGAGGCAAATCACATCAGGACGGAGGGGTACTTCTTCGGAGAAGGGGTCGGCTCAGTGCTCTTTTTTCACGAGATGCTTGTGAATCAAAGTTCTTCCTTCTCTGACTTTGGTATGCCTCTCCACTTGACGCTTTTCGATCTCATTTTCTGCAAAGAGAAGGCATTTTCGTCAACTCTCATGAGAGTTTCAAAAAGAGATCGATGAACGCTTTACGACATGGCATACTTTTTATGAATGTGGGAGACACAATTTTTGCACAAACTTTCAAGTTCAGGGATTTGACTACTTTGAGCAGTTTTTCTTCTTCTACAGTTTAACAGAGCAACACTCAAAAGTCCATTGTCTTGAGTGGTTTAAGAAATGTCATTAATATGGAGCGAGGAAATGGAAGAAAACCTGGTCCAGGAGAGGCATTCCAGTTTTTTTAAGTAAACCTATCGTAAATGAAAAATGAGACATTCCTTAGAAATTGTGACTCTCAGAAAATGACACGTCTCTCCAGACACTAACCTAGTCGTCATTTTGGATGGAGAAGCCTTGTCACTCATTCGGTTACAGCTCCCAAATTATGTCCTGAAAATGAGGCGGAAGACGGGAGAAGGAGAGGGCAGGTGCTCTCTGCCTACAATTCTTCCGCTCGGCGGACACATCGAAAAGCGTATACGGCGGTTAATTTCTATGCATTTGCGAGTGTTCTGACTGGCTTGACACGTATGTTCTCAGGAGAATGAGAGAGAGGAGAAAAGACTCTCTCTCTTTTGACTCACTTCCTAATTGCTCACAGGACCTCGAAGGCAGTTCTCGCGTTTCATCCACGCTGCGCATGTGATTGACGCGTTCTTCTCTCTCCTTTTCCCTCTTCCAATACCCAAATATTTGCCTCTGGATCCCATTATAATTTCGTCATTTCACGAGATTATAACGATTCTTCTAAATTCACTGGTTTCCCGCCTAGCCGATTTGAATCCCTGCTTCAATTTAACTCTTTTAACAGATTTAGAATCTGTACTTCTGAAGCAACTAAGAATTTCTTCATATTTGCTCCTTTGCATGATGTTTCTTTCTGATTTTCAATGTGGTCATTCCTATCTCCTCTTGTTTCGAAATTTTAACCTTCCCGTGGTACTGTATGAGGTACTGTTTTGTTACCAATTCTTTGGGAAAGCCTACTCGCTTGTTTTCTGCTTGTTTTTAACCGCCTAGGGTATCTAAGATATGAATGCCTTCCTCTTTTTTGTCTACTGACAAAACTGATAAAAAAGATGTTGAAACCATTAGATTGACTATATTATCTTTCTTTACTAAAGAGCAACGGTGTCTGTCTGTCTCTCTGTAGTGGTGTCCGCACAGTTGTCGAGACTAGCGTAACATGTCAAGTTTTGTCACGTTAATCTTTTATAGAACGAGAGTTTTTTTTAGGGGAACGCGTCTGGGGGAATCTAAACTATCTCAACCGTAATGGTGTTTGGTAATCTGAACTAGGACATCAGTTGTTACGTACTTGAGCGCCGCAGGCGCAAGGGCGGCGAAAGCCGTCGTAGACGGCTGGTATTTTGTATAAGGACTTCGGAGTATTTCAAAAAAGGTCCGTGAATGACGTGTCCAACCACCCCCGTCCACCTCCAGATATATCTCGTCGTTCCTGTAACCGGAGCCCTGAATCCTCTAGCCCATTTCACTCATCTCGCTACAACCCGAGACCTCCTCTACTCTGAGGATTTATTCTCCAATTACCACAGCTCTGGGAATCCCTTCTTGGCTTTCTAAAAAAAGGAAGTTTTAGAAGCGATTACCAGCTGACTTTGTCGTCTGACAACGTCGTATCCCCATTTTCAATCGCTACAACAATAGTAGAACTTTTTCCAAGTTCGAACCAAATTATAAATTGTCACTTGAAAATCATAAAGAGCTCAAAAGTTTGCAAAACGGACGTGGTAGCTGGATCCTATATAAACTTTCGATAAAACTGCTCTCAGAATCGCATTTTGCCGTATTCTGGGAGCCAAAAGTTCAAAATGACCTTATAAATGACCTCGGCGTCAAAATCAAATTGACCTTATATCAAAATCAAAATGACCTTATATCAAAATCAAAATGACCTTATATCAAAATCTTATCAAAATGACCTTATAAATGACCTCGGCGTTTTAATAAGAGAGGATCATAATTTGATTTCCAACTAACTTCTCCCTAGTTTCTTCCTTTCCCGAAAAATATTCAAATTCCATTACTCTGCTGAAAGGATGCATGTTCTTCCCCTGCCCCCCTTCATTCAGAAGCTTATCACGTGTAGCCGTATATAAAAAGACATCATGAGTATTCTACTCCCATTGTCGAACAGCTGCAAATGTACATATCTGATCAGGTGCTGACTTCTCCTATATATGCCGGTACTTTTTGGTTTTGTAGAGAAGAGTGTGAACACGAAGCTTCTATACGACTATAGGAAAATTGTGTTCGAAGGCAGAGTTTCTGTCTACTTACCCGGCGCAGAAGCAAATCTTTGCCGAAGACACTGTAATTTTTTTAGCTCGACTTCAACGTCTTTTTGTTCTTTGAACCTTCTTATGCTTTTCTTACAGATCTCGTTCATGTCCGAAACCCCCATCTTCCTTTCCCACGCCTACATGTTTTCTCATCGTTTCTTATACTCTTTTATTTCATTTAAACGATTCAGCAAATCTAATTTTCAGGCTGATCTTCTTCATCCTTCATTCCTTTTCAAGTATTTTCTTCTCTATTTCTTTTCTTTTTAAACGAGAGCCGAGTTGAAGCCCAACCGCCCTCCCTTCAGTGTTTTGACAGAGACCTCCCTCGGAGAACGGCGTATGCTAATGTCCTTCCCCTCCTCAGCAAATTTCGTATTCTGCGCGCAGAGTCAGAGGAAAAAGAGACACAATTAGTTAAAGCCATGACACTCGGAGCGGAAAATTAATGAATGGGGCACGACAAGAGACGATAATTGCTTCTTGACCGTTTAAACTCGGAGCTATTAAATACAGAAAAACTAGCAAATTTTATCAGTTTTCGATAGTTTCTCCACACTTCTTCCAGTACATCTAAAACAAGGTAAATTCTGGAACTTTGTCGGAGATACCAAGGCAAGAACAAGTTCAATAGAAATACAAAAAGCACCAAGATGGATCCCATACAAACAATTTATTGATAAGAAACATCTTTTCTACTGCTTGACGTAGGAGACGAGGTCGTTGAGTTTGTCGAACTGGTATTCGGAATGGGGCATCATGATGGGACGGAAGGCATCTCCCTCGATGGACGAGTACTCCGTATCCGGCTGCGGCTCGGCCAGCTCAGCCACCTGGACAGACTTGACCAGACGACTACCAGAAGTCGGAATCTGCTCCGGAATGGCAGCAAAGGCCACATGCTTCTGCTGACTGCGGTAGGCCGGCTGGACGTCGCTCTTGAAGCCGAGGTAGTGCGACTCCTTGTACTGCTTCGTCTCCTCGACTACGGGCTTGGACATGAAGTAGTCGACTGGAATCTGCTCGACAGGCTCCTTCTGGACAGTCTCCTCAACCAGAGTCTCCTCCTTCTTCTGGACAGTCTTCAGCAGAAAGTTATCGACCGGAATCTGCTCCTTCTGGACAGTCTTCTGCAGCATGTTGTAGGCCGGAGCAGCCATTCCCGGCTGGAAGTACATCGAGAAGACGGGCACCTTGGGAAGAGCAGCTGACTCGATGACCATCACGGTGTCGTCTTCTTCTTCCATATGCTGGACAGCTGCTGGCTCGGTAGACTCGACGACGACTTTGTCCATATGGTAGAAGCTTGGAGCGAAGCTGTTCATGTTGACCTTCTCCTAGACGGCGGAAGCGCTAACTGATGCTTTTCCAGACTTCGGAGTCCTTTTAAATGTAAAAGTACTTAAAATTACTATTTTTTATGTAAAAGTTATGTATTTTTAAGAGTTAACAATTACTGTAGTTACTAAAAGCGCGCCATATTTTGAACAAAAGAAGCAATTAAATTTCCTTTTAATTGTAAACGAAACGGCTGGCGTTTTCAATACTCTGAAATTCAAACTGGGTACCTTAAAAATTTGTAGCTTCCAATGTCCAGACTGAACCCAAGTGTCGACCCGCTCAAGTTTCCAGCTCCCAGAGAAGTAATATTGAACAAACATATTGAACGTGTGATAAAGTTTGCGTTCCCTTCTCGAATAACTGACAATTATGTCCCGGAATCCACCCCAAAAAGGGCACCTAATTGACACAATGCGACAGGCAGCGGCGCACAAAAAAACAGAGCGGGTGCGTCTCCGAGGTGACGGGTCGACTCTCTTCCCATCTCTCTCAGCTGAAGAGGATGGTCAAGAGATAGGTCAAAGTGAGAAGTCGTCGGGACCTTGAAGGGAGGGAGTCCCCGACATAAATGGGATTGTGGTTCGCGTCGCGTGTCGCAGCCGCGGTCCCACCCCTCACACACGGCTTCAATTCGGCTCTCTTTTGCAGATGGAGGAGGCGGTGTGAGATGTCGCTGCTATGCGTGACGAGTGAGTCCCTGCATGGACCTACTACCGATACAGACAGATCCGATGTTAACTGTCGTTGTTTCAGTCAAGAAGGCTCGGCTACAAGGCATCGTCGGTGAGTGTCCGGCTCGAATGGACGACGAGATCCAGTGGAGAACCGGCTAATAACGAAGCTATATATTCCATTTCCTCTTCTTCTTCTTTCCCCCGATTATGCCGAGGATTATTTCCCACTTTCAATTATTCCCCCTTTTGACCTCCTGTGGGATTAACGGGTCTTCTTAAAATGCTAATTTTGATCTTAATCGGCTTTTTTAAAAACAACACTTTGAGAGTTTAGCGGACTCTTCGACTTCTCAAGGGAATTCGCTTTTTTGAACTTGTGTTCCTTTCAGCTCATCAAACCCTTTACTCCAAAGTCCAGAACTTTTTTCCTTTAATCATTTTCCACGAACCGTATTTTTTTAATCCCGTCCTTCTTGCTCAGTTTTCTTGTTCTGTTCTTTTGTAGAATTTTACGGAGAGTTTGACGCAATATTGTGCCGATAATTTCCTTCTTCCTCATTTTTTTATCAAGTTTGAATGGTTACGGTTGAACTATTACCCATATTTTTTAATTTTAACTAGAATCACGAAAAGACCGCCTGTTCCAATAAAGGCATACATTTTCTGTGCTTTTCATCTTGATTTGTCGTTTCTAAACTTTTTCCTGTAAAACCGGACCATACTGTTCTCAAAAAGCTTCCCTCTTCAGTCATTCAATCTCTGACCAGCCTAATCCTTGCACTCAATTCTTCTGAATTAGTTCAGAGTCCAGACCCATTGACCCTTACTCAAAAAAACGTCATTCGGTTGCGTTCAAAACTCTCTCCGGTTCTCAGGATGCACAAGACCCCCTCCGTAATGAAATTCCGGGTTTGTGCTGCACTCTTCCGCATTCGCTGGAAATATACGGATTTTATTGGTGACTACGTATCCAATTTCTTCACATCCATGTGTGTGGGTGAAGTTGGCTCTACGTAGGACAATATTCCGACGGGAAAATGATCGCCAATTCACACGATATTAAAAAGAGAGCGAGGAGTGGAAAACAAGAGTTCTTTTGAAGGCTTGATCTCATTTTGTCTCTGTCACTTACCTCCAGGCAATAACCACGAACGACGACAACGAGAGTCAAGGGACCCCTTTCGAATTGGGACTAAAGAACAGACGGAAGTAGCCAGGTTTAATCACATATCCCCCGTAAAAACAATCACTTGGAGACAAGTAATGCCTGTCAGCAATAATTAAATGGACAGCAAATGACTCTATTTCTACTGATGAAGATACTTTTGGATAGCGGTTCTTTACAAAACAGTGATCACTTGTTTTGATACAAAAAAAATCAGGGAAGATATTGGCCTAATAGACTCATTTTCTCCTGTAGGCTGCAGTCAGATCAGGATCTTAAATTTCTAGGTTAACCAGAACTTTTGGTCTCACTGAACAGTAGACAGTGTGGGAGGAATTGTTTGGTTCGAAAGACTGTAACTTTGAGAAAGCATTTGGTTGTACTGCAGTAGGCGCCTACCTTCGTTCAAACTAGTCTTATTTCGCGTTTTTCACTATTTTTTTCATTTTTCGCGTTTGTAAGCATCTTCATTGAATTCAACCTGTAAAACAAGCATCTGGACATGAAAATTTGTCAAAAGATCCAGAAAGTAGACGATTGTTCTTTATATGCCGCTCTCCGACATCTTGCATATTTCTGGATATTTTCGACCAGTTTTCTCATTCAGGAGGTTGTTTTACACGCTAAATTTAATAAACCGGGTTAGAAACGTGAAAAATGAAAAGAAAATGGTGAAAAACGGTATGTTGGGCTGGATGGGGAATTGACGCCAAAAGATTTTAACGAAGGTAGGCGCCTACTGCAGTACAACCAAGCATTTACTTCGGAGTTGTACTCGAATATTCTCATTTAGGGCCTCAAAACGGATCTTGTCAAATATTTTTCCTTTACATCAATTCCTTCATACTGTCGCCTTACAAGGAAGTGACCAGATTCTCTCTTTGTTGACCAAAGACTCGTCGAGGCGTGAAAATTTCCTTTATTTTATTCAGTTGTTTTGTACCCTTCCTCAGATCTTTCGTCCCAACTTTTTTTTTTCGAATTCTGATGCTTTCAACACTGCAGATTTCTTTTGTCCTCTGCAGACCCCATAAATTTATGGCCATTTTCTCCAGAGTTCCAGACGGTCTTTGTCTATTTCTGGGGTAGCAGAAGCAGCGTAAAGGCTCTCTCTTTTCTGCTCCATCCGTCCAAAGCTCTGATTTTGGTTGGTCGAGTAGAGAGAGAGAGAGAGAGAGAGCAGAATTTAATTTGTATTGGCCACTTCCGAGTCTCATTAAAATTTGGAATGTTTTGGTCATAAGAATTGTGTTTCCCTCTCCCTCTCCAGAGGGGCTTGCAACCTGGACTCCCATTATCGGACATCTCTTCACTCCGGAAGCCGACGGATGACGGATACCGAGGGAGCAGAGTGAAACGCGTCTATCATCGGCAACCATCGGCCAGAGTCAATTTCCGGAGTGAAGAGTCCTAGGAGAAGGGAAAGAGGTCTTTTTGATAGACCTTTTCTTTTCAGAGACAGAAAACTATTTTCTGGGATCATCTCAATCTTGGAGGAGGACGAAATGTCACTGTCTCACAAAAAGATGAGAATGAGAACTGCAAAGGCTTGGAAAATTTTGTTAGTTTCCGAATCTTTTATAGGCGAATTCAATTTTTTCGTGTCAGAACCAACCGTCTAAACTTTTTACCCCCATTTTGAGCCTGGTTACTGTTTTTTTGAAATTTCGTACAGCAACCTTGGTAGTTCTAGCTAAATTTCTATTTTTTATAGCTTTTCTCTTTTCAATCCTTGCACCCTGGCCATTAATTTCCCTTTCGTCATGCGTGACCGGCGCTTTGTTTTCCTGAATTTCGGGGGCCCGTCCAAGACGAGAGCCGTTATTAGCCGGCTCTCCGGGATGACTCTTGGTTCTCCTTCCTGGAGAGGATTCGTTTTGGTGGAACAGGGGGCTGAGAATCGTCTTTAGACGAATTCAACACATACGTCACGGTCAAGCTACAAAACGTCAAATCCACAACTGCTACAGTGAGAGGAAACCAGCCGGCATGGGAGCAGGAATTCATCTTGTAACAAATTTTTGTTGTCAAAAATATTTAAAATTTCTGCAGCGAGACGAACAGGATCGACGAAGGGATGGTTCTCGAGCTGTGGTCCAAAGGCGTCCTATGGGACAAGCTCATCGGTGTCCATTATCTTCCTCTGACAGAGATCAAGTACAGGTAGGAGAAAGAAAACCAGAAGAACAAGTAGAAACGTGTAAGGGGTTCGGTTCCCGTGTGAGAGAATCATCTATAAAACATCTGTTGATCACAAAGCTATGAATAAGCAGTAAGGAGGAACTAACAAGACCAAGTTTGGGGAAGATTTAGAGAGTTTAAAAGAGGTTCAAGATGAAAAAAACCGTTGCTCAGTGCGAAGTTTTTTTTTTTACGAATTTGCGAATTTTCGAATATAGCGCTGTTTTTTTAGATTTTACTTTCAACTCGCGTTTGTGAATTTCGCTGAATCAGCTGTTTTTTTAAATTCGCATTTGCACCTTACTATTCTCCCAGCCCGGGTTCAAATTCTCCCATTGGTTCCAATCTTTTTGTCACTTTCGTAAACAGCGAAACGTGAAGAGTACTTTTCGACCAAAACAGTCATTAGTGTAATTGTATTCTGCGTGTTAAAACCGACGATCTCTCACAGGGAGTGTGTCTGCACGCTTTCATTCAATAAAACAATCCTTTCAGTGTATCAGCTGGCGAAGGTAAATGGTTCCAAATGGACCATGATCTCGAGACGCGCAACGGTCAGACGATCGGCACACGAGGTCCCACAGGTCACAACTTACTCGTCGACGTCCGCTTTGAGCTGCCCTACGGTTGGTTTCCTCACCACTCATTCATCAGTCCAAGTCCTCGGCGTCTCATTGAGAATTTATGTCTCTCTGCCGCCAATGATGAGTTCTTTCCACTGGCTCCAGAGGCACAAGTCTCAGTTTTTTCCCTATGAGTTATTCTTTCTTGTATGTATTGCTCTTGAAAAGAGCATTTCAAAAATTAAGTGGGTCTCGAAAGGAAGAGCTAAAGTCTTACATTAATCTCTCTGAATATTTCCGTTGTGGCTCTAATGAGTGTTCGAGAGACTCGGCCTCTTTATAAACGAAAGCTCCAATTAGAGGGAGAAGAACAGTCAATGATCTCCTCTTTTTGAACCTTTTTCCATCTCTTGACGTTTAGGTCCCTGTACTTTGTCTTGGTTAGTACGTTTTTCCCTTTACACTCATCCTTGAGTACGGGCAGTCTTGTCCAGAGTCTTTCCTAAACCGATTGATGAGTGAACAGCCAGTTTACTTCCCTAATCATCTCCTAATTAATGACTTCCCGTCTGGAAGTGAAGATAACGGAAGTGGCGATGCTAAAAAACGGATGTTAGTAACAATCTAGGTTAACCGTCTATACCTCCGGGAGACTAAAAAGGAGACGGCTGCGCTTTTCGACCGTGAAAGGCTTGAGAGAAAATTTGATTTGGATTGATCTGTCGGAGGGCAGATTCTCCTCTCTCGTTGCGTGTAAGCCAGTCCTTTGCTCCATTTCCTTTTTGGATTTTCTCGCTTGCAAAAGTCTTTCCTCCTCCAAAAAAATGCCTCTCTGTGGCCACATTGACAAGCCGTCTCCGTTTCCCGGGAGGCGTCGACAAATCAAGGCCTAGCTTCCAGGCTTTGCTCGAAGAAAGATGCCATTTGGCACAGACGAGTGCCCTTTGTCGAGAGTTGATTTATGTCGTGGGCCCTTCTTTTCTTCTGGTCATCCATGCAGATATATCTCGTTTGTTCATCAGAAATTGCCACGCTCTTCTCCTCTCTCTTGGCAACCGATTATTTTTTCAAAAAGGAATAATGACCGGTCTTGAGACTCCTATCATTTTCTCTCGACAGCCTCTCTCGCTCGGCTGTACGAGACATAAAAGTCCCCTTCTCCCACCAGAGTTTTACTGCTCAGTCGCTAACGGCAAAATGGCCGAAGTCACATGTCATTCTGAAGAAAGTTTCTTGTCTCAAAAACGGCCGTCCTGGCAACAGAGACATTAGCTAGTCATAGGATTCTTTCATCCAGTTTTCTCAGTCTGCCTTTTCTTGAGATTGGTGAGTACGCAAACGTAGGATACTCAGTCAAGTTTCCCGGTGTTATAAGGGTCTCGTGGCGAACTAAATGGGTTACGGTTGAGCTTTTTTTTTAACAAACCGTAGCCAAGGACCAGCGCAAATCTAGTGGATTACTGTCACTCTTTCTGAACAATCTTTAGCCGTTTTCAATATTTCCTGAATCCTGTAGGGCCACTGGTGAAAAATGGGTCTACTGACGATCATTTGTTTTGTTCTCCCTCCTCTTTTGGTCTCTCACCTTTCCCGGAACTCTCTTTCCGTGTCCAAATCTCTTCAAAACCAGAGCTCAGCTTGTCAGGACCCCGTAGTCATAAACCCTGTGCATTTATTATTGAGCCGTCCACTTGTCGCCGGAGCTTGAGGCCCCCTTCTTCTAAAACACTGGGTCCTTTTGCGTAATTGGCGCCTTGTTGCCAAGAAGCGTGTGGGGTCCCTCCCTCCTTCTCCTCTCGCGCAGACAAAGTCCAAAAAAGTGTGTGGCGGAACCAATTAAGCCACATGGCACACACGACGCACTCTTTTTCATCTCTCTTTAAAAAAAGGTTTCAGATGCTCAAACGGGCGACATCGAAGAGGTCCAAGCCAAGCTGCAAGCATTGAACAGCCAAATAGAGGAGCACATAGGTTATCAGGCTCCTCCGAGGGCCCCCTTCCATTCAGGGGTGTCCGAGGACAGCGACTACACTTCCGACGTCTCCTTTCCAATACATCATCAGCAGAACAGCTCGGCGCATCAGTAAGTTCTTGTTAGTGTAACTGAACGCAGAAGTATCAAGTACTTGCAGTTTGTCCATTTTAATATTCGCTACCGTATTTCTTCTAATAGAAGCACCTCTGTACACAATTACGTACGCATTTTTTTCGGGTTGAGGAAAATTTTTTCCCAACTTTCCAATTATTTTTCCCATACAGATAGACATCTCAGCTACCAAGGAAAAATAAAGTATAAATTGAAAAATTATGTCTTCACAACGGAAAAAATGCGTACGTAATTGCGTACAGGGGTGATTCTATTAGAGCTTTTACGGTATATCCTGCTAAGAGATTAAATGATCGGGTTTTTTTGTCGATTACGGTCAGACTTACTAAAAGACCCTTACTTTTTTGTGAAAGTCAGATCAAGAAATTGGCTCTGTCAGAATCAGGAAAAATGGTATACAATACCTGTCCCAAAAATAAGGGAGTTGGGTAGACAGGCTGCTAATTTGCCCCTTCTTTCAGGTGGGACAGTCATCTGCATCCGAACAGACACCATCACCAGCCGGCGACAGTGAGTTTTCGCCTTTTCCCTTACGCACAAAACTAGGAGGTGGTAATTCTTACGCAATTTAAGACACTGCAGGCCAGCTACGAGGACGAAGAGGACGCCTATCACGCCCGACACGACGACTACGACCACTACGATTACGGTACAGGTCTTTTTGTCAATCAAGAAAAAAAGGGTTTCCAGACGACGAGACGAAACGATTCAAGACGCCGTCTCCGGTGGATGACTATCCCCACTATGAGGACGATTATGCTCGCCCATCTAGCAGTCGTCATCATGATTACGGTACAGTCCTTTAAACCTTAAAAAACGAAAAATTGCAGGATACGGAGCAAACGGGTACAAAGACGATCCGGAGGAAGAGATGGAGTTTGAGCACAATCCTGGCTATGAGGACGGTCGATACTATGAAGGGTGGGTGGCGTGCTGTTGATCATTTCTGTCTGTATATTTGCGACGCATCGAATCGCCCCCACATAGAGAGTAGTCTTCTCGACTTTCGCATGCCGCGCTGGCTCTGTATTAAATGGCTTCTTGACCGGTGGGAAAGACCATTGACTGACGCGTTTCTTTCTGTTTCTATTGATCTGTGTAATGTGTGTGAAAAGTTGAGCTTGATCGGACTCAATGTCGCATTAAGAAATAGTACATCACGGCCAAATAGGGCCAGGAAAGCTATTTTTGAACAAACAGTGATCATCCCGAAACTTTCCTTTTCTTTCCCGCCAGATTTTTGAACATCTTTATATCGAAATTCTCGTCAAAGAAGCTGTGAGTCTTGCCCACAACCTATGAATTGTTAGAAATTCTACAAGACACAAACTAAAATGCAATAATTTTAAGCAAAATAATAATAAAATGTTATGACTAATACCTGTATCGAATTTCTCAAATTTCAGAGACTACTGGTCGGAAAACACGGCAGATCCGCTGTCCTATGTGAGTCGACCGCGGGGTTCGCAACTCGAGTGAGTGCCATTTGCTAATTGAATCCTACCTGATGAACTTCAGCAAACAGCACTCGTGGAGATCGTCTAGAGACGAGCCAATACATCCAGAACATGCCTATACAGAAGAGGAGCCGAGGGACTACGAGCAGCACAATGATGACAGGAACCATTATGGTAAGCGACTCACTGGATAGGTTCCTCCTGTTTTAGATGACTACCCAGAAAAGCCAATAGAACGGAGGTATGACAGTGTCCCGGAGACGGTTCAGAGACGGTATGACAGCAGTCCAACCCACGACCCGACTCTCTACTATGGGAATGAACCGGCAGGGCATAGCTGGCGCTACGACAGTATACAGGAAGAACATGTTCCCGATCCGTACTGTCAGGGAACCAGTCAGGACGAGGAACGGTGGCGTGAAGAAGAAGAATGGCGACTGGCGGAAGAAGAGACCCAGAGGAAGATGGATGAAGCTTATCATGCAGATAAAGAGACGGACGACAATCGGCAGCCGAGCATCGAGAAACCAGAGCCAGTCATAGAGCCTAGGACGGATATTGCACAGTGAGTTTTCACATATTTACGAGCGTGCTTAAAATTATTTTGCTACCGTTCTTCCCTTGCAAATAGACCATATTTATCGTGAGAAAGCTCGTAAAAACGAGGGATGGCTAAACAGACATAAATTGCAGTCAAACGATTGTGGAGGAGGACGAGAAGAAAAATCTTCAACAACTTTGGCATTGGGCTTACAAGCAGGTCTGCAAGCAGGTTCTCCGTCTCGATGTGGGTTTTCTTAAACTTTCTTCAATGAAGGGAGAACACAGCGGAACCTTTCCAGTCAATCGGATTTGGCTCGGAGGCTAGTTAGTCTGAACTTTGAGGTCCTTTCAGAGCAAGAAGAACAATTGCCTTCGTTTGTTAATGACTGGCAAAGAGGGTTGTGGGTTTACTCATAGTTTTACACTCTGTGTGGCTATACGTTAAGACTTTTATTCTCCTCGGGTTCTTCTTGATTCATCTTCAAGTCGGGAACTACCGCATTACCTCTATTAGAAGCACCCCCTTACGTAAGAAATACGCAATTACGTATTCACATTTTTCAGAGTCAAGACGAGATTTTTCAGCCTTTTGATGTTATGTTCTTCAAAGTTGTAGAGGACGTCAGGGGCTAACACTTTGCAGAACATCACAAAGACAGAAAATGCCGTCTTAACCCCGAAAAAAACGCGAATACGTAATTACGTATTTTTTACGTAAGGGGGTGATTCTAATAGAGGTAATGCGGTATACTGTTTTTGGCAAAGAGCTTCTGGCCTGACTTATTGTCAGGTCAGAACTCTTTTGGAATTTGGTCCAGTCGGCTTATGTTTTGGTAGCTTCTGTGTAAAGCGTCAGTGTTTTTAAACAGCCGGAAACAATCTAAGTTATAAATACCGTGAGAAACGACGTCATGGAGTGGGCTAACATGATCAGACGTCATGACTCATCCAACGGTCCACTGACTCTTATTATCCGGCTTCGCAAGCTGTCCCATTATCGGTAACGATCAGACATAGGTAGTTCTGTTGTAGTCACATGAATAGCCTGAGCTAAGATGATCCACCCTCGTCGTCTCTCTAAGCCTCCATATTCTTCTCGAAATACACAATATCTCCTCCTAGCTCATATATCGTCGTGACAGAGCAATCGCTTCTTGGTTGCCTTTTATGACTCCCGGGCCCTGTTTGTTTCACCCGTGTCCACTTACCCTCCTCGTCTCACAACCGCTCTCTCCTCGTAATCGATGTTGCCTAATTCAAATGCCTCCTTCTACACCAAATTAAACGCAGCCTTTCCCGCTCTAACTTCATTGGCACCTGGGCACCTGTCGAGCCACGTCGATAGTTGGTTCTTTCTCTTCGAGAGAAATGAAGCTAATTATCCTTCGGAGAAAAGCCGACGCTTAATTATCTTCCTGCCACACATTCCTCACAACACTGAGACAAACTTGTTCGAATCCCTTCTAGAGTGGCTTCGTTTCAGTCTGTTTCCGGTTAGCCGAGTCCGAGACGTTTTGTAGTGGCCCGCAACAACAACCACTTCGAAATATGAAGCGATTACTTTGAGAATTTGTAAATTTACCCGATTGAGCAGTTGAACTAATAACACAAACAAGTTATTGATGAAGATTTAATTTCTCACGACAAATTGTCTGACTCGAGATATCATTTACTAGTTTTCATTGATTTGTCAAGTTAAGCATCAAAATAAACTACAACTTATATTGTTGGATTTTTCCAGACTTTTTCAAGTCGACGGGAACAAATCTGATTATCTCAGAATCATTAGTTCCCCGGTTTCTCAATCATTCTGACTATTTTGAAAGGTCTAAAGACCCCTCAAAGATTCCCAACGACTCTGTTTTCACTTCATCCGTTTGTATGTTTGCATGGCGAAATAACGAAATATTGGAAAATGGAAAAAGGAAAACAAAAGTCGGATATCAGTAGTTTTATAATGTCTCCTGATGCAGGCTCCGTGACTTTACACTCTCAGATGGCTTAAAAAAGAATCCAACCTTTTCCTAGCAAAATATTTAACTCTTAGCTAAACATTCTGCTTGTTGAACCGTCTCCCGCCCAAAAAAGAGTTCACACTTGAAAGCCGTTGGCCTTTTAGCGTTGACTTCTCTCCCTCCTGCCCGACTTGTTTCCGCTCTGCCACACCTGTCGATTCATTCTTTCTCCCCATACCTGTAGATTTTAATAAGGTTCAATTAGTCTTTGTATCCATCCCCTGACTCTAATTTATGCGTCCCTTTTTTGACTCTTGGAGAGGGCAGACAGCTCCCTCAGGACTAGCCTTCTGGATCAATCCACCTGTTTTCTTTTTCGTCAACGAAAAAAGTCTTCTCTGATTCCTCGTCTGTTTTCCGAACTCTCTTTCCATCGCCCGACATGAATTATTAACGCCTCTAGCCTGCATTATGTAAAGCATTGATTACATCCGGACCACTCGACTGACTCTTCAAGATTTATTCTGGTTCATTTTAATTGCTAGCATGGACATTCTTCATGGGCTCTTTGTTTTCTCGTCGGGACACGCACGATCGTGTGCTCGAGAGTAGAATCTTGAGCGTGTAGTTTGACTTCTTATAGCAGCTACATCCTCCGACTCTTTGACTTTTCTTTCGCACCATTTCGTCACCTTGTTTATTGAAACTTTTCCCCTTGGAGAGCAAAAAGCCTTCCTTTCAATCCGTTTTCTTCTATTCCGTGTCATGAGAGCATTATCCAGGTCTCGCTCTTTCCAGATGTTCAAGGTCTCATGCACCATGCTATCGGCTTCTTCCTTTAAAATCTGTCCGTCTTTCGCCAGAGAGGAGTAATTCAAGAATCCTCTTCAGAGTCCCTCTAATACAATTTCTCTTACTCTGTCTCTCTGTCGAAATCCAACGCCTCGTAATCTGACACTTAAAACGACGCGCCAACACCACGTCTCCTCTCTTCAGAAGGTCCTCTCTGGATTTTTTCTGCCCTTGGTCAAACAGGTGTCTCTCAAAAGACCAATTCGTCATTCGTATCAATTCCGCCCATATATTTTGAACATAGGCTTCAAAAGAAACCTTTTCCAGAACTTTGACTCTCTGGTGTTCTCTCATCTTGCAAAGACGTCCGTAGTAAAGAGATCAATGCTCGTTTATGGCTTGTAGGACTGGCTTTATACTTTAGAAGAGTCTGTGACAGTAGTTTCCTTCCAAGAGTCTCACCTCCCTTTCCAGTCAGAATTCTCACTGATTTTTCAGCCGACTCCTAGCCTCTCATTCAGACAGAAAGCAGAAACCCTCTGAAAACTATATGTACTCATTCTATTGAACAGTTGGCTAGAGTCTTGTTCTTTCTAAAACCCCTTTTCTCCACTCGAGCAGATCCTGTTAGCACGTTAGGCCGTCGGATTGGTCTCTCGAGGACGAGAAAAACTAGCCCCAGAGTCCTGACTCTGACAGCTCTTCTGGATATAAAGAGAACTCTACTCCATTTTATACTTATACTTCTGCCCCAAATTGTTTTTAGCTGGGCCCGTCCTTGTCCCAAGAGGGTCTCTTTCAAAACAGCGGCGCTTACTCGCTCTCTCATCCCGTCCCGGCCTGTTCTGTTATGAATTATTCGCCGACTTCACATAGCTCTTTAGTTTCTGCGTCAGTCACTTCTCCTCTTCCCTTGCTATTAGCTCTCTCTCTCTCTCTGGTACATCTTGAGGTGTTCCGAGAAGAAAAGATCCCTTGATTGACTTGCTAATAACTCTTCGTGTCACTCTTCTCTCACGGTCACATTGATTTCGTCCAGGAATGTGGTAGCGGATGGCCAGGGATGCGGACCCACGAAGCCGTGCCCTTTTGGCCTTCTCGAAAAGCTTCAAAAAGGTCCGCCGTTCCCGGACAGCTGTCTGTCGAAGACGACGACGCCGTCGACCCAGAAGATGGCGTTCCTGTCCTCAACTCGGGAAGCCGGACGACCTATGGTGGATTCAGCAACGACAGCGATCCGTTAGTGTGGGCAATGGGCCGCAGATTAAGTCGCGTGAGCCGAAAGAACCGCCGCGGAAAGTTCAACTTCTTGAGGTTTATGGAAATAGACGGTTTCTGGTAAGGTTCCGCTGTGGTTATGGAGTAAAAACTAAATGAATATAGGTGAAAAATGAACAAAATAAACAAAATTTCAGTCGACAGTTCTGGACGGACCGGCGAATGGCTCTACGGCTGCGGCCAACGCCTTCTACAAGAGCATCGACGCTGCACCGAATCTCAATGTGACGAGGACGAAGGCTTCCATTCCGCTCGTCTCGGAGCTGGTAAGTCGTAGATTTCAATATCGAAGCCCATTTCGGCTTGCCCCGAAATTGTTCTACCCATCTTATGAGTTCAATCCTCTCTCTTTCAGGTCTTGAAGGTAGGTACCGGTTCTTCAGTTCCAAAAAGAAGAGACGGTAAAATGAAAAGCATGGCCTAACCGCAAGTGAACAAACTAACTCTCTTTATCTCTTCGCCTTACCGCTTTTTAAAAACCATGCGTGCTTATATCTATGCAGCTCTTTCCCTCAGTTTTGGGCTAAGCTTCAGTTATTTGTGTGCTTATACAATCAGTTCCCAGCATGTGCTTCGGTTCCAAGCTTGTCCGTACTAACCAAAAGATGAGGACAGCTCGTCCTTCCTTCCCTAAAAGCCTCGCATTTTTCAGACAATGGCTACGAAACGAGCACAGGCCGGACTCGCCAATGCGGCAAAGACTACCTTTGCAAATGACGAACTCGTGAGTTTGGTAGATTGTTCATAGAAATTTTTTTAATTTAGAAGCAACACGTCTACAAAAAGGCCCTCCAGGCTCTGGTCTATCCGATCAGCTGCACAACTCCGCACAACTTTCAAACGACCAACTTTCAAACGCCCACGTTCTGTCACGAATGTGAGGGATTGCTTTGGGGACTGGCCCGACAAGGTTCGAAGTTTTTAACTTCTTTTGACAAACTGGGAGTCATGGGTTCGGGAAAACAAGTTGAAGAGAATTCAAATGAGGATTGATTCAGAGTTTGATAGAACACAAAGGGAAAATGCGCGTAACTCGCTCTAGGAGGATTTTCAAGACTCGGAAGCTGCACCATCAGATTCAGCGTGAAATTTTACACTAATACTCAATTCAAGTCTTATCTAAAATTACTATGCAACTCTTTCCTCACACTTCTAAACCAATAGTAGCAGTTCGCAGCTTCCGAGCACGTTATCATGGTGACCAACACATTTTCGAACTTTGCAATGTTCTGTAAAGTTATAGAGCTCTTCAAACTCTATCTCTTTGACAAACATCGCGAAGCTGGAAAATTCTCGAAGTTCCGGAATTTTGATGGAAACCTACTCGCCCTGTCACTTGGGGGGAAAGCTTCCATACCATTCCAAACCCACAGGACATGCCTGCTGATCCGGCATTTCACTCATTGACGGGGGTAGCTTGCGCACTTGTGCTCAGGGCTTAGCCGTTATCTGAAAAGTGATGCAAGTTTTAAAATTGCGGTGCTCTTAACTTTTTGGGTTAGCCTCCCTTATGGGAGGCAACAAAACTAATCAATTGCAACTGTACTTTTGAAAAGTGATGCTTTGGCGTTGCCTAGGCGGTGCGCTTAATTTTTGGAGAGCTTCCCTTATGGTAGGCGTCAAAACTTTAAAAAAGAGATAGAATTTAGACCTTGTATTTTAGGACTTCGCTGCACTCAGTGTAATGTCAAAGTTCATGACAAGTGCCGGGAGCTGCTCAGTGCCGACTGTCTTCAAAGAAACATGGAGAAGAGTACGAAGCACGGAGAGGAGGAACGGACACAGTCGCTGGTCGGTGTCATTCGGGATCGGATGAAGATTCAAGAAAAGAACAAGCCAGAAGTCTTCGAGACGATTCGAAAGATCTTTACAGTGGATGAGAGGAAACACCAAGAGTCGATGAAACAAGTAAAGAACGGAATCTTGGAGGGCAGCAGCAAATGGAGTGCCAAAATCACTCTGACTGTTCTCTGTGCTCAAGGCCTCATAGCCAAGGACAAGACGGGAAAGTCGGATCCCTATGTGACTGCCCAGGTCGGAAAGGTGAAAAGGAGAACGAGGACAATTCATCAGGAACTGAATCCCGTATGGAATGAGAAATTTTACTTGTAAGTTTTTCCCCATTACTCTCAAGAAAACCCCATTTTAGTGAATGTCACAACTCTACGGATCGAATAAAAGTCCGCGTCTGGGATGAAGATGATGACTTCAAGTCGAAACTGAGACAGAAACTGACCAGAGAATCGGATGACTTTCTGGGACAGACGGTCATCGAAGTCAGGACGTTGTCTGGAGAGCAGGATGTCTGGTACAATCTAGGTCAGTTTATTTCGAAGTCAGAGTTAGAAAATATAAACTTTAGAGAAGAGAACAGACAAGTCGGCAGTCAGTGGAGCCATTCGTCTTCACATCAACGTTGAGATCAAGGGAGAAGAAAAGTTGGCTCCATACCATGTTCAGTACACTTGCCTGCACGAGCATCTCTTCCAGCTGCAATGTACCGATCAGGACGAAGTTCGACTGCCTCAAGCCAAGGGAGAAGATTCGTGGAAGGTGTTCTTCGATGACATTCCTCAAGAAATTGCGGACGAATTTGCTATGCGTTACGGTATCGAGATGATCTACCAGGGAATGACGCATTTTGCCTGTCTTTGTACCAAATACATGTGTGCTGGTGTACCGGCAGCTCTTTCGACACTGTTGGCTAATATCAACGCGTGAGTATTTTTATTCCTGAGCAGCATTTATTGGCTCGCAGTTACGATTGCAAATATACTATAGCTGCGCTTCTTCTCACGGCATCATTCTTTGTTTGTCCAGGGCTCCATCCTGAGACATTTTTAGCCATTTTTTCAGGTACTTTGCACACACGACGGCCACCACTGCCGTCTCTGCTTCAGACCGATTTGCTGCCTCAAATTTCGGGAAGGACCGTTTCGTGAAACTGTTGGATCAGCTGCACAACAGTCTTCGGATTGACCTCAGCATGTATAGGGTAAGGTTTCTTTCCTTCTTCCTTCCGGCCTGACTCAGTCCTCACTCTTATTTGATGCAGCCTGATAATCTCCATCTTGTCGTATATAAACCCTGCTGTCACCATAGTGAGAGCTCCTAGACATATTGCGATTTTCTTTCTCTCCTTAACCACGCTGCTCCTCCAACTTACCGTAGTCAGATTGTTCTGATCGGAAATGCTGGACCAACTTCCTGATGGATTCTCTCCCGTTCTGACTGCCGCTCACATCCCATAATCTCTTGTTTCCCTGGACAGCAGTAACTGTCCGATGTCTGTTTCTTTCTAGCCTGACGCACTGCCATTTTCGGCTGCTAATCCTGATTGACGCAAGCAGAAACATGGAGATGTTTCGCTAGTCAACTAACCAGAACGGTTCTCTGCAACATTCAGTTGGGGCAAAACATAAACAAAAAGCTCTCCCAAATCCGAACGGTGTTCCCTTCCAGAAACATTCCATGACTCTCATACCTCACTGTTTCAGAAATACTTTCCGAGCTCCTCGCCGGCCAAGCTACAAGATCTGAAGAGTACGGTCGACCTACTTACCTCTATCACCTTCTTTCGCATGAAAGTACTGGAACTGGCCAGTCCTCCGCGAGCGTCGAACGTGGTCAAAGAATGTGCCAAGGCTTGCATGCAGGTTCGTTATTTTCAGACTTTTGATTTCTGGTAGAAGACAAACTGGATTACCACAAAAATTGGATACTTAGGCAAAGAAACGGATCTTATAGCTGAGCATCCAAAATTTACCAGTTAAATTGAAAAAAAGGGAAAACAGTTTCAGTATATTTCGCATCTTTCTGACCAGGCAAGAGTGATGTAACACAAAAGATTCCCCCACCATCAATTTTGAGAAAAAAAAACTCTCCGTGATCTCGTGGACGTCAAATCTTTGTTATGAGAAAGCGCTCTCAGAGATTTGTCACGCAAAACTCTTTGACCTCGTTGTTGTAAGCGGCTATTTTTGGCTTCTTCAATAACACCACACGTGTTTATATATCTAGCAAACGGAAACGTCGATAAGTAGCATATATGAGACGTCTTCCAGGCTCAGATCAGCCACTCCCGATCCTCCATTTTAAACATTCCCTTACAGGCCACATACCAGCTCATGTTTGAATCCTGCTGCGAACAAGGAGGTCCTTCAGCCGACTCGGTGAGGTTCTGGTACGATTTTGTGGATTACATGATGCGTGTCATCGAGGATGACAAGACAATCTACACAAATTATTTAAACCAGTTCCCACAAGAGCTCAATGTCGGTCAGTTGTCGGCCGGAACACTTTGGCAACTGTACAAGACTGACTTGAAGCTGGCTCTCGAAGGTTCGTAACTTTTTGTATAGCCAAAAAATTTGTGCAATTTGAGAACATGCACAGACGAAAAAGTGCACGACGCCGGACTATATGAACCTCTACTTCAAGGTCAAAGGTTTCTACTCGAAATATGTGGCAGATCTGCAGCAATTCAAGCAGGCGATTCCGGAGTTTCCAGCGTGAGTTTTGATTTTCCTCTTCATTAGGGGATACTACGGCCTGCCCCCTTCTTTCGAATCGATCACCCAGAAGTCTCTCTCTCTCTCACTCCGGAAATTGCAATATCTCTTTGAGTCTCACTTTTCTCCCTGCTCCCGGGATTTGTATCCTCATTCATTATTCATCTATTCTCGCTCCCAGGAAAGACATACTGACCCATTTTCAGCTGGTTCATTCCCTTTGTCATGGATTGGCTCAACGAGAACGACGAACACTCGATGGATATTCTCAGGAACGCATATAACAGGTACGCATAGAAAATAGAATACAATCAGCCTAAAATGTTTCTACTAGAGCTAATTTGATTGCCCCGATAGCGAATGTAGGCTGTGAGCATAGCCCGGCATAACATTCAGGATTCCTTTCACCATGAGCATAGAGTCATGTCTGAGTGCGGGAATGTCTGATTACTCTCCATAGTGAACGACTACTGAGAGGAATTTCAAAAATAAACACAGTAAAATTACAGTAACCTGGCCTGAATTGTGTATACCGAAGTATTTCAGAGACAAGTCAGACAACTTCCCTCAAACTTCCGAGCATACTCATTTCTCCAATTCTGTCGTCGACGTCTTTACACAGTTGAACGAGGCTCTAAAAGTGCTCAAACAGGTAAATTTGAGGCCATTTTTTCAAAAAGAATTAATTGCAGATGGAATGTCCAAATCCGGCAGCAGCCAACGAGATGATGCGACGATTCGCTGCAACAATCAACAAGGTGGAGCAGAAATTTGTCCCAAAATGACCGCCTTTCAGGTCCTCCTAGCTTACGCCGACATGGTTCAGAAGGACTTTCCACGATTCGCGTCCAACGAAAAACTAGCCTGTATTCTGATGAACAATGTCCAGCAGCTGAGAGTGCAACTCGAGAAGATTTATGAGAATATGGGTGGAACTGAACTGGATCCGACGGCCAATCAAGTCTTGACCAAATTGCAGAAGAAACTCAACAGCGTGCTGGATAAGCTCTCCGTACAGTTTGTATCAACGCTAGAGCCGCATATCCATGAAAGGGCTCAAAAGCTCAGCATCCTTCTGCAAAAGATCAAAGGACCGTTGTTGCAAAAAGACCAGCTTGGCGGGGTGAGTTTTTCTTTGTGTCGATCAAACTTTGCTCATCATTCAGGACGTGGACGCCGTTATAGAACCTCTAGCGCTTTTTCTTGAAGACTCTCTTCAACGTTTTCAACGACAATGCGAAAAGACTGTCCTGAAATACATTCTCAAAGAGCTCTGGAGGATAACCATCGTCAGTCTGGAGAAGCAGGTCGTGTTACCACCATTGGATAGCAAAGCGGTAAGATCTGGCTCTCTGTCTCTAAGAACATTAATTTAGTTACTCAAACAGCTGCCAAACGCAAAGATACAGGACGTGACAAAATTGATGTCAACAAACATTACGAACATCAAGGGCATGAACTCAGTGAAGGAGATGATGGACATGGCCAAGGATACGGAAAAATCCCTCACTCCAAAACAGTGTACAGTCTTGGACGCGGCTTTGGATACTGTTAAAAGTAGCTATAGCAGAAATTCGAAAAATTACCGGTTTTTCAGCAATCTTCCATGCCGATGGTCATCTAGGCTTGAAGAAATCCTTCTTTGAAAAGTCTCAGGAGCTGCAGTCGCTCCGAAACGCTCTGGGAATGTATACTCAGACGACGGAACAGCTAATCAAAACGTTCATTCTTGGCCAGAAGAACCAAGATGTCCCGAGTCAAGAGCAGCCAGTGGGAGAGGTCAGCGTCCAGGTCGACCTGTTCAGTCATCCCGGAACTGGAGAACAGAAGGTCACGGTCAAAGGTACGTTCCTTTTGTAGTTGAGAGTGAATCAACGACATTTTCTACTGAATAGAAAGGATCGTTAAAACGCTTTACTTTAGTCATCGCCGCCAACGATCTCCGCTGGCAGCCAACTGGAACCTTCAAGCCGTTCATTGATGTCCATCTGGTGGGACCCTATCTGGCGGACAAGAACAGAAGGAAGTCCACGTCGACGAAGCAAAACAACTGGGCTCCGACGTTCAATGAGACCTTCCACTTGTACGTTTGTCTTTAGCAGAAAGTTCAAACAAAAACTTTCAGCTTCCTTGGCAACGAAGGCGAGCCGGAGCAGTATGAGCTCATGTTCCAGGCCAAGGACTACTTCTTAGGACGGGTCGATCGGATCATTGGAGTCGGAGTTTTGCAGCTGGCAAATGTGGTCGAGCAGGGTTCTTGTGCCATGTGGGTACAGCTCGGTACCCGTCTTCAAATAGACGACGACGGTCTGATCCTTCTAAGGATTCTGAGTCAGAGACAGACGGACAATGTTGGTTTCTTTTGAAAAGTATTGAAGAAAGAGATTTTAGGTGGCAAAAGAGTTTGTCCGGCTAAAGACCGAATGTCGCTACGAGACCGAATCGACAATGGCAAATTCGGCCAGCAGTCAGAACATTAACCGCTGATTACACACATTACGAGTATACGTTCAATTCTGAATCCCTCTCCTCGCCTCTGTGTTCATAGTCACTTCAATTCTAGTCAATTCCAAACAAATGGGTACTTGTCTATCTGCTCCTGATTATTCTATGACCAAATATGCTTTTCAGATTTCTTTTCCCCCGAGTTTTTCCAATTACCTTATATGCTTCATATGTGCCTTCCAAAGTTTTATTATATAAAGATTTATTGTCTATTTGGCGAAGAAATAGGAGTCAGAATAACTCGGTTGAAACAGTTAGAAACTATTAGCAGCGTTTTCTTAGTTAGTCAGTCTAAAGCATCTCAAAGTAAAAATGGATTAGATTTCTCTTCTTGATCTATCTTCTTGATGCCTAATTTTCAGAACAGTTATAAGACAATGGAGAATATATGTTCGAGGCGAGTCGTTGACGCAATATTATCCATATGCTGGCAGTACGAATCTAGAGAAAGGGAATGAATCAACGACTCTCCTCGAACATATATTTTTTCAGCTGGTATCGTTCCAAAGGACTCTTGTCTGACTGTGAGTAAAAGTAACGAGTTACGAGTCGTCTTGACCTATAACGACTGGAATGAGCTGTTGTACTGTCTTCGAAGCGTAAATGTACGTTAAAATCATCTCGTCTCTTAGAGCAGTTCAAATATCTTGTTCTGTAGTGGATTATTCCTCCTCGTCTCGCAGTGACTTGGCTCTTTCAGATCCTCATTCTTTATCTAGAAAAAAGCACTGAAATGTCTGGACAAATTTATGCAAGATAACAAAATAATTAGAGTTTCAATGACACAATAGGATCACCTGTTAGAGAGAGCATCAGTCTGAAGCATCATAGCGTGGATCTGCTTCATGTGCACTTCTACGTGATCCTGGAAGCAGGCAGCGTTTCTCGGCGAAATCTGAAGAATGAGGCATGGAAAATTGGTGGGAAATGAAACTTACTTTGGTACGAATATCAGACATTGTCTCGCTGAGCATTTGTAGGTCGACAGGGCTCAGAGTATGCTGGCCCAGGTTTCGAATCTGCATTGATTTCTGTTTTTTTTTTAGAAAAAGAGCAAAAACCTGGAGAAGAAGAGCCGTAAGTGCCGTTATGAGCGATATAGCCTTCGGTTCATTTACGTTGGGCCCGGTATTGCATCGGCGAACTATTTGCAGGGCCTCACTCGTGCCCTGTTTCTTCAAACTATCAGCTTTAAGGGAGGCATGACCCTAGATTCATTTTTAATAGAAGTTAACAAAAAAGCTCACGTCAGTTAGTTGGAGGCTCAACTGTGAATTATATTCCTGCACACCCTGCATGTAAATGGTCATCTGCTTGTTGATCGTCTCCAAGTCGAGAACAACTTGGCCATACTTTTCCTGAAGAATTTTAGTTAGGGAAGGTAAAAAGAAAGATGAAGCAAAGAGGAAAAGTGCTTTTTTTTTTTTTTTTTTGGGGGGGGGGGTATTGTAGTTTCTGACGTGAGTGAAGTTTGCAACATTGAAAGGCGTCCTCTGACCACAGAAAAATGTTTGTGAACGTGGAGAAAGTTGGCAGAAGTAAGGTTTCAAATATATGACAATTTCCCGTCGGTAAATTTAGACGTTGTCGAGGAGAGACCGTTCCAAGGATTATGCCCCTTTTTCAGATTACTCACTGTAAAATAAACAAACCTGGAAGAGAAGACTGTAGTTGTTGCTGAGCAAATTAGTCTTTTCAGCCTCCACATTCAGCTCCGACAGCTGTCTGACCATTTTCTTCTTCAGATCTATCAGTTTGGACAGCTTGACAAGAATGACCAGCATTCTGACTGGGAAATTTCCAACCTTATCCGTATCTGGAAAAAAAATTGTAAAAACTACTAGACTAAAAGAAACCTGATTCCTTTTTGATCGGATTGCACATTTCCCTTTTTTCCTGATGAAGAACGCATTGTCTGACCATCTTTTTCTTCAGAACGCCTGACGCATTTTTTTCGGATTTTCTTTGTTTCCAAACACGTCCCCCGATTAGATTTAGTTTTGTCATCAGAAAAATTGGAAGAAAATCGAAAACTGACGACAAAAATAGAAGAAAATGCGGTTTTTTGACGAAATTCGGTAAAAAAATAGCAATTTTCTTCGATTTTCATTGTCACTTTTCGATTTTCTTCCAATTTTTCTGATGGCAAAACTAAATCTAATCGGGGAACGTATTTGGAAACAAAAAAAATCAGAAAAAAACGCGAAATGAATTTTTTTTAGCCCGCCGCAAAGTCCAACCTGGCCGCGGCGCAGCGCAGCCCAGAGCGCAGGGCAGCGCAGCTCAGGTTTTCAACAAGCCTGGCTTTATGAGCAACACAAATATATGGTTTGTTCAAAAAAAAAAAAAAAGAGAGCTCGACAGTAACCCATTTAATTCGCTGCGAGACCGGAATAACAACAGAAAACTTGACTGAATATCCTATGTTTCCATGTTATAAGGGTCTCGCGCGGAAACAAGTGGGTTACGGTTGAGCTCTCTTTTTTTTCTGAACAAACCATATCACCAAGAGAAGAACGCCAAAGGGAATGAAACGGAGATCGTGGCGGGAGCCTTACAGTATGACAGAATAGGCGGCATCGGAGTCCTCGGTACGGGCATCGGAACGACAGTAACCCATTTAACGACGACGGAACATCAGCGACGACATCTTGACAAGCAGCAACAGGATTGAACAGGCCGAAGGTAGAGCACATCGTGTTTAGCCAATGACTGTGAGTCTTTTCAACGTTTTTATTCGTTCCAGAGTCAGAGACTAGTCGCATTTGATTTGCATGCGATTTGCCGACTTTATCTTCGGCTTGGATATGGAAATTTACGTTTCCTAGCCGTTCGATAACGATTCCTGGTTGCCAAAACCAGTGGATGTCGGAGAATCGCCTGAATTGGACTTTCGATCCGATAGAGAATTCACGATTCTCCGTACTAAGCTTCTTGTTGAAGTATTGAGAAGCCTTTGACTCGTTTCTGTCAGAAACGGGCATCTTTTGTTGGTGAGGAACGATCAAATCGAGACAAATCCTCATTTTTCGTCCTAGAAACAATTCTGCAGGAGGCTTTCCGTTCAAAACACGTGATGATGTGGAGCGGTAAGTCCTCAGAAGTAGCGAAAGTTGATCTTGAGGGACTTCTCCTTCGCCGTTTAATTTTTTCAGTCCTCTTTTTAGAATGTCAACGAAGCGTTCGGCTTGGCCGTTGCTTTGAGGATGATATGAAGCAGATCTGATGTGCTGAATACCGAAAAACTTCTACTAGAAGCCCCGGGGCTTCTAATTTTCAATCACCTTATTTTGGGAGGGCTTATAATAGAGGGTGGCTTATATTAGAGGGGGGGACAACCGTACAGTCCGGCCTGCTCCAAGTAGACACTTCCCTTGATTACCTTTTTGCTCGTCCCTAAATAGTAGATTTATGCAAAACAAGAAATTACTCGTACCTTTGCGAAATAACTGCACTTTTCCGGGCTCTCCACAGTCGAATTTGTCGCCTGTCCACACGGAAGAGCTTGGCAGCTTGATGGTTTGAATGCTTTTCAGCGTAATCAATGGCCTCAGCCTTGAAGTCGAGTCCGTAGCACTTTCGCTTTGCTATAGTCGCCTCAACCGTCTCATTTTCTGACTAAAAGTACAATAAAAAAGTAATAATAGAGGGGGGCTTCAAATAGAAATTTTACGGTACCGTTTTTCAGGCACATATGGTTTGTTCAAAAAAAATAGAGCTCGACCATAACCCATTTAATTCGCTGCGAGACTGGAATAACAACAGAAAACTTAGCTGATTATCCTATGTCGCCAAAGCCGGCACTTTAAAGGTCTGTTCCAGAGAATCGTGGTGGGACCCCTCGTGGCAAATTGCGCGGAAATTAGGATTTTGTAATTGCAATTTGCTGTTTTGGGCTGAGCTCTTTCATTGTTCGCCAGCTTTCAGCAAAAAAAAATAAATTTTATTCAGAAACAATGAGTGTGACAGATAGCATTTCAAGTTGCGATAATCTGAATTTCGTTACCCCTACAAAAAGTCGTTCTTACGGCAAAACCAAGCATGGTGGACACAGAAAACATCCTCTCACTAGCAAAAGGTTTCCCCCTTATTTACAGATTATTATGCTTTGTAGAGCAAAAAAAAAGACCAGACTCTTGCAGGATCTCAAGAATTATAGATACAAATACAGTGGCAGAAGAGGTAGAATGCTCATCATCTCGTTTCATCCAGTTTAGGTCAATCTCTTGCAGCATCCAGATAGCAGACAAAGGCGGAGCTGAAACGAAGATAACATTGTCGTTCGCATCTATCTGCCAGTCTCCGCATAGTCAGCTGGTCGTGCTCGCTTATGCTGGTCCGAATAGCAGTGCCATCCTGTCACACTCTGGCCAGTTATCTTCGTTCTCTTGCGCAATTTGTACGATACCGAGCAGTCAGATCAAGGACGACTGGCAACCATGCCCATGCTTTTCTTAAAAATATTGATCAAATTTGTGCCCCATTTGCTAACTATTAGTGCAAAAACGCCATGGTAGCAAACACTATTCGAACAATTGGAGTAGGATCATAAGATTCTCTTTGGAAATTTCAGTATTTAGATCGGTCACAATCGTCTCAGATACAATCATTATGCAAAGCCAGATATCTAACAGACAAAGAACTGGTTGACTTAGAGAGCCTCTGCCAAAGCCTAGTACCGCTAATTAAAAAGGTCAGAGCTTTCACTCCAAAACTGCATGGAATTGCAGGTTACAAGCTTTTTTCAATGTAAGACTAAAAATACATTTTAGTCCATTTTGCACAGTTTGCCCGCTTTTATGGCTCACTAGGTATTTTCTCCGAGCAATACATAGAATCTGGACATGTTCATTGGAACGACGTCCGTTCTTTATACGTCGCAAAGTGTTCAAGCGAGAACTTGCTTCATAAAGTTATTAAGAACACAAATACGCGATCCTGCATTCTATTCCTCGATAAAAGTGTTTGAAATTGATTTCAAAAGAAATTAGAGTAAAACTAAATCCGTCCTTTGTTTACTCATTTGTTCCTCTTCTGTTGTTTCCGTACTCTTGCCTTTCGTGGGCTTGGTGTTCTTCTAGGTGGTCCACGGTCAGCTTGCAGTTCCTAAGATTTGTCCTCAGTCGTGAAGAAAGCCTGCAAATTCAGCGGTGAAGAAGTACGGGAAAAATCAACTAACCGCGTGTCCGATACAGGATCTTCCGTCTAGTGTGGAAAAAAATCAGCGAAAAGAACAGAAAAGTAAGAAATAAATAAAAATAAAGAAAGAACACTGTTGAAATCGATGAAAAATTCATATTGTCACCAAATTTTATGAGCGCGAAATGAAGATAATTTGTAATTTTGGCTTGAAAACTTCGGAAACCTTGGCGCAACGAGTTCTCAGCAGCCAGGCTGTGTTTTTGATCGTGGTTGGTCTCATTTTGACGGCCGCATCGTGTTCTACAATAATAAATGTTGTCTACAGAAATCACAGGATAAAATGGCTGGGAAAAACGATAGTTTTTCTTTTTCATTGCGATTACATGAGCAAAGTTTAAGTGCCATTATTCATTATTATAGTTTCGCCTACGCTCTTTCCAATGGAACCACCTACAAGAAAAATGAGCGAGTAGTTTTCTCAGGAACGTTGCGCCATGTTTCCACTGAAAATGGCTTGAACGGGTCCCGTCACGAAGTCGATTTGTCCAACGTTTCAAGTGCTGTGATGTTTCCATGTTATAAAACGGTCGAGCTCTTTTTTTTTTGAACAAACCATATCTTCAAATTCAGCGGAGGTAAACTGCGTACTATTGTCGCTGACAACAAGTCTTGGAAATTCGTAAGTCGAAAACCACTTTTCCATGATTTTGACAGTGTTTTTAGCTGTAATTTGTTTCAGAATTTCAATTTCTGGCCATTTGGACCAAGAATCAACACAAACGAAGTAGAATCCTTCGATGGGACCAGCGAAATCGACGTGAATCCGCTCCCAAGACTTTTCAGCGGCTGGCCAGGGATTCAACGGAACCTTGGTGGGTGTTTTCAAGTTGTTTGCGCAATTTTGACAATTTGACACGTATTTTTCGATGTCAGAATCAATTTTGGGCCAGAAAACATAGCCACGGGCCAGCTGTTTTATCCGAACCATGCCAGGATGGCCGATGTGTAAGTCTCGAAGAACTTTCAAGCGAAGTTTTTCAGGTATTACTACTTTATCCTCGAGCATGAGGCAATCTGCCACAGCAAACAGTTGATATCGACGTTCGAAGAACGGAACCAGCTCGGAAGACAATTTTCTTGAATATTTAGGCCAAGAAGAATTGATGTGTCGATTTAGGACAGCTTTCAACAGAGGATCTTCATGTGTTTCGCGACGGACAACTTCAACGGTGAGTGGAAGCCGTCGAACACAATCTAGGTCAGCTATGACGTCTTTTTAAATTTTGGCTATGACCTTATCTTCATTCTCCACAGGAATCCACATAAGCCTGGACATTCCGTCCGCGTTTCCAAAGTCTTTTGTATTGACGTACTCTATGTCAAACGTGTAGGCCAGCAGGATCAAGCTCCAACGAAGCAAACGATTTGCTTGATGAGCAGGTACGCCTTTTCTACTGCCGAATATTTTGACAAGAGGCTCGTGATCCGTAATTAACGTAAATTTTCTACCGTACAGAAATTTGAAATTTCTTGACAGCCACTACGATTCCTTTTTTATTTGGAAGCATCTGTAGCTAGGAATAAGGGAAGTTTTTGATCATAGTGTGTCAGATTCAAGTCAGATGGCAACAGTTTCAACAATTCCTGGAAGACGCTTTCGCGTTTCGCAGTCCACTCGAACTTGACGTCTTTACGAGTGAGTTCATCCAAAGGACCTCGAATTCTTTTGATTTTCGGAAGAAAATTACCATAATAGCTAACCATTCCGAGGAAAGCACGTAGTTGAGGTAGGTTTTCGGGAGTTTTCATGCTCACCAATGCCTCAATTTTCTTCGGATCTGGTCGACGACCATCTTTGTCAACAATATAGCGCAAAAACCTGATTTCAGACTGTACGAACGAACATTTGTCTTTTTGGACAAGGAAACCATACTCATTTATTCTTTCGAACAGACTTATGAGATTTTTGTCGGGTTCTTCTTTGGAATCATCTTTCACAATGACGTCGTCAAGGTAAGATAAGACACCAATCAATCCGGAGCACATCTTGTGCATAATCTGTTGGAAGATAGCCGGAGCTGTTTTTACACCGAAAGGAAGTCTTTTGTACTGAAAGAGCCCTTTATGCGTGTTGATTGTGAGCAGATGTCGTGATTCCGATGCAACCTCTACTTGTAAGTAGGCATCTTTGAAATCAATCTGTGAGAAGAATCTACCACCATTCAATCCTGCGAAGAGATCATCAGGGGTAGGTAGAGGATAATCGTGGTCTACTAGAGAATCGTTTAGCCCAGTTGAAAAACCGCTACACACACGAATTTTTCCAGTTTCTTGTTGACGATAACTATGGGAGCTGCCCATTCTGAGGGATTTACCGGTACAATCACGTCCAGTTCAACGAGACGGTTCAGTTCTTGCTCGACAACTTCTGTTGCAGCATAAGGAACGCTTCTGGCTTTACGAAAAATAGGAACGACTGTTTTGACATGAAGAAACACGGTGACATAAAGAAGGAGTTACAACTAAGTAAGCTATTATTATCCTTTTCCACTGTTTATCTAAGGTTTGAGCGCTTACCCAGCTTGTAAAGCGTCGGTTTGACTTTTTGAGTCATTTTCAGTTTTTCGACTACTAGAACTCATTTTCAAGCTTTACGATGTTCTACAATCTTGTAGAGGAGATCAAAAGACACATTTTGTCATTGCTTCTGTCTTTCATCTATTTCTCTTTCCTCTTGGATTCCGAGAAACTCTCTTTCATCTCTGCTCTTGAAAGTAGTGAAAGAACGACACATACAGCTGAGTACACAGGACATTTGGACAGATATTATTAACATAGTGGAGGTACACTGGTTATCGACCGAGAGGGGATTTCGCCAAGTAGGCAGCAGCAGTGAGAACATCGCAAAGCTTGAAATAGCCAAGTACCAGCCGGCTTTCCAATCGGTCTGAAAGTTTGCGCGCAACGAATGCGGCGGATTCTGAACCTCTAGCCAAAATTTGGGATCAATCGGTTCGGTAGATTTCCCAAACCAGCCTGGGTCACGAGTAACGGCGGAGATCGACATGGTTTTGAAAAATATTTTATTTTTCTACCTATCGAATCCAAATTTTTTTTCTATGTTAATTGCGATGGTCTTTTTCATAGGAAAAAAATGCAGACCGATTGGATGCACTGGATTCGAGTTATCGCGATTTTCAGTTTTCAGCGCGCCGCACTAAGCCAACGGGAAACCAAATCACCGTGTAGCGCTTCGCGCAATTTATTTAGTTCTAGGCAATAACGTAGGCTGTATGTGTGGGGCGGAGGTAGAGGGAATAATACAGATAAAATGTCTAATAGAGAGACAGGGAAGTGGGAAATAAAACTTGTAAAACTGGGAGTTGGGAAGAAAAGCAAAATTTACAATGAAACATTATAAGATATCCTTGGCATATTCACCTCTGACTTTGTTTTATGACTGATAAAATAGCTCTGTTTGTTTTTGGAATCACGTTATTGGACCTCGTTAGTACCTGGAACCTGGACCCCACTCTATGTGCAAAAAACTGGCGACGAAGATTAGTTCTTGGTTTGGGAAGAACGAAAATTTAGAAGCATATTTTGCAGGGTTACGCAGACACCGTTTCGAGTCCGAAATGGATAATCCTTGACCTGTTTCGACATGTCGAAATCGCGGAAAAATCGGGCATGACCCGTCTTCCTAAGACGTTTTTGAGTTATTCTACAGCTTCTTTCCGGCTAGTACATCAGCCTATCTTGCATACTCAATTCGTCAACTCGGCTACAGTTCCAGAACAGCTCGTTTCTTCTCCACGGCGATATTTCGGACTGAGTATTTCTCGACTTCTTTTAGGCTAGTCGCTCAGCCTCCACATCAATGCATCTCTTCAGCACGCCCGTTTCCAAAGTTGGCCTGGCCAAGTTATCATCCTCGCAGCATTTCTGGTTCATTCCCTTTCTCTAGATTCGTACTGCCAGCATATGGATAATATTGCGTCAACGACACTCCTCGAACATACATTCTCCATTGTCTTATAACTGTTCTGAAAATTAGGCATCAAGAAGATGACCGTCTAACCTGGTAGAATAATTCCGTTGTAAGCTTGGTCCGAAATTTTCTTGTTAACATCATTGATTCTTGTTTCATTCTTCATAGTCTTTCTGAAAACAAAGGAAAGAGCGAAACATCCAGAAGTTTTCTATCAGATGGTATATCAGTGACTGTCAATGGTAGTTTTTAGCGCAAGAAAGAACTATGAGTCTTCCCGATTGGCCCTCGGGTCTCCAAGAACTGTATCAAACACCGCTGTGGATTCAAGGAGGTGCCCAAAGAGCCGGGGAAAACCGAGCATGACACCCTCTTTCGAAGGCTGTCAGTTGTGGCGGATTCACAACTGACTGTCACTTTTGCCGTCTCTCTATTTTCCAAAAGAAAGCAAGTGTCTGTGGCGCGACTTTTCGCACTGGCTGATTGTCTGTTTTTGTCAGGGAGGAAGAAGAGTAGAAATACCTGACCTGATCAGAGAGTAGAAGACGACATCCGCACAGTAGAAGACGAGAAGCTAGAATAGTTCCAGAAGACTACTTGACTTGAGACTTGTCACAACTTGTCGTGCTTTTATTTTCACAAGCTGTGCGAGTGCTTCCTCAAGCGCTCTTCAGCGATTCTACCAAGGCCAGAATCTACTGTGGAAAGAAGAGGATTCCAATCCCAGAACTGCGACACAGCGGGATTGTCAAGTCAACACTCATGGCTCCGCCAGCGATGCTCGTCTCTACAGTGATTCCACCAAGTCAAGCCGTGTACCCGAACAAGAAGACAACTCCAATCAAGAAGATGTCTTCACGACTCGGTCAGGGTTTCACCTCCTGGATGAGAAGAAACTGGGCAGTGGTCGAGACCTGAGAGCGACTTGTCGAACAAGATGCTCAAAACTCTCTACTATGAAAACTTTTAAATAAAGTTTTCGACTTTTATAGCTTTCTGTTTAAGTACTTTTCAAGAATTTTGATTTTAAAGGATTTCAGCTTGGAAGTACTATTTGGAGACAGAAGAGTGTGTCGTAGCAGAATCTCGTCTGTGTAGTTAGTGATACCAGAATTGCGTGGCTGTAGACATATGCTTCTTTGGTTTTCTTCAGATCTAAGCCATAACCTATCGTTCCAAAGGACACTTGTCTGACTGTGAGTAAAAGTAACGAGTTACGAGTCGTCTTGACCTATAACGACTGGAATGAGCTGTTGTACTGTCTTCGGAGCGTAAATGTACGTTAAAATCATCTCGTCTCTTAGAGCAGTTCAAATATCTTGTTCTGTAGCGGATTATTCCTCCTTGTCTCGCAGTGACTTGGCTCTTTCAGATCCTCATTCTTCATCTAGAGAAAAACACTGAAATGTCTGAACATATTTATGCAAGATAACAAAATAATTAGAGTTTCAATGACACAATGGGATCACCTGTTGGAGAGAGCACCAGTCTGAAGCATCATAGCGTGGATCTGCTTCATGTGCACTTCTACGTGATCCTGGAAGCAGGCAGCGTTTCTCGGCGAAATCTGAAGAATGAGGCATGGAAAATTGGTGGGAAATGAAACTTACTTTGGTACGAATATCAGACATTGTCTCGCTGAGCATTTGTAGGTCGACAGGGCTCAGAGTATGCTGGCCCAGGTTTCGAATCTGCATTGATTTCTGTTTTTTTTTAGAAAAAGAGCAAAAACCTGGAGAAGAAGAGCCGTAAGTGCCGTTATGAGCGATATAGCCTTCGGCTCATTTACGTTGAGCCCGGTATTGCATCGGCGAACTATTTGCAGGGCCTGACTCGTGCACTGTTTCTTCAAACTATCAGCTTTAAGGGAGGCATGACCCTAGATTCATTTTTAATAGAAATTAACAAAAAAGCTCACGTCAGTTAGTTGGAGGCTCAACTGTGAATTATATTCCTGCACACCCTGCATGTAAATGGTCATCTGCTTGTTGATCGTCTCCAAGTCGAGAACAACTTGGCCATACTTTTCCTGAAGAATTTTAGTTAGGGAAGGTAAAAAGAAAGATGAAGCAAAGAGGAAAAGTGCTTTTTTTTTTTTTTTGGGGGGGGGGGGGGTATTGTAGTTTCTGACGTGAGTAAAGTTTGCAACATTGAAAGGCGTCCTCTGACCACAGAAAAATGTTTGTGAACGTGGAGAAAGTTGGCAGAAGTAAGGTTTCAAATATATGACAATTTCCCGTCGGTAAATTTAGACGTTGTCGAGGAGAGACCGTTCCAAGGATTATGCCCCTTTTTCAGATTACTCACTGTAAAATAAACAAACCTGGAAGAGAAGACTGTAGTTGTTGCTGAGCAAATTAGTCTTTTCAGCCTCCACATTCAGCTCCGACAGCTGTCTGACCATTTTCTTCTTCAGATCTATCAGTTTGGACAGCTTGACAAGAATGACCAGCATTCTGACTGGGAAATTTCCAACCTTATCCGTATCTGGAAAAAGATTTGTTAAAACTACTAGACTAAAAGGAAACCTGGTTCCTTTTTGATGGGTTTAGACATTTCCCTTTTTTCCTGATGAAGAACTGCTGGCTTTGCATGCAGTCCATACGGCATTTTGGCAGAAATTTGTTCCATAAAATACGAGATCGGCACCATATCCAGCTGTCCGTCAAGCATAACTTGAATATCTTCGACTTTCAGAGGCGGAATCATATCTTCCTAAATTATGTTTTTATAGGAAACTTAGGCTTACTTACCTTCTCGAAAATAATTCTATAGCCATTCTTCAGGACGGCATCAATGGTCCCACTGTATATTCCGTCCTTTGGCATGTGAATACGGGCGTAGACGCGGTTGCCGACGGTCAGAGGACGAGGAATTTTAGCAGGCAGATCCGAAACATCGTAGCCCGGTCGCGAAAAGAGACTGCCGTCGTAAATGGCCCGGATTCTGTTTCTTTTCTGCTCCAAAGCTGTGCGTTCTTCTGTGAAGAAAAGAGGAGAGCAGCGTCTGGGCTTTCCTAAAATTGAAAGTTTTTGCCTGAAATGAAGAACATACCTAAAAGACGTCGAATAGTTCTCCACTGCTGCTTGTTCAACATATTGGTCTTGAGAGTAGGAAAAGCCTCCTTTAAAATGGGCGTAAAGTCATTTTCGGAAAGGAAGAGTGGCTCGTCGATGGAAGAATAGAAGAATTCGCATATGGTCCATCTTCTGGCTTTGTGAAGAGACAGCGAATGTTCAAGTCTCTTGATGCCAAGTCTTTCGGCCAGGACGTCGCGATCGCGTTCCAACCTACAAATGTCTTTTCAGAACAAGCAGGAATTTCAACAAACTTGGTCAATTTTCTCATAGCAGCCGTCTGAGTCGTCGGCTGAACGGTTGGAGCAGCCGTGATCCTAGGCACAGATTCTTCGATGTGTTCCGTCTCTTTCGGAGTGTCGCGACCAGTCTGAAAGAGTTCTTGTTTTTGAAAAAAAAACGTAAGAATTTACCGTATCGTATAAAGAGGTAGTAGAGGCGGAAGCCGATCTCGGAAGAGACGACAAACTGGCGTCGTTCGAAGTAGCAATATCGGTCTCCAAGCTCTGGAAAATATTATATCCAAGAAAAAAGATCATCTCAGTCAATGGTTTCAGTCCGTCTGTCGTGTCCGCAGTTGTCGAGACTAAGTAAACAGGGCAAGTTTTGTCATGGGTTAGTATTTTGGAGCAGAGAGTTTTTTTAGGGGAATTACGAATAGGGGAAATTGCAGTTCCACTCTAGAAAGCCTCAGACAAGCTAACTGATAGTCTGCATATGCTGCTGGTTCTCAAAAAAGCTACTTACATCAAGAAGGTCCATCTCGTCCATTCCCGACTGGTGACTCGTCAAAGAATCTCTGATAGGCCTCTTTTTCGGACTTGAAACGGCAGCTCTGAAAAAGAAAAATTAGTGAAAAAAAACAAGGCGTAACCAACTTTTTCGGCGTTTTATTTCTAGGAGAACGATGTCGATGATTTGGAGAGTCCGGTTCCTCGTCCCGGTATCGTGAAGGAAGTTTCGATGCCTGTCGAAGTCCATACGGAGTTGTTGGCGTATTTTCTCTCTGCAAAACTTGTTTTATTAGACGATAAAGAAGAAGAAATACCATAGATGAGCTGTTCTGTTGCTGGCCAAACAATTTGGACTCCAGATGTTGTTTTTCATTCATTGTTTACCAGAAAAACACTATGTTATTTGTGACAATGAAAAGAAAAGAAGGATAAATTGGATGAGGAAAGTTATGGAAATTCAATATTTGGTCAAACGTGTTTCCCGCCATGAAATACGCAATTGCACCGGACAGCTGAGAACGTCTCTCACGCTCACGTCTTTTAGTGTAGAAGACTTTCGTCATTCGTTTTAATTTGTCGTTGTTCAACAATAGTTTTGGGCGGAAATATAGTCGACTGATATTCGAGGCTTTTCTAACTCTGTATAGAAGATTGACAAAGCAAAACAAAAAATCGATAAAATGGAAAAATAAGCAAGGAAAAGTGTAAAAGAAACAGTGATTGCGCACACGAAAAAAAAATACTGACTATTCAAACCGCGCGCCAGTTTTGTATTGCAATTCGGGCGGTAATTTTTTTGCGCGGGTGTTCAAACAGCAAAAAACTACATTTAGCAGCATTTCGCAACATAAAATTATGTAGATTCTTCGCTTTGAAAACGCTTTATATATTTTCATGCTTTATTTTCTTCCCCTGTTCACCATCTTCATTTTCAATCAATTCTCAGCGAAATTTTATCATTCACAGGCTGTGACACAGCATCTGTGACTCATTGTTTATAAGAGAACTCTTCCAATCTTCTCGGCTTCGATCAGCAGTGTATTTTTGTTTGCAGAACGATGGTAGAGCCGGAAAAGCTTCAAAATGGCATCTTCCGAAGCGAAGAGATGTGCCTCGCTCAACTATTTCTTCAGAGTGAATCCGCATACCAATGTGTGGCTCAACTAGGAGAAATAGGCTCAGCACAGTTCCGAGATGTAAGTCCCCCAGAATTTTCGTTAAAGCTACTATGTTTCAGCTAAATGCGGATGTCAGTGCCTTCCAGAGAAAATATGTCAAGGAGGTCAGACGCTGTGATGAAATGGAGCGAAAACTTCGTCAGTTTCTCCTCATACAACTATTTACAAACTTTTATTTAGGATTTTTGGAGCTAGAAATCAAGAAAGATCAAATCATGATGCTGGATACGGGCGAGAATCCGGAGGCGCCTCTGCCTAGAGAGATGATCGATCTGGAAGCTACATTCGAAAAGCTGGAAAACGAGCTGAAAGATGTCAATCGAAACGAGGCTGCCCTGAAAAAGAACTATTCCGAGCTGATCGAGTTGAAGCACATCTTGCGAAAAACACAAATTTTCTTCGAAGAGGTATGTTTCTCTCCTTTTTTGCTTCTGTTTGCACTTGCATGCAATATTCATGTTTTTTTTCTCTCGTCTAAACGTTGTTTTGTGAGGTGGAGCATGATCGAAGCCGAGCCGGACCCAGTGATCTTTCTATGCTCGGAGAACAAGACGAGCCGCTCATTACAATTGCTCCAGACGAGGATCTTTCGGCCCTCTCGTCAGCTTACGCATTGCAGATGAAACTAGGGTAAGAGCTTTGTATTAGTCAGTCACAGTTGTTGTTGAATGCCGAATGTGTGAACACTAGCACTCTTTTTTCAACGAATCTTTCAACAAATTGGTAATTGTTAGACTGGCTCCAACAGTTCGGAAGACGACGTTTATTTTGCAACTGACGAAGCCGATCATTACTCGAGACCGTACAGACTCGGGTGAGTCGATAAGCTGGACTGAATCATATAATTTTCGTGATACACCTGTTATTGAAAGCTGAAATAACTAAAAAGTGTTTCTGATCGAAATAATTTCTAGAATCCTTATTGTCCATGGTTTAGGTAAAGGTTTTCGACCAATGAAAGCTCTGGTCTTGCTAATGCCATCTAGTTCTCCTTGAGCTCGAAATTCCGCGATATCCATTGCGATTTCATCATTTCTGCCTTTTTAGTGACCCATTCGGTACAATTATTTCTGTTCAAGCGCTGTGACTGACCCTTTTCCATAAACTTCCCCCACTAATTTTTTATTTTCAGATTTGTGGCCGGAGTAATCAAGAGAGAGCGACTGCCAGCTTTCGAACGACTTCTTTGGCGAGTCTGTAAAGGAAACGTCTTCCTACGAACATCTGCAATTGACGTGTTCTTACAGGATTCCGTCACAGTTAGTTCTTGTCCAACTTCTTCTGAATTCGAATGTTCTAGGGAGATTCCGTTCTCAAGACGGTCTTTATCGTATTCTTCCAAGGCGACCACCTCAAGACGAAAGTGAAGAAAATTTGCGAAGGTTTTCGGGCAACGCTATACCCTTGTCCGGACACGGCTGCTGAACGACGTGAAATGTCGATCGGCATCATGACGAGAATAGAAGATTTAAAGACGGTTCTTGGGCAGACGCAAGACCATCGTCATCGTGTCTTGGTTAGATTTGCCTCATTTTTCTCACCCTTTTATCCTAAATTCAGATAGCAGCCTCAAAAAATATCCGCCTCTGGCTAACCAAAGTCCGTAAAATCAAGTCAATCTACCATACGCTGAACATGTTCAACATTGACGTCACGCAAAAGTGTCTAATAGCCGAAATTTGGTGCCCTGTCAAAGAAATCAGCCACATTCGTGCTGCGCTGCAGAAGGGAACGGTACGTTTTGTTCTTGGTTTAGAGTTAGAGCCCTGATTTATAGGAAGACAGCGGAAGTCACATGCCGTCGATATTAAATCGAATGGACACCACGGCCGTCCCTCCAACTTATCATAAAACTAACAAATTCACCCAGGGCTTTCAAAATATCGTCGACTCGTACGGAATAGCCAACTATCGAGAAATTAACCCAGGTTTTTTACTCTTTCTTCTTAGAAACATCACATTTTAGCCCCATATACAATTATCAGTTTCCCATTCCTTTTCGCCGTCATGTTCGGAGACATGGGCCACGGCTTGATCATGTTCCTGGTCGGACTTTTCTTCGTCTGGCGAGAAAAACAGCTCGAGGCTGCGAGAATCAAGGACGAGGTAGCCTTTTTTTCTGGAACCTAAAAATCACGATTCAGATCTTCCAAACATTTTTTGGCGGTCGCTATATCATCCTGCTCATGGGAGCCTTCTCCATCTACACGGGCCTGATCTATAATGACGTCTTCTCGAAAAGTCTAAATTTGTACGGATCCTCGTGGAAGAATATGTATCCTGAGAGCGTACTGGACGGCATGGACGGAGAAAAGCCGCTGATGCTGATTCCCGAGATGGCATACTATACAGTAACAGTACAAATTTTCTTCAAAAATGGCTCTGTTTCAGAAAAATTGTTCCGCTGATTCTCCTGGCCCGTATCCGATCGGCGTAGATCCAGTCTGGAATCTAGCCGAGACGAACAAGCTGTCCTTTTTGAACTCGATGAAAATGAAGTCGTCCATCCTGCTCGGAATTATGCAGATGACGTTTGGCGTGATTCTCAGCTACCACAATTATAAGTAAGCTATTTTTCCTCCTTGAATAACTGGTGAAATATAGATATTTCAAGTCGGATCTAGATATTAAATTCATGTTTATTCCTCAAATTCTGTTCCTCGGATGTATCTTCATCTATCTCTGTATTCAAATCGTCACTAAATGGATCATGTTCACTCCAGACGTAGGTTTTTGGTTGAACCATTATAACAGGCAAATGTAGAATGCTCAGCTATAAAACTGGGCTGCGCATCTTAGGTTTTCTTGTCATTGTGGTCACGCCGCGAAGTGACATGTTTCTTTTGAAAAAACCATAATGAACTGTAACTAAAAGTTCCGTTTCAGGGATGCAATCAATCAGTTCTCGGCTTCGACTATCCTGGATCATCATGTGCTCCTTCGCTCCTAGTCGGTCTCATCAACATGTTCATGTTCAAGTCTCGGCCCTATGGATACTATGACAACACTGGTCTAATCCCACAGTGCTACTTGAACTACTGGTATCCGGGACAGGTTAGTCTCTACGACCATTTCCAAAAACTGCTCTATTTTAGCGGGTATTCGAAAGTTTCTTTCTTCTAGTAGCCATAGCCTGTATTCCCGTTATGCTATTCGCAAAACCTTACTCGCTTTGGAAAGAGCAAAGAGAGCGCTGCGATCACGGATCTCGATGGGTAAGTGTCACTGCTTTTTTGTGACACGGTGCGAAATCGAGACAGCGGGAACAAAAATATCAAATATTACGTTTTTGGAGAGAAAACTGAGTGAATCTTTTTCAGGGAATAGTGGAAATGGTGCTGTTGATTGTGGCCGTGGTACAGATACCGCTGATGCTGTTTGCCAAGCCCTTCTTCATGTTGAAAAGGCGTCGGCAACAGACACAGTACTCCACACTTCAAGAGGTCGGTTTTTTAGGGAGCTGTGTGGTAAATACTTCGCGAAGCAGCAGCCTATTTGAATTGTCTCGGAGCGAACTCTCCTCAAGATCATTTTGGGACGTGAAAACTAAAAATGACTCATGTGAAGTCAAAATTACAAACTGATGTTGAGTAACTTGAGTCAAAATGACTAAACATGAGAAATTTGGACTTTTGGGAGAGTTCCCGAAGTACTACCGCTTCACATCCTAAAATGATCTCCACTGTACCATGAATAAGCTGTCTCGATCTAGCACCGTGTAATTTGTGCAGCTCAAAACGACATTTGTAACAACCCTTTTCAGAGTGTACGAGCCGACATGACGGAGAACGAAGTAGAAGTACAGCATCACGAGACTCCCATCCAGACGGATCATTCTCACGGAGGAGACGCCCAAAATATGGGAGACGTCATGGTCTATCAGGCCATCCATACCATCGAATTCGTTCTTGGTTGTGTTTCCCATACGGCGTCATATCTGCGTCTTTGGGCACTTTCTCTGGCTCATGCTCGTAAGCTGCTTTAAATTTTAGATGCAAAAATCAAGTTTCAGAGCTTTCGGACGTGCTCTGGACAATGGTGTTCCGCCAGGCGCTTGCTTTGGACGACAAAATTGGAGCCGTAGCCCTGTACATTATCTTCTTCATATTCTTCGTCCTATCCGTCGGAATTCTCGTTCTCATGGAAGGACTTTCCGCCTTTCTTCACGCTCTCCGTCTTCATTGGTACTTTCTCCTTTTCGGCTTATTTACAACAAAAATCACAGGGTCGAGTTCCAGTCAAAGTTCTACGGCGGTAGCGGGTACGCATTTTCTCCATTCTCGTTCGAAAAGCTTCTGGAAGAGGAGAGCAACTTGGATGAAACGACTGTCTAAACGAGTCGCCTTTTATACCGGTCCTGTGCAATTTTGTATCTTTTTGTGATATTCAGTCAATGAAAAGGGTAGTTTTAACTTTTTCTTCTTCTTTAATTAGAGCGCGTTTACCTAAAAATTGTTTATTGCTTCCCGATGTTTGGAAGATTGCGCTCCTTCCACAGAACTTTTGGTAAATTTCCCCTTTGAAAATATAGCAGTTCAATGCAGCTTCAACATCAGCAACAGAATTTGATTTGATTGTCATTGGAGCAGGTTCAGGAGGTCTCGCCTGCTCGAAAACGGCGTTTGTTTTTTTTAGCTAGAGAAAAACTAGAAATTTAGAGCAAAACTCGGTGCGAAAGTAGCTCTTGTGGATGCTGTGGCTCCCTCTCCGCACGGCACAAAATGGGGCATCGGAGGCACTTGTGCCAATGTGGGCTGCATACCGAAGAAGCTGATGCATCAAGCGGCTTTAATGGGAAAAGAGGCCCGTTTACATGCGTTTTTTAATTGCATCAGATTTTAGCTCCAAAATGCTCCAACTTACGGTTGGAAGGTACAAAAAGACCAAAAACATGATTGGTAAGTTCGGAGTAGAATTAATCACTTTCGAGATGCAGGAACACGCTGGTACAAGTAGTAAACGCCAGAATCAAAGCAAACAACTGGATTTATCGCGTGGATCTCAATGACAAATGAGAGAATCTAAAAAAATAGGTAGATATTTTTTCAGGGGGGTGAAATATTTCAATGCGTTTGCCAGTTTCGTGGATTCTACAACGATTAGAACCGTAGCGGATAGAAGAAAGAAGACAGAGGTTTTTGTACAATTTTAACAAGATAAACAGCTTTCAGACGCTTCTCCGAGCCCCGAAAATTGTCGTAGCCACGGGTCTCCGACCCCGGTATCCTCAGATTTCTGGAACGGAGCTGGGAATTACCTCGGATGACGTCTTTACGCTAAAAGAACCGCCGGGAAGAACGCTAGTTGTGGGAGGGAGCTATGTTGCTCTCGAAACAGCTGGTTTCCTAAGAGGACTGGGTTTTTCGGTGGATCTTCTCATCAGATCTCGGCCACTCAAAGGGTTTGACCAGGTTTGAGAAAACTTGAGATTATTGAATAGGAAAAACCTAGGATTGCGTGGAATTGGTCATGAAATCGTTGGCGGAACATGGTGTCAATATTCTCCCTCCAAGTGAGGTTCAAAAAGTTGAAAAACACGGCGAGACACAAAAGTTGGTCTATTTTAAGAGCACTTCGGCTAAGTCGGAAGTCTACGACACGATTGTGTGGGCGATTGGTAAAATTTGTCTTTCCAGTCAGAAAAAAACGACATTTTAGGACGTGATCCAGCTCACAATGGGCTAGATTTGGAGAAAGCTAACGTTAAAACGGGCAATTCTGGAAGAATTATGGTTGACGAACACGATATGACGACAAAAGAGAACATTTTTGCACTTGGAGATGTAGCCGAGGGAAGACCCGAACTTACACCTACTGCTATTCTTTCGGGACAATTTTTAGCTTCTCGTCTCTTTGGAAAATCACGCAAAGTCATGAATTACCACAATGTGAGTAATGTGAATGGAGAATAGAAAAAAGAGCAAAGTTTAGGTGGCAACGACGGTATTTACTCCCCTCGAGTTTGGAACAGTCGGAATGACTGAAGAGGATGCCGTCAAAGAGCATGGACAGGAGGAAATTGATGTTTATCATTCGTACTTTACGCCCTTTGAATTTGTTATCCCGCAACATAAGGACTCGGAAAATTGCTATGCAAAGGTAGAAATCTTTCGACAAAATACTTCCTTTTCTCAGACTTTTAGTTTTTCTGTAGAAACAAACAGAATAAGCTCGAAAAACGACTGAAAACGTGCATTTGAGAAAAATAATAAATTTTTTGAACAAAAGGTTCTCGCGCCACAATTTTCTCAAAATCGTGACGAGACCAATCCCGCCAGTCCTTTAACAAATCTGCTGTATGGTTTGTTCAAAAAAAAAAAAAGAGAGCTCGACCGTAACCCATTTGTTTCCGCGCGAGACCCTTATAACATGGAAACATAGGATACTCAGCTAAGTTTTCTGTTGTTATACCGGTCTCGCAGCGAATTAAATGGGTTACTGTCGAGCTCTCTTTTTTTTTGAATAAACCATATTTTAGAACGAAACTCTTTCCAGGTAATCTGCTTGAGAAATAAACCGCGGACTGTGCTGGGAATGCACGTGGTCGGTCCCAATGCAGCCGAGATAATTCAAGGCTACGCCGTAGCTCTGAGGACAGGGCTGACGTTCGATCAGCTCACAGGTAAAGCGAAGAGTTTCAGAAAGACGATTCCCGTTCCAGAAACCGTGGCAATTCACCCCTGTTCATCCGAAGAATTCATCAAAATGTCCGTCAGCAAGAGAAGCGGTGAGAATGCCAGAGGAAGAGGCTGCTGTGGATAGAAAGTCATTTATTCGTCTTCGTCAGTGATATGCACAGTTGGAATAACAATTTGTCTCTTCTTTCCCTCATATGCTCTGGAAGGAACACCGTATTCCGTTTCTTCAGATTCTTCTGGATCTCTTGGGTGCGTTGTCTCTACTATCGGTGTTTCTCTCCGGAGTTCCTCAATCTGTAATCTCTCTTCAAATCATTAATAAAGGCTCCTCTAAATGCTATATTTTCGGGTCAACGACGACATTTTCCAAATTTCTGCAAAGTTGTGGAACATGTCAAGAGCTACAACTTTGCAGACTTTGGAAAGTTATGAAACATCGTCTTCAAGACGAAACTCGGACCACAAGGCGCATTCAGCAGGATGGTCTATTTTCCTCTAAAAAGGATAATACCTCATCTTTCAGGGCCTCCCTTATCGCCTCCAGCTCCTCCACCATATTTCTGGCATCACTCAGCTGATTCTGTAGATCGGAGCACTTTTCTTCCAGCACATTTCGCCTGAAACATGCTTTAGCTTGAACTCAAGATAAACTTACTCTCTGGGAGAGAAATTGGATGTGAGAAGACTTCTAGTCGAAGAGGTCATCATTTCGAAAGAGTCTACATTTGCCTGGACGGTACAGATCTCTACAAAAGGTCAGAAGACTCACATCGTCATCAGTCTGTGTCTGAACTGAAAGGGTCTCTGGAAGTTCTGATGCTTCAGTCGAGGCGTCCATTCTTTCCACTGACGCTTCGCTCATTTCCACAGGCTAAAACTCCTGTCAATACTAACAAAATAAGGGGGGTAACCTTGTTGATTTGTAGCTGAGAAATGGTCATTCTATGAAGAGTCGCCTTTGTTCTCTGAAGTTCCAGCTCGACTTCCCGCTTTTCTGCCTGCACCGTATCCACCTTTTCCTAAAGTTTGACTATCTTATTTACAAAAACGTGTAAGCTCTACGTGTGCTTGAAGAATGGCCCCTCTGAGACTGTGTCCTTCCTCCCGGGCTCGATTTCTCTCATCTCTTACAATACTCCATTTGGCCCGCCAGCCAGCAGTACAGTCACTCCACCACCGCATTGTCTTCTCCATTTGGGCTGCTCGTTCTCGGGCCTGTAAAGGTACCTTATCCAGCTGTTAAGTCAATGACTAAAGCTCAACTATTGTCCTAATGAGACCGGCTTACGATTTTTGAATACTCGGTCAAAGTTTCTTCCTGAACTTTTATCTTCCCTGTCAGGATGATCCTCCTTCTTTTTATTTTCTATCTTTTCTGTCTACTGTCTCTTGTTAGGAAATAAAGGCCGAAGACCTAGAATAAGAAAAAGGCCCTAGAAGTAAGTTGCGGGAAAAGGCCACTCTGTTATACTCCAGTAGCAGTCCCTGCCCCTGCATCATCCCCCTAGAAGAAATATGAGCTATTGGTAGAGAGTATGGGGAGTGCGGACTCTTTCGCTCACCATCGAACTACAATTATAACAGCCTTTATCGGACTATTTTGTACTCAATTTAATACAAATGAAGGCTGACCTCTTGAAGCTCCTGTAGCCTGACAGTCTCGCAGACATCCCAGTCCGTGTGTTGACATCGTCTGACAGAAGCCGTCCTGGAGAAGAGGGGCAGTCCATCTGGTGAAAGATCATAGATAAGTGTGTGTTTTCGGTGCAGACTGAGTGCAATCGTCTTATCAAAGAGCAACTTACCGTTAGTAATAGAATATCGATTGTAGATGGAGTTTGCCGGGTCTGCCATAGCTGACTGCTGAGTGAGCGACTGCTGACCCGAGATCAGCTGTTCACGGGTTTAACATTTGCGAGAGTGTGACAGGGAAAAGAGACACGCTCTTTTTGAGTCTGAACTCTGGTACATCCTTTGTTAAGACTCTTCCTCTGAACAGTCTGGTTCTGTCCCCGACAACAATCTTTTCCTCCCTGTCCCACCTTATCACCTTCCCAATATAAATCGCCTTTCCCAATGACTTCTGTGCTCTTTTATGAGGCTTCTAGCTCTCCTTATTGCTCTTCTTGGACTGGTTGAAGCTGAAGAAGAACTTCTGAAAGCCTTTTTCACGTAAGAACCCCGTCATTTTCCGTTTTCTATTGAAATATTTAGGAAAGAAGAAAAAGAAGATCTCGACTTGTTGGTCAATTTTGATCTCGAGCCAAGAGAGACCACAGATTGTGCAGAACAGATCCTTTCTTTTCTCTTCGACGAGACCTCGTATATATCCCATGCCCCGATTCCTCTTCTCATCACCATGACAGTGCTTCTTCAAAAGGTAAGACTCAAGTTTGACCGAGTTTACGTTAGATTTTCAGGATTCAGGAGACCGAAGGAAGTCCTAGCTCTTCAACAGCAAGAGAATCTTTCAACTTTCTCACAAACGATCTTTACAAAGTTTTACTTTGCAAACAAACAGAGCTTAATAAATTGTCTATTAACTTGTAATATCAGTCTTTCTAATCGTAGTCGTAAAAAAATTAAGTCTTTCAGTCTTGTTTGATCAGCAATTTGTATAGTAAAGGCAAACTTCAAGCCAAGTCACCTTTTCTGACTTTCGAAGAATTTTTTGAATAGAAGAGATAGTCACATCTCCTGATTTCGGGTACATTCTAACCGTTTTTCACAAAAGGATGTGACAAGAAGAAAAGAGTCTGTACCTTATCATAACCAGGCGGAGGTCCGGCTGATGAAGAAGCATTACGAATTACATCAGGAAGAATGGACAAGGTTTCTTCCAGAGGACGAGAATCAGATATCCGATAGCTGGTCAGAAAGAACAACTAGAAAATTCTTTCTGGATACAACGTAGTCATGATAACTCTTTCTGTCACCACCCTGAAGAAAGAGGAAGGATACGATAATTGTCTGGGTACAATGAACCCTTACAAAAGGTCAAAACTTAGGATCTGTCCAGTGAACTGAACAAAAAGTGACATCATTTGGCTCTTTCACGAATTTGTGTCTTGCGTGTCGTCTGTCTCTCTGAATCACTGGCTCCCCCGTGATTAGGTTCCCATCGGCTACAGTTCCGTCATTTTGCTGATAACCATTTTGTCGTCTCTCTGATATAAAAGCCATCTGGACGCGATAAGTTCACACAGCCATGTCTCTTCAGTACTACGACCAGCCGGAAGTGTCCATCCAGGAACATGTTCATATTCCGTCGGACATTGTCTACATCCAGCAGCATCTCAAGGTGGACAAGCCGGACACGATCATGAGAGAGAAAGTACACATTACGGCCACGGATCTATTTCCACATGAACATTACCGTATGACTATGAAGTAGGTCTCGATTAGGGTTTTAACAGACTTCTCTTTTCAGTCTCAAGCACAAGTACGGTCTTCATAAGGCTTATGCCATTTTCAAGACAGATGCTTCTGGAAGTATAGATTTGGCCACTGCCAAGCCTCTTCGCGGAACCTACAATCGTAAGTTTCACTCCAGTTTGAAACTGAAATTGAATGAAACAAAAATCTTGCAATTAGTCGAATGGCCAGAAAAGACAGGCTCATTGAAAGTCTTTCAGAGCCAGACGCCATGGGTCTTTTCCTGAGTCAGCTCCCAACCAAATCCTTCGATTTCGGTGGCTATCTACGCTGTACCCCTCCAGTCCCATTTATTTATGAATTACAGTGAGTTTTTTTATCTGGTTTAAAATTGTGACGTCCCCCCACTCGGCTGACCCTTATCAGTTCCTATTCTTCCCTCTTATCGGCCAATGATTCCATCTTGTGATACATTATAAGATCTTTCAGATTAGAAGATGCTTCCGGACGCGTTGTTGACGCCATGTATATCAGAAAACACTGGATGCATCCGCGTTTGGAGAGAACAGAAATTGAGGAGGATGGCTTCTGTGCGACGCTGTTCAAACCACCTGGAGATGGTCCCTTCCCGACCATCATTGACATTTCTGGAACGGGAGGAGGACTTCACGAGCACAAGGGAGCAGCCCTGGCCAGCGAAGGATTCGTCGTACTCTGTGTGGCTTTCTTCCAATACAAGACTCTGGTGGAGAAGCTGGAAGAAGTCGAGATAGAGTACTTCAAGAAGACCATTGACTGGCTGCTTGCCAAGCCCTATACAAGTGACGTTCTGGGCATTCAAGGAGTCTCTTTCGGAGCCACTTTGGTAGATCTCATCGCGACGAGAAATCCAGAAATCAAAGCAGTTGTCTCGATAAATGGAGCGCCTTGTACCAACATGTATTTGAGGATCAAGGAGAATGGGAAATCGCTGGAAGTTGCAGAGTTAGTAGTCCCATCTTTTCGAATAATTAGGGGGATTTTAGAGCCGATCAAAGCAACCTCTACTTTATCAACCAGGTTCTCTGTTCAGACAAATTCATAAAGTCGTCCGAATGTACTGAGGAAACACGAATTCCTTTTGAGCGATGCAAAAAAGATGTGGCTTTCCGCTTTGTGGTGAGCTCTTTTTAAAGTATCGTATTCATAAATTCTTCAAAAATGGTCTTTAATGATTAAACATTCAACTTTTGCAGGCATCAGTCGACGACTTGGTCATAACCTCAGCCCTCTCTTCCCAAATCAAAGCCGACCAGCTCCGAAAGACTGGAAGAGATGACATTGAGATTGACTACATCAACGGAGGTCATATTATGGTACGTTAGAGAAAAAACTGAAAGTTAATGACCTTCTCAGGAACCGCCATATTTTCCTCATCACGACATGGTTTACGCCAAGTTTCAAGGATTCTACTGTGGATACGGAGGAGAAGTTTTACTTCATGGAAAAGCTCAAGAGGAGAGCTGGCAAAGAACTGTCGAATTCTTCAAGAGAAAGCTCGGAGACCCGCCGAGAATGCCAGAATGGGAGAGACTGGACATGGTTGAGAAGCCTCGGGCCTCCAAGTTGTAATTTCTCTACTTCTTCTTCCAATTCACAGTATTGCGATATTCGCAGAATCTCTCTGTACATACGATGACCGAGTTATGGTCAATACCAATGAATCTCTTCCATACGAATTCAGTCAAAGTTTTTTTTAGTGATTGTCAAAGTTTTCCTGAACGATCGGACTTTGTGCACTTCTGGACATCTCTCATTTGTCTACCTTCTTTGTCTCAGACTCTCTCTCTAGTAGACTTTGGTCAGCTTAACAGTCCCTTTTCGTGACTTTATCATTCTGCTGTATTATGAGCCAAACAGATGACCTCTTGTTAGCAAACAAACTGGAAGACGTCACTCTGTGAATCATGATCTTATCAGAATCTCTGACCAAAGTCAGAAGTCTTTTCCTTCTAAAGCAATTATTCAAGTGATTGGTATTCTTTACGAATATTTGCGTATCTTTATTAAGTATTATTACGCGTTCTACCTGACGAGGTGAGAGGATCATGGATGTTTTACAGGTATCTTTGCCGTCTTCTTACTGTAAACGAGGCCACATCGGTCCACCGTTGTACTCAAAGACGCCTGTTCGTTGTGGCAAAGAGGGAAGGAGAGGAGCATGTGTTGTTGAAACTATATTCTTCGAAGGACATGGTCCTCCTGTACAGAGTCGGGTCTGATGAGAGGCTCCTAAAACTACTCATCTTTGGTAAAGTTGTACTGTACCTTTGCAACCATTACTGACTGTTCCATAATAGCAGACTCTCGTTCTCAGCTGAATAGAACACCTGCATTGTCCCCAGTCGGACCATTCTCCCCATTTGGTTATCGTCTGAACTGGCTCAGTAGGAGTGAAGATTCGAAGAGGATCGGGAGAGGGCTGCTTCTTGACTACCTTGGTCAGATCAGCCTTTCTGTCATTGATGAGAGGATCGTTCAAGGCTTTCTGAATAGAATATGTTTTTCAATTAACAGCTTGGTTTACTATCCGAGGAGCAAGTTCCGCGCTGTTGTAAGTCTTGAGCTCCTTCTCAAGCTGTTGCATCTCGGCCTGCAGTTGCTTGACTTCTTTATAAATCTGCTCTGGGTTGTCCACGTCAGCAAAGAGACTTTCTCTTGTAGGTTCCTGCAAACAGATATTCTTAAATCCACATCTTGACTCTTTTTCACCGACCATATGCTGTACTATTCCGGCCGGATCTAGTATAATAGAAAAATGGCAACAAACCTGAGTCGTCTCCTTTTCTGAATTAACCGTCCTAATTCCCAAAGCCCTCGTCTTTTTGACTTTCATTGAGCGAGCCTTGAACTTTGGGAACATTTTGCTCTTGTCCACCGTCCTCGGAGCAAACTCTCCCGAATGAAGCTTCACCCGTTCGGCCTTCTTTCCCTTCTTCGTCTTCTTCTTCTTGATCTTTCGGTTCTTCTTCGGCTTAAACTCGGAAATGTTGTCCTCCGAGACTCCGATTGGGAACGATTCTTTGATTTCTTCTCTCGGTCCAATGGCCGCCTCGGTGATCTTGCTCAAAAAGTCTTTATCTTCTTTGGTGGCGGCTTGACTCATATTCTTCAGCATCCAGTCCAAGGCGTTTAGAGTGTCCAGAGAGATTTGTGGCTGAAGAAGAATTATTGTAGCGAAGAATACAAACCATTTCTTCAGTTGGAGCCTGAGTAGTAGTAGTAACTTCGATCACAGGAGCTAGTCCAGCAGAAAACTGTATATGCGACACTTCCCCATCATGGAGTCTTTGAAGTGGTCTCTCCTCAGGAGTCGTTTTCGAAGCAAAGCCAGTTATTCCGAAGTCTTAACAGCCTGTATGGAAAACCTTGAAAGAGCCTACTTTTCTTCTTCTTGACATTCTTCTGCGGCTTGATCAGCTTCATTTCTCTTCCCTCGTTGTCTGCTCTAGTTTTGATGTCTTCAGTCTCGTCCAGCGAGGACCTAAAGCAAACTTCACGTTATAGAAAAGAATTGAGCTTACAAAGCAGCTTCAAAATCAGTCTCCGAAGAGACTTTGACCAGGGGAGCTTCAGTTGTGGCACGTGCCGGAATTGAGACGGTCTGCTCAACCTGAGGCTGAGCAACTTCTAGAAGATCTTCTAGATTGTCATCTACGGCCGTCGAAGAAAGCTGTGGCTTTACACGAACTGGACTGTCCCCGACGACTTCAGCCTCCTCGACTGAAAGTTCTTATTTTTTTTGGATAAAATTTTAAGCTTACAAGAGGTGTCAAGAATCTCAGTTCCTTTGTCTTCATCTTCCCTGCTCAGCTAAAAAATAAATTAAGCTTTGTGAAGATTTCAGTTACCGTTCTGGCAATTTCCTCTCCAATAGCCATGCTAATCTTCTGGTCTCTGTCCTGAAACTTTTGTATTGAGTGTTAATCAATCTGGGTCGATTTGAATAACTTAAAAAGAGCTACCATAATGTTAACTGAGTTAGAGTTGGTTAAAGAGGCGATGTGATCAACCTAAAGCTTTTAAAGTTAGTGGAACTGAAAAATTGTGGAACCTCTCCGTATATTTTGCTCTTTTTGGCCGTCCTATTTACACGCTTCGGACTCTTCTTCCTCTTCCCTGACAATACAGGTGCCGGTAATTGAAAATTAGTAGTACTGTAACTGACAGGAAGATTCCTTCTCCTACTTCTCAAAGGATAGACTCGTAGATTAGTTTCTCCCATTAGTCTGGGCTGGACAAGGTTAACTCCTCGCTGAGTCTCACTTACTCTGTTCCTCTTAACAGTTCCAAATGTCGACTGGTTAATGAGGCTAAGAAATCGGGGTGAGTGATTCTGTAAAGGCGTTAGTATTGAACCAAAGAGAGAACTCAGAGAGGCTGGATGACTTACAGTCGTCCCTGAAGATCTCTGTCTGGCAACTTGTCGGTTTACTGTGGTGCTTGTTTGAGTGAAAGTGGTTGTGGTCTGGAAGAGTGAGGATCGCTTCAGGAGAGACTCACCTCAGGAGAAAGAGTAGTAGTCCTGGTCGTATGGGTAATGTCTTCAAAGGAATCCTTCTGATGGGTTTCGTCTTTCAGCTCTTCTTCAGACAACGGAGCGCTCATTACCACGAGTCGATTGATCTGAACACGTTCTATGATCTGTGGAAAGAATTCCAGAAGACGCTAGAACCTCTTACGCACAAAGTCACATACCGTAAAAGCTCTAATAAAAGCACCCCTGTACGCAATTACGTACGCATTTTTTTCGGGTTGTTAAAAATTTTTCTCAACTTTCCGACTATTTTTCCCATACAGATAGACATCTCAGCTACCAAGAAAAAATAAAATATAAATTGAAAAAATTATGTCTTCACCCGAAAAAAAATGCGTACGTAATTGCGTACAGGAGTGCTTCTATTAGAAGAAATATTATTAGAAGAAGCGGAATTTTGACTGAGTATCTAATGTTACACTAAGTTCCAAACAAACTGTGAGTCTGGAACACAATCTCTAGGTAATATCTACCTCAGACGATCCAAATTCCTCCGCCTTGGCTTCCTTAATTTCCTCCGGAGTTGCAGACTTTACAGCGAATTGTTTGGCTCCAAACACTTTCTCTGGATCACTTCCTAAGTTTAGATTAATTTAACCCTTGTTTCTTCTCTACCTGGTGATCCATCAGCCCAATTAGCTGGTCGGTGCTCAGCAAAACCGACGAGACTGTGGTCGACGAGCTGGGCCGTCCTTGCTGGTGCTCTTCTTATAGCTGCTGAAAGTCTACTTTGTAAAATGAGAGAGAAGAGAATGATCACCGCAAACGGGGGTTAGAATTCACACTGACTTACGTGCTGACGAGATCTGTTAAAAAATTTATGCTAACTGTTTTGCCTATGGCCAAATGAATATTCGAGTCTTTTCTAACTGGTTTTGTTTCTTTATCAATAAAACTACACTAAATCGTGAAGGTAGTCATCTACCGCTTCTTGTATGGGCTTCATCAAATGAAAAGGTGGAGTAACAGGTTTGTGAGTCACTTGGACAAGTCCTCTTCTCGAGGTTTTCTGCTCAGGGGAAAGTGTGGTGCGGTACTCACGAGGTGCTGGGCGACTTGGCGAAATCTGAACAAAGTTGTCATCCTGTGGAGGAGCTTCCGAGTCGTCTGGATACAGCTGTTTCATCGCTTCCTGGAAATTGTGTTAAACTGAGATTTGTGTTGTCTAGTCAAGCGAATACACAGTTCTTTAACCAGAGCGGGAACACATTTACTATATGAGATTGTATTCTGACAACTTTCCGTAGAGGGTGTCTTGGTAGGACATCAGACAAAAGCATAGTAATCTGACTCTATTCCATCAATGTTCTCTGTCAACTGCCTTCATAAAAGGGGACCAATTTTTGGGGAAGGGACAAAAATACAGTAACCTGGCCAATACTCTCAAAAGTTACAGACATTCTAGCTCATATTATATCTTTTTTAAAGGACTGCCTAAACAGAATATAATCAAACGAAACCTTTCGATCAGTCTCCCACGGATCAATGACATCGTAGTCGGTAGCTGTCTTCTTCTGATGTCCCAAAGTAGACAACATTTCATCACACGGTCGGGTTTCCTATTTTTTGTCAGCTTCTTTTCCAGTAAAAGTTACCTGATTAGGACCAAGACAGCTGAATCCTCGAACCGTATTGCATGCCCGAACTCGCATTCGAACTCCATTACTACAGAACGACCATGCTGACCAAGTTGCCCAGACGCTGGCATACACTGCAAAGAAGATTTTCAGTCTCTCTCTTTTGATAAAGTTTCAAGAGCGCAGCGCTTTCACCACCATCTTCTGATAATGGGTCAGTCTGTCACCGCCGCGAAGAAAGTGACACCTCGCTGATCGAAAGTTCTTTTCCTTCGATTTATGCACTTACTCATCTGGGCATTCTCGGGGATTCCGAGGGGACTTGGAGTGGCAAAGCCGCGGAATTGACTGAGACGACCCGTCGGAGCCCATGACGGTTCAGTTGTGGCATGGAGAGCAGCTAAAATGAGAGAAATCTGGGTCAGAACTTGTTACTCTCGGAACGAATATAATTCGATTAATGGTCCTGTCAAGGCTAGCCAAACATTACGCCTAGTTGTTAGAACGAGGACGAGTGAACAAAATGTATTTTACGAACGAAAGACACATAAAATTGCAAGAAAATGGTGCCATTACCGTCTATTTCCTCCGAAAAACCTCCGAAATGAACCTTATCTAACCGATTAAGTTTTTCGAGCAGGAAAAAAGACTAGATATCATCTTTTCGGTCTAATTGTCTAAAAAATGTGCAACAGAGCGTAAAAAGGGCAATTCTTCCAGGTTTTCATGGTGGTTAACGAAAATTATTTTCTAGGTTACTGTAGAAATTTGAAAGCAAAGGCTGAAGCTACCCATGGCAGGTGAGATGGAACAAACAGGGCTCGAAATTACCTGAGCCGATGAAGAGGCTGGCAGTCAGGAAAAATGTTGCCTCCCGCATCAGTTAGCAGCCGTGGATGACTCTCTTGTCTCTCGGTTAGCGGGCGAGAAATGGGTCGACCCCGATCCGTACGAGAAGCCGCGCGTCTGATACTCGCTGCTGGGCAATAGTACACGCTCATTTGGGGTTGAAAGCAAGTTCATTATGTGGTTTTATTGAGAGAAAATAACGAGAACAGCAAATACAGTAGAATGTTCACCTCTCGAGCGGGGCCAATCCCAGCTTGGCTCGGAGAGCATTGGCTTCTTCAATCTCTCGTTCTTCGTCATCACGGCCGCCGGATCGTTTTTTGTCGTCTTTTCCACGATCGTCTCGACGACTCCGTTCCTTGTCCTTGTGATCACGATCTGCATTTACATATTTTTCAGGGGAAACACTTTCAAAAGTTACCTTTCTTCTCGCCTCTGTCTTTTGACCTCTCCCTTCTGCTTCTGTCGTCTTTTCGATCCTTCTTGTCCTCTCGATCCCTCGATCGTTCCCGCTTCTCTCCACGTTCCTTCCTGCGCTCACGCTCCAGCGAACGATCGCGTTCTCGATCACGCTCCCCGTGTCGGTTGGAGATCAATCGAGGCTTGTCCTGCAACGATAAGGTTACTTACGAAGGAACCAAAACTAACCTTTTTCTTGTCGTCATCGTCACTATCAGAAGAGGCGCTCATGTTGCCAAGATCATCGTCCAGGACACTTTTATACGGCTCCAATTCTCCTGTTTCTTCGAGAGCGATCCGTTTCTGGAAAGGAATGGTTTGTGAAACTTTTTGTTCTTATCCATGTTACAACCGTACTTTGTAAACTTTTTGTTAACATTGAGCTAACTGAACATGTAATGATCAAAATTTCGGCAAAAAAGACAAGAATTTCGCTCCAAAGCAGTGGAATTCAGGCTGCTGACTCGTTTTTCTTGTCCAAACTTCGAGTTCGCTCGTGAGAAAAAAAAAAGGAAATTTCAGTATTACCTGGAGCCGAGGGAGCTGAATGTCGCAATACCTCTCTTGTTGTAAGAGGTTATCCACAAATTCGTCCATATGAACAAGTTCGAAGCCTAAATCGTGCGTTAACAAGCTAATGGAAGACAACTTACGTCCTTGTGTGTTCATATACCGCAACTTTCTGAAGTCGTTATAAAGAGGCTCCAAATATTTGTATATCTCGACCGAAGTGAATGTCAGTCTGATGTAGATTGCTCCCAGAGCACGAATATATCTGAATACCACTTTCAGTAAGAGAGAAAATTAGCAAACTCACTTGAACTCTTCCTGTTTAATGAACTCGATAGCAATATCCTTTTCCGGTTGAATTTGTAGCATCTTCAAGGTGAGACATAGAAACGGTGTCGGCTTGACATTTCCAGCATAAATTCCTCCAACATAGCGCAGCTCCATCCCTCGGTCAACAATCAATTCGGCTAAAAACAAACATTGTGTCGAAAATAGATTTAAATTACCTGTTAAGGCAAAACAAAACTCCTTCCAGTACTGGCTGTCGTAGATTCGATGGCGAATAATCTTCTCGACCAGAAATTGGGGATTTGTTCCCTTCACCGTGTTCGCGTCTTTGGCCGTACGATTCGCCATCTGAACTGGAATGATTTGTACACAATTTGTGAAGGAAACATGGAGAAGAAAGACACAGAAAAATATCGAATTCGAAAAGTGCTAAAAGCAAAGAGTTGCTGCGCACTTTTGGCGCGGGCGTTGCTTTTCGTTGTAGAACATAGCATTGTCTTTTCTATGGGTTATTTTGCCGTGAAATTTGACACAGAAAATGAAAAAATAGCATAGAAAAGTCAGAAGAACTAAAAAAAACGGGCAAGGTCATAGGTCATTGAACTTCTATGAATTGGCTGTTTGAATTAGGCGCGCAAATACTTTTGCCTGATTTTCAGGGAAATACATTTCTTCCGCGACATTCAAACAGCCAAAATTCACTTTGTAAATTCTCCAGACTTTTGTTTTCTCTTCTAATTGTAAGGCTTGTTTTTTGCGAAAACGTTCAAAGTCGAAAAGTTTTTTGTTCCGGAATTGTGTGCACTCCCTTGTTCTCCACGCCCAGTACATCGAGTCTTCAAATCGCCCCTGTTTTCGACTGGAATTATCTCTTTGAGAGCGATCGAACAAGCAGAAATGCTGATAAGATTACGAGAACTCGTGTTTTCTACGTGAACTGCTAAAAATGGACAAGGAAAATATGATTTATTACGAAATAATTACAAGATTTTGTAGGCGAATAGTTTTTGGATGCTGTACCTGGAAAACATCATCATTGTCTTGTATTTCCGGTGACAAACCGTCTCAAACTTCTTGTGGCTGATCCACAAGCTTTCCCGCTTCAACTTGCGATGCTCTCTTCTTCAACGATCGACGGACACTTTCTTCTCTTCGAACTTGCTGTGTTTTGAGGCAAGAAAAGCATGTGAGATGTTCCCTGGCCTTGTGAAGAAGTTTATGCGTACAAGGAGCCACGCAGACGCCGATGATGGCAATAACGATGACGGCGAGAACGAGAATAACCCACATTCTAGTGGAATAGGTAGAGGTAACTTGTCCTAAGGGGGCGGTCAGAAGCTGAACGATAAGATTGAGCTGAAATGCACATGACTAGCTTTATCAGGACACGTTTTATTGAAAAGAAAGCAAATAATTTTCGAACAGAGTGACAATTTGATCAAGGTTTCTTTGCACATTTGACCTCACATTCTTCTTTGGTTCCGAATCTGAATAAAGTTTTTGTTACAAAGGTTTTTTCCTACCTGTTCTCATTTCCCTGACAGCCACCATAGACAAAGTCGACACATTTTCCCTGCTTCACATCGTATCCGAAGCTGAATTGGCTCTTCTTCAGAAAGTAATAAAAATGAATACCTGGGAAAGTAGGCCCGACATGGTCCAGTCACCAGAGGTTGCGAGCAGACATCATTGGCTGAAGTATGGAGGACTGGGGAAGATAATTCAGAGGTATTGTTAAAACTTACAGAGTGTGAAGAGAAGGAGAACAGGGAGCGATTTTCCGAGCATGGCACTGACTGAAAGAGATGGTTTATTGGGAGAAAAGCTAGTAGAGGTATCAAATGACTGGAAAAGCATAAATCGATAGAGTAGGTCAGAGCTTTGATTGACCTACAGTCTTCCTGAACATGCAACTCAATACAGTTCAGATTTTCACACTTAGATCTCTAGACTGGGAAGAGAAGCCTGTTTTTGACAGAAACTAGAAAAAAACAAGCTTATGCAGAATGAGAGGACATGATCCTATGAGAAGAAGACAGATGACTGTTGTTCGACTGGGGCGGGATCAATCGGCTCTGATGACGTCACCGATGTCAATAGGTCTGATCGTCTGGGTGGCAAAGATCAAAGAGAGTTCAGGTCCATCAAAAGTTTTTTTTTCTTTTTGAAAATGTAAGACGATCAAGGAAATGAAAAGTCGTGCAACCGTTAAATACCTTTATTATGCTCGTATAAGCCTGTTCAAAATGCCGTGCGACAGTAAAAATTCTGTATATGACTAGATAGAGTATGTCAGATCACTGGTAGAGCTGCTGTGGCTAGAATTGGGCAGACCGGGAGAGGATAGAAAAGATGTTAGGAAGATCATTGGAAGTTGAGAATGGAGACGGGCACCACACCCGTTCGAATGCTGTCGTATCGTGGACGAACTCGCGTCACATGAGCCACTTGGCCGCGTCTGGTCAGAACACGGACTTTTTCGCCACGACTGACTGTCAACTGTCCCGGCTCACTGCTGTCCATCATGATGGAGGCAAGCGGCGATTGGTAGTTGGAAATGGACGAGGCTCGACTCAAAGAGAGGCGACTGAACAGAGCTTGTTTGAAAGAACTCGACTCTCGACTCACTTCTTAGGAACAGGTATTCTGGAAGGTCTCACGACTGGAGCAGTGGACAATCGAGCCGGGACAGATGAACTCTTCGGGACTCGACTATCGCCTGGAAGTCTCGATGGACCAGAGTACATGGATCGCGTCTGGTACTGGCTCAGGATAGACTCTCTAGTTTCCAGCACTGAACAAGTTCTGTTATAGGTTTTTGCATAAAAAAAATACCTGGTAACAGTGCCAGACTGTCAATGAGTCTCCAGAGAAGAGATCTATAAGCAGATGGAGCTCTCAGTAGGAAGGCAGTGTCTTCGTACATTTTGGCCAAGACATTTTCCTTTAGGACTACGTAGCAGAGCCAGCAGTCCAAAGAGTGCTCTCTGAAATGTTTTTAGATGAAAAAATATAGTCAGAAAAAGGTACCTGAGCAACTCTTCGAAGAAAATCTCCACGCGAGAATTCGGGGACTTCTCGCTCGAGTCCAGTTCCTTCACAATCGAGTAGACGTCCTTCGTGGCTGGTCCTGGTGCCGTCACCGTCGTAATCATCTTCCATGCCGTATATTCTTCTTTCAATCCATCAGTTATAAGAGTCACCAAGGTTGAGATCAATTGAGCTCCGCCATCTCCTCGAGCCACAGCTGCCACTCCTTCTACAACATTCTCGACAAGAAGACGCTTGTCATTGTAGATTGGCAGACCAACGACGGACAGTTCTCGTGCCCGCAACGCTGGCTTGACGGCGGTTCGAGGAGTTCTGGGCATGAGACCATCTCCATCGGAACAGTCACAGAGGACGTGGCGGGACGTTGTTGAATGGGCCCAGGATGGAGGGTGTAATCTGAAGAGTCATTTTGCTATGTAACGGGACATTCACAAAGAGCAAAAACATTTGGCATTGAATCAAAAGCACTGAGATTCAAAAAGACTCACCGTTTCCTGACTCTGAAGCACGTCCTACACGGTTGACTCCTTCTACTGCTTCCATCGATACAGTTCGATGACGACTGTGCTGGTCCACAAAGCAATTGTGAGTTGTTCTTGAAGAATGAACACGCATCGGCAACATGTCTGAAAAGAAGCCTCTTGGTCCCTTCCGAATCGGAATCTCGAGAGTCCCCAGTTGCGTATCGATCTTCCTTCCTCTTTGGAGCAACTTGCATGACCAATTCAGGGGCGCCTAATCTGACGTCAGATGGCTAATAGGAACCTTACGGGGAGAGGAAGAAAAATAAGTTTCGAAACAGAGAATGTGCGGAATGCGGGCGACTGTCCTTTTTTGCAGAGACAGAGATACGGTCTCGTTGGAACGGAACAACTGAACAATTAGTCGAAACTATTCCCGGAATGTTCAAAGTGTCTTTCGAAGATTCACAAGTTCCCAAATCCATGTGGTTCAGAACAGGGATGGGCGGATACCGGATTTCCGGATGGCGCCAATTTGAATTTGGCTGCGCACCGACTTTTAATACATAGGACCTGCGTATCGGCAACTACCGTAGTCGAATGTCAGTACGCAGGCTGCATCTATTACAAGTTGGTGCGCAGCCAAATTCAAATTAGCACTATCCGGAAATCCCTGGTTCAGAAGACCTGATCTGATCTCTGTTCCCTTTCAAAAACCCATGACCACCAGTTGCTTATATTCTCTCCATCGTTTCGAAAGCCCCATGTCTCAATGCATTATCCCCTCATTTTTCAAGCGCTTGCCGTCGAGAAGGCCTTATATTTGCCCCCCGAGGCAATAATGAGTCTCGAAGGCGCGGAAGGATGTAATAGAGGAAAGAGAAGCTCGGCGATACGTTTGCTCTTGGCGCCTCTTGGACCAGACCCCCGGGACCGGAAAGTTACTCACTTTGGCAGCAGCATGGACAGAGAAGCCCAGTCTTCGATGTGAGCTGGACCACTGCAGCCGAGACCGCTGTCTGGAGAGTCATCTGCCAGTAGGAGAGGAAAGTTGAGGTCTCTTTCTGATGTCAATCCGGGCAGTCCTTCTCGTTGAACTTTTAGCATTACGTCGGAAAAGGAGAGCGAAGAAGATTCACAGAGAGACGGCATCTGAAAAGGGATGAATACAAATTTATTGAACATTTTGGAGAGGACATTGTAGAAAGAGTCTTTTGCGATAAAGAGATTGAAATGAGTGGGTTTTTGTTAAAATATGGACAAAGTTGGTGCGCAGTCAATTCAGAATATGCAGCCTTCAAACTGTGAGCAAAGTTGGTGCGCAGTCAATCCAGCCTATCAGTATCGGATGATATTTTCAAATTTCAATGTCAGAGAGGAATAGTCAAACTAACCTTGTGTGGTAATGCCAAAAACTGCAGCTCTGGCGCAATGTTCTTTTGAAGATCGGCAAAAGTTCTCTTCGGTTTGGCCGGAGCCGAACTGATCCTCCGCCATCTGTCTTCTGGCTCGGCTGCTATTTCATTGTCGTTGACATCTACAAAGCGTAAGCCCTCGGATCGTCTACTATCCACAAAGTTTGCTAATAGACTAGAGGTTCGTGGTTGGTTCGAGTTGATTGTCGTTGCCCCTCTCATCCCGGTTATATCCGGAGCTGAGACGACCTTCTCGTCCAGAGGTTCCGTCGAATGAATCCGACCCCACGTTGTGAGTCCGGGAGTCTGGAGCTGGCTCTGCCAGTGACCACTGTCCGCGAATGTCATCTGGTAGTCGTCTTGTCTCGGTCGACATTGTTCTCTCAGCTGTTCCGAGTCGAGAGAGTCGGTAGAGACGGAGGGATCGAAACTCTGAAAGAGACGCAATCACTATTTGTTCTGTCTAATTCCATCAGCACTCATGTTTCATCTGTTCATTGATCGATAGGACAATCTTGTCCAAAAGATGAAAATTATTGTTATCCTCCTACTTGTAAGACTATATGAAAAAATGTGATCGTGTTAATAGACCGTCAATTCCATTGGAAACTGGCAAGCGAGACAAAGCCGGACATTCTTTTGAATAATTGGCCAGAACAGGAAGTCATAAAAGAGGTAGCGTTCTAAGATTTCTTTAAACAAAACGTTTCTGATAGTCATATCTTAAAAAAAACTCCTGTTAATATTCTTCCTGATTCTCGTAAACAGAGTGCGAGCGCTCATGGAATATTGTTTTCCAAAAGAATTCTCGGCGAAGGAGATAAGGGAGCCAAAAACAGGCTGATGCGGTCAAAGTAAAGGAAATTTTTCGAAATTAAGACACATATTTGAGGAGAAAGAATGCTCAGACTCGAAAATTAAATCATGGAGAAAATTAAATCACTAAAACTCACCTCAAAAAGGACACTATCTCCTCCAAAGTCCAGATTCGCAACTCGGGTGTCGATGTCTTCTGGCCAGTTGTCCTCCTCGGGAAACATCTTGAGCCCGCATAGCTCCACCATGTTGAGGTGGAGTTCGGGAGCGAGTAAGCGCCAGGGAAAGAGGCTGTGTGCGCGCGATCAATGAGTCTGCGTCTCTGGCCTCCGTCCGCGCCACCCGGCTGTCAGCTGGCTGGACCCACCGCGCGAACAACAACGACGTGGTTAGCGGAAAGAGAGAGAGGGGCTGCCGTCACTTTGATTCCAATCAAAAACTGTTCTTGTCGCTGAGTGACTAATTGGTTGAAGTTGCACTGGCTGTTTGATGAGAAGACAATATTTTTTCTTCGGGCTCCTTTTTCAAATACATACTGATGGAGGAGTAAATAAGCGGATACTGATGGAAGGAAGTCTAGCTTTTTTTGACTGGATCAGATTCAGAGGAGGAACTGAATCAGATACCTAGGTTCAGCATATTTTCTAAAGAGTCTTCACCAGTCAGCTCTTCCTTCAACGGGTAATAGGAACATCAAACTGTTGGCGTCTTTCTTCGCAGAATGAAGACGTGATGAATGAGAAAACTGTAGAGGATGAGATTTTTTCAGCAAGGAAGTGATTCGCGTGGGCATCGGGAAACGTAGAGAGAAACGTTGTCATTCAACCAAAGCAGCTTGTTTTTTGATGAGCATACGATGTCTTGAGCATGAGTATTCTTCTTCACATTGGTGCTGTCCAGAAGAAGATAAACAGAGTTGCGTACTCTAATTGAGCTCAGTAATATCTTCGGAAGACCACAATTTCTCTACTACAGTTCAGGAATTAAAACTCCTCTTCCTACAACAAAACAACGTGTTCTTTGTGCTTTCTGTATTGGTTGAATTGTAGCTGATGAAGCGAAGCACATTGCTTGTTGATCGACCTAGCTCCCAGAACATGGAAATAGGATCTTTTCGTGAACACCTGTTACAAGTGAGTGAAGCGCTGTCATAAAATGTCAAAGTGACCCATTGGAGCAGCCAAATCTTTGATCTGAATCTTTGAAAAGAACAGCTGCTATGCTTTTTTTTACTCGTCCTAAGTGGCTTCCTCAATTAGTGTCCAGTTCCGAAAAGAGTCTTTTTCCCAACAACAACACGTTGTCAAAACAATATAAGGAGGATGAAGGGAGGTAAAACAAGGAGCGATTAGCACTGTGAAAATTGGAAGTCACGGCTCGTGTTGACCGTCGGATTGACCCGGAGAGAGGCAAACAGTCTGTTGGACAGAACAAGCTGATGATCCTTGGAGAAAAACAGATCAGATTGATGGAATCGATTGCGCGTAGATGGGCGCGTAGATGACGTAATTGCTTGTATTTTCACAAGCTGTGCGAGTGCTTCTTGAAGCGCTCCTCAGTGATTCAACGTCAGAATCTACTGTGGAAAGAAGAGGATTCCAATCCCAGAACTGCGACACAGCGGGATTGTCAAGTCAACACTCATGGCTCCGCCAGCGATGCTCGTCTCTACAGTGATTCCACCAAGTCAAGCCGTGTACCTGAACAAGAAGACAACTCCAATCAAGAAGATGTCTTCACGACTCGGTCAGGATGTCACCTCCTGGATGAGAAGAAACTGGGCAGTGGTCGAGACCTGAGAGCGGCGAAGGATTCCAAGAAACTACAGTTTCTGCATGATACCCCTCGATTCCGTCAAATAAATAAATTGTAATTGTAGATGGGGGAAAAAACTGCGGGAGAACTGAATTATGATCAGGGGTCGGTTCTGCGGAAAAAATGTATTGTCAGATTGCAGGTGTTTCAGAAAAGATGAACCAAAAAAAGTTATGTTCAGCCATCTGGGAGTTATTTGTACATTTCGGAGAACTGCTTGATCCAACGTTCCCAATTGAAGTGTAGGCAGCAGGGTTGGGCGAATATTGAAATTTTCGGGGAACACGAGCCGAACATCCTCTAAATTTTTTGGCTGAAACCAAACAGTGCACTTTTTGTTTGCCTGTGAACCGAACACGAACTTTTGCCCGTCCCAATGTTCGTTAGCGAAAATGCCAACACGAACACAGCTCGAACATTTCACTAATTTTCTCCTAAATCACGTTTTTTTTGTAAGAATCAGTCGTTTGATGATTAACTTCACAAAACAGAAGATTGGTGTTAGCGTTCGCAAGTCCCGACAAGTCCAATTCCATTTCTTGTCAAAACGAGTCAAGTCTAAAGGACATCAGTTGCGAAGTAGCTTCAGTTCAACGTCTGCAGTTAGCTGGGATGGTTCTGGAGAAGGTCAGCTTCAGTCCGAGCGAGAGCGTCTCCTACAATCCGGATGCTACCAAGCAGAGTGTCAACCTCGTCATCAGCAATCCCGGAGCTGAACTCGTCACCTTCAAGCTCAAATCTACTCGTCCCGGAGTCTACAAGATGCGTCCCGTCTACGGAATGGTCAAGCCGGGTGATCAGACGACGGTCAAGCTCATCTTCAAGGGACTGAAGCCGACTCAGCAGGTCCAGCAGATGCTCAAGGATCACTACACCATCATCTACACCATCGCTCCGGGATCGACTACTAACGTCCAGAAGATGTGGACTTCGCACAAATTCCAGGCGAAAATGGTCGGACAGGAGATGAGGAAGTATCAACTGCGCATCCTCTTCAAAGGCTACAACGACGTGGAGCAGTCGCACGACCCGGCCACAAATCACTCGCTGACTCATCGTCGCGCCAAGATCGTCAAGGGCGAAGGACTGGTGGATCAGGAGGCCACAGGAAAGACTCCGACTATCATTCAGCCGGCTCAGCAGGGTCATCCGGCCGTTCTTCTGATGTATAGAGACGTGGCTCCGATGTCCGAGTCTGCAAGTGAAGGAGAGGACAGCGACGACGAGAAGAAGCAGCCGGCTAACGGCCCTCCTCCTCCTCCGACTCAGAGCCAGCAGACGAAGAGCGCAGAGTCAGAAACTTCCGGCTGTGAGTCAACAGACCAAGAGTACAGCTCCGACCAAGTCGACTGCTCCCGTCTCCAAGACCATCCCAGAGATGCCGACCGCTCCACTGGCCAACCTGGGCACCAAGGCTCTTCCGACGAAAAAATAAACTAATGATAAATAAACGGTGTAGCCTAGCCCCATGTTTTTTCTCACTTTTTGTTTTTTTTGATGGTTTTCTTCTCAGAACGTATGCTTCTTGTCTAGTAGTCTCGGTAGTTCTCACACTAGCACATCTCTATCCAGTAGCCATATTTTATTTATTTATAACGCCAAATCATAGAATTATCTAAGATGGTCGATGACTCTATCCCATTCATCCGTCGGCTCATTCCACCAGTTACTGTCAAAACATCGCTTGACAAAGTCTCTCCATCTTGGAGGAGGTTGTCCTCTAGCCCGATGTTTGTCATAAGGTATCCAGTTGGTTGCTATATATGCCCATCAGTCCGGTTTCATGATCTTGATTCGTCTTGCCCATTGGACTTTCCTCAAATCAGCAACTTTTATCCAGTCGTCCAGCTTCGTGATAGTGGAATTCTTTCATTGGTCCATCTGTGTGCTCGAGTGATTCCTACCATTCGACGCTCCATTTCGCTCCAAGCATTTGACGCTCCAGTAGTCATACCCTTATCTCTTGTTTAATAGCTGTACTCAACGCATTGTGTAGTCTTTTTGTGAGTTGACTCTTGATGCTTGCTCCTGTCAGAACGACATTATCTGGACCTCACGCTAGTTGGATTCGACGATTACGTCAACATGGTGTTAGAAGATGTTGTAAGTCTTACTTTTTTTAAATTTTCTACTTTGCTAAAATATTCACTTTCAGGTCGAATACGAGCACACAGCTGAAGGAAAGAAGGTGGCAAAGTTGGATATGATCCTGCTGAATGGAAATCACGTCACAAAGCTCTTTCCTGGCGGAGAAGGGCCCGAAGTTTGAAGATGGTACCACATCTTTTTGTATTCAATAAACCATTTTCCTAGCACTCTCTTTTTGGCCCAAAAGCCTCAAAAACCAGCCCGAACTAGAAAAAAAGTTCAGACAAGGTTGGTCCTTTCCAATTCCACTTTTTTTTCGTCCTCCTCCGTGCGAGTCCTTCTCTTGATTTGATTTGCACTGCTCTAGCCAATGCCTGACATTGTTACGTGCCGCGTGGGTGGTACTTGAAGATAGAGACATTAGGAATAGTTACAAAAAGTTTTTGCAAGAAATATCCAAAAATTCAATAAAGAATCTGTCATTTTGAGTGGGTTGCGAGAAAAATTCCTTGAATTCCATAGTTTGGTCTGCCGGTCGCAGCTGTCACTCTTCAGCCCCGAAAGTTTGGCCGGAAGTGAAAGATCCGTATGTTTTTCGGAAACGTTCAGATATTGGCAGTTGCTAGGAAAGTATTATGTAAATAAAAGTTCAAAGTTATTCTATAATAGAAGTGTAGAGTTTTCCTTTTGAAGGAGCCTTCCTCTTGTGGCCAAAGATTTCTGGATGAGCAGAGAAAATAAATCGTAAGACTGGTTGGGAACTCATGTCAGTACCGGGGGGAGGGGGATAATCGTCTCGTCACAGTAGAATTCCTAATATGACCCCCACCCAAGTGAAATCAGCTTTCGAGCTCCCTCTCCGACCCTCGATTTCAAATTCCGCGGCTGAAATATTCTTCGATTAAGGAAGAGAATACAGTCAATTGCGATCAACTTTTGTTATTTCCGGTTTGTTAGGCCAAATAAACTTTTTATTTTTGTATGTATTGATAAAACACGACTCGACTCGCGAGCTAGCAAGAGCAGAACTCGACTCGTGACTCGACTTTTTGACTCGACGCCCAAGTATAATTGTCAGGTCAGGATCTGGTTCGGATCAGGTATCTGTCGGGGAGTCTATTACTGCTTTGGTATGAAACTCCTAGAACGCAGTATATACTACAGTACCTTTTCCAAAACACTTTTCAAGCACCATTTTAATGTTCAGTTTCTGACGACAACGATGAAGATTGTTGCCCATTTTCGAGTCGATGACGCAGAAGCAGAAGAGGAAGTCAGTTTGTAGAGTGAAGCAACTGGTACTTACGATTCAGTCTCAACAGACTTTTCAGTTTTATTTAACATTTCTACTGAACAAAAGACTCTCTGGTCTGGCTACGGTAGTTGTCAGCCAAGATGTTACAGAGACGCGACTAGACAGACGATCCATAACGAAGCTAATAACTTTCTAGTAAACGGAAAGTGACTCAATTGAAAAGGGAAGAGTATTCTGGGTCTAATTGCCACACGCTGGCATCTATCTGCTGATAATTAGGGGTTGGGCTGTCGATTGCTCCCTGGGGGAATGTACGTGTCCCCCAAGCTGAGGGGGGAGAATACTCACTTAGGAATGCGTCTCTCTCTTTCCATATCGTTTTCTTCGAACCCCTTCTCTTCTTTAGTGGACAAAGTCGCCAAAATGCCCTTGGGGGATGTGCCCCCGTCTTCCTTCTCGCAGGTGTGGACCAGCCGACCAGGCCGTCGGCCTCCTATTGATTTTGTTTATAGCGAGCAAGCTCCCGGCTGCTGCGAAGCCGGCTCAGCCCTCTCTTCGCTCTCTCACTCTTTAACTCCGCCTCCTTCATCCCCAATCGATCAATGTGGATCTCCACTCAATCCCTCCCTCTCGCTCTCGCTCGAGCTTCCCGGCAGTTTGTTTTCTTTCTCCGAGGCCGCACCCGACTCGCGGCTCCTTGTTCACAATGATCTCGATCTTTCTTTCTCTCTCTCTTGGAGTGCCAAATCACGTCTTTCTCTCCTCGCCCTTCCTCACCTACCTACTCGTGCATTCTGACAGCCGGGATTGGGTCTCCGAGCAAGCTTTGTCTCAACTGTCTTCTCTTCTTTTGGGAACATCATAGTCTCGTTTTGGATGAGCCTATCCAAGTGACTCTGTTAAGTCAGACTCTACTGACTTTCTTCCCAAAAGCCTCTCAGTATCTGTTCTTTGCCTCTGTCTAAACGGTCAGTACTTCCATAGTCTGAAACCCAGACTGAACATTTGTTAGCTTGATTTATCCTGACCAGCTACACCTTTTAGTTCAAACTTTCACCCTTGACAGCCGTCTCATTCTTTTCTCTAAATCTTTTCAGGACCGCTATTCTCATCTCATCTTTATTTTAGACTCACTTTTACTGTTACTGTCTTCATTACTATTAGTGTATCGGTCACGAAATCAATCCATAGAACATTTTTTGGTTCAAGTCTCTGAATAGTCTAGGAAAATACCTAGAGAGTGCTAATTTTTCTCTGGATTCTCAATAAACTGAGAAAAAAGTTGTGAGGACTCCAGGCATTCTTTTTGATAATCCACTGGTCAGTGATTCCAGCCTAGTTAATGTTCTTTGACCGACCAGATGCAGAGCTTCCTCCTTCCCCACCCGCACTCAGTAAGCAGTAAATGTGAGTGAAAGAGAGTGAAGCGTAGCTCTGAATGTCTGATGAATGTAATGCGCGGCTTGATTACATTCCCACCACCCTCACTCTCTCGTTTGTTTTGAAACTTTGAAGGCAGGAGAGAGAGCTCGTCGTGAGAATATCCGACGGCTTCGCATTACGCTTCAAAAATTCAGAGTGACTGCTCACTTCCTGTGTCTCCTCGACTCCTTTGCGAGCTCTTTATATTTTAAGAAAAATTGTTGACAGTCTTTCTTTTCTTCGTTTACACTATCTATCCCAGAACTATTGATCCCGTTTCTGATGGATCACTGTTCAAGTGGAGACTTCAGCCTTTCAACGGGGAATACCAATCTATTCCCAAAGTTCAGTTCTTTTTAATTATTTTGTCATGGTACGCATTTACAAATACACAAGCACAACAGCCTTGAATCGTCAGCTAAATTCTCACTCAAAACTGTTTAAGAAAATCGTCGAAACGACTTGAACTGCGTTCCTTTTAGAGATTCAACTGTTTTTGAAAACTTTTCTGGTTGACTTGTCCCATCTAGTCTAAGAGACTTGTCAAGAGTAATCAAAAAGCACAAAAGTTGTCTCAAGTTTTCTTTTCCACTGTTCCAATTGCTGCTTTTGGGATATCTTCTTCCTTTTTCACAGGAACCAAATTTCGTATTCCAACAGTTGGTGTCTTTGAGAATTCGTCTGAAAAACTGATCGGTTGTCTTGCTCTTCTTTATATTTTTCTCTTACAGTTTGGTGTAATAGCCTGTCGACGCATCTTGATTGGACAAGATTCTTTTGTCGAAAAATATCTCAAATTCGAGCGCATGCTGGTGCTTCAAACTCTTTGCCATCTGTTTCTGCTCGACTTTTTTCCCAGAGCTACCAGATTCTCCCTCTGGTCGTTGGCAGACTATAGTATCCATTAGCGCAGATTACATTGGTTGAATGATAAAACGACCAAATTGCGTCAGAAAAAGGGGCTAGTAAAAGTTTTTCGGGCGGCTGCCGAGATTAGTTTTGAGGCAGACGTCTTCATCAGCTCTCTTGTTTCCGAAGAGCTGGAGCAGGTCAAGAGGGGAGCACAATGGGCGTGCAAACAGGGCCTCTCCGCATTACACTCGACCCCGCCACCCTCTGCCTGCACTTTGTGCCTCTGTGCCCCAATCCTTGCAAATCCTCTCTCTCTTGACTCTCTAACTTCCTCTTTTCTTTTCAGCCGCGCGGCGTGGTCAGCAGGGAGCCCGTGAGTGAGAGAAGCGAGAGCAGCACAGGCAGTACCTTCTTCAGGCCGGGCCGAGCCGCGAGAGAATCGCGAAAAGACCACTCGTCTCCAATGGGAGATGAACCTTCAAAACACTGCGAGCGGAGGCCGCTTTAATTTCGACGATGGCGGCACCTACATCGGCGGCTGGGAAGAAGGCAAAGTATGTTGTTTTCCTTGTTTATTTACTCCTTTTTTTCTATGAAACAGGAAAAGGAATAGAAATTTGAGAGGCACCTTACATTCAGTTACCCAAACTGTCATTCACAGTTGTTAGGGGCAACAGTAGAAAGTTTAGTTCCGTACCTGAAAATCAGCTTTCGCCTTTTAGTACGAGCTAGAGTACATTTTAAATTACGTACTTTGACACGTACTTGATATTCCCACGATATTTCCCACGATGCTTGGAAAGATAACACAGTTGGCCTGCTACTGATATTAGTTTACGAATCATAAATTGATTCAATTTGGTGTACAGTAATAGACAGTCTTTTACTGGTTTGTGTCACTGAACATTTTGAACGCCTAACATTTGTCTAACTGTGGCGTGCTATGTGGTTCGAAAATCATAGAGAGATGGAAACGACGAACGAATACAAAGAAATTGGTGTTAGCAGAAGAGACAGTACCCACTTTCTGATCAAGACAATAAAAGAAACTTTTCAGGCCCACGGACACGGCATCTGTACCGGCCCATTAGGCAAAGGAGAATACGCCGGAGCTTGGCACTACGGTTTCGAGGTGATTATCGGATTTTGATCGGAACTTCCTTTTCTCCCCGGGTCTCCCTCTCCGCATGTTGTAAAAATCGATGAATGCCGTTCGGCAGATCCACCGGATCGATTTGAGCAAGATCTCGGGGTCTTTGAGAGAATGTTCGGAATTTAAGCCCTGGTGTCTTTGAAAAAGCAAAAGGGTAAGCTCTACTGATGAATGCGACCTTTTTTTCAAAAAGAGTTTCGATGCTTCTTGAAAAATGTTGACATTGCGTGGTTATCTCGCGGTCAACTCTTGCTCTCAAGAGAGATAGAGCAGCTCAGTAGACATCCAAATGTGTGCTCGCGCAAGTAATCTGTTCCCGGTCTGTACTCTTCCATCTCAAAATTTTTTTCCTTTAGGTTTCTGGCGTCTACTCCTGGCCCTCGGGCAACTATTACGAAGGTCAATGGCAGAATGGCAAACTTCATGGTCTCGGTGTCGAAAATCGCGGCAGGACCATCTACATGTGAGATCCCTCATTTTTTGTGACTCTCCCATCTTTAGGGGCGAATTCTCTCAAGGCTATAAGGGACGTTATGGAGTGAGGCAGTCAACCAACAACAAATCTCACTACGAAGGAACCTGGTCGGCCGGCTTCCATGATGGCTACGGCACTGAGACGTACGTAGATGGCGGGACCTATCAGGGCCAATGGCTTCGGGGAACTAGACACGGTTACGGTATTCGGAAGAGTAGTTCCTATGGAACGGCTGCCAAGTACCGAAGTCGAAGTCATACGAACGCCTCGATGACGAGTCTCAGAAGTGGCCGGGCACAGGAAGAGTACAACGAGAACGAAGAAGGCAGTGAGTTTTTGTTCTTGAAATAGAGATTTCCATAAAAGAATCTTTAAAAGATCATAAGACCCGTTTCAGAAGGTCTCGAAGGCCGCGGCGGTTTTGTACTACGAGCGAATTCGAATGCGCCACAACGGCGACGAAGAAGTCTTTCGGAGAGGAGTCTAGCTGTAAAGAGAACAATTTTAACCGGGTTGAGGATTAAGAAACAACATTCTACGGGTGATATTCATCAACGAGTCAGCAATACTGCAGGTAGGCCTTTCATTTCCCTTTCTTCCATTAGCTATTCTCTTGAGAGTCAAAGACGGGTACGAGTCTGTCCAGTTCGCAGAAAAAGAAAAGATGTCCCTTCTTTCGTACGTTTCGCACGTTTCCGGCTAACATTGCCTCTCTCTCTAGATCTACCCTCACTTTCCTTCACACAAACTTTAGTTTGACTCTTGAGACTCTCCCCCTAAATTATCAGATAATTTAAAGAAAAACCAGATAATTTCAGGTAGTCTTCGTTCTAGTGGTAGTACAATGAGCTGTGCTTCGGACGAGTCGTTGCATAGGGCGCATCTTCTGCCTTCAGAGGTACGTACTCTTTTTCTCTCTCTTTCTCGGTCTGATAGTGTACTCAATGCGGCAATTTGCGTCTTTCATCCGAGGCCTCTTAGCCGAAAGGCGCGGCTCGAATTTCATGCGACGCAATGATCCCCCTCTCCTCTCAGCTCTCGCGCTCTTTATCCCACGCGTAGGCTAAGGAGAAAGGGGGGTTTTGCTCGAATTAATCGGATACAAGTGAAAAAGACGTCGTCAAGACGACTCACAAACACTCTTGAGTCCTCTCTGAGCACATTTGCATTACACTGTGTGTCGAAGGCACACTGGCGGCTGCTGAAACGATTGTGACGAGTCTCAGCCATGCTGCCGACCGCCACTTGAAAAGTCTCACGGGGATGCCAACTTCCCTTTTGATTCCATCTGACTTTTGATCTGATTTCTCTTTCAGGAAGAGCCAGTCGACGACAGTGTCAGTGAGACCTACTGGGGCGAGTGGAAGAACGATACCCGGAGCGGCTTTGGCATCTGTGAGCGAAGCGACGGTCTGAAATATCTCGGCGAATGGGCGAATAACGGCAAAAATGGGTACGGCGTGACGTGTCTGAAGGACGGTACGCGCGAGGAAGGCAAGTACAAAAATAATGTCCTCGTCGCTTCGATCCGAAGAAGAAATGCCCTTTTTGTCCGCTCCACCAGGATTCGGGAGCGAGTGGAGGCTTCTGTGGAAGCTGCTCAACGTGCCTACTCGATCGCGAAGCAGAAGGCTGACATTGCTGCCAGTAGGACGATGACTGCCAAAGAAAGAGCAGATCAGGCCGTTCACAGTGCCCGACAGGCTCACGAAGACGGCATTCAAGCTTACAGACAGGCTAGCGAGTACGATCCGAACTTTAGAGCTGGTGAGGTTTATAAAGTTTGGAATTACTGGCAGAAGAAATCAATTTTTCGACCAGAAGTGGCCAAGAAAAGAAATTGCATATTTTTGAAAAGAATGCTTCTGTAAGATTTTTAGATGTTAAAAGTTTGGAGCATAACCAACAATTCCAGATGAAATGATCAGTAGAAGACGGCTGACTCAGCAGGGAACCTCGTTCAACACAGAAGGATCCGATCCAATGAGCGTATCTCGTCATCTCTCCCGCAGTAATCAGAACTCTTTCGAACAGGTAAATCATCCTGTTAAAACTATAAAAAATAAGAATTTTAGAACCTCTCTGTTGACCTGGGAGACAACTACTTGACTCCAGTCGGTCCCGGTCCTTCGTATCTTTCCAATCACGTTGGTCAAAACTATTCGCATCCTGGACCATCCCATTACAACCAACAGCCTGTGGGAAACCATGTCAACTTTAACCTGCCCGATGGTCATCTCCATCATTCTCCCGCGCAAATCATTGTCCACGATGATGCTGTTCCTTCGACGTCTAGGGAAGAACCTCTCCCGCCGCCGTCTCAGCTGGACAAAGTTGTCGAAGTTGCCGATCCTATCAGTCTACAGAAACCGTCAACAAGTCAGCTAAATCCTGGCGGCCAGCAGACGAGTAGTAGCCGGTTTTCACTTAGGTATGTTCGTTTAGAACTTCAGGCCAAAAGCTTCCGGTTTTCGTGTCCTATCTAGAAAAATTCACTGTTTTTCAGCGACGATCACTTCGACCAGTACGTAGTTGCCAGTGCGGCGAATGCGGAACAGCCGAGAATCAGGCGGAATCGACCGTCTCTGATGAGACAGAGCGACGTGAACGATCAGACGGTTAGTGCGTCCTTTATCGTATAGACTGATAGCTAACCATGTGGGCATGATAAAGATGGAACGATAACGCATAATTCTTGAACTTTCAGATGCTGAATCGTCGTTCTACCGTCGCAGCAACGTCTCGAGCTAGACCAGTTCAGGCTGAACCGGGTCCTTCCACCGAGGAGAACATGGGTTCTTTGCCGAATTTGGCCGAACTGGAGACGAGTGGCGTTCGGTTACGACGAGAAGATGCAGCTCGACTAGCTTCTCACCGTCGACAGGAGGTGCTTCGTGATGCTGAAGAAGCTGCCCTTCTCCGCCAGAATCCCCTTCGTTACCTTCTCCATCCGCAGTTGAGGGTCTGGCTTCGCGAATGGAGGATACCGCTCTTCCTCGCACTGGTCAACCTCACTCTTCTCTTTGCCTTCTACAATCTTCTCGTATATGATAAAAAGAAGAATCGATAGATGTCTTTTACCCCCCGATCGAACCTCCTCCCACTGCCCTTCAAAGTACTCTCAAGACTACTATACTGCATTGAGGCCTTAAGAGACAACAAAAGTCTTCCAGCTTTCTCTTTCTCATTTTGTCATTTCTCATTTTCCCCTCGTTTCAAATTATATTTTGGATTTCTAATAAAGTTTTATATTAATTCGGTTGCAACGGGGTGGTGCCACGATGCATTCCAGACGCTCTCACGTTTTGTACAGGCTCATTCTCACGGAATCATCCAACGTTTTTGCTTCTCTCTCAAAGTACAGAACTCTGCAAAAAATTCATTGAGTAGTGTTAATTTTGCCTTTTTATTTATTTATTTAAACACTCTCTACCTCACCTGGTTCAAAATCTGCATTGTTATACGGAATCTAAACTATTAAAAAACTATGGTGTCTGTTTGTCCATGGCCACGAGGATCGTCGTAGCAAGTCAAGCGTTGTCAAGATTAGACAGCAAGTAGCTTTTGAACTTCGAGTTTTCTTTGGCTTCGACTTTGTCTACTATTGTGTCAGAGGGAAGTACAAAGCTTTAGAAAACGGTAATGAGCAGGTAGAAAAGTTTGGTGCTACGACGCCGGCAGGCGACGAAGTCGGCACGGCAGTTGAACATTTTGGCGACAGAAGATAAAGTGTATGTCACCGTTCTCGAATTGAGCTCTGATGGAGGATACCATTGTCTTCGATCGATTCGTGATTTATAAGCAAATTGAGCCTGTCGCTCTACTAGGACCCAAGAATCAGGCGGAATGGACCGTCTCTGATGAGACAGAGCAACGTGAACGATCAGACGGTTAGTGCGTCCTTTATCGTATAGACTGATAGCTAACCATGTGGGCATGATAAAGATGGAACGATAACGCATAATTCTTGAACTTTCAGATGCTGAATCGTCGTTCTGCATTGAGGCCTTAAGAGACAACAAAAGTTTTTTAGCTTTCATTTTGTCATTTCTCATTCTCCCTTCGTTTCAAATTATATTTTGAATTTCTAATAAAGTTTTATATTAATTCGGTTGCAACGGGGTGGTGCCACGATGCATTCGAGACCCTCTTATCAGAGAATGAATAGTTAGGTGACAGATAGCATATCACCAATTGCAGAGGCGACTCTAGTAGTCGAACAGGCTTAATTCTTATCCTGCTTCTTGAACTTCTCCAGACCGATTCCATTCTCTTTTTCATATTCATTTGTCTGTTCCTGATTCTGGCTGGAAATGTTAACAGACCCTTCCCAGTTTGTTGAAGTTCCTATAGATCAGGAGTGATTCACTCTTTTCGTTGCCAACAGACTAGAAGATCTAATTATTTACAGATATAGAAGATATATGAGACAGTAACGGATCTTAAAGCTTCTCTGAAAATTTGTAGCACTTTCACTTTGGACAGTAGAAAAAAAACTAAAATGTAGGTCAGTTCTCAATACTGTTGGTGACGAAAGTTCACTAACATTAGACCCTAACCCAGTAGCAAGACAGAGCGTCTTGCCCGGAGAACGCCCTCAACCCGAGACACTGATAGCAGATTATATGTACATTTTATGACAAAAAGGAAACAGTCGGGGGAAACCTCGGTCCTAAGCTAGAATTCAAAAATTATGCCTTCTTGAGAAGGTCTACCCGCCCTCCGTTTCATTTCCCTGAACTTTTTCGTCAAAACTCCGTGTACCGCGTGTAGATAACAATCGGTTAACATGGCCAGTTATCAGCAGCACTATGCGGACATGACTACGCAAGGGAGGGAATCTTCTTTTCTAGGCATTTTTCAAAATAATAAAAAATAATAATCCAGGATGCGACTGGTGCGGTGTGACTGGATCCTTCTCATCTTTGCGGTGGTCATCATAATTTTTGGCATAGTAACGTGGATCACGTTCCCGATTATTTATAAGAAGGAAGTCGAAGCGGTACGGTTTAAACAGATTGGAGTCAAATGAGCATTTAGAATCTCCAATTCAAGCAGCACAACGACAAGACTCTTTCTACCTCGGCCTGGCAATGGTCTCATCCTCCTATGACAAACATAATGAGCTTTTACTTCTTCAATGTGACCAATCCGGACGAGATTATCTATAATGGAGCGAAGCCGGCTGTTGTTGAGGTACAGTTTACCAAGTGATTTCAAGGAATGTGTATTCGACTTAAAGCTACCTAGTTAAGACACAATGTCCCGTAACTTTTAGAGGGGGCGGACATAGGGTACTTCCCATGATCCAAAGTGGCTCAAATTTTCAGAGGACACTATTTGGGATCCAAATCGTGCTTTCCACACCCTAACTCAACTCGAATCTATTAGCTGAAACTTTTCCTAAAATACCAGGCATTATTTTTATTGTCAGTACGATGACTGTTCTCTTCTGTTGTTCGCAAGAGATGCCCATGTTTGGCCGTCTATTCTTCAGATTTTACCTTGGGTTTTCGGTTGTACTCTAGACAGGGGAATTCATCTTCTTCTCTAAAATCTAGTGGAATCATCTTTTGAGCTACCTCCGACCTCCTTCGGGAAGTGTCGGAGGAAAGTGCGGTAGCCATTGACTCTGGTGATTCGTAGAATAGGAAAAACGCAGCGAAATAGGTCACAAATGGTCTGGCAGAAAACAGGAATAGGAAAATATACTGCTTTTGGCAAAGATGTTCTGATCTGGCATATTATCAGTTCAGAAGAACTCTTTTTGGTTCAAGTAGTCTGGTTATATAAATTACTGTGTAACAATGTAAAATTTCCCCTCCGAGAGTACAACTGTCAAAGTTTTGACCTTACCGCGTCTTTACCTTCCAGCATATTGAGTCATAGGGAGCAAAAAGACCAGGGGAGAAAAATTAAAGGACTTTTAGTTCTTGTGATCATCTTTATAGTTTTCATTCTACTGAACAGAAACTAGAGCCATTTTTAGACGGGACCATGGACTGTTCAAGAGAAGGAGGAGAAGAAGTATATGAAATGGAGTGCTGATGGCGATCAAGTTTTCTACGAGAACTATAAGACCTATTTCGAGAGATCTGATCTCTGTAACGGGTGCAGTCTCACAGACCTGGTAACCATCCCCAATCCGACTGGACTTGTAGGTTTCATAAGGAAGAAACGGAATTGAAATGTTAAGGGAGCCGCTGCAGACATGTGGGATCCGCAATACAATGTGACGCCAACTGGTCGAGTCCTCATTTCGTGGGGACTGATTCTACTGGGAGAATATCCTTTTGTGTGAGTGCCGTTGACTGACCGTTCTTTAAAGCGTGTGTCTGGCTACGAAAAAGGTCCCATCACGATTACAGCGGTCCCGACACGATCTCAGCCCAAAATTTTTATTTTCGCTCTTTCAACGTTTTACACTCGTTTTTTCGTTTCCAAACCTGGTTTAATCGATTCGGCATCAAATTTTACATCAGATACGTGCATTCCGATAGCAAAAATATAGTAAAACTGGAAGGAAAAGACGAAAATCTGACCTTTCCTATGTTTCTCTTTTCGTAGCATAGAAATTTTGACGTCGGAATAGACGTAACTGATGTAACATTTGATGCGAAATTGATTAAACATGGTTTGAAAACGATATAACAAGTGCAAAGCGTAGAAAAATGTAAAATACTTGTTGGCGGCAATTTTTTTGAATTACTGCGCACCAGCTTGGTCGCTTGGTCGCTCGTAGCCGGACACTCGCTTTAAGTTTTGTTTGATGTAACTAGTTCTTCTCCCCGTCACTGTATGGAAAAGTGAGTTTTCCAGGACGCAATCGGTCGGAGACATTCTCTTCAACGGGTACAATGACGCTCTTCTCACAGCCGCTCATAGCCAGCTCCTTCACACAATCGAGGTCCTGTTCTTCAATGGCCGGAACATTATCCCCATTCCGATCCCGGATATGCCAAGAATGGGCTTCTTTCAAGGCTACAACGACACTCAGGACGAGTGGTATTGGATCCGTACTGGCAAGGGAGACATTGACAGAATTGGAGAGGTCGTCTCTTGGGGAAATCAGACAAGCTTGCCGACTGGATGGTGGGGAGATGACTACGCCAGAAGCATCAGAGGGACAGGTACCGAGAAAGAAGTCTGGTTTAGACAGACCTTTTTTTGTAGATTCCGGTAGTTTTTCGAAGATGCACTTGAAGAAGGATGACAAGCTGCCGATGTTCCAGTCCTTCTTCTGTCGATCCTTTGATGCCGTCTATCTCAACGACACGACCGTTCATAGCATTCCAGCTTACACGTAAGCCCAGAACATTTTTTGTTGGTTGAGATTCTTTTTTTAAAATAGCCGTCATAGATTCCTCGAACCATTTTGACTGAAAAACAATATTCATGTGAAGAAAATAAGCTTTAAAAAAAAGAAAAAGAGCGAGAAAATTGACACAATGCGAAATTACGAAAGATAAAGAAAAAAAAATTAGCACGCAATTTTCAGTCGACTTTCGAGCAAACTTTCGACTTTTTCCCTCGAAAGTCGAAAGTGCCAAAAACCCCATCTCGAAAGTCAAAAGTCGAACACCCCTGGTTGAGAACACAGAAACTTGTAGCGGTCCTACCATGCTAACCGAAGACTTCCTTTAATCCCTTCCTTTCAGCTATTCCGTCGACTACGACCAATGGGATACCACGGCCGACCAGAACGTTGGCTTCCGTTACCGTAACGTCGAAAAGAAAAATTACTTTCCCGATTGGCCGAGCTGTCCCGACAGAAACCAGTCGCTCTGTGTCAATCCGCAGGCAGTCAACTGTAGTCTACAGGCAAATCTTTGCGACAACTGCTGCCAGGGATCCTTCATCAACGACACATATCTCATCCCACCGGGACTGTACCCCCTGGTCTGTTATCCAGGCAGACTTGAGCCGTCTCCTTTCTCCGTCATGTACAGTCCTCCGCATTTTGTGTATTCTCCAAAAGAGGTTCCCGACTCGGTTTATGGTCTTTCTCCTAATTTGGAGCAACACAGACCAATTCTTTATATTCACGAGCCGGTAAAACTGAAAACTTTCAAGAGAAAAAGGTCGTTTCAGTATTCCGGCACTGTTGTGGAAGCTGTGGTTCAACTGATGGTAAATATGCCGACTTTTCCTAACCAGATCGTCTTGTAAGTTTATTTCAGCGATTTTAATATAAAAAAACTTTCAGCCAATGCATGCACATGCCAACATCGATCATTCCGCTCTTCTGGCAATCGGCCAGAGCGTATCTTCACGACGATACCTATCATCTTCTCTGGATCGGATTCGTCTTTGTTCCCAACTTTGTAGATATTTTGAAGTACTGTGCTATTGGTCTAGGATTGTTCATATTTGTCCTTATTGCGTTCAGGGTGTTCCGACGAATGTAGAGTTCCAATTTTCTAATTTTTGTACGGGTACGATAAGTGTCAGAATAATAAATTTTGTTTGGTACATATTGCTCTGATGAGAAGCTGATTTATGAAGTGTCTTTGTGTAAATTTTGCATTGTTTTTCTTATTATAAAGTTATAAAAAAATTGAAAGTTTACAAAAAAGCAAACTTTAGCTTCAGTTATTGTCGTCAGAAAGCTCCTCCGATGTGGTTTTCTTCTACTTCCCAGGTCAGGTGTTTCTACTTTTATTCCTTTTCTGGCAGTCCAGTTCACTGATAATCAGACATTGCGAACAGTAGCGCGACAGACACTTACGTTCTTTTGAAATAAAGAGAGACGGTAAAAGTGACAGTCAGTTGTGAATCCGTCATGAACTGGACTGCCTTAGAAAGAAGGTAGTCACGCTCGGTCTTTCCCGGTTCCTTGGGCACCTCCTTGCGGTGTTTGGTACACTTCTTAGAGACCCGTGGAGCCACTGGGGAAAACTGAAAGAGCTCTCTTACGCTAGAAACACTGACAGTTCAAAGGCATTGATTCTGTTGTTTTCTCTTTTCTATTGTGGTTTTCTGTCGTTCTTTTTCAGGAGTCGGAAGGCTGAACTGTAGAACTATGATCGAAATCTGTGAGGCTAGAACTGGAAGGAGACATAGAATGCGCATTCTCAAAAGTCTAAACGTGCTCGTGACGTTGGTCTTGCAGCACTGCTACAAAGAAGACCGCTGAACGAACAGGATAACGTGAAATCTATGATTGGAGGATGTCAGATTGATACAAGACGCAGTTGTAAAAAAGACGGATGAGAGAACGGCCAACATCGGATCATGTCATATTTTGGAAGATGGATTATAGACGTAAAAGGAAAACTGGGAATACTGGGCCTCAGAAAATGTCACTTGTAGACGGGTCACGCCAATTTTTTTTCCGGGAAATTTGAAATGTCGAAACCTGTCAGAATGGAATTATCCAGTATAATCCTTTATCCGTTTCGACAGGTAAAAACTCGTGAAAAAATTGGGCACAACCCGTCTATCAAAACATTTGAATAATTCCCCGGCTCCTTATCGGCTAGTAGCTTGTCAGCCTTCCTTTCGCAGTCAGTTCATCAGCTTGTTCAGAGTTCCAAATTCAGCGTGTTTCTTCTGTGCATCGACCTTTTCCGATTGCATGTTTCTCGGCTCCTTTTCGGTAAATAGTTCAGCCTCCACTTCAATTCAGTTCTTCAGCAGGTCAATGGTATTCAAAATAGGCCAGGATCTTGTCTTCTAAGCATTTCTCGTTCTTTCTCTCTATTTACTTCCAGCATATCTCAGCGACAGTTCTCACAAGATCCATCTCCATTGCCTAATAATTCTTCTGAAAACTGGCTCTCGTCAAGAAAATAGAAGGAGTCTAACCTCGCACGATGATTCTGTCGTCAGTTTGGTCCCAAATCTGTTATTGTTTCTATGGAGAGATGCTCGTTACTTCCCAGGCCATTCATCAGTTTACATTTCTGAAAATTTAACAAAAAAGCGAAACAATGAGAGAACGGGAATGCTATCCGATGCCTCTGAGTCACAGTCAGTAATTTTTAGCGCAAGAGAGAACTATCAGTATTCCCCCAGTAGCTCCTCGGGTCTCCAAGAACTGTACCAAACACCGCTGTGGATTCAAGGAGGTGCCCAAAGAGCCAGGGAAGATCGAGCATGACACCTTCTTTCGAAGGCTGTCAGTTGTGGCGGATTCACAACTGACCGTCACTTTTGCCGTCTCTCTATTTTCCAAAAGAACCCAGTGGCGCAACTGTTCGCAATGTCTGATTGTCAATGAACTGGATTGGACTGTCAGAAAAGGAATAGAAGTAGAAACACCTGACCTGGTAGAAGGAGAGAGAAGCACAGACGTCAGCACAGTAGAGTCGATAATAGAAGCTAGAATAGATTTCTGTAAAACACTTAACTTTTGACAAGATTTGACAAGTTTTAATACAGCGTTAATTTGAAATTGGAATTCAAAATCTAAAGTAAATTTAACATTTGAAAAAGTTCGATCACGCTTCCGAAATTGATTGGACGAAGAAATCAATAGTGATTCTGATCCCGTCTTTTGAGACAGAATGGAATTGGAGACTTTTTCAATCACAAAGTTAGAGATCGGGGAAAAAGGTTTCTTTCATTTTTGGTAAATTCAAACTCGTTTCCTTCCGTCTGATGTTCAATTTTCTGCTCATGTTTCCACTCTTTCTGGGATTCCTGCCGTCGATTGTTCCGTCTTCTCGTTTCTCCCTTTTTATTCAACTTTTTCCATTGTTCCAATACTTTAATCTTTGTATCCTATCTCAGAAGTGATATCTGTAAGGAAGATGATGTCTCTCTTGTTGAAGTTTTCAACCTGCCATTTTTCTGAATGTCGACCTAGTCGTTCTTCTCGCGATAGTCGAGAATGTTGGACCGAATTTTGCCTTGAGTGAATTTCTCCATCGGGTTGGCGGTCGACCAGAAGGCCTTGCTTTTCCTGGATCCCACTCTTCAACAGACTTCGTCCAGCTGTTATTGGCATCGTTTGCGACTTTCCAAGGCCAATCAAATACTCTCCGTTTGTATTCCAAGACGACATCTGTTAGATCGGAACGCCGTCGAATTTCCACATTGTTCACTTAGTCGAGCAGGCACTGTCCGAGAATCCTTCGCTTCATTTTTCGTTGAGTAACAGCTAGGACTTTTTCTTCTGTCTTTTTCAGACCTGCTGCTTCGAGACCATATAGAAGCGTAGGGAGCACTTTCATCTCAAATAGCTTTTTCTTCAAGTCCGTGGGCGTCCTTCTAGAGTAATTTACGTCTTTATCGTTGTAGAAGGAACACCAGGCCAGCTGCACTCTCCTAGCAACTTCTTTTGTCATACTGCCATCAGCCGATAATGTAAGGTATGCGAACTGGTCGACTCCAAGGTATACGAACTGGTCGACTCTTTCCAGGTGATACTTCAATGAATCCAATTCATGTTTGAGCTTCTAACTCTTTCCCATTATTTCACAAGCTGTTGACCGAAAGTGTCGGCTTTTCATTGCCATAACAACTTTTTCAGCAGTCTATTCTTCTTTGAAAAACATCAAAACAAGCCTCGCAAAACTGGATGAAACTTTAGACCATCCTTATCCTTATTATCCACGAAAATATTCGAAAAGCTTCGTCTACTTTAGAACAACGTTTCCAAAAACAAAAATGAGTCAGAAAAGTTGCGAAATATCTCTATTTTCACGTGCTCGAAGGCGGCGACGGGCACTTTGCGCCGCAGCTAATCGATGGCACCGCCTAGACGCCTTCGCCCCAGTCTATTTTATCTTTTCGTCTTTGTCACTTTACAGTCAGTTATCACTTCTCGACCACCCCCTCTCACTTCAAATCCTTCAAATCCCAAAATTCATGGATTCAAAGCTGGACATTTAGCTGATCCTGTCTCATATTGATCCCCTCCCACGTTCATGTTGAAGAGAAATAATATTCTTCTAGAATTTTACAATCTTTTACGTTCATCTCCACTTTTCAAACTGTGAATCCTCTTCTCTAGCTTCGATTTCAGACGACCAGTTGTCTCGACTTTGTGTACCGCGTTCTCTATCCTAAAGGCTCTACACGCTCCGTGGGAGAGGTGTGTATGGGCATAAACTTCTGTCCCCGAATTCTGTGTGAAGATTTCGTCGGAGGAATCTAACGAACCGCCTATAGGACCCTTACGGGTAAGTTTTATTTAATTATTTTTGTTCTCCTAATTTTGTGACAATGATTTCGAAATATTCGATGACAAGGCTTTCTATGTTTACCCTTTTTCCCAGAAAAAAAAATCGATCGAAAAAGATGACGCGAGATTGTTTTGAGGCATCTGACGGGTTTATTTCAAAAGAGGGATAACAAAAAAATTTGACAATCAGGCTTATGCATAATTGGAACCTCTTCAAGCCAGCTTGCTGCCAGTCTAGCCGATAAGACTTTGATCAGTCACCGAGACTGAGTCCGAAAAGTGAAACACTTCGGTTAGACTGAAATCATCTAATGGACAACAACATGTTTCGTTCCAGTATCTAGAAAACGTGAAAAGATACATTTCTATCACCAATTTATGGGGAAACATTACACATTTAGTGGGAAAAGATAAACTTTGGCCGCCTACACACTTGCCACGCGTATGTTTGAGCAGGTTGACTGAAAGGTTGGCAAATGGGCTAGTCAAAATACAAATTCCAAAGAAGAGCCTAAAGAAGCAGCTGACGTTTGCAGACAGATAAGATTCTTTTGGGATCATTTATCAGTAACCTTTAAGTGAATCGATTTTCTTTCAGGACGAGGAGGGAGTCGTCTACGTCGACGACGCTCATCCACAACTCCGTACCAATCAAGTTCAGGCCGACAAGAACGCCGAACCTCCTTGGGACCCCGATCCAGACGAGGTGGGCTTAATCCAATTTGCAAAAGCAAGAAATGTGTGTAGGCCCTGTAAAGAAGCTACAAGCTCGTGTCCGCGAACAACGCGCCGACACCAAACTTCGTCTACAATAACCGCTGTAGCTGTGCGCGTTAATTCGCGCAGTTGCCTCTCACAGGCTCTCTCACCGCCTCTTCCCTACTCTTGGTCCTCGCCGGCTGACGTAGCTCGAAGAGTCGACAACACTCGTCACATTCCACCCTAGCTTCCCTTACTGTAAGTCCTTCCTGATCACGTAAACCTTTTCTGAATTCAGCTATTTTCTTCCTACCCATACAATCAACCCCCACCCTGATGGTCGCTCGTCGTCGTCTCCCCTCCGCCACCTACCATTCTCCCACCGAGGAGCCATGGACTCGTGACATTTTTGCCGATCAGATGATCGCCGTCCATGCCAACGAACATGCTCCTGCTGACATTGCTCGTCATGTGGCTGAGAAGCAGCTCTCACGTGCTCCCTTCTTTGTCATGAATGTACCGGCTGTCCTTGGGGCTGTCGAACAGTGGCAGGCAAACATGAAGCGCTTCCAGCCTTTCTACTCTCTCAAATGCAATGCCGACCCCGTCCTGGCGCAGCTCTTGGCTGAAACTCGAGGAATGGGCTTTGAAGTTTGCAATCAGAGAGAACTCGAAGTGGCTTTGGAACTCGTCGATCCATCCAACATTATCTATTCTCATCGTGTCTGGACTGCAAAGAACATGCGAATGGCAGGAGCAGCCCGTGTCGGAACGATCATCATCAGCTCTGAGAAGGAACTCCGCGATGCCTGTCGCTTTGCTCCAGAAGCCCGTATTTTGCTTTCCGTCTCCATCCCAGGACACCAAAAAGACGATGAAGAGATGTCAATGAATCGGCAGGACGATGTGTCTGCTCTTCTCAAAACAGCTGACGACTATCTCGCCAATTTTGCCGGATTCAGCTTCAACATCGACAATACCGATACCAACGGCTACTTCAGCGCCATGGAGGAAGTCGAAAAACTTTGGCAGCTGGCAGTGCAGAACCGTCTCCATCCGGACACTATCTCAGTTGGAGGAGACTTCAGTTATCCTAAGACGAAGAATGGCCATTTTCACGAGGTAAATGCCCCTTAAATTAGTAAATAATGTTCATGCAAAAAAAAGTTTAAACGCTAAACTTCTTCAACAAAACTTTCAATATGTAAACCTTCAGGTGGTTCGCGATCTACACGATGCTGTCGACAGCTATTTTCCCCAAGCAAAGTATCCTCATCTACAGTTGGTTGCCAGTCCTGGAAGATTTTTCGCCACTGCTGCATTCTCCCTCTGCACCAATGTCATTGCTAGACGTGAAGTTGAACTGAATGGTAGGCTTTTCATGTCTCTCCAGTAATTAACCTTATTCAGAATGTAACACTACTCCTTTCTTTGTTTACCAGACGAACGAAGGATTCGACGGAGCTTTTGGCTGTGTCTATGAAGACCAGACTCCCGATTTCAAGCCTCTTCACGAGAAGGAGCATCCAGACAGCTTGGGCGTCCTCTTTGGTCCCGTCCTCGAAAGTGGCACCATTCCACAGCAAGTTTTCCGTACTCGTCAGCTAGCTGTTGGTGATTGGCTCTACTGGGAAGATATGGGAGCCTTTACCATGTCCGTTGATGATGCTTGTCTCACTCACCCGGTCTACTATTTTTCCGGAAAGGACAATTGGTTAGTGTCATACCTCAACGTTTTTTATTTATTTTTCAGGGAGCTCATCAACAAGCGTCGCAATTCATTTGCCGACCTCGAGACAAGTTCCGATATCGGTTCGGATGCTGCCAGTGACGTCATCACTGATGATGAAGATGACTGTCTCATGGCTTTCGACAATCTGTTTAATTAATTCCATTTTCCCCAAGTATTCCCTTTTCTCAAGTGTTATGACATAATCCAACAAGAGTTTATCCGATTTCTATCACTGTCTCTTCATTTATGGGATATGAATAAAGTATCTAAGCTAATAAAAGGTCCATTGCTGCAAGAAGTTTTCAGTGGGTCTCGAGTGGCAGAGCTAAAAAATCAGGAATGAAAATATGGCTGTAATAAGCCCGTAATCCATTTCCGGTGACCCCCCTGGGAGCCGTTATAAATCACGTCGACGCGGCCGTCCTCTCTGCCTTAATTTTAGTGTCACTCGCGTGCTCCTGCCTCTCGATTTCTCTTCTTGTAAGTTTCGTCTTTCATCCTGCTGCGAATATGAGAAAGCACACCCCAATTAGAGTCACTTGCTGTTTTCAACTATGAACATCGCACGTTGCGCTAGGTAAGACTCCGTCATCACCATTAAAATTTGACCAATATCCCACCGGTTAGTTGACACGCTATCCTGACGATGTTGGTGTAAGTTTATTTCCTCTTTGGGTCATCTTTTTTCATCCTTTTTGGATGTTCTCCTTTGTCCCATCTCATAATGGCTAAGATGTCTCCCGCGATCTCTCGGCCGACCCTCTCAACAAACGGCAACTTCCTCGCGACGTCGCCTCTAATTTGAGAGTAAACCACTATGAGGTAAAGGTTAATTAGCTATGTACAGCGTTTCTTACTTCACATAGCCACCAATTCTAGACTTCCTTGGACACCGGGCTGTGATGAATCAATGGGAGTTCTTCCACCAACAGTCACAACGATTCCGCCACCTCCGGTTGCAGCTTTGGTTCTTGTCTATAGGTGAGTTAGTCGGACGAAATGGGGTAGCTTGTCTTGCAAAAAAAGAGGATGCGAGGCTCAATTTGAAAGATTGTCAATAGACTATGTTTTCAGGATTTAGTTGTTCACCATTTTGAACGTTTATTTTTCTTCTTAGCTGTTTCTATCCATTTCTTGTCTTAACACACAACTAAAACCAATGTTATGTATGGATTTCTTTCTTGTTTTCCTCCTCCTATTTTGCTTTCCCTTCGACCAAAACCACGGCGGAAGTGCTCTAAATCGAGTCCAATTGGCTGCCGTCACTTTGAGCTGCCATCAGGCTTTACGAGCCCTTCAGTATCTTGACAACTATTTAAATTTCAGTATCCCAGCCGTCCTACTATTTTCCGTCTGCTGTATTGTTAGATGGCGACCCTGCAGCCACATTTCTTCTCCGAAGAAGTTCTTCAAATGGTACTTTCTCTGCTGTTCGAGAGATTCAATTGACGAGTTGCAAGCAGCTGATAGACACAATATTCTTCCCATTGATGTAGAGGTAGAAATTTTTTAAATTCCACTTCAAATAAAAACTTTAGAGTTTGGCCTCGTTGGTTTCTGAAACGGACAACGAAGAAACAGCAACGACAATTCTTTGATCTCCTGCTCATCCGATAACTAAACATAATCATTCTTGCCGGTTACAAACAAATATCTTGTGTAAAAATACGTAAAGATTTATACTCGGTAAGTACTGTGGCATAATACGAATCATCTTTTCTCGTACGTCAGCCTCTTCTGGCTTTATTACCCGTCTTGGTCGTTGTCTTCTTCGAGAAGAATTGTTGAAACTAGCTGACATCTCCCCTTAAATCAAAAACGTTTTTTTGCGATAACTGGATCCACCTATGAGATGCTTTTGGCAATGGTGGCGGAGGCGGTCGCAGGTCAGCCATCCGTTCGTAGATGTTCTCTTCACGATCACGAGGCAATGTTCGTCTTGACAATGTTGTTTCCGGCGGAGTGTCATATATCGGCTCGTGATCAAAAGAGTATAGAAGCTGTGATGGAGTCGGTGACTCTTCTCGGAATATTGGAAGTGGCGGTCTGGTTATTGGACGCCCGTTCACTGGAACACTACTTCAAAAAAAAATGTTCTCATTACCTGCTGGAATGGTTACATGGATGTTACCGTTCGGTAAATGCTGCAGAGACAAAAGATGAGGCGGTACTTCCAGTTGCGTCACAGCAGCACACGAAGCATAGTACACTACAGAGTCCCCGGCCATTGGTACAGAAGGTGTAGCATAAATGACTGGCGATTTGTCACTGAGCGAACTTGAAGCAGGACGCGATATTTTAACTACAGCAAAAAGCAGCACTCCAACGAGAATCAGAGCCAGTACAGCCAAGATGGCAGAACCCTCAGAGTCGGAGCCTTTCATTTCTCTCAAGGCAGCCTCATCTGTTATTCTCATACTATATATATCTAACCTGCTAGAATTACCATAGCAAACAGGAACTGCCGGCTCCCACACTCCCTTCTCGCCGCAGAAGATTGTCTCATGGCCAATGAGACGGAACCCCTCATGGCAGGTGTAGTTGGCCTGCGAGTCAAACGTATGCTGCTCAGCTTCTGCTTTCCCGTTGGCGATTGCTGGTGGCCGACCACAATCAACGACTGAATAGAATTTATTTGATTTGAAAAAGAAAAAATCTCAAAATATTCAAAAGAGCCCACTTGCACACGTAGGAGCAATTCCTCCCCATCTTCCATCAGCCAAACACTGCCTTCGTCGATCACCTACAACTTCACTACCGGGCGAACAAATGTACTCGGCCTGGAAATAGAACTCATAATTAAAACATTGCCTACCTCTGAAAGATATAATGTCGATAAATTGAGCAGTTTTATTGAACCAAACGGGAAAGACGGCAGGGCTCCGCAATCCACTTCTACAAATGAAAATGAGGGCAAAAAAGAATAGACCAACTTCGACATTCGGGAATATTCTCACTCCATCGTCCAGTCTCCAGACATTCCCTCTCTGGTTTGCCCGAAAGTCTATATCCGTCATCGCATGTGTAGTAGCAGTGTGTTCCGATGGCGTAACTGTGACTAGAGAAATGTACTCGAGCCGCTTCGCCAACTCCCGGTGAAGTACAAAATTTTGGTTCTGAAATATACTTGGAGGACACGAAGAAGAAGAAAACTCACTACTCTGACAAAGAAATGCGTTCCAGGCTGATTGAACAGCTGGTAGCCATTTCCATTCGAGAGCTCTTGCCAATAGAATGGCTTCTGCTCTCGACGGTGATGGTACTTGTTCCAAAGGCCAGTCGGCATCGACCGGAGAGATTACTTCTCCATCTGCCCATCGCCAATCATTCACCGCTGATGTCACTCCTAAATACCTGTTAAATTTCATTGAAATTTTACTTACCGATCCAGAAGAAATCCTTTCTGTGATCCGAATGATCTAGAGCAGCCTGTATGCCCCTTCTCGTAGAATTCCTTATTCTCAGAGGGAGTGTTCCTCCTCGATCAAGACACTTTCTCTGAGCCGACGGCCAGTCGGAATGTTCTTCTCGAGATGCACTAATACATTGTCCCTCTACAACAGTCAAAACATCCATGGATCCTTGAGCACATTGCCAGCTCGAGACTGAAAACTTTTCGAGTGCTTTTGCTTCCTTTGTTTCGAGGCGTTCTGTTTACTCAGTGCTTATGCAAATGACAAATTGCCAATTGGTGAAATTCGATAGGTCAGGAGCGAGCAGACGAAGCTAGAACGGATAGAAATGCTCAGCCATGAAAAAAGTTTCAATATATAACTTTCTTTGTTTCGAAGCGAGCCTGAGTCATTGAGCAATTAGCGCTCCGCCTGAATCATCTCCCTCAAAGACGATGTTCTGTCTTTTTCAAGTACACAAGACCGTTTGTATTTGCTTGTGGGCCGGTGTCGCATGTCGGATTGGTGACAGCTGAAGGCGCGAAAGGCGTCTCTAATCGCCAAGACACACGCAGAAAACAAAGCTGGCTTGGAGACCTACTGGTCAGGCGCTGGGTCAAAATGTCGCGGGGGTCTACTTGAAAACAGTCTTCCTCTCAAGGAGGAGAAGCCGCTCCCCTTCGCATGTGAAGAGGGAGACGCGTCAAGTGGACAAAACATGAGAGAGAGCGCCTTGGAATAGGAGCCCAAGCTACAAACCTGCATTTGTTGCAAAAACCTGAACGGCACATAATTGCAGTCTCATACTGGTAGTAACTCTGACTTTCGAGACATGCGAATGAGTACAAATGAGAGGATTGGAAGGATTCTTCGCCAGAGAACCAATATCACAAACCTAAAGACTATTTACTCATCTTGTTGGTAGAACGACTTACATGAATATCACCGAAATCTGAAAACAGCTCAACGGAAAGAATGGACGAAGAATGACGACCAGGACGAAGAATCAAACTGTGAACATCGTAGGAGCCCAATAGTTCCACTTCCCTAAAAAAATAATTATCTAGTTTAAAATGTTTAAAAACAGAGGCGTTTAACTGGACAGTTGTACTTACCACCAAGATTTCTTCTCGTTGTTTGTTGTGGCACAGAGTCCGTCTGTTAGTACGTACAGAGAATCGCCGGATGACTGAAAAAATATATTTAGTTTCTTCCCAAAGTCTACGTCAAAAAATTAAAGAGAACTGTTGGGAATTTATTGTCTTCTTCACAATTTTTTCGATGTCCGGATCTCACCTGTTGATTTGGCTTCCCGGCGGCTACATCAATAGCACAAACCGGAGAATTGCCGCTCCAAGTTCCATCGGAGCGACAGATTCGTTCTTCGCTACCTATACGTTCAAAACCAAGAGCACAACTGGAATTTTAATAGATTAAAGTTCGGAAGAGGAGTACCTGTATTTGGCAATAGTTTTTGGCGCATATGGACCGGGCTCATTAAAAATGACATGGCCATTTTCGGGAACAAATGGCTGCAGACAGTGAAGGGCCAACGCTTGCCGTGAGAGTAGAATGGCGAAGAAGAGAATTGGTAGCAACATGGCCGGAGGGAAAGGGACGCCGACTCCCTCTCACTCTTGTACACAAACGGAGCACACCGCCTCTCGATCGGAGCCAGGAGATGGAGGAGGAACACCGAAATACAAAGGAGCGGCTATAGGATTTTTCTTAGATTTCTTTCATCCTTGGCAGAAACTATTTCTCAACAGTTTTTGTTCAGTTATATGCTATTTTGGTTTAGGTTGGTAAAGTTTGGCGCTGTTCCGTTAATTGTCAAATTTCTCAGAGTGATAATGTATGCACTGGCTCAGTCAGCAGATAACATTGCTTAATCTCTTCATTGTACCGAAAAATACATTTTTCACAAACGCCTTTCCTGTTCTAAACAGGAAACTCTCGCGCCTTGTCGCGTGAAATGGAGAGCCGTTTTGTTCCGGGACAGAGACATGTAGACAAACTTTTGCAAAGAGCGCAGCGCTGTTAGGGAACTGGCCACTCGGAGAAAAAACTCATATGGAGGTTTATTGAATACCACGTATCAGAAACCCTGAAAAGAAAAAGGAATGCAATGAGTTTAGGGCGCTTCTGGGACAACGAAGGGGACGATTCTCATCCAACGATGTTCTCCCAGTGGTTGAACTGGAGAGAAGGCACATGTCGAATGGTTGAAGGTGATTACAGTACACTGCTCTTCCGGAAGGTCGAATTCACTGCAAATGTCTTACATATTCCCCCTTTGACTGCAAACCTCTCTTCAATATTCTCGCTGCAAAGACTATCGGCACCTCGGAGAAATACGAATACCCGATGAGCACCTTTTGATAAACTGCTGCCTGGAGGGAAATTCTTGAAAAGGAACAGATTCACACGTCGACTTTCTTCCTTCCGTAGTTCTTCACATGCTGGACCACAGATTTCAGTCAGTTCTTCTCCATGTTCACATATTTTAACAGGAATTCCTGGAATAGTTTTTTTGGGGGGAAATCAAAATCACTACTGTAAGTGTGATGAGGTCGGAATGCAGACTGCCCCACAGCTAGAACAACTTCACTTACGCTACGACGATGCCGGGCGCGAAAAGCTTCGCGTAGTTCTGATTGAATCTGGAAAGCATGATTGTTCTCAAACGACTTTGCCTTACCGATTTTACAGTGTTAATAGTTCGGACAAGCCCCTGGGGTGGCGGCTGTGGAACTGTAACTAGAGGCTGCGATATGACGCCGTGGTGGACCATTAGGGCATTGATGGTCAAATCTACTAGTTGTAACTGGGAGTGCATGCAGAAACACCGTCTTAAGCAGCAATCCTTATCCATCTGAAGTTTAAGTTTAGACTCTGGTGTATTTCGGAGGGTGTCATGGATGTCTGGTTGTATAGAGTTATTAATCGATTTTTTTTAAACAAGGTTGGCAACGCCCTTCCAGGGCTAAAGTTACCTACTATCCCCCCATTTTTTCCTTCGCCTGATCACTTGCAAACCGTTTCTGTATGGGAACTACCAAAATCAGAAGCAAAGTCGTCGCACTTGTTTGTCTCCCAATAGTGACTTGTATAAACTTGTTACACTAACTCCTTTCCCCTTAATTGTGCGCACAAATGGCTCCATTTTGATTGCCAATTAAAGCTTCCGACAGACAGACCTGGGAGCAATTTAAAATAGATTGCTTCTAGTCTCACTGCGAAGCTTTAATTGACAATAAAGATTGGAGCTTTTTAAAGTTGTTTTGGAAAACATCTTTGAAACAACGAAGATAATTAGTCAGTTTTGAAAAAAAAACAACTAGGGAACATTGTTCAGGGCAGATCTTCTGTGGTAACTTAGGATATAAGTCTGCTGAGATTATCTGACTTCGCAACAGGGGGGAAATCTCTACCCCTAGCCATGATTGCTAAACTTGTATTTTATTTGTTCCTAGGTCTGTGTTTCTGTGTCTGAAGCCCAAATTGGTAATAATATGGGGAGATTTGTGAAGATCCGAATATGACTTTGGTTTGGGAAAGTTTCTTGGAAAAAACAAATGTTGAAATAAAAATCGATTAATGGGAAAGTACAGGCAGTTGAAGAAACAGACTTGAAATCGAAGATATATACCCATCATTTTATTCTGAAACAATATAAGGCAACAAAGTTGAGGTTATTTCTTCTTTAGCGCTGCAATAAAACTCTCCATTTCGGCCAGCTTTTCGCGATTTTCTCGTATTTTAGCCCGCTTTTTGTGTGCCTCCTCTTCTTCTTTACGCTTTCGTTTCTTCTCTTCTCGCCGTCGTTCTTCAGCCGAGACTTCCTTCACAACTTGGACTAAACAACATTTGTTTCTAAGAAATACAAAGCTGTACCTTCATTCTCTTTTTGCCATATCTTCTCTAGACCTTTTTGAGCCTCTTTATCTTCCGGCCTAACTTCCAACGCTTGTTTATACTTTGCCTTGGCCTGCTCGTAATTCTTCTTGTTCATGAACCTCAATGATATGATGTGCTTCTCATACGATAAGAGAGGAGAAACAATGGCAAAGAATAAAACACGCACTCGTTTGCCCAGTGGATTAGCGCCGTAGTCAGATAGTTGATTCCATTAGGATGTGCTGGTTCCATTTCCACAGCCTTCTCGAGATCTTTCACGGCCAGCTCGTACATTTTCTTGTGGTAGAAACTGAAAAACAATGTTTCTCGCGAGAAATATAAAAAACTCACGCTGCTCCTCTTGTAACGAGACAATCGGCGAAGTCCGGACATATTTTCAGGGCATCGTTGAGCATGGTAATCGCTGGATCGAATTCTTTCTCCTTCATCTTCGCAACAGCTTCCGCGATGATCTTACAGACTTCTGCCTTGTCTTGGGCTTTTCTCATTGCCACAGCCGTCTTTTCAAAATCCTGATTTCAAAAATTAGGAAAAATTAAAGAATGGCCTACGATTTCTTTCACTTCTTCGGTCAGGCAAGAAACTGCACTTCTTTCCGGCATTGCTACAGTCGTCGAGAGAAACGGATCTCTCAATATTCTCGCATTTTCCGTCATGTATTCATCAAACGTTGGCTTAGACTTCATCTCGAACGACTCCCTAAATGAACAATGTTTTACAAGAAAGTAGAATTTATTACCTGAAGTATTCTGGAAGATCTACTTTTGGAACAGCACCGGCCTCAATAAAACGAGCGTTAGATGGGAAAAGAAAGGTTTTTTTGTGAATTTAGAGTGAGAAAACCAACAATTTAGCAAAAGTTGACTAAAGAACCAAAAACATACCTCCAACGTCAGTTGAAATGGCTTTACGCAAATCACTCGTGCCTTATGCGTTTCTCCGATGTTGATTCGTCGTTCTAGGGATGAAACGGGGACGAGATACTGAAAACACGGCCAATTAAAAAAAATTAAAAACTTACATCTAATTTAGTCAGTGAAAGATCTCTCCTTATTCTTTCTGCAAAGCACAGCGGATATACTCTTGCTCCAACACTATCTATCGGCCCGACTTTCACGTAAAGTAAGTCTCCGATGCGGACTTCTTCCTCAAACTGGATTTCGATTCGTTCACTCGACAGATCGTAGGCAAATGTCTCGAACGGCGGTATAGGTGAGAAAAAGTCCGGGGCAGTTTGTGAACTTGACGGTCGTTGTGGAGCTCTCATCTCGCGGGAAAAGAGGTCCCGACATGAGGCTACTACCCTCGTTTCTTCCTCCATCTGCAACAAAAAATTTCGATGAACAACTGAAGAAAAATCGATAAAAAAAGGGATATTCGACGTTGGGCTAACCAATTAGTCAACGTGATGAAAAGTAAGAAGTAAGGTGTCGGTTGAGCCACCGATGTCGTTTTTATCCATAGCAACAATTAAAACTATTTATTTTCTTTGCTGAAACAGAAAAAAAGGGAAAATAAAGTAGAAAAATGGCATAAAGCGAAGGAAGAACCTTTGCAGTCCAGAAATTTTGAATAACTTTTTTTTCCGCGCAAACTGAATGTTTGGTAACTTTTGGACTAGAAAAGGATACGTCTATAATTTTCTCTTGTAAAGCTTAAAAAAGCATAAAGCAGATATGTGAAACCAGAAGTAGAATGCACGCGGTTTATATTCTGTGATCGGACCGGTAAAGCTGATGGGAAGAAAATCTACAGACAAGATTGACAGAAGGAGCTGAACACTGGATGGGAATCTCGACAGGGACATAGTCGCGTTTGTTCAGAATCGGCTGGCGGAGGACTAGAACACGAGAATAGGTTCTCTTTGTTCTGGAGGATGCAGTCATGAGGAGCAGTAACGGATTCATCCGACTCGATTGAAGGACAAGAAAAGTGTCTGAAGGAGTCTTTAGATTCAAGTTTGTACTCACTTTTTGAGAACCTCCTCCCGGTTGATTAGAGGAAAGAAAGCCGGTTCGCAGACAAGTGAGTACGAGTCACAGACATCGTCACAGGACTGCTTTCCCGACTTGATCTGAACGGAAAGAGTCGAAGTAAATCATAAATTTCACCTGTAAGACACGCCTGGGCGGATAGCTAGGCAGTGGGGCACATAAGTCTTCATTCAAGAGCATCTTATTCACTCGAAGTAGCATTCCAATGGGACGGAAATCGGAGGGAACGAAGGCTGATCTCTGAAACCGGGTATGTTTCTGGACACTGGACCAAGAAAATACGAATTCGGGTCCAAGATTTTTCAATTTTCCGATATTTGGGGAGATCGAGGACTACGACTTTGCAGAACATTGAAAAGCTTAAAAACCCGAAAAGACCGCGTAAAACTGATCAAAAACTAACATTTTCCGTGTCGATCCTCTCCAAAGTCTGACGCAATTGGGTCTCGTTATGAATGTCAACTGTATAGACGTACGGTTCTCCCAGCTTTTCCAGATACGGTACCTGGCTTGTCCACTGAATACAAAGTACAGAACAAAGTCTGAAGAAACAAACTTTCCGGAGAGTCGGTTTCTCGCTAAGAAACTTTGTATTCGCTCGGGACTGAGGCGGATCGAAGAGTGGATTGATGAAGGCTGCTCCAGAAGCTATAGCCTCCAGAGGAGCCGGGCCTTCCAGTGGAAAACCGAGACCGACAAAGGCAGTGACAGATTTCAGCAGAGAGGACAACTGAGTCTGGTTGAGGAAACCGTGGTTGATGACGTTGTCGAAGCCATGATTGCTCTCGGCGGCATCGGCCACCGTCGCGTGGACCTAAAGAGAAAATTCTCTTGACCAGTTCAGTGACTCACCCTGTGGCTTTTGGAAAGAGTCTGAATGACATCAGTCATGTTGGCCCACATGTACTGTTCTTTCCCATATATTAGGACAGATTTTTTGATCTTCCGGGAGAAAAGAGCCGGTGTGTTTTCGTCCTTCTCAATGACAAATCCCAGGAAACTATTGTCAGAAGTGTGCGGGTAGAATGTCCAGTACTGTTTCAGACGAAGACCATGACCACCCCAAGGATTCTTCGTTGAGCCTGGATATAATAAAATAACATAGAGATGAAGAAAATACCTCCAAATGAGCGTCTATTCTTGAGGAAATACTGCTTGTTGTTGAACTCAGCGTGTGTTCCGAAACTGTCGACGAATCGAAACTTGCATCTGAAGACACTTTCAGAGTCTTTGGGACACAATTGGAAATGATGAAAATCCCTTACGAGTTTTGAGAAGCAAAGGCCTTTTGCCGTCGGAAGACTCGAAGAAAACCCATGATGTCTGTGACAATGAGATTTAGATGTTTCTCTCCGGGACAAGGTGCGTCGCCGCCGAAATTATAAATGTTTCTGAAAGGGACGGTAAGAAGATGAGAAAATACTGACTGTAAGAGCGCACTCTTCTCAGTAGTCAAGAACAAATTGTGGCCGAGAAGATGGAGAGCAGCGATCAGATCGGACCACTGTACCAGTTCACCCAAAGGACCGCCAGCTCCTGACTTACTGGCAAAGTTTAGTTTGTTCTCCTTCATCAGGAAGCCGAGATGTACAATGATCTGAAAGAGTTTAAAAGCTGCACAAAAAGGGATTCTTACGTTGAGTTTTTGATAGTTGTCAAACTGACTCGTATACTTTTTCTTCATTTCTTCCAGTGCAGCAATCCATTTCGGCCACAGACTTTCGATTCTCCTCTTGATGAAGGCATAGTTTTCAGGGATGTCTGTCATGCGATCGAAAAGTTCAGAGAGATTTGTGTTTGCCTGAAATTGAGCATATTTGGAGTGAAATTTGGCCTTTTTCACCACTATTTTGCTCACGAAGGAGAGTCACTCACCTCAAAAGACTGGTACTTTTTCGTCTTCCCAATTGTCGGACAGTGATCTTCATAGTAGGACAGATAGAAACGGTTACTACACAAACTCCCATTCACTCCGTACTGTTCAAAGCAGACATTGTCCTGCCAATGTTCTCGAAGCCAATTCATTTTCTGAGCACAGTTGGGGTAGTTCCAGTGATCTTCTGCTGTCAGCTCGCATGTTGTATCGTCTGAAATGAGTGATGTCTTGACAGAAGGAAACAACGTACTTTTGAATAGAGTTGAGGTAAACATTGGAGATCTGCGGACTACATTTTGATGGTTTACCTGAAATTCTGGTGTACGTGGCATATCTTCGAACTTACACGATCCGGTAATTTATAGTAGAGAATAAATATGGGAAGAATGGAGAATCCGACAAAGAGAATTACATAGCGACAAATTCTGTTGGTTCTCATCGGAGCATTGCTGGAAAAAAGTCTGTGAAATGAAATTTTTCGAGCTTCTGGATGGAGATTTAGAAGGAAGAACGGTACTTTAGTAATACACGGAATACCTTTGCCAAAAGCCAATTACTGACATTGTTACCATTATTTATTGTTTGAAGCAATTGAGCAAATGCAATTAATGTACACAATTTTATTATTCCAAAAGTCATGAAGGACAATATTCTGGACGGTAGAACAATTTATTCCGATTGTTGAGCAGGCAACCAGACGAATTAGATCGAAAAGAAAGGCTTCGACCACTTCAAGGTAACCACAAATACAACTTCAAGAAACCCGTCCAGAATATTGTCCTCTATGACTTTTAGAATAATAAAATTTTGTACCTTAATTGTATTTGCTCAATTGCTTCAAACAATAAATAATGATTTTTGGCAAATGTATTCCGTGTATTACCAAAGTACCGGAAGAACTATCTCGGAAAGAGAATCTGGAAAACAAAAAGAGGGAAAACCACAGCAGTTTTTTAGGATCGTGTTGGGGATGGAGACTAGATAACCCTTCCAATTCGGCAGTATTTGCCGATGGCAATGACTAGTTTAAACCACCGGTTGCAGCAAGCGCGCCCCGGTCGCAAAATCTATAAAGAACCGGGCAGAGGGGGGCTGGACGAGGCCTGGTATAGGTCTGGCAGATTGCCCATTACCCAAAATGAGATCAATAATGACTCAGAGATATTAATCTCATCTCTCTTCGCTCTGTACATTCCAACTTTCTTCAACCCATCTTTTTTTCTCCATTTAATAGAACTATTCTTTTTCAGGTGTTATGCCGATTGGGCGAAGAAAATCATAGTTTTTCTGTCAAAATACAATGCAAAATGCCGGCTCGACACATCATGCATCTTCGTCAGCGTAAGTTCCATCGAAAACTTTCTTTCATTCACAGTTTTAGCCCCGTAGAATGGGTAGAAATAGTCGAGCCACAGACTAAACAGCACATGTACGCCAACCTTGTTTCCGGCCACTGTTCTTGGGAAGAACCTGAAGGATGTTCAGTGTAAGACATACATCTGAAACTGGGTTAAGAGTCTGTTCAGAAAACGGGCTCATGAGAACCAGTGGTGGGAACTGTACGACTCCAAGTCTGATCGCTTTTACTATTACAACGCTACGAGTCTGAAGACGGTCTGGCAACGTCCTCAGGGACATTCGATCGACATCATTCCGCTGGCGAAACTTCAGACTTTGAAAGAGAACACGGAGTGTGCTGAACATGCAAGGGTGAGTGAAGTTTTGGAGGAAAGTGCGGTACCCATTTCCTCTGGTGATTCGCAGATCATGATCGGGATGAAAAGAACTTAGCGAAATACGGTCACGACAGAAAACAGGAGCAGGGTACTGGCTCTTGGTAAAAGCCTTTTGGTAAAACTATCCTGCTTTTGGCAAAGGTTTTCTGGCTGGACTTAGGCCAAAAGTTTGGTCCAGTTTGAATAAATTACGGTAAAAACCAAATCTTCTCAGTAAAAAAATCACTGAATTACATTCTGTAGTACAACCAGACAATTAAAGAAGTTGTAGAGAATCGAACCAATCTATTCTTTTCTAGGCAAGACGGACCATGGAGACCCAGACATCACCCAACTCTAGACGAGCGAATAGAATAATTGCCCAGAACATATCACCGTCAGCTGGAATTGTCTTCACGAAATCTGACAATTCGACTTTGAATAAGGCTAGAAGTTCAATGCAGCAGTCTTTTGATGTAAGTTCTTATCATTTTTTGGCTAAAGGATACAATTCAGTGGATGTCTATAGAGGATCCGAGTGAGTGTGGCTCTTTGGTTGAAAGCCAAGAGTATGGAGAGAACCGAGCCCGACTACCACCTTTTCCATTGGCTTCTTCCGGAAGTGTCTTTTCCCCATCAACTGACTCTCTTCTAATGAAATCTTCCGATTCTTCTAGTCCCTCTGTTCAGAAGAGAAACAACATAACTCCGTCTTCTACAATGAAATCGAAGAAGTCTGCTGGTGGTACGTTGAGAATTCTGCTCTTTTCTGAATCTCGAGTCTAGGCTGGTCAAAGGATCCACCGAAAAGTGCTCTTACTGTTCCTGAAAATAAGGCGCTGAAGAAAGATTCAGCTGCAATGTTCAAAATTATTCAAGGGTACATGGGAGACCGGAAATCGAAGACCTCTGCTGATCAGGTACGGCCTCAGTGAGAAAGCTGACAATTGAAGATTTGCTCGGGATGTTTTTTTGTGGCTTTCTGGAGTAACCACGTTATAAACGTGACATTAGGTCCCAGGAAGACTAAAATCCAAAGAACTGTCTTGACACTTTTTAGCTGGCTCTGAATCTCTGTGACTACTGCTGGACCAAGGCGGATATGGCAGGAGAAGCCGTAGCCCTTCTCATGCAACAACTCTCCGACAATAATGAGAAGACGGACAGTTTGAAGTGAGTCTTGAACTTAACCTCAAATCACTACCATCTTTCAGACGCGGCTGGGAACTAATGGCCATTTTGTTGGTATTTGTTACACTCTCAGAAAGCCACACTGCCCAGCTGTCAGATTTTTTGAGCCGTCATTCGGAAAAAATCTTCGATCTCCCCGAGGTTGTTTGGGAATTTATGGCAGAATGATCAATTTGCAGGTGGCAATATCTCACTTTGCTTTGCAATGTTCGAAGAGATTATGCAAGACAATTCCGACGCCGAAGCAAAAGCCGTCGATACAGCTGATTCAGGAGACGAGGGTAAGAGAAAGGAGAGTAGAATACAAAAAAATTGAAACAGATTCACATCTTCAATCCTCCGCAGTTTGGCGCCAGTCTGGACGAACTGATGGACATGCAAGCAGAAAGATTCCCAATCCTGCAACTTCCCTGGATTGAAACTACTCTGATTCGGTTACTGTACACGGCGGGAGGGAAGGAGACTGAGGGAATCTTTCGGTAAGCTAGATATTTTTTGTGTACTACCGTAGTCTTCTCTTTTTCTGGCCGAAAACGACATTTTCGACCTTTTTTGTTCTGCAAAGTTGTAGCCCTTGATCTGATCCACAACTTTGCAAAACATCGGAAAGCAGGAAAATGCCATCTTCAGCCAGAAAAGGAGCCTTACCGGACTGAATAGTTTTGTCCCGTCGTGTATGCAGAAATGGAACTGTATCTGACTCTTGCCTTGAGCCAGAAATTTTTTTTCTTCTCAGTGTGGCCGGTGATCCTGATCAGCTCTCGACTGCTCGTACTCGTCTGGACCAATGGGTACAGCCGATGGTCAATGATTCTCATGTGGCCGCTGGTCTCTTGAAGCAATGGCTTCGTCAACTGCCGACACCCCTAATTCCGCATGCCATCTATCCACGAGCACTGGCTGCTTGTGAATCTCCTCCGGAAGCCATGAGAGTTGTGGACCTGCTTCCCGATATCAATCGTCTAGTTTTGGCCAGATTGATAGCTCTCTTGCAGGTAAACTTTGGGGAAAGCGGACACAATGAGAAATTTAGGACTTTTCCCAGGAAGATGTTGTCCAACAGACGAAAATGGACGTTTCTAATCTGTCAATGGTCATAGCTCCGAATGTTCTCCGATGTGACAGCGAAGATCCGAAAGTCATTTTTGAGAATACCCGCAGAGAAATGGCTTTTATCAAGACCTTGGTTGTGAATCTGGACACGTCTTTTATCAACAATTTCAACTAGTCAACGGCCTTTTATTATCTATTGCCTCTCTATTTGTGTCTTGTCTACGGTTGTCAGTTCTTTTTTTCAACATCAGTTACAAACCTCATAATGGCCTCATATTTTCTTATTTTTGCTTTAATCTAATACTTATGTACATATAATAAAAGTAAACACCGTTTTCTTGTAAAAAGTCTTGTGGATTGCCACGTTTTACGGTTTCTGGTTTGAGAATCGAATAAAACTATATTTGAAATCCCACTCAAAATGCCTGTGAATTCAAAAAAATAAGCCAAACAATTTCAATTTCTCCTTCTTTGTTCCCCATTTTATTCTTTTTTTTTCTCACAATGTCAGCATAAAAGCTCAAATTTCTTGTCTTTAGATGGGAGATATAGAAGATTTTGACGGAGCTGTCGGACCACGACTCCCGAAAGACGGAATCAGCGTCAAAATCAGGTTTGTGGCTATTTTATAGCCATTTTACATGTTACATTTCAGGAACAGCCGTCAAAAGCTTCCCGAGACTGGGCAATTGGATTCTTTTGTTCCCGGAACGAAGTCGGTCTACGTGCGAACATGGGGATGTTCGCATAATGCAAGTGACAGTGAATACATGGCCGGAATACTTGCCCAGGTAACTTGAATATGCATCTGTTGACCAACGTTCCTCAGGCCGGCTATACAATAATGGACCGCGAACAAGATGCAGATATTTGGGTTCTAAACAGCTGCACAGTGAAAACTCCATCAGAAACACAAGTAATTCATTAAAAAACTCAGTTCAGCAACAAAACCCCATTTTAGGCCAGCAACAAGGTCGAAGAAGGACAGAAGCTCGGCAAGCGAGTCGTCATGGCCGGATGTGTCTCTCAAGCTGCACCAGAAGAGCCCTGGCTGAAAGACGTCTCCATAGTCGGCGTGAAGCAAATTGATCGAATTCTGGAAGTTGTTGAAGAAACGCTGAAAGGAAACACAGTCCGTCTGTTGAGCCGAAATCGTCCGGATGCCGGGCTTTCTCTTCCAAAAATGAGGAAAAATGCCCTCGTCGAGGTGCTGGCGATAAATACTGGCTGTCTAAATCATTGCACTTATTGCAAAACAAAGATGGCACGAGGAGACTTGAAGAGCTATCCGCTCGAGGAGCTTGTCGAACAGGTGTGTTTTCTCCCTAATGCCTAAACAATACGAATTTAGGCAAAAACAGCATTTGAACGTGACGGAGTGAAAGAATTGTGGCTGACGTCCGAAGATCTCGGAGCCTGGGGCCGAGATCTCGATCTCGTACTGCCCGATCTTCTCAATGAACTGGTTAAAATAATTCCCGAAGACTGCATGATGCGTCTCGGAATGACCAATCCGCCGTATATTCTGGATTATCTCAAAGTTTGCCAGTTTTTGTCGGTAAAATATTATAATTTCAGGAAATGGCAGAAATCTTGAACCATCCCCGCGTTTATTCCTTCCTCCACATCCCGGTTCAATCCGGAAGTGACGCCGTCTTGACAGACATGAAACGCGAATATAATAGCCAACATTTCGAGAAGATTATGGATTATATGATTGAGCAGTAAGATTTTGAACATACTACAAAACAAGACCATTTTCAGTGTTCCGGGAATTTACATAGCTACGGATTTCATCTGCGCCTTCCCGACTGAAAATGAAGACGATTTCGAAGACAGCATGCGCCTAGTCAGAAAGTACAAGTTTCCATCGCTGTTCATCAATCAGTACTACCCGAGGAAGGGAACTCCAGCTGCTAAAATGAAGAAAGTTTGTTCGTCTGACTTTGTTCACCTTAAAAAACTGTTCAGATTGATTCTATCGAAGCTAAGAAAAGAACAGCAGCTATGTCTGCACTGTTCAGAGAATACTCTCGGTATACGAACGATCGAGTTGGAGAAGTTCATCGTGTTCTCGTCTGTGAAAAAGCGTCAGGTGATTATTCTTCCTCTTCTCTGTCCGTTCGTAGCCTTGGCGTAGCGACAACACGTGGTCAAACGAGCCGAATTCGATTCCGTGCTATTCTTCTTTGTGTTCGTCATCAAAAGAATGCTAGAAAAATGTTTTTTTTGCAACAAATCTGGTGCCAATTGCCCCGATGCCCTCAGTCATTTGATGCGAATCTCAGCTAATGTGAAAACGGCGTAGAACACACATGATGGCTACAGCATGTAAAGCCCAATTTTTCAGATGGAGAACACCTAGTCGGCCACAACAAGCAATATGAGCACATTCTGGTCCCGGCCGCTATGGATCGTCTTGGCAGCTGGATGGATGTTCGAATCACTGGCGTCAGCAAATTTCACATGATGTCCGAGATAGTCGGCGAAGAAAATCAAGAATCTGAAGTCGAAGAGACTGAAATTGAAGAGACGACTGAAAACAGGTTTATTCGTATCTTTGCCTTTATCATTGTGCCCGTAATTTTGACCCTCTTGAGCTTCTTTTTGTTAAAGTAAGGATACACGTTTGTTACACCGTTGTTGTTGAATTTTGGTTTTTTCTATAAATTTCAGTCGGTTAGAAATTTTTCCAGATTTGAACAGTCTTCGTCAGCATTTTCAGTCTTTACGTCAGCGAAAATGTCTGGATTTGTTTCGGCATTTTTCCAAAACAATTTCGACTGACTATAACGTTTGAGAAATCTTTCCAGCCATCCATTACTCGCCTAAAAGTTGTTTTGGATCGAAAATGGTCTAAATTACCTTGAAATCTTTGCTCTGAGCTAATTCCTTGGCCTTTTCCTGAATATTTGCCCGGGAAATGGATACACCCTCGTCTTTCATCTTGTCAAGCCAAGTCATCAGATGGAAGTCGAGATTCCAGTCATTTACCGAACGGCCAGCTCCGGCCAGACGTTTCTTCACAACCCCTTCCTCGGTCGAAGTTCTGAAGAGGTTTTTTTGCAGATTTCGACCGAGTTTGCTCACAATTGCTGCTGAAGTAAGTCCTTCTTCTGACACCACAACTGAATCTGCCTTCGGTCCACATTAAACCGATCGGCAGCCTTTTTCTTGCTAAAAGTTTCAGCGTATTCGACGGCAGTCAGCTTGAATTCAATGTCGTAGCTTTTTCTTTTGCTCGGCGGCTCATTGGTTGTGCCAGAAGTTTCCTATTTTTCTACGTAAGTTTGGAAAAAAATGAGAGAAATTACCTCTTTTACAAGATTCTTCAAAATAGTGTCTATATCGACAGGATCTTTTTCAGTGGCCTTTCTCTTCTTTTTCTTCTTGTTCTTTCCAGGAGGTTCTTCAGTTCCGAATAGAGCTTCAGCTGGAATGCCATGTTCTTCAGGATTCTCACAAGGAGCCTGTCCAGACAATCGAACAAGATCCTCCAGCTTGATGACGGCATCCAAATCGGGCTTGATTTGAACGGAGAAATCCATGTGTGGGAGAATATAAGCGCATGCGCAATCGATTAGAGAGAGAGTGGGTCTGTGGCTTTCGAGCGCGAATACAGGACAAGAAGAAAATGAACGGAGCTTCCAGAAGATTCTGGTAATTCGCAGACCTCTTTTCTTATGACAAATTTGAGTAAACATTAAAAATATTACGTCTCTTTTGCACAATGCCTGGCTTGTGAAACAGTTCGTTTCAGAATTGAGTTTTCTTGTCGTCCTCTCTCTGTCTCTCTCTCAGTCACTGATTTTTCGATCGTCTTGTCCCACAGCCCTTCCTAATCCAAATAGCCGTTTATGAGTGCAGTTTTGCAGCCAGAGGCAGTTTGTGGGATTGAAAGGCGGCCAGCGACAGACAGCTGACCAGAGACGCAGGAAAGTCCCGCCCGCCTGGCTGAAGCCCTTCACTCCTGCCATTCCCTATCCCAGGCGTTTTTAGTCGCCGCTAATTATAGCCTTTTTTCTCTAGTTTCTTTCTCATACATATCCTTGTAGGTAGCTTGTAGTGGACCGAACTTTTATTAATTTAAATGTGGTCAATTTTACAAATTTGAGCTTCTCTATGTTTTGTCTCTTTATTCCGTCCAACTGCACCCAGTAGTTCCTTTGTTTACATTCAGTGTTTTTGAGCAGGATCAGCTGATTTTCGAATAAACGGCCATGGCTTGGATTCTTGTGGATATGTTGTTTAAATCGTCGAAAGGTTTGATCTCGTCACAGCTTCTTCTAAAAACAGTTTTACGAAGTCCAAAGGCTAGACAAAGACAAGATGACCCATGAATGTTTGCAATCCCCTACATTATAAATGTGCGTCTCTCTCTTCTCCAAACCTTCCTCAAAAACATCTGCAAGACTAATCAGTAGCATCTTGGCTCCCTCCAATCGTTCTCCCTGACTGGTTTCTTCTCTCCTGCGAGTCTTCTCTCAATGACAAATCCCTTGAAAAATGTGTCGCTGCCGCCCCGGTTTATAAACAGAAAACTCTCGCAAGGTATCTCAACAAACCGTCTTTTCCTCCTTCTCTCTCTCTCTCGCGAGTTATCTAATCTCAGCTTTCAAAAGAAGACTTGAAATGATCTAGGTGTAAAAAGTTTAACGATCAACTGAGCATGTGTCTCTCTCCTCTCTCTTCTTATTTGTTCCAGTTTTTCTTGTTCCTTGTGATTGAGATAAGAGAACTGTGTTCCAGAGAGTCTCGAGTCAAGAAGAGTCGTCAGCGCCCTTCACCAGTGGACCAGTCTCTTCGGTACGTTTTTAGCCAAGTTTCCAAACAGATAAAGTAAAGTACAGGACACAATCTATTTTCGAATCTGACTATCTAATTGAAACCCTAAGAAACTCGTTGTTCATTTCTACTTCCGAACGCAGAGCCTGGAAAGTGTTCCCTTTTTTTTATCTAAAAAAAAAGAATGAGCACGATTCTGGGATTCCTCTTGAAAATAGTTCCCATTTTCAGGACTCTGGCCGTATGGTGAGCCGTGCTGTAGCTCCGTGGAAGGCCCAGAACAGCGGCGTGGTTCCTCGACTCCGTGACGCCGAGGGCTACCGCATCAGAGCAGCTGGTGTTTGCATCAAAGGTACATAGCTAAAAATGTACGCGAGAGTGTTTGTCCGGGACAGACTGAAAACTTTCGGCGCTTGGCTGCTATCAAAACAGAGTTTTTCAGGTTGTGGCGATGATGCCCTGGTGCTTTTGGTGAGTGCTGGAAAGAACAACGAGAAGTGGGCTATTCCGGGCGGAGGAGTAGAGAAAGACGAGAAGCATGAGGAAGCAGCTGCCAGAGAGTTGGAGGAAGAAGCTGGAGTCAGAGCTGATCCTATCAAACGACTGGGAGTCTTCCAGGCAAGTTCTCTGGGGCTAGAAACAAGAGAGCCTTTCTACTTCTAACCTCTGGAAGTTCGTGTAAACCAAGTATTTTATCCAGAGCCTATTTATCTCATACTCTCCGAAAGATTACTCAGAAGAGCACGCGCCTTTTTCCGGCTGAAGAGATCATTTCCCAACTTTTCAATGTTCTAAAAAGTTGTAGGCTTTGATCTTCTCTACAACTTTGCAGAACATCGGAAAGCTTGAAAATGCCATCATGGGTATGAAAACTGTCCGTAAGCAATTGCGTACATGATTTGCAAGACTAGCCAAGGTTTTAGGTTAGCCAGAAACACGGAAGTTTCGATGTTGTTTCGAGACAGCCGACTTAGTTCAGCCAGCTGTTTGGATCATTCAGGATAGTGACTGACGTCAAAGGAAGGCATTTTGCAAAGAGGGTCCCACAAGTTATTCTGCCGCGTAGGGGGGCCCCTTCCCTTTCATGCAAAAAAAGCTCGACCCATATTTGGAATTCAGCTCTGAACTGGAGTACCTTTGGACTCGGTCAGCTGTTGAGATCATTTCTTTCTCGAAAAAAAGGGGAAAGAGAAACAGCCGTCGAGAACACCGGCCGAGTTTACCCAACTTTTTTTCCAGGATGACGTCAAACAGTACCGCACAACGGTCTTTCTCATGAAAGTTAGCGAGGAGCTGGACGAATGGCTTGAGGGACAGTATGGCAGGAAGCGGCTCTGGGTGCCGCTTCACGAGAGCGTCGAATATCTGAAGAACAGCCATCGACCCTATCTAAATGCCTTTATTACCGGTGCCAAAGTGAGCGGCTAGACGACAAGGCGGGCCTTTTGTGATATACACATTTTCTTCTTTTGCCCTTACATAATCCAATCCGTGTCTTTTTCTCCTCTCTCTCTCTCTCTCCTTCTCATTTTCAATCTGTCCAGAATATTTGGAACAAAACTGAGATGTCGGGTAAATATCCGCTCAAGTAATAAAAAGATTACGTATATGGTCTAGCACTTTGTTCAGAGACAGTTTTTTTCTGAACCCACGGAGGGTCGGATACTCCAACACCCATACAGCTCAAGGATATCCAAGGAACACTGGGAACGACGGTTTCTTGTCAACAGGGGTGCTACTCTTACAAAACTTTCCAGTATTACTATTCGACCAGAATGGTAGAACCACTTGATCTTCCCAGACTGCAAGACCAGACTAGATAAATTGCTAGAAGAGGAGAATACACCAGAGAAGAGAGAATATTTAACCCACAGGTAGAAACACCAAGAAAGAACAAGATCAACAGTTTCCCAACTCCTTTATTTTCTAAGGGTTGTACTCGATGGGGAGGTTCTTGCGGCGGACCATTCCGTCGCCTTTGAACCACTCGCGGCGGAACTGCTTGCCAGCGCCGTCCGTAGTATTGGTCCACTCGATGGTGATGCGATCGTTGATGGTGTTCTCCTGTCCGAAGGCGAAGGCGTTGCAGCTTACGGCCGTCAGGGTAGCTTCCTTCGGGTCTAGACATCCGCAGGCCGGGTCGACTCCGAGACGCTTCATGTTGGTGGTTTTGATGGCCCATCCAATGCGGCGAGCAGTGGAGTTGCTGATCTTGATGTGGCAGGTGTGCTTGTGCAAAATTATTTTCTCTCCAAAAATAATCTAGAAGCCGGAAAATACCTTTCGATCTTGTTTACATCCAAAATTATCCAAAAAGCGATGAAAAACACAAGAAGAATCAAAAGGGGAAAAAACGAAAAAAAAAGAAAATAGAATTGAACCCATGACCAAATGATCATGAGACTGGACCACACCATTGGGCCACGCTGCCATGTTTTTAGATTCCGATCCCGCGCAATATGTTTCACGATACGGGTGCGACCGTTTTCAAATCGTCCATATCTCGGTCTAGGAGGGTATTCTGCAAATTTGGAAATATACCCCTGAATCTATTTGCCATGGGCTATCGAATGACACTATACTCGACCTCAAACTCCGAGTTGACCTGACAAGCTTCCCTTGTTAGTAAAAAAAACTACCGTATTTCTTCTAATAGAAGCACTGTGCTTCTATTTTTCAACCTGCTCGTTTTGGGTTGCTTCTATTAGAGCAGTGCTTATATTTTTTCGACATAATATTGAAAGAAATTGTATTCGAAAATCATCGCAAAAACGAGAAAACTACTGTTCAAAATCAATCGAAATATCACTATTGTCGCCTTCGTCCTCTATTTCGACTTTCTCAAGAAGAGAGGTAACGTCCACTACGCGCTGCTCTTCACGAGCATTCCTGAGGAGATCGCGACCTTCGGCAGCAGGTGAGTCCGGACGGAAAAAGATGGTGCGGTCATCTTCGGAGTCATTGGTAGCTATTGAAAGTGAGCAGGACTTGAACGATACTTGAATCTGCTCCGCCGGTAATTTCTTCCAAGCTTGCTCGATCTATTCAAGATATACTTCCATCGGTGGTGCAGCTGTATTTCCACCCTTGGTCAGCTTTTTCTCGCCGTATATCATCTAATTTTCGTATTGATGACGAATTCGAGCCTTGAAAGGTGAATTCCAAGCAACGTCTGGAGCCTAAAATTTTGTGTTTGAAGAAGCTTGAAGTTAGCTCTTGAAGCTTCTTCTTAGTATTCGCGCTGATATGACTTCTAAACGAATCCCGAACTAACAGTCGCTTTCCAAAAAGAGAGGTGGTCCAGGGACTACCTGAGGGACTGATAGCGATAAAATTCTTCCAGGGTTTCTCAAACCGAATACCGTAATAACTGGAGAATTGCGTTGTGACCCCTGAACTTTCTTTGAAGTCAAGAGAGAAGATCCGAAGAATCCCAATTACTCGAAAAGGATTACTACGCCTTTCAAAAAGATCAGGCGTCTCTTTTTGATGTGTTCTTATTCTGGTCATAGGGCGATATCCGTTTCGGTGGAAAGACCAAAGGGAAATTGAAGAATTATCTCTTCCGGGTCGAGTTTTTTTTCGTACAGCTTTGCCTCTGTACTCTTATTTCCAAAGAAAAACATTCTGAAATTTCTGTTTTGGCGTTGCCTAATTTCGAGACGTTTGAAATTGGCGCGCTACCGTAGGCAGAATTCGCACCGCCCGTTCGTAATTTTAGGCCTTTTCCGTTGGTTTACTGCTTCCTGTCCATTTGTTCACTGGTTCCTGTCCCTTTTAGCCCATTTTTTACCCTGTATTGTAAACGATTTTACAATTTGCCCCTTGAAATGATTCTCTACGATTCCCAAGCGTGAAAAATCAAGAAAATAACTCGTTTCATCGCATTTCTACCTTCGTCCATTGTAGATTTTTCTGGGGATGACAACCTCGATCTGTAGAACCGATTTTTTTCATTCACTAGCCGCGCTTGCCCTTAGCGCCCTCTGCGTCCATGTCGCCAGCTCGGCCATCTTTTCCCTCTCACACTGGCCATTTTTTTCGCCATTTTTTGTTCGCGCACACTTTTTCGCTCCCCACAGCCTTGCCCGTCAATCGTTTTTCCTCAAATTTGCTGTGCAAAGCCTTCATAATTTTCTCCTTTATTTGAAGCCCAATATAGATTTGTTTCAGACCTCTTCGGTCTACGGGTACCACTACTGCTTCGGCGGTGGTCAAATTTATTATTGGGAAGGAGGAGGGGACGTAATAGCACCCCAACATAAATTTACGGTTAGATTTTGTTTATGTTCTTTTCATCAGCATCATTTTCAGAATATTGTTCAAGATACGACATTTTGTCCATCAAAATCATGCAAAAAGCTGAGAACATCGCCAGCAACAAGGAGCAGGACGCTCAGACGGTAAGCTTTGTTTTTCAAACTTTCTTGCCTTGTTGTTTGATAGATGTGAAGCGGATATCAACAGCGCTACATTAGAGCTCTCGATTTGTATTGCGAAGTGTTCATGAGTTAAGTAACACTAGCTTGTGATCGAATGTTTTGGTCAAGTCTCTATAAGCAATGCTTCGGAAAAAAGTCAATGAAATTAGAACTTGCCCAACTTTAGCTGATGCTGCTGCATGAAAAAACGTCTGCGTGCGGTCCAAAATGAGTCGATACTGAGAGATAGCGCGAGCTTTCTTGTTTCAAATGAAGGCTGGGAGCCTGAGAAGTGATGAAGGTTCAGCTATTTTTCTTTCAGGGACAGCTCGATGCCATTCACGAGGACAGCGGCCAGTTCAGCTTCACATCTGAGGGACGTAGTCAGCAGCTATACAATACCCACGACTTCAACGTCAGCTTGTTTCTCTTTCACGAATAATTTCTTGTTCAGCGGGTCATGTTCGAATCGCCACCTTCGCTGACGAATTCGCCTCGGATTGACATGTTCTCGAACTTTCGGAGCCAGCTATCTCTTCTTCCATCGAAGTGTCATGGCTGTAGCAAGGACTTTGGAGGCGTTGGAGGGACTACCTACCCGTGTCAGCACAGGTATCCTCGTGTCTCTCATCCCATGTTAGTCCATAATTCAGGTTGTGCAAAGAGTGTACGTCTCCAATTGGAGAAGGAAATCAGTGTCCTCTGTGTATTGCAAGACCTGTCATGCCTGTTGGAACACCGCAATTCCCGGTACAGATGTTCCTTTCGCCAATGATGACTCCGAAGAAGCTGGACGAGTCTGGATTGTCTGCCATTTCGCCGATGACCGCTTACCACCAAATGAATCGTCTCGGCCCAGCTCTCCAGAACTTCTCCATGTCCAACGAGCTACACAGCTCGTTCAACATCTGGGAGCATCCGAATCAGGATAACAGGAACAGTCTCGTATTCAATGTATGCTTCATACCTTTCGTATACCTTTGTAATTCAGGCCGACGATCATCCGCCAGTCTTCTCTCCAACCGTCTCTGAGCGTTTCAACTTCACTATTCCTCGAAGCGAAGACTCCATCTGTGCCGGTTGTTCTAACGGCTTCCGAGCTACTGGCTGGTGCATGAACTGCTCCGAGATGCTCTGCAACGATTGCATTGCTGCTCATCAACGTGTCCGTGTCACTAAGGATCATCACGTAGTTCCGTGGGAACATCTTGCCATGCTGGTAATATCTCGCTTTAATCCTCGTTACTGACTCTGATTTAGGCTTCTCCTATCAAGCCCGACGATCGTCCTACTGGCAGCTTGTCAGGTGGAATGACATCAGACGGCTCATTATCTCGTCCTTCGTCTGTTTGCTGTATCCACGATGCTCGCGTTGTGGCGATGTGTGAATCTTGTAACGGAGCTGCCTTGTGCCACATCTGTATCCAGCAGCACTCCAGTCATCATCTCCTGCCACCAAGTAAGCTTGCGTTTCAACGTAACAACTTTTTAACTTCAGTTGACGTCCGTGGCGCTACCTCATTGCTGCTAAATGATATCAAGCAACGTGAGAAGGCTATCGGAGAAGCATCGGAGAGTGTTCGTCGTATGGTTGAGCGTATTGAAGTTGGCAGTCAGGCCGTAGCCAGTGAACTCCGCTCAGTTATCCACCTTCATATGAGTGCGCTCGACGAACGTAAACGAGACTTGCTGCAAAGGCTGGAGATGGTCCGAACAACTAAGCTGAACACACTGAAGGGACAAAACGAGCAGCTTCATTTGACTCGTGGCCGTATTGGACAGCTTATTCGTGAAGCCGAGTCTTCTGACTCCCTGGACCGATATTATGATGCTCTCCTGCAAGTCTACTGCCAGAAGATTATGCTTGAGCCACAGGAAACCGATCTCATCAAGTTCATTCCTCCTGATAATCAGCTGCTTACAAAGTCAGTTTGGTTTGAAGAGCCCTGAATAACATTGCTTCATTCAGAATCCGCAGCCTGGGTGATCTTGAGAGTGAGCCGTGTGCCACTACGTCTACAATCATTGGAGAAAGACGTCGTCGCTCCATTCGAGGCCGACCTGCTACGTTGTTTGTTCAGCTTCGAGACGCTTGTGGTGAAGTATCGCATGGGAATATTGCCGATGTCAAAGCTCATGTAACTACTCCTGATGGCAATGTGGTCGAGTGTCAGATAATGTAAGTCTTTTATCTAGGTCTGTTATGCTCGAAATTTAGTGAACGTGAACCTGGAACCGTAGGCATCAATTATCTCCCTGCCATTGATGGTCTTCACAATATCAACGTGTTCGTTCGCGGAACACTCCTCACCGAATGTCCCGTCAGCGTGGACGTCAGAAGAGGCCGTAACTATGCCGAAATTGCAACAGTTGGAGAGCTATTCTCATTTGGAAAGGAAGGAAGCGGTGATGGGGAGCTCTGCCGTCCATGGGGCATCTGCATTGACGTCCATGGACGTGTCATCGTAGCTGATCGCAGTAACAACCGAATCCAAATCTTCGATAGAGAAGGCAACTTCCTGATCAAATTTGGACAAGGAGGAACACGTCCTGGACAATTCGATCGTCCCGCTGGCATTGCAACAAACACGTTGAACAACATCATTGTGGCCGACAAGGACAATCATCGTGTTCAAGTCTTCGACGAGAATGGAACCTTCCTGTTCAAATTCGGTGATCGAGGCCGTCCGGTCGGAATGTTCAACTATCCATGGGGTGTTGCTTGCAATTCTCTCAATCACATCGCTGTATCCGATACCAGGAACCATCGTGTTCAGGTAATTTTTTTTTCTTAAAGCACCAATTCATACACAAACTTTAGATCTTCAACGCGAAAGGAATGTTCATGCGAAAATGTGGCTTTGACACTGCCTACTTCTACAAGCATCTGGACTCTCCACGCGGTCTCAGTTACCTTCCAGACGGCCAGCTGCTCATCACGTTAGTTGATCTCTAAATCCTAATGACTTCGTTTATAGGGATTTCAATAACCACCGCCTGGCAGTATGGTCCCCGCGCAACGGCACGGACATGAAGGTCTATGGAACCGAAGGAGACTTGGAAGGACAGTTCTGCCGTCCACAGGGAATTACGTCGGACCCCGAAGGCCATATTCTGATCTGCGACTCGAGAAACAACCGCGTCCAAGTCTTCTCGGGAGATGATATGCGTTGCGTAGCTGTCTTTGGAGGAACGAGCAGCGTCAACAGTGGCTTCCAAATGCCAACTGAGCTGCCGATTCCCACGTTCCAGGTTTGCTTCACTCTTTGTTCTTCCTCACACTCGTGTTTCAGTCGGCCGGACCATCGTCTATGTCACCGTTTTTGACTTCTCCGCTTGGAGGACCCCGTGCTCCCATGCAGAATCGTACTCTGCTGGACCGCCCTACCGATATAGCCGTCTCTCCAGACGGTCGCATCTACGTCGTAGATTTCGGCAACAATTGTATTCGCGTCTTCTAAGACGTCGTACGGCTCCCAGCCCTCCTGCATCATATTGTATTCATAGGTGAGCACGAAGCCTCGTTTCTGTTATATTTAAGCCCCGTATCTATTTCCTATAGTTTTACCGGTTCCCCTTTAGCCCCTGTGACGTTTGTAATACCATCTCGGTGACTTTTTCATAGATTTCTATTGTTCCCAGTTGTTTGTTACGACCTCTTCTGGTCAGCCCTCACAACTCTCAGTCTTTATACAACCATTCGTACCTCTCCCATCCGCTTTTATGCAACCATTCGTACCTCAACCCATATTATCCGTTATATCCTCTATCGTTTTATCTCCCTTTCTGAATCTACTCGTGGCGCTGATCGCCGAGCGACGCGTCATAGCCTTTATTTGAGAAAATCGTGCATTTTCTCAGCCTAATATGTACCCCACTGGCCACTATGCCCTAAACTCGTCTCTTGTAAGTAATTACATGTGTATGGTAGTAGTAGGCCCTCCCCTTCTCAATTTTCTAGTTTTATCACTTTGATGACGCTTCTGGGACAATCTGGTGATAAGTCCAATGTTTGTGTAATATTTAATAAAGTTTTATGGAAATCTGTCTTTCTCTGGTTTAGGGGAACTGGTGTTTGAAGATTGGCAACGCACAGGGACTGTTGAGATTCTTATTGCAGTGACGGAGGTTGCCTTAAACTGCACAGCCTGATCGGATGTGCTCTTCTTCCTCCCTCGTAATTCATCTTCGATTACATCTAGATCCAGTTACAAAATCAATCTTTTTTTTAAACTGATACTTTCCTATTAACAAAAACTAATTGTCTTAGTTTTCTAGAACAAATTAAAAGAGCTCTCAGTTTCCTCAAATGTCAACTTCTCAGCCTTGTCGGAACTCGAAGAAGATGGAAATGGACAGTCTTCTCGACAACAACAAGACTCTGATGGACTACGCGACGTACACGCTGGCCAACTGCAGCACTCCGGAACTCATCCAGGCCCACAACGACATCGCCTCCTACCGAACAAGCCGTCTCGGAAATAGCTGCATAGCTCCGGTGGCAGCTCTTCGCGGCTGGGGACTTCTTTCGCTGATGGCAGCTGGCAAGACGAAGGAGAAAATCAGTCAGAGTACGGCTAAAAGTGGGTATTTTTGGCTTGTTTAGAAAAAATGACACGTTTTTATTTCTCTCCTTGAATATTCTGATGAAAATAAGCTGACAGTCCATTTTCGGCCCTGAAATGAAGGAATTATGCCGTGCTACGAATGAAAATGACTAAGATGGTAATTTCCAGTTCTGGGCTGTGATAAAGATAGTCTGCATCGTGTCCTGAACTCGGTAGACGCTCGACTGGCCGGCGCTACTCTCTACTTTGCCGACTACACAAAAGAAAGTGTCTTGGAGGAGGAGGTCATGAAGACGGCTGCCAACTACTCGACCGTCCCTGGCACTTCTCCCCTTCGTCAATTGTGTTTCGGATGTGACATGAACGGAATGCGGACCATGTATCACATCAATAGAGCCGTCCGCGAAGCCACAAATGATCGCATTCAGTACGTGGTGAGAGAAGAACACGCCCCGAATCGTGGCGCGATGGCCGTTCTCGTCTCTGCTCTCGACTGCCCATTCTTCTGGAAACACGAGCGGCCGGCTGAACTGAAGAGAAAGACGTTCCATGGAGATGGGGTCAATACGACGGTGGAAGGATGGACTGTCACAGGCAATTTCTACTACAAGAGAGACCCGAAAGGACTGATACTTCGTCTCGAATCTCATCAGTCGAATCTGCATCTCATTTTGTTCATGTAAGTGACGTCAAAAGTCTGTCATTCACTTAGTATTACCACTATATATTTACCTCAATATTGGTTACAAAACCTATTTTCTTTTTTCTCCGATCTATCGGCAATTCCCAAGTAGTCTATCTTTCTGTCAACCTGTCCTAAAATGACTGTCACTCTCTTACTCTGTCCTCGTTGTCCTATCCAGTTCATTGTGTCTCTTCCATCCAGTTCCAGCCATTCCATTCTAGTTCAAAAACTAGCCCCAAAACTGAAACTACACAGTAATTCAATCCCCCTCCAGACTTCTTGTCATTCTACTCACAAAGTTGTAGATTCAGAAAATACGGAAACTTTAAAATGTTTTCAGCCCGACTACGACCGTGCAGGCGGGTCCATCTGCTGCGGAAATTCTCGAGGCTGGAAAGAGTCTCTTTCCGCCAGAAGGCGAGGTCAGAATCTTCGTGCCGAGGTTCTCCGTAGCCACTCCTCTTGCTCTCCGCGACTGTTCCCGCGGAGGCCCATTCAACATGAAGCGTGTCTTCGATCGTGAAAAGTCCGATCTGACCGGCTATCTTCAAAAGTTCCACAAATTCTGTCCGAGGATCACTACGCTCTGGGATCACTATCACAAGGTCGTTTTCAAGGTACACTTGACAGTTTGATTGTCTGAGCCCCTTTTCAGATTGTGGACGGGGTTGAGGAGAAGCCGATGATGAAGAAAGAGCCCAGACTGCAGACTAGGTTCACCGACAGCAGTCGCGGTTTCATCGAGAAGACGGATCTGAAGGAGCAGACCTTCCAATATCGCGAGGACCATCTGCCGGATCCGGTCACCTTGAGCGGACAACAGGCTGAGAAGGAGGAAGAAGTGACGGCCGATGTCAGCTTCGACGAGCCGTTCTACTTTCTTCTAGTCCAGGACATTTACGACCAGCCTCTCGTTCACTGCTTCGGTCGTTTCACCAACACTGATGCCGTCAACGTCAATCACGTTCCTACTGAGCGATCCAAGACTGTAAAGGTCTAAATTGTGCCTTATTTTCTCAATAAAAAATTGTCCTTCTTCCTCTCCCTTCCACGGGTCTTTTTGAACTGATAACGGTGCCAATTGATAGTGGTCTTGTCCCAGGACCTCAGTGATAGTGGAATATTTTTTAGGTCTAGAAACTTTTTGCCATTCTTTGTTTCTTTGAAAGTTGAGAAAATACATTCAAACTCCAAAAAGCGTGCGCGAAAGGTGTCAGCTATCGATTTGGGCGCACATTTTGTGCACTGGTCAGCAGTCAAGCCTAGTCCTTTTCTTCCAATTTTTGGCCTGATCAGGCTTTGTTCCGCTGACTTTTTGTTGCTTAATCGGTCCAAGATAGTCTTTTAACAAATAGAAACTATAGAAATCAGCTCCTCCATTGTAGGCCATTTATTGGGTGTAGGAACTCTTTTTCTGCTACTTCCAACCCACTTCAGTTCCCCCGAAATTGCCTAAACCTTCCTTTTTTGCCATTTACTGTCATGTCTGCAGAATGTATGTAGAGTCAATCTGTTCTGGCGGCTCACCTGACTACCAGACTGGTCAATCTGTTCATCTCCCCTCAAATATGATGCGTCAAATGATATTTTTTCACTTCTCACTGCCAGCGTTGAAGTTATCATCATTCCTTTCGTCATAGAACATTTTTTTTCTGTTGCCCAAACATTTCCCAGGAAACATCTATTTCACAACTTATTAATTATTGATTTCAATGATTCACATACAGTTTTTACGAGTCCATCACTACTAGTAAAGTTTTGCTCTTTCTGTCCAGGACCTGGCAATAGTCGGAACAGGAACAGACCGGAACAGACGGAACAAAGTTAGATTCTGTTAGAGTTAGCTTCAATTCCAAACTCACAAGAGTTAGAACTGTTGTGATAGAGTCGGGTAAAGGGAAAAAAGAAAAGAGAAGGATCAGTTGACTGGTGGGGATCAGACGGGGTTCAGACTGACCAGTGAAGCTAAAGGGCACTGACTTGGATGTGAAAAGGACAGGTTGACCTGTGAGAGACAGACTGGTAGAGACAGAATCATGGTTTTCGATTGACTGAACAGGATAAGAAGGGAGTTAGATTGATTCTGACAACAGTCACTTTGACAGCAATCCAAGAGCCGAGTCGCCACAACGATCCAACAGTCATTCTGACTCAATCCGAGTCGCCTAAGTATACTTTTACAAATTGAGGTTCATCTCAGAAAGCAACTTTCAAACAAAAAAGTTGAATTTCCACACAATTTAACTTGTTACTTTTGTAGTTCCTCCGTACAATTCCAAAGAAGCTTTTCTAATTGAGTCAACTTTGAAAACTGCCCCCTCGAAATACTTCACTCGTTTCATCAACTCTTTTTTTAGCCTCGACATCTTATCTAGTCCTCTACATACCTCAGTGTATGTGCTAGAAGTGAGGTTTACGGGGCAACGTCTATGAATTTCACTCGCATACGACGTCTCCTCCAGTATCTATTGTTCTTGTACGTCCTGACACTTACCGACCTCTGGAGCACGTGAGTCCTCCCTTCCTTTGTTCTTTCTCCGTTCCCTTTTAAGTTTTAACTGTACTGTCACGTTTTCAGCCTCTCCCGCATTTTGAGAAGAGGCGAGCCGCAAATTATTCTAGACGAAAGGCCTGCCGACAAATTGAGAAGCCCTTTGGAATTCGTGAAACCTGTTCTCGCTGCGGTTGTCAAGTCACCGGCCAAGATGAAGAAAATGTTTGCACCACGTACGTTTCGACTGATTTAAGCCGAGAGCATCGTAATCGATAATTTGTCCTTTGCCGCTTCTATGAACCATCTGCTTTCAGAGGGAGTGCCTCTGTTCGCCGACGATCCAGAAGACGCAAGGTCTGACATGGTGAATGAGGACAGCTGTGACATTGGTTAGTTTTTCAATTTATTTTGTTTTATCTCTATCAACAAGCTCGGCAAATCTGATGCTATGAAGATCGATTATGTCAAGAGTTCTGTCTCTATGTTAGGCCTGTTTCGATTTTTATACCAGAAGTTATCCAAAGATCTCTGAAATCAAAAAAAAACTCATCGAGATTAAAACGTGATTTGAAACCTGAACCAATGTTTTTTATATCGTTCTCTATGAGTCTGTTCAGGCCATCTGTACAGCGAGGCAGTAGGACCGACAACTTCTGACTGGGCGGCTGGTCCCAGAGACGAGACTTCTCTTCCCCGTATTCTGACGGCGATGCGTAGCAAAAATAAGAACGAAGGGTGAGTTGTTCTCCAGTCCATTCAGCACATGATCTTTCAGAGACTACGCTCTGAACGAGATGGTCAAAATCATTGAGAAGATCGACATGGACAGTCACTCCCGTCTCGTCTGTGATGCTTTCGAAACCTTTTTGAATGTTTCGACGAAAAAAGGTTGGTTCTCTTCAATTTCCTGACTAATGCTAGTTCAGACCTGCCCAGCAATAAATGTTCAAATATTCTCAACCATCTTCCATTCCTGTATTCGTGCTCAACGTCATCAGACGAATTTACTCCCTATGGCAAGCGAATGCTCGAATTCCTCATTCATTGTCTTCAGGGCGTAGATCAGGTAAGGTTTTGTTTGAAGGACTATTCGTGCTACTGATTATTCACTCCTACCTTTCTTTCTGTCCTCTGATTTCTCTCATTTCATTCCTTAAAATATCTTTAATCCCTGTTCATCACACGAATCCTTTTCTTATTTTTTTCCGAGGCGTTCACAGTTGATCTTCCGTTCCGTTGTCCGTTCAAGTTGTAGCAAAATTAATCATTGTTCGATTAGTAGCGAGCTACAGACTGGTGAACCAAAGCTAGAAAACTGTTATAAACAGCTCCTAGAGTACTGTACTTGTGAAGTTGGTCCCGAAGCCAAAAAATGATACTGTTAACTACAAAGTTCTGTTTCAATTACAGCGTTTAGTTTCTCGGCACTGGTTAGTTATTTTTTACCAGCCGATTTCCTCGCCTGGCAGCTTCCTACCCCACAAATTTAGCAGAACTGTTCCAACTCTTTTCCAAGTGCAAAAGCTCATTAGTACCTAAATTCTCGATAGGACATAACTTGTTATCTGCTGCTTTAAAGCGCCAGACTGAGACTTGAAAAGGGGATGGTTTCGAAAACGGACGTTGCTGCTAGATTCCTCTCCAAATTTCTATAAAAACAGTTGTCCTCAGTTGCGCATTTGAACGTAGTCAAGGGGGCGAAAAAGTTCGAAATACACTTCGGCTCCCCTTAGTGTTTTAATAAGAGGGTAGCACCTAATTGCCTCCTGATGTTTCACATTTATTTAAAGTGAGTACAAACAATTAAACTTCTGTAAAAAACCAGAAGGTATTGCTTGTAGCATCAAAGTACCAAGAAAAACCCAAGAGTCTACTTTTAGTTTTGGGGAACTCACCGTGCCTACTTTCGGCATACCATCGAGCAGTGAAGATTCTCCTTCTCCAAATGTTAGTTTACTGCCACTTTTCTTCCATTTTTCTCGTTTATTGAGTTCCACGTGTAAACAACCGCCTGGACGAGAAAATTGGTCCAGAAACTATTGCTCTTCACACGACTCAATTTTCCGTGGGATTCCAATCGGTTCTCATCACCTTGTTGCTTTCCATAGTCCCCTGCTCATATTGTTCAGTTTCACAACATTTCATTCCCACTCCTTTTCGTAGCTTCTTTTTTTTCTGTTATCGCTCCCCTCTCTCTTCGTTGCACTTTCAAGCCCACCACTATAGCGCTCGTCAGAGAGGCTTGTCGCTATATTTTTTCTGCTTCGAGATTCGTTTTCGCCCCGGAGCGAACGAAACTGGTGTGGCCCAGGCAGCAGCCACGCACTTGCACTTTAGGTCTATCTATAAGGGCGCGTTTGAAAGACGAAACGAACGTCTGGGATCCATTGTAAAGCTGAACAAAAGATCTTGTGAAAATTTGACTACTGCTGTTTGTCAGACTTTAACAAATGGTTAGAAGTTTGTTCAACTTTTCCATGAACACCCTGTTCCCGATTCCCTATATACTGTCGCGTGGCGCCATGTTGTGCTTATCGCGGCGTCGTTTCGGTTCGATTTTTTCAGGGGCAGGCAGCCGGGCCGCGTCCCGCTTTTTATCTCTCTCGTTGGCTTTTTTTTTCTAGCACTAACTGGCATATGCAGGGAGGCCCGTCGATCGATCGTGCTTACTAACATGCCTTGGCGCAAAAAAAGCGTAGGAAAAATGAGACGTGTTGGTTGCATTGGCAATCTATTAGGACAAACAAGTGTAAATTGTTCTTAACACACTTATCGATAGCAAGTTGCTTGCCCTGCAAAAAGTTGCTACAAAAGTATCTTCATTATATTAGTAGGTCAAATAGGAACTGATACTCTAAGACATTCCAAGCCCTGTTTTTATTTCCGCCTATATATTTAGCCACTGTTTAGCGTCCCAGGCTAGGCGTCCCTGTCTTCACAGCTCTTTTCACCCCGGCCTGCCGCTTTCTCCGCCGTCCGTGCCCTCGCGTTTTTCGGTCTTTTTCTCTCGGCCTGCGTCCTCTGGTGTGTTATCATTTTGTTGTATCTGCATCTCTGGCCCGCTGCCTGGCCGTCAGAATCTCTTCGGGCGCGTTGGCAGCGGTGCGTTCATTGGCTGCTGCCAGCTGGCTCCGCCCATCCCTTCAACAACGTGAGCGTGTTTGTTGCGCGTGTGCGCTTTCCAGCGCTGCCGCCGCTGTCTACCCATCGTTCTACCAACTTTTATTTCTAGATATTCGTCTTTTTCAGCCTCGTCGAAGTGCCATCTACGCCACGACGGCCCTTCTGGAGCGCGACTCCATTGCCGAAGGTATACTGTTTTTTTCTAAGTGGCCTAAAAAATGTTTTCAGAAGAGCTACAAGAGAGGATCGTCCCCACATTATTTGAGCTCCTACTCTCGCAAGAGGTCGTCGAAGAACATCGCAATGAGCTGGCAACGGTACGGGCTCAAAACCTGTTTACTTTCCGCCCTTCGCTCTGAAGCGGAAAAAAAATCCCTGGGAGCGCTATCAGTCTGTGTGCAGAGGGTATTGTGTGTATGCCGTGCATTTCTTCTCGAAAAGAACGCGCGGGATGGGAGAGACGCAGACTGCGCCGAGAGAGTATGTGACGCGCGGAGGGAGCAGCATTGCCATGCCCGTTTTGTTCGTTTGCCCTCTAGTCTCTCTCTCTCTCTCCCTTTCCTTCTCTTCTTTCCCCCTTGCAGATGTGACTCTGGCGGTGAAAGACATGGGTAGTGAGACGCGTTTTTGTAGCCGTATCACTATTCTGTTTTTCGCCATCACTGTTCGCAAAGAGCTCTGCACCCCCCTATCCGTCCAGACAGATCGACAGGAGGCTCTTTCCAATTGAGTTTTTGTTCTGTGCGCATTTGGTGAGCAGCTGTCGCTAACAGGTGGCGAGGTTGGCAGTTGGTGACCCGCCCCACCCTCATTTTCTTCCCCTCATAAGAAGCTCCTCTCTTTCCTTACCCACGGCTAGGCTCACTATTGGCACATCAAAGGGGTGCGTGATTTGTCGAAGAGTGCTCATATCACAGCCAGCTTTGATGTGCTGTAATGGGCAAAAAGTGCCTCCCATCCCGCTAGTACACACCAAAAACGTTAAAAGATCGATAGCTGTTTACTTTCCGACTATTCGTTGTTTTCAGACACTCTGCCGCATCGTCCAAGGACGCCGCAATCCTCGATGGACATTCGAACATTTCATCCCGAAGTACTCACTTCTGCTTCGGGATGAACATGTTCATGTCAAAAAGGTAATGGTTTAAACGGTTTGGTGGTGGTGGTTGGAAGAGGCTGAACGGGAAATGAGGAAATATCGAGGGATGATGAATGATATAACAGAGAGAACAACAACTGAAAGCATTACGAGAAAAATGGCAAAAGAACTAGATTCTCTTGTTCGTTTCAACACCGCTTTTTTTTTCATCGAAACGAACCGAGGCTGCAATGTGTTCATATTTGCGTTCGCCGCGCCGTACGGCCGAGCAGAAGGTGGATGACTTATGCGGAGATCTTTCTGGCAATTAGCATATGAATCGAGGTCTTTCCTCGTGACAAATGCGCAATAGCCAACAGCCGTTTTTGAGGGCATTTGATGGCTGTGTGGCATATGGGCTCTCTCTCTCTCTCTCCTCACGGCCCTTTTTATTGGCGACCTCAGACGGATTACTGTGGAACGGAGTGGCGAATTTCTTACTCGATACATTCAAAAACTACTGTAGGAATTGACCTTTTTGGTAAAGCTGTGTGAACGACGCCTTGATGACCTTTCTTTGTTCGTGCGTGGACTTAATTAAGGCGTAAATGCAGTGAGGGGGATACTGATGTGAAATTTCCAGTGATGGATAGAAGAATAATGACATTCGTGTTTTTCAGGCAGCCATCTCCATCCTCGGACATCTCTCTCACGAATTTGGAGAAAAGTTCACGAAGGATTTTGTAGTGCCCCATGTCTTGGCTCTGATCGGAGACGGCAATTGGAGCGTCCGCAAGATTGTCAGCGAAATAATCGTTGAGGTATACTATTTTGGTGTTATTTTGTTGTTAAACGAAGAGTTAAGGTATCTCACAACTGCCCCCGCGAGACGAGAAAGAATCTCCTGGCTCCGAGATTCAATCATCTGCTGAAAGATACAAGTCGTTGGGTAGCCTACGAGGCTTTCCAACAGCTAGGCCCATTCATCTCGACATTTGCCGACTCTTCCATTACGGGTCTCAACATCAACGAGGCCGGTCAAATAGTCAGCGATGAAGATGTGACGATGGAGGAGAAGAGTCACTTTCAATATGAAGAGCTTCCAGAAGGAGTTTATATTCCCTCCGAAGGTCACAATAGATCTCGTCCGTTTTCACAAGACGAGGCCGATACGTTAGCCTTGAATTCCTTCTCAAAAATTGAAAAACTTTCAGCGTCTTGGGAGAAATGACAAACATGCTGGATAACTGGGATCACAACGACTTCCGGACGGGGCCATCAATTTCGTTAGTCATTGTTTGCAAACTGTTTGCCAATCGTTCACTTTCAGCGGATCCACGTCTGCCGCAGCTAAATGTAGCTCTGTCGAGGATTTGTCCTGTCTCGACTACGACGATCTCGATCAGAGCTTTTTCGACGAAGACGAAGGAGAGTGCATGGAAGGAACGGAAGCAGAGACGAAAGGCGACTTCGGCCCGGGATATTGGAGTGCTGGCCATAATATTGTCGATATTTCGTTTGTTTTACAATTTTCCCAAATCAATTTTGATCAATTACAGAGACGATCTGATCGCGTTCGGAGTCGGCGACGACAGTTCCTCCCTCCAAGGTTTGGCAATAGCTCTCGAGAACGCCAAAGTTACGACAAGTCCATCTTCGACAGATTCCGTCAGTACATTCTCTGAGAAGCTCTCCGACTCGTCTTTCAAGAGCGCCGCCGAAGATATGGAAGATGATGACCCGATTCGTGACTGTCGAGGAAGCGACGAGGAAGACGAGAAGATGGAAGTTTCTTATACGGACGCAGACGAGCTAGGCAGTAATGTCCATCTGATGGTTCGTTTTCGGTTCAACCTAATACTTTGGATTCCAGCAGCACGTTCCCAGAGTTCTTATCGACAACTTCCTTTCGATGGTCTCGCCGACAGTTCAATCAGATCCGGACATTAACAGATATTGTGCTCATAATTTCCCGGCTGTGGCCTATACTCTGGGAAGAGACAGCTGGCCAATCTTGAGGGAAGCATACAAACGGCTTGCCAACGAAGATATTGTAAATTTCTCTTCATGTCTTTTCGTCAAATTCTGACTTTCAGCGCGTTCGTACAACAATCGCCTCGTCCCTTCACGAAATGGCTAGGATTGTCGGCCGTGAATGGACAGCTACTGATCTCCTGCCAATCTTCAATCAATATCGAGACGATGCTCCAGAAGTCCGCTACAATATCCTGAAAAATCTCTTTGCATTCTTCCAATGCCTGTCTGACGAGAAAAAGCTCTCCATGATCGATGTACTTCCTGAAATGATGTCCCTCAGCACTAATAACCTTCGTTACGACTGGAGGCATAGACACGAGTTTGCCAGGTACAGCTTTTTTCCAGTTTTTTAAAACAATTCCCTCAAATTTAGTCAATGCCGCAAATTGTGCAGTCTGTATGGAAACGAAGAGATCAATAGGGCAATCAGTCCAATCGGTCTCATGCTGGCCAACGACAAAATTGCCGAAGTTCGTACGGAAGCCGTCCTGCTTCTAGTAGAAATTTTCCGTCGGCTCGTAAACGAAGAAACGGCACAACAGTCTGTCGAGAAGACGGAAGAGGCAAAGTCATTCATTTCGGGACTCATCAGAGATCTCGTCTCCAGCTTTGCCAATTCAACAAAATGGTGTAGACGGCAAACGTAAATTTGTCAAAATTATTAAGTTTACTTCCTTTCCAGTTTTACACAGCTGTGCTACGGAGTTCTGGCTGACAATGCTCTTTCGCAGGCACAGTTCAGACATTACCTTTTAGCTCAGCTTTGTGCGAAAGCTACGGACAGTGAGTTTCGAGTCTCTTTATGTTCAACATTCACGTTTTCAGAAGTTGCCAACATCCGAATGAAAGCCTGCAAAGCACTAGTCCTTTTAGACCACACTCTCAGTCCCGAACCTCAGGGCGAAGAAACTACGCAGACGGTGAAAGAAGTTCTCAAAAGATTGGCCAAAGATGGCGATATTGATGTGAGCCGAGAGGCCCGAATGGCACTGAAGGAAAATATCGATGATAAGATTGACCTCGAGTTGCGTGGCAGAACTATTCAGGAAAAGGAGAACATGTTCTTCGGAGATGTAAACGTGTAGGTTTTTAAGCATTATTCTAATTGTTACGATCGATGCTTGTGGAATATTGAAGCGTTAGAATACGACAAAGGTTTATTATCAAAAGTAGAACAACCGCTTTGTAGCGGAGAGAAATCACAACTCGGGAATAATCAGCCAGAAAATTGGCGCCTAAACCGATAGAGGATACGGTATGAATCGGCGGGATATATGAATGGAGTAAATATCCCAAGTTGCCTTTTTCGTACTATACAGAACACTTTCAGCACCAATCACGAGCCGAAGGATATGACGATCGACAGTACTGAGACGCCAGCATTCGATAGAGACAATTATGACGTCGTCGACATGGACGTCTCGCTACCAAGCTGCGATAATGATGAGGACGAAGGCGACAAAGAAGAACCAAATACTAGTGAATGCTAATAATTCGCCCTAGAAAGGCAAAAAAAGCAGTTTTTTTAGCCCATTTTATGTCTGTGATTTCAACATTACTGGTTAATAATTTTACCCTTACTTGGGCACAACCCTATTATTGGAGAGTCCCTGTGCCATTCACTTTGTACCCGAACGTGTTTCCTTCATCTCTTCTCTCATCAAACGGTGCTGCCGATTGTGGATCCAGATTTTTTTTTTCATAAATGGTTTTATTCTTCATCTAAAGGCCGCATATTTGGCTGCCCAGTCTATCCTTCCTCCTCCGTCTTTAGCTGCAGCCGTTTTGTTTGTTTGGTTGTTTAGGGTTCGTGCTCCGAAGCTTGGGACGTAGCCTGAAATGGGATGATTTTTTTTCTTCATATTTTTCTCTATGAAACGCTTTTTTTCTTCTAGAGATTCTGAGGAAAGTAGTGAAAAATAAAAAAAAGTGTGTGCTCAGAAATCGAGGTGCATATAGGATGCTTCCTTTTGTACGAAACTAGAACAAAACCATGCAATTGCCTTTTGATGAAAAGTCACTTTCCATATGCATATTCGAACCTCGTCTGTACGGCCGACCGTTCCTTCTTTGCCGAATTCGTCGCCAGCGCATTGTTACCGCCTCCTTCTTTTGGAACTGCCCCTTAAATAGTTGACTTAGTTTGCGACCGGCTCCCGTTAACCTGGAATAAATCGACTCTTGGAGAGATAAATCTCTTTTCCCGTCTTCTTCTCAGCAGCTGCCGTCTTTTTATGCTCATCCTCGTCCGCATGCTTTTCCAGGACGGCATTTTTGTTCAGATTTCTGTTGATGACTCTTTCCGGTTTCTGTGGAGAGACATTTTCACTGCCCGGATAGTCACGGTTCCTTTGTTTGGCTATTAGAGCCTTGGTATCGGACTGCGTACTGCCAGCTGAAGTCTTTCGCGTGACTCCGGGAGCCGGTTGGGACTGAACGGGAGCTCCCAGTTTCTCAGGGACTTGGAAGTATTTGTAGCGGAGACTCTAAAAAAAGTAGTTTCTCAGAAACAGCCACAATACTCTGATTCTCTCATAAAGCAATCGGACTCTTTACACTTTGACCAAAAACTTTACGTGACACATCTCGAAGAGCTGCAATAAACAGGCATATTGCTCTCATCGAAGAGAGCTTTTCAAAATTTCCCCCAACCGCTGCTTTCACAGGGTCGGAACATTTGGTTACCTCAAAAGTTTGAACTTATAAAAGTTAAATTTCTTTTTTTCCGGTGTGGTTATAAACCAATCGTGACGAGACGATACGGGTATGAATTTTATCCCATGGGCGAGTGGCGCTGTTGTCTGGCGTAAAACGTCACCGGGGGTTGTTGGTTCGATCCCCGTCGACAAAAAAGTGTTTTGCTTTTAGGTTTCTAGGGTTTCCGAGGGTGCTGAACACGATGGTGATATTTGTTTTCATTTTTTGTTGCTTCAAAACCGGTCGAGGGTAATATTGAAAAAAAGAACAGAAAAAAAGTCAAAATCATTGTTTTCGAGTACCACGGCAGGGGTACCTGTTGAGACTGTGGCTCGTATTTGGACAGCCACAACGCGTCTTAGAAAAAATGTTTATTTCGGGTAACTAGTCTGTTTGAAAGCTCCAAAATATAAAAAAGAACTCCCACCTGTCCAGCATTCGGTCTCTTCTCCGGATTCCAGAGCATCATGTCCATCATGAGTTTCATTCCATCCGCCCCGATCGTGTTCACAATCTGTTCCATCGGAATAGCCTGTGCCTGTTGGAAGCGAAAGTTCATCGCAGCTGCCAACTTGTATCCTTCTGGCCATTCATCTTTCGTCGGAGTACCCATAATGCTGACTATTTTAAACAGCTGATCCAGTTCACTGGTCCCCGGGAACAGCGGTCGCAACATGTACAGTTCTGCCATAATGCATCCAAGAGCCCAGATATCGATGGGACTGTTATAGGATGTTGAACGGAGAAGAATCTCCGGAGCCCTGTACCATCTAGTCGAGACATAGTCCGTATAGGGCGGTTTCGAGCGAATCTCTCTCGCCAGACCAAAGTCGGCAATCTTGATCAGTTCTGGACCGTTGCACATTATATTCTCCGGCTTCATGTCCCGATGAAAAAACCCTGGAAAGGATCTGTTTGTTTATGAAGAAAAGAGTCAAACCGTTTTTGTGCATGAAGGCAAGACCCTGTAGAACTTGGTACACAATGTTCCGTATCACAGACTCGGGAAAGTAGCGGTCTCTGAAACAATGGTCAGGAAATAGATTATTCGGATTACTGTAGTCTGTTCTGTTAAACGGTCAGTACTTAAAAAAAATCATTGTGACCAATTTCGTTCATGTTCGCGAAACCGTTCAGTCTAGTCAATTTTTAGATCAAACTACCAGCCAGGAATCAAAAGTTACAGTAATTCATGCTTATCCTAAAATTGGACCTATAAACGCACATCGCTCACGTTTTATTTTTCGTTCTGTTCTGACAACAAAATCTTCAGAAGGAACAGCATCTATACGACTGTTTGTTGAACTTTTCTGACGGAACAGATTGTTGCAAAGGACAAAAGTTATCTTTTACGAGTTAATTAAAAACCGCGGCTAATCTCGACCACAGACCAGGTTCAATTCCTCAAAAAACAGCTATAATTTCATGTCCTTCCCTACAATCTGGTCTCGACTTTCTTCCCGTATCAAATTGCATGCTCCCATTTTTTTGCTGTTTATGACACTCACCTGTCCTTCATGAGCTCGTATAGATTGGCTTGCATGAACTCGAACACAAAATATAGAATGTCGTTTTCGCGAATAACTTCTCGCAGCTTGATGATATTCGGATGGTTTAGCTTTTTCAAGGACTTTACTTCTCGAAGAGCCATAGCCTCCTCAAAGCTGTAGAATTTCTTCTTCATCCTGAAAATGGGAATGCTCAGAATACTTTTTTTGCAGCGAGGGTAGACGAGACTCAATGATTTTTCTCTATAGAACCTGCATGAAAACGAGGTCCTGTTAAAAGACGGTAATAGGACCAAACTGTTCAGAGGGGGGATTGTTCCAGAGGCTAGATTCAATTGGACTAATCACCAGGAAACAGAACTTTACTTTTCCCTCAATGACATTCTCATAAAGTTCACGGTGCTCATAAAGTAAAAACGTAAAATCTCGCGTAGATGCTACTTCCCATAAAGTTCGACGTTCTTTTGCCTCCCACGAAAAATTCAAGTAGCAGAACGAACCTCTAGTCCAGATGACTTCTAGTCAAAGAAAAATTCTTACTCAAAATAGCTTGAGTTTCGCAAGTTTGTTCTCTTTTTTTCTAGCTGATTAGTCCGACTGAACGGAGGGTGGGAAAAGGGGGAGAAACTATACAGCTGAAAGCATTGAGCAAGCTCTGCTGTTATTTTTGAAAGATTCGAAAATTGCTATAGAATGGGAAATGGTGACCTCTGACCATTTCGTCTATTTTTACCTACTTCCTCATTATGATACGCGTCAGAGGAATGATTAAATTTGTGGTTCAAAGTCACTGGAAAATATATCAATGGCTTTGAAATTTAGGAGGGAGATTTAAAAAAAATGGAGAGGAACTGACCGTTTGATGGCAACCTTGTCGCCAGTGTCGATTTTTCTCGCCAGAAGAACTTCTCCAAAAGTGCCATCACCGAGCCGCTTGGTCATGACATATCTGTCTGCGAGTGTTCGTTCCGGTTCCGACATCAGAAAAGAACGGAGAGAGGAATCTGATGTCCGGGAACTGCCAGAGAGAGAGAGAGAGAGTTCAGCAGTCTCTACGGCTCCATGGCAACGGTCCCGCCCCAGATGGCTAGTAGCGCGCGGTGCTTACGGATTCAGAACAGGGAACATCTATTTTCTGTCTCGAAAACAAAATATTGGTCTTTTTTTTCGAAACATGGTCTCTTCGAGCTCTGATAGACAGACCTCACGGACACCTGACCTTGATCACGACTGATCCACGTGGACGTTGGTTACTCTCATCTTTTTGGTTTCTGTCTGGCTATTTCTTGGTCAAAGCGAAAAGCAAGGAGTCTTCTCTTGACTCATGGCCAGGGAGACGACCCTGTCACATTTGGATCTTTCCTGAGGATCCAGGAACTGAAACTGATCTAAATTGTAGATAAATGACCTCTTGGCAAAGAAATTGCCCGTTCACAGGAATGCGAGCCGGTCAGCAGCTCGTTCAGTTTAAGTTCGATCAGAAGAAGGCAGAAAAAACACTCTGAAGAACAGATTTTTTTCAGGAATTGTTGCTAGTAAAATGAACAAGATCCTATCTCCAAAAGTTCGTCAAATCACAAAAAAATTTCTATAATTATACAGATGTGCCAATTTTTTGCAGCTTCGTTTCACGGCAAAGAACGGAGAAAGGGGCAGAGAGGAAGACACCGTAAAGTTAATGCACAAATCAAATTTTTGTTCAATTGAAAAGTACTTTAGATTAACATTCTGAATGGAAAAACTAGCTATTTTCTCTGGTCAGAAAGCGCCAGAGTTTTCTGTTTCTCTCACTTTCCGTCTCTTTGACTGAACAGAAGAAAGGCTTCCCGACCCTGTTCAGTTGTTCTTTTCGGAGTGACCACTTCCCGGGTCGTGCTGACCCCCATCAATCGTTATCAGCGTAAGCCACACGCAACCGTCGATATCAGTTTTTTTTTCTGCGAACAAAGAACACCTAACTTGACCACGGGGCATCTCAATTAGACTCGAGAAACACTGACCGTAACCTGAGCGTATGGGATTGCCTCGAGAAGACTCGCGCCCCTTCTATCACTTTCGAAAGGATGCACTTTGAACTTGGTCAGGTGATGATGAGGTCCCGCCCACCAGCAGCGGGTCCGTGATAAAGGAGACTCATCGCTGGCCGTCAGTCCTAACAGCCATGCTGTCCAAGACTGCCCTTCTAGCTCTATTACTCTGCGGCCTGGCCGTTGCCTCCATCAGGTACCATTTCAAAGATTTCTCTTTCTAGAACTGATTCAGAGGAACTGGGGACCAGCCCCGACGATCCCGTCTCCCGGCACAGCGACGTCTGACGCTGAAACAGCAGATTGACGAGGCTTTCGAGAAGTGGGATGACTATAAGGAGCAGTATGGAAAGGAATACACCGAGGAGGAGGAAAATGACTACATGGAGGCTTTCGTCAAGAACATGATCAAGATCAATGAGCACAATGGAAATCCTCGTCTCGGAAAAAAGACCTTTGAGATGGGAGTCAGTGAGATCGCTGATCTGGTGAGTCAAGTCTATTTTCCACAAAAAGAAAGAATCACACGAGACAAAATTTCTAGTCGAATAGAATGTGTGGTTACTGTAGCTTGAATTCCTGGTCCGAACAAATACCAATCCAGAATCTTTCAGCCCTTCTCCCAGTACCGCAAGCTGAACGGTTACCGTCACCGACGCATGTACGGAGATGCCGGTCTATCCAATGGAACCAAGTGGATGGCTCCGATGAACACCAAGGCCCCAGAATCTGTCGACTGGCGTGAGCATGGACTCGTCACCGAGGTCAAGAACCAGGGTATGTGCGGATCGTGCTGGGCTTTCTCCTCTACCGGAGCTCTTGAGGGACAGCATGCCCGACAGACTGGCAAACTCGTCAGTCTCTCCGAGCAGAACCTCGTCGACTGCTCTACCAAGTACGGAAACCACGGTTGCAATGGAGGTCTGATGGACCAGGCTTTCGAGTACATTCGTGATAACCATGGAGTCGACACCGAGGACAGCTATCCGTACAAGGGACGTGACATGAAGTGCCACTTTGACAAGAAGAGCATCGGAGCCGACGACAAGGGATTCTTCGATATCGCTGAGGGAGATGAGGAGGCTTTGAAGCTGGCCGTTGCCACTCAGGGACCCATTTCTGTCGCCATCGATGCCGGACATCGTAGTTTCCAGCTCTACAAGAAGGGTGAGCAAGTTTTAGAGAGAGACAGCTGGCCACCATGGCAGCTGTTGGTCATTCGGTCACAAGACTTTGAAAACACTAGTGGCATGACTTTTTAGAGGGTATTGATGAGAGGAAAAAGGGCCAATCTAGAGCCTTATCAGTAGTTTTTTTTGCCTCAACATGGCCTCTCAGAAGCAACCATAATAAACGCACTGTAGTCCCGAAAGTCGAATATTTGAAAAATATGAAAAATAAAAACTCTTTTCAGGCGTCTACTACGAGGAAGAGTGCTCTTCTGAGGACCTCGACCACGGAGTTCTGTTGATCGGATACGGAACTGATCCGGAACACGGAGACTACTGGCTCGTCAAGAATTCCTGGGGACCCGGATGGGGAGAGAAGGGATACATCCGCATGGCCAGGAACAAGTAGGATTAAATCTAGAGCTTTTTAAAGATTGAATTTTCAGAGACAACCACTGTGGAATTGCCACCAAGGCCAGCTATCCTCTCGTCTAAGATGTCTCTTCTTTTGTATAGACAAACTTTTGCCTGTTGTAAATATACGTGTGTCTGACAATGAAATCTCAGCTTTCTCTTCATTGTTTTTCTTTACTAACGGTAGCCAAAAGCTACAGAGGATGACGAGACAGGAAGTTTGTTTTTGAGTGGCAGTCACTTGCCTCTTATCTGAACAACTGATAGAAAATGGCCAAACGATAAGACGGAAATGGAGCACAAACAGAGGGGTGAATACCTTTTGGAAAAGCATAGTTTCCTGAACAAAAGAGTTCTTGTTCGGAGGAAATACTGTTTATTTTTCCTATGGAGTCTGGAACAGCTGCTCGTATGTCTGGTCAGTTGGACTCGAGAGTCTTTGGGCTCTTGGCAGTGAGACTGGCACCTGATACCACGAGGAATGGCTAGATAACCGATAGATCAGAGCCATAGATGACCAAGCAACATGATGTTGCCCACAATTAATTTATCTAACAATTGAAATTTATCGATTTCTCATACCCACAGAAAGAAAGCTCCGATTGAAAACACAATCGTTTTATTCGGAATGAAATATTGAGAATAATAAAGATATCAATTAGAATTGACGCTGACGATGATACTTCTCGTAGTCGATTCGGACGTTTGTCGGATTGGCGCTGCTGCTGCCACCATAAGAGTTCCAGGAAGAAGATGCTAAAGATAGACGTTTTACAAGTAAAATAAAAGATTTACCACTATTCTTTGCATCCCAATTGCTGCCGGAGACGCCTGGCCAGTTGCCGGCACTAGTGGCCCATGTGCTGCTGGCTGGAGCGACTCTCGAGCCATGCTCGAAGTCACGAGATGGAGCTAAATAAATATGTCAATATAGTCTGTCCAGAACCAAAGTTTCCTCGTGTCAGGACCAACACAACAGTTCTTCGAGTTTCAGGGGGATTATTTGCATTTTCATGTCTTTTTCAGCGTTTTTATCGACTATTCTTCACTTTATACTTCAGAGATGGAAAAATTGAAGGTTAAATTAAAAGGACTGGTCCAGACAAGAAGAAATAGCAAGTCAGTAGACTGACTATACATATAGGAAAAGCAATCGTACCTGCATAAGTCGAACGAGATTCGTAAAAGTTCTGTCCGCCAGTTACTGGTTCTCTGGTCGCGAAAGCCCTCGGTCCATTGAAGTTGCTCGATCCGCCGGTAGTTCGGCCACCATCTCGACGAGGCTCATTGAAACGGGCATCACGCGGTCTTGTCGGCTCGCCGCGGTGACTATCGTGACGGCTGCGACTACGATCTGAAGAAAGACTAGTTTTATGAAACGAATTGACGGAAATACCTCCGTTACTGGCGACTGGACGACGTTCCTCGCCTCGAGCAGAACGATCCCGACTTATAGGAGCTCTGGAAATTTAACTACGTGAAAAGTTTTAGGTCAATGTTTCTTCAATTGACTGTTTTATCAGTAAAACTGCCTAGAATCATTGCAAACAGGCCAATTTGTACCGCTTTTGACATCAAGCAGGTATACTGAACTCGAAAATGCTGTCAAAACAAGAAAAAGTGAATGGAAACTGCTAAAAGAGGGTGTAAAAGTACCTGTCATGAGCTCGATGAGCATCACCGCCGGCACGTGAAGAATATCGGTCGTCGTGACGAGAAGATGAAGTAACGTGACGAGACGGCTCGGAATGATCCCTTCTGAAATAGTGCTGGTTATTCAGAATAAACAGATGAAAAATAGTCATTTTTTTCAACCAATTTTACTCTCCCGGTCGATCCAGGGATAAGTAACAGCAAGAAAATTCCTGGAGGATATTTTTAGGCTCGGCATGAAGATGCTCCCTTTCCCTGGTTCATTAGATCAGCATTATGGTGAAGAGATGGCCTTTTCCGAGATTCTTGGGGGCGCTTTAAAACAGTTCTGGAACAAACCTGGACGACGGCGCATGAGCTGACTTCTCTCTGTAAGCGGCCAGCTGAGCGTCCTTCTTCAAAAGCTCCAATTCCATCTTTTCCTTCTCAATCTTGGCACGCTCGGCGCGAAGACGCTCTCGTTCCCGATCCAGTTCCAGCTGAGCTGCCTTTCTTCGCAGTTCTTCCTCACGAGCACGAAGACGCTCACGATCGCTCTCCTCTCGTCTATAGGGTTCCGTACGACTGCTACGCGAATCGGATGTTCTACGAGTTGCAGTAGAGGGACGAGAAAGACGGCTACTGGCTGCCGGTCTTCGACTGTTGCTCACTACCGGACGTCTCACAGCCGCCGGAATGATGCGACGCTTGTCATTACGAGGTGCCTTGATGGGCTCACGACGAGATCTGACACGGTCTAAAGAAACAGAGTAATTACTGGCGACCGGAGCAGGCAGAGTTAGTCTCAGGGCATCCTCCCGGGAAGAAACGAACCGGCATCTTTCTTGTCGCGCTCCTTGCCGTCGTCATCTTTCTTCGAATCGTTGCTTCGCGATGACTTTTCGTCCTTTTTGCCCTCCCCCGTTTTGGACAAATTCTTGTTGACAGAAGCTACAGCAGCTGACGTTGTCCTCGTCTTGTTTGCATTTCCCTAAATAGGGTCACAGTCCGGAGCAGAAGTTGTGGCGATCCGTCATCTAGCGAAATTGTAAAGAAAATAACGAACCTTTTCAAGAGTAATAGTCGTTCCGTTCCATTTTTGATTGTGATGAGCGTTGATACATTTGGTCAGCATTTCAGGATCGTTAACGGTGATGAGGCCGAACGTCTTGCCGGGAACCTTCTTCGATGTGAAGATTTTCGCTCGGACGACTTTTCCGTGCTGCGAGAAGAGCTCCTGAAATACGTAATTTAATAATTTTTCAAGCAGAGTTCGATAAAAAGATTAGCGAAAAGAGATTGACGCCAGTTCTCGGCCAAAAGCTTTAAAAAAGAGGGAAAAACTGACCCTGAGATCGGCAGCCTTGGTGGAAGAGGTTAATCCGTGGACCCAAAGCATGCGTTCGGGATCGTTCAGCTGACTGCTTTCGGGAGCCTTGGTTGGTTTCTTTTCCTGTTCCGGAGGCGGCTCGTTCAGCGGGTCCTCCAGCTGTTCTTCCTCATTCTGTTCCTCCTCTTCCTCTTCTTCGTCCTCTCCCTCAGCATCTCCATTTTCCGGTTGAACAGTCGTCGATTCTTCCTCTCCCTGCTTCGGAACTTCGTCAACTCCAGCTACCTCTACTAAAGACAATAAATTACTGGTAATACTTCGGCTGGCAATCTCAATTTGAATTTTTATACGGGGACTTGGGTCGTCGTGTAAATTCCATCAAAGGTTGAATTTTCGAACATCGGCATAGATGGAACAAAAATGCCTGTTTCGGCCCAGTTTTTACGTAAGCTACACGGACTGTTTTCGCGAAGAATTCGAAGAACGAGCTCAGAAAGTGTAAACATAGAAGAAAAAAGATGGTAAACGGGTAACAGGGCCTTGACGCAAGTTTTTTTTACAAAAATGAAAGAATAGGGTAGGAGCTAAGGTATTACCACTGTCAGTAGTAGCCTCAGCTCCAGCCTTGGCATCTTCCTTTCCTTTGGCCGGAGACGTCAGCGGCGAAGTAATAGGAGTAGCTCCTTCGCTTATGCAGAACTTGAAAGTGGCTGGGTCGTGGCCTTCAGATTGTAAAGCCTAAAAATTTGTTATTTTACCGGCAAAAAACATTTTACACACCTTCTCCAGCCTATCCGTAAGCAGCACCTTGATCCCGTTCTTGTCCAGACCTCGCTTATCCAGCTCTGTCTTGAGTTCCGTCACACGGAGCTCGCTAAGTAGTTTAAATTCGCCTTCGGACATCTGCAAATGAACGAATAAGAGAAGAGGAGCAACAAAAATAACAGAAGGCAATCATTCGAATAGGACGGTGGAATGGAGGCAATAAACTCAAGATGCAAATCGATACTAGGCAGAGCAGCCTTGCGGGTCACTTTAAAACGCTTCGAAGACCTGGATATAACAATGTTTAATCATTTTTATCGGTAAAATCCTTTAAGTCTAGAAGCATAAACATGGTTCAAACAATACAAAATAACGTGAAGATTGAACAGAGACGTCGAAAATATGATATAGTCTGTAAAGTAGCTACTGAGAATAATTAGTCCTTTAAATTTAGAACAAGAATGTTGGGTCCCGACACGAGTATGTCTAAATCGTGTCGGGACCCAACGTTTTTGTTCTAAATTTAAAGGAGTAATTATTCTCAGTAGCTACTTTACAGACTATAGAAATCGAAAATATTTCGGCAGTCGCTCTCTTTCAAACTACGGTGTTTTACATGCAAAATTCGATAAACAAAATTGGATGGGAGAACATGGTGACAAACGCGAAAACTGGGATGACAAATTGAGGGAAATCGTTCTGAAATCAAACGGAAAGAGCGCGGCAACTTTCGCACTTCAAATTTTCAGTCAAATTGTACGGACACGGCGTTTCAAAACAGTGGAAACGGAATGTACAATTTTTTCGCGCCAATTTGAGAACTACTGGCGGCAATTCAAAATTTCCAGATTTATTATTTTTATTCTGGACTAATATCGCTCGAAAGCATCCATTTTTCGACTTTTTATGTTCTTTTTCTAAACCAGCTCAGTATAGCTGCATAAATGACAAAACAAAGCATATTAGTATCGTCTAACCCTACAAGGAACGAGATCTTTCGGAATCTAGGCATTTTAACCAAGATTTTTACAGTCCTTTCATCAGATTCGGGTTCTTCATCACTGGAACATCATTTTCCTTGCATTTGAACGTCTCACGTAGAATACATGCAGCAGAATGTGTTTTTAGTGCTTATTTGAGGCAAAGTTAGTTTTCCTCTTTGGCAACTTCTTCACTATGTTCAATCACGCGAAAGTGAGGAGAAAAGAGTAAAAAAAGGATCATTTGTTAGGTTAGATCAACCTAGAAAAATTCGATTTAGCGAAAAAATCACGTTTGCATCGCTCGCCAGAGGAGTACAGTAGACGATTACTGTAGTATACTGTAATAATGAAACTGGAAGGCATTACGTTACATTCAAACAAGTGTACACGTTGTTGAAACGCCGTGCGGAAACAGCTGAAAGGGTCAAAACCAGGTCGAACAGAACATTTTTCAAGCAAAATTTGTTTGGGAAGTGATCACAAAACACTGGATATATTACACATGAATAATACAGGGTTCGGCACTAATAAAAGTGTTTCGCAAAAATTTAATGAACCGATACAAAGTTATAACAAAACGAGAGAGATCACATCAAACAACCTGATACTACTTTTTTAGATAATTGCAAACTGATTATAAATGACATCGCGAATCTTGTAGTAATCCACTCCGGCGCATCCCTCGACGTGAAATTTACCAGCTTCGTTGCGCTTGATCGAGGCGATTCCTGAAGATTTTGAATTGAAACAGAAGGTTACTGTTACTTTTAGTCTAAAAAGTCTCTCGACTGTTTTACGCTCTAAATTCGATAAACAAACACAACGACAAAATGACTAGAAATGAATAGGCAGGGTTGCCCAAATATTTGTATTGAGTTGGAGAATAACCAAAAGCATCTGTTACCATTGATGAAAAGAACTCCGGACGAGAATTCTGCCTGATAGCCGGCCGAGACGAGAATCTGCTTGAGATCGGAGAGCTTCGGATCATTGACAAAGACGGCCTGATGGCTCGGAATCGACGTCTGGGAGAGAGCTTCCAGATGAAAGACGTTCTGTCGCTTCTTCTGCTTTAGACGCTTCGGTTCCTGATTTTCAACGACATTGCCATCGTCGTCGATTTCCATCAGTTCTTCCGGCTCCTCTTGCGCCATTTCCTCATCTTCCGCCACGTGATGCTGGACGATTCGGGCGTCAATCCACGACAGTTCGGCTTCTTTTGCCTAAAATTATGTTTTTAAGCTGTAAACGTCGAAATATACCGGCTGGAACATCATCTGCGTCATAACGGCGTCGCTGAGCATAACTTGATAAATGTGCGATTCGACTGTCGCGTCGATTACGAGACCAAGACTTGGAGTAAAGATTTTGCCCTAAAAATGTCCCATTTTAGCATTTTAAGCAGGTTTTACTTGAACAATCCCATTGTCTCTGGCATATTGGGCCAAATGATGAGTGGCTTCCTTAGATCCATGAACGATGATGAGCTGTTTCGGCTTGATCTGAGCCAATATTTTCTTGATCGATTCGCCGTCCGATCGTCCCTCAAAGTCAATGTACTCCAGCTTGCAGAGAACCTGCAATCAATACTGTGGCTTGTTCAGGATGCATGTTTTTAGGAGAACGACCGTTTCCAGTTGTGAGGCTCAAACGTAAAAAACTCATTACCTCCAATTTCTGATGATAAGCTATACATTTAGTCGGCCATTCTTCGACTGGCTGAATTGCTTTCACTTCCTTCTTCACCCCATTTGCGTCCATTTTCGTATCGTCTCCATCATTATCCGTATTGGCCTAAAGAACTCGTATTTGCAAGCTTAAAAACAGCAAATAACCTCCGGGACGATGCTCTCGTTGGTTATATACTCTTCCGGCCTAATAATCTCTCCATAATCGTCCCATTTGACCTTTTCCTCAATGTACGAAAACATCGGATACGTCTTTTTCGTCTGCTTGAAGAAGGCTGATCTGAATCGGGAAGGTAACAGAGATCACAAAAAACGCCTACTTTTGGTGATACTCAAACTTGAGCATTAGATCGTACGGATTATCCAGAGCCAGCTGACCAGCGGCCTGTACAGCTGCTGACAACTGTTGATTGGCCGGCGTCGAAGGAGTTTGTGGCGCCAGTTGAGACTGTCTTCGAGCGGAATTTGCAACTGAAATAGAGGGTTGTCGTGGCGAAAGGAATCTTTAATACTTCAGCACTCCTATAATTGGATATTTGAGCGTCTGGCGCAAGGTTCCAGGGAAAAAATCAAATAAGGAGTGACAGTCGAAGTATTATTGAATAGACAAGTACCTGAAGCAGGCGTGGCTGGAGCCATTCCGGCCGGCTTGATTCCCGTTACAGCTGCCACGGCATTGGCTAAAGCCTCTTCATCTTCACTGTCGTCATCCTCTTCGTCCTGACTGAGCCCGATTCTGGCATTTCGTCGACTCTGCTCTAGTCTGAATCATTTTCATTTATTTTTTTTGGACGAAAAATTACCGTAGTCTGGCCGCCTCCTGATCCTTTTCGTACTTTTTTCGCCTGTACTGTTCCAGCTCCATGCCTTCCAGTCGAATTCGTCGCTTCACCTCAATCTGAACTTGTCTGCTCGCGTTTCGGCTCGGATCGGCCATCGAGATTAGCTTTGAGCCGAGCGTTCGAGTCCCTGCTCTGCCTGTAAATTTCTCAGAATAAAAGTATGGGGAAAATGCAACTTACACGTCAAAATAATGCAATTCCGGGAGTCGGAACTCCATTCCAGGAACAGTTCGCGGGAGAAGCCGCTCTCCATATCCATTCCGCTGCAGAGGACGACTTTTGGCGATCGAACGCGGGTCAGTTCGGCCAACGAATGACAGAGTTGGACATTTCGGAAGGCGAACGGATTGTAGCGGCCGTTTTCGAACGATCTAAATCGAAAAGGTAAGCACAACAAAAACTGTGTTAGTTAGTTCCATTTTTCGACTATGTTCTACGATCTCAGCATGTAAATTAGCCTCTAGGCAATGAAATGTCTTCGCAAAGTGACAGAAATTAGGGGTAGTGGCAGGCATTTCTTCCACATTGAAGTTATTGTCGTTTTCGTCGTTTTATTGCTCTTCTAGGGCTCTTTTTTATGGCGGATGGTGATAAACGGGTCTCTACTACATGAACAAATGGTTTGCACGAATGAGACCGCCTGCCAAAAAAATACCGAAACCCCTACTTTAGAATCTTCTCCGACATCCATTCGACCTGTGATTTGGCGAAATCTACGACGGTAGAGGCTACATGACTCAGCATGACGAGGTTGTAATTAGCGAGACCGGCATCAGCACTAAAAGGTTATTTATTGACAGAAAATAGACTGAAAAATTTACTTGGACCACAATCCGTCAAGAAGATGAGCAATTTCGAGAATTCTGCCAGCGGTGTCTATTACGACGAGACAATCGCCGCCTCCTTTGACTGTAGACAGCATTTTCGTGACGAGCTCCTCGTCACGATCTCGTCGTTTGCTCTGCGTGTATGTAGCATTGAAAGCATCGGTAATCAGCAGATGTGGCCGAGATATCGCTGAAGCCGAGATATTACAAAATATTTGATAAAGACTAACAATCAAACAGGGCTCCGTTCAAATGCCGCTCCTTTTTGTGATTGAAATCAACGGCGTAGACTATTTCCTCGTCTCCCTGCTTGCTGATTTTCCAGATGGCTCCGCCAATCATATGTCCGGCTGCTAGCGGCGTGAACTGGATTCCATTATCTCCTTTCATCAGAATCTGAACTCTCTTTTGGTCCGGAACCGGGAATGTTTACCGTTTGATTGTATTTGACCTGCTGGACGCGTTCGAAAGCAGCATCAACATCGTCCAGCGAGAACACGTCGAAATCCTCCACAGCGAGACGGCCATTCACCCAGTCGTACATGAACATCTGGCCCATTTTGAAGACTGGCACCTGAGATTCGCCGTTTATAGACAGGAATTTAGCCATACCGTCGCATAAACCGGACAGTTCAGGCCGCATTTGGTGACGAGGTATGGAAGAGCTCCCAAATGGGCAATATCCGGATAGCTGAGCAGGACAGCATTGATCTAAATTCGAGAACTTGACATGAAGATCAATAAATTACCTGTGGGACTCGTTCTTTGACGGCTTCAATGTATCCCAAGTCGAAAGTGTCGTCCCAGCCGCAGTCTAGCAGCACGTAGGACTCGTCGATCTAAATTTGAAGCAATTTTTCAGCAACAAAATTGCAAAACAAACCTGTAGGAGATAACACAACGGGGCGTCGTCCTTCACTCCAGAAAGGGCCTCTAATTTGACGATAGACGTCATAGGCTGAAAAACAAGGTTTTACAACAAATTGGGACATTTTAAAAATAGAAGATGGTGACATGAACTGGTGAGAGAGGAAAACAACAAGAGAAATGGAAACTATTTATTCTTTTACAAATATAAAAAAATCGATAAATGGAAGCAGATTCACGAAAAATTGACAATTTCCGCGGTTTTGAATTGCCCGCATAACTTGAAAGTTTACAGGCGCGGGAATTCAAACGATGAAAAATCGCCGACTCTTTTCGACACTTTCAGGACTTTTTCTGGTACTAACTGTGTAAACAATCTTCTCAAGTTTCGTCGAGTCAAAAATAATTTATTCACTGTCTGAAAGTATGAAAAACGGGATGAAAATGTACAGGGAGACACCATCCGGACTAGTAAGATAAAGGCGGAGCATAGGCAAGATCTGAATGTTTTCATTTCACTTTTTCGACTCTTTACTTACCAATAAACCCGTCGTATTAATTAGCTTTCTTCACAGTAATGACACCGGATCCTCAGGAGCCTATCTACATATTTCAGTCTTTACAAGTTCATTCCGTACCTGCTCGATTTTCGGATCCGAAGCGTGACGGGTGAGCAAAGATTCGACGGATTCTGCAGCTTTCGTCGATTTTAGTGCTCCCATTTTGGTGAGACGGCTCAGCAGAGCCGCTGTCGAGTCAGACAGCGGTTTTCCGTTGTCGACGGGCGGAGCCGGTGGTGGCAGGCCGTTTCCGTTGACATTCGGCGGAGAAACACGACCGATTCGGGCTTTTACAGCCGCAAAACGAGCCTTGATCTCGTCGTTGTGCTTTTGGTCTTCTTCACGACGACGCTGTATTTCCTGGTAAATTAGTGAAAGGCCAAAACCAAGGATTTGAAGCAAACGTTCCCCCAAAGACAGAATTTTACTGCAAAATGGTATCCCCAGCGAAACTTACGTCAAGATCGTCGGTTTTAGGTGCTACTGGCGGACTTGGAGGTCGGGAAGTGTCCAGTTCAATCGATTCCGGCTTCTCGCCATTTATGACGGCCGAAAGCTCGTCGGCTAGACTCGGAATCTATATTTTTTTATCATTTTCATCCCTAATTTTCCTTACATCCTCCTTGGCCACCGTCTCTCGTTCGGGAACAGCTCCAGGCAATAGAAAATCGTCGAAGTCGTCCATGTGACTTCCATTGAGCTTGGGAATGTCCTGAGCTTTCATTTCTGGCTCTTTTTCGTGAACTTCTGTAGTTTTTGGTGAAATTAAGCCGCCATTCTCAACAATCGGATCGTGGCTGTAATCCAGCTCAATCACGTGGTTGTTAGGTATGGAAGTTTCCTGGAAGGGTACGATTTTTCAAAAATAACGATCAAATCAAGGAAAACGTGTTTTGCCAAGAATTTCATAAGAAAAACTCACAATATTCAGTGCTGCCAGCTCATCGAAAAGATTCGTGGCTTTCTCTGCCAGAGTCGCTTCCTCTTGGAATTGAATCAGTTCTTCGTCCGAAAGTACAGGTTTTTCTTCTTTCTCTTCCTCTCCATTCGGCAAAATTTCTTCCACCGTTTCTGGTCCTTGTTCCTTCAAAGTTTCGATATTTTCATGAACTTGCTCAGGCTCAAGAGAAACAGGGCTGCTTTCGACCATAGTCTAAATCCCCCCTTTTTTGCCATGTTTTCCGTCCAATCTCACCATTTTCTCTGCTTCAATCAAAACAGGCTGCTCTTCCTCTACAGCCTTTGTCTCCTCCACGTGCTCCTCGGAGGATATGACTGTATTTTTGTCAGTCTCCTCGTGGAGCGAGGATACGACGATTATTTCTTCATCAACTCCAACTGGTGTTTCAATCGGAGGTTCTGTATCAACTACTGCTGATTCGACAACCTGTACCGGCTCAGCAGCTGCCGTTTCTTCAACGATAACATGCTAAAATGTTCCATAACTTGTTTTTCATTCAGTTTTCGTACCTTTACCGGAGTCGGAGCCTTCTTCGGCTTGCTGGGACTCGCTGGAGGAAGCTTAGCCTTGGCAACTGGCGGACTTGTTCTCGGTTTTGGACGAGGAGCAGTTACCGGCGTTGCTGGCGTTTTAGACGGCGTGTAAAACGACTGAGTCATAAGATTTGCCGTTTTTAGTGCCTTCTGAGTCTTCTAAATGAGATTATGCTCATTTTTTGGACAATATTTACCTGCGGTTTCGGTGGTGGGCGTCTAGGTGTCGAAGAAGGCACATACATCGACGTCGTCATCATACTCGGCGCTCGTTTTGTAGGTGTCGTATTTATCTATTTTCCCCCAATTTTTCTTTATATCTTCTCTTCATACCTTGAAAGCTGGTCGAGGTTCCACCGGCGGCGACAATTTCTTGTCGTAGACCTTCTGCTCCTTCGAGAGATTGTTCAAATAGGACAGCTCTCTCGGCAAGGACGATCCAAAGCCCGTGCCCGGCTTGTTGGCCATTCTCGACGTGGCAGCATGCTGCCTATTCAAAATTTCCTTCTTCCGCGCCTTGTCTCTCTCAAGCCACTCCAAATGCCGATGGAGCTCTTCCTGTTTCCTCTTCAACTCCTTGGCCTCTTTCTCCTTCATTTCCGTCATCAGACGCTGTCTTTCCTCGGCCGTCGTCTTAGTTTTCTGCCTCTGCTCGAACAATAAAGCCCTGTGTCGCTCCTGGACCCGTTTTTCTGCTGCCAACTTTCGTCGGCGGATCTAAACTTCGTTCTTTACTTGCAATGACACTTTGATTGTACTACAGGTGTCGCAAATGTCATTTGAAATTTGGTTGAAAATATCCAGAGAACGGGGTAAGCGTCTTTTTTTAACCAAATTTTACGTCCCGGATTCTTTTATACGCTGAACTCGATGAATGCGGCTAAAAAGCGTGAAACCCCATATTTCAGGCTGGTTTGAGCCTGCTGAAGATTGAGGATTAATCTTCCCCGTTTTCAAGTTCTAAAACTCACCGCATCTTCATCCTCCTGTAAAGCCGGGCTATGTCGCCCAAGTGGACTTCTTTGCATATTTTTAGTCTGAAAATTGTTGTTTGTCAATCAAACTCATTTCAAGATAGTTTCCCGAAACCAACCGGATATTTTCTGTGAAAAAAATAACAAAATTACGTTTACCGGAGAATTAACAACAATCGGAAAAAACAACAGTAACAAGATGAGAAAACAATTAATGGAGGAATATAGCCGAACGGGCTTTGGAGCTCATTCTCTCTCGGGAAAAGAAATCGAAATGTGTTGACTCTGATAAGGGGTCGAGCACATTCCAAAATGCCAACTCAACAAAAGAGCACACATTGGGGATTTGGCCTATTTCATATGCTGACGATGAGCGCGCTTCTTCACATGTTTCGGAATCTTCTCCTTACGCAACTCCCGTTTCTCATCCTTGACGGCCGCTTTTCTCGCTTTCCGCTCTTCCGTCGTCTCTCCTCGATCCCTGAAATTGGTCGTAAAGTTGGCTGGGGCTGTAAAAGCGCGGGTCATAAAGATTTGGGTCAGGTGTGAAGCAGATGAAGCTATTGTTCTCGAAATATTGAGGAGGAGGTCACGCGGATGGTTATTAGCTATGCATTGCAAATGAGCTAAAAAAGAGCAGGTTTTCGTCTACGGAAGGGAACACAACAAGATCTGAACATTTTCTAGCTCAAATATCAAGTGAACAATCCTTATAACCTGTAGTAAAATACAGTTCGATGCACAATTCAATGATTGGACAAATTTGGGAGCAATAAGATAATTAATGATTGTTTTTATTCGCTTTGTTTTGTTGTAAATGGCATGTTGAAAACTCCAGGAATGCATTTTGGCCGTCAAAAAGAAGCATAGCAGAATAAAAACTATTTTTTGTCTCGCGACTCAAAACTGGCTGTAAACTGAATTTGGCCAAAATGCAAATTGATTCTGATCACGTCAATATTTCGAATTCGAGACGTTTTACTCGGACAGTCCTTCAGTTCCAGATTTGGTCAATAACAGCTATTCGGATTTGTCAATAACAGCTATTCGGTCAACATCAAATCAGTTCTCTTCGCCTCTATTCAATAAATGAACAAACATACCTGGTATGCATTTTTATCCTCTTCTCCTTATCGACATCAATTTCCTCCTCTTCCTCGTCTATCTTCTTCTCTTCGTCCTCATCATCAGACGTCTCCGAGTCCTCCTCCTTGAAGCCTTCCCCAGCAAAATCGACCTAAACACGTGAGCTCTAAAGTTCCCTAGCAACGGAATAATTACCTTCGAGACCATGTTCTGGAAGGGGTTGTTGGCTTCCTGTCCGCTCTGCATCAGCTTGCTGTCCCTCTCAAAATGGAGAACATGGTCCAGCTTGTGCGGAATAAAGGCGTTCATAAAGACGGTATCGTCGACGGGATCCAGTGTTCTGGAACATTATAATCTCATCGAGCTACCACTTGTGTGCCTATCGGATTTCAACGGGGGACGGGGCAGGCAGGCAAATAAGACGAGTGGTTATAATCAAAAATACCTGTCATTGAGATATTCCTCCACTTGATCATCGCGAACCAGAGGATCGACTATCAGTTCGAAGAGCTTCCGCAGCGGAATCACTGGTACTCCGAGATCTCTGGAAATTTGACGGAAAATAACTGAAAAATGGCTGCATTTTCAGTTCTAACCACTTTTTTCGAGCGAGCACTTCCAGAAGCCTTTAATTTCTCATTTTTTTCTAACTTTTGCGTTTTGACACAAAAAATAGCTAGTTGGGAAAATTAAGCGAAACAAATGAAGTAAGTGGTATTTTCGGTCAAAATGAGCTCACCTGAAGAATTTGGTCACGTTGTTGCAGTCGCTGCGAAGAAATTCCAAGGCATGCGGGTGATCGTGCTCGACGGACTGCGAGACGTCGATAATGAAGAGACGGCCGTCCAGAACTAGCGTGTTGTATTCGGAGAGATCGGCGTGGACGAGTTTGCAGACGCGGTAGAGTGTCCTCATGTCACGCACGAGCTGCAGATACAGAGGTTCGGCTTCCTGAAACAGTACAGTTACGACGGGAACAATTAGCTTTTTTTTTCTGTGCACGAAACCAGCCTGCGTATAATTAATAGAAAGAGCTGTTGACAGCAAATGTTTGTATCCCAGCCGTTACTGAGGGGAAAGAACGAGGGAATCTTTTTGCCAGAAAACTATGAGAGAGCAATATTCTTAGCGGGGCAACGAAAGAAGGCATCATTCCGCTTCAATGGGTCCAGTTGGGACAACAGACATCAAATGACCTGCACGGCATAGGTAAAACGGCTATTCGTCGGCTGTTTTAGACAAAGTATAACGGGTCAAATTACCCCAAAATTTGTTACAAAAATACTGTTTCTAAATACAACAACAAAAACCGGAATTGATCTCCATCCTTCTGGGGCACTACCACTCCGCAACTGTAAAAAGGTTACAAACAAAGGGCTCGTATTTCAGATGAATTTTGAAGTAAAGTCTGAATTAAATCACATACCTCTGTAGTAAGGGTCGTATTCTTGAGCAAAGGGGCCGGCCAGCCGTCTCTTCCGATGAAATCCATCACTAGAACGTGGCCCTGAAATAGTTCAGTACAGAAAGGACAAACGTGAGCTTTTTGGGTCAGTTTTTAGCTTTGTTTTGAGTGTTTTTACTGCTTTGGCATCAAAAGAGCATGTTCTACAGGAAAGCTAGAGAGTTTACCTAGTTTTGGCGGCTCGGCTAGCTTTTCTGCAGAATCTGGTAAAACTGTAACTTCAATGGGACGACACGGGAAGGTAGGATTTACAAAAAAGGCCTTACCTTGAGAATAATCGGCTGAGGAACTGGCAGCCCCGCCTGATGCATTCGAAGCAAATTTCGCATCTCCTTCTCAGCCCAGACGGCTACCATTTTGCGCGGGTTGTGCTTACAGTAACCGGAACGATACCTGGAAACATCAACTTTTCATGAAAATCACCAAAACATACCTAAACTCTCCAGCTACGTATCTCTCGCGATCCTTGAAAGTTAAAATGCTCGTTTTGTAAATTTTGACGGCGAGACTCTTTTCGGGACTCGTAGCATGATAGACGTTGGCTTCTTTTCCGGTAGAGATGCATCCGTGAATATTTGTCAGAGTTCCGCGCTGAAGAAGACGGAAAAGGACGAGTCGCGTTCGCGGATCCAGGACCTAAATCTTCATTTTTGCAAATAAAAACTTCAAATTTACCTGTTCGACAGTGGCACGATCAGCTCGGTCCTTGATACGTTTTCTCTTCTGTTCCGCATGGACATCAGCTCGTTTTTCAGCAGATTCTAGAACTTTCTCGCTAAAAAAAATACGAAAAGAAACTTACGTTGCAACTTTTGACCGGCCTGGCTGTTAGCTACGTAGCTGTGTGTTCGAAGAGCATTTAATTTTTTTGTAAAATCTGCAAAGGCGTATATTAACAAAAGAAATTGGCAAACCTCCAGATAAATCGACAAAATCGGCTGTTTCTGCATAATCATCACTGCCAGAACTGTCGGAATCTTCTTCAATATAGTCTGCGGCTTCTAAAAGAGACTTTGATGGTCCATGGAGATAAATTAAGACCAAACCTGTTTGATCCTCATCTTCAGACTCGCTAGCAATCACCAATCCGTCCAAAATATTGCCGGCATTCCACATTACAATGTTCTCCATGTCTAGGAACTGAAATTTATGATAAACTGTGTGAAAATAAGCATAAATATTGTTAAAAGTGTAGAATATGAGATATATGATGAAAGAACAAGAATGAGGTAATGTGAGTCAACAGCCGGTTTTCGAGAGACGAATGCGTGTGCGGCCAGTCATATTTTATGCTTCGTATTGATTTTTTGACGAAAATAAAGAGAATTGGGGGTAAACAAGTTTATCATACTTGAATCCAACTGTTTTTGGAACAAAAAATAAAATGATCCGATTATTTGATGGTGAACCGACCCAAGACCTTGGCTACCGCCCTTTAAAAGTGGACTTTGTTCTTTTATGGTTCTGGCACTGTTTGCTTATTTTTGCTTCGTTTCTTCTCGTTTAACAGGTACAGAAAAATACAGCGGAAAATAGACAAAGAAAAAAAACTGTTGAAGCTTTTGTAATCGGCGTATGAATGAAAATCTTGTACGTGATGTACGTGACAGGAAAAGGGGAGGCAATTCAAAAATACACATTGCAATTTGCGATCTTTTGCTGATCAAACTTTTTTTTCTGTAAAAATCTATCCTGATCGGCTTATTTTTTCCAGAGTGCATAGTACAAGACTGTTCTCACTTCGATTATAGTCCACGTGCCTGTAGGGCATGTCAATCGATCGCAGTCTTCCGATAAGAGAGCCCTACCCCCATCTGTTCTGCATTCCCCTTTCTTCCCAGCTTACTTCTCAACAAAAAACGACACATTTCTTTCAGTGAAAAGTATGAAAACCGCGGCAGAAACAGCCAGTTCATCTGGTGAATCAATCTGCGCCATTTGTGGCGACAAAGCAACAGGAAGACATTATGGAGCCGTATCGTGCGACGGATGTAAGGGTAAGTCATCAGGGAGCACTTATCCGGGTGTGATATTACTCGACCCGGACTGGGCTGATTGATCACACTCATAAAACCCGAATGGATGTTGACCGGAAGGACTGGGAGTAAACTCAGCATCATCACATTTTTTCAGTTTTTTCAAGCTTTGAGGTGTGGAGTTTGTTACTAACGAAATTTAATCAAAAAAAATCAGAAGCTCTTATCAGTAGTGGTCGTTGAGAGACTAAAACATCCGACTATAGGACAAAGAGCAGCAATTTGCAACAGCGGGCAATGAAATCTGATCCTGGCGGCCAACTGACACAAAACTTGTTCATTTTTAGGCTTTTTCCGGCGAACGATCAGGAAGAGACAGAGCTACGTTTGCCGCTTCAGTCACAACTGTATTGTAGACAAAGGTTTGGCACTGAATAGGAGAAAAATATTTAGAGTTTTCAGATAAACGAAACACATGTAGGAGTTGTCGTCTGATGGAATGTATGAGGAGAGGAATGCGAAGAGAGTTTGTTACAGCTGCATTCTCTCAAAGTAAGAACTTTCTAGAGCTGTCCAGAACGAGAGAGATCGCATTCGACCGGCCTCGAGTCCAATCCCCGACGATCCCCTACTTGACAGCTTGCTATCGGCTGAAGCTACGGTCCGTCAGCTACGCTCATCCGTCATCACTAGGACAGCTGATGCGCGACGAGCAGCCACTACGGGAGATGTCACTGACAGTATAAACCAGCAGCTTCTTCTGATGGTCGAATGGGCCAAGGCACTGCCTCAGTTTCAGAAGTTGCCTATGCAGCCACAGATTTCGTTACTGAGGTAGGTTTGGAGGGACAGACAGTGACAGTAACAGTGACATTGACAGTAACCGTAACAGTAACAATGACAGTGACAGTGACGGTGACAGTAACAGTGACAGTGACAGTACATTCTTCAATCTCTTCCAGAAACTTCTCGGCCCAGCATCTGGTAATGTGTGCGGCGTTCCGTTCAATCCAGCTGAAAGATGCCGTTTGGCTAACAAATGAGACCTGCTTGCACAAGGACAGCCCGAAGATTCCAGACATCAAGTAGGGAACAGTCTCAAAAAGAATGTGACTTTGTTTTCAGTCGAGTGGCTGCTCGTATAGTCGATCAGTTGACTCATCCCATGAGGATACTCCAGATGAACGAGATTGAATATGTCGCTCTCAAAGCTATAGCCTTTTTCGATCCATGTGAGTTCCAGTCGAGAGTCTGACCGAAAGACTTGTTCAGTAGCTAAAGGAGCAGAGGCTTCCCATGCCGAAATTGATGAGTCACGTCAACTGATGTTGGACTCTTTGGAAAAACATGTTCGGACAGTTTCGCCTCATCGAAACATGCCCAGACGATTCCCAAATCTTCTGTTATTACTTCCTCCGATTCTGGGTATAGCCAGGGATCTGATTGAGGTAACTTGTATCTCCAAATGGAACATTACCAAATTTAAAGGACTGCACAAATTATATTTTCAGGACGTCCAACTAGCAAAACTCTTCGGTCTAGCGGCAATAGACAAGCTCATGCAAGAACTGATGCTGCCACCGGAAGCAGAAAAATCACAATGAGACATATCGAATAAAGAAATTTATGCAAAGATTTTGCTCTGAACTAGAGGAGTCGTCTCGCCTGATGAGTCGTGGTTCTTTTCCCTGAACCAGAGATTTTCCAAAAATTACCTCTAGACTTACTTGTACTCGTTCCACATCTTCTCAATAATCTCCGTCGTCATTACGTCAGTGGCGTGAGCCCCAATGAATTTCAAGACGACGATGACGTCGCTAGTAATGGCTTTCCGGCAAAATTCTAACAATCTCTCCTCGTCCGTTTTGATAAACTTCTGGATGTATTCGAGCTTCTTTGCATCCTGGTCCCGAGTCTCTCTGACCAACTCGATGAGATCCAGGAGGGTAAAGACGCCGACCACTAGGAACCTAAGAGATTTGAGCTTGAATTGGACTGAAACAACTCTTACCACCAGTAGAGGAAGAGAAAGATTTTCTCGTTGAACATGTTCAGTGACAGGACACACTGAATGGAATAGCGCTGCATATTGCCGAGAACTCGGACTTGGAAGTCGCACATGGCGATTCGGGGAAAGTTTCCTGAAGATATGCCCTGTTTAAAATTTTTGCACTTTCAGGTCAAAGGCGACATTGTTCAACTTTCCGATGTTCTACAAAGTTGTAGATCAGATCAAGAGCTACAACTTTTCAAAACATCAAAAAGCTGAAAAATAATGTTTTGAGCATGAAAAGAGGGGTTGAAAGAAGGTCAACTCACCACTGAGTTCCCAGTCCGTCCCATGCATGATATCGTTGAGGATCCGTGCTCCCCAGTAGGGATCGTTCTGTCCAAGAAATTTGTTCATCATCCAGAACTGACCGATCAGATTCAAGACGTACAGGAACTTGGTCACAATGTAGACACTAAAACTTCTTTAAACAGTCAAATACGATAACATACTTGGCGATATAAGACCCATCCAAGAGTCCGAACTTGAGCATTCTCATCAAGAAGCCCTTGCCTTCGCTCCGGACGATTTGGAGCTTTATACTGTCCTCGATATGCCCAACAATAATACCAATCTTCTTCTTTCTTTCCGTGTCCTAAAATAACAGATTTCGGCCGTTGAAAGTTCTTTTACCGGTTCAGATTCGGCCTTCTGTGCCGTCTCGACAATGTTGATGATATTCAGACCGGATTTGCTGCTCATCTGTCCCCAGAACATGGCGGGAAAGTAGAAGAAGGCCGCTTCGAGTGCCATGAGGAACGGGACCCTGAATGGAGAAAATTCAGATAGTCCTTTAAAACTATTCGCTAGTTCCTATACCGTAGCTAGCGATAGATACTCAGCCAAGTACAATTTTCTTGACTGAGTTTCAAATACTCCCATTTGGTTTTAAAGGACAGTGTTCACTCACCATTGATAGTAGATCAGTTGCTGAGCGACTCTGTCATCCACCCTCTCGGGGACGTCGTCCCCCGGCTTGACCCAATACGTATTGTACACAAAACAGTAATTTTCTGCATATTGTTCCCACGCTCCCGTGAACTGAGCCGGAACCCAGCACTGTAAAGGTGAACCGACATACTGTCTGGCTGTGATTGTGATGGAACAAACGATGATCATCATCGAAGAGTAATAATAGTTCGTCCTGTCCATTCCACTGTCATCCACACTGCAGAATTTTGTTAGTTCCAAAAGGGACATTGGACTGACCGCGGCTTGATAGCCCCCATAACGGGACCGAGAAAGTTCATCTTTAATTGGAGGAAAAACGAGAGAAGAAGAGTCCTTGTCGCGTGGGCAGGGAGAACGACCGTGCCCTCTGTTTGCTCCCTCAAGTGAGCTAGGGTATCGTTCTCGTGTACAGACACTCGTCTGTCATTTTTCGCTCTTCAAATCCGAACCTAATTAAATCTTCTCCCTTTCTACCTCCAAATTTCTCACAATGGCTACCATGGGAGCAGTTCTGATGCCTTTGATGTCCGCCATCAAACCCAGGTCAGTCTGAAAGATCATCTTGAAGCATCTGTCCAGTTTCTACTGTACTTTTGATATTAGCCATTTGACCTTTTCTGACATTTCTAAAGTACATGTAATAAAAGATTCCAGGAAGCAGAATCACTTTCCCATAATCTGTTTGACGATTAACACGCGTAATCCTGCACTGAGGTGGCGGGAGACGAAATTCTTGTAGTCAGAGTTCATTCGCAGACCGCATTTCTGAGGATGTCATAGAGTTCTTGAAGAGATAGTGTGAGAGTAGATTTCCCTGGATGTACCGGAGGAAAAGTAAGAGTCACTAGAACTAGAAGTGGTAGAGAGAAATTTTAAGTAGAGAGAATTATTGCACAATAAGGAGAGAGTCTGGCAATCTGGAAGTACTAGACAGGCAGCAACAGTAGAGTGGACTAGAACTATTGTACGGCAAGGATAAAGTCATAAGTGATGCATGTCATAGGCTATAGAACATGCCGATATGTTTTCCTCAAAAAAAGTTATGGGTCCGACAGTGCCGCGAGGTCGGACCCCGAAAAGTAGTAAAATCGACCTAGCTCCGCCATATAAAATGCAAATTGGTTGAAATTTTGTGGGGCAGTTGGGCCCTATACTGCCCCCCTCCTGCCAAATTTTAGTGTCATTTGGATCAAAAACAAAAATTTTAGAGGGGGATTATTCTTATCAGACGTAATAGAATACTCAAAGTCTGCGTTATAATCCAGAGGTAAGTGGTTCTGAAAGAACAGTAAGAGTTAGGATCTGAAAAGGACTGAACAGAGTGATAGACTACAGTAAACTTAGTGAGAGTCTGGAGAACCAGAAGTACTAGGCAGACAGTAACAGTAGATTGGACTAGAATAATTGTCAGCAATGAGAGAGTCCGAACATTAAACGTCATGAGGTTGGAAATACTGAGTAAGAGCTATAAGCGATAGACTACTGTAAACTGACAGTGAGAGACTCTAAAGGTACTGTAGAAGCACACAGAACATTTCAGGATAGACGACAGTGGAACAGATCGGCTGAACTACTATTACACCTGTGAGTACTTTCAAAATAACCAAAAATTTTTACAGCCATGGTCATATTCATGTGCTCCCTGACAATTACTGCCCGTCAGTATGTCGGCTCGCCTCTCCAGTGTTGGGTTCCGGCTCATTTTCGAAAACCTTGGGAACAGTATGCTGAGAACTATTGCTTTGTCTACAACACGTACTGGGTGAAGCCAGACGACCAGGTTCCAGACTCTGAGGAAGAGAGAATATCAAAACAGTTAATCTACTACCAATGGTTTGAAATAACTTTCTTTGAGAAACAGAAAACACAGGGTTCCGTTCATCATGGCGATTGAGGCTATCTTTTTCAACTTTCCCGCCATGTTTTGGAGTCAAATGAGTTCGAGAAGTGGCCTGAACATTGGAAACTTGGTCACGACGGCTCAGAGAGCAGAGAATGAAGAGGTGAGTCTCTTTCATCTTGTTTAGATTGAAAATTAGGAAGAAAAACGGAAAGATAACGTGAAAATAATTGTGAGTTCGATCAACGACAGCATCAAACTTCAATCTGTGCGTAGTGAGGGACAGCCGTTCTGGATGAGATTGCTCAAATTCGGACTACTGGACGGCTCTTATCTGGCCAAGTTTAATGGAGAGTACTTCCCCACAACCTGGATTCAGTATTTACGTAGTAACCAAGTTCCTGTACGTCTTGAATCTGATCGGTCAGTTCTGGATGATGAACAAGTTTCTTGGACAGAATGATCCCTACTGGGGAGCGCGGATCCTCAACGATATCATGCATGGGACGGACTGGGAACTCAGTGGTCTGCTGGCTGTTAATCATCCTCAAGCATTTTTCAGGAAACTTTCCCCGAATCGCCATGTGCGACTTCCAAATTCGGGTTCTCGGCCATATGCAACGCTACTCGATTCAGTGCGTCTTGTCCCTGAACATGTTCAATGAGAAAATCTTTCTTTTCCTCTACTGGTGGTACGTTTGCACTTATAGTCCACGTTTCTTTGGAACTGAACAATCTCGGTCCTGGAGAGTTATTGCACGTTTTTATTTGTTCAACAAGCTTTAAAATGGAACTAAACATGTAGTATAAAAATAGGGAAAATTCATGACGTGCCCATCGAGATTATTCAAACTAACAACTTGTAAGAAATTTTTAACCTTGTTTGGTATCATTTTAGAGCTCTTTCAATGAAAAAGACGTTAAAACAATTTGTCAGGGCAGAGTACAGTACCACACAAATTTGGAAATTGACGCGGCGCGCAAACATCAGACGCATGCCAAGGGCGATTCTGCGTCTTCTAACTCATTTGGTATTGACTTGCCAATAGAAAACTTTGAAAAAAAAACGTGGAAATCTTACAAAAAAAGTCACTCTTTAGGTTCATAATAGTCTTGATCTTCACAATTCTGGACATGGTCGACTTGTGGAGGGAGACTCGCAGTGCCGACACGAAGAAAATGATCTATGTCAGACACTACATCAAAATGGACGAAGAACTGTCTGCTTTGGACTTTTGTCGGACAAAAGTTACCTGTGACGTGATCGTTCTACTGAAGTTTATTGGCGCTCATGCTTCCGAAGTCATCACGACAGATATTCTGTCGTTGATGTGGACAGAGTACAGGTAACAATCTCCTTCAGACAAAACTATTTTCAGGGATCGAAATGTACCTCTCCAAATTGCAAACGAATTCCTACTAGCGGACAAAATGACTCCAGTGACAATAGAACTCAACGAGAAGGAAGAATAAAGTTGTTTGTCTTATTTTACAGTATGTTTCATTGTGTTTCAGTGAAACTAAAGAAAAAAAGAGCACCAAACCAATTCCCAAAGATCCATTTTCATTCCCATCGACACATAGACTCTGATCACTAGTGACGAGCCGACTTTTCCGACTTGCCACCAGTCTTCTTCTCTTTCTCAGCTTCTCTCTTCAAAGCAAAAAGTCCCTTCTTCTTAGACTTTGGCGACTCAGCCGGCTTCAGTTTCTTCACTTCCGGAACTTGCTTCCACTCCTTCTCAATCTCTCCATCGAAGTTCAGCAGCTGGTACTTTAGCTGGTCTCCCACAGTTCGAACGAGGTTCCTACGCTTTTGGTTCATTATCAGTGTGACGACCACAAAGATTAGGAGATTGATGAAGGCGATGGAGACGAAGACGATGAGGAAGGAGACATAGGTAGAGCTATCCGGAGCCGTTCTGGTCAATTTGAAGGCGATGGTAGGGGCTATCAGAGACGCGAGGAGGAGAGTCTTCAAAGGGAACATATTTCTCAATAATTGACGTTGTATCCATTTTTAATTGCTCCCAAGTTTGTCTCCCCCTGAAACTCTAATTGGCAATAATAAGGGGAGAATTGCGGTGATTCGATGAAAGCTGTTGTTATAGGTTTTCCTTTGGAAAAAGTTTCTTTAAAAAACTCAAAAGCAATTAGTCAGTTCTGGGATAAAACAGGTAGGGGAACATTGCTGAAGTCGGGGTAGAACCGCTGTGGTAAGTTCAAAGAAGGGGATAGAACTCATAGGACGGAATAAACCTAAGAACAGGGAGACAGATTGTGAGACTTTGCAAAAGAAGGAGGAATTTCCACTTCTATCCCTGAAGCGTTGCAAACCATGTAGCTACAAAACTATGAAACAAAAGAGAAGCAAGAAATATTTATTAGTATCCAGGAGCTAGACGAGCTGGAGGACAGTGGTCGCAGCTTCCGGGCGAGCCAGCTTCTCCTGATTGGCCTGGAGCTCCGGCTTGTCCCGGCGGTCCAGGAGGTCCGTGTTGCCCTAAAAATGGAAATTTTAACCACGAGATTAGGTTCTACACAGTCCTTTAAAAACAGTTGGTTATAAGACCCCTTTACGGTTGTCAACTCCCGTGGCACCCCTTGTGTCGAAGCCTTTAACCTACCAGGTTCTCCAACAGCTCCAACAGCTCCTGGTTCTCCATCTCTGCCGGGAGGTCCAGCCTTGCCAGGAATTCCAGGTGGTCCTGGTCGGCCAGGAGCTCCAGCGGGACCAGGAGGAGCCTCAGTTCCGGGAACGAGCTTTCCAGGCTCCCCAGGAGATCCCCGCTGTCCCGGCTGTCCAGGTTGTCCCGGTTGTCCAGCGGGTCCTTGAGGTCCTTGCGGTCCAGCAGCTCCGTCATTTCCATTCTGGCCTGGGTTTCCTGGCGCGCCATCTGCTCCCGGTGGGCCGGAAGGACCAGCCATTCCCGGGGCAGCTTGACAGGGACATTGAGGGGGAACAGGCAGGAGACGGTCATGTAGCTCCGCGTCCGGTCCAGGCTGTCCTGGTTCTCCCGGTCCAACTCCCGGATTTCCGTCCTTTCCAGGAAGTCCAGGCTCTCCGTCTGCACCGGGTGGTCCCTGTTGACAGGTACAACACTGGGCTTCGGCTTGACGAGTCACACGATGAAGAAGACCGAGCGGGTCGTCATTGTCTTCCGGCTCCATGTCGACCATCTCGCGCCACATGTCTCTCGATCGCGACTTGCAGTACTCGACCTCGCCATGGACTGTAGCTTGAAGAGTCTGGATGTAGTGGAAGACGAGAGGGAAAGTGATGAGACAGGCACTGACGGCCACTGTCGAGAAGACGACAGCAGCAAAGGCTATTCCCCTGAGGGAACCGCGTTTCTCCTCCATCTATAAGAATGCTTTTTAAAAGGGGGAAAGTTTTAGGAAAAAGAGAAGTTTTGAAGAGGAGAGAGTGTCAGAGAAGACTCCTGTTAAAAAAGAAGAGGGATTGCAATTCTTATTTTTTTTCGCTCCGAGACCTATTATTAACGCAACAATTGGATACTCAGCTAGGCAATTTCCTAATGCGCGCAGCTAAAATTTTAATTTTCTGTGCTAAATCGTGGCAAATGGGTCTCGAAGGAGCTACAGTAATCGCTCCTTTCTTGGACGTTTTAAGGATAAGCACAGAAAGGTCTCTGTTAGGATTACTGTAGCCTTGAATTATCAGACTGGTTACAGTAGTTTCAGTGCTTCTCTAAAACTGGTTCTGATCCTAAAAATGAACTGGGCAGGCTTCAAAATTAGCATGCTGGAAATCGAACACTTTACTGTTGAGATGCTGTAAGACTAGGCTTCATCGTTTGACAGCTGGAATTGCTGTTGGAAAGAGGACGGTACTAGACTCGATTTGAAGCTTCCGAAGCTGTAAAAAGGAGATGGGAAATCCAAGAAAAACGAAGTCATTTCTACGATTTCCAAGCAAAATCAAGTATTCTATAGACTCTTCATAATTGACGTCGATGGCGAAAACGTAAGCGGAGAGAAAGGCTGGGATGGCTGGTCTGAACAGGGCTTGGCGCCCGGCTGTCTTATATGCGGTCGCAATGGCGGAACGAAACACCACCGCGAACACTTTTCTCCCTCTCTTGAAGGTACGTGAAGATTAGAGTGAGGGGAGACGGTTTATATAAATAACGTTCAACATGTTGACAATATGGTAAGATACCCGAAAATGAGACAAAAGAGATCACGGGGAAGCAATCTAAAGATTTGTGTTGAAGAGACTGGCAGCCAAAGAGCGGACCATCAGCTCGCAGCGACGATTCTGTTCGCGAAAGAGAATCTCGACGCGATTGTTCGGATTGAGCGATCCTTTGGAAATCCAGCGTTGCTAAAAAGGGGTTTTCTTTTAAAAGTAAGAAACAAATTGTTTTAAAAACTGAACCGGAGACGCCTCAAACTTTCACTTTCTTCTCAATTTTTGCTTTTGCCCGTTTCATCCTTTTTTTAAAGAGTTGTGGACAGAATTCCAGGAGCGCTTTGAGTTCAATTACACGGCTCCCGTCAAGAATACAAAAAAACTGACCAGTCTTCCCAGCTGATTTGTCTGTTTGAGTCGGACATAGACGTTTCCTAGTTCTTCAGCCAGTCCCAGATCCCACATCATGGAGCAGCATTCGGAGCCGGCGTCCAGCGTTGTCTGCGTTGATAAGATCTAAAAAATTGTATTTTTTAGCAGAAGAACGTAAAAAAAAACCTTAGTGGCCTTGATATAATCCTCTCCTCGTCTCTTCATCGGCTGACAGACGAGCGCGGCCATCGTGTGTTGGCCACTGCGATTGAGACATACACGGAGACGGCTCCACATCTAGAGCTCATTTTTAAAAGTAAAATTAAAAAATTACCGTATCGTCAATGACATTATCCGGGAATGGCGGATATCCGGGCGAACAAGCCAGAACTGCTTCAATGTATTCGACGGCTGCTCTTTCGACGTCGTTTCGAGCTAAAAATTGAAATTTCGATTGAAATAGCTACAAACTTACAATATTTAAAATCAGCCGCCGTCCTGATCCAAAAGCCATTGCAGGGATTAACTTCGAGTCCAATATTGAGCAGGCTGCTGAGACATTCGGTGATAGTTTCGACATGCGGCTGGACGAGTCTAGGAGATCTTGATCAGGACAGTTAAACATTCTCAGAGGCTTAGAACCGACTCGTTTTTGGCTCGGCCGAAAAAAAGAAAAATGAGCTTACTCATAATCGGCCGGGAAGAGGACAGTTTGTTGGACGAACAGTTTCATGTGCGGCTTCTTGTCGGAGATCAGGAGAGAGTTGTAGAGATGTGCGAAGAAGCTTATTAGGAAGAGCAGCAGACTCGGCTCCTGAAAGACATGTAATTTATAGAAACTTGTTAAACCAGCCCAAAAAATGAGCCATTTGCCTAAAATACACGAATCTCAAATTTTCCTGAAAGTTTGAGCCCAATAAATCAAATATCCGAAATTGACTGAAACTAACCCTGATCAGTTTGATGAAAGAGATGAATTCGGCTCGGTGTTTGATATTTTCACGGTAGGCGATGGCTTCTCGGTCTCGGCGAGGCTTCGGCTTACTTTCCAGCAGCGGTTTGAGATGTTTCAACCAAACGGCCAGGAATTCAGACATTGTCGCGTCGAGATTGCCGCCGCGCGTTCCGAAAGCTGCCAGGAGTTTGGCCACGACGATCAGAGGATGAGACAACCTAAATTTGTATTTTAGGAGTTTTTAAAAGAAGTAAACTTACTCGATTTTGACTAGATATTCAAATTCTTTCGTGTTCAGAAGGAAAGCCAGTGTCTGAAAATAATTTTTGGTGCTGATTTTAAGAGAAAAGGTTCACATATTTACAGGTTCTACTGCAGAAAAAATGCTAACCTGTTTCGTGAGCTGCGGGAAAGCCAGACAGGTCTGGGCAAATTTGCCCCGGACAACGCCTTGCTGCTGGGCAAAAACCTTCGGATCGAAGCTCTCAAAGGCCAGATGCAGCTTGTGATTGTAGTAGCAGTTTCGGACATTTGTCGCCTCCAGAATCAGCTTGGCTCCCATCTCGGTGCCAATAATTCCTGGTAGCGTGCTGGCAAATCTGTCCCACTCCGTGAAATTCTAAATTTACTACTATTTGAAAGCAAAAATTAGAACCTACATGCATACGGCTTAGTTGACTAGTTTTTCCCAGAAGCACGGCATTGAGCTCGATGACGGGACGATTTATGTTGCCAATATATTCGGCAAGGACTTCAGGATATCGGTACTGAATTCGGAGTCGTTTAAATGAAAAAAATAAACTCTTACTCTGGCGGGAATTCTAAAGAGTCTGGAACCGCGCGGCTGAGGAGTCTGAAGAACTTTGACGGCGCTTACGATAACATCGACACTGAAGGAGGTGATCATAGCCCAGTAGGGATTCCCGTATGTCTGACCGTTCACGAGAGCTGAAAACTACCATTCTGAGGATATTTTGAATCTCATTTCATTCATTTTATGGTTGTTTCAAAGGAAGAGTTTCATGTAATAATTATGAGCCTGGATTACGGTAACATTCTCATTTTAACCCGAAATCCTAGACGTACCCTTAACAATTTCCTTAGTAAAGGGCGTAGTCGCAGTTTTGGCTATTCCCGTTGCTACTCCTCTTCTCCATTCTGCCGGCAAGTCGAGTCGTTCGTACTGCTCCCGGAATCCGGCCATTGTGCCGCAAAAATAGTGCAGCAGGGCCAGAATTCTTCGCTTCTCCAAATCCGCCTTCATGTAGCGCAGTTGTATCTTCAGCGACTGCAGAAAGAATTCAATGTTACTGATCTGGTGACGAATGAGGGCCGGCTTCTTTTGGACTACCTGGCTGGCAAGATTTGTCATCTATAGAACGAAAATAGTGGGGTTTGAGGAAAGAAATACCTTTGTCGATTCGTCATCTTCGATATTCGAGCGGATTCTTTTCAGGCCGAATCTTCTGGATGGAGCAGCGTGATCTCGTATCTAAAAATAAACTGTTTAGAATCTGGTTTAAACCAAATGTTCCAAACTCACCTTTCCTCGTCCAGTGACAATTCCCAAGGCTAGGCGATATCCGGCTGTCTGGCTCGCATCGACAATGATGAGCGGATGGCTGCCACCGTCTTTCACCTGAATCAGTCTTTTGTACACCAAAAAAAAGCAAGAAAGCGAACATTTCGAATGTACTCGCGACAGATTTTCGTCTGGTCAGCGTCGTCGAATAGATAGACTGTCATGTCGAAGCGGGCTCTGTTGGCAACTTCTTGCGCCGAAATCATGTCTATTTGAAGGGAGAGCTGCGGCGTCGGAGCGCCGGGAATGAGCACATCCTGGCCGAGAATTCCGACGTTAAGCGCTTTGCCAGCTCCTTCCTTGAACGGGTTGTAGAAGCACTTCCAGCCAGGAACGTAGATTGTAGTCCCTTCTTTCGCCTGTCCTTCGATCGCCTGCACGTACTGAAAAAAGGGAAGTTCATCTTGAGTCGGAACTGAACCGACTGATGTCGTGATAAAGACATTTGCGCCCTTTCCCTTGAATAATTGGGTTACGGTATGTCGTCGACTTCATGAACAAACTAAAAATGAAAACTTACTCTAGTCAGTTGAATTTGCAACTCGGAAATGGCTCGACCATTGGCCTCATATCGAAGAATTACCTGATCTGAAAGAACTTCTTATTCAAAAAATGACGAAAAAAGGTACCTGGAGAAGTTTTGATGCTGGGATTCTGGACGGTCTGCTTCGGAAATGGGGCCGGCACGCGGTTTTTGATTATGACAGCTAGACAGAACTTGTCCCAAAGCCAATTTCCGAACGTGGCATCGGCCGTCAGCTCAAAGTCGTTGAAGATTTGCTTGGCGTATTCGACGATCGGCTTAACGGTCAAAAAGTCGCTGAATAGGGCGGGTTTTATAGAAATATAAAAAACGTACAAATTTTCGAGTAGATACACATAATCCCATCTGTTTGCCGCAAAGCAGGCCATCGAACAGAGCCAGAGGCAGGCGCTTTTTCGACTGTAGTACTGGATGTCTTCTGGAGGGAAATTCTTCGCCACTAGAGCCTTCTCTTCAGCCTCCGTATTCGTCGCCTGCTCCGCAAATTGCGTCGTTAGTCGGGCGAGAAGTTCTGAAGTTTTTTGTTGGCACAAAACTACAGAAGATAGCTCACCTTTATTGTTTCCAGCATCGTATAAAAGGGCCTCAAACTTGGCGCCGTCGATGAAGTACTGTAGCCAGTTGTCTGCCGGCTCCATCCAATTCTCCTGGACCAGACGGTCCTTCGGATATGTGTCCATTCTGGAATGGAAACTTTTATTCAGTCTTTGAAGAAAAACTGTAGATTTTCGAAGTTCAGAAACATTTTCGAAAATCGACCGCAATTTGAATGTCGGGCGGTTACAAGCGGCAAAATATCTCGTTTTTCCACTTTCTCGAGGAAAATTTCAAGCAGAATTCAATACTCATATGTCAGGAGAGAAAAATGAATGGAAATAACTGAGAAACAGGAAATTTGAGTGTTTGTCCAGAGATTTCTCTCAAGACCGTCAAATCTAGTACTTTTTGATAATGCGAAGAAATAGGGTGTTCTAACAGGATTCAGTAATTTCCAAGGGATTTGGTGAATAAAATCAAGGTATCTCGTAAAACAAGCAAATTTATACTAGGAAAACTAACGAAGCAAAATAATTATACGAATTTTATTTCAAGCAATCTTTTTGTCTCAAAGGACAGACGAATAAAACGTATACTACATGAATAGAGGGACTAGGTTGATTAAAGAAGGTGAGAGAAAGCTATATGTTACAATCTGAGGATCGGGCTGAAACCAGCGGGGCTTTTAGCAGCTAAATGAAATGGATTGGCACGAAAGTGAAGTAGAAATGCACGTGGAAGAATCTCGCAGGGAAAAAGGGCCTTAGCACTCGGCAATTGTCGATTCTGTAGCCGAATAGGAGCCAGTCTGAGCCTCGTGGATCTTTTTCATCAATTTTACGACGTTCATTGTGGGGACTGAACAAAATTTAGCTCGTACATAGAGAAAAAAGCCTACAGTATCCAAGTCCTTGAAGGAAGAGCATCATGCTTTCTGTCACGGCCTCCGGACGGTCATCGAGAACGAGTCCGCACGAGTCGGAGACCTTGATCCAGTCCGATTTCGAGGGATCCAGCTTCGTATTGACATCTACCGTCTCGTTGATAAAAGCGCTTCCACTGCCGACGATTTGAAGGACGGGCACGTCGAGCTGGGGTCCGTTGTGACCGTCACGAGACATGTGTATGGCCGAGCGACTGGAAACTTTGTAAACGAAAAAAAGAAAGCTTACTTTGTGTAAGACTCGATGAAAGCGGCAAGGTTTGTTGGATTGGGCAAGTGCTGGAAGTAGACGCGGTACTGGCGAACAATGTCCGTGTTGCACTCGTCGATGCGGCGTCCGAAATGATGCCACATAAGGTAGTCGACGGTGAATGACGTCATTCCGGATCCACGGAGGTAGCGCATGTTCATCTGGAAGTTTCTTATTCCTCGGATTCTAGAAGTTCAGCCAATCGAGACCAGATGTTCAGTGTTTGTTTTAGGAGATCAGCTGATAGACAAACAGAGCCGCAGTTACTAACACAGAATGTGCGGAAAATCAAAAGAAAATGGGCCTACCTTCTCGTATCCCCATTCGATCCATCCGGCCTGTTGGGCATTGCAGTTTACGAGAATGAGTGCGTCGACGCGTCTTTGATTTAGAAGCTGGAAATGTCATTGTTTGAAGAGGACAAGTGGAAGGCTTACAGCAAACCGAAGAAGGACGTTGGCTCCGACGCCAACACCGAAACAGATCATCGACTTGAGGCTAAAGAAATCGGCGACAGTCTCGACAATCTTGGCCAGTCCTTCCATTGACGGGAAGACGAAGCTAGAGAAAATAAATTAATGACATAATACAGGTTTTGACAGCAAATTTCCTTCAGACCCTCTAGTTATTCATGACTCAGCAATTTCTCCATTTCGAAAGCCGTAACGTTCTCAAACGTGCGGCAGACCGATAAATGAAAAAAAACGTACTCATCGGGAAGGGGCTGGGCATCAACTTCTTGTCCTGGAGCGTTGATATTGTAGACGCAGAACTTTTCCGTGAATTCGGCGATCGAGACGTACTGGAAGAAGTTTTGGAAGTTGCTTTCCGCTGAAAGCAAAAAATTTTCTACGATATGTTGCGAAACTGACAGTCCAAGCCAAGATCGTGGAACGTGACGAGAGGCAGCTTGTTACGATCGCCGTAGATCGTCACCTTCACGTTTCCAAAGGCTGTGCTGACTTTTTCCTGAAAATATAGCAATTCTTCAAATATCCTTTTCTTTTGTGGCGAATATCACTGTTATAAAGACTTAGGAGCCCTCGAATAGAATAGTGTGTAAAAAAACGGGAAACGGACCTCGGACATATTTGTAGAGGCCGATTCCACCAGCGGCTGCATCTCGCGCGTGAACGAGTGCATCTCCATATTGGACATCCTAAAATGTTCAAATTTATATTCGGAGAGAATGGAAAACGAGAGCAAAAGAATGAGAATGACTGACAAATCAAGCAGCTGATTGGCGAGAACAGAAATGAGAAAATACGTAAGAGTGCGTCAGAGCCGTTTTCGAAATCTATCATGCCAGGTTTACAGATTTTCAAAGAATTCCGACCAAGAAAACGTGCTGTGAAGTTAGCAAAATACTTCCAACGGAAGCGCTTGATGAAACACATGAAAGTGCTTTTGTAGGTATCGTTCTAGAGGATCTGTCGATTTCGCTTTTCTCGGAAGCAATGTCGGAAGAAAATAAGCAAGCAACAACGCATATCAACTTTTCGTAGAAAAAGAAGGTCTTTCCATACTTTCTCAGCATGAAATTCCTGGACAGCCTTTCGCAACTTGTGACAATCGATTCCTCGGTAATTTTCTTCCCTTTTGCTATGAAATTCATAGCAAAAAAGATGAGAAAATCGAGGGAAAGAAAACGACGAAACACTTTTAGGAACGGAGCCGTTCAGCTGAACGGATCAGTCGACGGGACCCAAAGGTACTCCAGTCTTTAAACTTTCTGTCTGATTTGATCTTCATGGTGTTGATTCCTCTCTAGAAACAGGAGCTTTTCATTACAACCATTTATTACAAAACAAAAGAAACCCCGGATAAAGTGATACAGAAAATTGTCGTCCTATTCCTTCTTCTTCATCTTCTCCAGAGCAGCAATTCTCTCGACGATGGGCGGATGAGAGTGATTGAACATGGAGTAGAGATGGTCATCAATTGGCAACGAGAGATTGTCCTTACTGAGCTTGGTCAAGGCGGTACAAAGTTGAGGAGCATAGCCGAGCTCGGCAGCAAAGGCATCAGCTCCAAACTCGCAGCGACGCGAATGAATAGACATCAGGAAGCCGGTCAGCTGAGTTCAGAGAATTTTTTGATAAAAATGAAAAGGTTACCTGGTTGTAGAGAGCCATGACGTACTGGAAGACGAGCAGAAGACCGACGATTGTGGGAGTCGAGTCGAAGCCGAAAGCCACATAGAGAGCCTTCCACTTGTAAAAGTAGCCAAAGACGGCAAACATAAAGAGCATGTTGACTTCAGTGATGACCAGATTGACCAAGGTGTGACTGAGAGCCCAATGCCCGAGCTCATGACCAAGCACAGCTACAACTTCGGGATTGGACATTCCGCGGGCCTGAAATGGGAGGAGAATGACTGTTTGGTTGAGAATAGAATTACTAACTAACGTTCTATTTATCGACATAGTGAGTCGGTCTAGCATTTGGGTCTGGTTCAGTATCAGATCAGTCAAGTTTCCGAAAACTGAAACTGACTCCGAAGACAGTTTCAAGGCGGTTTAAAGACTAGTTTTCAATATTCAATCCGCTTTGAAACTGGCTTACAGACATACAGAACCATATTCAGTCTGTACCGTGAAGTATCTGTCGGTCAGCTACGACGCTATAGGGGACAATCTACACTTGGAACTCTGTTCTAGAACTGATTCGAAAGTCTCTATTGTTCAAAAGCACAGAGCCACTAACTACTGATGGCAATCTAGACTAGTATTTGTACTTTACCTTGATGTATTCTGGATCCTGAAACAGTAAGATTGTTCGGCAAAGGACACAGGGAGTGGATAGAAACAGGACAGGACTAACATTCGACCAACTGTGGTCTGAACTATTCAATACAATCTACAGTAACTGAACAAGGAAACTAGCGACACAGGAAGAACAAGAGACGTTACCCTCACCTTATCCTTCTCGTCCATCTCTTCTGGCTTCTCTCCCTCCTTGGCACATTCCATCATGACCTTTTCCTTCTCCTCTCCGCTCAACAGAGTGTCATAAAGCACGATTCTTTTGTTCTTCCAGAATCCATACATGTAGGCATTGCTGTGAGCCGAACGTTTCGATCCGTGAACGACGTAGAGCTTCGTGAGAGGGTAGTGCAGAGAAGCAGCCAGCTTCTCAATCGCAGTCTTCAGTTCTCCGTCGGGCTAAAAGAAAGAGATGGGTTTCGACCAAAAGGAAACTTACCAGAGGAATGTACTTGTCGAAGAGCGGAGCAATGAAGGCCGGATAGACGGTCAGGAGAATGAAGATGACGACGGAGACGAAAGCCCAGACGTAGACGAAAAAGTAGGGACCGCCATTGTCGACAATCCACTCGAGAACGAGGATGATGGGAGCTGTGATGGCGAAGCTGACCAGCAGTTTCTTGGCCTGAATGATTTGAGATAAATACTGTTAGAATTCTCCTCTTCTCGGCCTGAAGACGACATTTTCTAACTTTTTGTTGTTCTGCAAAGTTGTAGCCCTTGATTTGTTCTATAACTTTGTAGAACATCAAAAAACTTGAGAATGCCGTCTTCAACCAGAAACAGTTTGGACAAGTAACCTTCCAATAAAAATGTACTGACCTGATCCCAGAGATAGAATCCAACAGTCTGCTTGTTGAATCCGTGCTGTTCTTCAATGATGAACGTGTCGTACATGTCCCACGGCATTCCCAAAAGCGTATGAACGACCGTGTTCAGCAGGACGAAGACGATAGCCTGTCCCGGAAAAGCCGCCGAGAAGTTCCAAAGCCAGGGCATGAAACCGCTGGTGAGAATGACAGTCGTGAGCAGCTGGTCAAAGACGTCGTTGGCGAAACCAAAGACATGCTTGTCCAGCTTGTAGGACCTCGCCTTGTCGTATTCCTCTTCCGTAATGATGTCCTTGACCTTGTCCGGTCGCTTCACATTCTGCTTGTGGACGAGGTACTGCCGGTAGTCGAGGTAGATCTCCCAGAGGAAGATGGACCAATTGACGGCCAGAAGAGTCTTAAACAGACAGGACGGCTCAAACATCTCTCTGTAAATTTATTGTGGTTTTAAGACAAACAAGAAGAGAAATCGATAAGAAAGCGCTAGAAACTTACATTTTTGCGTGAGAACACAATTCAAAATAACTATTTCTGGGAAGCTAAAGCGTACTTTTTTTAAACTTTTCTGATTTCTAAAAGGAAGCAATAAAAAGCTTAAAAGTGACAGAAACGCTTAAAAGAAAGTGTTCTTTTGATAAGGTGGTGAGTCAAGGGAATGCTAGCTGCGATTTCTTCAGCACGCTATGAATACGGACGGTCATAACTAAGTAACAATAGATGAAGAATAGTATCGAGAAAATATCGAAATTTATAAAAATTAAAAAAAGGGAGAAGAAAATCTTCATTTGATGAGATAAGGCACTTTGAGAGGTAAGCACTGGGGGAGTATCAGATCACAGATTCTCTTTGGGAGATTGACGAGAAGGTAAAGCTCAATAGGAAACATGACTAGACGGGAGAGGACGGTGAAGAGAGACCATTTGAACTGGCGTAAACGGTGTCCACGTCGACCTGAAAGAGGCGTGTCAACAACAATTTTAAGAGTAAATAGAGATAAGAGAAAAGGACTGTATAGTGGGGACTTTCAACCACAACCCTCAATTTTGAGAGAGGATGCTCTATAGAGAACGAGAGGGTAAATTAGCTATTTTACAAAATTTGTGTAGCCTCCCAGGACTCAATAGATGTAAAATTTTACGATGAATCCAATGGAACAGGTCTCGAGTCTTTAAAACGCTTCTGGAGCAAGTTTTTTATTGCAAGTGTCATAACTGCAGTAAACCAGTTGTCAAGCGGATATTTTGTGTATTTTTCGTCACGCGAATTTGCGTAAATACTTATTAAAAACAAATTTGAATAAATCTCGTACGCTATTTCACGTCACAGGACAAACTTACATGAACATTTGCGAAGGCATCTTGCAGAAGAAGATCAGCCGTCTTCCGTTCGTCCGGATCAAAACTGAAGCAGGTATCTAGAAAGTTCTTCAGGATTCCTGGCGGCTGGCCGGGATAGAGTGGCTTCTCTCCAGTACAGACTTTCATGGTGATCTGAAAGCTGTTATGCTCTGGCCAAGGCAGTCGACCGGTGACCTGAAAGAGTCAGTCATGTACTGATAGGAACCTATACCATGTGAAGGACGACACAGCCAAGACTCCAAATATCCACAGCTCTACCATAGCCTCTGAACCGTCCATCCTCCATCTTCCCGCCATAAGTTTGTACTTCCGGAGCCTGAATACAGTATACACTGAGCTGGTCAATACTCATACCATGTACTGAGGTGTCCCGGCATACTCTGCCAACTCTCCTCTTACAGTATCCTGTTCCCGAAGTCTCACAGAGCAACCAAAGTCTCCAAGCTTCAGTCGACTTCTGAGGTCGAGGAAAATGTTGGCCGGTTTGATATCACGATGAACAATCTGCATCTTGTGAATGTAGGCAATAGCCTTGAGGAGAGAGTTGGTGTACATTCTGACCAGCGTCATGTCCATGACTTCTCGACAGATTCGCTCCAATGTTCCTTCTGCACAGTATTCCATCAGGATGTAGATGTCCTCCTGGAACAGAATTTTGGGATCAGAGAGGGGAAGCAAAGGAATCTGCCCTGTCGTTCTGTACGTATAGTCTATTCAGAGCAATAGTTAACTAGCGGGTTACTGTAGATTTGTTCGTGTCGGGACCACACAGTTCTTTAAATTTGTGGAATCTACAGTAACCTGCCAGTTAACTTTTCTTCTAAACCACCAAGAAAAGTAAAAACAAACCTGAACCACCTGGAAGCCATGATATTTGACCAGATTCTCGTGCTTCAAAGTCGAGAAGATTTCAATCTCCCGCTCAATGATAGGAAGAACCTTCTTCTCCACTTGCAGTTTCTTGACAGCGATCACGCATTTGTCATCACAGTTGAGAGCCTTGTAAACGTCGGCAAATGTTCCGCTGCCTAAAACTCTACTTCTGCTTAATATGTCACAATTCCTACCAATCTTCTCAAGCCTCATCCACTTAAAAGGGGCCTTTCTCGCCGGATCCATATTGGCCGAGAGATCAAATTTGTTCCCTCTCGTCGTCTCGATGACCTTTCCCATGTGAAAGACGGCTCGCGTTCGTTTAGCCGAAATCTCGTCAATCTTTTGAGCGGCTTCCTTCAGTCGTGCTCTTCTGTCTTGACTGAATGGCTGTTTCATAGTTTTTGCGACGAAAGAACTAGTCCGGGCATTCCGACGTCCAACCTGAGCTGCTTGCTCTCCTTCGGCAATTATCATGCCGCGGCATTCTTCGACCTTCTTGACGAATCTCTGAAAAGAAAGAAGTGAGTTCCACTATCTGAGGATTACGGTAAAAGGAACACAGACAACTAGATAAAATCTTACAGTGACAGTCTCATCATCAAGCATCCGAGTCCATTTGGGATCAGCTATGTAGGCAATGTAGTTGAAGACGAGATTTGCCCAAACCGGGAGATGAGGCACAGGACGAGAACGCATCATCTTGACCAGATCGTACCATCTGGAATCGAAAAGTTTGGACTATTAAATGATTATGTACCTTTCCACAATCTCCACCGATCTGCCCATCAGCTCCATACCAAAAACGTTTTTGTGCGAATCGCTGACGATCCTCAGAATGTCCCTATGGACTTCAAAGATGAGATCAAAAGCCTGTTGAATCGTCGAGCAGATGGTCTCCTTGTACTTTTTGCTCTCAGTCTCGTGCTCGTAGACGTAGGAAATCTTTTGGATTTCTTCCCAGAGTCTGCCGCACTGCTCGACAATGTTTCTCTGTAAATTTTCAAATTTTCGCTTTCCAAAACACTCCCACTGTAAGTTCCTCCAAATGTTCTGCCACATTGTCATTGGAAGACGTAGCTGCCAGTTCCCTTTCCATGATTGAGGATGAGGAGGAGAAGAAGTGATTCTGGGTGTCAAAGTCCCCTACGGCGAAAATGTAATCGGTCTGAATATAACCTTTAAAAATTTTTCCCTTGACTTACTCTAATGTATCGGAAGCTCATGATTGCCTCGTCGTCGATATTCACTCTGATTTCTTTCCCTTCCCATTTCTCTCTGAAAAAATCCTTTCGACAACAGAAAAGAAGCCATTTTGAATTCAGTGCGCACCAACATACAGTTACCGTAGTCTTCATTGCCCATCTTGGATGTTTTATGAGTTGGTGCGCAATAAACAATCTCTGATACTCTGCCTACCGTAAGTCTGGAAAGGGTAGAACTAGCAGATTTCCCAGTCCTTCCATCCTTTTGCAGTCACACAGACTCTTGACCAGCTTCTCGGCATTTTCCACGTGACCCAGCTCGACACAGATCGCCACATTGAGTCCGAGAAGACGGTGGTCGTCCAGGTCACCAAATCGGATCTGAACTTTTTCTAATGATTCTATATAGAGGAACCTACCAGAGCATGGGTTCCTCTCAGATTTTTAGCCAAAAAGGCCGAGCTGAAGTAATTTGCGACACGAAAAGCCGCAGAATTGTTCAGATCCTTCAACATGGTGTCCCGAACCAGTGTAAAGATTCTCTTCATCCGTTCCTTGGCATTTCTGATGGTTCTGGCATGTTCTCTGCAAGCTGACAGCACCGAATTACGGACGTGATGAAGTCGGTCATCCTCTCTTTCGTACTCATCGAGATTTATATCCGACGTCGAGTGTTCTTCTGCAATGTTCTCGGCATTCCGCTCCCAGTACTCGATGATCAGACGGTCTATCAGAAGATGAACTAGGGAAGAGTATGTGGCTGTGAGCTTGACTATTCCCGAAGGAATGGAGCAGGCATATCGACAGGCTGCCTCCCATTCCCTGGCCAAGTCATCAAAGAGACGGATGGTATCGCCGGCTGAGACGACAGACTCCGTCCAACGAAAAACGTAGTCCAGATATTTCTACAGTAACCTTATCTTCTGTATAGAGACAAGAACTCACGCCGAAGACGTCCTTCAAGCACTCATCAAATTCTGCTGAATAGTTGGTTCCGCCAAGTCCCATTCCATGCATAACGGCTAAATAATGGATCTTTACACTGAAAGACTGTGATCAGGAAGGCAGAAAAGAGCTCAAACCCGATAGCTTCGCCTAGACAATCTCTCGAATCTTCGATGATTGCTGCCAGCGTTAGACTGTCCACAATTTCGTCGGCTCCCACAAAGTTGGATCTGAAAACTTTCATTCATTCCAGTTAATGCTTGCGGCGTATGCAACTCTGGGCCTTTGGAAAGAAATCCCAGTTTTCTGCTCAAAAATACATTTTCCAGCTTTGTGATGTTCACCTAATAGAGAGCCACTCCTGAATAAGCTCCTGTCTGACCCCAAGAATGAACTGGAAGATGGGCAAAAAGGATGGAAGTTCCATTTGGACAAACTCGGTGTGATTGCACCCATAGAAAATACATGACGTTCCGTAAGAGTCGAATCGCTCTTTCTGGAACAAAACAGTAGGAAATGAAGAAAAAGACACTCGCCTGTTTGTCAGACATGGGAACCTGAGGCTTGAAGCCGCTGGCAGCTTGAGCATATGTTGCCGCTTTCTTCCCAAGCAAGAGAGCAGCCTTGACTATTGACGTCTCACAGGCATCCCAGACTCGAACGAGGACCTTTTTCATCGCCTTCAGATTCCGATTTTTTCCGACGTATTCCTTGAACACGGGACGGGCATCTTTCAGCGAAATGGAGACCTGAGACGGTCCCATGGGTCGCGGCCAGACTTTTGTAGCTTCTGGGAGATGGTCGACTTCGAAAATGTCGCCTAGCTGAAGAGACTCTTAGAATGGAATTGTACCGGGTTTTGAGGGACAACCGTAATACATGCGGAGTGGGACCTGAGTTTTTCAAAATCCTATCCAGGAGTACAACTTTTTCACACCCGCAATTCCTCGCGCGGCGCCGCCTATGACCCTCTGCCAATTTTTCGCACCCAAGTGTCCGTCATTCGGATGGTTGGAGGCTATATTAAATTTCCATAAAGAATGGGTTCTCAGTCGTGACTGCCATAAACACTAATTACTGGTGTCTCGTCACGATAAATTTAGGATAGTGTTTTTTTTTACTGAACATACCAATTTGATCTTATAGAACAGATCGTCCACCGTATTTAGCCAGGCTGTCATCACATCGATTCTTTCGACTAGACGATGCATGAAGTTGCAGTCCTTCCTGTCAAGAACTCACTTTTTTGTCTGAAAATAACTCACATCTTGGCGATATAGTCCATCATGGCTTTTCGAGTAGGAAAGAGGGATTGGTAGTAGTCCAGACGTTCGCTGAGAGTGTGGACTGAAAGCTGGTATAGAATAGACTCTTTAAAGCGAGTGTGCAGCTACTGGGAACGTGGGCACTAAGTTGGTGCGCACAATTAAAATAAAATGGCGCTAAACGCAAGAAAAGCTGTCAAATTTGGATTTTTACCGATTTTTCGACGATTTCGGCTGCATTTATGTTGTTTCTTGTAAATCGATGTCAAGAAAGGTCATTTGAACTGAAATTAATGAAAAAGTGCAAAAGAAATGGACGGTAAAGCCGACTTTCTACGTTGTTTCCCAGAAAGTGTATTTTTGATGGCCTATTTGCTTTCTTTCGATAGTTTTTTGTACGTTTTCGATTAGCTGTGCTCACATGGACAGCTTATAAGTGAAAACACTCGAGAAAACATATAAACTTCTGCCAAAAACGTTGTTTGCGTTGTTTTTGGAATTAAATCGTTTTGAATTCCCGCAGCAACATACAGTAGAATCGCCCCGCCAAATTTCGTAGCTGCACCCTCGCTTTAACTCACCCTGATCTCTGACCTGACCCACATGGGTCATGTATCCAGCTTCTAAGCTCTGTGGAACAGAAGGATACGGCAGCGCCTTGTACTTGTTGATATCCTCGACTATACTCCAATGGCTTTCGCGCTTCTTGAACAGAATCTTGTCCTCATCGAAGGTGGCGTCCTGACAGGCATAGACATTCTTTCCCGCAAAATAGGCCTTCGTATTCAGCCAGAGAACATCTCCTTGCTTGTGTTCTTTTGGTTTATTGCCAATGGTACAGGTAAAAGTCTTTTCTATCCTTCCTTTGCATTCCTTCTGGCAAAGAACCAAGCGATTTTTGTTCTTCGAAGCCGTCACGAAGGTGTTCATGCTCTCGTAGAAGGAGTTTCTAAAGCTTACATTGTTCAGAATCAAGGGCTAGTAAACCTGATGGCCTCGCCTTCCTCTGGCTCCTGAGCCATCAGAAACAGATTGTTGCTCTCGACAGACAATCTGCCACTGTCGGTTGATGTTGAGCTCGACTCTCGCTCGATTCCCGGGATGCATTGAAAAGCTGACTGCGACGTGACCGGGGAGAGAGCATTGCTCTGGAACTTTTCTTTGGTCTAATTTTACTCGAAGAGACTGCCCGAATCAAAGTGAACAGCCGGTGTACAACTTTTTCACACCCGTAATTCCTCGCGCGGAGCCGCCTATGACCCATTTTTCGCATCAACATGCCCGTAATTGGAATGAGCGAAATTGTGGTAATTTTTAAATTGAAAATTATGGTGAATGAATTAATCCTTTTTGGACGAGTCAAAACAACCGTTTTGATTAGCAGTTAAAAAGACTTTTCCCTTATTTCCTATAGACTTACCGAATGATCATAAGACTGATCCGTTTCCTCACCGTCCTCATCTCCATCTTCAAAGTACTGACTGTCTCTATTGAAACTTTTTCGTCTGTGTACTAAAAAGAAGCATTTTAAACGAAAAGATCCGTTAAACCTCTGTGAATGATCGGTTTCCCGAGACTCAGTCTCCCTCTGTATGCTTTTTGTGAGACTTTGTGTCTGATGGTAGAGTCTTTTGAACTGGAAATAAGTTCTGTGGCAAATAAGCTCAAACTTACGTTTTCCGTTTAATTTCCTGACTGAAACTGGAATCCAAGTCCAAATTTTCAATTTCTGAAAGACTCGAACAGCGTTTGTTCAGTCCTTTATACTTGTATCGGATCATCTAAAGGTTTTTCTATTCCGAGGTCGGGAGAGTTTTGTAAGGTAAAAGACTTCCGAAAAACGGCTAAGAACAATAGATAGCTACAAATTATCCATCTTTATTCTGACAAACCCGTAAAAATCAATAAATATTTACAAAAAAAGAGTTATTCTTTGTCCTCTACCAAAAGCGCCAGTTTGCTGGGATGGATCAGGATCGGATCCGGACATCTTTTGAGAGCAGAGGACAGGGATTGATCGACCATGGAGTTGACTATGACCTCATCCGCCACCAGAGGAGAGAAACAGCGTTGCAGATAGCAGCAATCGACCTAGGAGGTTCTAGTTTTGCTGGGAGTAGACCTACTTGTATCTGTTCCACAGCCATTCTGTTGTAAGTCTGCAATCGAATTCCCTCAGTAAACGATTTCAGTAGGACTTTTATCACGGCGGTCACGATGGAGGCCTTGTTGAACTGAAACTTTCACGTTCTATGTTTTTTTTCTAAAACTTGCATGAATCTGTTGATGAAAATCGATTCTGTCATTCCAGAGAGAGTCTCTGGGAGCGTCGGCCGGCCTTCTTGGACGGTTCTCCTTCCTCTGATCGGATCCCATTAGCTGCGCCAGAAGACGGTCACAGTCTCCGATTTCTTCCACAGCACGGCGAACAGCGGCTCTGAATATATTACCGTAAAAGCTCTAATTGAAGCACCCTGTACGCACTTTTTTCGGGTTGATAAAAATTTTTCCCAACTTTCCGACTATTTTTCCCATATAGATAGGCCTCTCAGCTACCAAAGAAAAATAAAATATAATTTGAAAAATTATGTCTTCACCCCGAAAAAAAGCGTACGTAATTGCGTATAGGGGTGCTTCTATTAGAAGAAGTACAGTAATCCAAATATTAGGACAATGACTTACCGTACTCCAGTAGGTGAAGCGGTAGGCTGTGCCAGGGCTTCGCATCCCTTGATCAGACTCTCTCCCAGCTGCATGCCTCTCTGCTGGACAAAGGACCGTAGAAGGATGTGTGCAGAGGTTTTGAGTAGAGAGAGAACAGCGTTGGAATTGGTCAGCATGACCGTCTTCTCATCCTTTGTCAACGAGAGCTGTTCTCGGCAGAGATGAATGAGGTAACTAGACGATTTGGTAGCGATATTGTTCAGAGTGACGGCGAACATAAGCAGGAGCCAGGGATTGTTGCACTTCGCTTGTCCTTCGGCAATTCCTAAAAAGTTTAATGAGTTTTTTTTAAAGTTTTGTTGCCTCCCATAAGGGAGATTAATCCAAAAACTTAAGGGCACCGCAAGATAAAAATGCATCACTTTTTAGATTACGTCTAGTTCAAAATGGTCTGTTCAAAATATAGAGAGCATAATTTGAATTGGCCCGCGCTTCTTTCATAGAACTTTTTTCAAATCAAATTGGCGGGAATATAACTGCGTATACAGCATGTAAATGTTGGATATTCAGCCAACCAAAAAGCGCGGGCCAATTCAAATAATGCTCTCTATTTTTTGAGAATAAGATATAGAGGTTTGGACCGGCAACCCAAATAAAATGAATGAAGAGCTTACCAAACGACTCCAAATAGCCAGCCAGATCACTGAACGCCTTGACCAGCAACATTTCATGGACATCGTGAGCGAAAACTAGTTGGAATTCGCCTTGAGCCACATTGGCAAAGGTCACGTCACTGGCGATGAACATGAGCAGGTTTGCCATTGCTGTCTGAATCATATTTTTTTCTATTTTCCAAGAGCCTACTCACTTTGACATGTACAGTGAAGGCTTGCTCAATTTTGGTCGAGAGCAGACACAAGTCTTGACTGGTCTCGTTTATCAGAAGCTGTCTGGCTTCCTGACAGACTGTCCTCATTTCTTCGCTGATTTTTCGGCAAGAAATGTCAATCTCGTGACGAGAGACCCTCTTGATCAAGGATAACAGAATGGGAAAACAGTCGAGTCCTAAAGAAGAGAGTACGAAGAAAAATGTAAAAGAGTACCTGGAACTACATGTTTGCAAGTGGACATTTTTCTAAAGTACCGGTCCAGGGCTCTGACCACAATGGAGCAGTCTTTGGGGTCGGAAGAAGAAAGAAACTTTCCAGAAACAATCGAATGGAACTCTTGGAGCTGGATCTAAATTCACTCTTCTTATGAGACTCTCAGTTTCTTTACCTGAAGGATACTGATCAAGACCTCGTTCTGACTGGGGAAGAGTCTCAAATGCATGGTGGCGAAGAGAGTAAGGTTCGGGATGAATGAACCACAGCCTCTGAAACTGTGTTTTCCAGAGAGTTAAGGGTACTTTGGTAATACACGGAATAACTTTGCCAAAAGCCATTTTCCTTTCATTTTTCACATTTTTAAGCGTGCTAAATGAATTCAGCGTGTAAAACAACCCCCTTGATGTGGAAATTGGCCAAAAATAGCCAGAAATGGAAGACAAATGTATGAGGACGGCTTATAAAGAGCAAGCGCCGGCTTCATGATCTTTTCGACTAGTTTTCGCATTCTGGTGGTTGCTTTACACGCTGAATTCGATAAACTTGGTTATAAACGGGAAAAATAGAAGGAAAATGGTGAAAAACGCGAGTGTAGGATTGTTTGAACGAAGGGAGGCGCCTACTGCAGTACTACCAACCGATCCCTTTTGATCCCTTCCCCAGTCAACCGATCTCTTCTGATCCCATCTGGTTCCTTTCCTAGTCAACCGAGCCCTACTGATCGGTTCTCATCCCCTCCTAAAGAACCGATACGAATCCTCCTATTTTTCTAGCCATCCGGTCCCTCTCTGATCTTATACAGCTCAACCGGTCCCTTCTTATCCCCTAGCGGTTACCCTGACTCTATTTCCTACTCAAAACAATTTAGCAAAAATATTTGGCGAGGGCAGGAGTCGAACCCGGATCGTCTGGGTGAAGACGGCGACTCTTAACAATACACCAAAATTTGAGGTCCCGGAGAAACAAACAAACACACAGAGTCCACGACAGACACATTGCGCTTTAGTAGTAGAGAGATTGCATTTGCTCAATTTCTTCAAACAATAAAGGTATTCCGTGTATTGCCAAAGTCTGAAACTGTATTTTCTAGAAAATAAAGATTTGTTCCCGAAGGCTATTTTACTCCGTATCTTGGCTGAGTATCTAATCTGTTATAACTGCCAAATGATCTCGTCACGAACTCTTTTAAAGGATTGTCAACTCTTGAACAGACTCACTTGTCCACCAGATCCAGTACATCTGTCGCTCCTTGACTGACCAGACTCAGATCTTTTGCCAGCGTATTCTTTATCGTTTCCAGAACTTGCTTTTCCAGCTAAACTTCACCGTTCCTTCAAAAGTTCACAAAGCCCGCTACCTCTTTTTCAGGGATGCCTAGTTTTGTTAGAAGGACCACTGTCTCTTCGATAAGCTCGACGTCTTCAGAGTCTTTGATTTGTTGAGACAGCTCCTGGATGGCAGTATTTTTCAAGACATCAACTTTGCTGATAATCTCGGCCACATTTTCCACGTCGGCATACTTTGTCAAGGCCGTTTTAGCCAGGAGGTAGACTCTGGCAAAGTCGGAATACTTTCTCTCGTCCAAGTAGCCCTAAAACTAGAGTTTTAAGTCAGAACTTTAGCTGGTGAAGATATTATAATCCCACCTTTAAAATGTTCGACAAATCGAAGATAAACTTCAGACTAGAAACGAGCTTGTATGAAGTACCAAGCTGAGCCAAGTCTGGTCTCTGTTCGCCCAAGACCCCTCCAAGTTTCTTGATCAGTCCAGAAATGTTTTCCATGCTGCCTTTGATTCCTTCCATTTCCTGAAATTGGTCTCTGTTTTTTTGGCGTCTTTGAACTAAAAAAATGCTACAGGAACCCAAAGTTTCCTTACCCGCGAGACACTTCTGTAGGCATTTGGGTCGACGAACTGAGTAAAATTCAAAAATTATCCTGCTAAAATGACTGTTAGGTATCACCAATATGGTCCCACAGGGTAGGGAACTTTGGGTTACTGTATTTTTATACAGTCTGTTCATCATCCGTACCTTATCCAGTCCAGTGAACTCTTCCTGAATCCTCCTGACAGTATTGTTAGCAGTCAGAAACTTGTTATAGTTCTCATAGACGAGCTGATGGACGTCCGAGTCGAGTCTTCTTACCTAAAAGCAGAAATTTGAAGGGAATACAAAAAAAAGATACAGCCGTGACCATGACCTCTTCCTCTTTCAGCAGCTGATCAAGAGACTGCTCCTTCAGTCTCATGCTCATGTAGGCGTCGACGTCAAAGTCTTTGGAGGAAACGTCCAGAACTGATGGAAGGTTTGAAGAGCCATCGCTCATCATAAGATAACTGATTAAAAAGAAAGTTTAATTACTTAAGGAAGTGAAATAAACGCATCGTTTTTAGTCATTTCAAAGTAGGTAAAAAGTTGGACAAATTTTTGACCAGAAAGCCATGAAAACCAGCTATGTTTGCTATAAAAGATGTGCCAAAAAGAGCTATATTGACTAGGCGTTCCATTGAAAATGTTTTATTAACAAAACGCGCTCCGGCTCCAATCAACGCTGGCCTCTCCGCCAGCTCACGTGCTCTTTCCCCTGCATACCGTAGGCGCCAAAACGCGCGAAAGTAAATTATGAAAAAAGGATTTTTCTGGCGAAGGCACTCGACTTATTCTTCTCATTTTCTGACTTTTGTTAAACGGCTTGCTTTTAAGAGTATGTTAACACTGGAGACTGCGAAGCAGGAGTCTAGTCTGGAGACAGAGACGGTGGAACTGGAAGAGAATGGAGGAAACGAAGAAAATGAGGAGGTGAGCTAAATCTTTCAGTCTCTTTAAGCATTTTTATTCTTTCAGATTTTCCAAGTCGAATCACCAGAAGGCGAAGAAAACTCTAACGAGAAAATTGTCGTCTTGCCAGATGAGGAAGAGTTTGATGATGTTTTGAGGGTTCGTAACTGCTTTGTAACTAAACTTTAGACTCTTTTTAGAATGGTCCTCCGAGCACAGAATTTGCGGAATTTTTCAAAAGTATTCCTACAGATGAGACCAATGAGAATGCAATGGAGTACCTCTGCAATTTTGCCTGGTCACAGTACACGGATGCAGGAAGGCAGGTCGATATGGAGGTGAGTCGACCATACTATACTTTCAACTTGGAAATTTCATTATAACCAAAGTCTCTCCAGCTTTGCAATGTTTTGCCACAATTACGCTAAAATTGATTAAACTGTTGACTTCAGGGTGAAGCCAAAGCCTGGATGGCCTGCTCCATCTTCCTCTCCATGATCAAAAAGAAACTCAGTCCCGTCTCGACTCACGTCTTCACTATTCGGAACCTTCAGATTTCTTCAGGAGTCAGGTATTGCCTCTCTCCCAAACTCTTAGCCTCTCTCATTCCAGTATAATCGAACTCTTCGACAAGCTCGAACGGTATACAGAGACTGTCTCCAATTCCAAGAAAATCAAGGAACAGATTCAAAAAGTTCAAGGATCTCTGGCTGTCGCTGCCGTAGTCTATAAGAAGCTTCTTCCAATCTACCGAGGCATATTTTTGGAAATGGATGAGACTTCCTCAGCTGCAGCTATCAGCTCTTACGATCTCCTCAAAAGCATTTGGACTATGTTTTGTCTTCTAAAGAGTAAGTGTCTTGTCTTGACAGCGAACCGATTCCAGAGCATCTCAAGCAAGAAGATCTTCTTAACAGTTATAATCTTCTTCTCTGTGTCATCGAGTTGGTATACGAGTGGATTTGTAAGCAAGAACTGGACAAACTGGTCAATTCCGAATTCAGTAAGTATTCAGTTTTCAAGCTTTTGTCTAGAAACAGTCCAACAATGAGAAACCTTCAGGCGAAAAGTTCCTCTCCAGCGACTGCAGCATCCTCGAATTTCTCTGCCGAACATTTGGTGGGGCTGTCCTGGATGCCAAGCATTTCAAGCAGCACATCTTCAACGAGATGGTCGTTTCTGTTCTGAACTTTGAAGGCAGTGGCTTCTTCGGAAATCAGACCTCTTTTGTGTAAGATCTGAGAGGAACAAAATATATTTCGGTTCAGTAAAAAGTGGGAGTCGGACTATGAGGATCTGCTGCGGAAAAGAGCAGAACTGGACGAGAGAATGTTTCTTCCGACTGAAAAAGATTTTGGTCAAGTCTTTGATGAAAATTTTGATGGTAAACTTTTCTTTTTTTTTGTATTTTTCTCTTATTTAGGCTCAGCCGTTGAACTTCTTCGCCGCGGTCCCGACGACACCAAATTCGCTGACGTGGAGCTCCTGCTCCGAATGTCCACCCAGAATTGTCTCGAGAAGCTAATGGACAACAAAAAGAACGGCCCGAATGCTTCGAAGTCGTACATTTTGTCGTCGGACAATCTTTTTCCGACGACGCCATTGACGACAAATGGACAGAATACTACTAAACTGATTGCTCTGGTTCCTGAAGGCTACAACGTGGCCGGATCTCAACTGGAAGTGATCTGTGAGGAGATGAAAGAGTCTCCGCTGCCTATCATCGCCTCTCACATCGAGTATTTCGCACAATTGTGAGTCTGTTCTGGGAGCTGGGACCTCAAGACTAAATCTAATTTTTCTAGCCCACACTTACATTTTACAGATTTTCGATGTTCTACAAAGTTAGAGAGTTCATCAAATGCTACAACTTTGTAGAACAATGTAAACCTGGAAAATGTAAGCGTGAGCTAGAAAAATTAGATTTCTTCCCACAGTCCCGATGGAGGCAATCTGCGAATTCTCGTAAGAACAGTTCTCGTTCCAGATTCTCCGAAAAGGTAACATCCGAAGCCGAAGAGCAGGGGAAAAATTATGATGCGGAGATTTACAAAAATCTTTCAAAACTGACAGATTTCGTGAAAGATCTCTCTTATACGATCATCGAGAGGATAATGAAGGCGGAGAGGGAGAAACGAACAGATTCGGAGACTGACCTTTGTGTAAGTTTTAAGCACAAAAAAGTGTCTAGTGATGTTTAAGAACGTCTACCAGAAGGAAGAGTTTCTTCAGTCCATCGTCGTCTGTGTTCTGGAACTCGTCCTCTTTTGCTACAACAGCAAGAGAGATTTTCCCTGGAGCATTGATGTAAGAAAATTGCTTTCTAAAAACGTTTTTTCAGCTCCTCAACCTCGAGCCAATCTGCTTCCAAAAGGCTATCCAGCTTGTCGTCCGGGCGCTGCCAGAACTCAGTCGAGAAATGGTCAAGCATCTGAACAAGAAGGAGGAAGAAGTCCTGGAAGAGATTGGCTGGACTGACCAGAGTCCAATCTGGCTGGCTATAAACAAGAATCCGGGTTGTGTACCGTCCTGTGACGTTGCTTGGAAGCAGCCAAAAATGCTGGCTGAAAAGTACTCACCGGTCAAGAGGATGAGGCTAGAAGATGGAAGAGAGTCCCCTGCCAGGCCTGTAGCCAGTAGCATCACTCTGGTACAGTTTGTTGGAAAGGTGGGCAGAGAAAAGACTCCTCGACAGTCTATTTCAGGTCTACTTCCTCGCCTGCGGTCGACTGAACGATCTCTGTGACCGTGTCAAAATTACAGAAATTGGTAAGAGAATGTGCTGGACGCTTCTCGATCACGTCTTGAGAAATGAGACCTCGCTCATGCTGAACAGACACCTGGATCAGAATCTTCTGTGTGTTGTTTATGCCGTCGCCAAGTACATCATGATCCCCTGCACATTCATGGATCTGATAGCCCATTATAGGCATCAACCTCAGGCACAGAGCTACATCTACAGAGAGATCAATGTCGACTCTTCAGCGTAAGTTCTTTTGAAAGCCAAATGAGCGTCTCAAAAACGTTGTGAAATAGTAAAGAATGTCACTACAGTAACCCATTTTTCGCGGTGAGACCAGAATAACACGGAAACTTAGGATACGCAGTCAAGTTTTCCTACGTCACAATTAGCCAAATTAAAGGACTGTGTACCAGTGATGTGCGGAACTTTTGTCTGCAAAAGTGCGTAAAGCGCACGTCATGTCGTTTTTTGTGTGGTTTTCATATATTTTTTCGTGTTTTTATATTTTTCTTCGATAAACACAACCCGAATACATCTGCAAAAAATAAAAACAGAAAAAAATCTGTTGTCTACGCCGAGAAAATGGCGTTGCAAAAAGTGAAAAAGTTCCGCGCGGAATATATGAAAACCACACAAAAAACGACATGACATGCACTTTACGCACTTTTGCAGACAAAAGTTCCGCACATCACTGCTGTGTACTCCTAGTGATCCCGTCCAGGGATGTTCGGATACCGGATTTCCGGATGGCGCCATTTTGAATTTGGCTGCGCACCAACTCGTAATGCATGCAGCCTGCGTATCGACATTTGACTACGGTAGTTGCCGATACGCAGGCCCTATGTATTAGGAGTTGGTGCGCAGCCAATTCAAAACGGCGCCATCCGGAAATCCGGTATCCGAACATCCCTGATCCCGTCACGATTTTGAAATCGCGAAAAAGCGCGGGAGAATAAAAACGGAATTCGTTTTGTCCAACATTTAATTTGCGCGGCAAACTGTGGACGTTTGCATGTTATAAAGGTCTCACCGCGAAGTAAATGGGTTACGGTAATGACCAACTCATACTTTCAGCTTCGGTACATCTCCCAGTGATGACGGTAACTCTCGTGATTCGACTTCAAACCCTCCAATCAAGTTGCGATGCGGTTCGACCATTCCGACCAGTGCTGATAGCTTCACAGGTAGGCTGACTTTTCTTTTTACTCAGTCCGAGTTTTAGGTTCTCCGGGCCCGTCAAACTGTGAAAAAGTCGATCTCATCATTTACTACAACAAAGTTTTCCTTCAAAGAGTCGAAAGTTTTGTGAAGACATTGGAAACAGCTCAGGATAAACTGATTCCAATGCCGAAAACGGCAAGTTTTGGCAGTTTGCCGATGAAGAGGACTATTGGAGAAAGAGTGGGTCTTTTAGAGTTTTCTAGTCAATCCGCAAATTCAGTTCCAAGTCAATGTGACGTCTCTTAACTCGTCTTCGAACAACATTGAGCGCCGCTTCAAATACAATGTGAATCAGAGTCCGAGAAAGGAGCTGCAAGCCATCAATCAGATGGTCAACACTGGCCATTCTTCCTATTTTGAGCACGACTCTCCCGATCAAAAAGTTTATACTACGTCCTTCAGAAGGTGATACTCGCTCCCCATTTTGTTAAAATATTTGTGCCAAACCAAAATTGTGCTCTCTGGCGGGATCCAGAATTCATTTAGGGTAACTTTTATTACTTTGCTTCGTTTGCTTTGAGCTCATAAACTGTGTGATTTTGAACTGTTACTGTGATTAGCTGAAAAGATTTGATAAATCCGGGAATTGGAGATGAAAAAACAACTTGTTACACTTCGCAGTAAGGTAATCAGAATCATGAGTGCCTTGCCATGTACTCCTTGAAAGAGTATTAAAAATTTAAAAAAGCTCTGGAACCGTCTATATTTTTGTTTCCGATCACTTTTGGTCCTTTGACTAAAAATGTTCAGTTCAAAAATTATTGAGGTTCGTAATAGGCTATTCTAAAATATTGGTGGTGTGTAAGTAATATCTCGAAAGAGCATAAAAAAGGCTCAAAATGAGCCCGGTCATAGTCCTGAAACCTTCACAACTTGTATTTCCGAACACTTTTGGTCCTTTAACTGCAACTTTTCCGTTCGAAACTTGCTAAGCTTCGTAGTGAGGTAATCCGAGATTTCGATGGTGGCAGCTATGTACCGCTAGAAAGAGCACGAAAAATGGTTGAAAATGGGCCTGGATACAGCCCTGAAACCGTCAAGGCTTTTGTTTTTGGAGATTTTCCATCAGTTCGCCGAACTTTTCTGTTCAAAACTTCGTAGTGAATGGGATTCCTGTTTTTTTCTCTCATCATCAAAAGCTTTTTGCTCTTGTAAAGGAACGCCTCCAATTCCTGAAAGCGGGAAGACGCTGCTTTTCCCAAAAGCGCTCCTCCTCCTCCTCACATTCATTAATTTTTACTCGTACTCACCACATCCTTCACTCATGGCCGGAGAGAAAACTATGGACTCGTTCGAGTTGACAACATCTACACCCAGAAGACCTCTCGTAACTCACAAGAGCCATGGATCACTGCTGCCTTCTCCGTCCCTCTTGATGGCCAGACAACTGAAAGAAGGTAAGTACCGTATCTTTATGCATCCTATTTTTTGAAGAGCTTCGAAACTTTGACATTAACACGAAAAAGAACGCGAGAAGGAGTGAGGAGATGAAAAATTGGTACCATCAGTGTGGAGACATGAAGTGTAAGTTTCTGTCAAGTCTACTTACTGAACAAATTTTAGATAAACTTGGGCTAGTCACGACTGAAAAAGAACGACTGGTACAGGAACATAATGAGGAGAGGGACCTCTGGAAGCGTCAAGGTGAGGCTTTTTTTATATATAAAGCAAGCCCATATTTTCAGTTTCCGAGCTCCAAACACGTGTGTCTGACCTCGAAGAGGGACTGAAGAGAGAAAGAAGCAGTTCAGTCTCCATAGAACTGACCAATGCCATAACAAAGGGACAAGGTTTGGTGATCGAGAAGCTGAAGAAGGAGAACAAATTTCTTCAAGGTAGTTGTCTATTTTTCGCCTGATAGAACTTTTAGATGCGTTGAACACCAAAATCGAAGAACTGTCCGCTGCTCTTCGTCAAAAATGGGATGTGGAAAAGGTCGCCAGGCAGCTGTTGTTGGAGAAGAGTCAGAAGAAGAGTCAGGACAACGGAGGCAAGAGTCCTGGAAAGAAGAACGGATTGAAATGATAACTGTCAATCTCGATTAAGAAGCAACACGACGCTGTAATGAGTAAACATGATGTACATATTGTGTTCTTGGTTTGAGACATGCTCTAAATATAAATGTGATCTTATACCAGTCACTAACGCTTCTTCGGAACGATTTGAGCTGCCTCTCTATGGTTTTGTTTCTAGCACAGATTCGTTTTCTTGCTTTAACTGCTGCTAGAATTCTCAAGAGGTTATCTTTTGAAAAAACAGATTCCAAAAAGTTATCCGAAGATTAGTTTGAGATGTGTTGCACACGTTTCTAGCAAATTGCATAGACAGAATATCGTCAATGAATGCCAGACCCTGAGGCTAAATTCAGAGCCTTATCAATCTGCTTGTTGATCTGAACCTTCAAGTGGTTGTCTCGACTTCCGTTTGTCCAGACGCCCGTTGCCATCTTTTTCCCAAAGATAGGACGACGACAGTCTTTTTCATGTCTGCTTGAAGATTTCCTATTACTAAGGAACTTGTGGCAATCGCTGTTTTATTATTTCCAGCCGTCGTAGACGGCTTTCGCCATCTGTGCGCTTACGGCGCTCACGTACGTAACTACGGCTGTCCAAGTTTTGATTACCAAACACCATTTCGCTTTAGATAGTTTAGATTCCCCAAGACGCGTACCCCTCAAAAAAATAACTATCTTGTTCGATAAAAGATTAACATAACAAAGCTTGACATGTTACGCTAGTCTCGACAACTGCGGACACCACTACGGACGGACAGATGGACACCATTGCACTTTAGTAAAGAAAGAGTCTTAAAACAATAGTATATCAAAACAATTTCTTTACTCAAAAATCACCTTCTCCGAGTAGCACAGTCTCCGTGACATTCACTGGCGCTAAAGATTTCGATGTACTTTTGCAGATTCGCAGCTACCTGGGATAATTCTTGGCATTACCGTAGCAGCCGTGGTACTTGAACTTGGTGCACTTCTTCTCTTCGACGTTGTAACGCCAACGGATCATTGAAGAAAAGATTCCACAAATTTCTACATTATCCTCGGCCAATATACAGACGCTGGGGATGTTCACCGGACGGTGGTCGGGACTTTTAACTGGAAGAAAGTGTGAAATTTTAAAGACGGAAACTCACGATCCAGAGACTGAAGGTCAGGAATCTGGGCAGTAACACAAAATTCACAGCTTGGTTTGTAGTCATGCACCAGCTCCTTGCAGGCTCCTGTATTGTATTCACATCTCTTGGCGAAGTCTGAACTTTTCTCCTCAACACTTTTCCCAAAGAACCAACCCAGAAGTCATGTGCTCGCAAAAGTACGGATCTCTCGGGTTGCACTTGTTGGTCAGAGACTCCACATAACCTTCGATACCGGCAGCCAGAACAGATGGTAGAGTGAGGAAAATGAGAAGGAAAAAACGCATTCTTTAAGAAGGGGGAATGGAAAAAGGAGACTATATGGCCGAACGGTAGATAGGGGACCGAATACAGACTCTTGATAATGAGGCAGTCTGACGGTATTATATTTAAAAAATTTATTTACTTTTTTTTACTTCCAGTCGATTCAGCATTCAGCTTCTATCCCTTCTCCCATATCCATTAGTCTAGGAATCTGCCTAGAACTTCTAGGTATCATCTCAACATCTTCCTCTGGGCTACCACAAGTTTTTCACATTCTCGTCTTCAAGTTTCTCCAGCATTTAGAGTATTTAGAGCCGGTTGACTACTGGCTTTAGATACTTTTCTCTGGTGACACATCCTTTCTGGTCAAGAGTGGAAAGAATTGATTTCTCCTAGTAATCTTGAGACTAGTGTGCCTTTTGAATGAAATGAGTCTGTTCTTTTGAACTCTCTCACTTTCCCAAGCTCTTCGTTTTCTCCGGTGTTTTTTGACTGAGGCCAGGATGCCTGAAGTCATCTTTCACATGAACCTTTTTTTGTGAAAGTGCTTGTTCTCTGAGCTCATCATCCTCGTTTGCGGTGTCTCCTTGACCACCCGCTTATTTTGAAAAAGAAACTGAACTTTCCACGGAATTATTCATCATAACCACTATTTGCACAAGATCTTCAGGAACAAGCCGTGACCTATGTTCTTTTGATCTTAGGAAAGTTTTGAAAAATGTCCCTGAAAAGCAAATTTTGACCTCTCGAACCCGTTGTGGGGGAGATGCAGCCTCCCGCCTATTGATCACCCACTCAGCTGTTTCTCGTTCACGCTTTGGGAAAATTGGAACTTTTCTCTTCTTATTCTCAGTCCTTCTTTTCACCTTTGTCCCCTCGATTATGACAGCACACATATTCATTGAATGACAGCTGTTCCAATAGCCAGATGCCACGTTCGAGCACACTCTTTGAACAGAAAAAGTCCCTATGAAAGATATGAAAGAGGAAGTTCGTTTCGGTGAGCTTCAAAAGCATCTCGTCCGAATGACTAGTTTGTTTAGATTCCTTTTTTTTCTTGCTTTGAAAAGGATTTTCTTCGATCCGATCTTTTTTTTGCAGAGTTACCCTACTCCCCCAACTCCAGGGACTTCTAGGTGACAGCTCTATTTTCGAGATCATGCGTACATTTTCCAGCCTTATGATGTTCAGCAAAGTTTTAGTATTTGATTACCTCTACAAGTTTGTAGAACATCAAAAAGCTGGAAAATGATTGTGTGAACTAGAAAATTGGGATTTCTTATCGAAGTTCCAAACTTTAGGGAAAGGTAGTAAAATGTAGTTGTTTGTTTTGGTCCTCTTTCGAATATTGCCTCACTTTTATTCAAATTTCCTGTCAAAACCTGCCATATCTCTGTCTTCCAATGTTTTGCAAACTTGTTGACCGGTACATATACTTGCTACCGAATTACAACAATTACGATTTCAGGTTTTGGCCAAAATCAAGGCTGACCGAAATCCCAATGCCAAAAGCCTCACCCCACTGTCCACAGAACGACGTCCTTGAACTCTGGAGAAAACACTCTCTGCCCGGTCAAAAAATACTGTCCCCAGCCCTTGCAAAAAAAAAAAAAGCAAAAAAAAAGCAACGTTTTTCTTTCAATCTTGATGAACTTTCTCTTTGACGCAGTCAATTTTCCGTTGCCAAAGAGACCCGAGACCTAATTTCTCGCATTCAATTTTCTCAAGCAGAAGCTTCGTTTCGGAAAAGAATGACTCATATTTGAAGCCAAAACTAATATTTATACAACAAGGAACAACACGGTTTCACAGTCTCTGTGTACTCTCTTGCTCCTTCCGCTCTCCGAGAGAGTGTCTAGTTGACATTCTGACATCATATGCTCGTTCTTTTGATAGTTTTCTTTGAAGTAACAAAGGTTCCTCAAAAAATAACATACATCTTTTGATTCGGTAAGCTCCCAAACCTTTCTCAAATCAATAAAAATATTTTTTTCCAACCAATTTTCTCACACGCCTCCTTTCGGGATCGAGAAGAAATAGAGTCAGGAACATTTCCAATTGAAAACTGACCGAGGTAATACGTACTTATAAATATTACCTTAAGTTAGAGCATTCCCGGTGTCGGACTAGGCACCCGCTCGGCTTGCTGAACGTATCGCTGAAGCGACCTGGCCCCTCAGGAAGCACCCGCACGTGAAGGAGTTTATCTCCCAGATCTCGTCTCTGACGTTGAAACGGGTTATAACTTTAACTTTTTAAACTTTTAAATAAAAATTCGGATCATTCTCAAAATATCTTCTCTTGTTCAGATTAGCAAATCCACTCTCTCTCTCTCTCTATAAACACTCCAGTTCAAATTTGTAGCTTCGTCACTCTTCGTCTCACCTCAAAAAGAAACCTCGGCATTTCGTTGATATACGGACACTACCCTCAGCTTTACTTTATCCTCTATTCTTCCCTTGTCACTGTCTTCCAGTCACACAGTCCCAGCAAGAAACTATCAAAGTCATAAGAACACTTCGCGCATTTGCTTTTCATGTCGCGACTTATTAAAAACTATTTTGCGCACAAAGCTCCCCCTATTTATTCTCAATTGAAGCTTCCGACATACAAACAGAGACGCGAGAGCAATTTAAAGTGGATTAGTTCAATTTGAGATGTTAGTTGTTTCTTGGCTGACTCTTTGAAAATTCAGAGTACCCAAACGAGTCTTATAAAGGGACAGAGACCGTCAAGTTGATTTCTGAGTCTGTATGCAATATTCGAAGAAAATTAAATTCAGCTGCTCCGACTAACAAGAATAAAAAAGTTATTGAAAAGCTATTGCCAAGAGACAGAAGTGAACTGGCCTCTTTTCAACTGAGCAAACAGACTGTCCAGTCGATAAGGACCACGGCGCCAGCTGCTCTAGGGCATTGTCCGAGACACTCTTAACTCAATTTTTTTTCTGTCTGTCCACTTTATCCTCCTTTTCCGGAAACGGCGATTTTTTTTTACAGCGTACAGTCACCTGCCACCCTTTTTTAATCGACACTTATCGTTGATACACCTGCTCCTATCGCCTGTAGACGTCGTCATCCAATAAAATGAAGGATGACTAACATCACTTTTAGTGCTTCTCCTGGGTGGCTTTGCAACTTTTCGCAACTCTTTCTAGAATTTCCTTTTTTTTTTGAAAACTCGAGTTGCAGGATGACCGGACAATGATCAGTTTCTGGCGACAGTTGCGCTTCCTTCTCTGGAAGGCCTATCTAATTAAATGGAGGCAGAAAGTGAGTTCTCTTTTTTTGAAGGTCAAAGAACACTTTATTGCTAAAAAAAAGTTGAAACAACAGTCTGTTTTCAGTTCTGGCTGGCAGTGGAAGTGATAGTTCCCCTTCTGCTCTTCACTATGCTGGCCCTCATCCGAACCAGAGACTTTTCTGATCCCAGGCCTCTTTGTCACTATGACTCAAAAGGCATGATGTCGGCCGGAATGTTACCATTCTTCCACTCCATGTTTTGTTCTTTTGAAAACACTTGCAATCGACAGCCGACGACGGGAGACGAGGGAACTTTTTTCAACAACGGGACGGCGAAGAATGAGACAATGTACGTGAAATTTGACTGAAGAAAACTGAAATTTGTTCAGAATAGTAGATTTATTGTACTACGGTGCTCTCCAGTTGAGACAGATAGGAACAGAACCTGAAGTTTTCAACAATACTGTGGAGCAGATGGTCAAACTGATCACCCTGCTCGCCAATATGAACACGACGACTTTGGAACCGGTCAAAATGACAGAGGTTTTATCATTTTTGTAATCTAACAAACAAGATTCAGCTCTTGAACATATCCGAATCCGATCTGAGCTCTCTTTTTGAGGGCTTTGGAGCAACACCATCCATGTCCAGAATGCTAGCTGGATCCAGTATCACGACGGCCTTTGCGACCTACTCTCTCCCTCTCATGTTCCAAGCCTTCTTCAATCGGGGCTCCTTTCCGGACGCGTTGCAAAATTTTACCAGTTGTATAGAAGACAATTCGGTGTCTCTCCTCTTCGAGGATCAGGTCGACTGTGCTCTCAATTTGACCATGCTCTGTGACCCGTTCATCTTTGATGAGAGCTTCAAGTTGCCGAATGGCAGTCGAATGACCATCGAAGACAGGAAAAGTCTGTGCGATTTGAGGCCGAAGACTGACGCCTTGTGGAAGCTGAATGATATGAGGAAAAACTTTAGCAGCAGCTCGGTAAGTCTCTTTGGTACAAATATTGACGACGAAGATTCTTGGGACATTTTGAAGAAACCTCATTTTACTAGTTCACGAATATATTTTCCAGGTTTGTGATCTATTTTAAAATGCTCCCAAGTCTGTGTGTTTGTCTGAAGCTCTAATTGAGGATAAGGAGGGGAGCTTTGTGCGCAAATTAGTTTTTAACAAGTCGCGACAGGAAAAGCAAATGCGCGAAGAGCTCTCCTGACTTTGATAGTTTATTATTGGGGCTGTGTGATTGGAACAGAGTGACAAGGGAAGAAGGGAAGGGACAGGAAAAAAAGCTAGGTACGGGCCGGGTGACCCGTTCAGGTCCTACATTTTGAAATTAGGCTTGGGAGGGAGCGGGTTCACATACAATTTCGATAGTTTCTTTGGAGGGCCAGGGAGAGTGACTGGAGGAGAGTAACAAAGAAGGAATGAAAGGGAAACCACGACTAGGGCTCGTGACAGAGCGAAGTCATGAATTTCTACTTTAGCCCTGGAAGGGCGTTGCCAAACTTGTGTTCTGAAAAGTTGTAGAGCGTCTCAAAAACTACAACTTCTCAATAACTTTCAAAAGTATCAAAAACTACAAAAACTACAAATGTAAACGTAGCTAGAAAAATGTATTAAAGTATTTGAAAGCTAGAAAAAAGCCCCGGTTACTTCCCGACACTGAAATAAGATTAGCCTCTTTCAGAACCAGTTCAACGGCACAATCAACACCCTTCTTGACCTCTTCAACTCGATCCAGTCTCTTCTAGCCTGGGCACAGTCTCAGCCGTTGGCTCAGGTCAAGAACCTCGGCTCGTTTCTGGGAAATTATACCAGCATGTCGTCGGCACTCTTCTGCGGAAAGAATCCAATGGGTTGGTTTCTAAGAAAACAGAAAAAAGAAAAAATGTAGATATCAACATGGACGGCCTGCAGCCAACACCCAAGGGCGCCGAAACGCCTTTCAACAAACTGAAAGACAAGTTGGTCGCCTTTTTAGCGAAAGTCACTCCTGGAAAGGAGAAGCATCACGACAAGGAATATTGCGGAAAGGTTCCCGTCAGGATGGACACCAACTGCTCCCAAATCGAGAATCTGATGGTTGCCAAATTGAGGCCAATCATTCAGGGATACATTTTGGTCGCGCCTTCTTCCCCAGCTGTCAGGCGACTTGTCAAGAGGCTTGAGGAGCCTTTGAGGTAGATTTGGACGGGAAAAATAACTGGAGGTTTAGAAACTTTGACGCCTTGAGAAAATTTCTAGCTGAGTGGCCCGGAATGGCGGATTCTGTTCAAGATGCTCTCCATCAGTCGGATTTCTGGCCGGCTAGTCAGGTAAAATAGCCTCCGGATGGTTACGGTAGATTTGATCGTGTTAGGGACCAACCACATTAGTCTTTTAAAGAAAACACTCGAAAATACAAAATATATGTAAAAAATTAAAGGACTGTTTGGTTGTCGCAAAAATCTAGTTTTTTTCTGAACAGATATGCGAATCTTTCAGAACGCGCTGGCCTACATCAAGAAAATGTTCGGTCCAATCGTTCCACCGCAAGTTGAACAACTGGAATTCTTCCTCCAACATGCTTTCAACAATTCTTCCGATCCCTATTCCCTCGGTGCCATTACAAAGAATCTCACTGCGACTCTCAGCATCTACTCAAAGTGCATATCCACCGACCGCTTTTTCGTTGTGGAAAATGAGACGGAACTGGAGAATTCGGCTACGTGTCTCACAGACTACCAGCAGTACTTTACCGGTGTCGTCTTCGTGAACCATACATCGAACTCGACCAGCTTTGACCCCTTTGTGACTTACAAAATCAGACAAGTTCCGGATCTCGTCGATGGGACCAACGGAATCGCGGACCGACGTCCTTTTGCGAGGGACAGCCCCTTTAACGATCTCAAGTATCTGACATATGGATTCTCTTTTCTTCAAGGTGCAAATTGTCCTTTGAATATACTGAAAAAATATTTAGAATCAGTAGATCGAGCTCTGATCGAGGAGCTCACTGGAAAGAATGCTTCGGTTGGAGCCTTTGCACAACAACAGCCTTACCCATGTGTCACTCAGGACATGTTCGTTTAATTTATTTAAAAAAAATTAAAGCTAGGTCAGAGCAACATAGCGTTTGTATTCGGCTTGCGAAGTAAATTCAGAAAAACTTTGGTTCCTTGACGCGCAATACCCCTTGAGAGGTTTGTTAAATGCCTCAGAAAAAAAGCAAAAAAATTTAACCTGAAAGGAATCGAACCTAACGCATGTTTTGCTTCACTTTAGTCTAACCTCTAACCGACTGCGCTATGCGGGAAAAGTCGCGTTGCCGACTCAGTCGGTCTAAAGAAATTAGACTCGGGTTCTTTCAGCTTCAACGTGTCCAACTTCCTCGGTCTCTGCATCATCCTCTCCTTCATCATTCCGGCAGCCCTGTTGGTCAAGAATATTGTCCTCGAAAAGGAATTGAAACTCAAGGAACAGATGCGAATCATGGGTCTTGGAGATTCTGTCCATTTCGTCTCCTGGGCCATTGCTTCCCTCGTCCTGAACTTTCTGAGTGTCTTGGCAATAACACTGATTCTCAGGGTAAGTAATTCAAATCGAGAACAAAATTTGTTTTCCAGTACGGTCGAGTCCTCCGCCACGTCGACGTGACTCTCCTTCTGGTCGTTCTTCTCCTCTTCGCCCTCTCGTCAGTCTCAATGTCGCTCTTCGTTTCGACCTTCTTCAACAACGCCAACATGGCCACAGCGGCGACTACAATCATCTACTTTCTCTTCTTGTTCCCCTTCCAGCTGTCGGTCAAGACGAAGAGCTCCGTCTTCTCCAAGTTCACTCTCATTTTCCCACAAACTGTCATCTGCTATGCTGCCAAGATCATTGCCGACCAGGACGTTTGGGGAGATGGAGCCAAGTGGAAGCGCATGCATCAGCTGTATCTCGAAGGTTCGAAAGCCTTTCTTTTCAAACTACCAGAAAAATCGTATACCAATGAGTAAATTTTCAGAATACGACGTCTCTCTCGCTCAATGTATGATTGCCCTGGCTGGTGAAACTGTCGGCTTCGGTATTTTGAGCTGGTATTTGAGCGCTATCTTCCCCGGAGTCTACGGAGTCGGTCAGCCATGGTACTTTCCTCTGACCAAGTCCTATTGGTTCCCAGCTGCTGAGTATCATGTCACTGATGGTGCCGACCCCGAGTTTGACAAGATTTACGGTTCGTTCAGTGTTTTTTTTTAAAGAGAAAGGACTTTTCAGCCAGTGACATGTTCGAACACGACCCGACTGATCAGAAAATGACTGTGAGAATCGCCGGTCTGACCAAAATCTACTCCAATGGAACCAAAGCGGTACTTTTTATGAGATTTCCTTTAGAATATTTTTTTTCCAGCTAAATGGTCTGTATATGCGACTGTACGAAGGCCAGATCACGGCTCTTCTTGGCCACAACGGAGCAGGGAAAACGACAACAATGTCCATGCTTTGTGGCCTGTACTCTCCCTCTTCTGGAATGGCTTCAGTCTATGGTCGGGATTTGAGAAGAGAGATGAGAAGAGTCCGAGACGTCTTGGGAGTCTGCCCACAGCAAAATGTCCTCTTCTCTCAGTTTGTCTTCTTATAACGTTTTGTAATTTCTGCTTTAGCCTGACAGTCAGAGAACAGCTCTGTTTCTTCGCAGCACTCAAAGGAACCGATCCAAAACAACTGTACGCTGCAGCTAATGAGATTCTGGAAGCTGTCTGTTTGACGGAAAAGGTTCTTTCCCAAAGATTTTCGAATAAAAATGCAAATTAAGGCGGACAGCCTGGCTGGAACTTTGTCAGGAGGTCAAAAAAGGCGTCTCTGCATCGGAATAGCTCTCATCGGAGGCTCGCAGTTTGTGATTTTGGATGAGCCAACCGCCGGAGTTGATGTGAACAGTCGCAAGGATATTTGGCGTCTCCTTCAAAAGAACAAGGCCGGCCGAACAATTCTTCTCTCAACGCATCATATGGACGAAGCTGACGTTCTCTCTGATCGAGTGGCAGTGTTATCAGAAGGCCAACTTGTGACTCTTGGATCACCAGTGTTCTTGAAAAGACGCTTCGGAGAATGTCTTCAATTGGTTGCTTGTAAAATGGTGGGCTGTCATCGAGAGAAAGGGATGAAAATATGGTTTAGGATAAAAGGGGAAGCTATGAGGTGCCTTTGACCAGAATTGTCAACGATTCTCCTCTGAAGGGATCAATTAAGGTTCAGGACACTAATGAGGACGAGATTATGTTCAGGTAATAATATTTTCACCTGAAAACTGATCCTTTTCAGCATTCCCATCGAGACCGATTCCATTCTCCTTGAGCGCTTTTTCACCTGGTTCGAAGCAGCTGTCCACGAGCTCCGTTTCTCTGACTACGGTATCTCTGCTCCCACTCTTCAACAGGTTTTTACATTTTTTTTCTAAAAGCAATTCTTCCCAGATCTTCATTCGCCTAGCTCCACAGAGAGAGTACAACGTCCCTAAAGAGTACAAAGGCTGTTGGACGAGTCTCTTGGCATACTTCCGAAGACGTCGAGCAAATGTCCAGACGGATCAAACAGCTCTCATTCCGATCGTCTCTGCCCCACAGCTGACTCCTTCAAATAGTGCTGAAAGTGTACTGGATAATGAATACGGTACTTTTATACTATATTTTTCAATAAAAGTGTTAAGATTTCGAACCACCGCCTCCGGTCACCGGTTTCAAGAGAACAAAGGAGCATGTGAAGGCTCTTTTGGCTTGCCGGGCTCATTACACGAAGAGGAACAAGAAAACACTGCTTTTTGAAGTAGAAAGTTGTCTATTCTGCTCTACGAAAACATTCAGGTGGTGCTGCCAGTCGCTCTTCTGCTCGCGGCCGAAATCTACGCCATCCTGGCTCTTCCTTCCTCCAAACAGTTGGTAACAGTCAGTCAGAATCCTCTTCCCATCGCCAGTCAAATAGTCAATTACGCTCCGGACAGCTACATAAAGTAGGTTGCGAGAAGTATCTTTCAATTCGATTTTTTAGTCTCTGGGACCAGAACACGACGGAACTCGGAGAGGAGACCTATTCCCATGGAATAGTCGAGTCACTGGTAACTAGTCCAGGAATGGGAACAATCTGTGCAGATGGAGCTCCTGAGGCGTAAGTTCTGATCACTGTCGTCTCGTCCATTGTGTTGTCCTTGTTTTTAGTTTTCGTCAGCTTCGCGAATGGCTCAAAGGATTCCATGGAGTGGATTTTCTGCACAAGTACTGTCCTTTGTCCTCTTTCTGTGTCTAACCTTTGATTTTTGATCTCGGCACACAAAAAACTTACCGAAAATTTCAGTCTCTACATAGCTGAATGTACCAACACGTCCTCAGGAGAGTGGATCTGGGACGAGCCGGACAATTCGACCTACAACGCCGATCTGACTTGTGAATGCTCAAACACGAGTCACTGGAACTGCACCATGGAGGACTATCCTCTCTGGGAACAGAACTTCGTCCAGTTGAACACAACAGATCGAATTTGGGACTTTACTGGCAAAAATCTCAGTCAGTTCACTATGGACACTATCCAGAGTCATAATGGCTCAAAGTACCGGCCTTATTTGTGAGTCCCAAGATTTTTTTCAATCAAAAATCTTCAGTCTCGGCGGTTTCTCCCTGGGTCATCACAGCGTCCGAGCCGCCACTCCTTTACAAATCACGGCAGCTCAGTCAGGCTGGCAGATAGCTCTCCAGGATTTTTCTCTGGCAGCTACAGAAATCGGCTTGAATCTCACAGGTGTCAGAGGAAATGCGAGTCTCATCATTGATGCCTTCTCTCAAAATATTACTCTGACGGATCTGGTGAACACGATGGTCGCGAATTTAGACGTCGAGGAAAATATCAAACTTTGGTTCAATAATAAGATATGGCCGTCGTATCCGATTTACTTGAATGCGATGAGCAACGCTCTGCTGAGAATGCTGGGAACTGGTGAGAATTTTGTGGCCACTGAGAAAAAATATCTTTTTTTAGATCCGGAGAAGCTAGGAATTTTGACAATCAACCATCCAATGAACCAGACGGTCAATGAGGCTCTGAACAACAATGCCATGTAAGTTTCTTAATGTGGAGAAGGTCATGTTGACTTTGGGTGCGCACCAACTCCAGCCTGCGTATCGAGACTTACCGTACTCCAACGTTGACTTCATATTTTCAATTTGATGCGCAAACTGACGTCCTTCCCGTCCCCCAAATCCTAACCAAAAATTATTCCAGGCAAAAACTGATAACTCTCCGAATCATCCTCATCCTGATGGTTCTGTGTACAGTACCGGCCGGCTTTACCGTCTTTCTGGTCGAGGACCGAAACAGCGGAAGTCTACACATGCAGATGGTCTCCGGACTACGAAAGTCGACTTATTGGTTGACTGGATACGTTTTCGACTTTGTCATCTACTTCCTCTCCTGCGTCACGATTCTCTTGATCTATCTCATCTTCGGCGTCAAGGAGTTCTGTTTCAGTGCCGAAGTCTTCTTCAGTTATTTGCTGCTTTTTGTTTTGTATGGGTGAGTTAAAAAAGACGTCTCCAGGATCGCTGTGAGACCAATTGTATTTGGGTTCTGTCATGAAATGAAAATTCGTAGCGAGACCCAGTTGGTCCCACAGCGGCTTCCCATTTCCACACAACCTTTTTCAGGTTAAATCTAAAAAAAATTCAGGCTGACAGCCATTCTGTGGGCCTACATTCTGCAAAGAAAGTTCACAATAGCCGCCTTGTCTTTCATTCTGATCTCAATCGGGACGTTTTTCCTTGGAGCCATCTCAACTCTCACCGTCATAATTATTGAGCAGCTGATGCAAACTGACCCGACTATGGCTACGAGTCACAAAGTCTGCTCATCAATCTTTCTCATTCTGCCCCAATACAATCTCGGCATGGCCATCTTCCGTGGAGCAGCCGCCTACCAACTCATGATGGTCGGCAAGCAGTTCTTGGGTATTTTTTCTCAAAACTCTCAAATAGTCTCTTCTTCAGCTCAAGTGAACCGAATGGATCTCGCAGACCAGCTTCCAATTCCCGGAGAACTCGACTGGGACATGATGGGACTGTACTGTACTGCTCTCCTTGTCCACGTGTTCATTGCCTTCTTGGTCCTGATACTCTTGGAACACGGCTCTTTTGGCTTTCTTCGAAGGAGAGAAAAAGCTCATGCTGCAGCTTTGATGATAACTGAGAAGAGAGATGAGGACGACGATGTGCGAAGAGAGCGACTAAGAGTGGATAGTCTGTTGGAGGGAGAGAGTCCTCTAATTGTCAGAGAACTGACCAAGGCCTTTTCGAAGCAACAGTTGGCTGTGAAGGGAGTATCTTTCGCTGTGGAGGGAGGAGAATGCTTTGGATTGTTAGGACTGAACGGGGCTGGCAAAACGACCACTTTTGGTGAGTCTGAAGCGAGCATACCTCGCTAGCCCGTTTGAATTTTGCTTGAAATGGCGCGAATATTTCAAAACACTTCCACAGACTCAAAGTAATTCTGAGCAATAACTGCTGCCAAAACTTCATCTTGTGTACTTTTCGTATGGTCTGTTCAAAAAGTAGAGAGCATTATTTTTTTCATTGGCTGAGTATCCAACATTTACATGCTGTAACGTACGCAGCTAACTTCCCGCCAATTTGATTTGAAAAAAATTTTATGAAGAAAGCGCGGGCCAATTCAAATTATGCTCTCTACATTTTGAACAGACTATAACACAAAGTTGCGAACGAAAAATACATTATAAGTTCGAATAAAATGGCTTGGCTACGCAATTTTTCGTCAATTAAAAATACGTAAGGTGAAGATTTGGCACGAGCTATATTTATAGAATACAAAAATGTTTGAAACTTGGGGGGATCGAAGACCATGCTAGCATATCATAAGCTTAGTACGCGTGCTAGGCGGGGCGGGGCTGATCTATCGGACAATCAGTAACGTTTCTAAACATTCCTTTTTCAGGCATGTTGACTGGAAAGATCTACGCCAGCGGAGGCACTGTAGCCATCAACGGCAGCTTGTAAGTGGTACCCTCTACCATAAACCCATGTTCCGTTACAGAGTCGAAAGAGGAGCCTCTGTGGCGTTTGCCCAAGTCGGCTACTGTCCCCAATTCGATGCTCTGAATTCAATGCTGACTACGAAAGAAAATCTCATCTTCTTTGCCAGAATCAGAGCTATTCCCGAGGAAGCGATTGAAGATCTTGCTGATCGACTCTTGAAGGCCCTTCATCTCCGACCATATTCATCAACATTGACTTCTGCACTGTCCGGAGGCAATAAGAGGAAGCTGTCGGTGGCCATCGCTCTGATCAGTCAGCCATCACTTATCCTTCTGGACGAACCATCGGCTGGAATGGATCCGGGCAGTCAACAGTTCCTCTGGAAGGTCATTGAGAAGCTGCGGAAGAGTGGAAAGGCTGTAGTCATGACCTCTCATTCTATGGAAGAGTGTGAGGCTCTTTGCACCAGAATTGGTAGGAAGAGACTATTAGTTTGTAAACGAATATAATTATAGCCATTATGGATCGGGGGAGGATTCGATGTCTTGGAAGCAAGCAGCACTTGAAGAACAAGTAAGATTTAGACAGAGTTTCGTCTGATTTTCGCCATTCGCGTACGAAAATGCAGTGAAAATACGAATAATACGGCTCATACGTAATTTCGCGTCAAATAAAAATACGCAATGTTAAGATTCTACTCTTCTGCCAGCTATTCTGTGTACATTATTTCACTCTGTCCGATTTTCCAAATTTGCGCGAAGAATTCAAACAAGGGGACTCGCAAAAAAAAATCACTTTCCAGGTTCGGTGAAGGCTATTCCCTAACCCTGAAACTTGTCTCTTTGGAGGAAATTGACCCTGCCAGAATCCAGGTCAAACACGAACTTCCGGTAGCCAGACTAGAAGCTGTCCATTGCACTACACTATTCTATCATATTGATAGAGAAGCCACGTCTATTGCAGAGATTCTCAAAGCTGTCAATCGGGTCAGTACTACAGTATGACGGAAACAATGAGAACTTTCAGGTCAAAGCACTGATCCAGATGGAAGACTTTTCCCTGTCGCAGTCTACATTGGACGATGTTTTCCAGACTCTTTCACAGCGCAGTGAGAGTACGAGTATTGTTTCTGTTCCATCGGTGGGCCAACTGACGCAATCAACGAACATTTCCAACGAGTGATCTTTCCGGGCTGTTGATCAATCTTCTACGGGTATTTAAGAGATCGCTCTCAATAAATTCGTACTTCGAACTTGGTTGAGATAAAAAACGTTGTTACTAACAGTAAGCAATAAAAACAAAGCACTCTTGTAAAAGTCAAAAGTTTGAAAATTTCGACAAGTTCTGACAAGACATTTTATTTATTTATTTTATTTTAAATCCTAACTCAGAAAAAAGATCTGTAGGGAAGAGAAGTAGATCTTCGGAAATCGTCAAACTGCCATTTTTCTGTATTCAGTCCGGGGAAGTCTTCTGGAAGACATACTCAAGTCAAGTCTCGACAAGTCAAGTCTTGTCAAATAGTAAGTAGTCTCCAGAAGCCCACTCTAGCTTCTCGTCGTCAGCTGTGCGGATGTCGTCTTCTACCAGGTCAGGTGTTTCTACATTTACCATCCCGGCAGTACAGTTAGACACTGACCATCAGACATTGCGAACAGTAGCGCCACAAACACTTGCGTTCTTTTGGAAAATAGAGAGACGGCAAAAGTGACAGTCAGTTGTGAATCCGCCACAACTGACAGCCTTCGAAAGAAGGTGTCATGCTCGGTATTTCCCTGGCTCTTTGGGCACCTCCTTGAATCCACAGCGGTGTTTGGTACAGTTCTTGGAGACCCGAGGAGCCACTGGGGAAGACTGATGGTTTTCTCGACTGCGCTAAAATTATTGACAGTTACAGTTTGGCGTCGACAGAATGTTTTTCCACGTGTTTTGTTCTTTTCCTTCGTTTTTTTTTCTTTCTCTCGCCTGATTCGTTAATGTATGTCGACAGTATTGCCTCAGAGATCGTTCCACGTTGCGTACTATTCAGTTGACCTGAAACATGTACATGAAAAGTAGAAAGACTAATCTAACCTCGCAGAATGATTCAGTTAGGCCCAAAATATACACAGCGGTTATTCTCATGCCAGTCTTCAAATTGGATTCCTGGAAGCAAAAGAAAGAGCAAAGCAGCGGAGAAAAGATGAGACGCCAAACTGTAACTGTCAGTAATTTTAGCGCAGTCGAGAAAACCATCAGTCTTCCCCAGTGGCTCCTCGGGTCTCCAAGAACTGTACCAAACACCGCTGTGGATTCAAGGAGGTGCCCAAAGAGCCAGGGAAATACCGAGCATGACACCTTCTTTCGAAGGCTGTCAGTTGTGGCGGATTCACAACTGACTGTCACTTTTGCCGTCTCTCTATTTTCCAAAAGAACGCAAGTGTTTGTGGCGCTACTGTTCGCAATGTCTGATGGTCAGTGTCTAACTGTACTGCCGGGATGGTAAATGTAGAAACACCTGACCTGGTAGAAGACGACATCCGCACAGCTGACGACGAGAAGCTAGAGTGGGCTTCTGGAGACTACTTACTATTTGACAAGACTTGACTTGTCGAGACTTTACAATTCTCGACAAGTTTTTATTAAAACAAGTTGTGCTACGCCCCTCCGGGGCTAAATGACTTAGTTTTGTCCTTTTCAAAATACCTTCGATAACAGTTAACAGTTTGCTGTTTGATCCCTCTCCAGATCAATAAATAGATAGGAGTACCTTAAATACTTTACACGAAGCAAAAAGACAATCTGCAAGGTCTGAACGTATCGAGACAGATCTCTGCCCCACTGTCCCACTGTTCCACTGTCCCACTGTCTCTTTGTTTCTAATTTCTCGACACTTCCTCTCTGTCCACCCGTGCATTCTGCAATGTGCTCTGCCCTTCCCGGTTTCCTCGTATCCCGGTCCGTGCTCATGTTCTCCCCTATCCCTGTTCTCCAGTTGTGATATTATCCCGTTGGAGCTAAAGTAATAGTAGAAACCCCCTGAACGCTTTCCCGTATTCCTAACCCGCACTTGATTCTCTACTGTCTGGAAACTCCCCCGTCAAAAATAATCAAAGTCCATGTAATTGACTCGTCTAAACTTGTTACACTAACTCCTTTCCCCATAATTGTGCGCACAAATTGCTCCATTTTGATTGCCAATTAAAGCTTCCGACAGACAGACACACACAGAGACCTGGGAGCAATTTAAAGTGGATACTTGTATGAAAAGGCTCACACTTGGGTACACAAACGTACCAAAAATAGCTTCTTCTCTATTTTTGGCTCAACATTCTGTTTGCTCTACCCATTGTATTATTCCTAGACGGATGTCTTTTCTCTAGTCTTATATATTGGAAAAATCGTAAAAGCTCTGTAACCACCGGAAGGGAAACGTTCTTCTTTTCTCTGCGACGAGCACTGATAACATTGCAAACAATAGAAACTACAAGAGCTGTCTGGGAACTAACCGGAAAAGTTACTACTGCCGAAAATAGTAAATTAGAGTACTGTAATAAAGTAATTTTTAATTCTGAGGTGAATAAAGGAAAACAGTAACGATGAGTCCGTTACTGTGTCTTTCTCAATTCATTAATATTTCCCCAAGAGCAATTCATGATAAGAAAGAAATGTCTTTGTTTACATGGTTTCGGAAAGAGTAGACAGATTTTCTTGCGGAAATTCTTCATTTCAAAGACACCGACTATCTAATCTCTGCCATTAAAACCGGCTCAGTACATGTAATCTAGGAGTTACGGTGTACTGTTCTCACCACTTCTTTGATCTCTTAAGCTTCGATAATTCAGGATGAAGACTGTCTTTCTCGTTCTTTTGCTAGCCATCAGCTGTCTAGCTGATGAAGCCAACGATCGCGGAGCAAACGCTGCTCAAGTTGCTTCAGCTGGAATTGCCGCCGCTCGAAATGGTCAGCGGCCCGGCTTTAATTCGGTTCCGTATCTGACTTCTAACAGCTACATGTCCCAGGCCTTCATCATCATTGGAGGGATCCTTTATAATTACATCAATGTCCAAAGTGGGTAGCTCGTTAAATATAAACAAACTTTTTAGTGCAACCACAATTCAAGTCCGCCCTGACCGATCTGAATACTCGCATTGATCAGCTGGAAAGTGACATAAACACTAATAGACTTTACCTGGCGTATTTGATCAACAAACAGCAGCTCGCGACGGTAGTTTATTAAACTTTCTTATTGAAACTTGCATTATTCAGGACGTAACCAATCCGACGACCATTCTCTGGGGTGAAATTCAAGCATACGTCCAGCATCCAACTAACAGCACGTATGGAAACATTCAGTTTGACTGTGCAAGACAGACTGCCTGGCAAATTGCCACGGTAAGTAACCTTCAATTACAAAATAAATGTTTCTTCAGAAGCTGCAACTGGATCTCTATGGGCCTGACGGCAGCCTCACCAACATTCAGTCTGGTGCATACAGTAACGATTCCGTCATGGCGACCAAGGACGTCATCATGTTCCGCATATTCAAATTGGTATAGTTCTAGTCTTTGACAAATATATTGTACTCGTTCAGATGATGGTGCAATCGTTCTGTCTTGGAGTGGAACATGGACCAAACTACAAAATTGCCGGCGATTGGGAGTTCTCCCGGATGTACAATATTTATACGACTTTGGCTAACGAGACGGAAAACTTGCGAATCAGACAAGAAGCGAACTATTTGGAAAGTGCAGCTACAGGAATTTTCAACGATTGCGTCAGTTCTAATTGCTAAAAAAAATAATCGAAGTATGTCTATAGGTTACCGGAAGTAGCAAGGGATCTTACGGTAGCTACGCTAACTGCATTTTTAGCGACCTTCTTAATCGATATCCATGGTGGGTCTTACTTTTGTTCAGAAATGGAAACTGACCAAACAAAGAATTCTACAGTAATCCCTTCCTTGCAGGACCTTAGTTTGTTCCAACTACATAAGGGTCTCGAGAGGGAAGGGATTTGTGGTTACTGTAGCCATATTATTCATTCATTTATAGGGACCACTTTGGAGTTATCCTCGGTGACTGGAACTGCGTCAACGACCACATTGGCACCTATCAGCGCCTTCCCTATAAGGGCTCTTACGCTGGCGGCCAAGGGTATCAGCCCTATTCGGTCTGGCAGCATGGGAGCGGGAAGGTTTACGTCTTCATTATTCGCTACTGGGCACCGAACGATTTTGGCTCGAGGACTAGTCAATACACTGGATGCATGAAGTTTGTCCATTTTGCGCTAATCCTCATTGAAATTTCCAGGGATGCCTACGACACCAATCCAGTCAAATGGGCCGGTTACATCAATTGCGGTCAGTCTTTCGACATTTTGTCTGACGACTGGTTCTGCGGGAAAGATACAGTGTACTATGGATATAACTCTAACTACTTTGTATCCGGAGTGAAGTACACAAAAACGGCACAATCGACGGGAACGTCTTCTGCTGTCTACCCCTATCCACAACGCCCAACTACAGTAGCTTACGATCTCGGCTTCTGGGAGAGACCTATCCCTATCCAGTTGCTGCCGATTCCTAATTGACAACATTCTGTTTTGAGCAAGTGGCAAAATAAATTGTTTCAACACGAAATAAGCATCGTTCACAACTCGCATCTCATCGGCTCTCTCATGTTAGTCAAGGAACAAATCTGTCAAAAATAACAGCTTATGTTTTCATTGGCTTGTGATACAATTTTTCATGAATCACTCATTTCCAGGCAGCTCCGTTTTCTTGAGAAAGCATTCAAGCGGTTCACGATAAGAATTGTCTTTGTTTACAGGGATTAGGACAGTTTTATTTGCGGAATGCCTCTATTTCAAGGACAAGGATTATACAATCTTCCCCTTTATAACGGATCAGTCCGTGTTAATCTAACAGTTTTCTTGTTTCGACGGTCTCTTTTGCTCAAGTTTCTGATTTAATTCAGGACCCGCCGGCTTCGCCGCCTGACGGCGTCGTAGCGCCAAACTTTTCTAACTGGTTTTTACCGTTTTCTACAGCTTTCTACTTGCCTCTGACACAGTAGAAACCAAAGCCTGTAAAAACTCCGAGTCCAATTTCGACTTGTTACCTAATCCTGTCAATTCTTGACTTGCTACGACGATTCTCGTGGCCATGGACAGACAGACAAACAGACAGAGTCCGCCACAGACACATTTTAATATTTAGATGAAGATCCTCTCTCTTCTTCTTTTACTAGTTCTTGACTGTGTAGCTGATGAAGTAAATGAGCGCGGGACGAATGCTGCTCAAGTTGCTAATGCTGGACTAGCTTCTGCCCGAAATGCACAGCAAGCAGGCTTAAACGCGGTGCCGTATCTCACCTCCAACAGCTATATGTCCCAAGCTTTTGGCATCATTGGAGGAATCCTGCACTATTATCACGGCGTCAAAAGTGAGCAACTGGACTGCTAACTATGGAAATTATTCAGTGCAACACGAGTTCAAGGCTGCTCTAAGCGAACTCAACAACCGATTTGACCAGCTAGAAAACGACATGAATACTCGGTTTGATCAAATGGCTGCCTTCATCGACCGGAAACAGTTTGAATCTGTAATTTTATTATCATAAATATTTTAATAGCACGATTTAGGACGTATCCGATCCGACCACCATACTCTGGGGAGAAGTTCAAGCATACACCCAGTACCCAAATAATATGACTTACGGCAACATGAAGTTTGAATGCATGAGACAAACCGCCTGGCAAATTGCGATGGTATGAACAAAATTATAGCGAGAACATGCGTTGCATTTTTGTATCCGTATGGCAATATAATCAGTTGTTCCTTCCCTAGGGATCAGGATGGAGACAAGGCAGGAAAAAATCAGCGGTTTATAGAAAATAATTCATTTTGAATAGTCCCTTTGTCTAAAATGCCAAATCAACAGTATCAGATGCTTTCAGAAAATTCGTAATCGTCTCTACGGTCCTGACAACACGTTGTTGATTCAAATCAAGGCTAATCAATACAGTAACAGTTCTTTTATGGCAACCAAGGACGTCATCATGTTTCGCACATTCCAACTGGTACTTGATCCTATTCTATTATCATAAAATGGTTCAGATGATGGTCCAAGCATTTTGCCTGGGTGTTGAACACGGTCCCAACTATAACATTACCGAAGATTGGGAGCTCTCCCGAATGTATAACATCTATTCCGCTTTGGTCAACAACACTATAAATATGAGAATCAAACAAGAAACGGAATATTTGCAAGTCGTTGGTCCTGGAATTTTCACAGCTTGTGTTAGGTTTTTGAAGTTACTTGCAGATGAAATGTTTTATAGGTTACTGGAAGCAGCAAAACCCCTTACAGTCAATATAAAGATTGCATAACGAGTAACCTTAAAGACAACTATCAATGGTAAAACTCTATTATTTCCCTGGGAATGGCAACTTTTCAGGGACAATTTTGGCGTAGTCGTAAGCAACCAAAATTGCCTCAATGACTATATTGGATACGATGATCGTATTAGCTATAACGGTCCTCAAAGAACCGGTCAAGGGTATCAGCCCTATTCGGTCTGGCAGTATGGGGACGGGAAGGTTTACGTCTTCGTGATTCGCTACTGGGCACCGAACAATCTTGGCTCGAAGGCTAGTCAATATACTGCATGCATGAAGTCTGTTTCATTGTTATGCTCTTTCAAATTCATTTTTAGGGCTGCATACAACTCAAATTGGATGAAATGGTCCAGCAATATTGACTGCGGCCAAAGGTTCAACATCCTAGTTGACAACCGATGTGGGGATGACAGCTGGTTTTATGGAAAAGATTCTGCTTATTTTACGTCGGCAGTGCAATACGGGAAAGGGATATCTTCGGCCGTCTGGCCTTATCCACAACGCCCAACTACAGTAGCTTACGATCTCGGTTTCTGGGAGCGTCCTATCACTATCCAGTTGCTGCCAATTCCCAATTGATACAATTTCGAGCATAAAATGTTTGTGAATCAGAAAGTTTACTACAGTTTTCAACGAGGATGCATAATTCCGCGTCCTCCATCAACACGGAGCAGTTCTCCGGTAGTGAAGGAGCTTCTCTCAGTTGCCAGGAACAGGATAGCTTCGGCAACTTCCTCCACTTGACCGACTCTTCCCAATGCATGAGTCGATTTGCCCTTCTCCAAAAAGGCAGCATAGGCTTCCTCGTCCATTCCGGCACGTTTGTGCACGTTGGTTACAATCACTCCAGGACTAGAAGTGTTTTGTTGAGAGGAATCTTATGAATCTTACCAGACAGCATTGACACGGACACTATTGGGGGCCATTTCAAGAGCGAGACACTTGGTGAACTGGTCCAAAGCGGCCTTGGTCATGCAGTAGTAGGTCACTCCGGGGAACTGAAATATTCTACTATATTTCCTTGGTTCAGACGCAGGATCTGTAAAAACCAGTCGGATTGGACCTGGTGCCAGTAACAGAGCTAACGAGACATGCTGAAAAATCGTTGACTTACTGGACAAGGTCCAGTGATGCTCGAAACATTCACGACAGTTCCTTTTGTCTTGATAATGTGCGGCAGAGCGGCCTTGGTCAGGCGAATAATGCTCCTGACGTTGACTTCCATGATGGCATCGTAGTCTTCGATCGGAGCTTCGAGAACTGGCCCCGACTTGAGAATTCCCGCGGAATTGATGAGGGTATCGATTTGTCCGAAGGTGTTGATGGCCGTGTGGATAATGTTCTGAATGACGTCTTCGTGACATACGTCTCCGACAACGATGGCGATCTGGAAATATAATTTTTCCTATTTTTTCTGCAAATTTGCTACACAACAAGATTACGTTTTGTTAAGCTTTACTTGATTTATTCTGCCTAATCCACAAAGCGGCGAAAAAAACAGTGCCGCGTAAAATTTTCCCCGTCTGCAGTTATGTTCGTTTTACTAATTCTACCTCTACTATTCACAAGATTCTCTTGCCAAAGGATTGATCACTTTTATCCTTTTATAAGCTGGAATTTTCAAGAAACAGTACCTCCTTCACCCTGGACCCAGACCGCTGTCAGCAGCTTCCCGACGAATGGGTCGGAATAATCAGTTCAGTGAACAATGGAGGATTTTGTACCGTATTCTGCGACCATCCTTACTGTAACGGACATTGTGTCTATGTGGGACCACCGAATCAGGACTGTGACGGAAGCTGGTTCTGTCCGAACCACAGTGATTTGCGAGAAAGTTGCAATTTTAATGATAAGGCAGCCTCCGTCCGTTTGTGTTAAATTTTGCAAGAATTCCAATAACATTATTGTAATTTGAAGCTTAGCGACTGGGTTGAAATAATCTGACCAGTTGGTAGAAGTCAGTTGCTATGCTGTTCCCATTACTGTTTCTACTGCTAAAACTTGCTGCTTCAATCAAAATTATTGCCTATGAGAATGTCGGTCAGAGCGGTAAGTCTCATTCTTTCTCTCTTAACTGTAAATTATAGGAAATTCTGTGAGTTTCGACGTTCTGCGGGACGTCTGTTTCACCCTTCCCGACCAATGGACCGGCATAATCAGTTCGCTCAACACTGGCGGCGAATGCGTCGTCATCTGTAGTCAGCCAGGCTGCAATGGACGCTGTGTCACGGCAGGACCAGTCCTTCCGGACTGCGGTGGAGTCTCATGCTGCCCAAATCCTACTGATTTAAGAGAGAGTTGCGCTTTCAACGATCTGACGGCTTCGGCTTACCGATGCTAGTGGGTTACTGTATAAAATTTACCTGTTCTCCCTCAACGCCACCCGTCTCCACACACTCTTTCCAGAGACTCTGAAGCTCGTCGCTGTTTCTTCCACAGACGACCAAACTGTAGCCCTCTTTGGCCAGTCGAATGGCAGCTCCACGGCCAATTCCAGAAGAGGCTCCAGTCACCACTGCTACCTTCATTTCTTTGCTGAAACTTTTTAGAGGTCGATCGAAGACTAAAAGAAAGAGAAGGGGGAGATCCCAGTCAGAAAGAAACAACAGCAATTAATATTGTTTTTATCGGGGATGCATAAGACCTCTGCCACCGTCAACCCGAAGCAATTGTCCCGTTGTGAATGAGCTCTGACTGGAGGCCAAGAACCAAACGGCTTCGGCGACTTCCAAAGCCTGTGCTGGCCTGCCAAGAGCATGAGTCGTTTTGCTTCTTTCCAAGAACTGAAAAGTTTTTGGGAGAGAAATCAATAATTTTACCGCTTTGTACGTCTCCTCATCTTGACCTCCCCGCCGGTGAAGATTGGTCACAGTGACACCGGGATTGACCGAGTTTACTCGAACTCCGACAGGAGCCATTTCCAGAGCTAGACATTTGGTAAACTGGTCCAAAGCTGCCTTTGACATGCAGTAGTACGTGACGAATGGGAACTGGAATTTTTTTTTACTTTTTATGATGGATCCCAGAAAATTTGTAAGGAAGCCTGACAGTTTCTAAACAGTCCAGTTTATGCTTATGGAGAAGAAGAGTCCAGTTTTGAGTTATTCTGGCAACAGGACATGGTCTGTTCAAAAAGAAGAGGGATTACCGTAAGATTTTAGCTATTCCCTTCGAGACCCACTTAGTACGCAAAAGTTGGATATTCAGCCAACAAATTTGAAAGATACGCAGCTAAAGGTGTAATTTGTTGGCTGAGTATCCAATTTTTACGTGCTAAATAGGTCTCGAGGGGAAGAGCTAAAATTTTACGTTAATCCCCCGTCTTTTTTGAACAGACCATACTGGATAGTGTACTTCGGTAGCCCGAGTCTATTTGAGCCTCGACTCGACTCGTCTCATGACTCTACTTTTCGAATCGAAGCTGAAGTATCGTGGATACGTTGGGTACCGTTACGGTAAAAGGAGACGCTTCTAATTTAAGGACACTAGGAACATGGACAGTTATGCCTCGTTTCTGACTCTCCAGTTCACTGACATGATTCATACTAATCCAGTCGTATCCAGACAGTTTGGATCCCGACCACTGTTTGACAGTCACTTTTGAGAGTCTCTCTTCCCGATCATATTTAAACAACAATTTTCAGTCATTCCTTTTTTTATAACCGAGAAGCTTGTTCTTACCGGACACGGTCCATTGATGCTGCTAACGTTGACAACAGTTCCCTTAGACTCGACAATGTGTGGAAGAGCCTGTTTCGTCAAGCGGACCACACTCTTAACATTTACATCGAACAGGTCATCGTAGACGTCCATTCCACAGTCTACAACAGCTCCGCCTTTGAGAATTCCCGCTGAATTGATCTGCAAACCTACTCTTTCTGTTACACAGCGCAAAACTTGCCAATGTATCAATCTTGGAAAACTGGTGGATCGTGTTCCCGATGATAGTTTGGGGAGCATCTGAAGCTCGAAGATCTACGGGAGTTAGACAAATCTAGAGAGAAATGAGTGAGATTTTTTGAAGAAATTAACGTCAGATTCAGAGATTCCAGCTGAGATGCATTCCTTGGCGACTTCTTGAAGTGCTGGCAAATTTCTACCGGTCAACGAGAGCTGGAACTTTTTCTTGGCGAAGAGAAGGGCCGTAGCACGACCGATTCCGGAACTGGCTCCTAAAAAAGTCTCATTTATTTTTCCTCCAAGAAGCTAAAACATCCGGGACAAATCCGCAGCCACTTCGGAGGAAGCTAGTCGAATTGAACCTCCAGAAAATGGAAAATATAAAAAGTATCAACTAACCTGTGATGACTGCAACTGGCATGTTTTTCCAAAAAGATTGTTGGCCAACTAGCTGCCGCTATCAAGACGATCGATATCGGGTCAAAACTGCAACAAGAGACAAAGGTTAATCAGCCAAGAAAACTAACAAAAAGTGGATAGTTTTAGAAATTTATTGGATAACTTTTTTTGGAGGATATTTACAACTTTTGGGGGTCTATCACATGAAGTTGCATTATGCGCGGAAATCGCAAAAAAAAGGGGGGGGAAGGAATCGGGGGATACCAGCCAGAGAGCTATTTTTTCGATAAAGACGAGGAAACAACCGCAATTAGTGGAAAGAAGTGTGTGCACAAGGAATGTTTTAAATCACTGGGCGAGAGGACTATTTGAGTCTTTGGGTGATGCTGGCCAGAGCGACGGCAAAGGCCTGACTAGCTGAGAAGGGAGCCTTGAAGTCGAGAGTATAGGCTCCGCCATCGATTCGGCCAAATTGTAGAACTTGCTTTCCGTCGTGTTCCACCTAAAGAAAACTCTTTTAAGAGACAGTCCTTTAAACATACCTGAAAGTTCTTGGCCGATTCTTGGGTGACTCTCCCACCAAAATCCAGCTGATAGACCTGGTTCTGTTCATTCCAGAACGGCGTCTTGTTGTGCATCGTCAACACCCGTTTCCTTAGCTTCTCGCCGGGTTCACCTTCTCCCAGAGCAGCTTTGATCTCCTTCAATGTGCTCATCAGCTGACGGACTTCTACACGGACGTCGTCCGTTGTCACCTTCTTCTCAATCTCGTTGACCCGCTTCAACAGCTCCTTCATCTGGGAGCGCATCTTGGCAATAGATGCTCGATCCCGTTTCTAAAAGAAATTTGGCGTGTTTACAAAAAATGCAAAAGAATTTTTACGCGAGGGAGGATTGAACTGGACTGATGCTCAGATTCGCAGTCCTCTTAGCCACTGCGCCATGCGGAAAAGCGAGCGACTCTTCCAGCCGCCTTTATCCCTTTTGTTAATCGAGCACTGAGATTACTGTCAAAAGGCGGGAAATTGAAATAAAAAAGACTCACGTTGTAATTGCATCCTTTACTGAGCTGACCGGCAATCTTGGCCACTTTGTCCAAGTCGCCTTTGAACAGTTCTCTTTCCGTCTCGACCGACATACACTTTGACGGAACAAGGTGTATCCTTGTCAGTTCAGGAGTGGCTCCAGATGTCGCGGGTTCAGATCTTGATGTTGAAGGAACAAGATACTCCCCATCGTCTCCATCTAAAACTCCATTCTTTAGTTGAATCACAAAAAAAGCGAACCAATAAAATCCAAGGAGTCAATCTCATCCTGCCAAGTGCTGGTCGTACTCAAAGAAAGATCAACTTCTCCCTGTCTCGATTCGACTTTTCTTGCTGGAGAGTCTTTGGAGGCGGAAACCTTAAAAATTCATTGTTTCAAAGCAAAAAAAGGTTACCTGTGACGTGGCTATACTCGGCGTAACGCTATCCAAGCCCGTCGATGTGATGGCCGCTCTTAGCGAGGTGCATTCGCTAACGACTTTGTCAAAAAAGGCACGCTCTTCTTTTGTCAAGCCATCCGCCGTCTTTACTGACTGTTCTTCCACCGTGTCCTCGCTGGAACACGGTGACGGACAGACTGAAGGACGTCTCCTCTCCTCGACCTCTTTCACGTTTGGAGAGAGGACAGCCAAGTCGATGGTCATTTGTCGCGGCTGCAGATGCAGGACGCTGGTCTTGTAGACGACTTGACCGAGGAAATTGGGGAGGTGTTGTGTACTCAGCGAGGTTATGTTGAAGCGCGTACACCAGATGTTCGAATTGACTTGGACGAGACGAGTGTCTGGACGAGCTGCCCTCACATGTCTGAAAGTCGTTTTGTATTGTAACAACCCCTATCGTGATACCATCTGCCCATATCTCTTTTGCACCCTCTTTCCACCTTCTTTCCTATATTCAAACTTCCCGCCCGTCCACATACCGTAATCCGCGCTCGTCGCTGCTTTGAATTGCTGTCTTGAATTTTTTTTCAGTCAGTGGTGTTGAGCTCTCCTCAACCCGTTGTCTTTTTATTTATCGCTCATTTTTGTTGGACATCTTAGTCCCAAATCGAAATAAAGTTTATTTGAAGAAAACCTCGTGTTTTTCTAGTGATTCAGCTCTCGCTCTTGCCTAACCAGCAGATCGAGGCTCTAAGGTGGTAGCTAACCGGCCCTAGCTTCTCCTTATTAGTCCGTTCAAAAAAGAATCCAATGTTTTCCCCGCGGCGAACCTTTCGGCAGCCTAACAGCAATTCAATTTTTATTCTAAAAATGGCTGTTAGGCTGCCCAAAGACGTGCATGAGGGTCCCGCGGGGAGGGGGATTTTTGGTTACTGTAGTCTTTTTGTAAGACTTTCTCTTACCTTGACATCAAAGCCCTGATCTGTCTCTTGCTCCTCCGCCATAAAGAATTCCTTCCAGTCGACGCCCTCGGTGTAATTGAGATGTCTTCTGAAAAGTCAGTCTCTTTTTTTCAAACTGTCAATCCTTTTATTTACGCGTCCGTGCTCCCCCGTGTCGTCAGCGGCGCCACCTTTCCCCTTCGGCTCTCCAGCTTCTCAATCTCCGTTGCTATGTGGCGCCAGAAAAAGAGACGGGAAGGAGAGAATGGGAACCCAATAAACTTTACTCCCGATGATATATTTTGATGGCAAAAAAATAGTCCCGTCTATGCAAACAAATAGGGAAGGTAACTGCAGCCTCCCCCGCTCTGAATTCGGGACGAAGAAGAAATCTCAAATCTCTGTAGTTGTAGGATTTCATCGGCTCTACAACCTTGCAGAACATCGTAAAGCTCAAAAATTCTTTGGTCATGTTGAAATCTTGGTCTAAAGCCCGAACCTCTGATTTTAGGTTTAGTACGAGAATACGACGAAAAAATGTGTTTTCACTTTGACCAAAGTCTTAAAGATACCTTCCCCTTCGTAAAAAAACAGATTGTACTTTAATCTACACAGTAATGGACTTGTTTAGTTTTAAAGTTTCAGTTATTGTCCAGTCAGCTCAGTGTCTCTCTCTCCTTTCTGCCACAGGGAGACCGGTTTCCCTCTCGCGAGACCACCGCGTGATGGTCGAGAAGGAAAATGGGAAGATAATCGAATCAATAGAAATTGTATACTTTTTTAGTTCGATAAGAGTGTTTTGTGGAGGCAATGACGTGAGAATTTGAAGTTTCCCAAAAATACAATTCTTTCAAAATTCTAAAAAAAAAAGTTTCTGATAACTTTGGACAACTGATAAGCCAGTTTCCTCTCACTCATAAATAACTTTAAGAACTGACCAACTTGTGCCGAAGACCCGGCTGGATGGTGGTGATGGAACGGTGACTGTGGATGGATGGAAATGTGGAACTGGGGCAGAAAGCGATTCACTTGTCGTCCTAAACTAACAGTATGCTTTAAGAAGTCACTTTACCTATCAAAAGGGGAACCAGTCCTCCCAGATGCTCCATACAGAGGACATAGGAATGACTGCCCGTCCTCAGCGGTCGAATCGTGCAAAAGCACCTCGCCTCGTTCACGTTACAGACAAAATTACAGAGATCGTCTGGTCGGGGTATTCGACTCTGAAACGAATGAAAAATACAATGAAGTTAGGAAGAAAAGTACCCGGACTATGTGATGGTCCAAAGATCGGAGAACATTCTTCTCCCTCTGGGGGATCGGCAGTTTGTCGACGTTCTTCGCGGTGCTTCCCAGCTGTCTCCAGAGATCGTAACAGACGCTGTTGAAAAGGGAGGGAACACCTGGAAAAAATAGATTTAGAACTTTTCCCAGTGTCATCAGAGTCATCTAGGCGATCAAAATCTGGCGGGATATTTCTCGCGTAGCGCAGTGGGTAAGAGGCCGGATTACAAATCTGCACATTGGTCCAGTTCAATTTATCTTGTGCCAAAGGTTTTTTGCATTTTTATCTACACCACAAGACTCATTTTTCTTTTGATCCTCACCTAAATTCAACTGAACTTTAAAGTGAAACCAAGTCGATGTTCACAAAAAAAACTAGTGGTTCTTGGACGAAGTAACAAAAAAGTAAAACAAAACACGCCTGGTAGAATCTTTCCAGAAGCCAAAGTACCGCCTGCTGCTACGACAATGACCTGTCCATTGAAGGCCCACGTGAGAGCAGTAAGAGGCTTGTCCTCTGGCAACTGATTGAGATATTCACGATGCACACATTTGGCTTTTTGATCCAGCATGACTAACTCGTGTTTGTCTGTGATCATGGCCAGCAGCGTCCCGGCCGTATTCCACTTCATTTTGAGAATGCCCGAAGGTGATTCCCAGCAGAACGGATCGACTTCGTCATAGGACCGGATCATCAGAACCTTGTTCTGTTCTGTCAGAATGGCCAGCGTCCACTTCGAGCTCTGTTCTTCGTGGTATCTGTTGAAAGCCATTCGGACAATCTTCTCGTCCGTTATCGTTCTCTCGGTTATCGTCGCGCCCTGCTCCGAAACGACTCGGATTTCTCCAGATGCAAATCCAAGAACGAGATGTTCCGTCTCCGGGCACCAGACGCCACACATCACGGCAGTTGTAGCCGGATAGGTCTGCGACCAGACTCTCTGTCCATTGGCGGACCCGATGAGGACAAAATTGTCCTCATAGCAGATCAGAGCACTTCCGCCACAGGGACTCCACGACAAATCACGGACCTGAAAATGATTATAACCTTTTTTGGGAGCGACTTCTAAACACGTCATACTGATAACAGGAAACTGCAGCTAGTGGGAAAACAAGGAACTAATAATCGCTTTGTTATTCAGGTCGTTTGTCTTAAAGTGCAAGTACTAGCTCACTTTTAATTACTAACAATTTGTACAGAAGGATTAATCTAGAACTCGTCATCTTACAGAAGAAGAAAACTAGTTTGGTTTTTAGACGTTAAAGCGAGCTTCGTCATACTTTTATACTTGTTTTGGTTTTGTAGTTCTTCCATTTTCCATATAAGTTCACTAATTGTTCGTTATCAGTTAAATCTATTTTAATCATCTATTTTAATATTTAACTTTGACATACAAGTATTTTTTAAAAGGGGGAAATTCTAAATCCCTGTCTACATATACGTTTCATCTACCGTGAAATAATGTGAAGAGGAATTGCAAATGCCGTCACAAACTACAGTGAACTTCAATTCATTCACACATTGTCTTTTCTGGATCCACGACATTCTAATCCATTGTTTTCTAATGTAAAGTTAATTGACATTTGGCTAAAGCAAAAAATTGCTTCTAACAAATAATTTGATGGATTTAAGGACTTTTCGAAAATGGTGTCCGTGTATCACCAAAGAACCCTTGTTTTTTTTATAAATCTAAAGTCATGTTCGGATGAGCCAATCGCTACTTCTCACACTGGCCGGTTGTCTAACAAGTTTATAAGTTTGAGCGTCGTATTCAAACAGGGTATTAGGGGTAAGCTGTCTTTAATTCAAGAGGAAATAAGAATACCTTAACTCCTCGATCGTTAACCAGTTCAACGGACCATCGTTCCTCATTTCTCGTCCAGACATAAATCATGCCGGAACTATCACAACTGGCCAACTTCTGTTGCGGTCGATTCCATGCCACCAGGCTGATTGAACTGTGGTGTCCACGCAAGTTGAAATTATAGCGGAGATTGTCATCTTTGGTTGGATGAAAGTCCGTCACGGTGATTCCAACGGTCCCGGTGTCACATCCAACTCCGAGAAGACCAAAATTTGGGTCGACTTGCCAAGGGATCCATGCCAAATCGCTGACGGTGTTCTCGATCCGGTTGCCCGGCCAGTCACCGTTTTCCCAGAAGATTTTCATAGCCGAAACATGATGTGAAGAAATAAGAATATAACGGTTTCGGCGACAACAACGGTAAGAGAGAAAGAGAGATGCCGGGGCGGGTGGACGGGGGGCTGTCAGAGACGCAGAGGAGAGAGGGAGTTCCACCCATCTTCGTCTCAGTCTTCCGCAACTGATGCAGACTTTTCAGTCGTCTTCGTCGCGGGACCCACGAATTGAGTTGGCAAGCAGCCAAAAGTCGGCCCGGCGCATTCGTCACTCATTCAATACAAGCTCGACTCATTCCATTCAATTTTTTTGGTTCTTTTTCTCTTGTTTTTTTTCGCTCGTGTCAAATCAGTTCAATCTAAGGAAAAATAAACATAAAAAGTTTAAACCAGCAGAGTCTTGCGAAACATTCAGAGGTTATTGACTTATGTCCTAACATTTTGGAAGATACATTTTCTTCAAGGTTTGAGATGTCTACTATCCAAACGTAATGGTTTGTCGTGGTCTTTTTGTTTGTTTGTTCATGACCACGAAAAGTGACAAGTTTTGTCAGGATTAGATCGTCAGATGACGAGTTCGTCGTTACAATTTATTTTTTTTATCAATCGATTCTCGAGAGCCCGCTGCATCTGTCTAAGTTCCTTTGATTCGGAGAAGTCTTCAGAACTTGGACATGCAGACGCCAACATAAGTCTAACTTTTAATCGTGACGGGCGCGTTAAAAAACCTGAATTTTCTTCGGCAATGAGAAATCTTGGCTACAGATTTACAGGAGACTCGGCGGTAGACTTGACAGTCAACAGTGTTTTCCACGTCTTCCCAAGATCACTCATTGAATAGTTATTTTCTCGATTTGTCAGACTCATATCGAAAGTCTGCGTAGACATGGACAAATCAATTCTCCATGCCCTTTGAATAAGAGCAGCAAGCCATTTTCTAACTCCTGTCCGCCAGGTGTTATGTTATTATTTATGAAAGTATTGCATTTCATCAAAGACTGCGCTGTCTGATTCACATGGCTTCCCCAAGTTTCTCCTATCTAATCGCTTCCATTAAAATCGATTTTTCTCACAAATTCAATCAGTTTCAGAGCTTTTTTTCGAATCGGGAATGTCGTCAGCTAATCCCTTTGCTGATCCGTTTGCGGTGAGTCTTTTCGGGGTTTTGACTAGCTGTTCTGGCGTGAACTCTCTTCCAAATTGAGTAATATTTTGCAGGACCCTTCCGTTCAACAAGCAGCTCGGACCACAAATGGATCGGAAGACTTTAACCCTTTCGCCAACAACGCTCCTCCACAAACACATCAGGTTGGTTCAAGAAAGAGGTGATAATTCTCGGGCAGGCCTTTTTTGTGCAATTGACCTCTCTGCCCAGAGCTCGCGCAGCCTCGTATTGATTAATCGTTTGAGTATTCTCCCGGAATCTTTGTGTCTAGTTATCAATTTATTCATGGCTTGTTGACTATTCCATTTGTTGCGGAAATGAGCACTTTTCAACTCAAATTGACCTTTAATTAAGACCAAACTTTTCTCTCTGCTCCCCGCAATCTTGCAGCCCAGTTTTAAAGATGAAACCGCAATATTTCAGTCTTTTGATGTTCCACAAAGTTGTAGAGCTTATAAAATACTACAACTTTTCGGAACATCATTTAGCTGAAAAATGCTAATTTTGAGCTGAAAATAGGATTCGAACTTGCAAGTTAATACATGGGGGACACTTAAAACGAAAATGAGCCGCCTGCCTTTTGCAATTTCCTGAACCTGTGTCCTAGTTAAAATTAAATATATTCGATAAAAATACAGTTTCAGGCAGCCCCATCTGCCTCATCTGGGGCTCTTGGGAACCAGAACAGAAAGATGGACGACGAGTTGTTCCGCAAGCAGGAAGAACTGGAACGAAAGGCTCAGGACCTCCGTCGTCGAGAGGAAGAACTAGAGAGAAATAGAAGTCAACAGAACCTCAATGGTAATTCTCTTTCTACTTTTTTTCCATACACTTCTTTTGAAGGAAACATGGGAGCTCGACCGGGAGCCACTTCAAATCGACACAACTGGCCCCCACTTCCGACTTTTGTTCCTATCGAACCGTGCTTCTATCAGGTAATTTCATGTCATTATTGGTGTTTCAATGACCTAGTTCAATGCTTATACTCTTGTTTCCAGGACATCGAAGTAGAAATCCCAGTCCAATTCCAAAAGACCGTCACAACAGTCTATTACGTCTTCCTGGCATACTGCCTGGCTCTGGTGATAAATTGTTTCGCCTCCCTCTTCTACTTTATTTTTGCCGGAGGTAGGTTCAAACTTTTAACCCAATTGAAATGCTTCCAGGTTCAATCGGACAGCTATTCTTGTCCATCATCGAACTGTGCCTCTTCTCTCCGTGTTCCTTCCTCTTCTGGTTCCGACCCGTCTACAAGGCCTTCAGAAATGATTCCTCGTTCAACTTTATGGTCTTCTTCTTCGTCCTCTTCTTCCACTCTCTCTTCACTCTAGTCCAGACTTTGGGAGTCAGCAGCTACGCCTGTGGATGGGTCAATGCCATCGAGACGTTCAGCACGAACGTCCCGATCGCTCTGCTGATGCTCATCTCAGCCATCGCCTTTACTGTCGCCTTTGCCGGAATGGTCTACGCTCTCATCAGTGTTCATCGGTTATACAGGTGAGTTGACTCGACTTTTGACAATTCTTACCGAAGTTTTAACTTTCTTATTCGAAGTCTATTCGCAAGCCCATCCCACACACTTTGAGAAGAAACCTTATTTTTCTAGCTCACTCAAACATTTTCTTTCTGGGTGATGTTCTGCAAAGATATAGAACTCTTTAAATACTACAACTTTGTTGAACATTGGTTCTGGTCATTGATCAAGCATATCTCGTATATTGTGCACCATTGGTGACAGGGGTTCTGTCAAACAGCCGAGGGTGGTTTGATTCTCGGAGTTGGTCTGTTTTGCCTATTCAGAGGCCATTTCATTCCTTCTCAGTTTATCATTGTTTTTCAGTGGCTAAACGTCCCGGTCAATTGCAAAGCCGTAGTGTCCAGAACCATTTCTTTCAAAAAGTTTGCAAAAGTCATAATATCCTGTCTCCCCCTTCCCCCTCCGAATGTTTGTCCTTTATGGCAAATGAAATATCTATCTATCTATCTAACATCACAAAGCCAAAAATTGCAAGGATGAGGTTAAAAAATGCGTTTTTTTTCAAGTTTAGTGGTTTACTAATTGTAAGGTTACGTTGCCTGTTCTTAGGCCCAATAGTCAAACAGTTCACAAATCAAACGCTAGAAATCTTAACCATCCGAATTTTCAGAGGAGCCGGTTTCTCGATCGACAAGGCTCGCCAGGAGTTCACCACTGGAGTCATGTCCGACCGAGGAGTCCAACAGGCAACCCAGGCTGCTACTTCTGCAGCCGCCGGAGCCGCCTTCCAACAAGCCACTCAGGGTCGTTTCTAAATCCGAAAAAAAGCATAAGAAAGCACATATCTTTGTGTAGACCTTTTCCCACTTCTTCTTTTCAAAACAATGTTTTCTCTTGTCTGTCTACTGGTAGGCCACCGACGTCCCTCCCCGAGTGCATTCTGGGTCCCCAAAACTCCTTCTCTCCTGTTGTGCTATATCGCTTACTTTAAGTATTTATTCGGACCTAATAGTACTGTTCAATAACCTACGTTTAAGAGAGAATAAAGTTCATTTTAAGACATGTTCGATTTACTAAAAATGTTCTTGAAAGAGTTACTGTCTTCTTCAAATGGGCACTCCTTAAGTCGAGTGAAACGATCATTGCCAACTCTAAAGAAAAATATATAAATAAATAAAAAATAAATAAGAATTTGAAAAGAGAGAGAATTTAAAAATACCTGGTTGACATCCAGTGCTTCTCAATCGAATCCTGGTGACTCAGCAGTAGCCACAGGGTTTCCATAACGTCCTGAAAAGGTCAGAGTTTGACTACCCAAGATAATTTATACCGTTCCATTGGTCTCGTAGCACTCTCCGATAAAACCAACCACTGATGCGGGAAAGAGGACAGAGAAGGAAATCATTGAACTGTTGGTCCATCCAGTGACAGGCAGAGGATCTTTTCCTAGACAAAACTATTTTCTTCAGATTGAAAAAAAATAGGACCTCCAGCGCCGGGCGAGCTTTCCACGGCAGTCTTGAACTTGCCGCCGATAACATTTCCATTTTGGTCAACTTTCAAAACAGATTCCTTCTCATTTTTCCAGCAGCCGTTGAGATCTTTGCAACCGGAGAAGACGAGAGGGAAGAGGATGAAAAGTAGAGAGATTCTGATCATCATTGGCATTTTTTGGGGTTGACTCTTTATATACCAAGCGAATTTCTCCTCATGGAGGAAAACAGCTATTGAGAACACAAGTTGTTTTTGGTACAGTCAGCCTTCAGCTTGCGAAACACAAGCTATTTCTACTCTTTAAGCGCAGATTCACAAAAAAAAGCAAAAAAAATTATTTATTAGCTTATTTTCAATCACAGTTTGGTCCAGCTGGTTCCAGCTGACGGCTTACTCTCAAAGAGGACATTCAGATGAGAGAGGTCGACCGGAGAGGAGGAATCAATCAGAGCCACGGCACAGCCTCCCCATCCAGCTCCAGTCAATCGAGCTCCTAAGGCTCCGGCCTTTCGACACTCTTCCACCAACACATCCAGAGACTCACAGCTGCAGTTGTAGTCCTTTGCACAGGAATAGTGGCTCATGTACATCAGTCGTCCCATCTCTTTTAAATCCCCCGCCTCACAAGCCTTTTCCATCAACTGCACACGCAAGGCTTCGGAGAAGACGTGCTTAGCTCTCTGGCCGACAGAGAACGTTTTCACTGAAAAACTTCAAAATTGGGTCTTTTCACGAACTAACTGTGCTGCGTGTTTGGAGTTAGACACTTGTCCAGAGCTTCTTTTCCAATTCGCTCCAAAAGATCCTCTTTTGAAGCAGTTTCCGGAAGATAGTCTGTCAACTTGACCATGTCTTTTAGGGACTTTCCAAGCACTTCTTGGACATCTTTCAGACGAAGAGAAGTGCTCTCCAGGCCTTCGGCTTTGAGGAGAAGCTGAGCTGTTTAGTCACTAGACTCGATTTTCTTACTGTAGCAGCGATCCGGCACTCGACTACTCGTTCATTGTACTGGGAAGTAGCTCCCTTGTTCAGTGTGTCTCCACAGTGTAAAACGACAAATTTGGCTTGAGCTGGCAAAGAAACAGTGAAGCTTCGAAGAGGATTGAAGTCAATTCTCAGGGCTTTTCCCTCTTGGGAGAGAACTTCAGCAGCTTGATCCATTCCTCCGCCAGCCGTTCCTACGTATTGTTCGGCTTTGGCACAGAGCTCGGCAAAATCTTCTCTAAAATTTGTTGGCCACATTTAGATGTATAGCACACCTGGAAATCTTTTCGAATCCCTCTCCTGTATAGAAAAGAAAAGTAGCGAGAGCAGCTGCACAGACGAGAGACGAACTGCTGGACAGACCAGAAGAATGAGGAACATTTCCTTCAAAGGACGGAATAAGGGTTCACGCAAACATTTTCCAACTTTGTGATGTTCAACAAAGTTCTAGTATTTCGCAAACTCTACAACTTTTCAGAACATCATAAAGCTGGAAAATGCTTTGGTCACAGCAAAACTGTCCCTCTCTGACTCACCGGACACTTGAATTAACATCCCCTTCTGTTCACTGACACCTAGACGATCAACGGCTCCTTTCCATCCCGACAGGAAATAGTCGTACCATTTTGGAGGAGCAGCCCCATTCCAGTCAGTAGGCAGCTCAAGAACATGATCTGTGAAACTACCAACATCGCCGTTGTGAAATTTCAAGACGAATTCATCGGCTGGAGCCACAAGAACAACAGTTTCTTGTTCGATGGCCATTGGGAAGACACCATAGCCCATGTAATCAATGTGTTCTCCGATTAGGTTGACTCTTCCGGGACATCGAATCCGGAGAGTTGGTTTCACTCCAAAATGATTTTCGAACTCCTGCTCCATTCTTGTTCGCTTCTGAAAGTTTGTTTTCACTCGTTCGTTTTAGAACAGAGCTACGTAGATAAGGAGGCGGTAACACCTGTTATCGAAAAAGACGGAGGAGGAAGTTATAAGTGTGGGACTCGAGAAAAATCTGATTAAAATTCGTCGGAAGTTTGACTGTAAGAGAGAAGAGTCGGGATTTTTATTCTGGACCGACTACAGTCTTTCTTTTGGTTCAAGATATGAAATACTCTCGGAAAAAAATCGAAGAACGGGAAGCAGAGTCAAGATAATGGCTTGGATTCCTATATAGGACCCCCTCCCCCAGTAGAATCAGCTTTTGAGCTCCCTCTGACCTCCTTCGGGAAGTGTTGGCGGAAAGTGCGGTACCCATTAACTCTGGTGTTTCGCAGACCATGAAAGAACATGCCTAGAAAGAACTTAGCGAAGTCTGGCAGAAAACAGGAGTAAGAAACTGTACTGCCTTGGGTACACGAGTCTCTTGCCTGGCTTATTGTCAGGTCAGAGTTCTTATTGGTTCAGGCACCGGTTAGTCATCTCTCCAAAACAACCGCAAAACAAGCACTGTTTACAGATCCCTTGTCCAGTTCGATGACGAATTTGAATCCCTACGTTTCTTCTTATTTGTTAATTGCCACCCAGACAGATGTGGCAGGGGAGAGGAGGACTAGAGCCGGTTGGCAGCTGGACTACAGCTGGCAAATAGCGCTTATCTAACTGGGCTTCCTTTAGATTATGGACTGTACAAATTCCCTGAGAAATTTCATTTTTGGGATAATAATTGAGAGGAAGTGAGAATGTGGTATATGTACAATCGATGTGGAGGGCAAATAATCGCGCTATGTGGTCAAAATGTCATTTTTTTATGAAAAAGTGTGAGAAAGTCTAAAAATATGAGCAGTGACCAGTGCGAAAGCGATAAGCTGGGTCCATTGCATTGATTTTAGCGGAGACCAGAGGTCATGGAGGGGAACGAGAACAAAAAAAATCTCAAATTCTCGACTGTTTCGTGATGAGACGAGTTTCGACGGCTGTTCGAAGAAGGTCGTAGATACTCTCGTACTGTTCTCTCGACTGTACCATTCCCACTCGCTGTTGCCGCATCGTATCGACTACGCTAAAAAGTACTCTTGATCTATTGTCAGAAAGGAAAAGAACCTGAAAACGTCGATGAGTCCTCGTTGTTTGGCTTGTGCCAGAAGACGGGAGACGGCGATGAAGACTCCAGATCGACCGGCTCCGGCACTGGAAGTTAAATTTGAAGAATCTATTGACCGGGCGTTTTTATTTTAACTTTTTATCACGTTTTTATCTTTTTATTGAACAAACCATAGAACTGGTTAAATTCTACAACTTTACAGAACATTGCGAAGCTTGAAAATAATTTCATAGCAATGAAAATCCAAATTTCCTCTGCTTCAAGCGTAGAGAAATTTGGCTCTTTTGATCAGTATGTAAAAGTTACCTGCAATGAACAACTACCGGCTTCGCAAAATCTTTCATCTTTGTGGCAACCGAAAGAATCTTGTCCTCCTCGACCAGGCCTCCGTCTTCCCAATCCGTGATGTGGAATTGGTGGACCTGAAACGTCAGCATCTTTTATGGACGAGTCCCATTAAAAATGAATAAGGACTTACCCGGCGACGTTCTTCTCTCCTATGGACGCAGAAAACTCGAACCAGTACACCTGCTTCCTCGTAGCTCTTCTCCTGTTCTACCGTAATCTCTCCGAATCTTCGGATGCCACGAAGTGGGGGCCAGAAGGTCGGAAGAGAATCCTTTGTTCAAGTTATAAGAAAACTGAGAGTTTTTACATGGATTCCAGAAATAGAGACAATGGCTTGAACCCTGTGTTCCCACACCATCTTCCAGAACTCTTCGACCGTCTCTTCCTTGTTCGAAAACTCTTCGTATCCAATTGGCCATTGGGTGGCGATGAAATGTTTGGCACTGAGATAGTTCTGGAAACTTCTCCCTCTCTCAACTGCTCCAAGCGCTGCCATGACTACCAGCCCATTTGGGCGATTGACCCTCTCATTTTGTCTATTTTCTCCCTCTCAATTCACGTGGATAAGACGATAAAGGACCCACGTCAATAAAGCTCGCATTGATGTAGTCGCCACCGCTCAATGGCACTCGATTTTCGTCATCTGAACACTTTCTCTTTCACTCTCCGAAAACTTCCTTCTTACACGGAACAATGTCCTCATATCGATTCTTGCGACTGTTCATTCCCGCCACTTCTCTGGCCTTCCAACGAGACGTTGCTCTCCTTCGGAGAATCTCAAACTCGTCGCCAAAGACCGAATGTGGACTTTGTCTCAGCTGACGGAGATCCGAGAGGAACTCGGAAGCTTGATGTTGACTGAAAAAATTCGAGGAAGTTGGATGGAAGTAACTGACGTTTGGACGGCTTCAGCTGGAGCCACACCAATTTGTACTCTCCTTTCATACTGTAGAGTCTGAGGTCTGAACAAGAATCTCCAAACTAAATCCTTTTACCTCGCTGCAAATGAGGATTCTGTTCTCAAATCCTCTTCTTGAACCACAATCTCTGCAATTTTCTAGCCTGATTCCGCTAATCTGCCACCCACACCTTGATTATCATCGGTCTGAGTGCCGGAGTCCCTTCTCCGCCTCTGATAGCCGGCAGGAAGTCGACTCAATGTTTCTGCTCCTTTCTCGGAGAACATTGGCTGGACAGTGACGGACGGAAGAGCTCTTTCTAGTCTTGGTAAAGGAAGACGGTCCTTCTTGTCCTAAACCCGTTTCTTTATGATTTTGATTTCCTGATGTCTTGCCTTGTCGAACATCATCATGCAAGCCATTATTCCGCAGCAGAGAAAGAAAAGTGTCGCGACGCCGAGAGTGGCTACTACGATCTCCCCGGCTGAAATTGTGTTTCTTTGGTTCTGGTCATAGACGTCAGGTGCACCCAGAGACGTCTGTTCCTCTCTCTCTCTCGTTCGATCAGCTGTCCACGTCACGCGGTCTGAGGCCGAAGAGCGACGCCCCTATACTCCTGGCAGACTTCCTGTCTGGGCAATTCGTCGATCGGCAGGGGCAGATGCAATTGCAATTTCCAGTTTCTTGCCTCTTTTTAGGAAACTATGTTTTTCATCAAGATTCCGCTGCCTTTTTTGTGTAAAAAAGACTGAGTGAGAAAGACAATAAGGTTTTGCAGGGTTTGAACTCCCGCAAGTTTTTGTACGCAATATTTCAAAACAAACTATTTTCGTGTTCACGTCAGTTTCTGCCATTATTTTCTCCTCGCGAAAGAAACACGTCTACATATTTTTCTTTTTTTTTTCTCATTTTTCTTCGACAATTTCCCTCAAAGTTATGTAATCAGCCAAACTCATGTAAAAGTTGCTCACAATCTTCGCATAGTTCTGACATAGTGGCAATTTGTCGAATTCTTGGAATTCATCATTTTCAATATAATCATCGTCCAAACACTCAAAACAGGAAATCCAGCATGTTTGCTTATTGGAAATCACTTCTGTTGTCGACTTTTCGCCCTAGCTACCAGGCGCCTTCCGCATTTCATTTCCTCAATCATTGAAGCTCATTTGAATGCGGAATTGCTGATTGACTCACCTTCGAGCATTTATCTTTCCATAAACGCTTCCTTCCTTCTTCTGTGGACGTCAATGTTGACGCAGAGGGCTGGAAACGTCGAAACGGACAAGTGGGAATGGATAATCGCACCGAGGGGATAAACCCTGTAACCAGTATGCCATTGAGTCTGATCCTTTTTAGGCGATCGAGGACTCGATTGTTTCCCGACTATTCAGCCGTGCTTCCGACTTGGATTAGCATTTTATTCTTCGTCCTGGTAAAAAAAAACTTTGTTTTTCTTATTACAATCTGGTACAAATTACGTTTTCATGGCATTGAGTCAGCTTCATTATGTATCTGTTTGCCCAGCGTCATTGCTGTCTCCGCCCTTCCTAGGTTTCGTAATTTTTCACAGAATTGTTCTCTTCCTTTTATACATGCGTGTTTGATTCCAATTTGAACCCGGAATATTGCCAGGAAGTCGCGTTGTTAACGTAAGTTAAAGGACTGTCCTGGCAGGTCTTGTGGCGTAGCAACTGCTGAGGGGACAGATGCACGTGCCATGTTGTGCGAAGAAAACGCGCGCACTCGCTGTGTGACTCGCGGGTGCTGGGTTCGATCAGCTGCGCTCAACCAAGCCATCTGACCCTCTTTTATTTTTCCTTGAACCAAGCTAATTTCTTAAAAATAACTGATTTTTGAACACCTATAGCGCTTTTCTTCTTGGAAAGCATTGCGCCCGACTTCCATGTTTGGCGCCATCTCAACGGGGCCGGGGCTGGTCCCCAAACAATCGATCCGCGCTGTCTTTCGATTGATTTTCGTGGATGTTGACCGATTAGCTTGCGCTTTTAAATTTCTTTATTAGGAAAGCTAGATAAGTAAGCGAAGCATTTTTTTGCACTGCTTTTGAAGCACGAGTTCAGAATCGGCGTCGTTGTTCATTCATTCAGCGTTCTCTCCCGAGCACCTGTCCGTTCTCCTATTTATTTCAATCACGTCATTTGGCCCTCTTATTTTCCCACCAGTTTCTCTTTTTTTTTTCAAATTCTAAACATAAAAACAATAATGTTTACCAAATCCTTATTTTTCAGCCCCACTTTTCTAGTCATATGGCGTCCTCGTCCAGTGCAGTCAGAACGTTGGCGACGGAGTTGAAAAATCTAAAGTCGGAGCCGATCGAAGGCTTCACAATCAGCGCCACAGATGACGATCTCTTCGTCTGGAATGTCGGGATCTACGGGCCGCCTGCCACTGTCTACCAGGTGCACAAATCGTCTTTCTTTTCTGATGCACAATTTTTAGGGAGGATATTTCAAGGCGCTGATCAAATTCCCTCAAAACTATCCCTTCTCTCCACCGACGGTCCGCTTCACGACCAAGCTCTGGCATCCGAACGTCTACGACAACGGTGATCTCTGCATCAGCATTCTCCATCCGCCAGTTGATGATCCTCACAGTGGCGAGCTGCCATGTGAGCGATGGAATCCGACGCAGAGCGTTCGGACTATCCTCATGTCCGTAATCTCACTTCTCAACGAGCCCAACACTAGCTCACCGGCCAATGTGGATGCTTCCGTCGCCTACAGGAAGTGGAAAGAAGGCGCCGACTCGGAATACGCAAATATCGTCCAGTAAGCCATTTTTTTAATCTAAAGTAATTGTCATTTTTAGAAAACAAGTCGAACATTCCAAAATCGAGGCCGAGAAGGACGGCGTCAAGGTTCCGGAGACATTAGAAGAATACTGCATCAAAACGGTGCCTGTTCAAGCCGACGATGGGCTTGACGAGCTTGATATGGGTCAGTTTTCTTACGAGGCAAAGCTCATAGCTGTCGCACCCAACTTGAATGATCCCTCTCGATCCGATAAATTTCTTGTTTCAGACGACGAGATCTACTACGAGTCTGACAACTGCGATGATTACGACGACGAGGATGACGACAGCGGTCAGGGTGAAAATTAGTCAATTAGCCAGCTTCAACTGATTCGAAAGATACGGGCAATTTCACACAACTGTGTTACTTTCTCTCTCCCCCCTCATTTCTGTAATATGTTCCGGTGACGCACAATCTCCTCTTTCTTCTCACCTCTCTTTCATGTAGATAAACCTACCAAGCGCTCCCCTGTTGCTCAAGCCGTGTACTACGAAACTCGAACTTTTCACGATCACGTCTTGCTTTCGTAGAATCTCCTCAAAAAGTAGTGGTTTGGTAAATACTTCGAGTGTACAAATAAGCGGCCATTTTCTTCCTATTTCCTCCCTATTACAGCCTTGTACATTATGACCTTCACTTTCATTATCATGAAATTACCTGTTACTGTCTCTGAATATGTTCCTCTGGTGAATTAAAACTTAAAAATATCTTCTGTAGTTCAACTTCTTGATGCTTTTTATGCTCATCTTGTATCTAATACCGGAGGATTTTGCCGCCTAACAGTATTCCGTCTCTGCAGAGGAAAACCAGAGATGAGCCGTCGCCAGAATCCGTCAGATTTCCTGAAGCAGATCATCGGCAAGCCCGTGGTTGTGAAGCTGAACTCGGGAGTCGACTACAGAGGCATTCTGGCCTGTCTGGATGGGTAAGACATGAATTTATTATTTTTTTTCCCACAACTTTGACCATTCTGCTCTAACAATGAGTCAGCTCCAGGGATTTGATTACATGCGTTGCAGCAGTGAAGTCCCAAAGAAACTTTGATATAGTCCTACTTTCCTTTTATGAGCTGGCTAAAGTACAGGAGAATTGCTACACCTATAACCTCAACGAGTAGGCAAACCGGCCGTGCTGTGCCTTTGCCAGCTTTTTCCATATTTCACTTCCTAACCCTTTGTTTTCCAGGTTTATGAATATCGCCCTAGAGCAGACGGAAGAGTACAGCAACGGCCAACTGAAGAGCAAGTACGGCGATGCCTTCATCCGCGGCAACAACGTGCTCTACATCTCGACACTAAAACGATGAAAAGCTCTTCTATGCATATGAAATACATTCTTCTTCATCTATATTCCACCATTTTTCCTCGCTGTTCTCGAATTGTTGTATCTCATTTCTATGCCGGGGACAATCCGGATCTTTTATCATCATTTTTCAAGTAAAGTTACACGTAATATTTGTCAATTTTTCGAAACATTTCACGACCTTTGGTTCAGTTTGAGCGCGAACAGACCAGACAGCTCATAAAACCGTGCAGCAGACGGCATGTTCGGCAATTTTTCGAAATTCCCTACTTTGCTGATTCTTTGCTTCTTCAAAAGGTTGACTTCCGTTTTTTTCTCTAAGTTTCTCTCACAATTAAAAAGAAACTGGATTGGTGTTTAAAGCTTGTCGCTAAGAAAATTCTAGGATTGCTAGCCGAAACTCTACATTTTAGGCCAGGCTGTTTTCGTTTCGCACTTTTCGGTCAAAATTTAATTTCCATAGAGTTTAATTGCTAAACATTCCAAACATGGTAAAAATATGCATTTACCTTCCTCTTGACCTTCATTTTTCACAAGATTCTCTATTTTTCAGTTAGTTCGGCTGTCTCATCAACGTGTCCGACGTTCTGACCATTCTGAAGTTATGAATCGTCCTGTACCCAGTAGTTTCATCGATATTCAGGTATTTTTATCATTTTGCTCTCGCGAAAACCCCATGTAAACTTTCGATTTGATACGGAAAAACGGCAATGAAGATACCATCCGGTTTTATAGGCTTAACCAGACTGAACAGTGGTGATGACGTCGGAGTCTGCCTGTATTGAGCTGATTGCAAATAGCCTATTTCGAAATATTAACCTTCAAAAAGCTGTAAGCTGCTGCTAGATGCGCGAACAATTAATAAACAAATTACAGCAGACACGTGATCTTCTCGTTTGTCCAATTTGTCGAGCCGGACTCGAGGCTCTTCAGCTGCAGAAGGACGACAGAGGCAACCAGACCATCTGGTGGGTCTGCAAAAACACAATCGAACAGGTAAATTTTATTTGTTTGTAGTACTTTGGCTGGTATACTATTTGAAGTTCTGACGAGAACTTCCCATTTTATTCCTTATTTGTCAACACAAACACGTTTCAGAAATGCTCGTTTCCCGGCGAAATTCCGCCCGACGTGTTCTGGGTGAAGCGTACACGAGAAGAATGTGAATCTGGCTACGTCCCTCCTCCGAACAAGGATAAGCTTCCAAGAGAGCTGTGGCATCTCTATCCGACCATCTTCCCCAGTCTGCCACCACTACCACCACATCCAGAGACGGGAACATCTTCCGTCATTGCCCGTATGTTCTTTTCCCATATTTTTATTCACAACCAGCTCTAGAAGAAGCCACCTTTGACACGCGAAATGCCTCTCTAGCGTCTGATATAACGTCTATTGATGGCCGCAGTGAAACTGTTAGCAGTCGGGTAAGTCCACTTTTTAATTTTTCTCTAAAATAATAATTATCAGGACGCCTCGGTGATTCCAATTGAACGACCGCCATTTGATGCGATGGTAGGAGGGTCCAATTCTTATACGACAGATGAATCCAATGAGTCGGCTGCTAATCAAGGCGCAGGTAGGTATTTTTCTTCTTGAACCGAGCTTTCGAGTGCTGTAACACTGCGAGACCTTGAGAGAAAGTCCTTTAAAAAATCGCCCAAATTTCAAAATCGTTTTTTCTTTTTACGGGATTTGTGTTTCTGATGCTTCAAAACTCCTATAAAACACGAACTTTCAGGCCTCGTTCCGACCAATGCTGCTGCCCGAAAACGACCAGCTTACACAGCCCATTCTTCGCCAGAAAAACGACATTTCATCCAGCAGCTTCGGGAGCAGATCAAAAGCGGTGAGCTAGCTGAGGAGGAGCTGCTGAAACTATCGGAAAAGTTGAAAGAATTCGAAAATTCCGAAGAAGATGTGTTGCCGGATCAAGCGACAGCTGAAGAATTCATTCGGAAGGATGACTACATTGACAGTATTCGTCAGAGAATACCGGAAGTCTCAGCCGAAGATGTCTCGCGAATTGTCAAGCAGAAACCGACTACTGAAAAATTTGGCATTTGGAATGCCGCCCGACTGCAGGGAGCCAAATCCGGAGCCGAGTTCCTGAAATTGCTCGGTCTCTCCGGTGCTCCTGTCGCCACGGGAAACAAATGGAGGTCTGAGACGAGAGAACAAGTAGATAACGTATTGGTAAGCCTTTCTTCGGTTAATTTTCACCCCGAACTGCCTTTTATAATCTACTTAAAAGCCACGAAGTTGTCTTTCGAACAATAAGCCGAATAAGCTATTTTACATTGCCTAATATCAGAAAGAGATTACTGTGCCGGAGAGAATATTTCAGAGATCTTTAAAAAAAGACCAATTTTCAGCGAAAAGCAGCCAAAGAAACGAAGAGGAGCTTGTCCAAAATGGCGGAAAAACGACAAACTGGCGGAATTACTGCCAACTCCTTGAGGCAAACCATCTTCCCGTCATCGTCGAAACAGCCGGATATGGAAAAACAGAGACAGCTGGAAAAGGAATGTGAACTTAAAACGAAGGCTCTTGTTCAATTTAAGGTGTATTTCAATTATTCAGTTAAAAACAAATTTCAGCTAAAACAAAGACAGGAGGCGGAAAAACAGGCTCTTTATGCCGAGAAGCATCGTCTAGAAGAGCTACAGCGGTATCGTCTTCAGCAGCAAAAAATGGAAATTGAACAGCCGGAATTGGCGGTTCATGCGTCGTACTCGGATCCGTTCGCCATTGCTTCCCGTGATCGACACGACAGCTATCAGAGCTACGACGGCTTCAGTCACGATTTCCCTGTCCCTTCTAGTGATTTTAACGATCTCTTCGACACTTTGGAGGACCCTCTTGAGTACCTATAATCTCACTTTTTAAACTTTTCATTTTTATACGGGAAGTATGTTGTCACTCTCTCTATTTTACATGTCTTCGCTAGTTCATTTCGAATTCCGGTATTATATCACGATATCTCAGTTGTTTGTGCTCAAAATAAACCCTCAAACGACTTTTATTGTTTGTCAGTGGTGGAAATGGCTGCTCTCCGAAAAAATACTTTTCTTAGCGTTGAAACTTGTACCAAACTAAAAAAAACCAAACTTCTCGCTATTAGCACTTTCCACCCATTTTTAGATCTTTTGAGTTCGTTTATTGAAATCTAGGGGAAAATTATTCCAGGAACGTGTAAGTAGCTTGAAAAAAGCTTGGAATCTCGAAAAAAAGGGTGAGATTGGGCAGAAATGCGTATTTCGGTCACTTTATCTAGTATTTTACACGTTTCTGGTTTAAGTTTTCGCTCAAGATAGAATAAAGCGCACTCAGAAATTTTAAAATTGCTGGAAAACGAAAAATCTGGGTCATCCATTTTCTTTTGATATAGTTTCCAATAAATTTATCGAATTTCAGAATGACGAACGACTATGAGGTGGCAAGGAAAACGTGGGAATCCCACGTGCCTGTTGAAATTTCATTGGAAGGAGCCAGTGCCGAAATGCGTCCATTCTACATGATGATTCCGCGATGTTCCTATTTCGGTCTTCAGCTGCAAAGGGTTGGTCTTTTTCTCATCGTTTTCATCAATTTCGAGTCAGATTATCCAATATTTCACCTCGTTGGACGACTGTCCGCAACTGGATCCAACCAATCTCGTCCTAGATTGTATGGGAGTTCTCGTCAAGACCTACTACCCGGTGGGAGTGCTCTACGACCTGCATAGAACGGCCGGAAATGATGTTTTGGCCTTCACATTGAGGTTTTACTTCGTTTTATGAAAAAAATTGCTTTAAATTTAGGAACAAGCGAGGAGAAGAGGCGATAGTAGCTCCCAGCCACGTTCTCGAGTCGATGTTTATGCAGTCCGTCAAAGAGGCCGATTTCTTGAAGAGAAAGGCGGACGTGATTACGACGATGAAGAAGGAAGAACATCATCAACTTTGGAGCGGCGTGGCACATTGTAAGCTATTTTTGGTTCTGATCACTACTTTATACTACCTCAGCGTGTAAATTAACTTCCAGTTAAGCAATTTTTGTTTGAAAACTGAAATTAACATACATAGGCTGTAGGGATTCATGGGACGGTTGTACCAGGGTTAAAACTCCGAACATTTAAAAATCCGAACATTTACTCTGTTCAGACAAATTTGACGATTTCTGGAACGTGAACAGACGCCTTGTCGAAAATCACGACGGGAAGCCGTTCCTTCACTGTCCTCTCCGATTCTATGAGGTTGGAAAACCCTTCCGACAGGTTCTCCGCCTTATTTTCTTTCCAATGAAAATAATCCTAGATTCCACTGATTCCCGCCAAAGAAACTGGTGATCCTGTGCTTCTGAGTGACGCTCTTGCTCTCGTCTTTCCCGATACGGATCTCTCCACGCGACAGGTCATAAGTCAAGGAATTCCACTGCCACTGGACACGCCGATCTGCTATCTTGCTGCCAATATCTGCTATCCGGACAATTTCGTCCACATTGTGATTGTCTAGCCATATTGTACTTAATTTCTTATGTTTGTACATACAAAATGAAATATTTCTATGTAGCATGCTTACTTTTTGTCACTTCTTCGTATTTCGAACAATTTTACCTGAAAAAAATGACTGAATTCCATTAATTTGATTGTGAGAATTGCAGCCCAATGAGCTCCTTTCGCGTCTTCGTCTGGGATCCAGCCCTTCTCGTCAGCCAGATGATTTCCATGCAGACCATTTTCTACACGGTCGAGGCGGCATGTCTCGTCATCTACAGCTTCTTCACCAGCTACGAAGCCAACATGTCCACAATTTTTGCCATCCAGGTACTTTTTCATCTTTTCTTTTCATCAAATGCATTTTTAGGTTTCCCGAGGCGGAATAGTGACGCAGCTAGTCTCCAGTGTCATCTGTGCCATCGCTCTTTCAATCGTAGTCCAAAGAGCCAAACAGTGTCTCGATTTTGCCTGTACTCTACACGTCGTTCATTGCCTGTGAGTTTATTTTACATTTTTTTTGAAATAGATCGGAAAGTTTATTTCACTGCTGTAAAGATTCTTCCAAAGTTCACCAATTCTGTTGTTTCCAATCTCTCATTGCTTCGTAAGCCATGTTCGCGTGGTCTCTACGCATATGACCTGCCCCCCCCCCCCCCCCCCCCACCGTAAGCCTGACAAGCCTGAAACGAAAATACTTCAGTCACAACCTAGAGTATTGAAAGCATGGCATTTGACCGCCGTTCCAACTTTTTCAAGCGAAGCGCATTTCCTAAAATGCAGTACATATCCCCACGTTTTCTTCACAAACGCAAGACATAAAGCCGTGGCTCAAGAAATGGGATCAATTTAGAAAAGTTTTGACGTACTAGTTACGCCGCGGGTTTTTTTAATTTACATAGCCGAAAAGTTGTTTTTGAATACTGTTACGGGTAATTAAACAACTTTTCTCACCTTGATAACATCGTTATCTCTGAAATGTCCAGCATGGGCATCTCCGACTCCGGGGACAACTTTAATATTCTTTTCGCCAATTGGTTCAGCACAGAAATCGGCATGTTTTTTAATTGATTGGTCTGCTTCTCCACTCATTGATAAAACAAAGTATGTAACTAAAAAAAAACCTTGCTGTGTTGATAACCGTGGTTTACTGTAGCTATTTTAGGTCCAATTTTATACTCCAAACATGTTTACTGCGTCAGGTGCTTCGGATTTAGACCTAATAACGCTGCAATGGCGTTGTTTTCATACAATTCTTGTTTGCCTTTACTTTTATCATAGTTTCTATCTCAGGATCTGCTTCATTTACTCTCGCGGCATAGCGACACAGCCAACGTGGTGGATTCTACAGCTCGTCTCCGGAACCGTCTGTACAATCCTCGGAGAGTACATGTGCATGCGTGTCGAATCTCAAGAGATCCGCCTCGGCCAGCCCTCCAAATATGACTTGTAAATTAGAAAAAAGGTGTACAAATTATTTTACGGGTATGGAAACAATAAAAACTTATGTGCACGGTTTTAATCACAGACAAAAATACTGAAGGAAATTACAGCGACTTTAGTTGAGCCATCAGATCGGCTAGATTCGGCTGGCCAGTCGTCGTCGGCTCTTCTTCTTCTGGCATAGAGGCCGTTTTCGGTACTTCGTAGGCCAGACGAACACCGCCGCTGCCGACCAAAATAGGGTCAGTTTCTTCGAAAGCTGATTCGTCGACTAGTTCTGAACCAAGGTTCATTAGATGTTTGTTTAAAATGGCGACCAAATTAGTTGGAAAGAGAGAGATGCTTACCGATTCCAAATTCGTTAGACTCGTGAACGACGGCTGGTTCTTCTACAGCGGCGGGAACTTCAACGACCTCTTCCGCCTTCCTTTTGGCGTAATCGAGTTGACGTTGACGGCACGATCGCTCTTCGCACTGCGGATTCGGCTTCATCTCTTCACGAGGGAAGAAATCAACTAGAGCGTTGTAACCGACGTACATTGAGACTTTGCCAAAGTTGAGGAGGAATCTGGTGAAAAAGATTATTAAAAGTATGAAAAGACCCACTTTAGAGCATTTTGAACAAGGAATCCGGCAATAATGGCCATCGTCGTCGGCAGGCTGGCAGCACAGACGCCTTCTCGTTTCAGCGTCTTTTCGCTGATTCCTTCGGCAACTACGAGAGGTGGGAGACACTAAAATTTAGCTTTTTTGGAGAAACAAGAAGGGTATAAAACAGCCTATAATTTACGGCAAAACGAGTAATTTCTGCGGCAAAAAAAGCGAAAAACTAGCGCAGAATTCGAGCGACAATGGAACTCTTTGTCTTACGCTGACTACAAAGGAAATTTGATTTTAAAAGCTTGAGAAACGTACAGCAAAACAGGCCGTTCTTCCCGGCTCGAGGTATTGAATGTGTCCAGAGACGGCGTTTTCACTGACTCCCGACTCCATCCAAATTTGATTTTCCTCGTTACAGGCAGTATTGACGGTCATTCGGGCTTCGTAATTATCGACACAGCTGAGAACGAGATCCACACGACCGCCAGTCAAGGAGCCTTCTCGAAGACGCTGGACAAACGTGTTAAAGTTGTCGATTGTGGTGATGTTGTAGTTGTGAGTCTCGAATTCAACGTCCGGATTGATGTGTCTGTAAATTTCAATAAAACGAGGAATTTCCTGACTAACTGGAGAGTATCTCTAGCAGCTTCGACCTTGCTCAAACCGCTCTGATGCGGCTGGTAGAAGAGACGATTCATGTTGGCCAGCTCAACTTTATCGTAGTCGAAGAGAATAATCTTGCCGACGCCGCAACGGGTCAGCATTTCGGCCACGACGGATCCAACACCTGAAAAAAGGCTGCACATTTTTGTTGAGAAATAGGCTTACCTCCTACTCCTACAACCGTGACGGTCTTTTCACGAATCTTTTCGTAGTCTTCGACGACGCCCATCTTTTTCAGAGCCATAAGTCGGCTGTATGGGTTCGAGTCGACCACCTGAACGCTACGAGGTCAAAATAACAATAAATTAACAAACCTCTGCACTCATTTTGGTTATTTTCTCCCTGGTGACGGGAGTTGCCGAGGAATGAGCCTCGTTGACCGTCTTCATTTCCTTCAACAATTTTTCGGCCTTTTTCTGGGCAGCGCTCCAGTCCGTGTCGACTTCCGACATCTGAAAATGTGAATAGATGATAAAGGACAGAAAAAAGGTGAAGAAAAATAGTGTTTTAAAACTCTCAGTATAAAACCTTGCTTCACTATCGATTTCCACTATTTTCTAGGGCATACGTCCATTTTTTTTCATTTTGCTATTGTCTTTATTGAACTAGGCATGCAAATAAACCTTCAGTCTAGGAGAAAATATAGAAAATCAGCAGTAAATACTTGTTGATTTTTGGGTAAAAACTGGAGGCGAACAATTTGAAATTGCGCGAATTTTGTAGGGACACAGTTCACTTTTCCGTGTTTTTATTTCGCCTGAAAAAGTGCCCAACATGTCTAATGATTGACGAGGTTTTTTTTGTTTCTACGACCAAAATATGCTAGTTACTGCTTATCGGTTCCAACTAACATAAATTCTGTCACACTCATTTCGCTGTAAAACTACTAGAAAAGGGCACAAATGTGGAATGTCCAGTTGGAAGTAGCCCTATTTCATGGAAACGTGCTCCAATGACAAACTGACTATGCTTCTTTTGTCTACTTTAGGCCCCGAGGGCTGCCTTCAATTTTCGAAGAATTTAAACCAGGAATTAGTATTTCTATCACTTTTGCTGCTAATGTGAGCAGATAGAACGATAAAAATGTGAGATTGTTACTACAATAACCATTCCAATCTGCTTACATATTCCAGTACTCTCCTACCTTTTCATTTATTCATTTCTTTTTTTTACGTGTCATTTTTCAGGCTGTCTCAATTGAGCCGCCTCTCGATGCTCATTCGGCCGGCTACGGCGCTACATTCGACAGTTCTACCCGCCGCGATGAGCACCACCGGAGCTGGAGACACAGGTCAATCTATATTTTGGTTCTGGCTCTACATATTTTGGTTCTGGCTCACGTGTCAAACTTTTTCTCACAAAAACATGCTAAAATCGAGGTTCATTCCTTCCCTGCTGTTCAACACGTTTCCTTCATCGCACGTGCTCTAATTTATCAGAATTCTCGGAGAGAGAAAGCTATCAGTCAAATTATCACCCTTTGCGCGTCGCCCTGTCGATTTTTTGCTGCCAATCTCTCCAGCCACCCGCAACATTGAGAGCGATAAGACTCTCGTGGAACGGTTCGAATGTTGCGAAAAATTGCATTTATAGACTTAATTTATAGCTCCCTGCACCTCTCTCGAGCGGAAATCTCTCATTTTCATGCGAGTAGGACGTGGCAAAACGTGTTGGTATGTGAACAGTCGCCGTCTTTGCTTTAAAATTGCGAATCCTCAAAGCCCCCTAAAATTAGAAGCCCTACATCTTTCCGCAATGATGAGTAATATCCGCTTGTTTACGCAGCCCTCGTTCCGACTCGTATCAGCTGCTTAACTATATCTCCAGCGTCTGGATAATTCATTCTCTCTCTGCTCTAATGCCTTCCCGTGTCATAATCTCTGGATTAGCAGTCACGCTATATAAGACCCGCCTTATCCCAGCAGCATTTTTCCCCCTGTTTGAGGCGTGACCCCTGGCTCTCGTTTTAGTTATCTCTATGCGTCCTCAGTTGACCCGGGCGCGGCTGGTCATCTCACCCGCTCATCTGCCCCACGCTGGCAGCCGTTCTTAGTATTTGAAGCTTCCCGTTTGAATTTGTCGCTCACATAAAGGGGGATTGAACTGGACCCCTGTTTATGAATTCACAGTTCACCATCTTATTCACTAGGCCATGCTGGAAAAAACTTTAAAAAAACCAGATTTCGTCATTTTCGAAAGCCCGTATTCTCTGACCTTTCACAGACGCGAGACAGTTTACCGAGTGCAAGCCACCTGAAAAAATCTGCACAGCTGCAATACTCCTCCCCTCCTAAAACATCTTCAGCCAGTCATTTGCAGCATCCTCGTCGATGTCGCCTAGCCGGATAATCGTTCTCTCAGGACCGAGCGGAGGAGGAAAGTCTACCATCCTGACAAGAGCCATGCAGGCACATCCTGACGCTTTTGCATTTTCCGTTTCGCGTACGTTTTTGTGGCTAAATTCCTTGTATTGTTTGGTTTCAGATACAACGAGAAAACCGAGAGCTGGTGAAGAAAACGGCACACACTACTGGTTCGTCTCCAGAGAAGAAATTGATCGGATGATCGCGAACAACGAATTTTTGGAATACGCCACTTTTGGAGGCAATACTTATGGCACAAGGTTAGTTATTTTCAAGGGAAAAAACTGACTCTAATTTAGTAAGAAAGCCGTTGAAGACGTCGGCAAACATGGACGAATCTGTGTCCTGGATCTGGAGCTGCAGGGCGTTCGATCGATCAAGGCCAGTCATCTTCAGGCAAAGTACATTCTCATTCGGCCCCCTTCCATCGCCGTCCTGGAGGAGAGATTGAAACTGCGAGGATCGGAGACGGAAGAAAGTCTCAAAAAGAGACTTTTGCATGCGGAGGAGGACCTCGAAGCTGGTTGGTGTCATTTTTAAAACTTTTGTGTTCAATGGCACCGTCCAAAAATACCCCTAAAATGAGTGATGCAATTGTTTTACCGCTTTGAATAAAAATGTCTTTTTTTCAGTCAAGAAGGATCCCTCGCTCTTCGACCACGTCATCATAAACGACGACCTCGAAAAGGCCTACAGCGATTTTTTGGTCGCTCTCCGCGATGATCTGGCCGATCAGAAGAAAAACAGTCATTAGCAAAGTTAAAACGAGCTTCCCTTCCCCTTTCCGGTCACAAGCCACCTTTTTGTGCAACTCCTCCCCCCGTCTTCTTTCAACAAATTGTTGTGATTTTCTCTCCTAATACTCGTCTCAGTCCTCTTTGCTTTACTCGGCATTAATATTTATTTTTCGTCCCAGAAAATGATGAGTTTTTCCTCCTTTTATGGTTTTACTGGAATATTTTATCAATAAAAACGTTTTTTTTTCTTCAGGAGCAAACTTTTCAGGTTTCGTGTCCGTGCCATCCTTTTTACTCAATTTGAACCCGAAAAATAAAAAATTGAGCAGATGGCTGTCCCATACAGTCGCCTTCCACCACTGCCAGCGCTCCGAGACTTTATCCACATTTACCGTCTCCGGGCGAAGAAGATTCTCTCACAAAATTACATTATGGACATGAATATCAACAGAAAAGTGAGCTCTTTTTCCATGTTTGTGACAAAAAATTCAATTTCAGATAGTCAGAGCAGCAAAAGTGAAGCCAGACGACGTCGTCTGTGAAGTTGGTCCGGGACCGGGTGGAATAACCCGAGGAATTCTTGAAGCCGGCTGTAGTCGTCTGGACGTCGTCGAAATTGATCAGCGATTTTTGCCACCGCTCCAGGTTTTTTATCATTTCGAAATAAGTTAAAATCAAAAATTTAGCATCTGGCAGAGGCCACAGACGGCAGAATGCACATTCACCACGGCGACATTTTGAAGACGGACGTCGGAGAAATCTGGAAGACGATAGACGGATTAGAGGCGACAGATTGGTATCACGACCCTCCAGACTGCCATATCATCGGAAATTTGCCGTTTAATATCGCCTCACCCTTGATTATCAAGTTCGTTTGTTCAAACACCTAAAAATAGAAAAAATGGCGTAAAAAAATCCCCTCTTCTTCCAGATACCTTCGAGACATTTCGTACCGTCGTGGCCCGTGGCAGTTCGGCCGCGTTCCTCTCACTCTAACCTTCCAGCTCGAAGTAGCCAAACGAATCTGTAGTCCCATAGCTTCGGCCAGTCGATCGCGCATATCTATCGTCTCTCAATATCTGACGGAGCCACAGCTCGCCTTCACAATATCCGGGTCATGTTTCGTCCCGAAGCCCGATGTCGATGTTGGAGTCGTTCGTTTTGTGCCAAGAGAACAGCCGCTGATCAACACCGCCTTTGAGGTAGCTATTTTTTCATTCTTGTGAAAAATGTTAATACTGCCGGAACTATTTGATTTTCGTAAGCGGGAAAAGCTAAAAGTTGATCGTATGAACAAAAATTTATTCAGGTGGTGGAAAAGGTCTGTCGCCAAGTCTTCCATTACCGGCAGAAGCACATGATCAAGGGCCTGATGACGCTCTATCCGGAGGAAATAGCTCACGAGAAGGCTCACGAACTGCTGGCTGCCTGTCGAATCGACCCGACGACGACGTCAATTCGCCTCGGAATAGAGCAGTTTGCCGATCTGGCAGTTGGCTATGAAAAACAGTGCCGAGAGTGAGTTTCGTTACTTTTTAAACCTTTGTTTGTTTTATTTTTAAAAATTTTATATTCTTTTATCTTTATCGAATTTTGCATGTAAAAAAAAACACCAAAACGTGGAAAATGTTCGAAACTTGCCCAAAATATGCAGTTTTAGTCATTTTGAAAAACAAAAGCTTTCAGAATACCCGGACTTTTTCCCTACGACTACACGCGGAAGAAGAGAACAGTCGAGATGCTCAAAGATGCGCCGAACGCCCTTCCGCCGCCCTGTCCTCATCAAAAGACGCTTTTTCCGAAAGAAGGCCTAAAACTTTCACAAATTACTTAGTTTTGTTATGTTTTTTTTCTTTACAAATCAATTATAGCAGAAACTTGTTTATTACTCCCACAAGCTAGACACGGCGAAAAGGGCAAGAGAGAACACGAGAAGGATTCTGGAGAATCAGTTCCATCAGAACGGGGTGTCTTGCCAGTTTCTTGAGTCGGGTTCGGCACGCCTCTCACGCCAGAATAGCCGGCAGGGGATCCACATCTCCTAGAAGCTCTAGGGATTCTGCGAAAGGAGCAAATTGGCCATCTCGTTTTCCATGTCCTGGCTGAAGGCCATGTTTCGGTAGTCGTCCTGGCTGACTTGAGTCGCAGCGCCGGGAGCATGAGCTCCGCGAGCGAAATGATGCTGACTTTGCGACCAGCCAGAGAGACCAGTAGCTTCGGCAAATTGACTGCTTCCATCAGCCTGGGTCAGATCTTGACTGGCCTGGGAAGCATACTGATCCTGATCCATATAGGCTCCTCCACGAGCATAAGAAGCGGGCGGCCAGGCACTGGAAGCTGCCTGACGACGTCCATTTTGAGGGAAGTTGGTTCCCGGATGGCCTGAAAGAGATTCAGTGTCACAGAAATTAACTTTGCCCCACCCCTGAATATTGGAGCTCGATAAGAAATCCCAAATTTCTAGCTTGTAAGTGCATTTTTCAGCTTTGCAATGTTCTAGAAAGCTGTAGAGCTTATCAAATACTACAACTTTGTAAAACATCACAAAGCTGGAAAATATAAGCGTGAGCTAGAAAATTGAGATATCTTCTCAAAGGCCGTATCAAAAAATAGACGAATCAAGAACTCACGATTATAATGTTGTTGCTGCTGAGGCTGTGGCGGGTAGACGTTGAGCATGTGAAGAGGAACAGGCAGATTGACGGCATAGCGCATGGACTGATGACTGATGCTTTGAGAGGGATCCACTGGCAGATTCCTTCCCTGACTTCCTCTGTACTCGTCCAGAGTGAAAGTAGCTCTCTGAGTGCCGTATCTGCTGGCCGGATAGGCCGGGTTCAGAGCCTGTGGCTTCGGTTTCGGAAGGACTAGATTAGCCGTCTTTAGATTGTTCAGCGGTCCTTCGACGATGAGTCCTTTCTGCTTAAAGTTGGTCAGCAGATCGTTCCAGAGCTGCTGTCGTGCCAGGACCTTGGCATTTCCAAGGATGATGAGACCGTATTTGGCACGGGTTAGAGCGACGTTGAGACGACGGGGATCGTTGAGGAAACCGATTCCCGAATGGTCGTTTGAACGGACGCACGTCACAATGATCAGATCCTTCTCCCGGCCCTAAATTATACGATATTTCAGAGCAGGGAAGAAGTAATTTTTGGTCTCCTCATATTTTCATAAAGCGTTCTTGGAGTCAGATTTGGCACCTGTCCAGATTATAGAACGTAAGCTTGATTTCTCTGGCCCCTCAGATTAGACCCGCACGCAATTGAGCTTGCTCTGGCGTTGATTACGGGGTAAACTTTATCTTTTACTTTATCATATTTTCAGACTTTAAGAGGAAACCTAAATTCTATAGCTGACGCTTACATTTTACAGCTTTGCGACGTTCTTGAAAGTTGTAGAGCGTCTCAAAAACTACAACTTATCAGAACATCACAAAGCTGGAAAATGCACGCTTGGTCTCGAAAAGTGAAGTTTCTTCTCGAGACCTCGAAATTTAGGTGGCCCATTTTTGAAGGTCCATTTTCTTCTTTATAACTGACCTGGAACGCGTCAACATTGGCAATTTCCATATTCTCATAGAGCTTGCTGTTCAGAGTTCCCTGAGTGTGGAGATAGGTCACAATGTAGCTTCTTTGTCCCTCGTACGGCGTGATGATTCCAATCTGTTCCGGCTTCATGCCTCCTTTGATCAACTTTGTGGCTAGCTTCTCCACATTGGCCGCTTCCGTTCTGTTCAGGAACGATGTTCCACTCGAGGACATTTCTTCCTGTCCGTAGCAGGACCAGAAAATCATTGGCTTGTCCGGAACGGGCCATTGCCAATCCACACCGCGAAGCTGTCTCTCAGCTGAAAAAGTACAGTTTGAACTAGAATCTGAAAAACCCACTTTCAGTGACTCCATTCTGAAGACTGCCTTCATAAAAGACGTTACTGGGAAATTGGGAGAGAACGGGATGCATGCGGTACTGGACCTGGAGACGGATTGGTCGGTTTCCGAGAAGAACGAGACGTTCGAAGAGAGACTGGCTCAGACCGGCCTTTGCTGCCTTCTTGCACAGAATAACTGGACCCAGTTGGCAATGGTCGCCGACCAGAATTAGCTGTTTGACTCCGCGAACGATGGAGACCAAGACTTCGGGCTCTGTGGCCTGAGTAGACTCATCGATGAGCACCGTTCTGAAAAAGAGATTTTGATGAAGAAGAGCTCACTGGGAGACGACAAGACTTTAAAAAATTTACCTGATTCTCATTCTGGCAAGTCTAGCATCAGCAGCAGAAGAACAAGTACAGCAGATTACATCAGCATTTTCTAGAAGTTTCTTCTCTCCGATCCTCTTCAGCGAGACGTATCGTTCCATGTCCGAGGTGGACAATTCTCCGATTTCGTCCTTGAGCTGTTGCAGTTTCTGGTACTCCGCATTGTCATGGAGAGCCTTCAACTGAGCTGGCAGAGTCAGAAAGTTACAGGCACTCTCGAGTCCCTCTCTTGATCTGGCATAGAGACGGACGACTCGAAGTCCAGTCCGATGAATCCGTTCGGCCAGTTGATCTACGGCAATGTTGGAGGGCGAACAGACAAGAACCTGACTACGAGTTTGTTCCACGAGATGGTAGACGATCGTAGCTGAAGTCACCGTCTGAAATGATTTCGGTTAAAAAAAAACTGAAGATGCTCACTTTTCCAGTTCCAGGAGGTCCTTGGATCAGACTCAAAGGTCTCGTCAGAACCGTCTTGACGGCATTCATCTGACTCGGATTCAGTTCAGGCAATCCTGGAGCAGAGAGTCTCTTCGGCTGGGTGACTTTGAATAAAATGTCGTCCACATCATGTCCCATCATCTTGTGATAAATGTAGCCACTCACTGCCCGCTCGTCCTTTTCCATAGTGTTCAGAGACTGCTGCATTCGGTCGAAAGTGACCGAGTTCCAGACGGCTTCGCAAATGTACTGAATTCGAGGATCCGAGGGCATCTTCTCATTCGGTCCGGCTCGAACTTCAATTCCGATTTCGTCACTGTGATTGTCCGGAATCTTGAAGACTTGTCCCTTGACCGACCACTCTTTTCCAAGAGTCTGATTGTGTTTGAGCAGGAGCTCGTCCCCGATCATCAACTTCATACTGCCTTCCATAAACTTTGGCAGATGGAAAAAGGCCAAATGCTTCTTGTTCAGTCCCTGGTCCCAGCGAACCACACCGACATTCTGAGTTTGTGACTCTTTCGTCTTTCGGTCGTAGTCGGCTTCCAGTTGAATCAGAGGCGCAAAGATTCGGCGGTAGTGGAAAGCGTCCTCGTATCTAAAAACTCTACTTTTGTCGGTTTTTTGGTCTCTTACTTCAAAGTGACATGGTCAGGATCAGTGTCAACTCCAGGCCTGTCCAGATCTTCCACCGTCGCATTCGGATTGTCTCTCCAGACGTCTTCAAGTCGGCTAGCGATTCCGGCTCTAAATATTTGGATGAGAATCAAGTTCATTTCCATAGGGTAATTTCAGTGAAAAGATTTCACTAAAGTAGCCCATTCCCTTCGCGACGAGGCCGACATAACAAGGAAACGAAGGATACTCAAGCAAGTTTCATGGGTCTCGCCGCGAAGTAAATGGGTTACGGTAATCGCCTCTTTTTATTGAGCAACCCCTAAACTTACGTAATGTGCCTGGCTCTGGCCTGAAGTTGCTCATCGGGAACCTGAACAATCCAGCTCAGGATCTTTCTCTCCTCGATGATCGGCTTCCAGTCGGACTCGTTCCAACTGGGATCCTTCTGACTGGCCTGTTGGGCACAGGGGTGACGACAGAGGACTACCTGCGTTTTTTTTGAGCACAGATAAGATGGAATAAAGTTACCACAACGGTCTCAGCCTTGGCTGGTATGAAACCCAAGAGAAAGATGTTCCGATTGGCACACTGATAGCATTCGAGCTGGTTTTCTCCCAAAGGAGAGTTTTTGTGGAGACAGAGCTGAAAAAAGTTCAAGTTCAAACAGAATTAAAGAGGGAGTACCTCCTTGTGTCCACTGCGAACCATATGAGTGATTAGATGACTACCGGACGTCTTGCCAGATCCGTTGCAGAACCACTTGTTACACACAGTGCACATGGCGACGCAGTTCGGCTCATGGATACCGCAGTAACTGAAAACTGATGTGGGTTTTCTTCAAGGACTCTGACTTACCTGCAAGCGTACTCTGGCAACTGACCAGTCTCGGGAGCCTGTTCTTCTTCCTCAATGTCATGGAAAGTCAAATCTGCTGAAGTGTCCACGGCGCTGCTCAGGGGCTGACTGGCAACCTGAAAAGGGAGAAATTTGAGAAGTTCTTAAATCTGAATTTGTGGTGAAATAGTTGCCCGATTCCACTGTTTCCAAAGCATTTCCAAGCTTCACGATGTTCTGCAAAGTTGTAGAGCATGAAAATTGCTACAACTTATCAGAACATCACAAAGCTGGAAAATGCTTGTGTGAGCTATAAAATTAAGCTTCACAGTACCTGTGAGCTCTGTGTCGGCAAAGAGAAGTGATTGTCGAAATCGTAAGTGGAATCCTGTGTGGCTCCATGAAGAATACCTTCGTCTTCGGCCGTTTCGACGAAGGTAAAGTTGTTACCGCCGCCAGGACCGTAAACGTCGTCGTCGAACTCCATCTTGATTACCCTGAGAAGGAGAAAAACTAATTGGTACAGAAAACTGAAGAGTCAAAGCGAAGCCAGACTGTTGTCTAGAGGAAATCTCAGTAGGAAATCGATTTTTAGCTCTCCTAACCGGTGCGCTTTTGTCCGGAATCAAAAACAAAAGTGAGAGTACATCTGAAAAGAGTCTGACTGATATATCCAGAGACAATAAGAGAAACCGGATGACAGGATGTGTTGATCGTTAGAAAACGTATATTTCATAAAGTTAAAGGACTGTAGTGTCATCGGAGCGTGGATACTTTTCCTTTGATTGAAATTTATATTTTTGGGCTGTTGTTCAAAACTTTTCAGGGTTCAAAACTCTCTTTTATGCAGCTGCCTTTGCTGATTCCAGTAGGGAAATCACGCGTTCAAACAAAAATAATTCCGTGGAAGAGCGAATTCAAAATTGCTGTCGCACTTTTGCGTAGTTTCTGTTCTTGTTCTTCCTCGTTTCTCACGTCCATCCTTCACTATTTTTGCTCACGCTTTTGCTTGCAAAGTGGTAAAAACATGGCATAATTGGTAGTACTACGGCAGGCAGCCCCATTCATGCGAAAAGTTGGCGAGCGGCCCCATTTTCATCATTTTCAGCCAATACAATTTTTTAAATCTTTTCTTATTCAGCGTGTAAATTGACTCGTAGGAACAGAAATTTACTTGAAAATAGCTGGAATTACATTTCATTCACATAGAAGTTGCAGTCTTTTTCATCTTGTACTGCTTATCTATGGCTAGTTCTTCACACAAGATCACGAAGACGAATAAACGGGCCCCAGAAAATGACAAAGCTTCTCTTTTGCAGAAATTGCCAAAGTTACCACAATCTTACGGACGCAGTAGAGTTTTATCATCACTCACACAAATCTAATGCCTCGTCGAATATTTCGCTGATCGCTCTTCTCAATTTATAGATTCTCTCCGTTACATTACATTTTCAGCCTTTTTCGGATCATGGGCTTCAGAAAGAACAAGAAGAAGGGCCCCAATTGGAACAAGAAGAACAAAAATGGCAGCAATGGTCAAAATTGGGACCAGCCGGTATAATTTTAAGCTTTCGGGTCTGTTACAAACCATTTTCAGCGTGCCTCCTACAAAGACATCGTGAAGGAGAACGAAAAATACTGGAAGTACTATCAGGAGCAAGAACTCATCCCGGAAGGTGAATGGGACGCTTTCCGGACGACTCTCCAGACCGATCTACCCGTCAGTTTCCGAATCCAGGGCTGTCACAAGAATCGCGAACAGTTGATGCACGAAATGGAAACCCGATTCTTCTCCAACATTACGGAGGACAAGGAGGCTGGCGTTTTTGTCCCTAAAAAACTGCCCTGGTCAGTTGTTGGCTCAAAATTCTAGTAAAGGAACCAATTGTTAGGTACGAAGGAGCCTATCAGACTCCGATGTCCCGTACAGCCGTCAGAAGCAATCCGGCTCTCTCCCAGCTCCACAATTTCTTGGTTTTTACATTCTTCAAGCTGAGAAAATGTTTTTTAGGTGACCGAAGCCGAACTGGGAAATCTGTCCCGCCAAGAATCCGTCAGCATGATTCCGCCTCTTCTTCTCACGCCGAATGCTGACCACAACGTGCTGGACATGTGCGCCGCTCCTGGCAGCAAAACTACCCAGCTGATGGAGATGATGCACGAAGAGACTCAAAATCCAGGTTTTTTTCATCTTTAAGCTGTAAAAATAGAGCTTTAGCCGGTCTTCTTGTGGCCAACGACCTCGACAAGAAACGCTGCTACATGCTGATTCATCAGACGCTAAAACGCTTCCATACTTCGAACACGGTCATTATGTGCGAAGATGCAGCAAGATTGCCTGACTTCAAGAGCAAGGTAGCTGCTTTTCTATATTTTGTGATAAAAAATGTTCAGGACGGACGTATTCTCTTCGATCGCGTTCTCTGCGACGTCATCTGCAGTGGCGATGGAACCCTGCGCAAGAATCCCGAAATCTGGTCCAAGTGGACTCCTCAGGACGGACTCGGTCTTCACAGAATGCAGCTGGCCATTGCGAAAAAGTAAGCCATTCTTTTAAAGTTCTACCGTCTTCTTCTGTGGTCTTTTACCGTGGCTTAGTAGCAGATGCGCTCGATTATCGCCCAAACGACCCGAGATCGTTTCCTGTTTTCTTTCTTTTTGCTTTAAATCAACGCTTGTTGAAATTTTAAGCCTAGATTCATAAAGAAACAGCAAATTTCAGAGGAGCCGAGCACCTGAAAGTTGGCGGCAGAATGGTCTATTCGACTTGTTCGATGAATCCGATCGAAGACGAAGCCGTCGTCGCGGAACTTTTGCGTCTGGGAAATGGAGCTCTTCGTCTCGTCGACGCTCATCCCGTCATTCCGCAACTAAAGGGACTGCCAGGCGTCGCTAAGTGGAAAGTCTTCGATCGTGAAATGAAACAGTACGGCAGCACAGAGGAAGTGACGGAGCAGAAACTGAAGAAAATCATCTGTCAGTCATGTTTCCCACCGACGGAAGACGAGGCCAAGGAAATGCATCTAGATTACACGTAAGTTCTTGTCCAAAAGTCTATTTCCAAAGGACTGGTTTGCAGGCCATTTCGAACAAAAATGGTGTCCGAATCGTTATTTTACAGACTATAGGAATGAAACTGCTCCAACATTCTTAAATTACAGTATGCGAATCGTACCTCACCACCAGGACACGGGCGGCTTCTACGTGGCTCTGATCGAGAAAACGGCCGAGCTGACATTCGAGCCGGACAGCTTCAGCGGACCGGCCTGGAAAAAGAAGAAAATGTTCAAAGACGAGCCGTTCGCCTTCCTGAAGAAGGACGATGAACGATGGGACGACATACGGTGCTTTTATGCGTTATTTTACACTAATAATTCTAATTTAGGGAGAATTACGGGCTTAGCGGCGAATTCAAATACGAGAACTTGTTCAGTAGACGCCTGGAAGGCGAGGATGCCCTCTCGCGGAGTCTCTTCTACGCAAATGACGCCGTAAAGGACTTTGTGGTGACGAACATGGACAGAATTTCCATACAAAATGCCGGAATGAAAATGTTCAGCAGGACGGAGAAGAAGATCGAAACGCGCTTCAGAATCTCACAGGAAGGAATCCGGCTCCTGGCGCAGTACATGAGCAAAAAGAAGGTAAAAAATATCCGTCTACTGAAGAAACCGCTGCGAGACCAGTTTCACTAGCCCTACCGCAAGCTACCACAGTCCCCCCACGAATCCGCCACAGAATCTTTTTTCATTTTCATTACTTTTCCCGCAGTTTCGCCGTTCCTCAGTGTGTTAATTCCACTTTATGTCAAAAACCACCAGTTTTGTCTATTTGGAAGCCGAAATTCTTAGAGTTCGTCCAATGGGTCTCGCAGCGGTTTTATCTGGTTTATCGGAAACTAGATACTTTGTTCAATGAAAGTAGTTTTGAGAAACGTGAACTGTTTCAGGTTCAAATCTCCCGCGAAGACATGCTCCGTCTTCTGAAAACCGAAGAGCCGATGGTCAAACTGGAAATTCTGGACAGTTGTCAGAAGATTCGCGACAATCTCGGAAAAGGCGGCTGTATTGTGCTCTATGTCGACGAAGAGGACCCCGTCTGCGCCTGGGTCGGTGTCAACACGGCAGCTCCGTACATTAGCAAAGAGGAACGGATTCATCTTTTACGAATGATGGGTGTGGATTGTGCCGAAATTGAGGCAATGATGAAGACCAAGAGAAAGGAAAAGGTAGGCTTTTGCAGATAGTTTATCGAAATCCGAAGCAGCGAGACGGAGGGACAGCATGACAAATCCAGTCACAGTAGCCTTGTTCCCAAAACTTTGGACATTTATAATTTCAAATCCATGTTTTCAGAACGCCGCGGACCGCGATGAGGCTGCTCAAGCTAAGAGAGACGAAAATTCTGCCGAAGAGGCCCAGGTAAAGGAAGAAGAAAGCGAGGACTCTCTTCCCGCCGACGTCAAAGAAGAGATCAAGGAGGAATTCATGGAGCAGGCGTAGAGTTCTGTTCAATTGTTGACTTTTTTCTTTGTTATTGTTTCTGAATAAATGTTAATCACTTATTCTGGTCGCCTTGACAAAAATGGCGTGGACACGCTTTTTCTATTGAAAATATCAAAATTTGAAGCTCAGGGCACGAAAAAATACGTTGCGTTTTTTGGTTAAAATCGATACACGTCGCTTTTTTGCTTCTGAAAGACGCTTTTCCTTAAAAAAGAAGTAGAAATTAAGATTTTTTGCCTTCGACAATGAAACGGGAACTGTTAGCATGCGGTCTGACCATAGACGGACAGCTTGGAATGCGACCGAGCAACGATTACGGAACCGTCAAGCTGCCGGAACATATTAGTGAGTTTTAGCAACTGAGAAGACACAAAAAAGCTTTAGTTGGAGGTCCCAACGATCCAAACGGCTCTTCGGTTGTGGCCGTCGCCTGCGGAGAAAAACACACGCTTCTTCTGGCAAATGATGGAAAGGTGGGTCAAAGAATGGAGTTTTGGGGTATTTATACATTTTTTTTTCGTCATTTTTTATCCAATTTGACTGCGTTTATCAGCGGCGTGAACAGCGTGAAAAACTACCTCAGGCCGTGAAAATTGGCCAGAAATAGGTAATTGACTTCACACGAGTCGTTTTTTGAGATTTCAATGTCTTTATTCGAATTTTCTGGATCCTGGGCTTGTTTCTATCACGTTTTGAGTCATTCCTTCGCTGAGATGTCATTTAGCCTTGTTATTTTGAGCCAGACGGCTGATCTGCTCCCATAGTCCCACTTTCCCATGAACAACCGTTAGTTTTGGGTATTTTATCCCTACAAAAGGCCTTTTTCGAAAATGACAGACAAACCGTCCGAGATGCGAACTCTTCTGGTTAGTCCTTTCCTGTCTTCATCAAAGCTTACAATAGCTCCTTGTCATCCTGGCCACTTGCGCCACAGCCGACTGGTACCAGACTGGTGGTCATGGACGTCGTGACATTTCCAAACGGGAGGCTACTACTGCTTAAGCGGCTAGACTTGTCCGTGCGACTCGCTGCGATCCTGGATGCCAACCTATTAAGTTTGGACGGAGAATCTTTTGTGCTTGTCCTTAACCTTCGGAATAAACATCTTTGCAATAACTTCAGTAAAGTAATCCAGGTCTTGCTGCTGATTCTGTACTGTATTTTGCCGAAAACAATTACTCTTCCCTTTTGTCGTTCCGAGAGTCTGTGAAGCAGGAAACTGCTGATCGTTGTCAGGAGTCGGAGACAATCGCTATTTCACAGATACAGTAAACGTGATTTGGCACACAACCAATAAAAATTCACAAAAAACCTTCCCACTGACTCTATACATGAAAATAACATTAACGAGGCAGCCGATAATGCTGGAGTTCTACCGATTCATAGCTTCGATGAACAGATCCAGAAGATTCTATTCCGTTGCGGTCAGGCAAACATTCCCATTCTAGATTCCCGTCTTCTGGTCGAAAATGAAGGTTTCAAAAAAACGAATCTTTTATTTGGAGCTGGAGGAAAAACTAGAAGTTTATTGTTTCTAGGTCTGGAGCGTCGGCGGAAACGATCACGGCCAGTTGGGACGAGGTTCTTCCGTAGCCCCACAGGGTAGCTTCACAATCTATCCAGTCAATCTGACAGGAACACGGATAGTTCAGGTCTTTGTTTCTAGTTCCTGTTTTTCAAAGCAGACATTTAGATAGCCTGCGGACGAGCTCACTCTCTAGCAGTAGCCGAAGACGGTCGTCTCTTCGGCTGGGGCTCCAATGAGCACGGGCAGCTGGCTCAGGCCAATCACATTACTAACCACAACACTCCAAAGTAAGTCAAATGAAGATGGAAACAGTTGAATTTAGACGGATTCACCAGATTTCCGAGGTGGTTCAAGTGGCTTGTGGTCCGGATCATTGCATCTGTCTCTGTGAGAGCGGAAGAATTTTCATTTGGGGACAAAAATGGGACGGGGCGAATCTTCACGAGCCACGCGAGGTCACAGAGCTACACGGAATCCCAATTGTTAGGAGTAAGACCCTCTCCGGAATTTTTCTATATTAATTTCAGTCGAAGCGGGCGGAATGCACTGCCTGGCTCTGTCAGCAAGTGGCAGAGTTTTCGCCTGGGGACAGAACGAGTACGGACAGCTAGGAAACAATGATACGAAACCTTCGACGAAGCCGGTGAGAGTAGAAGCCGTGGACAGTATGAAAGTTGTGGATATTGCTGCTGGATACTCTCATTCTGTACTCTTGACCAGGGATGGGAGAGTTTTTGTCTTCGGATCCGATCAGTTCGGACAACTGGGCTTCGGAAGGAAGTAAGTTGGTCCATCTACTTTAGCCCCATCCTCTCCACTGCTGTAGCGAAGAAAACGCAGTTTTTCTAGCTAACACAGGCATTTTCCAGCTTTGTGATGCTCTGCAAAGTTGTAGTCTTTGACGAGCTCTACAACTTTGCAGAACATTGCTAAGCTGGAAAATGTATGTGTGAGTTAGAAAACTGATATTTCTTTTCGAAGTCCAAAATCCTAATGTTACTTTCCCACCGTACATTTTAAATACTCTCTTCAGACTCGACCGTCGTTCCACTCCCCAAGTTGTCCAAGAACTCATGGGCAGCCATGTCAGTCGAATCGCCTGTGGCCGCTGCCACACTCTGGTAGTCATAGCAGGAAAGCTGTACTCTTTCGGCCTGAACACTAGCGGACAGCTGGGAAACGGACTGGAAAGGAATCAAATCTCTCCGCGTCTGGCAGACGAGAATCTAGACCATGTGGCTGGAATCTTTGCCGGCTGGGATCAGACCTTTTTGATCAGACAGGGAGGTGTCTTTGTGAGTATTTCCCTTTAATTTTTTTTAAGAATAAATAATTTAGGACGTCAATTCGGCACCAAGTGCACCGATTAAATATCCAAAGTTCTTGACAGGAGCAAAGATTCACGATCTCGTGGCTAAACACGAAAAGTTGGACTTGATGGAGTGAGTAGTCGTTTTTGCTTATTTCTTCTGTCTCTGACGGAAGATTTGGGTAATAGTTCGGTAGGCAGCACCGTTCGTTCAAATATTTTGACGCGAACTCTCCAAACAGTAAGGACGTCCGTTTTTCTTTATTTTCCAGCCATTTTTGAGCTTTTTAGATGTGTTTATTGAATTCTCCGTGTAAAACAACCCCCTGGACGCGTGTTTCAGCCAAAAATTGCCAGCAATAGGTGAAAATCTCCAAGAACATCTCGTGTTGGAAAATATCGTCAAATTCTAGCAATTTTTGGCTGAAACACGCGTCCAGGGGGTTGTTTTACACGGAGAATTCAATAAACACATCTAAAAAGCTCAAAAATGGCTGGAAAATAAAGAAAAATGCACGTCCTTACTTTGGAGAGTTTGCGCCAAAATATTTGAACGAATGGTGCTGCCTACCGAACTATTACCAAGATTTGTTACTGCATCAAGGGCCTCAACCAAAAGAGAGAGAGAGAAGACTCTCTAAATTTGAAGAGTCTAGAGGGGTCTAAAGTGTTTTGTCATTCTCTCATAGTCTCCTCCTGCTATGTCTACCAGAGTGTGGCAGCGGCCAGGCTCCTGGAGGTAGATTATATAGGACAAGTTAAAGAGGATGACCAGTCTAGACAGAATTGGACAGCTTATCACTGTAGTGAATCTTTAGACTACTGGAGTCCGTCTTCTCTTCACTCAGTTGCATCAACGGCTCCTTCCTCTTCAACGACGACAGACGGTACATGACCAACATCCACTGCTCTGGACTAGACCTCGACTCTGTCATGGACTCGTTCAATCTGCTCTCTTCCACAGCCGATCGACAGCAGTTTGCCGAGCTGGTGCAACTTTCTAAATCGAAAAACAACATGATATTTTCAGATTCTGAGCTCGGCTGAAATGTCAATCTTCTGTGAAGACTATCCACCCGGAAAGTATCCGTCAATTGAATGCGTTCGCGTCTTTCTCATTCTACCATGGCTCGATTCCTTCGTCGTTAATGTGACGGCTGAGACTGTTCGAGGACTCCATTTACCCTTTGCGACTCTGCTGGGACAACTGCAGACCGGCAATAAGAACTACTGGAAGATGCTGGAAAAGTGGTGGGCCGGACTGCCAACTCGACATTTCAAGCGACTTGTCTCTGCCATGATGGCAGCTACTCGAGTGGCTATGAACGAAAAATGGTCTCCCTATCAAATTCAGCCAATTATGGGCGTCTTGGATCATCTTTCGCAAATGAACAAGGTGAGAAAAATGACAGACTAAAGTAAAGATCTTCAGATTTATAACGCCGTTCCTCTGGACAGTTTCTATCTCCCAGAACTGAACGAAAAAGTCGACTTGGTCAACGACTATGCCACCTGGAGAACCGACGCGAGTAAGAGACCATGGTGCTGGTCCAATCATCCGTATCTTCTGAATGGAATAGCGAAAGTTGACATTCTGAGAGTCGAGGCTAGTCTGACTCAACATGTAATACAGTAATCTGACCAAAACAGAAAATATCTTTCAGGCAGTTGTCAATAGGAACACAATTAGCTTCCTCGGTCTCCGCATCCATACCCAGTTACCGTATTTTGGTATTGAGATCAGACGAGAGTATATTCTCGAAGATACGCTGAATCAGTTGATCAGCACTCCTCAAATGGATCTGATGAAGCCTCTGAAAGTCAAATTCCATGGAGAAGAAGGGGAAGACGCTGGCGGCATCAAGAAGGAATTCTTTATGCTACTTTTCCAGAAGATGCTGTCAGAAGAGTGCGTTTTTATCCGGCTCTTTTTACTCTTTTCATTTCAGATATGGCATGTTCGAAGAAGACCCAGAATCTCACTTGACCTGGTTCCGTGGCCTTCCGCTGGAAGATCTTCAGACCGACACCTGCTTCGAGTTGACGGGCAAACTCTGTGCCATGGCCATTTACAATGATGTTCTGGTCAATCTGCCTTTTCCTTTGGCTCTCTACAAGGTAGTTTTTATTCTTTGATAGGCTTAAAGTATAATTTTCAGCTCCTTCTGGGCCAGAAGCCTACCCTCGACGACTTGGCTGAGCTCTATCCATCTACGGGAAAGGGACTGGAAGCCATGTTGAACTACGACGATAGCGACTTTGAGGAAGTCTTTGGACTGACCTTCACCGTCGATTATAAGTTCATGGACGGGACTGTGACGGAAGAACTCAAGCCTCACGGTGCACAGATCTCTGTCACCCAGGAAAGTAAGCACGAGTACGTAAAGGTAAGACTTTTTGAAGTTTCTAAAAAATTTGATGATTCAGCTCTTTGTGCAGCACAAGTTGGAAATTGGAATGCAGGGACGAATCGCGAAGGAGGTGGAACTGTTCAGGCAGGGCTTCAAGCGATTGATTTGTGGCGAAACACTGGAACTGTTCCAGCCTCGCGAGCTCCAGGAAATGGTCATTGGAAATGAAAACTATGACTGGACCGAGTTCAAAAAGGTTTGCTTTTTAGAAAGCCTCCTCTATGATGATTACTTGGGTGTATAAGGGGATTATACTAAGGCATCGATGCCGAAAACCTTTCACGCAAGGCGCAGTGGTAAGATGTCCGGATGCCGATCTGAACCAAAATCCAGTTCAATCTTTGTGTCAAATTTTTTTTTTGCCTTTTTACCAAACTTTTATTAACGGATACGCTCGCTTCAACCAAGAGTCAAACTTTCCCCCCTGAACTCATAGTGCCGTGACCACATAACCGTGCCCAATTTCACTTCTCCACCACAATTGCGTATGTTTTGCCATCTCGCTCGAAAAAGAGCACTTCTCTGACATCCGGTTCTCTCCAAAAGGTTTCTGTTCAAGGGAGTAGCTACCGTAGTCGCCTCTCTCCAAAAGTGGAAAATGACGAGCGAGAGAGACGCGACAAACAATTTCGATCGACACGCAACACTTGGCAACGTGGACTTTGCTTCCAATCGACCGGCCGTTTATGGCCAATTGGTCAGGATACTTTTCCGTCGAATGGTCCCTTGTCTGATCACTCCAAAGGGTTAAATTTAGCCTCGAGGCGGTCTCACCGGCATACACAATGTATGCGGTCCGTTCCGTCTCGCGGAGCGATCGCCGCTCTTATTGTTTGTGTGTCCTCTCCTTCAACTCAAATTGCAATAGTCAACATTAGGGTCGCCGGAGGCGCGGAGGTCCGGAGAGGACAAACCGGCTTTTGTTCCCGAAATAGCTCGCAGACTTTTTTCTTCAAATCTTTTGTCGAAATATTCTCGCGGGAAGGTAGAAATCGAAGTTCAGAGCAGGCTAGCTCAGTTTCTCTAACAAGGGTAGGTTTTTAGTTGGGTGTGGGATATCGAGATGAGCCCGATGGCATTCGAAAGGGCATCAAAAATAATGGTGTTTGCCAGATTTTCAACTGCTGAATGAATCGCCACTGACCGCTAGAGCGGTTTTAATTTTTGTATTTCCGTGCCCCAGCACTTGGCTAAACGGCGCATCTTCCAAGTAAAGTAACCAAGTGGCACAGAGCCTGGGCTGTCACTTATAACATTTTTCTTTTCGGGTTCGATTCTTTTCACCCATAAACCTTTTTGCTAATTTTTTCCAAGCAGTATTTGCTACACAACCTCTATTTTCAGCACAGAACCGAGAAAATTGAAAACACGACCTCTTTCGTGCTGAATTACATCTAATTATAGTCCATCAGTTGACTCGTTTTTCGAATGGAAGAATTGGTTTTCGTGCTTTCTGATGTTCTAGAAAGTCGTCGAGGAGATCAAAAGCTATATCTTTTCAGAATATCGTAAAGCACGAAAAACACTTTTACGGCCTCATCTCGATATTCCACACCCAACTAAAACCCTTCCCTTGTAAGAACAGGAGGGGAGTAAACTAACTCAGTGGTCTGTCCCGAAACCTGTACCAGAATCAGCATCGCCGATCGTGGGAACTCCACATGTGGGACAACTGGGGTAACCCCAATGGAAACAGGTAGTCCGAGAGACGAGAGAGACGTGAACGGACGAACTTGTTGCTGGAAGGCCGTCGACCTTCGGACAGGATCCGGTGCCGTGGGAAGTCGAGAGAGACCGTGGGAACGGGAGGACCGGCTCCAAACTTTTATTTTTTGAGAATCTTTTGCTGGAAACGTGGCTCTCTTCGGACTTGGCTATGAGAATTTCTTGATCATTTTCTAGCCTCCTCAAATCACCCTGTTATCAAAGTTTACAAAGGACTCAGCATACTTCTGAATTACTACCAAGACTGTTCCCTCGAAGTATTGACCACTTTAACACCTCGTCTTATCATCCCATCAAATTTCTGCCCCTTTCTTTTAGCAGATCCACACCCTACCGGTCACACCCCTGACATCAGTCCTTCTTTCTCTGTTTGCCAACATGTTGTTGTTTTGTGGCTGCTGTGCGTTGTCATCCTCTCTACAGTAACTGATTTCGAAACGTGGATCGAAAACGTCACAATAGAAGGGATTTATGGGCGTCGGAATTTGGCGAATGGGAGCGAACGGAGTCCAACTGTGCGCAGATGAAGAGCATGCGACGCAGTGTCTCGAAAAGGAAAGCGCGGGGTGATTGAGAAGGAGAAAGAGAGACGGACATTAAGCCGATTGATGGAATCGAAGGACGTATTGTGTGTCTTTGAAATCTGCCTGCAAAAGTTGTAGAAAGGAAACAGTTTCATCTTACCCGTCCCATAATGGGCTTGTCATAAAAATGCCACATTTTGAGGTTCAAAATATGTTTTTCCGAGCTACTCATGTTCGGTAAAGTTGTAGTTTTTGCCCTAAACTACAACTTTACAGAACATCAAAAAAGCTCGTTTTCAGCATAAAATCCAGAGGGACGGTGGACTTTGTGGGGACGGGAAAGACGAACAAGAAAGTTTCGGCTTCGAAATTTCGAAATTTTTAACTTCAAAAGCCTTCATAGCAATCAAATACTTGACAATAGGCCCCTCTCTCAAAAAGAACTTTTCCCTTTTCTGCAGAGTCCTCTCCGCGCACGTGCCGAAAATGTTTGTTGGCACGAGACCACGCGCTAATACATAATCGCATCTTTCGTTCTTTAAACAAAACAAAAATATATATGTTTTAGGTAGTTAAATACAAGGACGAGTACCATGCCAAACATCCAGTCATTATGACATTTTGGGAGGCCTTTTTCCGACTGACTTTGGACGAGAGAAAGGTCGGTTCGGTACTAAGCAAAGAGGTGAAGGTTTTTTTCAGAAGTTTATGCAGTTTCTGATGGGAAGTCCGAGATTGCCTGTGAAGGGCATAGCTGCTCTGGATGTCAGTATTCAGCCATGTGCTGATCATGTAAGTTCTTCTCTGTCAGAACCGGTCTGCTGCTGCGGGAGAGGGCCCATCACTTTCTTCCTGAACGCGCTCGTCGAGGCGTAATTAACATAATTCGCGGGCCGAAGAAGATGGCCCGCCGAAGGAATGTGGAAACTTTTTAAAGCCAGCAATTATTTTTCAAACTGACAAATCATTTTAAAGCGAGAGTACTGTTTTTTACTCCTATATGTAGGAGTTGGTCCTCCTTTCACGCGTGGCGCAGTGGTAAGATGTCCGCTTACGAATCTTGACAGTGCTTCAATCCCCCACTGGTCAAAACTTTTTTTTTTAATTTACCACATCTTCTAGCTCCTGCCTGCTGCCCACACCTGTGCTAATCTTCTGGATCTGCCCAAGATTACCAACATGGATGAAATGTTCCGTCGTCTCAAGATCAGCATTCAGCACATCGAAGGCTTCACTCTAGTCTAATGTAAAGTCGTTGTATATATCTCGGGTCTCCAGTAGATACGGTTACAAATGAACATTTCTCGTGATTCCCATTCATGTCAAGAAGGGGCCGTCTCTCCCTCCAAAATTGTGTTTGTACTCCAGCACACAAATGGAACCGACCGAGAGTAAATAGAACGGAAAGTGACCCAAATTGGGACACTTTAGAATCAGAAAAAATGGCTGTTTTACAGGCTGAAATGACCAAATGGTCTCTTCTTCTTCTGAAGCCGGATCTGGTAGCTCATCCGCCATTGCTCAGAGTGAGTTTTGTTCGTCCCTCCCTCTCCCCCAAAATCCACAATGATCCAACAGTGGCGATTAGCGTGTCCGACGCGCGATTTCCATTTCACCTGACTATAATTTGCCGATCATCAATTTTCAATATCTAGGTCGCAACGGCTGGGAGGGTCCCCCCTGTCTGAAAAGTGACCAGGACACCGCGACCGACGTTGTTATGGTTTGAGAGCGCGCGACGATTGCCTCCGGGCACACAGGAACCTGTTTCAGAGAAAGAGAGATTGGGAAAAGAGATGGAGAAATAAATGAAAGACGGTTTGCAGGAAGCCCTTCGAGAAATTCTCGCCGCAGGAGTGACCGTAGCCGGCGCTCAGAAGACTCTTATCAGTCCGGATAAGGCAGCAAAACTCTACGAGATTCACAGAGAAAAGTTCTTCTACAGTCGTCTCGTTCGTCACATCACAAGTGGCCCGGTGATAGCTCTTCGTGTTCAGGGAAACGTTCGCGCCTTCCTCGGCAGCAGCAAATTGTGGCCTCTTGGCGAACAGCAGACTCTCCGACAAAAATTGGCTCTGTCCGATGTGAGAAATGTTGCTCACAATTCTGATCTTGAAACGGCAGATGAAGAGCTTACTCTCTTTGAACCATTCTTGGAGCCAGACGTCGTCTTACAACCAATTTTGGCCGAAGAAGAAGATACTGTAGAAATAAAGAGCTATTAATAATTATTTATTCATTAAAGGCATATTTATATATAGGTAGGAGGTTCTAAACGAAGGCAATTGGACGGGCTGGGAAGGTGTGGTGGAATATCACAGTACGAGGTGTAGACGGGTATGTACAAAAAAGGCTTATGCTCATCACAGTTCTCAGGGGAAAGGAAAGAGGAACAACAAAAAACAAGGAGAGAGAGAAATGCTGAAGATCATTTTCAGGTGGGGGATATTTCGTGTGGGGAGGAGAGAAAAGAAAAAAAACCGGGGGACTGGCTAGAAGGTGGGCATCTCAAAGGAACTTTCTGCTTTTCGGCACATATTTTACAGGAAAGACGGAGGTCGCAAAAACACTCTAGGAATAACTAATTCTGAAGGAGATCAGTCGAATGGGAGGAATTCTTTCTTCTTTTTCATTGACTCGAAGTGTAAGCTGGCTGTTGTTGACTCGACGTACACATTTCTGTCAGATATGCCGCCAAGGCCAGAGGATCTTCTGGACTCTGCTCCACGTCCAACATGAACGTGTCCTCGTTCATGTACAACCTCAACATATCGTCGTCCATCTTTACCGTCACATTGCCGCTTTTACATCGTTTATAGACTCCGAGCAGCTGAAAAATATGGGTTTATGAAAGATGCATGAGTTTTACTGGACCGAGAAGTATGAGACTTTTTAATTCATGAAAAAACTGGCGTGGGTCACATATACTATTTTTTTCAATTCCCCACCCAGCGGGAAGTTAAATAATATATAAATTAAATAAGAATAAACTGCATTTCAGAAACATCATGTTGCAAAAAAACAGTAGAGTTTGAAAGCGAAAAAGCATTGGAGAAAAGATGAAACTGCAATTTTATTTTTTTTGTCACAGGTTTCTGGACGAATGAGCTCGTCTCTTTGAATTAAATTGTAAAAATGATCCTCTGTACACATTTCTCAAAATTGAAAAACTTTTGATCTTCAGAAGCCTTCGATTTTTGGTCCCCTCCCATTCTTCGCCAGAGAGAAAGAGTGTGAGGTTGAAAGCATGAGAACAAACATTTGACCGCTCGCGCACACTCTCTCTGGAGATCACGGAATTAGTGTGGCCGGAGGCTTGGAGGAGAACACAAACATTGAGGGAATAACTCACTTTTTCGGGCTCAGCATTGCATTTTCCAGCTATCGCCTGAGTCAGACCGACCATGTTTGGAGGCACGACGTGAAGCGGCTCGTAGACATGCTTGTCCCTCGTCCGCACATAGAGCATCACTGCAATTTCTGTTCTTTCTCCGGTCAAAATGAGAAAACGAACCTCGTTCGGTAATTCTTGGCCTTTTCGAGACGGGTTCCATGTCCAGATCATAGCCGCCAATTCCGTTGCCGTCCAAAAAGCGCTCATAGTCGTCGGGTGCTATGAAAAGGGCAGCCGGCTTGTCAAGATCTCGCATATGATAGAATTCGGATCTTTCACATTGCTCATGGAACTCGCCGTCGGTCTTTTTCCTGCCGGACAGAGCTCCTAAATCTAAGAAATACGTTCAGATTTTCGTTGGAGCATGTCGAGTGAGCACATACAAATTAGTAGTGGAGCAGGGGGTTAAACACAGAATGTTAGTGGAAAATAGATTTATTTCTCGTTTTTTTGAGTTCTAACAAAAAATTGGGTTTATCACTTCGGATGGCATATTCTATTTGAATTTATAGGCTGGAACTCAACCGTTCAAATTTCCCGCTTTTTTGCCTTTTTACTCATTTTTTCTAAAAGTAATTTTCTCTTAAAATTCAATAAAAGCACTAAAATTTAAAAATCCATGCAAATGGTTAAAAAACTCGAAATTTGGACATTTGATACTGAAATAGGTGTGCCAGCCGAAGTATTAGCAAAATGAGCATTCGGAATCTGAAAAGCAAATCGTTTCAGAATCACCGACTAAAAGTACAAAAATTGCATGCTTTTGTGAACATAGAACAAAAAATGGGTGTGTAGAGGTGGGTACAGAAGACAAAAACGCGGTCACTCGGACTCGGACTTCACCTTGGTGCTGCCGCTTCTGATCTCGTCTAGTCTCATGTAGCATTTTCCGGTTAGCTCCCTAAGAAAAAAAGCTTTCTTCGGTTAGAAAAATAGGGTTAGAGACAAAGAAGCCCGACACAACACGACAGTTTCACAAAGAAGCACCCCCTCTCCTAACTTTTTTTTGAGGGGCCAGGAAAGGGGTCTTCTCATAGACCGACACGAACGCGAGACACGGAGAATCGCGTTACCTGCCATCTTTCTCTTGTTGGCTCGCTTATCCTCGTCTCGGAGTTTGCGCTCAGCGCCCTATAGAAAATGAATAAGTCAGAGATCTAAGATGATTCATTCCCAGTAGACTGTTTACTTCTGCCACTCGGTCGCGCGCTGCCCACGCGTACGGATTTAATGGCGGGCCGTCCTTGAAAATCGCTTATTCTCTATCAGGCAGTCTTCCCTCGAAAAAAAAATGGGAGACTCACCTTATCACAGAAGACCTTAATTTGACAGTAGCCTCTGTGGAATGGCGGCTTCTGCTGCTGTTGGGACTGGAGGGCCAAAGAGCCGTCCGTTTCTCCGTCATAGGTGTCAATTTGGACATGGAGAGGCAGTCCTTTTACTCCTTTTTGGTTAGAAAAGTCCGTTGAGAGACATTGGACGGCTATGCTGATCTGGAAGATGGTTTATAAGTGCGTGTCATGAAATCCATTTTAAATTACTCCCAGGTCTCTGTCTGTCTGTCGGAAGCTTTAATTGGCATTCAAAACATGGATTTTTGCGCACAATTAGTAGTAGTAACAAGTTTAGACAAGTCAATACTGGGAGACGAAGTGCGAAGACTTGGTTTCTGCACTCGGTAGTCCCCATACAGAAACGGATTTCGGGTGGTTCAGGCCAAGAAATATAGGGGGATAATAAGTAACTTGGTAACTTTGGCTCTGGAAACCTTGTTCTCAAAAATGGGTAAAATTGCAATGAAAATGGCTAAATTTAATTCTTCAGCGCAGGAAGTTTCGTGCCAGGATCCACAGTCATTTAAACTGCCACTCTTTGTTGAAAAAAAATACAATGGATTCCAGAGATACAAAAAAGTCTCACCTTGACAGAATTCTGCTGCTCACTGGGATTCCAATAGAATTGAACGGCATTGTGAGCAATTTCTTCAATCTGACCAATCATTCCGGAGCTATTTTTGCTGTCCACTTCCAGTATCCTCTGCTTGGCTGAATGTTGCCGACTGTGCCAGAACTGCCACGTTTTTAGTTCTTCTTCATAGGTTTTGTCCTCTCGGAAGACTACCATCAGGACAGACTAAAAAAAGTTTTTTGATAAATATAGAAGAAAGGACTCACCCGCACTGTGGCACTTTTCAACGGTTTACAGAGATCGGGAATGTAGTCGAGGGAGACGGTATAGAATTGGCCTTTGTTCACGTAGGTCATTCGGTCGTCTTCTCGTCGGATTGAGGTAGAAATTGGTGCCTCCAGGACGTATTGGAAGCCGGTCGTGTTGTGTCTATAAATATTTTTTTTCAACGGGTAAATTGGCGAGTAAAATTGAAAAGCCTGATTTAGTGAAAACAAGAAAAAAAAACTCACAATTTGGGAATGACAACAGGTGAATCGCGATGACTGAGCGCCCGTTCAGTACTCCTCTCAATGATGCCGTCTCCTCCGAAGAATTCCTCCTTCGTGTTGGCCATCATGGACAGATCTGCTCCAATGCCACTATCCACTGGACTTGGCATATCTACATTTTTGTATCTCGAATCTCCGACAGAGTCCTGAGGATTGTATTGGAGAGCTGACTGTCGGTAGGTGTACTCGACCGGCACGCCATGTCGTCCCCAGTCCTGTTGCTGACCCATATTTGACAGTACCGGGTAGTAGATCTGTCCACTGGTTTGAGCATTGAACAGGGACTGCGTTGGATTGATGCCTAACCCGTAGTCCGTGTTGTAGACGCGCGTATAGGCCTGCATCGTCGGTTGATAGTCATACAAAGGCTGCATTTTTGAGAGATCTTGAAGTTGGTTCGTCAGCGGCGCCAACTCCATTGGCTCGGGTTTCGGACTAAAGTCCAGTTGACGACTACCCGGCGGAGCCGTCTTGATGACGGAAGATTGTTCCAGAGGAAACTGAGGCATTGCGGTTGTCGACGTCGTTGTGGTGGGATCTCGTCCCGTCTGCATCCAGCGGGGCAAACTCTTCTCCAAAAGGTATGAAGGCTCGCGGCCTGAAGTCTTTCATTTTTTTCGTTCAAGTTTTTTAAAGTTTAAAAGTCCCGAAGCCGGATCCGTATCTCATTCTCTCTCCCACCACTCCCCCTCTAAAATCCCTTCAGAGCGCGCAACAATGAAAAGGTCGGTCGGTCGGGTCGGCTACGGCCTGAATATCCTGGGCGCTAATGGATGATCGCGAAAACAGGTCAACTACCCCAGGGTCATTCGGTCGCGACAGCCGACTGTCCCCACCACTCTCCTTTTGGAGACCGGAAACAGGTTACAAACAGCTGGTGGTCACTTTCTAGCGGGGTGGTCGAGAGTCGAGAGACCGGTTAGGGCTCAGAGTCAACAGGTTCAGGATTCATTTTTTCGGACTCTCTGTGTGTTTACAAGGACCTCGAAAGAAAAGTTTTTTATGGAAATCGGATTGGAAACCGACCATAATCTAAGATATCGCTCTCGTAAATGCAAAGGAGAACTTTTTCTGGGTATATTTTCTTTAAAAGTTGAACCGTATCCGTACGAATTTTCGTGAGAAATCTCGGTTCGAACAAAAAGGAGAATTCGAGCATGGACTCAAACTCGCGATGCTCAGGCGTCAAGTAACGCTCACTGCTCCAAAAATACAAAGTTTTCAGATTTTTTTTGTAAAATGGCCGAGGTCAACAACTGAAAATTCTACTCTATCAGTCAATTGGCCTTGTCAACAAGTCTGTTTGTCTACAAGTCACACAAAGTGAAAGTTTAGGAGAAACGAAGCGGAAAAGAGGGAATTCCTCCCCACGACTCCAAATTCACCGAAAAACCGTTCCGGTTCCTCTAAAGACTCCCAAACAAACAAACCGCCAGAGGGGCAGAGAGAACATCTGATTGGATTGCTTCTGGAAGAGATTACGGTAACTCCATCCCTGGCTGAAAATACCGTAACTCTCTCTCTCTCTCTCACTAAAAATCGGAGTCGATCGATGGGACGGACGGTGAGCGCCTCTACCTACACAACCGACACGAGCGACCGAAATAGAGCGAGAGTGAGTATACAAAAGTTTATTGGTGGTTTTTGACTGGAGTTAATGGGTCCGGATGGGGTACGGTAGCCAAAAGCTGACCCTAATTACCGATAATTATGGGTTTGTGGACATGAAACTGTCTTAAGTTTTAAGAAAGTCCTGGAAGATGGTGAGACCAAATAAAGAACGAATGAGGAAAGTTCTAGAAAAGAAGGAGCGACACAAAAATAGCCGCCCTTATATGTTGAAGCGGTGTAAAGAAGGATCTAGACAAAACAGAAGTGACGAAATGACTGTCAAGGCTACTCTCGAGAGGCAGCTGACTCTTTTCCAACTTGGGCTGTGAGAGAAGCTCTGAGTCACACTCCTAAGTTCCATCGACTCTCGGTTTCGAAAATCTAAGAATACATGAGAATGAACGGTAAAGTTAAGGGTTCTGTTCATACATTCACCCGGAAAAATTTAACCATCCAATAACTATGGAATAGTATTGAAAAATCTTCTTCTTCTGGCAAGTTCGGATATAAAAGGAGCAGGTAGTATTCAATCAATCGGACGGTTAAAGTTAAAAGAAGAGGTTAGTAAAATGAAGAAAGTTTCGGTTGGCGGGATCTGCTTCCATCCCCTTCATTATTGGCTTCCAGGCAGTTCATTTAGATGTTCAGAAGGTCTTAGGACAATTTTAAAGGCGGGCAAAGAGAAAAATGAAAAAAAAAACAGGAGAATTAACAAAAGAAGCAAATGAGCAATCGGGAGAAATTAAGGAGAGTTGCAAGGAGGCTAAGAGAGGCAAAAACTTTAGATATGTTGACATGGCTCACGATAAATCGAATGCTTGAAAAAATTGAAAAAAAGTTTGAGCGAAATAAACTAAGAAGAAGCGAAAAGTTTGGCTAACCTACTCTCTGTCTCTTACTCTTGACCCATGCCACAACCGGCTGGTCCGTGTGGCACACAGCCAGGTCTGTCGTCAAGATCCGGTTGTCGTCAAAGATAAACTTCGGGGTCAGGTCAAAGTTTTCTACCTGTTGACCCAAAGTTTTGTAGAAGAAGGAAAGGGGGGATAAGAGTAGGACTACCGTAATCCCTGAACCAATTTCTGATGACTACTCTACACGTGACAAACAACCGCCGCGTCGCCTGCTACCGTAACCCGATGGGCCCTTTTGATTCACTGATAAACTCAGAGAGAGGTTTCCTCAACCGCCAATACTAGTATACGAGGTCAGGTCCTCCCGAGAGGACCCGCAACCAGAAACAGGCTTACCTACTATCCGGTCCTGCGAAAGCAGATAGCAGCGGCGCGCGAGAGAGGGGGGACTAAACCCGAAAAACCAGACTGGAGAGGAGGAGGGGCTTCGGTCGGGGCGAAAAGAGAGAAAGAGAGCGCGCGGTCTCTCTCTCGCTCTGCCCGTCGCGCGACGAGGGGGTGGGGCTCACGACGCTGGAATCATCCAACATGAGAGAGAAAGTTTCCACACGAGGGACCAGCAGAATCTCTTACAGGGGTCGAGATGGGCTAATGAGAAGCTTTGGGTTACTGTAGGACACCAGAATCTGTCTGAGCCCGTAGACTGGGCTCAAACAAGAGTTGAAATTACTATGAATGAGTACAGTTGCTAACAAATCAATTGAAATAAACCATGTTTTTGATTTTTTTTCTAGAAAAGTCAACCAATTTGAGTGAGATTTTGACAACTTTCTTATATTCTCAGTCCACACAAGTGCATGTAATTGTGGGGAATGTTTTTGTCAATATTTCCTCAAAATTACGGAGAAAAGCGTCAATACCAATGTCACCTATAACAACAGAAGAACATATCAAATTGAACCGGAGTGCCATTTTTTTATTCAGTCTTCTGGATTAGCCGTCTTTCACAATTGGGAGCGTGTTGGGAGCGTACGAAGTTTTTGAGTAATTTGGGGACAATAGTACGGAAAAAGGGCGAAGAATACAAGGTTTGATTTAAAATAATTGGAAGAAGAAGGAGATGGGTTAAATATTCGGGAAAGAGACAGTTTTCCGAGAAATTACTGTAAGGGGATAAATTAAAAGTCACAGGGTTTCCTTAAAAGGACAGCTCCTGAGAAAAAGGGGACAAAATGTAAACAGTCAGTACAGAAGTTACTGAAAAGCAATTTAATGGTTTTCGTTGCGAGACCCACTGCATTCAATCTAATGTGTTAACTCTAATACTAAAATTAGAGCTTGGCTGCGTATCTTTGGCTGAGTATCCAATGCTGGTCTCGCAACGAACATAATAAAAGTCTGAGTAACTTCTGGACGGACTAAATTCAGGACAAAGAGGGAACTTTACCCGTAGTTTGTAAAATAAATTGATGATAAGTGTTCAGTAAACGTTCACAATTGCTCTCAAATTAGAGACACTCAATCTCCAAATGATCTCCTCGCTCAGCCTTTCTCGCATTTACATGGTCTCTGTAGTTGTTAGAGTTTATGAAGCGGGGATAGCTGTCGCGCATCATCAGAGTCCAAATCTGGTACTGGGCTTCGTCAAAGGTGTTGCTCGTCGGATTGGCCATGTTGGCGTTCACTTTCTCGCGGACTCGCGAATCCAAAGACACCTAAAGTTTCTTGTTCATTCAAGTCAAAAAAATGTCTTACCTCTTTCGGACTGAGGATAGAAATAAAGTCCTCGTAGATGATGCGAGCCTTTTCTTCTATCTTCTCGGCATTTGTCTCCTTCTTGAGTTCTTCACAGGCTTGCCAGAAGAGAATGTTCTCATCGCTGTACTCTCCCTTCAAGAAGTCTGTCAATTGGCGTCGTCCTTCTGGAAATTGAAATGGTTTATATGGAAAAAGAGGGAGAGGCAGTAGTCAGGATGACTGGGAACTGGATATGCAAAACAGGCATTATTTCTGGTATGAGACATCGATTTTATGCGACAGCAATTTGGCAGAGGGAAAAACTCTATTTCTTTTTAAGCGACCCATCCGAAGAATATTACATCTGTGAAACCACGCCATTTCACAACCTAGTTTTAAAAGTGAAGATGTGTTTTTTTAGCATTTCGATGTTTTACAAAGTTTTAGGCAAAGTTGAAAACTACAACTTTGCAGAACATGAGAAACACAAAGTACCAGGCTTTGGTCCTGAAAAGACTGCTAGGAAGTTGTGTGGTTTGAAAGGAAGGGGTACAATATTTGGGGGTGGGTATAATATAGCCGTCTATTATGGGACAAGACCCAAAGGAAATCCTACTACCGCACAGCAGGTGCTTCTAAAAAGAGAAGAATGGCCAGAGCTAAAAATCGAAGAGCGAGGTAGACTTCGGCACAGTCGCGCCGAGTGTGGGAGAGACCGGTGCCAGGAGGGCCCCGACCGGTCGTTCGCAACCTGCCCCAGGTCCCCTCTCTCCCTGGGCAAGTATTCTCGTAACTGACCCGAACTGGCCATCAGCTTCTCGAATCCAATCGACCAGCATTCTAGTTCTTCCAGTGAAGCTCTAAAGAAAACTTTTCTATGTACTGTTTTTCTCAACATACTGTGCATCGGATCCACCGCGCCGGTTCCGACCATCTTCACTTCTGGAATCAGTTTTGAACAAAGTAGAAAAAATTCTTTTGAGCCTTCTTGATTTGTATGATCTTTTTTGGACAGGGTTAAAAAACACAATTTTCTAGCTCACGCAAACATTTTCCAGTTTCTCAAGATTTGTAGAACACAAAACGCACAGTCAGTCACATTTGGATTCCCGAAAAAGACGAGAAACAGAAATATCTTTTCCATCCCCTGAGACTCAGACATCCACCAGCGATCAGAACTACAAAGCTACATCACACCGACATACGTGACAGCAGGCTCACGAGACACAAAAAGACAGGAAAAACAGACCCCGTGTTCTCCTGATCATGGAAATCTGGCAAGTAGGAACTGTTGAAGCACATGATGCGCAGCAATCTGAAAAAAAATTATAGGCCCCTGAACAACGAATTTCTCTGTAGTGTCTGAACTTCAAAGAACAGGTGCTTTTTTCTCTAACACGAGAGTATTGACGTCTGTAATTTAATCGTCGTGGTCCGAGAATATAGAAAGGTAATTTATCTGACGCAAAAGTTCAACACGTACAGCTACCGTATCATATGGGAAGGAATTGTGCAAAATTTGCAATAGACAATAGGATTAGTTTATTTAGACTGATTCGAAGTAAAGAAAAGAGGGCTTAGATGACAAAAAAGATCAAAGCTTTGTAATCACTCTGTTTTCCGATAAAAGCTGCTTAAAAAAGCAATTGAAGTACTCTATTTGTGCGCACCAAGGTTCCAAAAGAACATAGTTAATTAGGTCACGAAAGGGTCTGGCAGAAAACAGGAGTAGGGAACTACGGTTTGTTCAAAAAAGAAAGCTAGACCGTAACCCATTTGTTTCCGCGCGAGACCTTTATAATACGGAAACGTAGGATACTCAGCCAAGTTTTCTGGTGTTATTACGGTCTCACAGCGAACTAAATGGGTTACGGTTGAGCTCTCTTTTTTTGAACAAACCATATACTCCTTTTTGGTAATAAAGGCCCTGGCTTGCTGTCAAGTCAGAGCTTTATTTGGATCAAGTACTCGTCCAGTTGTTTACGGTCGGTATAAGACTGGTAATGTTATGTTTGGTAGGTTTGTAAAGGCGAAGACAAAGTTTCTATCCGGATCAAACGACAGGTATCTTTAGAGGGACCTATAAGACGAGCTCGTTTTTGCGAAGGCAACCATTGCGGGAGGCTTCCCGAGGGGCCAAGTCTTGGGACATGATGTTCTAAAGCTGCTCAACCCTTTATAGGGACGCCTAGGCTTGTTGTTCAAAACAAAGACCATGTTTTTTGACTCCTTCATTAACTCACTTGAGCTGAAGCTTCTGGAATAGCTGCGACAGTTTGCTCTTCTGTTGGCTGACCGGAGTCAACAAGTTGTGAATAGTAACGGGCGAGACCCGAACCATAGAGACTGTCTTCCAAAAGCCGGGAGAGAGGGGCGAGAAAGGGAGCGAGTATGTGTGATCAATTGACGGCGTTGCCAAGGGGCCGTCACCGAGAGTCCTTCGAAGAAAGAGGGAGAAGAGGGGAGAACAAAACAGAATCAGACAGAGCACGACTTGTGAGATTAGGGAACTGAATAGAGCGACATCTGGATCGAGGAATTGCTTTTTTTTGCCAAGGATCAATCGTGTGATCAGAGTACACTCGAGTTTGGTCTTTTGACCGCTGAACTCATAAAAAAACTTTAGAAAGGTACATTTCATTAATTTCTTTTCTTTCCAAAGAAGGACAATTCAAAGCCCAGAGTCTGTTTAAATCTTCCGGATAATCAATCTTGTTTCTCGTCTCTTATTGTTAGAGGAAGTTTTTCCAGTCAATTAGACGTCTCTCGAACAGGAAGTAATTGGGATTACGAGTACGGATTATAGAGACGACAGCGGCAAAAAGAAGAGGACAATCAAGGTCCTCATTCGTACTTTCAGCTCCAACAATAATTACAAACTCACGGGAAAGTCTTCTGCTTCTTCGGCCATCTAGGCCATTGCGTTAGCAGGCACATCAGGTTGAATACTGTAGAAGAAATGGTGGTTATCGGTGAATATGGCGAGCGCCTGCTTTGGGGACTGATGACCGGAGTTTCGGAAGAACAGTCGCCTTCAACGTCCACGACACAGGCTCTTTGGAACGGAATTTTGACAGGGGGTCGATGGCTGAAAATGGATCAGACCTCTTGATGGAATCTCTTTGTGATTTTGAAATTTATTTCAGTCTTCCTGGTTTGCCAATCCGATAGGGTTTCATACTTGTACGATTTCGAACACCCAAAAGTTCACGAGTAATCCCGTGATTCATCTTTTTGATAAATGTCTTGTTCAAAGTTCACCGTACAATTTTGCCCATCAATTAGAGGATGATCAAGTCTCCTCTTTCCTGTTCCCTTCAAAAGATCAGATAAAAATTTAAGGGAAGAATCTAATTGCCTCTTTCGACTTTACCAAAAAGCCAGTCGCTAACGCTCCTTCGAAACAACTTTTGTTTTGAGCTAGACTGCTTTGACTGTTATCCCTTTACTTGTGACTCCCATTTCAGCTAAACTTGTCAAGTTCTTTAAGAAAATGGGTGCTTTTCCGTCCCGACTGTCTCATTCGAGATATAGAAACCCGACGGTTTTTAAACCGTTTGACAAAACTGTTAAAACTTAAAGCTCCTTTAACTTTAGTATTTTTGTTCAAGTTCGGACGGTTAAAACAGAAAAGATCTAAAAAATGGGCTTCTGTGTAAATTCTATCCGAATTTTTTTTGACACGCTTCTTAGACCTCTCTGGATGGTTATTTTTATCTCCGGAAACAAAATAATTTTGATTGAAAAAAAAGATTACACGACCCTGTTTGAAAACAGCTTCTAGAACCTTCTGGATAAGTGGATACATTGACTTTCGTGTACTTTATAGCTCAAAGAAGAGCGACAGAAAAAGTCTAACTTACCGACGGCGGGGGTAAAAAAGTGATGAGTGTGGCTATCAGTGTCCGGATTACCCTCTGCCACTCTCGCCTCTCCTCGTTTACTGGCCTGATTAGCACGGTTCACGGTTACCATGGTAGCTGTTTCTCATCTCCGTCCAGTCTTTTGTCAGAAAGGGCAAGAGGTCTTGCTGATTGGGGGCGAATTGTACTCTTCTCTCGATAAAAGTTTGTTTTCAGGGCGGACGAAAGAGACTGTTCAGTAACTTTAACTTTTCAGGAACTCTTTGATCTGAAGAGTCTTTCTGTGTGGTCAGAACCGGTTTCTAATAAGCCACCTGGCCGAACTTGCGCCCCGAATACTAATGAAGTTCCCGCCGTCAGTGTGACTAAATAACAGCCTTCCCTTTTTTACCACCGTGTTCTCAAGAATGAAACTCGACTGGCCACCATGGACATACTTTCTCAATCTTCCTTTCATCTTCTTCACCGCTTTCAGCGCCCTGAACTTGGTATATACCTGTCTTCGTCGTGTCATTCAGAAAGAAATTGAAAAATAAACTACTTTGCTATATTTTGTTCAGCGTTCAATGACATAATGTCTTTTGGGCCATCAAAGAGGATGGAACTCATTGTACCAATTGAGAGTTTCCAGTACAGGCCGTTTTCCAATCAAACATGTTACCAGCTGCATGCAACCTTGCTGAGTATCCCTCTTATCCTGTACATTCAAACTGTCCCTACAATCGTGTCCCGGTTAGCCTATCATTTCATACTTTCACCTGGTCGCATTGTCCCTATTTTGTACCAAAACAGAAGCCAAAATCTGTTCTCCAAGTTCAAAAGTAACTTGCTATCTAATCTTCACAATTTCTACTTGTCACGGGGAAACTCGTGTCCTCGGACAAACAGACATCTCCACAGTGTCAGACACAGCCCCCATCGCGCATTAATAGTTGAGATCTGTCTGGCCTTCTTGTACCTTCTAGCAGAGTTCTTTCAAAGCACATCCTAGCCCAATTATTGTGTCATTTTGTGCCCATTTTAACTTGGACAATGTGTTTCCAATCCGCTGCTTGTCTCAGTCGCTGGTTGGTCAAAACTGTCTATTCCTAACGGCGATCCATTCGTCTTTGAGAGACTTGTAGAATCATCGGCTTTCCCATTGGTATGAAAACATGTAAACTATCTTGTGTGAGATTCAAATATTCAGAGTGTAGTCGACCTGTACCCTCGCTCTCTCTCTCTTCTGTTTATACTTGCGTCATCGCCCTACCTAGCCGTATAAACAAATGTCACTCCATTCTAAACACTATCTGATCGATTGGAAACGTTCGGACCTCTTCTAAAAGTAAACAGAAGTAGTAATGAGAGTGAAATCGATGTGTGGACCGCCTGTGAAACCTGAGACTTGTGGAGCTCGGGCGCCCTCAGGGCGATTCTACAGTAGTCTGCGTGCATCATTTTACTTTTAGTACTTTTAGATTTGAATCTTGTGATTACAAGTCTTGCGAGAAAAGTGAAAAGACGGAATTTAGTGAAAAACGATGATTTCCACTAATTTGATGTGCTAAAATTGTTTACTCTTAACTTAAAAAAGTTAAAGCAAAAAAAGGGGGAACTCGCAATCTTAAAGACAGTCTAGTTCAGAAGTCTAACCGTTAACCGAATACGGACAATGACGTCTCGGGCTGGCACATAAACTAGCACAAAAAAATTTGACGTTCAGCAATCAAGAAAACGGAAGCTGATCCTATTAGCCCGATGATGGAAAACTGAGAGTCGGAAAAGGGACCATTCGCAGAGAATTGTCTCAGCGGTCGAGCCAGCCGTGTGGGTGTGGCTCGGGACTACGGTAGCTGGTTAAGGGACAGCTGCCGCCCGAAAGAGGCAGCATTTAGAGACAGCCTCTCTACCCCGCAACATGGACAATTCACAGGTTAGTTCTGTTTTCTGTTCTTGGAGAAGAAATGAAGGCTGTTTGCCCCTCTTTGCCCCCAAGGAAACCGAAGCCGCGCGAGCAGTCCGATACCCGGGAGAGAGGGGTTGGGTGTCACATACGAGACACAGGAGAGGAGCTAGCTGCTCCAGGATAGACGATGACGTTTTGAGGCAGCTCATGCTACAGCTTTTGCCGTTGTTTTCCTTGCTATTCTGAAAGTCGTAATAACGTATTGGAATCTTTTGTAGGGCCACTTCTTTGGGTCAAATATTATCAAAATGTAAACCAGCGTGTTACTATTAATGGTCGATAAGCTTAGACTTTACCAAATGGAATGATTAAAATAAAGTTTTAAAGGGACACCAACGGCATCCGAAGGCAACTTCTACAGTAATCGAGTACTGTATTTTAGACAAGTAAAGCTTTTGCCCCAGATTGATCAGATAACATTGTACGAGATGGTTGTCACTTTTGATGTAGAGAAACTTTTGGAAAATCAGAAGAATATTGCGGGTTTTTTTCTCCTAACTTCAGGCGAAAAGAATTCACTCTTCTTAGAAGGCTATAGATTTTCGAAAATAAGGCGCTTGTCTCATTGCAGAAATTGGGTCTCAGGCGAAAAGAAAAGTAAACGTTTGAAAGCTCGAAAAGAGAAAGAAAAGAAGCTTATTATATAGTAGCTAACTTGATTTATACTAGAAAGTTGAGTTGAAACAGATGAATACTCTTCTATTAGTCAGTAAGAAGTGTGAAGAGCACTGTGTAAAACTTCTTCACCTAGAGCGTCGCAAGACAATTCTACCGTCTCCCCTTGCTTTTGCTTGCTGGCGATTGGCGCCCTCTGTTGCGTCAATATTAGCCGAGGCCCAGCGGTAGCACAATGGGCTCTCGAAGGCCGTATGCTCCGTCTCTAAACCCATCTTTTCCTCAATTTCCTTGCTTAAAACTTAAAAGAGTCGGCCTACAGCCTTTGAGAGTGTAAACTGTTCTCTCTAATTTCCTCTCAGACCAACTGCCAGCCGGATCTCTCTTCTAAGGGGTCATAGGGCTCAGGTTGCCTCTTCACTAGTGGTCATTAATGATGCAACGGGAACATGCTGCTTAGATAAGCGGAGAGTCAACACAGCAGCTGCCCATTAGCTCATTAGGAATCTTCCAGGAGCTCCTCTAGAAAAGAGTCTCTCGCAGACCTTTGTGCTGTAGAAGTGGGTCAGATATAAACAAAGAGTGTGCCTCTCTCTCTCTCCCACAGTCCAAAAAACAACAGTCGTCTTGCGCAAGCTACTTAATCCGTTTTCCAATGGACCCTTGGTTGGACAGCTGCAGGACAGAGACTCTCATACCGTACGTGGGCTGCTCTCTCGGTGCACAGCAGGTGGGCTCAAGAGGGGCAACCCATAGACAACAAGCATGAGAGATTAACTTTGCCTTGAAAAAGGGCAGTTTTAGGATTTGGATGACGGTTATTTTTAGATATCAGAGCAGTTGTAATGAGTCTTTACATCCCGGGTTAAGTTTCGGAACTTTGGGAAGGAACCTCTATTTTCTAGATTACGGTTGCATTTTCCAGCTTTGCAATGTTTTGCAAAGTTGTAGAACTCATAAAAATCTACAACTTTGCAGAACATCTCGACGCTGGAAAATGTAATTGTGAGATAGAAAAATGAGTTTTCTCCTCAGTGCCCCAAAACCAAAGGGGGGGGGGGGAGTAACGCTACTCTCCAGTAGTCTACAAAAGAAGTCAAATTTTGTACAGACACGTTCAAATTTCCTGACTCTTCTTCCAGTTAAAGCGAACCGAAGAGCTAAGGGACCACCCACCGGGAAGCACCTGGCGAAGGGCAATTAGCACTTAACCCACACACAGTCACTCTCCCTCCCGGTCCACAGGACAATCGCCTCACTCTACCGCGTTTTCTGTCCTTTTCTGTGTTTTTTTCTTGAAAATTTTCTAAACTTTATCGATGAATAATTCTGAAAGAATGTTACAACTTTCCCGGAAGACACTCATGCTCAAAAAATTCGTTCCTCACTAGTCATTCTATTAAAAATCTCCATTTTTCAGTTAGAGACCAAACCGACGCGAGCCTTTACAACTACGACAACTTCCCTCGATCCCAGGTATTTTTCTTAATTTCATTTCCCTTTCGGTTAATGGCCCGGTTCCCAGTCAGCCGGCTGTCTCTTTGTCTTCCCTAACACATGGCTTCCGTGTACTCAAACAGGGAGAGAGCAATATGGCAGTCAAATAGTGGACAGATGGGAATGGACTTTCCTCACAAATATTTTCTGACAATGAGCAGTGTGCCTTGTTCACCTATACTTTTTTTTATTAAAAAACGAGGGGTCCAGAAGAATTTTCAAGACACGGCTCTTGTTGCATTGGATGAAATTTTAACTTTTTGAATGAACCTCCTTTATAGGATGCAAGAATGCTTTAAAAAATCTGTTCTTTAAAGTATTAAATTCTCCGGATTCCCTATCCAATATGAGCAGTTTTATGACTAAACTTAACATGTCGTAAAACTTAAAACTTCTAATCTCTTGACAGGGTATGACTTGTCGTTAGGTTCCAAGTCTATGATCTGGAGGATTATCGTAATCTTTTAGCTCTTCCCTACGAGACCCACTTGGTAAGTAAAAATTGAGTACTCGGACAATAAATATAAAAGATACGTAGCTAAAAAATAGTTTTTTTCAAGCTTATCGGCGGATTATTTAATTTTTGCCTAATAAGTTGGTCTTGAAGTAAATACAGTAATCCCTCTTCGTTTTTAACTGGCCTCAGTAGCGAGATCAAGTTGTTCTTTCTCGAGTTGACAAAACCTTTTCAGCACTGACTTGTCTTCAGTCTGGTCGCAAGTGATTCCGGACAAGACGACTGATATGTCAGCGACGGAAAGGTCAGGACTAGCCACTCTTACTGACACTTCTTACGGTATTTTTTTTCTTCTCAAAGACAAAATAATGAAATTTAGCACAAGCTCCTTACTACAACGCCGGCTACACTGGCTATTCGATGTACGGACAGACTCCGACTGCCTACTATCAACAGCTGGCTGCCTCTGGAGTCAGGGCACAAAATGCCGCAGCCGCCACTTTTCCCTACAGTCTGGGAACTACTGCTACTCAGGGCTACTACGGTAGTTTTTTTCCTCCTACACTTTGTATATTGGATCTTCAGGAAGCAGTTATCCGTCCGGATACAATCTGACCGACTATGCCTTCAATCCTCAGTACTACAACAACATTAGAAACGGATACAATTACGGATCGTTGACTGGAACTGCTGCGTATACTGTAGGATACTGTAGTTTTTAAAACTTTTTGAATTTCAGGGAACGTCTCTGGCTTCGGACAGCTCCGAAATGGCCTTTTCGATGAAGGACAAAAAGACGAAGAGCAGTAAGAAGAAAAAGTCGGGAAGCTGCAGTCCGGATGGTCAACAATACTCGAGAGTCTTCATCTGGGAACTCAATGATATCTGTACACTGGCTTATGTTCTTTCGAACAAGGTGAAACTAGGAGAAAGATCGAGTAAAGTCAAATTTTAGGCAACATTCGCCCAGTTCTCTCGAACAACTCATCTGCTGCACTCGCTAACCAGCTCAATAGTCGGACTATCCTTCCCGGCCGAACAACTCGACGAATTTGATATTTGTAATGTCGAGGACGCAGCTCATGAGGACAGTTTGGCCGATCCGACAATTGTGGAAGGAAGAGCAGGAGTTGAAGTGAACCGCCGAGTTGCGAACAAGTACTTCTCCTTGAGACAGATCTACCAGGATATGGGATGCAAGGCTGAGCTGGGCAGCAACTTTTGTAAGTTTTTTTGCTGCAAGATTTTTTGCACCAAAGTCTTCAAAGTTAGTGTCTTTTTGGGAATTTTAAAAGCTCTAACAAATGCCTCCGACGTTTCACGGCGAATAAACGTCAAATCTTCATCATGTCAGTCTGTCCCTCCAATCCCGTTCTAGTCAAGTAAAGTAAAGGTTTCTCCCAATTCAAGATTGAGTTCCGAAGAGACTCATGGGCTGCCTGTGCTTCTTGAGTGGCCAGGTTGCGGTCAAGTTGCCCCTCCCCCAAAATATAATGTTTGTCCTTATCCTTTCCTAATCAAATTTTATTTTCTGATCCTGTCCTCCTTTTTGGAAGTAACCAGCAGCCTACGGTAGCTTGCGCAGCCTCCGTATTTTGGTGACAGGCTATTAGTGAGCCTCTCTTGGTTGTCCTACTTTCTAACTAATTTCCCCCAGACGCGTTCACTCAAAAAACTATCTCGTTCGATAAAAAAAAACTTGACATGTTACGCTAGTCTCGGCAACTGTGCGGACACCACTACGGACAGAAGGACGAACACCATTGCACTTTAGTAAAGAAAGATAACTTGACGAGAGCTAACTTATTTTGCCATTCACTTTGAGTAATCAAAATAGAAGCTTTCGACATGTTCATGTACTCGGACGGATACCATTGTGCTAGTAGGAGAGATACCTAGTTAAGATGTTTTAAAGGCTCGAATTGTCTACAAACTAAACAAAAAACAGCTGGAAAATGTCCTTGTCCTCACATTCTAATTCAGCCCTAATCGACCGCTGCCAAATGTCCGATAGAAAGGACGAAATCGACGAGGCTTACCGACAAATTGAAAGTCTGGCTCCGAACAGAACGGCTGTAGCTAGACGATGCATCGACATTGTCTTTCGAAGGTAATATTTTCAGTCGATCCCTTTCAATTCTTTCATTCCAGATCAGCCATCTCTCAGGCGGAGAAGTATGCCAATGTGATTGTAAGTACGGAAAAGTTGCCAACTGCTGCGGCACTGCTTCTTCAAGCTGGCCTGGCCCCGTCGGTTCCTTTGGAAAACATTTACAGCTCAAACAAGGGCAGTAGGGTAAGTCCAATTTTTTTTCCTAAATTAATGTTTTTGTCAATAGGATTCGGTCATGGAGAAGATTACGAGCAAATTCGGGAAAAAGTGCAGCTACATTGTCATTAGTTCCGATCACGAGACGGTTCTGCTGGCCAAAAAGGAGAACATTCCCGTCTGGCCCATCATGTCCATGGGACTCAATCCGACCTCCTCGACGGAAGCCCTGGAAAAGTTCTATTCGGCCCAGTCCAATTATCTTCTGGGAACACCGTAAAAGAGTATTAAAAACTTCGTTTTCTTGTCAGTGTCTCGTTGATTTTGTGCCATGTAAATAAAAGTGAATTTGAAGGAATTAATCGACTGGTTTTGGAAGTAAAAAATCAGTAAAAAAAATTGTATATATCGTTTATTTGGTTACACACTAGCAGAAGTGAGTAGTAGATGAGCACATATTGTATTGGCATGGAATGGAATATCACAGAATTCGATGAGGTTGCAGCTTACCAAAAATAAGAAAGAGATTGCCTCAGGCACACACAGAGTTAAAAGGACAATCTCAGAAATCAAGAGGGGGGTTATAGTGCTAAAACTGACTTCCCTGACGGGCCTACGTGACGCTGTAAACTAACTCTGGGGAAAGACGTTTGGGGTCAGAAAGAGCTCAGAGGAAAAGGTGGGGAAATGTGGACTGGATAGCGTCACCCGGATCAGTTATTACAGAGAGAGAAGAAAAGTAGAGCACTTGGATTATTATTGAGAAGAGAATACAGTAATCCGGTTGTGAGACCGGATGACCCTGAAGCTACGGGGACCGAATCTTGGACACGAAAGAAGATCTAGGAACTTCCAAGAATCGGTAGACTGATCGACTACGTTCAGAGAGAAAAAAGTACAGTAACGAAAAAATGCCCAAAAAAATTATTAGAGGGAAAAGCCGAAGAGAGGAGAGTCTAGTTGATGGTCCGGAGTCCGGATCTGGCACAGTACATCATGACGTTCCAGTTGGAAAGACAGACGAGATCGTTCTTCTCAACCGTTCCGATTCGGTCTCCAGACGGAGCCACATTGCACATTCGGAGACAGCGATCACCTACTCCCAGATCACCTGCCGACATTCCGAGGAACTCGCAGCACTGTCGGTTGTCTCTATTCTGGTTGGCGCAGTAGAGAATGCTCGACAGGTACTTCAAGTCACAGCCTTCTTGTTGGACGGCGGCGATCAAAGTCTCGGCAGCGACGTGTTCACGATGTTCATAGGTGCACAGAGAGTGACAACTGGGAGGAACCTGAAAAGTTGTCTTTAGTCCTTTGTTCATGGGAACTTGAGGGTCCGCCTAAAGTTTGGGGTCGCGAAGAAACCTTAATTTTATAGCTCACGAATGCCTTTTGCAGCTTTGTAATGTTCAGATAAGTTGTAGGATTTTGCGAGCTCTACAACTTTGCAGAACATCGCAAGACTGAAAAATTGTGTTTTCACATTCAAAACTGGCCGGCGAGACTGCGTGCAGCAGACAAAATCGGTAAGCGTGAAAATGCTTTGGCCGTAGTGAAATCTTCGAGCTGCGAACTGCTGCTCGATTTTTCACTGCGATCTAAGCCTTTCCGAGCTTTGCAATGTTCTGAAAAGTTGTAGAGCTCGGCAAGTTCTACAACTTTCTAGAATATCTGAAAGCTGGAAAATGAATTCGTGAACTAGAAAAGTGAGATTTCTTCACTATCCAATAAATGAAGGAGGCCCTAAGTAGACTCAAGACTTACGTTCTGTTGACAGCAAGACAGGAAGAGATCGTCGACGGTCTTTCGCGAAAGACACGGCGAGTAAGGAGGTCGGCTCTTTTCAGTGCCGCACTCGCTGCTCAGATCGGAGTCGGTGACTTCAGTTATCGGATATTCCTTGCTCAGAAGCTTGGCATCTCCGGTTCCCGTAGGAGCACGACGAATCTCGCTGCCCTTCTCGACAAACTTCTCCTCGGCAGGAGCCTCGCCGTAAGAGCGGGCACGCGACGGAAAAGGAGCAGGAGGTTGGGGCTGGAAATGTTGATTTATTTGATTAACAACAAGGCTTTAATAACTTGTTTTAAAAATAATCTAACAACCAAAAAACTCGCTTTAACTTACCTTGCTCTCAGCGGACTCGACTCCCTTCTTCTTTTCGCCAATGGTTTCAAATTTATCAAGTTTATGGGGGCATTTTTCCGTTACGTAGTCGACACAGCCGGATAAACATTTGTCTGCAAAAAAATATTCTGAGAGAGTCAGAGCATTAAAATTACCTAAAACACGTTCAGTACAGCAGAGGACCTTGGGTAGAGAATGGCACTCGGGCAACTCGTCGCCGCCAGCGGAGATTATTGGAGATACATGGAGAAGAATGACGGCGATAGATACAGCCCTGAAAGATGGAAAGTTTGACATTTTATGCAGGTTTTTAAGCTTCCGTGGGCTCTGACAAAAATGTTTTTTACCCCCTCTATCTCCCTAAACTCTGGGAAGAAAAACCTCAATTTCTTAGCTCACTTTTGCATTTTTCAACTTCATGAAGTTCAGAAAAATTGTAGTATTTTACGAGCTCTACAACTTTGCAAGAACATTACAAGGCTGTCAAGTGTAAGCGTGAGTTAGAAATTTGAGCTTTCTTCATTAGGTCCGGAGAATTAGAGGGAGGACAGTGTAGGGAACGAACGACAGCTCAAAGATACACTATCGAGAGACTTTTCTAGCCAGCTCGATGAATTGAAAGCCTAAGATAGAAGAAACTTGGAGACAAGACAATTCCTGGCCAAAAACGTACCAGGTGTTCATTTTCGTGAAAAGAGTCCTCCGCCACTGGACGTAGAACAGCCGCAGCTCTGGCCGAAGTTGGAGAAATTGGAATTGGAGAAGGAGTCGAAGGGGCGTTCCTGAAAAGGGATTGGATTGAAAAATGAGGTCAATTCATTTCCCCGATGAAGTCCAGGCGCTTTGAGACAATGCCCTACGGGAGAGACCCGTTCCGGTCCCCCGCTTTCACCCAGTTTCACTATCACTTGATAATTTTCATCCATTTTGCTATACTCGGGGGAGAGAAAGGGGGATCAACTGTCTAGCTAATGGTGAAGACTGTACTAGATGGGGAACTGGTCTCGACCATCTGCCAGTCGGGACTTGTACCCATCTGCCAGGCGGGACTTGTACCCTTGGCAGACCGGCTCAGCACGTGCCTTGAATTATTGTTTTGGCAAAACTAGGAGCTGGTACATAGCCGGAAAACAAGCAAAATTCAATGAAAAACTGCAATAATGACGAAAAATATTGCAAAAATGTTCCAGCCACGTAAGGGGGTCGAACCCTTGACCGTTGGATTAAAAGTCCAACGCTCTACCACTGAGCTAACGTGGCTCGTACACTGGCGATTTTCGCTGGTTAACATGTTCTCATGTGCCCGTTCGGCTGTTAGGAAATAGTTTTTCAGTGCGGTCAAGAGAAGAAATCGCCTATTTTCGAAGCGTAAAAACTTGTTGTGCCCCGAAATTGATTCAGAAGCATAAACTCACATTCTGTCTGCTGTTTCCTCCGAAAAGACCGCCATTGTTCTGCTTGTCGAAGGAGGCGTCGCCGCTGATGCCACCAACACCATGTGTGGACCTGAAAGACTTTTTCTTCTTCTTCATCATTATCTCTTTCTCTCCCAGATAGATGCTCCAGTCCGGATCACGGGCCGCGCGCCATCCTGACGATCCGGTTCGTTGCGCCATATGCCACCGAGATGAGACTAACGGTCTCGACGCCGAGACCGGACAAGATCATCTTCCCTTAGGACTTTAAGAACAAAAAACTCGCCAGTTTCCAGATCCTGTGCCAACGGAAAACGAAGAGGCTCCAGTCTGGGGCTGAAGGTCGGAAAGGGCCAAAGCGGCACGGGGACAGGGGCTCTCGGGAAGCATACTGTTCTGCAAACTTGACTTTATATAAAGTTTGGGATAAAGAGGGAGAGAGAATGAGTCAGAGAGCCTGAGGAACGTGTGAACAGTCTTCTCTCTCTGTCTCGAGAGAGACGTGGTTGAGATTACATGGGAGGAGCCCCGCCCTCGCTGGTCAGCACCGCCCACTAGCCGTGCCAGGGGACGAGAGAAGAAGAAGAAGAAGAGAATATAACAGCCGATTTGGGAACGAAGGAAAGTGACCGTTGGGTGTGGCTTACAGCAAGCTAAGGAGATGCTGGTGGTGCCAGGCTCCAAGGCTAAGGAAGCCCCCCTATGTTATGCAGCCTGATTCCTGGTGGACAGGAACCAGCCTTGCCTGGTAGAGGGGAAAGGACTGGATTACAGGGAAAACTCTCAGAGGCTTTGTAAGATGTCCATTTGGAACTTGGAGCCTCTTTTGAAGGCAAGGATTGGCCATCTTCTGATTTTGACTGTCAACAGTGGATCTACTCAGCAGTTGCAGAATTTTCCGGAGTTTGAGGGGAAAACCGACAATCTTTGTAAAAAGATGAATTTAGTAACTACTTAATCAATTTTTAAATCACCTCAAAGCCGGTGAACCCATTGAAGTTTAAGCTCACCAAGCTCCATCGGAACGACTTGAACAGCGAGTTTGCCATGGTATTGTGTTCTCCCTTGTACAAGTAGTAGCTACAATTGCTAATAAACTTTTCAAAAGTTACCTAATTTTAATTGCTCTATCGTGTCTGTGAATGTGCCTGTTTTAATTGGCAATAAAGAGGGGAAGTTCCCAAAAAATTGCTCTTTTGCTGTGTTTCTGGAAAGTATCTTAATTGCAACAAAGTTAATTAGTCAGTTTGGGAGTAAGATTATTACGAAAACTTTTCTCCAGTTTTAGGTGGAAATTCAGTGGTATTTTTTTTCCAAAAGATGGGATTGGATTGTTTATTGTGAGACGGAAAAAAAGACTTACAGATCGAGAGACTCACAACCGTGTCTAGTAGACGTGGCAATAAGCGTGGACATGAACACTTTCAACAGAGAGTTAGAGCAAATGAAACAGAACATTTGCGGCTACATTATTATGCTCCAGCTTTCGCCAGTAAGGCCTGACATAAATTATTCTTAATCATATCACCAATATTTTAAGGCGACCGTCTCCCTCCAAGCAGCTCACCTTGTAAATTTTAGGACTAGAACGAGCTATGACTCTTCCGCTAACTATGCCCAGCTTTGGCGCAAAAATCCTTCTCTGCGCTTACTGAAATGTGACTTTGACCCTCTTCGCCCCTGGCTGTCTCTATCTCTCGTTCTCGAGACTAGGGTCAAGGCAGTCGTCAGCCTCTCTGATTTCTTTCAACACCTCCTCCTGATGGCAAGGCTTTTGATGGTGTGGAGCGAGGCGAAAGTTGCAATCTGATAGTGGAGACGAAAGGCTAGGGTGAAGGCCATCGGGTCCGGCTGGCCGTGAGGCGACCCAGTTATGAAAAGGCATTTCTGCCGAGAGTCTGTCTCAAAAGTTCCAAAATTTATGACCATGTTCCGTGGATTTATGGAGGATGAAGCGGACCGATTTTTTTCGCGCGCTCGCTCTCGGCGATAGAAGACATTTGGCAACATTTGGGAAAGATACTGTAGGTCTAGTTGGCAGCTTGCCAGGAGAGAAAGGGATCTGTTGCGAAATGGCAGAGATCTCCCCCTATTGTGACGTTGCCGGTCAGCAGCTACTCACTCGAAGCTTTTCATATAAAATGATACAAAAGCAGCCGTCCCTCTGGCATTCTGGGACTTTGAGAAGGAACCTCAATTTTCTCGCACATGCATACTTTTTACGGCTTTCTGATGTTCTACAAAGTTGTAGAATTTGACAATCTCTACAACTTTGCGAAACATCGCGAAGCTTGAAAATGTAAGCATCAGCTAGAAAATTGAGGTTTCTTCTGGTCTTTCTAGATACGTCATTGTTGTGACGATTAGCTGCAAATATATGCATCTCACATTCCGATCGCATTCTTTGATCCAACAAGATTAAAGAGAAAAACTCGGATAAAATGAACAAAGTAAAGGGATGGATAGGTAGAGAATGCGGATATAGACAGGTAAGACAAAGGGACAGCCCCGAACTAGTCGAACAAGCTCGGGAAGAATGTGAACAAGTTGTATATGTTGTTGTCTTTATAAAGGGAACTGGATATACAGAAGAGAAATGGAGAGAACCTTCTGGACCAAGGTCAACAACTCGGGTAAGCGGATAAACAGAAGAGAGATGTGTGTGGAATTATGCGCATTCCAGGTGTGAGAGAAGGTCGTTCACTCTCGTCCCTAGGACTGTTTACGGCTGGCACGAATAATTACAGTGAAAGCGATTGGGGACCAGGAAGAGAATCAAAAGGGTGGTTTGTAAATTTTGATCCCAAGCTTCTTTAAAAGTTGTTTCTTGCAGGATACTCCCCGTTTGAATTTGGCCAACAAACTTACAGGCTCGAAGGGGATGAAAACTAATGTTTTTTAGTTAATTTTATACTTCGTTAAGAGTTCATTAGTGTTAACTAAAAATGGGAAAAATTTTGACCAGTGGGGGATTGAACTCGGCTTGCCGAGATTTGTAATCGGGCGTCTTACCACTGCGCCATGGTGGAAGTATGTGGCACATTCGGACGCGCTTATGAGCTTAGGTAGGTGGCCACAGAGATCCTTGTTATCTGAACAAAATGCCTCCAGCTGACTCTAAAGAGACGCAACACTTTTTTATCCAAACTTTTTCAGCCGCCGCCACCCAAACTTTCACCCCGAACATATTTTTTTCTCGCTGTTCTCTCTCGCACGAACCCTTCTCCTTATCTCTGAGAGCTCCTTGATGACCTTTTGTTTAGTTGCGACGAAACCGAAAATGCTGCTGTCTATCATCTGCCCTTTCTGGTTCAAGGCTAGCGGTCGCGCAACGGAGAGAAAGAGGCATATTTTCACACCTACACGATAGCCGATAAATTTAAGAGCGCGGGACACGAACACCGGGTAATGGCCGGGTAATGGAATGAAAACAGCTCTTTCTCAATGTTTTTTGACCTAACAAGAGGAAGCGGAGGTTTCTTGCTGGCCCTGAGAAAAATTTGTACTTTGACTGTAGCGCTAAAATTCGTCTGACTTCGACAAAGTAAAGTAGCTCCCTACCTCAAGCCATTAGTTTCCTGAGGGGCTTGATCGTTCTAAGGTTTTAAACCCAAAGCAAAAAAACCTAAACAAAAAAACCAGTCTTTACCTTTGACAAATGGCCTAGTTTTTACAAAGTTTAGAACAGTGTCCTTGTTGAGTGGGCACTCGCCATTTTTCTACTGATGCCCGATCGGAAGCACTGCCAGATTGTGAAGGTCCTGTTTGTTCAAAAAATGTGAAGAGCATCCCCGCGCCTTTTTCATACAACATTTCGAGTGGGAATTAGAATTGTGCCATGTTTTAGCATACAAGCGGGGGGAAATGCGAGTTGATTCAAATTGCGATTTCTTCTTTTGCGAATATAAAGCAGAGACCCATATGAAAATACTAAATTTTTTGCAAAGGCCCATAACTCATGAAATTTGAAAAGTCTCTAAAAATGCAAGTAGGTATTTGATTAGAAAGTTACTCTTTGCTGGTCCTATTACTAGAGACGGTGCAACTTTTTTAATCTCACATGTTCAAAAAACTTTTTTCATGAAATCGAGAAAAGACGAGAAAAGCCTGTCCCTCTTGAATTCCCGACCAATTGGATAGAATTGCCGAGATATCCCCGACACAACCGGGACCAATTATGACGAGAGACAATAGAAAGAACTAGAAAAAAGAAGAGGAAACTTTCACGTTTTAAGATGTGGGCGTATTTATATAATGTTCTCCAGGATCAGGTTAGTAAGTGTGGATTGTGTCAAGGACAGAAATTCTGTGGGGCTACTTCTCGCCGTGTGGAAAGCACACGTCATTCCTCCTAATCGGCGAGATCGCTTCCGAAAAGCCAGGAGATGCTAAGAAATAACGAGAGAGGATATTGCGCAACAACAGGTGACGAGAGGATCTAAATGGTACAAAACAGAACAGAGCCTCTCGTGATCGGCTAAATCCAGTGAGTCACACTGGCTTCCTGATGTGAATCGTGTTCTTCGCTGATACACAGGCACAATTTTAAACGTGCCTATAAGCTCAATTAGAGAAGTTTCTTTAAAGTTGTTAATGGAGCAAAATAATTTCAAAAATTAACAGGTTTAATTGTTTTTAACGGTGCTTCTCTGATTGTACAATGGACAGGATAGAGAAGCCGTGAAATCGTGGACCCACGGTCTTAAATTAGAGCCCAAAAGGGAGGTGAATAGTTGATGAATATTCATTCCGAGATCCAGTTCTGACAGTTGAATATCCAGGATTACAACCTCTATTCGTCCACTTATTGTTAGTTCTAAGTATGTTTTCTTTTAAAAAGGTGTTCGTGTATCATCGAACTACTGAGGGATAAGATGTTTGGTTTTTCACCGTCTTTTGGCAGCTTGTGTCTCCATTTCTGACTCTGTTACAGTACAACAATCGGTCTTCATGACCATCTGAAGCAATTGAAAGGTAAAGTTCTGGGCCGAGCTCGCATTCTTCACTCCTATTGTAAGACGCTGTCTAGCTATTGCTTAACTTCATTATTTCTGTCCTGCCTCATTTATTTTCCCTGTATTTTGATCGTTTCTCTTATGCCTCGGTTTTTTTGTCCTCTACTTCAAGATACCTTAAAATCAGAAGAGTACAGTTTCCAGACTCTCTCTGTTCCAGACAAACATATAAAAAGTTCGTCCCTGACCTTACCTACTTTCCTGACAGACCAGATGACTCTCGGCTTCCAGCTATTTTGATCAGTTAGCTTCCGCGACATGAGCTTCGCCCGCGTCAAGGTCTCCCGGAGAATATGCGATAGATCCCGAGCCTGGTACCGGCCGGCATGCGGCGGAAGGAAAGTTCTCTCCTGTTAGATAGAGAGACAGACTTTTCTCATTCAGGGAATATAGGGTCATTTTGGCATCTTCTAATGGGTCAAGGCTGGGCAGAAAAAAAACGGCTGGAATGTGCGATCATCAGCTGATCCACTAGCCGGACCCAATATATTGTTTTCGTGCTTCTTCTCTTTGTCACCAGCTGGCTATGTTGCCAATTCGGCACCGACCGATTTTCGCCAGCTTTCGGGAACCGGCCTAACATCTCTTCTTGGCAGTTCCCGGGGCCCCGCAGGTTCGCCGACAAGAAGCGCCCCGCCATCGCTGCTAGCCATGGCTGGCTGGCTAATCCGAGATTCGGGGACCGTGTTCGCGGAGAGAAGGAGATAGTCAAGGATCAAAACACTGTCGTAAACAAATCTCCGTCTATATAAGCTGCTGGAAAACAACGCTTGTAGTCTGCTTGTCGTCAGCTTAATGTTTCCTAGACAACAAATGCTCGTTCTGATAAAGTTTGCTATTCATTTTTATTCTGAAGGAGGATTCTGCCTGGAGAACATTCTTCCAGTACTACCACAGCTAATAAGGGTTAAATTGAGACCTAGAGCACATTTATTTGACCATTCTCTGTGAGACGCAGCTGATGTTCTGCTCACAGTGACTCTCAAATGTTGCTCGTTATCTACTGAATTCCAATAATTAGATTTTTAATCTCTGTACTGAGTCTCATTTCTGACAATAGTTCTTGTCAATTTTCGTGGGCGACTCGAGTCGAGTTCGAATTGAGCAACGACGACCTACTACTACGTGCGGGCTGGCCTCATCGACTTAAGTTCGAACAGCAGGCAGAACAGCTAAAGTTGCGTTTCCAGAAAGTTTTACGTTCCCAGAAAGCAATACGACTCATTCTCTACAGTATTTGGAAGATGACATAATCTTATTCAATTCGGATTCGGACCGTGACTCGATTTTTCGACTAGACGTCCAAGTATAGTCGTCACAATGTGACCACACTCGTCAAAAAATGATCAAACTCTTTTCAGCTTGTCATATCAGTCATTTCTTTCCCATTGCTTACAGTAATTTTGCCCAGTGCCTGAAGCCTGGAATATTCCTCATGTTGACCACGATATTCTAGTTCGAAATGAATCAACATATAAAACTTCCTATGGACTCTTCAATACATTGTGTAAACGTAGTTTCTGTGTCTGAACTTTGGCCCCACTTGACCAATCCAGGCCGATGGTCCGTTCTCTCTCTCAAACACACGTCCCGACAAGATCTGCCACCAAAGTGAGAAAGTGCAAAACGGCCTCTCGGTGAAAGTCCGCATTCTCACCCATCCGCACTTTATTCCTGAAGTGAACGAAATCTTTTATGGGATAATGTGTCGACATCGCCACTGGCATCGCCACTGACTATAAGGCATAAAGACACAAAAGGCATTCCAACGAGCGACACAGAACGACGAACATGGCATGCCAGGTAGGAGAGATCTTTAATCTGATCGAATCGCTGGAACAAGGCTGAATAGAGGATGCGCTCACAGAACTTCATGTCAGCAGGGAAACGTCTGGAAAAGTTTGAGGAGCATGGAGAGATTACCATAAACAAACTGTCAACCTTTCTGAAGTCTACTATATAGTAGTACTGGAGTGTTCATAATGGCCACATTGATCTGTAATCCAATTTAAATTGCTCCCCCGTCTCTGTGTGTCTGTCTGAAGCTCTAATTGAGAATTGCTTTGTGCATAAATTAGTTTTTTACAAGACGTGACAGGGAGAGTAAGTGCGCGAAGGGACTTTGGTAGTTTCTTGGGAGAGTCTGGGTGACTGGAGCAGAGTGGCAAGGGGAGAGGGGAAATAGAACTAGGACTGAGGCTCTGTGACAGAGCGAAGTAAAACGGAAGGCAAGGAACCTCTAACATTAGTCCTGGAAGGGTGTTGCAAACTTTGTATCCTCAAAACTCAAAGCAAATTCCGGGAACACAAGAGTGGCTTTCGTGAGCGGATACCATGGTGCTGAACCATTCAACGTTACCAATTTGAGTCTTTCTCATCCATACAGTAGGTGATTGTCCAAGGTGCACTTCTAATCTTGTCTTCCCAGAGTGTAGAAAGTCACCCTCTTGAATCCAACAAAACATCTTCCTGTAGTGATTTTTAGCCTATCTACAGTTTTCCATCGCTGCAACCAGTACCTTGTGTTTCCGAGCTAATACTACAAATTCTGTTTTTTCTCACGTCGGTATTCCTCTGACTCTGTTGAGTATAATCCAGTTCAGTTGGTCAGTCATAGTAATCTCCTCTCAAAAAAGATGTGTATGCTACCGTAGCCTCTATTTGTCCATTGAAACATGCTCGAGAATCAGGTTCCCACAATAAATTCTTCTATTTTTGCCAATCCAACAGTTCATGTTGATCTTCGCTGCAAGTGAAACGGAAATGTACTGATCCGTCTGTCAGACGGAACGTCTATTTGTACCAGAGCCTTGTGGATCTTCCCGGGTCTACTCCCTTCTCAGTTTTTGCCTTGTTTGTCTCAATCCAGAGAGAGACAAAGGGACGCGTTTTCTCGTAAGAGGTCCGTCAAGTGAAACGATCCGATCCGAGAAAGTGTCCGCAAAGCTAGAGAATTTGCTACACGCGTCGATGGCAAAGGAACCGTACCAGGCACGGAAGAGGGTTGCAAATCCGCGACGACACGTTCTTCTGCTGGCGGCGGCTTTTTTGAAATTCCGGGACCCGTCGCTAGCGCTTCGTTGAAAACTTTAGTGTGTCAATTAGCGTATCAACAAATAACAGAGCATGATGATAATATTGACTATTTGGAAGAGGACGAGGAAGAATAGATCCCAGTGGTCGAACTTGATTAGCCAGTAGAGTCGGAGCTCTTCCCTGGCTTCAAGTGTACGGATGTAGAAGACTATGTCCTTAAAGAATTTAGTCGGTTAAGAAGTTACCTTTAATATTTTCGTTGCGAGACCCATTTCTGCAATGGAAAATCTTTCGCTGAGTATCCAACGTTATACGGGTCTCACAACGAATATTTTAAAGGTTCCAATAACTTTTGAACTGACTATATGGAAAAATGGAGAACAAAACAAACTTCTAGAGTCTTCTGAACCTCCTCCAGACTCCTGACTCCGTCTGCCGTTTTCAAAGCCTGAAGTCCCATCTTGCCCTTCTTCGTTCCCTGGTAGTACTTCTCCTTGGCTGGCGGTAGTATCCGTCTTGTACTGACTCTGTGATGAGCAAAGATCATGACAATTGTGACGAGAATAGCCGCACAACAGATGAGACATTCTGCCAGGACGAAGCCTCCAAGTTGAGGCAGGATCCCCGACTTGGGTATGTTGTCTCCAACGATGTTTCTAGAATCTTCTATTGTCTACAATATGGTGGATTAACGGAGAGAGGCGCTTTAAAGAACAGTTGATCGTGACGGGGCCCGCAGTCCTTTAAATCTTTGGAAATGGACTAAATCTTACAGCATGACGGCCAATGATAGAAGCGTCGTCAAGCCGAGAGTGACTCTCTCGACTCGATTGCCCTCGTTGTCGAAGGGAGTAAAGAATCCGATCAGGGAGAGTGTCGTCACGATGAAGGTCGGAATAAAAATGACGCAGATGTAGTAGGTAGAGTGTCTTTGGAGCGTCACCATGTATTCCAGTTCCTGGACTCTCTTTCTTACAGTAGTAGAGAAACTCACTGAGAAGACCGATCCGTCAGTGTCGTTCGTCTTGACGTCGAGAACTTTCAAGGAGAGGATGTCCCACTCACTGTTGCCAGTATACTGAAAATATATTTTCACGGCGCACGTATAGCATGCTGCCTGCGTATCGAAGCCTACAGTAGGTAAAGATCTTTTGCTTTTTTTCTAGTTGGTGCGCAGGCAAAGTCAACATGTATTGTATCGAAGCCTACAGTAGGCTATTTTACCCTTTTACTAGTTGGTGCGCAAGCAAAGTCAACATGGTGCGTTTGTGATTTATTTTCAATAAAATGAAGTGACTACCGTAATCCGGAATAACACGGAAACGTAGGATACTCAGCCAAGTTTCTTGTTTAAAAATAATAGCCGAATAAACAGTTTCTTGACCGTTTGGACCATAATTTGAATCGAGAAAACTTACATCAGGTTTGGAGAAATTGAACATCCAGTCGGGAGCATCAATCTTCAGCTCGGCCCAGCTATAAACCCACGATGATAATTTAACAGTACACGTTTGCCGGTCAAATGGAAAGATGTTCATCTGAAACAATTTTTAAAGGGTAGACAAAGACAAAGAGTACATTCATGGAGCATCTGGTCGTATAGATTGCCGGACTTGACCGGAGTATGCTACCGTCACTGTGAATTGTGATGAGACGCTGATCTTCGGGAATGACGTCGGTCTGGGTCACACTAAAATTGCGAAAATACATGCTTAAAAAGCATGAATACCTGTTGTAGACGGTCACATCTGGCCTCCAAATATCTTCCTCGTGGACTATTAAATTCTCTTTCCCGCCATATTGAGCAGCATTCCATGAAAGGTACGGGTCTGTCCAGGTCTATAACAGAAATTCTGACTTCTCTTCAAAAAGCGTACCATTTCAAAGTCTCCGGAAAAGACCATGGATTCTTCCTTTTGGTCCACTGACAACAGCGTGAAAAACCTCAACGCGACGAGCACATCTGAAAGTATTAATTTACTTCGTTAAAGAGAGAGACTCACTTATTGCTTTCCCCGTATCCGGTCGAACATTCTTATTGTAGTCGGCTGTGAAAATGGACTGGTAGATTTGATATTCGGCACTGGGCATGGGAAAAAATTACGTGAAAGAAGAAAAGGTTTGCGACGTAGTCAAGGAGACTTTGGCATTTCTTATGCGCTGTTAGCATTGACGAAATGAGAAAAATGCATGGATGAGGGACGAATAGATCAAAGTATCAATAGATTTCCATAGTTTTCGGATTTCAAACGCCTTGAAACCAGTAATAGTAGAGCTTATTGACAGTTGTCTGAAAAGGGGAAGTGACTGCAGCTAACAGGAAACTATTGGCTGAAAAAACTGACTGGAAAACAAGCGCAATTCAATGAAAAACTGTTCCAATAATCAACAAAAAATTGCAAAAATAGTCAAGCCACGTAAGGGGGTCGAACCCTTGACCGTTGGATTAAAAGTCCAACGCTCTACCACTGAGCTAACGTGGCTCATGTACGCCTCAATATTAGTTGGGCTCTACTAACCAGGGCATCACTTCAGCTAATTTTTGTTTGGCCATAACAACTTTCAGTATTCAGTTTTTATTCAAACTTTCTATTTGTCGAAACTTTTTGTCAAATTATTCCAAATGAGTCAAAGGTTCAGTCGACGCGTGTCTTGTAAATCACGGAAACTCTTTATTACACCGGACTGTACCCATTGTTTCCTGTGAGTAAGACAGACAGATCACTTGGTCTTGAACCATTTGGGACCACTTGGAGCAGTCAGCTTGGCTCCTCCAGATTGGTAGTCACGCAAATCTGCCGTCCTTTTCACGGGACGTTCCTCTTCGACCATCAGGCCTGTGTATCTTTTGAACGTCGTATTCACTGACAACCTGAAAACAGTTCCTTCTGACCGTAATGATTCTGTCTAACCATTCTTTGCTCATCATGTCTGCTTCGGAATGAGCAACTCTTTGGAGATCTGCTCGCAGGAGAGCCGAGGATTCTTTGACTTTGACTGTCAAGTTACACATCGGAGAGAGATCGGCGTCAATTAGATTGATGTCAGAGGAATTCTTGACTGCTTGATTCAGGACGGCGGTCAGAGAAACTGAGACCTTGTTGTGGAAGAAGGCGGCAGCTTCTTCGAATAGTCGACTGACTGAAATGAAAGTAACTGTAACCAGAGCTGTGGAAAACGCGGGAGGCGGCATTTTGACTTTGCCTGTGCACCAACTCTAAAGCTTAAAGCTGGCGATTCGACTACGGTAGGTCGGGCTGCCGGCTTCACGAGTTGGTGCGCAACCAAAGTTTCTCCTTTCGCACATTTCTGACCACAACTCACCCGGTTCCCCAGACTTAAAATTCGCTTGAATGAATTGATCTCCGACGATGAATCTAATGACAGTATGCTTCCATGCCTCCAGTTTCAGCTCCTTGTTCTTCTTCTCCATGAAACTCCTCGGAATCAGAGATCTCTGCGTCTGCATTTTCAGCTGATTCTTCAGATCTCTCTGCATCGTTTTTACGTCGTCCACACTGACATCAAAAAACTCCTCTGCCAGTTCTTCTGTTTTGATGGGAACCGTCTCTTCTCCTCTGGCAAAAACGACAATCTGGCGGGGACAGGGCTCATCGAAGACGGGAGCGGGAGGCTCAGGTTCCTGGAAAATTTAAGTTCCAACCGAAAAAAAAGACTCTAACCTTGTCCATAGTCTCAGCAGCCGTCGTCAACTGCTGTAGGGAGATGCGACCGGCGTCAGCGATGGCCCTAACCATATTGTCTGTGCCTCCGGTCGAAATGGAGCGATCCATCTGAAAAGTCTGAATTTAGAGAGTTTTCTTCTGGTTTAAATTTTGTACTGTAATGACAAAAGTTCTAGACTCACTCTTTCCAGCAACGAATTCAACTGAGACAGTCTACTGGACTGCTCAGTCTGTCCAGCTGGCTGTTCCTGTTGAGCAGCAAAGGGCGAGTCAAATGACCATCCGTCATTTTCAGCCTGCTCAGGGAGACGATCTCTGTTGACTGGCTGAGGAGGGTCGACTTCCATCTGCGACTCTCTGACTTCCTTTTCCAGCTCCTTCATTCTCTCTTCCCTCTTCCTCGTTTCTTCCTCTTCTTTCGCCTTGTATTCCGCCTCAAATCTCTGGAATTTTCGATTCGAAAATAGATGTATTTAAAATTACCGCCAATCTTGCAGCTTCGAGTCTATCTCGCTCCTCATTTTCCTTCTTGGCCGCCGTGTAAGTTGAGCTCAAAGCGGCGAGTCTCTGTCTCTCCTGAGCTGCTTTCTCTTCCAATTTTGAGAGTTCCTCTTGACTGATTTCGACTTTCTGATATCTGGAAAAATGAATCTTTTCAAATTGATCGACTTACCGAAGAAGACACTTTCCGCCACTGATGCCCATCGACGAGAGAGTCGTGTGTTCCAGTTCTGGACCGACGTACTAAAAAAAATAAAAATAGCCACGGTTTCCCCTACCTTTCTGCCCATGTAAACACAGCCGGGAAAGCTTCCTTCCATTGACAGAAGGTCCTGTTCCAGGAGAGTCGAAAACTGTTGAAGAACTTCAATTAGAGTTGAGGAAGTAGCAAAGGAGGTCATTTGTCTCCGTCCATCGGGCAACTGGAAAATTTCTTTGGAAAGACACTCAAATTTTTCTTACCTGAAGAGCCAACTCGACATTTTCGTTCTTCGGCTTGTCCGAGACCGACAACTCGATTGTGGCATTGTTCGGAAGGCCGCTGAGACGAAATGGCAACGCCAAATCGACAATTTTGTTCTGGTTCTTTGCTACAATGGTGTTGACTTCATAGCCGGCCTTTAGACATGCCTCTTCCACAACCTGAATTTGTAAAATATATTTTTTTCAGAGTACTCACCTTGTGAAGCAGGGTTCCTGGAGTGACCTTGACTGGGTAGCGACGCTGATTCGGACAAACTACCGTAATACTGCTCATCTGTAACTATTTTTACAGTCAGTCACGAAATTTGAGAGCTATTGAGAAATGGAGGGTGATTTGAAAGTACTTGGACGTGAGAAAATGAACAGAATTCGCAATTGCGTACCTTGCTTTGGGGACAAATTTCTGTGTTTATGGAGACTTTTATAAACAAAATTAGTGTAGAAATTTATCAGTTTTTAATGGAACTAAAATTAAAGTCGATAGATTTTTATAAGCAGCAAATATCGTTGCTTTGCTGCTATAGATTGAGGAGACCGCGTCGCTTCTCCCTTCAGTTCTGTGGCTTGTGTTTCAAGGTTTAGTTTTAGTTTAAGTCTATAGAAAACGAATCGAGCGAAAACGACACCCTGTCCACGAGCCAGGAACTCTGTCCATCGGCCAGCGACTGTATCCACGAGCCAGCGACTCTGTCCACGAGCCTTCAATGTATCGAGAATGAATCTAGTCTATGGAGAACGAATTTAGTGTACGGAGAACGAATAACTTTATTGACAGCCAGCATTCGCTTGGCTCGGTGCGTTCTGAGATGTTGTGGAGACTGTTGCAGGCCATTTTACAAAAAAAAAAAAACCATCTAAGAAAGTTTTATAGCTCGTTTTGAGTCTCTTTTGATCATTGTCCTAAAATCATATCGGTTCGATCCATTCCGTCGGCGGTGAGAGTCGACTGGGCGGCGTCGCTTTGATCATTTCCTTGTAGGTCGGACTGCGAATCGGCTCCTTTTCCTCTTGGATCGTCGCGGCCTCTCGGTCCTTCTTCTGACGTCGATGACGGACACAGCAGATTACGGTAGTGACGATGCCGGCAAAGAGAAGAGTGCCCAGAATGGCCAGACAGAGAATCAGCACTTTTGTTGGCGTGGACAGAGGGCTACGCTGAAATCAGACAATCTTCCGGGTTACATCTACAACATTTTCAAATCGGGGCAGAAAACAGTCACATGTAAGCCCAAATCTCCGGGTGGCGAGATCTCTATTTTAAATTGCTCCCAGATCTCTGTTTGTATGAAAATATCTATCTAATATGCATGTCGAAAGCTTCAATTGAGGATAAGGAGGGGAGCTTTGTGCGCAAATTAGTTTTTAACAAGTCGCGACAGGAAAAGCAAGTGCTCGAACGGTTCTTATGACTGATAGTTTCTTACTGGGATTGCGTGACTGGAACAGAGTGACAAGGGGAAAGGGAAGGGGAACTAGGGTTGAGGCTATGTGACAGAGCGAAGTAAATTGGAAGACAAGGGACCTCTAACATTAGACCTGGAAGGGCGTTGCAAACCTTGTTTTGGATTATTTCCTGACTACTAGGCTTTTGTTTGACTACTGAAGACTTCTGACCACTCGACTCATCCTATCTGACTACTGACTATCCAGACCAGGGTTGGGCGAACATTGAAATTATCGGCGAACACGAACACGAACCGAACATCCCCTAATTTTTTTGGGCCGAACCGAACACGAACCGAACATTGCACTTTTTGTTCGTCTGCGAACCGAACACGAACTGTCAAACACGAACTGTCCACGAGCCTTCAATGTATCGAAAATGAATCTAGTCTATGGAGAACGAATTTAGTGTACGGAGACCGTCCCAATGTTCGTTCGCGAACATGCGAACACGATCACAGCTCGAACATTTCACATACGTTTTTTTTCCAAATCACCGTTTTTTTTGTAAGAATCAGTCATTTGATGATTAACATTTGATTGATTGATTTGATGATTAACATTTGATGAAAAAGGAGGTAGGTAAAAAACTGGAAAGGAGTAGGGAATCCAAGAGGCTAAAAAAATTTGACTCAGACAGTCTATGGGTATTGTCATTAGTACTAGATAAAATGTTCATGTTCGTACCCTTTTGAACTCTGTTCGAGCTCCGAACAGCGAACATTTTCACTTTTTTGTTCGTCAAGCGAACACGAACATTCGCCAGTTTCATGTTCGCCCTCGAACACGAACTGTTCGTGTTCGAGGGCAAACACGGAACTGACGATTGTTCGTGTTCTTGTGAGCTCAGACTATCTTCCGGGTTACATCTACAATGTTTCCATCTCGGGACAGAAAACAGTCACGTGTAAGCCCAAATCTCCGGGTTACGAGATTATATTAAACGAATGACTTTTATTCTGAACGGATGTTCGGCTTTTCATAACAGGAAGAACACAGATCTGAGGTCTTGCCCAAAAGCGCTTTGTTCAGAAATCAGTTCACATCACTTTTTGTGGAATAAATTCGAAGTCTGGATACTTTCAACGTTCCCATTGGATGATTCCATATAAAGTGACGGGTCTTTTATCTCCACGGTACTCTCAGCTGTAACATGAACAAAATCGAATAGGAAGAAGAAGATATATTGTTTGTTCAAAAAGTCGACGACATACAGTAACCCATTTGATTCTGTTCGAGACCACCAATTTTGGCGCGCTTTCAAAAAGTGCTTTTAAAATTCCTTCTGCAGTTCTCACTGCAACATTGTCTCAAACAGAAAGTTTGCCTCCTTGGAGCACAAATAGCTATCTTACAGTCTGATGCTGGTGAAGTCAGAAGAAGGAAAAGTAAAGTTATTGACGTGCCCTCAAAATCCCATGAAAAATTGATGTAATTTTTCGAGTCTTTCAAGATATGTTACCTCGTTCGTACTCTACATAGATGAATGTTAGACGTTGAAGTACATCGAAGTATGCCAGAGGAGAATGCTTGAAATTAGCAGTTTTCGCAAACGAAAATGTTCGCGAAGGGTAAGGAAAACATGAAAGACAGATATAGGGGAAAGAAAGACTCGGAAAGACCCACCGTCTCTTGCGTCGTGCCGCTTGCAGAAGTCGAGGTAGAGATGGTCGAGGAGCTCGAGGTGCCGTCGGTAGTTCCACCAAGCAGAAGGAGCAGAAGAACATCCAATCGTCTCATCGCAAACACATTTAATTAATTAGTCGAACTCATTAAATGTTACACGTTATACTTTCCCAGATGGCTCATTCAGTAGAATTTTCAAAACCTCGTGTTTGTCTGATCGCCTTCGGCTTAGTCGTAGTAAGGGCGATGTAATCGAAATCTGAGGAGGATTAAGGGCTGTGACAGCCATGTTACACATAACAGAAAAGTTTAAACCGGGATTCGGGTAGGGCTTAGAATACAAACAGAGCTGACGGTCAGGCTGTGTGATCAGCTAACGGTTTCCAAGTTCCTGTTACGTTTCAATAAAGGAAACGAAAAAGACTGAAAGGACATATAGAGGCTCGTCTGTAACGAAAGACTGCTACCTATTCAGTTTACTGTAGTTTTTTTTGTGAAATTGAGTTAGTCTCATTGTTTTGACTAAAATTGTACCTGGTAAATTAGTTTGTTTGGTAGCTGACTCGACGGTTCGCCAGAGAAAAGTGGTGCGCGAGACTGTAGAAGCTGCAGGAGGACGAGAAGACGGCACATGACCAGCGGGGAGAGGTTCCCTTCGTATTGTTCCGTCGGGCCAGCATCCTCCAGTAGAAGGACCAGGTAAGCGTGTCTGCTCTGCAAATGATATTCCTTCAGAGTCTATCGAGAGAAGTCGTAGACCTTTTTTGGTAGGGAAGTCCAATTGCGAGTACAGAATTTGAATGGGATTTTCCATAGGAGCAAAGGACATCGGAAGACACCGAACAATTGCCGATATTGAAAAAAAAATCGTGGTCATACGCTGATTTGAATCATTTGCCACTTTCATGGCGTTCGTCCACTCTTCGTCCAACAAGTTGGTCACAAACCTAGTCGGCTCTTTTGATGTCCTCATCATTATTGTAACGGTGGTCAACCGGCTGCTCTTCGCCTACCAAATGGGATTTATCCTGAGGTCATCTTTAACCACCTTTGGTCATCCATCCATGTAAAAATCTGCGTCAATTCCCACTTCCTCTTCCACCAGATATTCAGCACATCAGAAAGGCTGCCTCTTTTGCTCACTTCTGTGTTTCTTAATCTGTCCAATTTTTCCAATATCTGTAGGTAATAACTCTCTCTACAAACGAAAGCACCGGAATGCTCGGTTTCGTTAACTTTGACCGATCCCTTACTATACGATATTCACGACACTAATTAGTCCAAATAGCGACAAATGCGCTTACACCGAGGCCGATCTCAGTTGATCTGGTCGAAAAGCATACCTCACATGGCCCACGCGGGATTTTCGGTAGGCCATTAGAAGGATAAAGTGAAACAGTTTGTCCCCTTCTCGAAAAAGTAACATTTTTGCGCGGAAGCCCGATATTAACAGTCCAGGAAATCCGAGGAAGAGCCGATAAGCGTGTATACGACAGATTGCGGTTGTATTTCCTTCCTCGAGGAGATTTTTCCATATGTTTTTACAAGAAGACAGATTATGTTACTGGTAGTATTGAAATCTGCAGGGCTTTGTTGCAAAACGTTCTGATAATGAGAAAGCTCAGTAGTAGTAGACGGCTCGCTAGACGACCCGGAGTCTTAGCATCGTTGACTTGTCCGTTTAAATCCCGTTCCAAGATGAGTAGCAACTCTTTGGTAGAAACTTTTATCTTGCTTTGAATGGTTTTTGCGAGCTTTTGAAGTCAACGCCAGTTCTCACAAATGTCCAAGTATCGCCACTCCAAGGCGTTTTTACCTATTATATCCGACAAATGAAAGTAGTTTTCAAGTCTTTTATTTAAAACCAGTGCGTCACAGAAGAATGAAGAAAAGTGAACGAACGACAGATTTCGTGATGCTGTTGAACTGGTGAAAAATACTCAGATCTACTCTCGGTAGAGAAGATTACCAAAATGAAAAAGAACATGAGTGAGAATCACTACCAAATCACAAACCACTGGAAGGTGAAGGAAGAAGAATAGACAGGATACTCGATCAAGTCATTTTTGGGCAACAATCTCCTCTTACACTTCCCAAAGGAAGTCGGGGTAACTACATATTACAGTGTACAAGCTCTTTTACATTTTGATAGTATGGATCATATTTCAGCTGAGAGGTTCTATCGTCTTTTCTCCCCAGATCGCCAGAACTATCCTCTTTAGCAGAAGTCGACCGATCCGAACCACGTTTGCCACTCCTGGAATCCGCTGAAAACAAGCTTACCAGAGTGGGAGGCAATCTTCAGATAATCCCTAAGCCATTTATTTCTGTGGCAAAAAAAGAGATTCACACGTAGGAAAACCCTTCCATTGCCCTTTCGGACTTAATAAAAATATGAGTCGAAATGACAAATTATGATATCAGATTCCTTTGCTAAACAAGCAATTTGAAGGCGAGGGTGGAGATATTGTAGTCGGATAGCGTGTCTGGAAAAACTGAGTACGAGTCTGAGAGATTAACAAGGTCAACTGGTCTGAATAACAAGGAAAATGTATTAAAAATTAGAGGATTTTGTTACTGTCGAAGCTACAGTAACTCTATTGTAGAGATTACAGTAAGTCTGATGTCCATTCGGAAACCTGATGTCCATTGTTTTTGAAACTTTTCACTACGTTCACTACTCTAAAATGCGGGCAACTGTTTGAACGAAATTTTATGAGAAAGGTAAAGCATGCTACCATGTCCGTTTTTCAAAATAATCCATTTACCGCTTTCAAATCCCTCTCCGATTTAGCTCTCTAAAGCCGTAGGTAACGAGTTAGAGCCTGTTACGTATAATACGACAACTATCTTTGGAACTAACTAAAAAACGACTCTTCTTTCAAGAGACAGCAGTAGCTCCTTTAGTGGCTCTTTCGGTTGTCCACTCTTTCTGGCAGCTGGCGGAGTAGGGTTCTTCTTTCCTCCACAGTTGACCAGGGAGAAAATGAAGACGGAGAAACAGACAGATTGTTCAGTGCGACGAGTGAACTGGACTTTTAAAGTCTGCGGTTTTCACGAGATTTCTGATAACATTGTCACAGCCCTCGATCAATTGACAAGAGACGGAATATTTCTGAACTTTTATCTGCTTCATTCCGCTCTAAAAACATCATCGCATTGCCTCAAAAACTACGTCGTTCGAAATCCGAAAACACGAGAACACACGTTCTCACCTGCACCCATGATTCGCTTGCCGCATTCTGTTTTTAGTCTCTATTTCGGCTAAATGCTTGACGGCTCATCGCGGGGGAAAGTCTTTTGCACCTGCGAACAGGCTGGAAAACACTTTCCGCGAAATTGACAGAGCCTAATCTGATTGAAGGTGACTTCGGAACGGATTGAAATCCGGAACAAACAGTGTGATTTCTTGTTGAACGAATGCTGAAAGGAGTGGTCAGATGAGTCTGATTGTGGAAGGCATGACAACATTTTTGATTCAAATCGAATCTATCAATGGTTTGCTGAGGGGACCAGTAGCCAGTGGGTTGGTAACTTGAAAACTATTTTTTGGCTATCCCAAGCTCTGCATCCTTGGTGCTACCTTGATTCTCGGGTCCCATGAAAAAACGGGCGTCCCTGAAATAGTTTCCCTGGTCATATATCTAAAGTAAGTAAGAGTTTAAGAGAACTGTCAGTTTCCCCCATATTGGTCAAAAAATTGGTCGCATGAAACTCCATCCAACAGTATTCTCTCGTTGGAGCTGGTCAGACGAGCAAGTAAAGACAACCACATCTTCTCCCACATCCGGAACAAAATTGTCAAAAAATATCCAACCTATAGTTCACTTTAACAGTTCTTTCAATCCTCATTTTTTCTGTATGAAAAATGGAGATTTTCACCAATTGAAGGGGCTGTTAAATATGGGAACAATTCATAGGACGCTTGTTTTCCCATGCGACGCCAGAACAGAATTTCTCCTTGTTCTCTGTATAAAAATTCCTTCCGGAAAGTCCCCCTCTTTTACACTCTTTGAGACTTTAGCCAATTTCTGAAAAGCATTATGATCTTTTTTGAATACAGTCACATAATCTGGAACAGTCACATAATCTGGAACAACACAACTAGATTTGCTTATTGAATGTCTCACGAGTAACTGACTACTGTACTCCAATTTTGTGCTTTCGGTTTGCACAGGATGTTTTGCTCACAGCTAAATTCGGAAAGCCCCGAGTCCCCCACATATGTTTACAGTTCATCCTCGACGTCGAAAATAGCAAATCTGCGGAAGTGTCCCATTCTCGGTCTGTGCCCTCCGGCCTAATTGGATAAATAGTGATTAGAAATCTCACAACCTTCTATTTTAAAATTGGAAAACCTTCAATTTTGTACGTCCTTGCATCTTGACGACGTCAGCAGAAATGAGTGTGTAGGGGTTCCCTCACGCTACCACTTTGGCGGTGACTGTACGTGGGAGGAAAGGCGATTCAAAGTGTTCCCTGATCTTGCGATGACAGAGTCTGAGCTGAAAACCTAGGCTGTTGTGAAAAAAAAATTTATGAATTTCCTTCCTGTTGAACTGTACGCCTTGTTAATTTGGGCGACTCGACTTGACTGATCGGATTCGAATCGGATTCTTGGGGTTTTGCTCAATTGAGGCGTCGACAGCTGCTTGACTCCCAAAAATCCTTCGGGTACCTTGTCCAAGGCGGAGTACGAAGATCAACCAATACTCCCTCGTAGCGCACTCTCTTCGGAGATGGCGAACATTGGTGGCAAAAAACGTGAAGAAAGGGCCCCAATAATCCACAAAGAAAGTTGGAGAAAAACCGGAAAAAAAAAATTCGCAAAGTCCTTTTTATAAGTTCATTCGAAACAGGCTATACTGACTTCAGACTTTCAAGGACGTTGATTTGTTGCCTCCATATGGAAATGTACCAGGACTTGTAAAAGGAGGGTGAAGCCACCCTGAATATCTCTCAAACCTGATTTAAGTCCTCATTCTATACAGATTTCTGGATTAAATTGAAAGACCTGAAGGCACCCAGATTTACTTTCCGAAAGTCTGTCCCGACACGTGGAATGGGTCCAAGAACGAAGACATTTCCGAAACTAAAGATTTCTCAGATTCTCGGCGTATGTGAAACAATTTATACACATCCCGTGACTGTGGCAAACACGTCTCCACAAAATCGGATTTATTACGACGTTTAAAGTCTTCTTTTTTGCAGAATAGCTTTCCCTGGAAATTGTGAATGTTTGTAGCCTGAAACAAAGAAAAACCGGCTACAATACTTTGATTCCTAGGGCTTTGTCCAGGGAAAACAAGCAAAACTGAACTGGGTAATCTCTCGATGAAATTTGCTTCAAATTCCTTTAAATTTGTAACATTTTTGCACTATTGGGAACGCTTTTTGACAAAGAACAGACATTCTTCATCTCTAATAGGCCCAAATGTAAGAGAGAATCGGACTTGGCTGACAAACACACTGATGTTCGTGGTTGACTCATCTTCATATTCCTGACTTTGACACGGATCAAGAGGCTTTGAGACTGTTTGGCTACTATTTGTGTTAACACGTATAAAAATAGAGAATAAAAATAGAGAAAGACGGACTGGACTTATATGGGCTGAGGTAAATGCCAGGATGTAAACATGACCCAAGAAAACAGGATAGCTGACATAACAATCTTCTTAAAAAGTTGTGACGAAGAGAAAAAAATAGTTGTAGACGCAGGTTCCCGAGTTCTGTACCTATATTTTGAAGAGCGGATCTAAACTGTCAAAGTTCATGGAACTTTCTCGCTCTCCCGGAACTTGGAGTAGTTAGTTTGGCTTTTTTTCTTCTCCCTGCGATGTTCCGCCGGCTCAAGGATTTCTTCTGGTTATTCTTGTGCCCTGTTACAAGGAAAATAAGATACAAATTCGACATATTATAGCTGAGACGGTCAACTATTTTCCTGAGATGATTAGCGTGAAAAAAAGAGCAGTTGGTTCTTTTGTAGTTGAAGTTATATCTCTGAAATTGTCCTCTCTACCAACTGGGAAAATATTAGCCTTATAGTTTTTGCCAAATCTTCATTTTGCGTACTTCTCGTTACGAAAATTTGTGTACCAAAAATGCAGTACAAATTTGAAAAAAATGGCTTGCCCGCGCGTACGCAATATCTCGTCAAAAAAGTACGTAAGGTGAAGGTTTGGCACGCGCTATAGTTTGACTTCTATTCCTGATTCCTATCTGAATACTAGGAGTCCTCCTCGAAGATAATATTCCGGACAAACAGACAAACAGTTGTCACTATTTATATAAAGATCTCATTTCTCTGCAAGAAACGACGTAAACAGTGGTTTCTGCTATATCGGCTCACATTGCAAGCCTATCATCTCCTCAAAATCTTTTCTACTAGCTGTCCAGCAAGGAATCAAACTGAATGATCATCCAGAAGAATTCAAATTCAAGGATACTCCGCGAATAAAATCTGTAAATTGACTTTAGAAACCTATACTCGGTCTGCCTTCCGCTCCTCGCCCTCTCGATTTCTGTCTCACTGTTTCCAATCATTCTTCTCCCCCGCCCAATTAAGCCTCCTCTAACACCCTCACCGCGCTTTTTCTTCTCCGGAACTATTACTCTAAAACACTATTTAAGAACCCGTATCATCCCGGGTTCTTTTGGTTTGAAAGAACTCGACTCAACAAGCCTGACTCAGGACTCTGATTGAGGGTTTTAGGAGGGGCTTTGGAGCCATGAATTCAGAGAACAGAATCAAATTGGAAAGTGTTTCTAACACATTTACATACTGGGATCCTGACACGCTGGTACTGAAACATCAGGTAATACTCGAGCTGGCAACCCCTCAGTTCAAATTTTTGGAGCGTCAACCCCCTGGTGTTCATTTTTGATGTTTTTACAAATTTTCCACCCATTTTTACACTTTCTGAGTATGTTTATCGAATTATCGAGCCAGCTCGAGTATTACCAAACATCATTCGGTTCTTCTCTGCCTTTTGCTGAAGAAAAGTATCAGGCCGAAACGAGGTAACTCCATGGTGGACTCTGTGACTCTGTCTCTGGCACAATTCCCTAACAGTCTTCTATTATAGCGCGTGCCAAGCCTTCACCTAGACATGGCTGACGGGCCGGGCTTGGGCCTGAAAGTTGAGGCCCGGCCCGGGCCGGGGGGAAATTTTGGAAAAAGGGGTGTGTTTTTTTTACCAAAATCTGCATTTTTTGTCATTTTTGTAAAAAAAAGTTCAGCAAAATATAACAATATTATTGTTCTTTGATTTAGTTCTAGAATGCGCTAAAATGCGCTATAATATGACCATCTTCATTTTTGGTCATTTTTGGTCCGATCCCGGTCCGACGGCCAAGTCTGGGGACCGGGCCTGGAATCTCCGGCCCGGCCCGGAGCCATGTCTACCTTCACCTTACGTATTTTTTTTTCGATATTAGCGGGCAAGCCATTTTATTCAAATTTCAACTATATTTTTCGTACGCAACTTTGCGTAACGAAAAGTACGTAAGGTGAAGGTTTGGCAACAGCTATAGTACCTTTCGTTGTGTAGACTGTCTTCGGACGAGTAGGGAAAGCTAGTATTTAGACTATTCTTCTTCATCTTACTCGTCCGAAACTTTACTATGATTTGCCTTACCCGTCCGAAGTTAAGAATTTCTTGTTTGTTGTTCATTTCCGAAACATCTACAACAAGATCCAAGCTGCCAATGCAATCAACCATGTTTAGTTAGTTAATTGCCTCTGATGAACAAACTTTTTTCTAACGGGTAAGATACAAAGAACCCAGTATTCTACAGCTATTTTTTCAGAGGGCAAAAAATCCAGTCGGTGTTAAAAATGGTCCACATCAGTAGCTTCTTCTTTCTTCAGAATAGAAAAAAAGATTGACTGAGCATATTTATTACTTCTTTTGCTGTGTACAGAGGCCAAATACTCGCTGTGTTCTGTGAGATCACTTCTGGGAGATTGGGTTCAGTCTCGAAGGGACTAGAGCTTTTTCCTTGGAGGTGTGTATGGGCAACATTAGGTGGAGAGATCTGAGTGGGATAAAACACGTGTGGGTAGAGATTTTTGTTCTGGAGAGAGAGAGAGAGAGGGGGGGGGGGTTCGGATTCAATAGAAGTCAGTCCGTACGAGATCGCGACAAGAGTCGAAGAGAAGGTGAAGAGTCACAAGTTTTCCCATCACCAAAGCAGAATTCATGATGGTGATGATGGAGGGGAAGAATTGCGAGAGGTACAGGTTCGGGAAGATGTCGTAGAGGAAAGGAACGAAGGAGAGCACCTGAAAATTAAACAGATTAGCAAATTTTTCAAATTTTCTAATTGTGTCTTTGTGTCAAGATTTCTATACCCATAAATGATAGAAAAACTCACATGACTCAAGATGAAGATCACTGAAATGACAGTCAGTCGTCGAACGCAGTGCGCTCCACTAGTTGGCTGACTGTCATTGCTGACCAGCTCGAGGCATTCATTGTTCACCAGAGGTAGTTTTCCTTCACGTAAAATGTTGGCCAAGCGGCTATTACAAACGGCCACAACGACGCACGGCACGGCAATGACAAAAAGGGCCTGTCCGACGTTGAAGAAGCGAACCATGGCCGGTGTGAAAGTCGGGTTCAGCTGTAACTGTTCATTGTTCGGGGTTCCTTGAACTTATTACTCACCACAAGTTTCGATACGAGTTTCTCGCCATTGCAGCGGAAGCGAGTCTTGATCTCGTAGAGGAGGAAATGGTAAAAACTGAAGACCAGCGAGAGACAGAAGACGCCTCCAATCATGGCCCAGTAGCGGATTCCGCCGTCGAACCACTGAAAAAGAAATTAATTATTCTGTTCTGAAGTGGCGCAGTGGCAGCGCGTTCGTCTGCAGTCCGACAGACTGTGGTTCGATTCTCGTCTACAGTTTTTTTTGCTTTTTCAAGAACTCTCGATCCTCTTGTTCTGCATTCAAGCCAAATATAGCCCGTTATTTCCTGTTTTTAACAAAATGATGCTATAGTCCTTGTTTACTACAGTAATTGGATTGTGCTATTTTTGCCCACTTACCCGAGAGATTGGTGAAGCCTTCGCCCGCAGATAGCACTCGAGACAAATGGACACGGTCAGAAAGACCTCAGCGGCGGAAAAAATGTTGCTCCAGGCGTTGACGGACACTTTCGAGTAGTGGATGAACCTCCTAAACTTGATTTTTAGACGGGAAAGAAGTCCTCTCCTCACCTGAAGGTCTCATTCTCGTAGAAGATGGAATACGTTGAAAGGGACTGTGGCAGCATTGTTAGAAGCAGACAGAAGTCGACTACAGCCAACAGCATCAACGTCCGTCGTGCCACCAGTCGGTTGGGGCCGTAGCGGAGCTGGAGACAGCCTCGGACTGTCACATAGGTCAGGAAAATGACTTGGAAGGGGTAGGCGAAATGTTGAAGAGGGCGGTCGATTCCAGAATTGACCATTGGTCCTCGAACACAGGACATCTGAAAGTCTTTGTGATTATGAGTTTAAGGAAAAAGTAGTAAAGAGAACTGAGTATAGGTCAGGAGAGTCTCGGTATCCGGAAGAGGAACAGAAGCCCGAGGCAACATTGCCTATATACCCTGTCTCTGAGCGGAGAGAGGCGTGGCCATTCATCGTAATTCTGTCTCCGCCCCCTTTCTCTCCAAGGGTCTAGAGAACAAGCTCTACTGGACGGAGCAAGAGAGGAGAAAGAGAGGTCATGATGACTGATTTTCGAAACTTTCTGACTCAGTTCATGTTGAAACTACAAATTGTCAGCATGGTTACGGGTCAAGCGGGGCGAGGGCAAGATGATGAATGAAAATTTGGATCAGAAGGACATGGCGCCAAAAAGACGTCCCGCGAAAAGTGCACGGACAGGGCGCCAGACAAGAATTTTTCAATGGCTTGATGCAACATGCCCCACCCTAAGTTTAAAGGTCTCTACTGTATTTGCTCTTTGCTCATAAGCGCGTCCGAAACCGCCGACAGACTTTCCTCATAGGCTGTGGCAGGATGTGGCAAGATGCCCATTTACGAATCTCACCACAAACTCAGTTCAATTCCGTCACTAGTCAAAAGTTTTTTGCTTTTTGATGTTAAGAACTGTAAAAAAGATCAATATTAGCTCACGATGTTTTATACTCTGTGACTCTGTAAGTTTGCCCGCCAAATTCAAAAAAAGGATCTCCAGGTCAACTCCGACTTGTAATGAGGAAGCCCGTCTTCATAATGTTCTCTCTGCGAGGGCGCAAACGACCCATTTTTACGAGAAGGCAAAAGGCGTGAGAATCTGTCAAAATAAAATTAGCTGGTATCCACACTAAAAGTTCGTCGGCCAATACACAAACAGGTCTTGATGTCATTCGCGACGGGTCGACCCGACTCTCTTTTTGATCTTTTAATGACTTTCGAAAACGCACGCGATGACTTTTTTTAGCTAAACAAACTACACTTTTGTAAGCACAATTACAATTAAGGGAGGAATCAAAGATCCCCCCGAGTTGTACCTCCCGTTACAATTAAGAAGACTACAATCGACTTCTAATTGGCTGTAAGCTTTTGATCTCTTCGCCCCGTACAGTCTTTGAATCCGACTGTTCAAGACACTTAGGGTTACTGTAGTTTTTTCTCGTCGGGACCCAGTCCTTTAAACTTTAGCTTTTCATGAGTTTCGTGTTTTTGTGTCTTTTCATGAGTGTTTTTATATATTTACGGCTGAAGTTGGTCCCGACACGAAAAATTCTACAGTAACCCGACAATTAACTTTTGTTCTGGACACTAGATCAGTAAAATTTCCGCGAAAAAGTATTAGCTATAGATCTATAGATCTCACAACAGTACTGTCATCTAGTCTTTGAGCCGGTCAAGAACTAAATACCAGTGAGATCACCGTAAAAAATCCCTCCACTGGTAATATAGGTAAGTGGTCAGGGGAAGATCACAATAAGAGATTAAAGGGTCTGAGAGACACACGTGAAGTCTGAGAAGGGTGTAAAGGAACTGAGGAGTCGCAACATTTTGGGGGAGAAGCGGGGGTCCACTCTCACTGTGACGTAGATAAGAGAGTGGAATGCAATGAGTCAAGACACGCGCAGTGTGAAGAACACACAGTCCCACACATTTTTCGAAAAAATGCCCTTACAGGACTAGACAAACTAGAGTCTCCGCGCTACTCCGATTGAATGTGCCCAAAAAAGAAGGTCCTGCGGTAGGAAAAATCCGATTTTGACCAAACTCAAAGCAAAATATTACTTGAGAGTTGCTTCCATGTAAAAAAGGCAATCGGAATCGAACCGCTTTGGTTTTGGTTCCCAATCTAACTCCTAACCACCTGCGCTACGCGATAACGTCAGCGCGGCCTTCTCGATCGCTCTAACGAGGTTAGATAATCATAAAATTGCTTCGGCCTCGCTTTAACCATGTCACCTTGAAAGTTACACGTTCTGATGCAACAATTAGTTTTCAATGTTTCGATTTCCATGCTCAGTTTTCCTTCTTGACCCTTCTTTGAGTCCCATCAATTACAGGATGCGTCAATCTGGGAGGGAACGAGATGTCCAAATACGTGAGATTTTTCGGGTTGAGCTGAGCGAGATGGCATGTCTATCAAGCTAGATAGAGAGATCAAAAGACTAGATCAAGTTAAGGTACGGGAACTTTTCACCAAATATTTTTGTCTCAAGGAGCCTCTGATCCCTGTTTTGGCCCAACTTTTCCAATTTTCCTGAAACGCCGAGAACTCGGATAGTACTCCTTGACCGCATTAACTAAAATGCCCTTCTAGAAAAGGGTGCCCTTGTTTGTGTGATCTCGTTGTTCGATCCAGAGCTTATTCAAAGGCGCTCTCCCTCAAAACTAAAAGAGCATGCGTGAAAGAAGTGTGTCCTCCTCCTACGTTGTTTTCAGAGAGCCTACCAAAACAACTTGATAGTTCTCCAGAAAGGGATTCTTTGATCCAACGGAAATCAACATTTCCCTCTCTCGGTTCTGCACGCTTCATGTCTTCCATCAAGAAGCTATTTCTTCATAAATGATGTGGGGGGATAGGTTTGAGTTAAACCCGACATTTGAACGAAGCCCGGTTCCCGGAAACTGAATCGAGAGAGAGACTTGAGTCAAATGGTACTATAGCCTGGACATAATCTTCTCCCTACTGTCAAAGATAGTCCAGAAGTTACTAACAAGAAAAATCAGAAAAATTAGACCATTAAAATGTCCGTTCCATTGCAGCGAAACAATAACGTTCAAACGCAGCCGAAATTTGAATTTGGCCAAAAATGGGAAATTGACTAACTGACAATGTTTGCAAGCTGTACGGGTCTCGCAACGAACTTTTTAAGAGTTTAATGTTTCTCTGGACTGACTGTGAGCATTCTAAGGCTGATCTCTTCTTTCCTCCGCTCTCGAACCAAAAATAAGATTGTCTTGAAATCTTGAAATCTGATTGTCAGATATTTTCGACTATCAGCTGACGAGATTGCTTTTCTACATTTGTCCTCAGCCAACTCTTGTGAAAAGAATAAAACTGAACGAATGGGAGCCTAATCCCCATATTTTTCCAGAAGGAGAAGACTCCTGACTGAAAGGAGACCAATCAACCATTTCTCAATGTTCAACAAAACTGACTCATTCTGCCGAGTTCCGGGTGAAACTGGACACAGTGACTCGGAAAACAAACAGAGTAGTGTCGAACCCGGGAACTGTGTGTAAAGTTCGACCAAGTCACAAAAGAACCAAAACCAACTTTGACTTTTCGATCGCACCTTATCGAAAAAGCACGTGTGACCTCTTTGAACTTCTAGAGTTTTCGTTGAACTGACGAACATTAGCCTTGATGAAATGTGGGCCGAGATTAGTGGAGGACTAGGTGTAAATTTTGGCGGAGGAAGGACAGAAATCAGAGATGATGCGTAATGGAAGAGAGATTCGTAAATCAAGAGGAAACTCTGATCACAAAAATTTTCAACAGGTACAAACTGTGTTGTGTTCTGGACATCAGAAGCAGCGGCCGCAACGCGCGGATGGCCGAGTGGTGAACACGACAGACTGGCAACTGAAGGTCCGTAGTTCGAATCCTTTCATTATTTTTTTGCTTTTTTTTTGAGTCGGTACCATCCGCATGTATTTAGCGATCTCAAACCAAAGAGACTCATTGAAATTCCTAGGCCAAGATTTTTTCCAGCATGTATCAGGATAGCTGAGACAAGATTGTCAACTAATTTCTTGGCTTGATACCAAAGAGATCCTTCAACTCTCAAGAGCTCTGTCAACGACCCAAGGGATCAAAGAAGAGAGTCCGTAGTCTAATTTCCGTTCCCACCCTCGCCGCGTTCTCTGAAGCTCACTTGACATCCGTGTTTTTGAAACTCAACCACATGTGTTAAGCCCTGACCAGACCGTCACTCTTTCTCCAATTAACAGCCGTCAGCACCTTTTCTCACAAGTTTCTTGACGTCATTTACGTGAGAATATTTGTGTGCGACCCCTGACATGAAGAAGAAAGAGTAGGAGGGAAAGATGAGTCTCTCGTCACCAATTAGACTTCCATTATTAGCGAGAGTACGCTCGCGCTTTTCAGAAAAGGAAGGTGGGCGCTGGCTCTCATTTATAGCTATTGTAAGTCTTTTTGAGAAAGGGCGCTGTCTGCAAGCTTCTAATTGAGGATGGGGACTGAAAGGTCCTGGTCTCTTGATCAAACAGTGTCCAGCAGAAGGGCAGTTTCCACAAGAAGGTGTGGGTAAGCCTGTTTCCACAAAAAAAGACGGTAGTCACCACCGTGAGAGTCCCTCCAACAGTCTCAGTTCACTGATGACAGTACCCAATGGTTCAGTTTCCAGATGATGCCTTGGCAAGTTAGAAGAAATGCAGAAGTTTCTAGAAGTAGACACACCCGTAAAACGTTGGATACTCAGCCAACCAAATTCATATTTTGGCTGCTATCCTCGGCCAACTTTTGCACTTTATAATAGTCAGTTGAAAGATATACGGTTTCCAGTTACTTCCGTTATAAATAACTCAAGTCGACATTAAGCAGAGGGTTTTGCATAAATCCGTCTCTTTGTTTGTTCTCTGAAGTGGAAAGCCCCGACATTTATCTGTGCGGATCATACATTTTGGCCTTTCCAACGATTTCAAGCCTAATCCTGTTATCTTCTTTCCTAATCCAGCCGCATGACAAAACCTTAGATCTACTGATTTCTATTGAAGTAAATCGCAGGTTTGCATAATCTTGCAGTTTTTTGGCGATCTTCGAGTGAAAATTCTATTAACCGACGTGGTAAATTGTTTGTGTCTGCTGCTAATGGTCGCTGCATTAAACTGTAAGCAAGCTGAACAATTTTGAGTGGGACTTTGGTTTGATGGTAATGAGCCGAGTGGTTCATCAACTACGAGGAAACAAATAGTGGGAGAGAAGGCGGAGATGATGTGAAGTTTGTTTGGAAAATATGATGTCAATGTCGGTCAGTGCGTTCTCTGCAAGAGAGGGAGCGGAAATTTGATTTGAACGGTGGGCGCTTGGGATCAGGAAATAGCAGGAATAATAATAGAGAAGTCTGGACAAACAATGGAAAGAAAATTGTGAACGAAATGATCGGGTTCGAAATAGGAAAGACTCGAGAAGTCGAGTGAAAGAGAGGTCTGTCCACTTTAGCCGCCACCCTCCGGACTTTAAAAAGAAACCGAAATTTTATAGTTTATGCATGCATTTTTCTGCTTTGCGATGTTCTGCAAAAATGTAGTATTTGACGAGCTCTACAACTTTGTAGAACATCAGAAAGCTGGAAAAATTAAGTGTGAGTTAGAAAATTGAAGTTTCTTTTGAAAGTCTCAATATTTGTGGGAAGGGGTAAAGTTGACGTAGGATGTTAGAAGACTTGAAGCATGAAATGATCAATGATTAAAATTAACATTGGAGGTTCTTCAGTCAGAAGATGAAAAATAGTAGGACGTAAAGGTGTGACATAAAATTAAGACGAGTGCAATGGCACGGATCGGCGCCCGTACAACGTTAGCACGACGGAGAGATTACACCTCGTTCTCTTGAAGACAACATAAAAAGGTGTGTCTCTCGGCCCGAAAACACTTGCACTCTTTTCGATTTACGTCTCTTTGCAAGTTTCCGCACCTCGGGCAGACCCAGCTGACACCTCTTACAAGCGTCATCAAACAGATGCTTACATCGGCAATCCAGATCTCTATCGAGTTTTGATCTAATAGAAGGCATCAAAACTCGGGTGGCATTTTCATGGAATTTTCCTGTGCTTTACCATCTTCGGAAGGGTGTGAGCGCTCATATTGCCCAACTTGATGAAATTTACGAATCTGCAAAAAATTTAGCTAATTTAGTCTGTAAATCATGAGTTGAAAGGTGTTTTATGGAAAACGCGCGGGTCAATTAAAATTACGCTCTCAACATTTTGAACAGACTATACAGAAAGATATATGCATTCGCTGCGTATTTTCAGCTGAGTATCCAATACACAAATATAAAGGACTGCCCATTCTCGGAACTTAATTTACAGTCTATCCATTTCCATAAGATTAGGCTCGTACGCTGGCTATGACTCGTAGATATTTGTGTGACACTTCCACAGGGCGTAAATTTGAACGAAAATGTGTATTCTTAATTTTCTGTATTACGAAAATCAGCGTCAGCGTGTGTGACTTATAGTTCATACTATTCCCTTGTCGAAATCTGTCAAATTGAAACCAAAACATGACGGATGAGAGGGTGGAAATGTTGTTAGAACAGCCTAACAAGGAACCGAAAGGCTAGCAGAGATTGTGGCTGTCAGCGAATGGATCGCGACAAAAGTGACAGGTCGGTCGGCCTGGTCGTCGAAAGCCCCTAACCATATCATATTGTGAACCTTTGAAGAAACCGTCGTTTGATTAAAAAAATCCCGGCACGAAGTTGCTTGATTTCCCCTGTTCAACCATAATGAGACGGTTCCATAAAAATGATACCGATCTTTCCAACTTGGACCTTTTCACCATCTTAATGACTCTACGTGAAGATTATAAAAATTATTTGTACTTTCGAAAGAGAGCCATTCGAATTAGCGGTGCTGCTCAAAAAGTTCAAGTTCATGAGATTATTTAGAAATTCAGCTCTTTTTTCTCATTTTTTAAAAACGAACGTGAGCAAGAACATCGTCATATATTTTGACCACAGTTTAATCTTCATTCAATCGACCTTATGTGTTGCAAAAATTCCGCGTTCCGATGTGTCATTTTAATTTCCATTGAGCACAAATTTCAAAAATGATTCGTGAGGCCGAAGACTGAGAATTTGTCTTTCCGGGCTCTTAGTGGGTGGCTTCCGACTCGATTGGAAGTCGGCCGGAAGAATTTCGACCTGGAATCAAGAGAGCGGCGTGCGTGAGTCAACCAGGAGGGATCATTCGGTTACACTATGGCCGTGATTCAGACATTCAGACGGTTTAAAATGAGCACCACGTGTGTCAGCTGCTTCGACATGAAGATCAGATTGAGAGAAATTATGAAAGTCTTGAGATTAGAGAGGTTCTTCGAAGTTTTAAGGGAACGGAAAAAACAGGCTTTTAAAAATTGGGGGTCTGTACCACAACGCCTTCGGTACAGGAATGAGTCTATTTTTTTCCCGTTAACCATGCTTGGTGGTTTGCTCCAAAAAAAAAAATTTGATATGCGACAAAAAAAACACAAGGAAACTGATCTAGGCCTAATTTCAAAATTCTTGGTCCCACAGCGAAGAAAAAAACTTTTGGAATTTTACAAAAGTGGTCAAAAAGGGGGGTGATGGTTGTGGTCAGAAGCCTACGTAGGCAAAAGTCGCAGCCGCGGCTGTGACCTTTCTGCCCCCAAAAGCAGTTGATCTCTATCTTCTTTTGCACCAAGGGGGACAGTCAATTGCGTAAATTTAGGATCTTGCTCTTTTAAAAGTTTCTTGGATTAATTTAGGCATAGTTTATGAGATTACTGTAGCTCACAACAACTGACGAAACGGGTCAACGAGTCAGCGCTACCATTTGTAGGGATAAGTTTTGAGACTGATGGGGACATATGATTCCAGAAAATTTGCACTAAAACCCGTGGTCAACAGGGGAGACAGTTTCGGTTCCGTGCAGGTTTTCTTCTGTTTTCGCATTTCTGGAAAGAGAAGAAAGAAGGAGATCTATGGACTGATGTCAAAAAGAGAAGAATTTGGAACATGACAGACAAGGCTGAACTTTTTTTTAACAATAGTTCTCAAACGAGAGCAGGCTGAATGAGCACAATGTCAACTACAAATAATACATTTCAGTGGATGATGACACCGTCCAAAATGCACTAAAAGTTGCAAAAATTCAGCGAAAGCTTTGCAAATGAAGGTCATAAAATGGTGTACGATAAGATATGGATAGCCCTGACTCGAGAAAAATTCAAAAAAGGGAGGAAGAAGCAAAAACAGGAGAAAGAAGATTCAATCAAAGAAATCAACATGACTGTATAGATAACCTTGGTCGATCTCTCAAGTGGAAAGAGAGTGTTGATCAAGGCGAAGAAGGGAAGCAGAAGAACCACCATGTGGTCTTCTCGATTTGATACTTAGACAGACGAAAATATTTACAACAAGTTAAGGGTGCGGTTAGGCTACGTTTTCGGGGGAGACAGCTTTTGGCACTATCAAGACAAGGGGGGTTCTCCCCCTGCTGAACAAAGAACGCGAAGAACTTTGCCCAAAAACTTGTGATTAAAAAACCTTTTAGAATCAGCCCATACCTGGGAGAGAGTAGTAAACAGGGGGTGTAAAATCGGAACTGGGAACACGGAATTCTGGTAGTTTCATTCGAAAACTGCACGTTGAGGGACCTCAGGTCATCTCAGGACCCATTGGTTTTTGCTCCAAGACTGCTAGCTACAATAGGTGAATGTAGGATACTCAGCAATAATTTTTAGCTGCGTAGCTGCCAGCTTTTTCCGGTTACCAAAGAGATGTGCTGCGTACTTTCGCTCACGCGAAATTGCGTACTAAATGTACGCAAAATTGGGTGGAAAGAAGTTAGCAATTTCCTAGGTCTTTTGTACGCAATTTTGCGTGACTATAAAGTACGTAATGTGGCGGTTTGACACGAGCGAAATGGGTTACGGTAATGACCTCTTTTTATAAAATTAACTGTCACTTTTCAACAGAACAATCTAACTTTTGTTTTGATCGATGCGAGTTTTGATCGATGTTTTGTCTACAACTCGTACAGTTCCTCCGAATCGTACTTGTGTTGTTCTGGGTAAAATCTTCGTCTTTGATGCTTGCTTCACATGCCTTTCATGTTGCGAAAAGGCCTCTATTTTAGGAAGCTGTAACAGGTCCCATTGTTCTACAGATAATCGGGGCATTTCTTGGTCTACGATATCTTAAAAATGAGGTCATGAGCCAATGAACTTGGGACCAAATTCAATTTTTAGAGAGATCGATTTTGACAACACATAAGATTGACAGTTCTGATAGTTAATGCCCTGATGGCAAGAACTTAGACTGCTGACGTAGTAGTGCTTTTGTCATCTTCTTGCACTAATTTTCGAACATCCATAAACGAAGTTCCATAAACATGCTCTGACGCAAAACTTAACAGCCTTGTACTTGAAGCTTGTTGCGAATGACACTTACGACAGATATTTCGTTCTGCAACTAATTGGGACTCTGGTGGAAACAACAGGGATGCAAAATGGAGATGATGTCATATTGTAGAGACTAGTATAAACAGCGGCTGTATTTTAATTTTCACTGAAAGGGAGTTGGGTAAAAAGAGCAAGCCTTGCAAGTGAAAATGCTTATCTATTTTTCGAGAAGCTAAGTGTGCCGGGCTCCGTGATTTCAAGAGACAAAGTTCAGCAAGTTTGATAAGAGAATTTAGGGGACAAGGAGTAAAGGAAAAGGTACTCGTTATAGTCTATTCACAAAAAAAAAAAAACCAAATCCCGGATGTTCGCGGTCTTTTTGACCGCAAATTCAAACAGCTGAAAATTTTATTGAAGAATTTCTCTTCGGTTGACATTTGCTGCATTCTTTTGAGTTTTTCCGTATTTTTCAGCTCTTCTCAGCGTAATAACGTAGCACACATACAACTCTGGCAGTAAACGTGCAAGATGAACACGTGCGAGTAATAAAAGGATTGTTTTGTCAATCATAGCTTTTAATAAAGTCTGCGAGTTCTGACAGTGTCTCCTTCAACCCCTGAAGGTTAGAAACTTCTTGCTTGGTGATAGCAGGGCATGAAACCTGGCGATAATAATGCTTCTCGGTATTCATGGGATTTTTCAGCGGTTTACAAATTAGTATGGCATTGTTCTTGAACATTGTTGCTTCTTTTGTTGTTTGAAGAACAAAACGGGCGTAAAACAGCTGAAATTACCAAAAAAACGACGCAGATGAAGTCCCAGTAAAAGGCGAAAATTCAATTTTCAGCTGTTTGAATTTGCGGGCAAAAAGCCCGCGAACATCCGGGATTTGGTTGTTTTTTTTTTGTGAACAGATTACATAAACGTTTTGACACGTTTTTTTCAAGCATTTTACAGGTTGCTAAAGGAGAGAATGGGAGAGAAATCTACAAAATCTACAAAAACAGATATAGTCTACAAATCGCGAGAATATTGCAGTCCGTTATAAAAGAGTCCGTTGACATACTAAGAAAAAAATCTGGCCGAACATATACGCTGTTTTAAGGGATTTTTACGGCACAATTTGGGGAACTTCGTGACGGGACCCAGTCAATTGGTCCCGCCGCGGTCGTGGAACTATGGTAAGGCTATAGGCTTTCTTTTTTTTGAGAAGAATTCTTATTATCACAATCCAACAAACTGCTTCGAAAGCAAAACGAGCTGCTGTGTTTGCAAAAGTTTTTCCCTTTAGATAAGATTCGAAACTTTGTTGATAACAAAAAAGGAATGTTGGGTTGTGAGAAGAAAGAAGCAACCGCTAGTGGTGACGGCTGTATGAAACCAGTCCACAGTCTTCTCCACCAAAGCGAAACAGTAGCTGGAGGGACTGGGTGTAGGTGGGAGAAGCAGGCGGTCAGCGTATGTTTACGCTAGAATAAGCTCCATTACAGTGACTACACTAAACCATTCCCATGAAAAGTTCCTGGTACGGACAAAACTTCAAGTTTTTCTCAATCTTTCGTTGCGAACCGTCGGGGTCGACAAGATTAGCCACTGGTGCAGTCAACCGTCAGATTGAGTAGTACAGCGTCTCTTAAGATTTAACTGTGACCAAAGCATTTTCACGCTTCGCAATATTCTGCAAAGTTGTAGAACTCGTCACATACTACAACTTTGCAGAACATGACAAAGCTGGAAAATTAAAGCGTGAGCAAGAAAATGGAGGTTTCTTCTCACAGTCCTGAAATTTAGGCGGGAGATCCTTCCCCTTCAAGACATGTCGGTAAGTTAAGCGGTCTCACCATTAAATTTTTTTAGAAGAAGACCACTAAAGGTTGCGCAAAGCATACTTTCTCCCATTTTGTGATCAAACAAACGGTCACAGATCGTTTTGCTGACGTGACCGTGACTGGTCGTATGGTCAATCCCTGCGGTCAATTTTTAGAACTTTTTAAAGGTTGGAATTTTCCAAGCCTGGAAAAAATCACATTATTTCCTTCAACCTGACCGTTCAGAGACATATTTTCCAAATCTAAAGAGCCAATTTAAACAAACTCTTGATGTATTTTTTTGTCAACTTGTTTACTACGCCGGAATCATGCCCCAAATATTTACGAGGAGGGCTCACAATTGCGAAATAACAACGCCTTTGTGATCTGTGGAAATCCAAAAATGGCGGCAGTTTGAACTTGATCTTTAAAGGCTCGTCGCATACCAGTTCATTATCAACAGTGTTGCAGTTTTGAGAAGGGAGGAGGTAGGTGATAAACAAGTTTGTGACAGAGACTTCGAGAAGGAGGACACTTTTAGAATTTGAAAACAATGACCTTCGAAAGATCGAAATTGGTAAGATGGCCGCGGAAGTGGGGAACCAAATTTTGGGGCCTTTTTGGTCAAAGTTCAACGTCATTCTGGGACATGGTAGGAAAGACGGGACGAAGAACAGAGTGTGACTAACCTACCACCTTTGTCTTTCCAGTCTTATTTTCAACCAGAGCGTCTCTGAAATTGCACCATTCGCGCTTCCTGAGTCTCCGCCGAGACTGTCAAGCAATTTCTGTGACCTCTCCATCTTTTTCGAGGTCCTCATGCTTGCCTTGGAATTCATCTTTGCCCATCGGCTCGTTTTTATCTCTGCTTTCGGACCAGTATTTTCCATACTGCCAACGTTTTTCAATCTTTCAGCTTCAATATTCTTCCGTTGGTCCATCTGTACGTGATCGATTCTCCAAGCATCCGTCTTTCCCATTATACTTCTTTTGTCCAGACGAATCCTCCGTAGATCAATGTCTGAAAATAGCAAACCAAAAGAGCAGGAATACATATTATTCAATCAGCTTCTCGTCAGAAAAATTTCGCACTGGTCTTGAGCACTTTCAGTCTCCCCGACTCTCAGGGTCTCCAGAAGCTATACCAAACACCGCTGTGGACCAATGGAGGTGCCCTCGAGAGCCAAAGGGAAGACTGAGCGTGACTGACCTCCTTTCGAAGGCTGACAGAACGTGGCGGATTCACGAACTGAGCGTCACATGTGCCGTCTCTCAACCAAAAAGACAAAAATTTCGCTGTCACGATAGAAATACTAGAACTGACCTGGCAGAAGAGGAGTTCCAGAGAGCTGACGACCTTTTTGAATGGGAGACGAGAGTCGAATAACTCTTCTGGGAGAAAAACTCGCAAAGTTGACAAGTTCTGACAAGTAAGTTTCATCTTGAGAGTACAATTCTGGACAAACCATAAGCATTTTGTATTTTTACAGCATTAAAATACTCGCTTCTGTGCTCCGTCTTCGAAAAGTTTATGCCAGATTAAGCACGACGCGAACAAACTAGAACAAAACACCGTAATCCCCGTTCAAATCTCCCGCAATCGGAAGAATATTTTTCTGTTCTGTTGACCTCCTAGTCCAAAATGTTGCTATTATGTCCTCTTTGTTTTGCCCCACAGTTCAACAGAACAAGTTTGTCCCGACTATTTTCTCACGTTTTTAGAAAGTGAGTGTGACTGTACAACGAGGGAGCACATATGACCGTGTCTATTAAAACTGCTCGTTTTCCTTATTCTTGCTTAAATTAGACTGGAAAGACGAGTCTATACTAACAGCATGACATTCACGTGTGTTTTGGTTTCCCTCCCGAAAAAGGTCTCTGGTCAGCTGTGTCCTTTCTAATTTTGAAAACACTGCGTCATGATGTCCTAAATTCTGCCGCGATAATCTCGGCTTCACGTGTGAGTAGGAGGCTAATTTGAGTCGCGGGATCTAAATTTCGCGAACCTTCTCTCTCGGTAGAGTATGACGCAACCGGATGAGCATAATTAGAGGCACACAAGAAAAGACGGCTGGGGGGACGAGGAGCTTCTCAGAGGGACCAAAATAAATTGTTGATGAGCTACAAAAATTGGGGACTAAAAAGCAGACAAAATCACAACATTCGGATGGTGATGTACTACATTTTTGACTTGAAAACTTCATCACAACTGGATTCCTATATAGGACACCAACTCCAGTGAAATCAGCTTAACGCTTTTGGTACAGGAGTCTCTGGCTTGACTTATTGTCAGGCCAGAACTCTTTTTGGGTCAGCTATGGTTCAGTTGACAACAACTGTAAAAGAACTTCCAATTCTAATGTTTTTGTGACTCAAAAATTCAAGCTTGTTTCAATTTCAGGCTCTCACGACGCGTTTTCGTCTGTCTCGTATTCTCTTCCCGTCTCGCCATCCAGTGCAATGAATTTTCTCCTGTTCGTATTTCTCCTACCAGCTGCGAGTGCCCGGCTTCCAAGTACCGACAAGCCTCTCTCCTATCTACTCGGTCTACAAGGACACTGTCATGTCAGAACTTGGCTTATCACTGTTTCCAAGGCATTCTAATCTCAGTCTCATTTAACTGTTAATTGTAGGAGAAGAAAGTTTTGGCATGGTAATCACCAAGACCATCGAATGGTGTCCGGGAAAGTGCTTCCTGAAACGGTGGATGAACACAACGTCATTGTTAGGCAAGTTTCTTGAGAATTTCTTAAGAAAAGTTGAAGACAAACCTACGGTTGTGCGACTGAGGGTGCTCTATGGATGGAGAATACTTCCTGCGGACAGCGGTCATCCGGAGGGGAAGTATTCGATTTGACTTTGTGTTGTATGACCGTTCCTGGAAAACAGATTCCGTGCAACAATCCACGCTATTTTGGATGAATGAATTAATAGTTATTATGATAACTATATGTCGCTGCTTGAAGATATCGGGAATCCTAGCCACAACATTCATTCAGTTTTCGCCGCATCTTCCCGCCAAATCGTCTTTCCATCCGTCTTCCTCACTGTTTCTACCGATTTCAAGGGGCTATTCCCTACTTTAGAAATGTAGCTGGATCAAACCGGACCCCTTTTAGTAAAATAAAAAAATTAAAAGTCTAGTTTCGTGTGCTGTAGGGATACAGTAATGAGGATTACGGTATTGAGTTCTCAGAATAAAGATCGATTGTGAAGAGAATAGACAAGGGTCAATTGTCATCGAAATTTGTGACGAGGCAATCAGAAGACGATCATTCTATCGTTACGACCAGAAGACCATTCTCAGTGATAAAATTGTTGGTTTTTTTCGATTTTGGCCTACATCGTAGTTCGTCCAAATCTGAACCATTTTCAAGTTTTCACAAAGTTTTGCATGTCTTACAAAATTGCAGAACATCGCAGCTTTGACAGCTCATGTCTAATTGTTAAAAAACTGTTTATTCGGCTATCGATGCATTTCGCATGACCGGATCACATCCGAAGAGTTGAGGAGTCTTGGAGTGATGACGAGAGCGGTTGTGGTATCCAGGTTTCTCAAGCTACAGGATCCGCAGGACAGGCTAGGCTGGTGAGAGATGCTAGGGTAGACTGCCTTCGTGTATTACCACACGGGATTGAACTTGCGGTCGCTTTCTTCATAGACTATCATAATAGTTCTTCATAGACTCATGTCTTACATTCTGCCACTGATTTCTTGAGCAATGTTTTCATCGAATGACAGCCTGCATGAATGAACCCTTTTTTTAACTGTTTCTTGTCAGTGAGATCCAGTTTCTCTTTCCCCTTCCAATCAGGTTTTCAGCCGCTTGACCCCGTCATTCCATGACACTTTCGGCTTTCATCTGTCTCATTTTTCCTATTTTAGGTAATCTTTTGATGTATCTTCAAATTCTTTTCAGTATTCTCCCAAAAATATGGCAGTGATGAGCCGCTAGTGATTCCAATAAAGGGGCCACAAGCCCAGTTTCCTGCCCTGATCACAGCCGACAATTTTCCGCTTTTTCCATTTACTGATCAGTTCAACACTGGAATTGAGTTGAATCCGGCTAACAAAGTGGTAAGATTCTTTTCTGCTTGAAATACGAGAACAGAGTCTTGCCGGAGATATGATTGTTCCCATTCCGGGATGGGGCAACTTTGACGTCGACGGAAATCTCTACTATGGAAACATCAACTTTGACACGAAAATTGGCTATCAGATCAGGCCAACGAATAAGCTCGGAATCAAGCCAGAAACGTTGGCTCTTCTGAACCAGAATCCTGTTTTCCGGGAGGCTAGAAGTGAGTCTTTTCTTTTACTTAAAGCTAGCCTCCGTCCGCTACCGACAAGCTGTAAAACTGTAATCTAAAGGGAGATTGCACCTAGCCAGTTTCTTCGCGTGGTGCAGTGGTAAAATGTCCGATTACGAATCTTGACACAAGTCCAGTTCAATCCCCCATTGGTCAGGCTTTTTTTTGCTTTTTATGTCCCACGAACTTACGAACCTGGGTTGAGTTTATTAAGAAATTTGCTCAAAATATTTCACCCTCTCCAATTCTTCGGAGAATTGAAACGGTTATACACTCCCTCGAATCCTGATATTTTCCAGAAAAGGCCAAAGAAGTTGTGGTCGGTCGGATCCCCTATGGTTACGAGCCCATCAAGTGCAAACCTCCATACTGTAATCCCTTCGTCCATCACACTGGAGTGGCAGTGGAGGTCGAGCAAGGAGACGATACCTTCTTCATTGGCGGAATTGATTTTCCTCTGCCTATTGGAGAGAACGGAGCCGGAGTTCGGTTTCCTCTTTCTGGAGCCGTGGAACAGGGAACTTCTCCCTACGTCTACGCACACGGTCATGCTTTCAATCCCGTCTCTCCGTTCGACATGAAGACCATCGAGGACGACACGTATCAGAACGTCGTGCCCAAAAACATCATCCCGTACCCGAATCCAGTGAGACGAAGTCCACAAAAAATAAATAAGGAAGAGTTTTTGAAGAAATTCTTCAGGAATTCAGTCTAACGATCTCCTAATAAAGTATGTTACCGCTCTGTTGCTCTCCCCAAATCCGGAAGTATTATCGCCAGATGGTTGCCTCCAAATCCGTCATATATCCTTCGGAATTGGTGTCACCTTACGAGAGCCCATTTCGAGGCTTCTGCTCTTCTCGTACCCTTTGGGAGAGCCAAAAAAACTGGACAAATATTGCCCTCAAGGGATTGTCCCCGTGATTTGTGCCCTCTTCTAGACTCTAATTAGTAGTCACGGCATTATCGTGCCCTCTTTGTCTTATCCTCTTTTTCTGGGTGGGATAATTGGAATTCCTAGGTCTCTCTGAGATTGAGTTCTTTCCACTTTCTTGAGACACTTTTTCTCACAAAGAGACACTTCTTCTATGGCCAAATGATGGCAGCTTTTGGGTGACAAGTAAGAGACGACTTTTGAGAGAGGATGACTCCCACGGGACGGTTTCTCTACCAGCATCTCCAGGATCTTCGTGTGCCAATCGCACTCCCTCATAGCTTTTCCGTCCCGACAAAACTCACAACCAAAGGAATCGTCGTCACTCGGTCCGTTCCTACCAACATGAATCAGGTGAGCTGCTCTTTTTATTCGGTTTCAGTCTCACTCTTGCTCTGCAATTCCCTTTTGGTCATTTTGTCAATTTCCTGAAAACGCACAATTTCCTTAATTTTGTCCCAGTGAACTCGTTCGGTGTCAAACTATCTCCGCACTTCCAATCTCTCTTCTGAAAATTTTCTGAGACTACCTACCTAAAACGAACAAAGTTGTCGCAAGTACACTCCGCTTGAATTTGGTGCTTAAATCTAAAAAGTAAGCCCAACTTATCACTGCACTGCTCGGGTAAGAACTTGCGGCAGCCTTCTGACGAACGTTTTGATGTAAGGCTAAAACACTGAAATAATCGGCAGTACGGTCACTTAATTCTTCCAGTGACCTGAGATCCACTATAAATTTCTCTCAAGTCTCTGTGTGTGTCTGAAGCTTTAATTGAGGATAAGGAGGGGAGCTTTGTGTCCACAAATTAGTTTTTAACAAGTCGTGACAGGAAAAACAAGTGCGCGAAGGGTTCTTATGACTTGGATAGTTTCTTTGGAGGGACAGGGGGTGACTGGAACAGAGTGACAAGAGAAGAAGGGAAGAAACAGTAGGACTGAGACTAGCTAAAGCTAGAAACTTCAGGTCCTACATTTTGAAATTAGGCTTGGGAGGGAGCGGGTTCCAATTTTGGTAGTTTATTTGGAGGGTCAGGGAGAGTGCCTGGAGGAGAGTAACAAAGGAGGAATGAAAGGGAAACCACGACTAGGGCTCCGTGACAGAGCGAAGTCATGAATTTCTATTTTTGCCCTGGAAGGGCGTTGCCAACCTTGTGTTACTAAATTTTTACCTCTTCATAGATCTCTCATGTTTATCCTCAATAAAAGTTTCCGAAATGGGGACAGAGATTTGGAAGAAATTTAAAATATGTGGGAACAGAACCAATAGAAATTGAATTAACAGGAACACGGAGAGGGAATCGGAGAAACAGAGGTGTCAAGATTCAAACGATAAACAGATTTATTGCTGACTTCTTGTTCGAACCCGAACTTTATACGGCTTCAAACTTTTCCAACTGTCCTCCTCCGTTCCCCTGCTCCCATGGGGACAAACAGGCTCTTGAGAGCTTATTGAGAGCTCTCATCAACACCTCATTAGACTCGAAAGGTCCGCTCTCTTTTTCGCTGCCCCGTTCCGAGCTCATCTCCAAAATGGCCAGCAGCGGGCGGCTCTTTTGATTGTAGTGGTGGGAGAGAGTTTTACGCGGTTCACTGCCTCACCCCATCTAATCACCTTCGAAGCTTCCTCTCTGACCATGGTCATCAAACGGTTTCATTCCATGCGGACTCCCAGATATGAGGTAATCGAGTCTTTCTGGTACTGTTAGACTTTCTGAAACCTGCCCTCTCTGTCTGAAAACCCGAAAAAGCTTTAAGTTTTGAAATGCATTTTGCTCAAAGGTTTTCGTAAAGATTTTCCACGGAAACTCGGTCAAAAATTGGACCGGAAAGAACTTTGTAAAATGTTGTTTTGATAGCTTCAAAGAACAATATTTAAGTCATTGAATTACTGCTGAAATGCCAAAATTTTTCGCTCGCCTGTTCAGCTCAAAAGAGGTATGATCCGAAGAGGTGACACCCACCGCTAATAAGCAGTAGCCCAATTAGAAATCATTAATTACCCCTGACTTCATCCAAAAGCCTCTCTTTCCGTCCCCTTCTTGGAGCCAGAACGGCCTAAAGAGTATTGTTAAAGGGCAGTCAGTCGTAGTCATGATCGCCTTCCGTGACTTTGCTCAACGCTTACAGGTAGGCTCTTTCGGGAAATTGTTGCTTTTCACATTGGACAAGAAACAGGATTATACTGATTTTGGCACAGACATCCTGGCCTGACTTACTGTCAGCTCAGAACTGTTTTTAGATCACTTAATCTGGTACAATGGGCTTTATTTTACGGTATAAGATATTCTTGAAAACTCAAGACAAAAATCCCTTAAGCAATGAACCAATCAGCTCGAACTTTAGCTTTGAAACACTGGACAAGCATAGAATCACAGCGGGATATCCTGCCCTATTGAAAACTGGCAATTTTCAGGTGGCATTCGCCCTCGGCGGTGCCCGCCGCATGGACGTCGGCGGTACGGGAGAAGACGGCAGTCGACATAGCCGAGACGTCGAAGGTTCATCCATTTTCCCATTATAAGAGCTGTTCGAGAGGGACAACTCTAATCCCTACGAAGCTTTTGACTTTCGCCGCCGAGACTAACTTTCAGGGGGGAACAGCTTCCAAGGCAAGTTGCGACTCGCCTTGCCACATATCGCTCTGGTTACCAGCACTTTAATCTATGTTTGTGTTGGAGGTATTGGCTGAAAAGTTACAAAAAAATCCAATTTTTCAGCTGTCATCTTTGCTGAAATCGAAAAACCATACGAGTTACAGCATAGAAACAATCACATGAGGGCCATTCGCAAGGCTGAGGTCAGTTTTGGAGGAACACGTGGGTGGTCAAATTGGTCCATATCCAGAGGCCACACATTTCATTCTTACACACACCGCCCAAAATGGAATTGCCTCTCGGACATGCGATTATCTCGCCTGGACGAGCAGGCGGAAAAGCACAAACAAACAAAACTCAGAATGGTAATTTGCGGGGGAAAGAGGATGACCGCTGTCTACATTAGATTTCTCAGCTAATTTGAAAAGCGCATCTGTTTTACCCACAATATTGGATCAAGCTCAAATTTTTTAACAAGGGAGTATGATGGGGAACAATAGAAATTGAAGCACTAGAGGCTGACGGTTTTTGATTGAACTCCAGCCACCGGTTTCAACCTATCAGAAATCGAGTTCGATTTAAAGTTCGTCTACGGTTAATTTGCTACGGCGTGAGGGGATGTGTTCCATTCCCGAAAAATTATCCTAACAAAATATCTCTTGTGAATCTCTCAACATGAGAGAAAAATACAGATCACGTAAAAATTCTCTTACAGGAAGCGCTATTCAACTACGATCCCTCCGATGACCCGCTGAACAGTACCATCCTACTCCTAATGGACCATCTGACCGACGTCACATTTCAAGCTTTCGAAGCGGGTATTAAGCCTATTGGTATCTTTTCTCCCTTATACTCAACCAAAACTGTCCAGATCTACGGAACGAGACCTTCTCGACTAAATGGACCCTACCCTCTGCCATCTTCTTTACCACCACAGTTCTCACATCCATCGGCTATGGTCATCTGATTCCGATCAGTCCCCTGGGACAGATTGCCTGCATGTGCTATGCCATCCTGGGAATTCCATTGACGCTCATAACCATAGCAGACGTTGCCAAGTTTATTGGCGACGTTTTGGGAGGATCCAGTGACGATCCCTTGGCTGAAGTGAGAGGAAGCAGACGATATTCCGTCCTGGGATGTCTCTTCGGCTACATGGCCCTATCAGCTTGGATTTATACCTTCTACGAACACAATTGGTCTTTCCTGGACTCTTTCTACTTCTGCCTCATTAGCCTGGTAGTTATGCCAACAATTTTTTGTATTCAGTTCTTCAGATGACAGTCGGCTTCGGAGACCTCTACCCACAGGGAGGAGCTCTTTACATGACAGCTTCCATCATTTTTCTGTTCATTGGACTCATTCTAACTACTTTGGCGGTCGATATTCTTGGTTCAGCCTGCATTGACCGGATTCATTCCTTTGGTAGGGGACTGGATGCCGGGAAGTTCCTGAGAGCACTGAGGGGAGCCAACAAGGTCGGCGGGAAAAAGTGAGTTAGGGAACATTTGCGGGTACTGTAATTTATTTGTGTCGGGACCAACTGCACCAGTCCTTTAAATTTTAGGGCATTTTTTTAGCGTTTTTCGTGCTTGTTATAGTCTGTTCAAAATGTAGAGAGCATAATTTGAATTGGCCCGCGCATTTTGACTGGCTGAGTATCCAACATTTACATGCTGTATCATTCTACGCAGCTAAACTCCCGCCAATTTGAAAAAAAAGGCTCTATGAAGAAAGCGTGGGCCAATTCAAATTATGTCTTCTACATTTTGAACAGACTATAAAGCTGCTCAGGTAAGCATGCAAATGCCAAAAATAGGCCCAAATTTAAAGGTCTGGTCCCGACACGAATATAGCTACAGTAACCCGGGATTGACTATAGTCTCAATCTTGCAGCGACTCCCCACGCTGGTTCGCCTACGTTCCGAAAGACGCCGGCAAAATTCCCTACATCGACGATTCTCAACTGGGCAGCGGAAGATAGAGCGACGACGGGTTATTCTCAATAAATATCAGTCATTTTGACATGTGGTAGTGACTCCCGCTTGCGTGTTTTAGTTGGAGATCTCTGTCGAAGCGGCGCCGGCCGTGAAGTCAGATGACGCAGAATCTTTTGCAATTAATCAAGTCGGAAAACTGCGTATCAATTGTCTTTGATCTCGTGCAGCGACGGAAACGCGAGACGATCTCTGTCGGAGACTAAAGAGGGTGTGTCAGCTCGATCAAAAGATCGATCTGAAAAGATTTGAACAGTAGGAAATTAGGAGCTCAAACTTATGAAGACAGTTCGGGGAAACAGTTCTCTGAACCTGGTGTGAAAAAACGTGACAGATATTGAGATCATATGATAGTTGTTTGGCTAGCATATCATACCCGGCAAGAAGATCATTTCGATCAGACCGTTTCGAATTCAGAAAAATGACTGACGATTATTAGAACTACCGTATTTCTTCTAATAGAAACAACCCCTCTACGCAATTACGTACGCATTTTTTGCGGGGTGAAGACACAATTTTTCAATTTATTTTATATTTTTCCTTGGTAGCTGAAATGTCTACCTGTATGGGAAAAATAGTCGGAAAGTTGGGAAAAAATTTATCAACCCGAAAAAAAATGCGTACGCAATTGCGTACAGGGGTGCTTCTATTAGAAGAAATACGGCATCCAGAATGTTTTCTGATATAAAGATTACACTTCAATCTCCGTTCCCAGCTGTTCCCTTTTTATCACGACAGCACGTTACGATCTGATTGAATAGGCAAATTTCAATTATCGAGGCTAGATGAAAAAAAGCAGGAACATGTTTGAGTGGTGGAGGATATAAGGAGAGGTAGACGAACGGTTAGCAACATCCCACAATGGCTTCTTTCACTGCCTTCTTCTGCAAGACTGTGAGTGATCTCACAGTCCTTTAAACTATTCAGAAGTGTAGGCTCTCTTTGCTGCTGCCGCTCTTCTGATGGCTGCCCCAACCTTGGCCTGTCTTGGAGGATCGAACTGCTGTGGACAGCCCGGCTGTACTCTTCCCTGCGGAAAGTAACTTATTCTCATCTTACTGTAGTTTAGCGATAAATATTATTTATCAAGTCCGTTTCTCAGAGAACAGTTTGGCGCTAATTCTGTCCGACCGTTTTCTCCATTCCAAAGTCGTAAATCTCTACCATCGCGCTGCTGCTGGAACAAGAGATGATAGGTCACTCATGGTGACAGTAGAAAATGGTGCAGGACAGTCTTTTTTAGCTTATCTAGCGGGATCTAGGATTCTGTGTTGTTGGTTCAGCATGTTCTGTGTCCTCGAGACAACGCGAGGTCATGAGGCCTGATGTTGTACTCATCCTGTGACAGTACTATCAGGAGTTGGGTCTGAAATACGCTGTCAGACCAGAGAGTATAATCAAGTTGTTGCCCATCATGCGTATTCGGTGAGTACGGGCAGACCTTCTAGCAGGTATAGTACTGTAGGAAAGCCTGCTGTCATCTCACTGAAAGATGGCCAAATTTCATTTTCATCCAGGAAAGCTGACAACGTTTTTTCTAGGTTCCGTATCGGAAAACAACAGTTTTGCTGTACTCACTCACCTTGTCAATCTGTCTCTTTAAGCCTGTTCCGATCAGCCTATTCTTGTCCCGCCTGACCAATCTTCCCTCAGCATAAAACCTGTCCCTTACTATTTAGTCTCTTTGTTAATTGTTCCCATCCCAGGTTTCGAGTCAAACTCCAAATTAGAAACAGTACCTAATCCTAACACAGCTTGACTTTTCTTGACTCAAGGGAAGAATGAAAGAGAAACTGAAACTGATGGTCCAAGAAAGAAGTGATAGGAGATGACAAGAAACCTTTAGCCCTCAAAGGGCAGTGCTATCCTTGTAGCCATCGTTTTGGAGAAACCTGTTAACTGTAAGCAGAGAAGCTTACTGCACAATCTCTCACAAGCAAGGAACGACAAGTCAATATGATATGTAAGCTTTATTTCGCTTATAACATTACTAATAGGTATGTACATTGAGCAAAGATCCGTCTTGAAGTACCTCGTGTAGTTGTAGAAATCTGAATTCCGGGGGCGGGTCGACAGTCGAGACGATTATCCAAAGATAGATATGTCATTGTTGGAGATGCCGGAGGCGGAAGCTGAAAATTGCACAGTTAGAGTCGTTCCAGATTCGAATCCTTACCTCCTTCCCAAGTGGAGCCTTCGCCGCTAGGTCCTCCAATTCCTCCGAATCTCCAGAGACCGGAACCACGCTGGTAGCTGGGATTGTAGCCCCAGTTGCTCTGAGGGAAGTAGGCTTGACGAGTGAATCGGAAAGTTGGCAGAGCGGCTACGGTAGCCAGGAGAAAGAAGAAGAAGTAGAAGAAGTTCATGGTTTGTTGTCCGACTGAGCTCTCCGCTACTCTTAAATAGCTGGTTCTGATGACGGGAACTGGGAGGAGAGAGAGTAGAAAACAATGGAGACGCAGACTTTCACGGTTCTTTGTGACTCCGCCCACGACGCACATGGTTCGATTTTTGGTTTCGGGCTGACATTCTTCGGGATCGCCGATCAAAACACCGCGAGATACACGCGGTGATGGAAGCTTCTAGAATGAAAATAGGTATATAGAAAAGTTTAGCGACAAACAAGCAGACAGAATGGCCTTATAATAGTTTAGACCAGTCACTTGCTCCGTCGGAACGACTTGATCTGATTTTACTATCTTGCACTTTTTTCCTAGTTATTTGTTTACTTGTCATAGTCAATCTTCTAGCAGCAGGCTCTATAAAACTTGTCAACAGGTATTCTAGATGAACTTGAGATGTAGTTTGTAAAGTTTAACCAGGGATGAATCTGAACATGAGAGATTCTTGTCCGAAATAGTTATGACGAGTTTCAGAGCTGACCCGTGGCGACGTCAAAACGACGTGAAAACAGCAAGGTTTAGCGAAATTTTTCTCACAATGGCTAAGTTTTCAATAAAAACGCCTCGAGATTTTCTCCCGATTTTGACACTAAGTAGGTATATTTCTATGCGGATCTCAAAAATGACGACAAATCCATAAAAAACGAACCGGAAAACTGCTAAAAATCATCAAAGTTGGATTAAATCGAATAAAATCCAACGCCGAGCCCGTAATTTTCCTATTTTCGTGCCGGGAACCAAGAAAAAAGTCCTTTAAATTTCAAATTGCTGCCGCTGAAGGTTGGAAATGGACTATATATGAAGGAGAAGCGAGTCGACTACAGAGGAGACCTCCGACCCAAGACTCATAGTAAACTAGTTGTATTGACCAGATGTTTCTTATTATAGTTTCCATACATCATGGCAAATGTTCCTGTAAAAGGTATCTCTTTCACTTAGTCAGAGATCGGGTGTTCTTTGTAGGCAAGCCTACGTGCCAAGCGCCAAATTTCACTGACAGGCTGCACAAAAGAGTATGAGAATGAAAAGAATGGGGTAAACAACAACTTTTGGGAGATCTGTACTTGGCAGTTCACTAGCCAGAAGACAATAGTTTTCATCTTAATAGTTTGGATATTTTTAAAATTACCAGCTTGTTTGTAAAGATCGATCTCTGTTCGTCGTGAGACATGACATCACTACCAGCTTGTCAAAACAAATTAGTCAGTGAGACATACTGTCCTGTCAGGACTTCACTAGAGATAGTCATCATACACCCGTTTCAAAACACAAAGGGATACGGAAAATGCTAAGAAAGTCACGTATTCGGTACAATGTCATCATCGTCGGAGAGTCTGCTAAGGTCTTGCGTCAGCTGGAGAGAGACAGTCTGTGGGGATGACTTGCACAAAGTCACGTAGGCAGTCAGATTTAACTTGATTAATCAAAACAACGTAGACTTTCCCGAAAAACGTGGGAACTTTAAATAATGGTACGACGTTCGACTAGTTTTCAGAGCTAACTTTGTCAACTGACTGAAGTTGATGATACTTGCAAGACTTCCATAAAAAAAAAGAAGAAGAAGCCTCCGACTGGGCAGAATATACATGGAGTGACGGCTACTTCCACTGGCCAAGAATCTGTGGTCTTCAGCTGGTGGATCTACTCCTGGTGGAAAATCTTCTGAGAAACCTGCAGATGAAAGAGATGGAAACTACGAAGATATGGTATGCAAACCTAACGCAGTCCTTTAAATTTAGGTGTAAACGTTTAATAATCAGCCACGATCTCGAAGCGAACTTGATTAGCAGCGAATATTTGTGACAACGGGTCTCGCCACGAATCATTTTCTTTAGTTTACAGACTATCCATGTCACCAATCCCAACATGGTCCCCGACGCTCCCAAAAATACGATTCATATGAAAAAAACATCAACTTTTGATCATACTCAGGATTTATTCATCAACTTGTCACAAAGGATCTACAAAGTAGGCTCATCGAGTCTTGGTCTCTTGTTGAGAGGCTCACCAGAATCTTCCTGGATCATGTTCGATCGTCTCCTTTCCGCTGCCTCTGCCGCCCTCTTCAGCTTCATGATTGATTCTCTCATTGCAGTTGCCAGCTTCTGAATCAATGAAGATTGTAGCAGGATGAGTCGCTGGTCACGCGTCTTTGTCTTCCTCAGTCGACGAAGCTTCTTCGTGGCCAGCTGCAGCAGATTGGACATGTTCCTTTGCGGTTTTGAGAGCTCAACCATCTTGAAACGGTAATTGAAAGTAATAAAGAATTGGGTGAATTGAGGAAAAACAGTCAGTTTAGCTTCGCTTCCCCAAACTTTGCGTCCAGCTTCTATTATTTAGCTTTTTTAAAACTCATTTAACGGAAAAAATGTCCCAAGAAATGTCCCTCTCTGCCCTCCTCAAGCTGGCCATGAAGAAGAGAAAGAAACTGTCCAAGGCTGACGATCACGTCTATCGCAGAATCGTCCTCCAGAAGGCCTTTATCAAATCTTTGTGTAAGCACATTGGTGAAATTCTAGCCAGTGGGCGTTCAGCAGACACGGCGATGGTTTTGGATTCGAATGGAGAGGCTTGCCCTCTCGACATGGAGAAAATGTCTGGCAAAAGGAAGGACATTCAGAGCTTTATTGGTCTGGAAGAAGAACTCACTCCGCCCCCGCCACTGAAGAAAAGAAAAGGTTCGTATATTTTATTGGGAAAGTAACTTTAGCCCCCCACAAGATTTGAGAAATCTCAAATTGCCAGGTCACATGCTCATTTTACAGCCTTACAATGTTCAGAAAACTTGTAGTATTTGACGAGCTCTACAACTTTTTAGAACATCGCGAAGCTGAAACATTTAATCGTGAGCTAGAAAATTTGGGTTTCTTGAAACAGTCCCAAAACTTATGGAGGCAAAATTTACTTTCAAATTTTATTCTGATTCCAGATTGCGAAGAGCTCGACAACCAAGACTCCTGATCCGTCACTCGTCACTTACAAGACACACTTGTCGTATAGTAAATAAACCTTACAACCTAGCTTGTTTGTTCCAACTGACCATTTGTTCAACTCGGGTGTGGTTCCAAAAAAGTCCTCCCTTTTGGTTCTCTGTTTTAATATCTGTTTTGCAGAAGACAGATTTTTGATCAGTTCTCTCAATTCCATCCTTCCATGAACAATTGTCCCAGAAATAGAACCCGACCTTTGAAAATTATCCATTGACGTCTATAGTCTGTCACTGATAATTAGTGATTGATCGTCTCAGCCGACTGTCGGCTTCCTGTTCAGGCGAGGGGGTATGATCTTCCAACTATCAATTGCCCAATCTTCAAAAAGTAATGATCAAATGTTCAGCTGGAGAATGGGGACAGGCTGCTGTAGCTGCTAGTCACGCGGACCAATTTGATGGATCCACGCTCGATGATGTGAAGTAATCAAAAGAATTCATTCAGATTTTTTTCATTTGTAGCGAAAGAACTTTTTAAGTCGGGCAATATATAAAGAAGGAAAACATTTAGATGTACAAGAAAGTTTTCAGGATTTCTGGGGGGGGGATGATATTACAAGAACAGGATCGCTGGTTGAGATTAACAGGCCTAGAGGCTTGAGCTTCAACAGTCAAAAAGAGTAAGTAGATCGACAAGGTCCTAAATTATGGATAGAAATGAGGTACGGTAGTGTTTAAACAAAAAGGAGGAGGCACTTTAAAGAGTCGAGGAATATGCGGGGGAGGGATACCGTAACCGAGATATGTTCAGAATTCTCCGAAAGTTCTGGATGGATTAAAATTCTATTCGTATTCCTCGTATTCGTAGAGCCGCTTGTACAGCGGACAGCAGTAACAGCACCAACAACTCAGCATGATCAAGACTGAAATTTGAGATTTTAGTTTTCTTATTAGCGAAAACATTGAAAAGTCCATAAGTTTGCCCAACCGAGTCTGGAAAAAAAATACTTTTAGAGGCGACTTGGTCTACTGTAGCCCCTAACCCTAAATTTCGGGACTTGGGAAAGAAACCTTATTTTTCCATGTCACGCTTAAAGTTTCCTGCTTTGTGATATCAAACAAAGTTGTAGCATTTGAAAAGTTCTACAACTTTTCAGAACATTGTGAAACTTTAAAATGCCATGTTCACACTGAAAAACTGATTTTGAGTATTGTCTGAAATTCAATAGATTGCGGCTTCGGAGTAAAATATAAGGGTTAAAAAATTGAGATTTCTTCTCATTGTCCCAAAGATTCGGGGCTATATTCCCACAAAAATTAAAGTACTTACCAACAAGTAGCACGATGGCTGCAATGATGATCGCGACGAGAGCTCCCGTCGGAATGGCGAAAGGACAGCATGAGGGCTTCCAACTGCCCATGTAGGGCCATGTGCAGCACCAGGTGTAGCTGTCCCAGTCAGTAGGCTGCGGGCAAAAGGCCAAGTATCCTGAAACACTTGTTGAGAAATAGCCTGGCAGTGAGTCATGTTCCCACACATTAGTCAGAAAATTTAAAGCTAATAAACCAAGTTCACTTACCGTATCCACTGGGACACCAAAATATCCTCCTGTTTCCCAGTCGTCCCTCAATGTACTGTGTGATAGGATCGTTCAACTGAGCTTCTGCGTAGTAGACTGAAAATTTTGGATTACTATGGTCTGTTCAAAAAGAAGAGGGATTACCATAAGATTTTAGCTCTCCCCTTCGAGACCCACTTAGCATGCAAAAGTTGGATACTCAGCCAACAAATTCCAAAGTTCGCTGCGTATCTTTCAAATTTGTTGGCTGAGTATCCAACTTTTACATGCTAAGTGGGTCTCAAAGGGAAAATCTAAAATCTTACGGTAATCCCTCTTCTTTTTGAACAGACCATACAGACTTTTTAAAATTTTTAGTACTTTTTTAGTTTTTTTTAGAACTTTAAGACTAACTACGGTCACTGTCACTTTATTCTTTCCCAGCCTCACCTTTCCACTTCAAGACGGGTTCCAACTTGAAAATACCTAATCCCTCAACATATCTTGTTACCTATGGCTGGCCGGGAGAGGAACTTGCAAATTGGGCTAAAAGACTAGTTTTTAAAAGAATTTTACCGAAATTTTTCATAAAAAGATGAAATTTTTCATAAAAAGCAAAAATGTTCAGCCGAGGGTGGGATTCGAACCCACGTAGGTAGACCAAAGTCTCCCTCCGGTTTAGGAGACCGGTGACTTTTCCACTCGTCCACCCCGGTTAAACGCTGAATTTGTGAAAATGACATAAGAATCTTTTGCTTTTCAGCGCTTCTTTCACGTTGTTCTAAATTCAGCTCACACTCACTTCACTGTGCAAGTTTCCAGAAGCGGCACCGAGACGAAATAGAACTGTTTTTTATAGAACTGTCATGAAATAGAACTGATAATTCATGTTTTTGTAACTAAATAGAATCGTAAAGTTATAGAACTGTAACAAAATAGAACCAAGTTGCAGAATATTAAATAGAACTTGTCAAAGAACTTGTACAGTTCTATTCTGTCACAGTTCTAATTAGTTACTAATTAGTTGCGATGAAACATTTGTTGATTTTTTCGCTTCCAGACAGCTTTAACACTTAAAATAACCTTACAAGCCTTCAAGTAATTTTCAAACACAATAAATAACCTTAAAAAAACTTAACAACTCATAAACATAAAAAATTCTCTATTTAGCTCTGTTGTTTTTGAATACCTCGGAAAATGTCAGGGTGCTTTGTTTTTATGCATACTGAAACTATTTGATGGGTATGTTTTAAAGTTTAACGAATTTATAATATTGTCTTATAAACTCACCGCATCCTAGCAAAAATACTGCCACTGCAAGATGTGTCGGTCGCAGCATTTCTAAAATTTAATTGAATAGTTAATTGATTGAAAAAATGCTATAGTAGTACGCTGAAGTGACAAAAGAGCGTAGAATCATTCCGAGAGAAAAAAACATGGCGCTGTGCCAAAAAAGGGGGAGAGATGACTAGGAGCATGTATAGTGGAGCCCTTCTCGCCCCGTGTGTGGGAAGTGAATCAAGCTCGATAAGGCATCGATTGGAGATAGGAAGCAGGGAGAGGGGGAGAGGCAACAGTGTGAATCAGAAGGACCGGAAAGAAGATCGATAGAAAACTGTTTGCGAGGAATACAAATAGGGTCTCAGAAAGAGACACTTGGGCTATGCATCCAGGGAAATTGAAGACAAACTGGGAAGAGACAAGACTTTAGCCTCGGATCGTAGATCGACAATGATATTTTTGGCTTGAAAAAAGGGGGCACATCCTTAACATCTTGTCACAGTTGAATTCTTATATAGAACCTCCTCCCCAGTAAAATAAGCTCTCGAGCTCCGTACGACCTCCTTCGGGAAGTGTTAGTGGAACGTGGATTCTGGTGATTTGCAGACCATGATCGGAGGTCACGGTCTGGCAGACAGGAGAAGGGAAATATACTACTTTTAGAACAGGAGCTTCTGGTCTGGTTTATTGTCAAGTCTGGCTCTTTTTGGATCAGGTAGCTGGTCCAGTTGGTTTCTATGATAAAGTGATGAAATGTTTTTGACGTTCTCCTGCTTAGTTCACGTCTATCAGCTTGGATTTGTTTAGAAAACTATGTTGATGAGAGTGAGTTGAGGCAAAAGGCGGGACACTTTTGTGATAGCAAGGCAATTTTCAGGCTTGTTTGTTATCATTGAGAAGCCCTTGATTGATCAGATGGTTATATTCTGGGAAGATAAGAATTGAGTGTGGATCAATAATAATCGTTTTCCACAAAGGAATCAGAGAAAATTAGATTGTGTTGAAAAATCACAAAAAGTCCACTCGATTCTCTTGTCGTTTGAACAAAAACGCAAACAAACAGAATGCTGTAGAGGGAAGCTTTGGGAGCCGTGGCAGCTGTAAATGTTATCAAAGCCAAAAAAAGAGAAATAAATTGTGAACAAGCAAAAGATATCTTGGACTAGTAATGAAAAAAAAAGTTCCAAAAGCCACAGGAGACAACAATCTGTCGTCTCTTCTTCCCACGACAAAAGACGTTGAATCAGTGTATCGGACCGTGTGAACAGAACTATAACTGACGCGAAATTGTACAGTTTTCTGCCCAAAATTTCGAGGAAGCATGGCAAGTGATGAAACAATCACTTTTTGTCGTGAATATTGTTGATTAGTACTGATAGACAGGACCCCAGAAAAATGGATAAATCGGCATTGTCATGGCATTGAAATAGTTCAAGAATGCCAGAAATAGTACGAATATTGATTGAGGTTAGGCCTTCGGGTGTTCGGACCTGAACCGCGGGCTGAGGGGACACAAGGACAAACACAGAGAGCTCCCCCACCAGCCGTGTGTCACTGTGCAAATAGGGGAGGCTCACTGAGGAGACGAGACACGACAACATGAGATTAGATGATAACCGACTCACTTCTCGGACCATCAGTACATATGGAATTTGCGAATGGAGATTTATCTTGTATTCAAATTGCGGATTGGAGGAGAACACGTCTCGTAAAGTCTCCCCCATATTTTTGCACTTCCAGAATAAATCTCATTTTTCTAACTCACGCTTACACTTTCGAGCTTTGTGATCTGCTATCAACTTGTAGAGCTCATTAAATACTACAACTTAGCTGAACATCGGAAAGCTTGAAAATGAAAGAGTGAGCTAGAAAATAGAGGTTTCTTCTCCACGTCCCAACATTGTGGTGGGGGACAAAAGTAGACGGCCTGTCATGGTAGATTCTGGCGGATAATTGTGAGAGCATAGCGATTTTCTCTCCCAATTCCACCCTGAGGATTCAATCGATCTGTATGCAAATAGGGGAACAAGCCGGTCAACCTGCCATCTTGTTGTCATTCGAAGCCAGGGGTTTTCCAAGAGAAAAAGGTAGTTCAACTCCTTCTGAGTTTTTACAACTTTTTCTTTAAAAAAGCGACCAAAGAACAAAACTTAGCGGAACTAAAAGTAACAGTTGCAAAGAGCGTCTCTGGGACCCCCTTGCGGCTCCCATTGTTGGCAAACAGGCGGAGATGCCCGCTCAGTGAATCACAAACACGGGTCGGCACAGAGGGACTGATTGACCAGCGAAGGAAATCTCTTTATTATAGTACCTAGAAAAGAAAGTATCCGTAATTACGGTGAGTGGATGGGGGAAAATGGAGAAAGGCTCTCTGTCAGGAGGTGCTCAGGACCCGTTTGTAAGGATTTGAGGCAATAGAAGGGAAAGAAAGAGTAAGTGAAAAAGAGCCGAGATCACAGCTTTTAAAGGACGGGAAACTATTGACGGGTTTCGGCGACGACGACCCGTCGACCATGAACGGGACAGTTTTGAATTTGAGCGACGGCTGTCGGAGGGGCAGAGATCTGGACGGATCCTTCGGTGGAGTCGGTCTCTTCGAAACAACAGCTACAACAGCAGCAGCAGGCAAAGAGACAGGGACAGACGCGACGCGGTTCATCCGCATCTCGGACCTGAAGAGATTTATTGTCGGATTCTGTCTGTCTGATTACCTGAGTTGGACGAATGGAATAGATTATGGATCCTGTGATGACGACGATGAAGGAGACAAAGTAGAGATAATGGAACTGAAAAGCCGATTATTATTAAGCCAATTGAGCCTTTCTACTTCAGGCACCTAAACTTAGGTAACTTTGGGAAGAAATCTAATTTTTAGAGCTCATGCATTCATTTTCTAGCTTTGTGATGTTCTGCAAAATTGTAAAGCTCATCAAATGCTACGAGTTTGCAGGACATCACAAAGCTGAAAAATGTGTGCTTGAGCTAGAAAAATGATATTTCTTTTAATAGTACCGAAATTTAGATTGTCGGGAGTAAAGCTACTTTCCCGCCAAGACTTACAGTATCCTTGAAGAGGAAGATACCGAATAGAAGAGAATAAAAATCGGCTGTCAGAGTGGCCAAATTGAACATCAGGGCGGATGTCTTTTGAAGGACTACCGTCACCAAAGAGTAGAAAATGAACATGGAGATGGCGAAGAGAGCAAAACAGCCGACTGTTCCTATAGTCCAGTTGATTTCGGCCAATTGTTTGTGCTCGAGAATCGCCCTAAGAGAAATTTAAAGATTCTTCCTCTGAACTTACATCTGTACTCCAGAGATCAGGACGCCGAACAGTCCGACCATTCCCAGGTACTCTACTCGACTGTACTGTTTCACTAGAAACTCTTCCGATACATTGGCAATAGCGTACAGTACAGCTCCTCCCAGACAGAGAAAGTCTCCAGCTATTCGGCTACTTCCTAAAAAAAAATGGAGCATTATCTCTATGAATTAGGCACTTCCCTAACTTCATTAGCGCGTCCGAAAGAAGCGCCGGCTTTTCAAAATAGCAAAGTGGTAAGAAGTCCGATTACAAATCAACATAATCCCAGATCAAATACCCTCTGGTCAAAATCTTTTTGCATTTTATTTGAAACCATTAGCGTAGTATATTTAGATCAACATCGTCCTCTCCGATACTGTAAGTTTGCGCGCCGAATTCAAACAAGCTCGGTAAAAATTCTCACCTCCACTGGCTCCCTTATCGTCGAGAATGTCCGCCCAGATCAGACAGGCTATTCCGATCAGGCAGACACAGACTCCGACAATGTGACTGATCATGTATCGAACGGAGAGGAAAAGCCAACTCAGAAGCATGACCGTTGGAATTGTTGAACAATCGAGGAGCTGGACACTAGTCAGTGTTGTAAACTGGTAGGCGTAGACGATCATGTAGTTGGCTTCGACGTCGATAATGGCCAGCAGGAGATATTTCCACCATCGACGCCGCAAAACCTCAATGAGACCATCGTCGCCGCCTTTACAGGACAGAGCAGTGCAGTAGACGAAGCAGAGGAGGAAGTAGTTTACAAAGGATTGTGCTGAAAATGGAACTTCTTTTAGGACAGATTTTAGGTTTTTTTTTTGGTTAAATGTTGAGCAAACTTTTGCCCCGAATGAAGCAAACACCTTTTTGTAAAGTCTGATCTTTGGCGTAGGGCTTATTCAATACCAAGTCATCGTCAAATGACGGGGTATTCTGTCGAAAATAGGCACATTGGTCCTGAGGGTGGTCAAAGTACAAGAAATTGGAAAATGGTTCGAATTCTTTCTAGGGAACCAGAGTTGCCTTCCAATTGCCATTCAACGTGTCCTCTCTGTTAGACATTGGAACCAGAGTTTCCTCCAGTCCGTTTGGTCAGTCGAAAGTTTGGGCCGAACTGAACACGGAACGTTAGTTTGCCGGACGGGCAGTTTGTCTAACAGAGAGGACACGTAAAAATAATAATAAAACACTAAAATCGAGTTACTTATCTTTGAAGACTAACTTTCATAAAAAAAAACTGGACTGTTAAAATGATAAAAAGCGGTTGGGTAAGGTCAGATTTTTTAAAGCAAACAGGCAATTCTTGGCAATTTCTATTGTAAATGTTGAATATAAATGAACCAACCTGCCGGCGCATTGACTCCCTTGTTGGAGAGCATTGTCGACGAGACTCCCGTTCCACAGAGACATAGTGACAGAATCTGTCCCAAGGCTAAGCCTTTGGCCGTTCGACTGAAAACAACCATAAAACCAAATGAAAAAGAAACAGACATCAGAGCCTCAGTTTTAGGCGACATGGACTGACGATTTTGGCCAGCATCTGATTCAAAAATGTTGGTCTAGAGGGGCGGGATCGATTGCGGCTTTTGCAATCGGGAAAGAGAGACGAATTGAGAAGACAGAGATAACAAACAGCCACTGTTTGATCACCGTCCCAAAAAAAAATCGGACCTACTGGAGGAATTATCGAATTGTGGAGAGGGGAAAGCGGATTATGACCAGGGGAAATGGAACTTTTGTTTCTAGAGAGACCAGAGTCCGATCCAAAAGAGAATGCTGCAGTAATCCAGAACTCTTTTCCCTGCAAGACCCCCTACGCGTTTGGGTTACTGTAGCATTTAGTTTTTGAACAGAGTTTAGCTGGCGATCAAGAAAAGACAGAAATGGGAGGCATACCTAATATTTTCGTCCTCACAACATGGAGAGCAGTTTATGCCCTCTTCGGGATCATCTTCTGGTACTTGTCCTGTTCTGAAAACTCTTCGAATAAACTACCAAAAAAACACTGTAAATACCTGGTTGGAGGAGGCGGTGCAAAAGGATTTCTGTGTGGCTGTACACCCGGCGGCAACTGCTGGTAGTGATGCTGTTGCAGATGTTGGACTGATCTGTTTTGTAAGCTCGAATGTTGCGCCACGGAACCGTTGGCATAGCTCGGACCGGGCTGGACCATCTGTCCGGCGGCTTGGTACGAGCGCTGAGCGGCCAGAAGAGGCCGGCGCTCTCCTCCGTAGATGGACTCGTGGTAGGAGCAGTTGGCTGCAAGTTTATCGTTTTTAGAGAGTTGAGGGCACTTTGAGATCTTCCCAGCGCATTTTAGCATTGCCCAGAATCTCAGGAGAGTTTTGGTATTTTCATATAACTTTTTTTTTACACCTTTTTAAACTTTTCGGAGGATTATTAGCACAAAACTTTAATGAAGAAAAATAAACTTCAAATTTTCTCGCCAAATTCAAACGGGGTATAGGACAGGGACAAAAGAGTAAAAAGGTAGCGCATTGCGCACTTTAGCCATTGTGGGTGACTCGACTCGGCGCTGGATTATTTCCGTGGCCGTTATTCATCTCCATCTAAGCGTCGGCGGTCCAGCTGTTTCCTCTTTCCCGAAAGGGTGGTCCCCAGAGGCTCTTGTCCCGCTTCGGGAGCCCCCTTTCAACACATGTCTTTGTACACGCAACCGAGTTATTGGGTGTCGAGGTGCCCCCGGCGAATTACATCGAAATGAGCGCCCGAGGAACGGCGGAAGACAACTGTTTTGCCGACACGCGGCGGCCGATCACGACAAGCTTTTTCTGATAGATTGTGGCAAATGAGCCGATGGCAACTTTCTTATTATTAGAACTCAGACATGAATTTTCGAGCTTTGTGAAGCTCATCAAAGTTGTAGAGCGTGTCAAGTGCTACAACTTTGCAGAACATCGAAAAGCTAGAAAATGTTTGCTTGAACTAAAAAAATGAGGATTTTGAAAAAGTCCCAAGATTCGAAGGGTGATTCTTTCCCAAATCAAAGTTTTCGATAAAATTTCAGAAAACACAAATTGAGAAGAAGATCACGTTCTTTCAAGCACCTGTTGTCTAATTTAGAATAAAAACCTGTCACTCACTGAGGCTTGTCAGGCCGCCGAGAGTTGTAATAACGAACGAGGAAGGAGACAAATTTTAGTGTTTTGCAAGGGAAACTACCGGGTTTTCAAGGTTTCCACCAAAGATCTCCCTTTTCTTCCATTATCGCTTCCAGAGGGGTTATCGGAAGCCATAAAATTGGCGACAAGGACAAAAAAGAAAGTTTCTCAGAAAGCTGTAAACTTTTGTTAACGCAAAAAGAAAACTTTAAAAGAGACGAAATGAAAAAGAGCGGAGATTTCGAGAAAGAGGCGGGGTGCGTGAAAAGGACTCAAATTTCATTGCCCGAGTCCAGTTCATTTCGAGGACTCTCGTAAAAATCGTGTAAAAATCAATTATATTGAGCTGAAGCCCGTCGGGAAGGCAATTAATAAAGAGAGAGAGCTCTCAACAGCAGCAGTCACTCCGCCCACCTGCACCCGACGAGCGGTACATCTTGTCCAAAGAGCCTTACAGGACCGACGACATCTTCTGACATTAGCATGGAGAGGGCCAGTCGATAAAACGACTCATAGTCTTTCTCTCTAGCGCGCGAGAAGCTTATGATGGCCTCTCACAAATCACGCCCCAGGGGGTTTCGCGAGGCTATGCCTACAGCTCTCTTCAGACTCACCTTTTGAAGAGCCGTCTCGTCCAGACGTGGTCATAGTGGGAGTGATAAGAAACAGAGGGCAGTAAATGATAAGGAGAGAGTTCGAGAAGATGCACTGATTCGAGTTTTTTTTCTCTGGGGACTGGGAAGAAGAATGGCTTGGGGTCAAGTGCCTACTGGTTTAAAATCAACCCGACTCGTTTCTCCTTTAAAGGTCTACTAAATTTAAGGCATCATGTACGGATTAAGCTGATCTGACAATATGTTCCGAAATCTACTGGGAAAGGCTATCGAATGATCCCGGGTTTGACCTGATGGCCTCGCCTTCCTCCGGCTCCTGAGCCATCAAAAACAGATTGTTGCTCTCGACCGACAATCTGCCACTGTCGGCTGATGTTGAGTTCGATTCTCATATTAAATATTATACATAATAAAATATTAAAATAATGGGGGGGGGAGAAATTTGATTAAAAATCTTTCCGCTGAAATCTTTGATATTAGCGATCCAACTACCTGAATTTGTTTTAGCTACTCTCATCTAAAATTTGTCCATCGTGGCTACGATCTCGTTTCTCCATCTTGTCTCCTTTCTTCCAGACATTTTTCCAAGTCTCAATTCAGCGATAATCATTGTCAATCTATTTTCTGAGATGTTCGCTATTTTCGTCCTCCAAAACCACTTCCTCTTGCCAGAATTGAAATTTCGTGAATGTCAGGTATATTTTGAGGCACAGTACTGATGACTTATTGCTTTGGGTTCTTTCCAAGAATACGTTTATTTTAATAAATGTATGTATTTCGCCGATATCACTCGTCTTCCACTTCAAGCAAGAGTTACTGGCTGAACAGACGTGGAACTTCGACGGATGTCAATTGCAGAGACTGTCGCTGATGGCTCGAAACTTGAGTTGAGGAGACGCTGAACTTGTTTTTCTTTCTGAAGACGAGACCGCTGACCATGTAGGTGTTGAGAATTGCGTCAGCTCCCGGATAAACCATTCCTATGACAAGACTTCTCTGAAAAAGAGTTTCTTTTTTCGCAGTGCTCGCAACTTACAGTAATCCAGCTGTTCAAATATTCCAGTGTATCTTTCGGTAGTTGATTGTATACTACTATTGAGTTGACTAAATAGATGACAAACATCAGTTGACAGACAGTCTATGACTCTTTTTGCCCCTAGGAAAGGATGTTCTTACCTTGCCAGCTAGTCCAATGGTCACCTTCTTCCATCCTTTCAAAGTTGCCGCCGAAAGTGTATTGGTATTGGAGGGAATGTTCCAGACTTGATAAAGAGTAAAAGGAATCAAGAGAGATTCGATTACCAGAGTGGAGATGGTGATCACCGCTCGACAGTAGCTCTTCAAGCTTTTTTGGTAAAACAGTGTGATACGAACCTCGGATAGCCACTTGCCAAACGTTGTTGTGAATAATGATCGAGAAAATTCGAAATCAAAGCGTTTGTACAGAAAGATTGCGTTGAGAACATTTGTCGGAATTATGACGAGCCAAGCGATGAGCTTCAGTTTCTTGCCCTCTCCTAGCCTGAAATTGAAGGAGGATCTTGACAATACTACTGTGCTGCGGGGTGAAATGCGCGTAGCGCGCTCCGGCAGCATTTTTAAGACTTGGGATCTGCACGGGGGCTTTTGAAAAGTAATGATTTGGTTTGTCTTAGCGGTACACTTAATTTTTGGAGAGCCTCTCTTATGGGAGGCGACAAAACTTTAAAAAAAAACTAACTAAACTTTTCAGGAATTGCAGAAGGACAAGCGTAGTGCAACAATCCTTGGCTCCTGCTCATGTTCGCCGTCACTCTGAACAATATTGCTACCAAATCGTCTAGTTATCTCATTCATCTCTGCCGAGAACAGCTCTCGTTGACAAAGGATGAGAAGACGCTAACCAATTCCAACGCTGTTCTCTCTCTACTCAAGTTTTTAATCAAACAATTCGACATACTTGCTCAGACAGCAATGGCCAACCTGCTCATGATCATCGCCAGTGACGTGACCTTTGCCAATGTGGCTCAAGGCGAATTCCAACTGGATTTCGCTCACGATGTTCATGAAATATTGCTGGTCAAGGCGTTCGATGGTCTCGCTGGCTATTTAGAGTATTTTACTAAGCTCTTCGTTCAAGTCTCAGAACGACCACAAAACAATTTGGATTCAACTGTAATTTTGAAAAGTGATGCTTTGGCTTGCCACTCAATTTTACTTTTTTACTCGGTGCACTCATTTTCCCCTTATGGGAGGCAACAAAATTTTATAAAAGACTCTGGATTCCCAAACTTCAAACCTCAAACTTACTGAACAAACAGCCTTTTCCAATTGAGAACTATAAGTGTTGACAGCATGCAGGTGACGGCAATCTGCCAGCGATTGAGCTCCTGAAGCGGCGTCAGGAAAAGTTTCTATAAAAAAATTCGTGTTCGACTAAAGGATCAGACCTACGAAGCATCGCAGACAGTTGGCAGCACTGAAAATAGTGTCCACGACACATTGAACCACAATAAAGTACAGATAAGTCTGTCTCTTGTTCTGGATCGGCAAAAATTTGCCCAGAACAAGTAGAGTCAGTGGAAGACTGACCAGAGTGGAAACCAGGCTACTGAACTGGTGGATGTCCATCTCAAAGAATGAACTGAACTGGTGGGTGTGTCTTCTGCTGCAGAACTTCTTTCAGTTCCGGCACAACTCTCTTCTCGTGTCTGCGTGCCTTCCAAAAAGCAGTCTCATGCCATTTTCAAAAGGTCTATCTGTGCCCAACTTAGAAGCGACCCACTCTTGAGGTGGCGCCCTTTGAATAGCTTTCGGATTTGCAAGCGAGAACCTGTCCTGGGAGACTGGCAAAAAACCGAAGCAGTCATACTAGAAAGTTTCACAGGGGTTGTTTTCGAAGAACTAATGTTCGGTTCAATGAGTTTTTGTCTTATTAACGTCAAACAGAATGAGCTTGTAGAGCTTCCTTCTCTGCTTTTCTTAGGAATCTTCACCATGCTTTTATGATTTGTTCAAAAAAAAGTCCGTAACCCATTTGGTTCGCCGCGAGACCCTTATAACACGCAAACGTAGGATACTCAGTCAAGTTTCCTGGCTGAGTATCCTACATTGGCCTGTTACAACAGTCTCGCGGCTAACTAAATGGGTTATGGTCGACCTCTCTTATTTCTGAACAAACCACATTTATGCTTTTTGACTCTCTTTAGGATCAGGATAGAGCTGACTATAGTCAAAACAAACCTTAAAATACTGACCGGTATAATCTTTGGATACTCAGCCAACCATATTCCCATTTCATGCTAAATTCAAATTTTGGCTGAGTATTCAACGTTTGCTCGTTGTACGAGTCGAATTTTGAAATGCCCAATTTTTCTCACAATCAGTAACTTCTGGAGCGACTACAATTCCCATGAAAAAGTCGTTAGAAGGTGGCTACATTGATATCCTAGGTTACGTTGTCGTGCATCTTCTTCGAGGCGGGACAAATTATTCAAAAAACACAAAAAGTTTCTTTATTTTAACTCATTTGGCAGACACAGAATTTTGATTGGAATCATTTTTTGAAACTGGTAGTTTGGCGGGAAGAGAATTACGCTGCTGGATAGAGACTTGACTTGAAGAGACGAGTGATTTGTTCTTCTTCTTGAAGACAAGTCCACTGACCATGTAGGTGTTGATGGCAACATCGACGCCTGGATAGACCATCCCAATGACCAGAGTTGCCTGTTATATCAAATTTTTTCCTGTCTTTTACTTACAGTGATCCAATTATCCAAGTAATCGAGTGTCTCTTGTTGAAGTCTATAGTAGAAGAGTGAAGATACGAGATAGCTAATGAGCATCAATTGAACAAAGGTCTTGAGAGCCATTCCAATGGTCACCTTCTTCCATCCCTTCAAAGTTGCAGCCGAAAGTGTATTGGTATTGGAGGGAATGTGCCAGACTTGGTAAAGAGTAAGAGGAATCAGTAGAGACTCCAGTAGGAGATTGGAAATGTTCAGGTAGAAGTTGATGTCATTCTTAATTCTTTTTTATTTTTTCTGAAAGAAACTGACCGAGAACAGGAACATAAATAGCGAAATTATTGGTTTTGGGAATTCAAATCGTCTGCAGAGAAACAGAACGTTGAGAATTACTGTCGGAATTACAATCAAGTAGGCAGTAATTCGGAGTTTCTTGCCCTCTCCTAACCTGGAAATTTTTTGATCTTTTGGATTTAATTCTTGTACCACATGAGCCCACCTGCTCTTTACAGCGGAACAGTTGAGCGTTTGAGAATAATTCGTCCTTTTCAAGGTTAAGAATGCATTTTCTAGCTTTGAGATGTTCTACAAAGTTATAGAGCTCATCAAATACTACAACTTTGCAGAACATCACAAAGCTGGAAAATGTGTGCTTGAGCTAGAAAAATGAGGTTTCTGCAATAAGACCCAAAATTTGGGTTTGCTAAAGTAGACAGACCTCACCGCTTCGGCACTCAGATTTCCCAAAGTTAAAAAAAGCATAAAAGAACTCACTGAACAAACAACTTTTTCCAATTGAGAGCAATAAGGGTCGAAAGGAGGCAACTGGTGGCAATCTGCCAACGAGAAAGTTCGAGAAGAGGAATGGTGAGCAGATCCTATTATTGTTAGAAATCCTCATAGAATCGGAACTTACAAAACATCGCAAACAGTTGCAGGCGCTGTAAATTGTGTCCACAATACACTGACCCAAAATAAAGTACAGATAGGTCTCTCTCTTGTTCCGAATCGGCAACAATTTGATGAGTACAAGAAGAGTCAGTGGTATTGCCGCTAGAGTAGACATCAAGCTACTGATTTGATGAATATCCATGTCGAAAATTAGTTTCCTTTCGACCAGAAGACTGGGTTCAGTTGTAGAATTCATTGTTCTATGCAGTTCCTGAAAAAATCGCGTGATTTCGTTCCCGAAAGCTGCATTCTTGTGCCATTTGAGAGGTCTCTGTCCCACTTGGAACCAATGCCCTCCTTCTCCTCAACTGGCGCCATTTGAATAGCCTTCGGATTTGCAAGTGAGAACCTGTCCGCAGAGGAGGGATACTGGGCAAAAAGCCGCAACAATCACACTAGAAACGCGCTCACAAGGCAGGCAGAATTGCCTTGTTTTCGAAGGCTTTTCGTGAGCTCTTCTGGAATTTACAGTCGGTCAAAACAAGCGTAGAGTTAGTTCAGAAGCTATTGAGAAAATAGTAATTTAAAAAGTTCGCTGCGAGACCCAGAGCTGGATACTAAGCCAACCAAAGGCACATATAATTTGGCTGCGTATAATAAACAGAGTATTCTACGTTTGCCCGTTATGCCAACGAATATCGTAAAGATCTAAATATTTTCAGCACAGTTTCCGATTTGAGTCTGGAGAAAACTGACCTTAGCGAAATATTCAGCAAGGACCCAAGCCATTTTCAGCGACATGAAACAGGATAGACAATGTTAATTGTTTTCAAATCCTCAAGATGTTTACAGAGTGTATTCTGATTTATGGCAGGTGAAAATAGTTCGTAACAACTGTCTCTCCTTTTTCCGCGTTCAGCGGAACCTGACGGGTCATTTTGTTCCGATTCTAGTGGCATGAAACCTAACGTCATACAGATAAGGTTCTCTAAAGGAAAAGCTCAAATTTAACTGGAAGAGGGACTCAAACGGAAAGTGAAAGATTTGAGAAATGGCCAGAGTCTCAGGAACACTAATGCTGAAATCTCTCTGTTCCCTTTCCCCGAATTGCCCTCCACACGTGGGTGCCAATTACCTCCTTGCCGTTTCGATGACTGCCATTGTCTCGGTTGATCTCTCTGAGAAACAGACACTTGCCCTTCTTTGCAGAATTTGAGAAAGATCAGATGACCAACTTTGTGGAATAAACTTGACAACTGATTTTCGATCATCTTCTCTTGTCCAGTTTGTTTCTCCGGACCTCCTGTAGACACTAACGACCTCGTCTACGTTCATTGTACGAATCGAAGAGATTCGCAATTTGCATCTCAGCTGCCGGTCACTCTAACAGGATCCAAAGTGCAGCCCATTATACATTAGAATGCCGACGGCGAGTTTTTGACCGCCTCTCCTTCAAGTTGTGGGCTCGTTCAGCCGCGACGGAACGGGGGGCGGGGACTGACTGTACTTAAGCCGAAGCTGTGGATGGCAGAGACACACAGCTGACTCGTCTCCCTCAGTTTCCAGAATGATCGCCGCTCAAATCAAGGCTGTGAGTTTTCTCTACCTTTTTTATTCCCTAGCGTAAAATATGCTCTCTTCAAAAAGCATACAGTAATCCGATAGTTTTTCGCTCCGAGACCTTTCGGGAAAACTACCCAAAGTTTGGAAAATAGTCACCTATTTCCAGCTTCTCGTCATCGCTTGCATCCTTCTTCTGGCCGGCCAGACCTACGCTTGCCTCGGAGGACAGGGAGGCGGATGCTGCGGACAGCCTCAGTGCCCTCAGCCCTGTGGAAAGTAGCCTGCTTTCTAACAAAAAAATATTTATTCTCGACGTACTGTATTCAGCAATAAACGTCTTTCATTCAAATTTACTGTTCGGAAAACTGAAAGGAAAAATTTGGAGCAAGTTACTGCGAAGTGACTGATGTGAGCAACAAATACTCTAACTATTGACGTTCTTCTTAACAATTCAACAACAACAAAAAAAACTGGAAAATTACTAATAGTACCTTTTGCCGCATTTTTATGACTTGTCAAAAACTTTGATAAGACTTGACAAGTCAAAGTAAAAACAAGTCTCAGGAACTTCATAGCTTCTCGTCGTCAGCTGTGCGGATGTCGTCTTCTACATATTCTACCAGGTCAGGTGATTTTATGACAATCAGACATTGCGAACAGTAGCGCCACAGACACTTGTACTCTTTTGAAAAGTAGAGAGACGGCAAAAGTGACAGTCAGTTGTGAATCCGCCACAACTGACAGCCTTCGAAAGAGGGTGTCATGCTCGATATTTCCCGGTTCCTTGGGCACCTCCTTGAATCCACAGCGGTGTTTGGTACAGTTCTTGGAGACCCGAAGAGCCACTGGGGAAGAACCTGAAAATCAGTACTGTTTGATCAGCGCCTAAATTCTCATCACCAGTTCAAATTCTCATCCTTATCACTTGAAAAGTGAACTCAAGATTATACTCAGACCTAAAATTCTAGTAATTGTTCGTTTCAGGGCATACACGAGGAGTGCCACTACAAGCCAGAAAGTAAAAGAAGTAAGTTTTACCTTTGAACATAAGTCACCCTTTTAGAATCGGGTACCTGTCGTCGTACGAGGAGCAGTCGCTCTTTCCGGAATGGTCGGAATGTTCGTGAGGTTGCGGGATCGACACCCGGAGCAGTCGAAACAGAAGCGAATCTGACGAATAAACTAGAAAAATGTGTCCCTCTAAAAAAGCCATTTCTTTCGAACTCCGAAAGTCGAGAGAGGCGGGCCAAAGGATTTAGGCATGGATGTCTTAATGAGCCGCAGGACACATGTCGTAACTTGAGCTGCTCCCGGCATGCCTCAAATTCCCCGCCTCCTAGGCTGTAAAATAGTCTTTTTTTTCTGTCTAGATCTGTTCTGTGGGAATGTTTTAGATGTCTCACTCTCTGTGACAACGAGGCGCCACAGAGATTTATGACCGTGCTTTTTGTTCAAGAGGGACCTCTTGAGCAGAGCGACTTCCTCGGTGACTGGAAGATTTTCCCAAAGATAGGGTGACAGACAGACATAGAAATAGAGCAGAGTGTTGTAAAATCTATACTATATTTTCGACGTCATACATATATTTTCCAGCTTTGTGATGTTCTACAAAGTTATAGTATTTGATGAGCTTTATAACTTTGCAGAACATCACGAAGCTCGGAAATGCATTTGTGACCCCGAAAAATGAGTTTTCTTCAAAAAGTCCAAACGTCTAAAGAGTCAGAGTTCTTGCTTGAAGACATCCTCCCATTCTTCGGCGCCCTCGCAGTCGCCTGAAGTCCTCCTTGTTCTTCAAAGGGACCACTGGGTCACACAGAGGGCGGTCCCCTCAGTCTCAGGAGAAAGAGAACAGCTGATGTGTGTCCTCTCTCCACTTCCCGCCCCCGAAGCTCTAGCGATCAATGCCTCGGGCGGCGCTGCTTTTTGCGCTTTATTCTTCACTAGGGTCTAGGCGTAAAGTTTTTTTACAGTCTGTCGTCCAAGCCACTAGTACATCCTCATATGTTATTCCTAGAGTGAGTGCTGGCGACAGCGGGCAGAGTCTTCGTCGTGAGATAATGTAATAGAGTCCGCGAACGACAAAAGGTGGATGGGTGTAGATTAAATTTCTAAAAGACCACGGCCGTTTCCCGAAATTCTTTGACTTTTTGGTTTTGTTAGAGACCCTTCCTCTCCGCTTCACAGTCTGATCTAGAAGCTGCGGTTTCCCCAGACAGGGTGTTCTGCCTGTGCGCTCTGTTGAAACTTTTTCGTCTCTGGTTCGATCTCATTCAAAACCTTTTTGGCTAATCTTTTCCCAGCTGATCTAGTAGGGCTCAGTGCCTGTTTTTGTCCTCATTCGTGACAGTTTTCTATCCATTCCCATCTCTTTTCCAAGATCCCTCCACTAGAATCTAAGACTTGACAATTGGCAGACAAACATGCCACCGATATTTCACGCTCATTCTTATCGCTCACTGCCATCGGTCAACACATGACCTCTTCCTCGTTTCACTACACTTCATCTCCAAGATTTCAGTCCAAGAACCTGGATGAGCTCAACGGCTCAACCGCCAGACTATGCAGCCGCTACGCAGCTACGTTCAACGGCTCAGCAGATGAGCGCTGGAATCAGCGTTGAACTCGTCGTGGCGGCCCAGGTAATTTTCTCGTTTTGATTTACTGCTTGTTTACACGGGAAAAGTGTCCAGGAAATGGGCCCTTTGACCCCCAGTCTTATTGGTCTGTAATTGCTGGAGATCTAGAGGAATTGATTACGATAGAAGTAAGGGAAAATCGGGATGAAAAACCACGAATCTAAATTATGTTCAGAAAAAAAAGCCACATCAACCCAAAAATATTTCGCTTCGAGAACCACAAACCCTAATTTTCATTTTTAATTTTCAGGCTAAACTGCAACAATTCAAACCGATTTCTGAAATTTCTCAACGGTGAACTGGCGTTTGTGGGTCTCGAAGCGAAATATTTTTGGGTTACTGTTGCGTGTTTTTGCCAAAGATGAAAACTATCAATTTCCACTACATCAGACTCAGAAAACTAGCTTTTGATCTTTTTTCATCAAAATGTAGAAACAGGCATAGGCTTCTGAATAGAGTGCTCATTCTTCGAGCCCTATTCCATTAGGTCTCCAAAGTCGCTTCGCGTAAATCAGTCCAGTGTTCCTCTCGTTGGCTATTCGTCTGGCTAAAGAAGGAAAGTTGGTCGTTCCGAGCCGTCGCCGCCGGGCACAATTAGGCGGGAGACGAAGTCAATTTTGCGTGAGTGAGTGTGAGGTTAACAAGGCTGCTCTGCTCCCCAAAGAAGCGAAGGGAAAATAGTAAAACTATTTTAGCGGGAAGCCAACTTTCTTCGAATGATTGACCGCAAGGCGCCTCTTCTCTACGAGCCCGACGTTGTGAACCAGGCCATTCGACGCTACGAGTCCTTCTGGCTACCGATGCAGGTAAATTTTGTTGTTGGCGGCTTTTTGAAAAGAAACAACATGAAAAGGGGGTTTTCCCTGTAAGTTCTGGCCGTTTCTCGTTTACACGCCGGATGGCACAACTAAAGCCCCATCCGAGTAAACATAGTGTCCAAAAAGAGAACTTCCTGCTGGAACCCGAGAAACTGATAAAAAAAAAGAAGAAAAAACTCGCAATTTTCAGGCCCGAAACCTCGATCTCAATGTGATACCTCCTCTTGACGTTCACTGGATCTGGCATACTCACATGCTCTGCCCTACAAGCTATCAGGAAGTAAGAGTAATTTCTGGTCTCTCAGATCTTCTGAGCCCGTGGCCCCCTTAAACCAAATCGAATTGGCGCCTTTATATAAGGCAGAGAGACGGGCGTGGAAGGGCCAAAGGGCCGCTCTCTACTCATCGCTTATGTTAATGAGAAGGAGAGCGGAAAGAGGCTTCTTCTTTAGGAGAGGGCAAGAATAATGGAGGAGGGGGAACTGAAAGTTCAGACATCGGAACTGAAAGTACAAGGGCTGGTGAGGGATGGGTTAGGGTCAAGGGCTGAACAGAGTACAAACAGGATTAGTTGAAAAGGACAGAGCCCATTGTCCAAAACGAAAAGGTTACTGTACATTTTCTCATATCAGGATCAACCGCACCAGTCCTTTAAATTTAGTGGGATGTTTCTAGAAGTGTTAAAGTTTTTGAATGCTTTATCCGTGGCTATCTGAAAAGTAAAGAAAGCAGTCGAAAGACATGAAATTATTATGAAAACGGTCACTAAAATTTAAAGGACTGGTGAAGTTGGTCCCGGTACGAAGAGATCTACCGTAACCCGCCATTAAATGTATCCCGAAAAATCGAATTTCCAGGACTGTGAGCGTCTAGTCGGTCGCGTCATCGACCACCGTCTCCTCTCCTCAGACGAGATCCAGAAGAGGTAATTCCGCATCTTTTCTCATTCCATTCGTAAAATTAAAGATATGAGGCTTCTGTCCGCGCCTGGGATGCCTACTGTTCCCCCGAACCGTACGACTTCCTGGCTAGTCCAGCCCCGTCGCCGACCTACGTCAGCCAATGCAAGTACGACATTGCCTCAGCTGTCCAACGACAACGAAATTTCAACTATCAGGTAGGAAATTTGAGCTCAATGTTGTTGGTAGAAGCGGAAATAGTTGTCGATTGACGTAGCGCTGAGAACTTGCACACTGGTATTCGGTTTCGCTCTTCTCTGGAGTTTCCTGCCAAAAGTCAAAGAGTAGATCAGAGAAACGACAAACTTTTATGTTTTCCGATACTGTAGATTTACGCGCCAAATTCAAACGGGGCTGTACTCTCGCTCTAAGAAGAACACGTAATTTTGCAGGTCTCTCTACCTCACTATACCTCGACCAAATTCTTGACGGAAGCCGTAAAACGCTACGTACAATTTCTCCTTCTCAAGCAGACATATAACGACCAATTTCTCACTCCCTGTTACGATTTTGATCTCATTTGGCATACACATCAGGTTTGCTGTTCTTTTTCTTTCTGATTTTAAATATTCTTCAGGTTCATCCACTTAACTATCAACGAGATTGCACGGCCATTTTTGGGCGTTTACTGAAGCATGACGACTCGGTCAACGACCGAGCCAAGGGCAGCAAGCTGCTCAAAGGAGAAGCCTTGACGAAAAAGTTGTGGCAGGCTCATTTTGAGCAGGCCTTCTGGAGACGGGGATGCATGTTCAGGTGAGCTCTCGACCAGGATCTTTTGAGAGTCAGGGAACTCCATAATGTAGAGAGGAGGGTCTATCCATCATTTTTTAGCCATGCGCGCGACTCCAGACACTTTTGGGAGTTCAAGAGAGAGGGGGAACAAAAATTCCAGAAGAAGGGTAAGATTGATGCTGTTTGTGGGTACTGCTGGTGTTTGATCGGTTGGGAGAGACCCTGAGGTTTTTTTTTGGTTCCGTGGGGATTTGGTCTGTGTCTATGAAAGAGAAGTAGTTAGGCAAGGAAAGTAACTCTAAAATTCACCTTATTTAAGCTTAAACCTATTTTCAGAGGCCACAACGCTCCCTCATTCATGGGCTTCGAAAACCAGGACCTGAGTCACGTGGCCTACGGTGAAATTCACGTCCCCTCCATCGCCCTGAAAGACATTCCCGTACAGCGGGAACAACTGCGACTCAAACTCTGCTACGGGAATAAGAAAGTTACAACTTTTAATGCGGATCTCTCTCAAAAACAGGTACGTCCCAGGAACCAATCAAGTTTGTAATAGTGAACACCGACAGAGAGGGTGGATGGGGGCCAACTGTCAATTTCTTGAGACAGACTGATGGATCCGACTGGCGCTCGGGAGACTCACACTAGGGCTGATAAATGTTGGTTTTGGGCTAATTGGTCACTCTCACGCCATACTTAACCCATTTTCTAACTCAAAGAAAACTTTGGGAGGATAGAACGGGCGTCAACCTAAACTTCGAGACTTCGAGAAAAAAAATCTCTATTTTCTATCTCATTCGTACATTTTTCAACCTGTATATATCAGCTTGTTCCAAATTCCAATCTCTATTTTTATCCCGAACCCATTTCCAACATTAAAAATGTCCGTTCGTTGAGCTCGAAAAAGCGACAGATCACATCGACAGTTGGCAAAAGGTTGGCTCACACACACGAGTGGTTGACGGATGCAATTGAAGAGGGTGGGGACATTTCTCTATTTTCAGGTAACCAAATCGGGTTTTTCTCTAGTCTGGCAGCCGACGGACTCTTCGACGTCGGCCTCAATTGTCAAATTTCCGTTTGAGCGGAAAGCGGCCAAGGTGGGGAAGATAGAATCAATTCTGAAGGCAAAAGTTTTTTTCAGGATCTCATTGTTGAATTGGAAGTCTTTGACAAGGTCTTCTTGCAGAGGAAAGATCTCATCAAGCTCGTCGGGAAAGTTAATCTGGATCAGGTTAGTGGCTTCGAGGGAAGAGAATTGTACAGTCTGTGCTACAGTAACCCAAAATTTCCTTCCCTACGGGCCGCCTAACAGCAATACATTCGAATTTTACCTAGTAAAATTGCTGTTTGGCAGCCCAAATAAGGGCCGCTGGAAAAGGATCTTTAGGTTACTGTGGCCACCTTTTTAAACAGTCTAATCTCATTTTTAGCTGCTCCCTCCCCAGAACTCTAAAACGGCTCACAATGTGGCCGAAGTGCTGTTGAGGACGAAAGACGTCGAGCCGGAAATGCTGGCAAAAGTCAACGTAACAACTTCGTAAGTTTACTCAATTTCTAGAATATTCTCTTATTTTTTAGAGTGACTCTCAGCCGCGAACTGTCCCTAGTCAACGGAGATTTCGTCGCCACGCCACTACAACCAGAGTCCCACCTGGCGTTCCTATGCCAATCGGCGGCCCTCAACAGAAGCCCAATTGCCATCGGGACACAGGTTCACATTGCCACGCACAGGTAATCTTTCGTTATTTTTACAAAAAAAAACTTTAAATTTCAGCGTTGTAGACACGAGGGACGGAACCAAGTACACGGTACAAGTCGTTCATTCAGCGCAGATGCTCCTCTCCTTGATTTTGGTCTATGGTCGGGAACAGCGTCTTCTGGCTATGGCTCATCTGATTGGGGCTGATTCACTGCCAAGCAGAGATCAGTTGGATAATAATTTGGTGAGAATCTCAACATTGTCGTTGTCAGTTCAAAAGTTACTTTAAAATTTTCGTTGCGAGACACATTGGCTCAAATTATGGGAAAAGAGTGATATTCAGTCAAGGATACGCAGCAGTCAAAATTTAAATTTACCAAGGGAAAATGGTTGAATAAGTATTTAATGTTAGCTCGTTCGCAGCAAACTTTTTAAAGGTCTAATTTTTCGCAGTATTTTCTGAACTGACCATACTTGCATGTCTTAGACCCTGGTAACTTTCTCCGATTTCCAGTTCCTCCCTCACCTGTCCTCCGCCGACGAAAGAGCCTTTGTGATAGTGAACAAGGACGGCGACTACGGAATTGTCAAGGGCAGATGGACTGGCTTCAGTCGAAAACAGCCAGCCGCCAAGGGTCAGAAGGCCAAGCCCGGAAATCCTGGTCGCTTGCTAGTCGATGCCTTCAATCTACTGAAGAATACCGTCCAAAAACTCGAAGTTCCAACGCCAGAAGGCTCGACCCTGTTTGTTATTGGCGGTTTGAAACTTTTCTTCTCCTCTGAGAGATCACTTTCAGATGCTCAGGCGCGATTACCCGGAAAGAGAATAGAATGTCGGTCGACCAACACAGCAGAGCAAATTGCGAGTGTTTTCTGTGTCGGGACGCTGTTCGTCTTGTGCAATCCCGATAAGGTAAGAGAGGCAGTTGACTGTAACAAGATACTGTAGGTCCGTTCCCGTTCCGACAACACGACAGTCGGACACCAGGCTCACAAATGGCCTCTGACTTTGGCTTGTGGCTACGGTAGACAAGCTCCGACGAACCGACTGATTCATCAGGATAGCGGACACGGTAAACTGATTCTTTCTCTTTTATAAAACAAACAATTTTAGCAAACGGCACGACTGGAATCGAAGCCGTACCCATCATGATGGCCATGTGCGCAGCTGGAGACGCCTGTGACGCAGCAGCTTGTGGAGCCTGTGGTGCCTGTGGAGCATGCGGAGCCTGTGGCGGTTGTGGAGCTTGTGGAGGCTGTGGCGGGTGCGGTGGATGCGGTTGATGGAAAAGATCTTGAAGTGGTATCAGTTCACTTAATCGGACGACAATGCCCAGACCTCCCTCTCTTCAAACTTTCAGCAAAAATATTTGTACTTCCCCCCTGTTTCTGTATCTTTGGTTGACCGGTAGACACTTCTTTTCTTTGTTTCTATGAGACGTAATAAATTTCTTTAACATTTTTCATTTTTACAGTTTTCCAAGAACACACTATTTTCTTCTATTCCGTTTTTCCACCAGTTTGGCATAAAGTCGTTTGCTGAGAGACTCTGCCTCTTTTCTTTGGGTCATCAGCATGCTTTCCCTATAACCAAGCTATTCTGAAAATTATTAGTCCGAATACCAAAAAAAGCATACCCCATTCGACCGTAAACCATGGCATTCTGATTGTGTGTAGCCAAATAGGTCCGGCAATTGTTGATGCACTTTTCATATTGGTTCAAACGAATGTATGCCTTTGATCAGGAAAAGTAACATTGGTAAAGAAAACGTTAGTGAGAACAACCTGCCCAGGTAGGCGATCGGATGAGGAGAAAATCTGAGGGCTTCGGTAAACTTGCCCACTGCAGCATTCTACTTTTCCTTTTCCACGCCTATGCACAAAAGTTCATACATTTTTAGGTCTACGAATTTTAGGGTCGTTCACACCAGGCTTGTGTCAGTAAGGCGCATTTCGGGGGGGGGAGTAAAAAAACCTTGACACATATTTTGAACAGAGGCTCAATAATATACTTGGGCAACTCGACCCGACTCGAGCCGAGTCGAGCTCAATTTGAGCCACGAGTCGGCTCCACTCGACTCGACTCGAGGTGCCCCACGAGTCGGCTCGACTCGACATAGCCCGCGAGCCGGCTCGTCTCGACTCGGGTCGGTCCAGAACTCGACTCGAATCGGCTCGTGACTCGACTTTTCGACTCGACGCCCAAGTATACTCAATAAGACATAGAAAGCTTATGTTCAAAATGGGTGCCAAGTTTTCGCGTAAACATCGTCTTCCACCGAAAGTCTTACTGATACGGGCCCGAACTACCCAGCCTCAAATAGGTTGTCTTTGGAATTTTCAGGTTACCTAACAAATTAAGTTGAAAAACCAGGTTTAATTTGACAGAAACTGAAAAAAATTGACAGAAAACTAAATAACAACAGAAGGTAAAGAAAAGAGAAATCTACATACTGTAAATTTTGTGCTTAACGGCGAGGTGCTTTGTCAGAAGACGGTCATTCTTCGGATCCTGATCCGGCCGCTTGTAGTTGCACAGCCCGCACTGAAGCCTCTTATCTTGGAGGGAAAAGTAGCGATGTGGAAAGGTCTGAAAATACAGAATGGAGGAAAGGAGAAATTGGACAAACCTGAGCTACGGCGTACCGTTTCTTCTCGTGAAAACGTTGCTTAGAAGGATGCTGAAAGTTTTGGAGCTATTGAGCGAAAAAAGTGAGTTTTGATGAAACTGGTAGCCGTAAAAAGAAAAGCGGCAAACTTCGAAACGAAAAACTCACAAAGGGATCAAATTCTGCCTTCAAATCTTCTAGCTTTTCGTCTATGGTGTCTGCCCATTCCAGGTTCTTCTCACGGCGCCTTTTCTCCATTTCTTGATGGGAAGGAGTTTGCAAACGGTTTTCTGAAAACATTCCATTTGTCGCTTTGGCAGGAAAATAGGAATTACCTCGAATAGTGTCTTCTACAGCTGCCTGGGCCAGCTTCGCAGTCGTACTGTTTTTCCGGAATTTGTAGCTTCGAAAATTGCAGTAGGCGAAAAGGTTTTTGCTTGTTCCCGCAAAAGGATTGTTCGACTGCTAAAAAGAGAAATTTAGAGGAATTTTAGACATAAAAAGTTACCCGGGGTTTACGGACTCGAGAAGCATTCTTTTTCGACGTTTTTTGGGCCGCTTCCATGGTCGAAGCTATAAATTAGATATTTAATGGTGTAAAGGAAAGAAAATTGCAGAAAAATATAGAGAATACAGATGGAAAACAGAATGACGCACTTCCCACGCAAAATTTGTAAATTAGTATGCCGAAAGATGACGAAATAAAGCAAGAAAAACAAGGAATAGACACAGGTGGATAAACGAAAAGGCAAGAATTCGATGACCTAAAGTCGGTCGCAGATTACGGTTGCTTGATCTTCAGAGAAATCGTGACCTGATCATAAAGTGCGCAAAAATTTTAATTAAATCTTTTGCACATTTTCTCATGTCTGCCTTGTTTTCTCCTTTTTTTGGCAAAAACGCTCGGAAACACACCAAAAATATAGTATGGCTTGTTCAAAAAGCCGACGACATACAGTAACCCATTTGATTCTGTTCGAGACCAACAATATTGGCGCGCTTGGTCCCCTGCGCAGATGTAGCGGCCGATATGCTTCACCTGTGCTGGGGACCTGAAATGTGCACAAAGTGAGTAACTAGTGAGGCTAAATTTGCTTTTCATTCCACGCACAAGATTGGACCTCTTCAAAATATCGGGGAAGGCATAGTCGAGGAAAATGATGTCACATACAAGAGCCGTAAGCTTTCCAGGCACAAAATCATGAACAATACAATCCATATTATTATTGACCAATGAAGGATTACTGAACTTTGCCTGAAATGAAGCTGATTATTCACGGCGAACGTGCAATATTAATCTGTCGTCAGATTGTTTGAAAAGTCATAGAGAGATTGGTCGAATACCTTCATCTAAAGTAGCTATTTCCTGCAAAACAATTTATCATTTTAGTCATTACTTTTTCGGTCTGTTTTTTCTTACAGATCAAGCCATTCAATCTGGCTAAAATACGCGTAGACTCCTCCCTCCAACATCATGTAAAAACTCTGATTTTCTGGTCCTTGTCCATTTGATTCTCTATCCAATATGCCTGGATTGCCTCTACTAGCAAGTTTCAATACAGACTCGCGTCATGCTTTTCCCACTTTCTATTCTCTACACATCTCGATGCTCTTTACAAAGATGTGACAGCAAATAATTTAAGCTTGACCAAACCGGCGGGATGTGGCAACTGGGAGACTTGTCTCTTACTTTTGTGCCAGGTAGGTTTTTTTTATATGATTATGTACGCGGCTGTTCTTTGTCAAGTAAATACTGAACAGATTTTTCAATTTCCCTGATTGTTATTTCCCGACGACAATAAGATGTGCTTCGAGAGTCGTCCTTTCACTGTAGGTTGGTCAAGGAGGGAAAAACAAGGAGCTACAGTAGTAGTGCCAAATGTGGCCTCCTGTTCAGACCCCGTCGCTAAAAATCTCAAGGCGGGGTTCTAGAAGATAAGAAGAGATGGAACCTGATATGGAAAGATGACTAGTCCCTACATCGTAACAGCTGTTATGGAGAAGAAGAGGGGTTCATTACTTACACCAGTTACACGGTTATAGGGATTGATTCCACTAGACGAGTTCCCAAAGAGAACTGGAACTGCTTGACTGAAGAAGTTTTTATAGCTAGAACGATAGGGTCACAGAATAAGAATGTTAGGTTGACTAGATTGACTAAAGATGATAGATCTTCATCACCCAATCTTCAGTCAGAACCTCGATCTGTTGTCTCACGAGCTTGACCAGTCCAATCGAGTGAAAGATCTCCAGATTGGTCTTCTGCTTTGTCTCGACGATGTTGGACAAGGCTATGCGGCTGTCTTTGTCTAGTCACACTACATCTACGAATGTAACGAGGTCGACGTTGAGAGCCATTTTCCTCTTGGTCTTTCTTCTCCTGGCGATTGAAATTCTTCTTTCAAGTGTTCCCCGTTTGCTCTTTGATGACCGATCAGAAGGTGGATATGACCTCGTCAACTGCTCATTCAAGCCAAGCTCAAAATGGAGACGATACATTCAGAAAAGACCACGGTTCATTGAAAAACACGTGGGAATATATCTCCTTTGCATCCCTCGGATTTTTTTTTAACACGAGGTTCCAAACCTGCTCTCGCAGATAAAAACTAATGATGAACGTTCCCAAGCCTATATTTAACAACGTGGATGAGAACATGAATTAATTGAGATCTCTGAGCTTTTGAGGCGATCGTTTGAAGATCCCTGACCCTTAACGAACTCAACTTAAATCTTAGGAGATTGCCTAGATGAAGTACACATCGCTTTCGTGTTAACTTTGTACAGAGATCCAGATTTTCGATACGTAAAAAAAGTATTCCATGTCGTTATCTGTCCCTTACCATCAGTTCTTCGTTCACATTCTTTTTTAATCTTCAAGATTTTTGATTTTCTCTGGGAACAGTTTCCATGTGGACGAGGTTAAACACAGAACCATGTTTGAGCTTCCGTTTCTCACCGAAACGATCTAGAAATAGCTGATCTGTTCCCCTCCATACCAACTTTGATTTTCTCAGCTAACACCCGAGCTAATCTCTCCCGTACTCAATGTACCTAACAGGAAATTACTAGTACTCCGCGTCCACTGCCTTTTGGATCATTTTGTCTATGACGTTCCACTCTATATCAGTTTCAGCATGGTAGATCATACACTGAGTAGTGCCGGAAGTTGATGTTCTGCTCCCTTAATTTTTGAAATTCGCTGGCGTTGGAAGGAGTCGTGTGAATTTCTCATGTACAGATACATGTGAGAAAGTCACATAATTACTGCCAGAGACCAGCAACCTTTCATAACAGCCTTGTAGTTCTTCTAATCTACTTATCCTTTATTTCTTTTGGATCCTAACTCAGACATTTTTCTTTCTATGACGTCGGCATTGTGGCTTGTTACTCGAGGATTCCTTTTCCAGAATGGCATCTTTATGCTTCGTCCCTCTTCTAATTCCGTGTTTTTTGCATGATCGAGAAAACAGAATTTCTTTCAATTTGACGTTGTTTCTTTGGTTCGATTCTAAAACCTAGCAGGCTTATGACGACAGGTACTGTTGTCAGTCGGTCCTTCTTTATCGACCAACTACCAGAGTATCCTTACTCTATTTTTTTTTGCCCGAAAGCTTTTGTCTTGCACAAATGGTACCAGGAAAAAGAATCAGAACATTTCTAAGAGATGAGAGAACAAGGTGCTCTTCTTCATGGCCGTAGTTGATAATGAAATGTGACACACCAGTCTCTAGCCGCTTGAACTAAACTTGAGCTTATTTTGCCATCTTGTTGTAACTTGTCACGAGTTATCCGAGTGTAAAGTTCCTGGGATAACTCTTAACAGGTCTACCAAACTGTAGTCGTATTGTTTTTATTACTCTATGATTTTACAGCTGGCATGTCAGCCTTCGGCGCCCCGGACATAGTTCTTCTGGCCATCCAGACGACAATAGCAACATTCGGAATCTTCGGTCACGTTCAGATCTTCTACGCGACGTGGAAGAAAAAACAGATTCAGACAAAATACGGTACATCCCCCCTACTATTTCCCACGAAGAGTTCAGGTCTTCTTCTACTTCAATTGTCAGTGGCACACCTCTTCTGCATCATTGGTGAACTGACCAACACTGTTCTTATATCCTGTCCGACACAGACCTCAGAAATGACTTGTTTTCTCATACTCTCACAGTACATCTTCTTCGAAGTTGTGCAGGCTGTCCTAATGCTCAGTATTTCACTGGATCTGTTCATGGCCATCGTCATGCCAATGTTGTGAGTTTTAGTGTCTATTTCGTCATCTCAATCTTTTTTTTCTTCTCTTCCTTAGTGCCTTGTCCTGACTACTGTCCCTCCTGACTAAGTCACACCATTTCCTATAGATGACTGCCTTACTTTCATTTTTCTTTACTTTGGCTATGTTTGTGTTTATTCGTCTGCTGTCTATTCATTTTCGATCCTCTTCCTTGGCGAATGAACTTCACCGGCCCAGAGAAAGTGAGAGCGTCTGCAGAAGGGCCGGGCCAGTAGAACAAGATGCCAGTCACTCCGTCATTGAGTCGAATGCTGACGAAGCAGACGAATTTGAGGACAGATGATGTGAAGAGTGTCACAACATAGAGCGTCTTCTAGCCTTGATTGGTCTCACTGTTCAGCATCCGTCGATATTGTAGTACTACGCCTTGAACAGAATGATCATGACGAACAACCAACAGAGATGAAGTAGAAGTCTGAGAAACTTCTCGATTCCGAAGGAGAAGTATTCATCGAGAGACAGAATAATTGCAGGAGACGATACTTGTCCACTAGATTCTCGAAGTCGTAAGCCTGGTCCATGAAGGACAACTTTCTGTACATTGCGTCAGCTAGTTGCATTGTCCTTCTTTTGTTAAGACTCTAAATTTCATCAAATCCTTTGTCAGACTATCCAACCATGATTTCTTGTCCCACCAATTTCCTTCTTTCAGTTATCGCGAAATGGACGTGAAGAAATCCTGCATAATATCGGGAATCTGCTCCTGTATAGCAGCTGCAATCTACGCTACCGTCTTCTTCTGTCTGGTGTCTCCCTCAAATTCCATCGTCTGCACAATGCAGGCCCTGCGTTTCGTTCAAAGACTCTCTACCTCCCACAACATTATTCATTTTCTTCTCGGTCTGGCACAGATTCTAGCATATTTTGTGGCCTACTTGTCAGAATTCATTCGAGGTGATTTCTGAAATTAGTACTGTTACAGAGACTGTTCAGGAAGAATGTTTCACAAAGCGAATCCAACGGCCTGCTACCGTAATCGTCATAAGAAGTCGATGAAGACGATATCGGTCTTGATCACGATCTATCTCCTAACATGGTTCGCTTCAATAATCATCGACGAGATTACACAGAGACTAGGAGAGGAACAGGCGGGAGAAGAGGGGACAAAAAATTATCATTGGGCTCCGTTGAGAGCTGCTACGGTAAGTTATTTTTAAAGCATACTTTTATGACATGTCTGTTACCGTAACCCATTCATTTCACGATAAACGTAGGATACTCGGCCAGTATTTCTGGCTGAGTATTCGATCAGAGTTCGGCACATCAAAGGACTGCGTTCTTGAGGTCCAGCCACGATTTGAAATTTCCAACAGAAGCCGAATTTTGGCTTGAAAAGGTGGAAAAGTTGATAATATCTCTTCGGAGAATCGACGGGTCCCGTTCCGAATGATTTCTGTTTAATCTTTCAACGACGAGCTGTGCTTCAGATGAAGGAGTTACGGTAATCTGTTATTAAATCGACCATTCCAGTGTTTCTGATAAGAACGTAGTCCCGGACTCCGAAACATATTTTATTTCAGGGTATTCTTCAAATGTTGACCTTCTCCCAATGTTTCTACGTCTCCATCTGGCGCAGCTCCGAGTACCGCAACATTATCAAAAAGATGTGGAAGGGCTGGTTCAGCGCCTGTTTCCCCCAATGGTGTGTTGACATCGTCATCAAGTGCAAACGGAGCCAGATCAAGCCCGTAACTGTGACGACGGTTCAGACTTCCCAGTTGAAAAAGTAGTAAAGAAATTTGTCAAAAAATGAACAGACAACAATATAAGGTAACAAAATTTCACGAGTTTCATCTGCTCAAGGAACTCATGTCGAAATCTTCATCAATGGTCTAAAAATTTGCTTTCTTTTGGTCTCTAGAAAAACCACCTCAAGGAGAAGATCCGCATTATCGCGTCGATTGTACTCAGCATCGGCTTCTGCCAGCCATTCGTCGTCGATTACGAGCGAAATTGTCTCGTATTTCTGGCCGGGAGCCAGGCCAATCTGGACGGGGAGCTGCTCCTCGAAGGGGTCAATCTCCTTGAACAGGCCGATCATCTCGTCGCTGACAGGCATTCGATTTTCTGCAATTTTCTGAGTGTATATAAAAAAGAAAGATTTTTCAGTCTACAGCAGTTATTTTCGATAAGGCCATAAAAGAAAGACAAAAACTGCTCACTTTTCTGCAAGAGTCGTTCCAGGTCTTCCGCAGTGTAAATAGTTGACTCGCTCGTCATCTCCATCGACATGTTCAGAGCCGATTCGTCCCTCATCGATATTTCCAGCATTTTTCGCAGCTGTCGACGGACTTTTCGTTCCAGCTTTGGCACTTTTGCCATCACGTGCTCGATCGTCAGGGAGGAAAAGCCGTCAGGAGCCTGGACCAGTTTCCTCAAAATCCACTCCCACTCGCTCTCGTCAAAAATGTTAATATCGGCTAAAAATGGCTTAAAAACTTGAAATGGACTAAAAAAACGAACGTTGAGAAGCTCTGGTGAGCATTTCGTTGAGCCAAGCTACGGCCTGCCATTCCATAAAACCGACATCGTCGAGCGAAATGCGAGCCGAAATGCGGACGTCGAAGAGCTGTAGAACAAAGCTGCAAGTTAGACTGGCCTCCATGATGAGAGAAATAACGGGCGCCCAGATTGCTTTCAGCGAAATCGGTACCTCCCAGTCTGAAATGCGAGTTTTTAGAAGAAGTGGCACTACAGAAGACGCTCAGGGAACGAAATGGAAGCTACAAAATAGAAGATAGAATTAGAGACAAGACCGTAGCCTGGCAGTTAAACAAGTAGCTCAGCAATGCCAGTTTTGGCTTGCTCTTTTTGGATCAGTTAGCAACAATATTAGACGAATCTAGATGCCTTCTGCAGTCAATGGCTGACTTCTTCCCATGTTGGTCGTCTCATGCCCATTATAACCGTCCTAGAATTAATATAGCAGCGTTATGAATAGCCGCAGTCGCACTTCAACTTTCTGAAACTTGTTAGGCTAAAAAGACACATACTTTGGGCTAAAAATTGGCTGTCAAGGTTTCAGAGCGTTTATGGGACAGATTAAGGACTTACTCGGTACAATATTGACTCCAAGTCTATTGCCTTGATCACGATTGAGAAGAAACTGTCCCGGCTGGACGAGAATTCCGAGAAAGATTCTGCAAAACATTTTTTCAACTTGTTTACGAAAAAAAACGAACTCTGCATTAGTCGTCAAATACTTTTGTATTGCCGCAACAGGCGCATGTTTTACCGTCGCTTTCAGTTGCATATTCTGAAATTTTGATGGTTAAAAGAGCTGAATATGAAGGAAATACCCTCGTTCTCCAGGTGAAAAAATCATAAATGGCCTGGCTAATGTCCTGACGAAGTTTTATGGCCGCCGCGTTGCTGCTTTCAGCATCCGCATCCTCGTCTTCTGCCTTCATCGCCTGGATAGATTCGTGCATCGATTTTGACCAAAATTCTCTCTGTAAACTTGATTTTACCAGAATTGTACAAAAAACGAACGAATAAGTAGCCTTTGCAGACCTCAATGGCCCTTTTGAGTGTTCCCAAGGAGGGCATGTGCTGGTGACTGGCATCGTGGCGAATTTCTACTACCCATCGGGGAATTCCGGCCTAAAAACGATAGTAAAATAAGGTCTTTCAATAAGCAGAAGAATCACAGAAGCCCGATAGTTTTTCTCTTCGAAACCTTTTTTTCCACCGTAATTGGTCAAGGTCATTTTGCACAGAGTAAAAATTTTTTAGCTGTGTATCCAATGTTTGCGTACTACAGTCAAATTGATACAGCTTATAAACATTTGATAGTCAAAACGCTTTTACCGCAAGTCAGCCTCTTGCCGCTTTATACATTTCAAAAAGTAGCCAACCTGTTCGCAGCAGTCGTAAATGGACTGTCCCGTACGTGCTCTCTTGGCCTCGGAGATGAAGTTTATGAATCTGAAAAACGGGTCATTAGTCTCTACTTTTCGCCCCCTCTTTTTTAAAGCAACTTGACAGCTAAAATCCAGGATTAGGAGCCCCCGGGTCCCATCACCGTAAGGTCATCAAGAAAATGTTCCATTTTTACACTTTCCAGCGGGAAAATCTGGCCTTTCCCACCGGGGGAAGGGCGTCTTCCCACAGTGCTCTTTGACTAATTGACACAACCGGCCGGCTCTTAGCTAGCCTCTTCTTCTGGAACTTTCGTCATTCGGGCCCCCTAAATGTAATTGTTTGTCTCCCAGCGAAATTCCTCTTTTCTTATCTCCAAGTTCCTAGAGACGCCTTTCTTTTCAACTCTATTCAGGTGTATCGATGTAAAATGACTAGTCGGGCGTGAAGAGTCGAGACTCTTCGACTGCCTTTTTTTAGGCAGAAATTTGCGTCAAACTTTCCCATTTTCAAGGGCACAAAATCTTTTTCGCCGTGACCCTTTTTTTCTAAGAGACTACATTCTCAGACCTACCCCATCAAAATTCTTTGTTCAAACATATGGTAATTGAATTTATGGCGCCAACATTTTCAATCAGAACACGGCAGGAGAATCTTTCAATTAGGAAGTAGGCGCCGTCAGGCCAAATTTGAGGGGGCCTTGGAGATTAATCTCAGGAAGTCACTTTTCACTGACCAGATGGCCTAGCTTTTAGCGCCCAGCTTAGGAAAGTGCCAGTTTCGAGATCAGTCTCTCTCTTGACTTGAGCACCAGTTTTTGGCAGCAAAAGAGTGACCGCCAATCTCTGGTGCCGACACGATATAAGCTACAGTAGCCCGCATGTTATCTTTCGATCAGAAGAGACTCTATTTCCAGCTTTGAGGGCATTCAAGTTCAAGTCTACGCTTCATCCTTCATTAATCTCTTTGCCCTTCTCACTCTGACAAGCTTTCAGATTTCAATGAATGCGTGAACGTCGAGTCTTGAGACACGAGTCAGAGAGAAGAGCCTCCCCTCCGCCCTTCCAAAGCCCTCCTGACCAATCAGTCCATTATTAAAACGACTGCTGAGGGCCGATTCTATTAGCGGGCCTCCGAGAGAGAATTTACGCTCGTTCAACGGGCCCTGTTTGGCATCCACCTATTCACCGAAGCCCTTCGAATAGTCTTGTCAAAAAGGTGAGTACTCCCAGGATTTTGAGGCTTTCCAGTCCGGCTTTCTAAGCAGAAGAACACGTTTTAGATCTCGGAATGTCTGAGAGATGAACCTTCTCTTGTCAACAGGCTCATTACTGTTACTCCTCCTGCAACTATTTCCGACAGGTGAGTCGAACGAAATTTCGATTCTTTCACAAAGTGAGGTGCTAGACTTTTCCATGGTCCGGTGTCAAAGTTGACTGAAAGAAACCGTACAATTTATTCCGTTTATCAGCCGTCTCTGTAGAATGGGCTGGAGACGGAACGGGGTTGAGATTCCGGGCAAATCCAGGACCGACATTCTGAGCCTAGCCCAAAAAAGAAAATTGTCCAACTTGACTAATCACTAAATTTGTTCCCATTCAACGTTCAAAACTGACTATGTAATCCTAACAAAGATCAACTTGTCCCGACGACTCTATCATCGAACACAAACATCCTAAGTCCACCACAGCAGGCGAACCAAGCACATGTTTCTAACCCATTCACATGCTTCCCACGCTTCTACACATCCTCCTGCTCCTGGAAAGCCATTACCAGGAATCCGTTAAGATAATCCCTGCCCTCGCATCTCAATTGACTTGGACGACTTTTCGACGACCACTTATTGCCGGCAAAGAGCTCGTTTGACATGCAAATTCAATATAGACAGCAGGAGTGGAAAAGTTTAGGTTTCTCCATAACGTGCTTCGACTGCAATTCGGATCAGGGGACTTGCAATGAGGGCGAATGCGAGGGGCTTACGTGCATCAAGATGGAGACGAGCAACAAGGACAATGGTGAGTGCAAAAAAACCAGCTAAAAGGAGGCTGCAGATCGTCAAATTGGCCAGAAAGTCTGAATACGGTACATTTCAGAGCGACGAACAATCCAGAAGGGCTGTGGCGACGACCAGGAGGAAGTCAACTGCCAGCAGTCGGGGTTCGGCAGCAAATGGATGTCACGCTGCGTCTGTGATACGCCTTTTTGCAATGGCGATCAGGTATATTGTCTTCAAAAACTATATGAAAAAAAGATCCAGGCTCTGATCGACGCCGGTCTCGAACCATCCAGTGCCCCTCCACCACCGGGTCAGTTCACCCAAATGGCCCTTCTTGTAGCCATTTTGGTCTTTGTCGGAGCCAGCTGCTCGCTGATAGTTGTGGCTACAGTCTGTGTTCAGTTTTGTTAATCTCTTGTTCAGTCTTTCCCCCAAACTAACTTATTTTTTTCCCAACTTTCGAATAAAATAAAAACTGACCGTATGATTGTAATGGAAATGAGAAGTTTCAGCTCGTCCAGCTCGACCGGATTCGTCATCTTGAGCTCCTTGATTGCCACGTGCATGACCATTGCTGTCGAGGTGATGGCGATCGGCGTATTGCTGCCCATTATGAAAATAAAGCTCTTTCAAGAACGAATGAAAAATGGGCTATGTTTCTTCATTTTAGCCTCTTACGATACTTTAGAAAGACACGGAATAGAACCAAACTGGCCCCGGATCAGGTGCAAAAACATGTTTTCGTTAGCGATCTTTTGAATGCAAAAAAAGGGTGAAACAAAGCTCGTCATCTGGACGACAATTAAGCGCTCTAACACTGCGCCACGATTAAAAACTTCTGAGACGGTTCGAACGGATTATAGCCACCGTTCCATTAAAACACTGTATCCGCGTAGCCAATTTTTAGCTAACAAATAGCATTTTGGGCCCACAATGAGCTGTGCAAAGTTATAGGTCTCGCCAAAATGAGTTTCAAATTTCTGGTCCCGGTTTGGTCTCGAGGCGGCTTGGCGCGCAAATTACTTTTAGCGGGATTTCAAATTTTCACCATTTTTTTTTAGTCGAATTTTCGTTTTTTTCTTGTTTTTATGCCATTTTTGTTGCTTCTTTCTTGCCTTTCAATCGTGGAAATGTCCTCCATGATTTTAAGAAAATAACTAGTGGAAAATAGTTCTGTTCTTTATTTTTAGCGCTTATCTTCGTCAAAGTAGGTGATTTCATCAGCAGGAATTATAAATTACAAGTAGGAGTATTATTTCCAGGCCTACATTCGCATACAACCTTTTTATATATTTTTGATCATTTCGGAATTTTTTTTGCATAAAATCATAGAGGACATTTCCACGATTGATAGGCATGAAAAAAAAACAAGAAAAAAATAAGAAAAAATAACAAAAACTCGACTAGAAAAACGGTGAAAATTTGAAATCCCGCCAAAAACAATTTGCGCGCCAAGTCGCCTCGAGACCAGAAATTTGAAACACAATTTGGCGAGACCTATACCGCAACTTGCAAAACATCAAGAAGTCGAAAAATCACGTTTAACAGCAAATCTGAGCAGCAATGGTTTGGATTTGTATACAGCGAAGACGAAACTGATCCGCAGAACCACGTTTGAAAGTCATAGAAAATTGAACGAACCTGGCAGTCCACATTGTGAGATAGTTGAGACATTCTTCCATGTCCTGGAGATTTGTGCTGCGGACGAGCTGCGTCACGCGGTTCCATTCAATTCTGAAAGTTTTTTTATAATTTTTTTCTGGGAAGCGAAAAAAGAACACTGAAACTACCAAGGGAAACCTACAGCGTGTATGGGACGGAATGTTCGGCGACCTTCGACTGATTCGCCTTCGTCATCTGATCCTTTTTTTTCGAAATCTTTTGTAAATCAAAAAAAGTACATGCTCGGGCCAACAAAACACCACTGAATCGAAAACAGACATTTAAAAACTACAATTTTATTTACCGAGTAAAAACATGAAAATATGCTTAGTTGCACCAAAAAATACAATAAGTGAGCTGGCCAAGTATTCAGATTAGAGAATCTTACGTGTAGGATAATTATATATGTACAAACCCAGGGAAAAAACAGGACTAGAAGCTCTTAAAAACCCATAAAACTGCTCAAAGTTTGCCCACATGCGGCTGGAACTTTTTATAATAGGAATAGGGCATTTTGGCTGTGGCGATGATGCCCCTCTTATGAAGAATATCCGACTCCGGGCCGTATTTCAAGGGAGAACCGTCAAAGTCGAGCATGGCTCCTCCGACTGATCGAAGAATCGCGTCGCCAGCACACGTGTCCCACTTCTTGATCGCCGTCTTGTGGACGTAGACTTCTGAAAAAGAACAATATTAGAAAGTACTGATTTGAGGAACTGAATTTGGCCAGAGACGGCTATCTTATGCAGGTCTCATTTTCTAAGAAAAAGAATAAATCAAACCTGCTGTTCCATTGAGCACTCTGAGCGACTTGTATCCAGCTCCGCCGGCCGGTTCCACCTCGTAGTCCTTGCTGAAGACCTTCTTCACCAGTTCTTCTACACTGCCCGCGTGTGATCTAAAAAGTTGTGTTTATATAAATCAAAAAACGGGTTTGTTTACCTCGATACGATAATCTTCTTGGCAGTATCTGGCTTGGGTGGCGGGACGAGCTTCTCGCCTCTCTGATTGATGGCTCCGAAATCTTTGAGTCCCATGACTAAAAATTTGAATTCCAGCTTTGAAATCACTCAGAAACTTACTAGTTTCATCGGTAAATGGCCGATAAACGACGCCGAAAAGAGGATCCTCATTGATCGTTACACAGACCATAACAGTCACGTATTCCGTCAGATTTTCTAGAATTTGTTTGCTCAATTTTAGAGAAAATAACAGAAAACCTGTAAATTCCTGAGTGGCGTCGAGAGGATCAACATAGACTTGGATATCTTGAAGAGGAATTCGTCTGGAGGGAATTTTGTCCAAGGCGTCGCGAATCTTCATCCAGGCATCGTATTGGTCTGTCTTGTACGAATTCGTGTCGCCTTCTCGCGTATTTTCGTCGTGTTCTTCGGAGATTATCTAAAAAGAAAGAATTTCGGAGATGTTGGAGCTGGCCCTCATATTTTGTTGTTTTAGCCTTTTTACGCTTTTCAATATTTCTTGAATCCACGGAAAAAAATGGATGAAATGGCTAAAATAAACTACGAGCATTTAGCGCTAAAAAATTAGAACTCGGCGAATTCTCAGCTCGGAGATTATCTAAAAAGAAAGAATAGACCATAGACCGTTTTAGATCCAAAATGGTCTGGTCTGAAAAAGACAAACCTTGAGAGTCGGGACGCGTTTCAACTGCTCCAAGATGAAAAAATTAGAGACAAGATCGGCCTTGGTCAAGAGTTCGGCTTTTCCTTCCGCTGTCATGCCCTTTTCCGCAACATTCAGCTGCTGTTCCGCGTGGATCATCCGAACGGCATTTCCGCCAAGATGTGATGCCAAGACGGCGTAACTGAAAAGTTTTTGAAAAGCACCAAGAAAACCAGAATTACCTGACCAGATCCTTCAAATCGACGTCAATTTCGGGCAGACCGTCGCCGCTGGCGAAAAAAATCAAGTAGCCGAGGTAGAGAAAGCCCGCTGTGAGCAGACAGGTAAAAGTGCTCTTTGGCTGGAGTCGCACCTGCATCTTTTGGCAAGATTAAGCCTGAAAAATTTATACATCAGAAATTGTGTATAGTGTATTGACAAAGAGCGACCAAATCACAGGAAAATTTGCTGCAATGTTATTCTTTGGCTCGAAATTTCGTCTATTTTCTGCTCTGTTCCCTTCTTACTAGCGTAAATGCGTATTGTAGAGCGCTCTCATTTCAAACGTGTAACGACGGTAAGCGAACTATTTTTCCGAACACTACTTTGAATAATTCCTGAGAACTCCAGTTTACTTCGCTCTTTATGAGTCATTCACTCTTTTCCTCTGGAAGTACCTCAAACTCGGGGTAAAATGAAGTTCCTAGGAACAGGCTTTTCCGAAGGTTTCATTTTGTTTCTTTCACGAAGAAAACACGCGAACACGTAAAAACCGACACAATTTCGGGTTGACCGAGTATCCACACTTCGCACGTTATATTTGTGCTAAATGGCCTAGCAGCAAACATTTTAAGTCTATTTTCTTTCACTAGCCGATAAAAAGACTAAATTCAGCGCAAACGATGAAACTAGGGAGATTCCTACGAAAAGAATCTTCCCAAAAAAAGTCCCACCTTTAGCTACGTAAATGTCCTAGCTGTTGCTGTCGATTAGATCTCCCGAGCGTCTAGCATCTCCCTTCTAGTCTTTTTGATCGAGATCTATGAGACAGAGAGATAGGTGCAGTGGCAAGACCAACGAAAAAGAGGAAGACAAAAATGTGAGAAAGTAACATCTATATTAAGAATACAATGGAAAAGACAAACTAGATAGAGGTAGAGAGATCATTAGCGTTCGGATTTGATGAGTCCAGATTTTTTTCGGCGGGAAGTGCCACGAGAACGACGAGTATTGGGCTCTTGAGACAAGTTTTTCGGCTCCTTCTCGAGCTCCAGGAAACTTTTATTGATGACGGGTCGCACGGGCTTCATATCCTCTTCCTGATCGCTTTCACTAGAAAAGGTTCGGTCGAGACGGGGATCTCTCGGCATTTTCGTAGCACTCCTGGTACGCTGAAAAATAGATGTTTCTTTTAGGCGGGGAAGTCGGTCAAAAGCTCAGATTTCACGTGCCTAAAAAACACCTAAAAGATGGCAGCCGACGAATTTTACTAAAGTTTAAAAAAACTCACATTACTGACAGAAGAAAAATCATCAGTGCATCGCGGAAGTTTAAGGCGATAGGCGAAAGGAACCGACTGATTGCTGCCCTTTTTGTCCGCTTCTTGACGTCTCGTCGGATACTTTGGCTTGGCGAAAATGTTCTGTTGAGGCTGTTCATACAGCCGTGGCTGTAATTTTCTAGGTATTGAAAAAGGGGTCAAAAGTTCTCACCTTCAGCTCAATCGGATCCAGTACTGGCTTTTGTTCACGCGATTTTCCAGGTGATTTCGATTTTTCATGGGTCGGAGCAGAGTTTTTATTGGTCGGGATAGCAATACCACGAGTGAGAGAATCCGATCGCGGCGGAGGTCTCGGAGGAGATAGCGACTTGGGCGACGTAGTCGTCTCCTTTTTAATCTGTATGTAGACAATACGACTGAAATTTGGAAAAATTAGTTATTTGGCGAAAAAATCATACTTTGGAGCAGCTAGACTTTCAGCAGCACTGGTACCTGGAGGCGACTTGATCGAGGATATTTGCGCAGCTCTCCTGAATAGGCGAAATTAGCATCAACAACGGCAAACAGGGTAAAAAAAAAACTCACGTTTTGACTGAATCCGTGTCGCAACCGGTATTTTTTGTCTTCACGGGAGTTCTTTGAGTAGAGGAACTGAAAAACACGAGTTGTTTCTAGAAACAAAAATACAGTAAAATTAGCTGGTCTTGCACTGGATCTGACTAAACACTTTCTTCAAAATCCAGAATTCTGGTAAAGTTCAAGTCAAAAACTCACTCTCTCGTCGTCGGTTTGACAGGCTCGATATTAACTTGAACGGCCTTACTAGCATTCTTGACAGGAGAAGTCTGGACAGAGGTGCTGAAAGAGTCGAAAATAGTTCAGAAGCAGAAAAGGATCAACCTTAAGAGAACCGGCTTCGGTTTGAGAATATCAAAAATGGACTTGTTGGGACCGACAATGGTTGCTGCGAGCATCGGCACAATTACGACGTCGTCCGTTTCCGGTAACGGCTGAATTCTATTGCGGAAGAAAGCTTTGACATCAAGTCCTGAAAGAGCCGTCGGGGGATCAGGAATCTGAAAAATGGACTGTTTGAAAGCTTGGGAGATAAAAACCGGCCTTTTTAGGTTCTTCTGGAGCAATCGGCGGCTCAGCGACTCTATTCGTTTTACGAGATGGGCTGATGGTTGTAGAAGCAGAAATGGCTCGACAAGACGTGGATGGAGGAGCAATCGTCGGAACGGGTGGATCCGGAACAGAAGGAGGATCAATCGTCGGAACAGGTGGGGGAGCTTCTTTTTGAGGACTTGGTATAACTTTTGACGACTTCTTCGGAGGCTGAAAGTTGTTGTTTTGACGGCACTAAACTGGTAAAGACGAGTGTTCGGCTTCGAACTTGGCGCAGAACGGAAACGTTGAAAATTTTTCGGTTCGAGGCTATTTTTGACCTGATAGAGTCGTTTTCTCGATCTAGACATTTTTATAGCAATGAAATAGCCACGGCCTCAGCTTTCACATTTTAACACGCGTTTCCGAGCGAGAACCATAATGTCTACCTGCTGAAACGGCTCGACATCGTCCTCCTCCTCAGCTGGTCGTTTCTGCTTTCCACCGCCCTGACTTTCTCTCGGCATAGAAGCGGCTCTTACCGCCAGAATCTGCCCAGCCGTTTGGAAGCCAGTCGGCACGTGTCCGCCGTCGGCAGACTTTGACGAGCACGGCACCTGTTGTTGAAGCGGATCGACTTGGGCAGACGGACGATTGAAAAAGCTGCAAATTTATATTTTATAGAGAGAGAGAAAATAGGCTCACCCAGCCATTCGGCTCGTATTATTCCTCGGATTAGCCTTGATATACTCGAGCTTCTCGACGAGAAGGCCCTTCTTGTCCACAATGATCGGGTCCTCGTCATCCAAGAGAGCAATTTGGCGATTGAACAGCTGCCCATTTTCATGAACTGACGGCGCGATTTGCCGCTGCGTCTTCGAACGGAACATGTGTATATTAATGATGTGAATCATGTCGCCGCTCTGAAAAACGACCCTTGTTTGAAGGGCAGAGGATTCTTGATTTTTCTACTATTTTGACGTGCGAATACACGTTTTCGAGGAGTCTTTCTTTCTCTTAATTCGAAAAAAAAAATGGGAGAAAAAGTGAGTGAAGTAGGACAAAATGTATCATATCATAACGTATCATAGCCGAATTCTTCGTTTAAACACAAACTAACAAACCCTGAGACTTTCAGCGGTAGGAATGAATTCTCCGTAGACGAGAATATCGACACAGTAGTCCTTCGGGATATTGTGAAACTGCATCATCGGCTCCGAATAATAGAAATCGATCATTGCCTCTTCGGCAAGAAACAGATGCGTATGATGAAAGAATCTGAAGGAAAGAAAATAAATTTTAGATACTGAAAAAGAACCAACCTGTGAGCAGTTCCATCAAAGAGGCGGATCACAATGTTGCCTTTGATAGTCCTGAAGACAGAAACCACCTTGAAAAATGTCTCATTTCAAGATGAAAAAAAAGGAACAAACCTGGCCGATGAGATTGATGTACTTGTAGACGTATTCATGGATCTTCTGGACAGGTGTCGTGACGATGTGAGCGAGTCTATTGTAGCGAGTTGGACGGAGCTGGAAAAACTTGGTTATACTTCGGCTTTTTAGGGGAAACTTGCGTCAAACGATTAAAAATCCCGTTTCCCAATACTTTCTACAAAAACAAGCTTGAACTTACATCATTTCTGGCTAGCTTTTGCGATCTGGGCACGATGGCCACCGTGGCGTCGAAACTATCATTCCCACGCATCCTTGCTTCCTGAGACGTCTGCGCCTCTTCCCTCGGTCGTTCTTCTTCTTGCAGAGGGGGCGGCGGTGTTAGATTCCTGAAAGCTCGAAGGTTATTCCACCAAATTGAACTAGTTTTACAAGTCAGATCAATTAGAATGGGCAAATCTAACCTTGGAGCGACTTCCATGTCCATCGGAACAGGCTGTTCAGGTTCAGCTTGGCTATTGTCGTCAGGCTCATCCATTTAGAATCTGAAAACTTTTCATTTTTTGTAAAAGTAAGGGAAAAGAGCCAAATATGGCGTGAAAAGAAGAGAATTTGAATGGTTTGAGGTGCAATTGAAGCATGCCAATCTACGAACAGCTGGTCTATCGCGACGGGACAACAGATTATCCGGAAAATACTCTAGCAGACGATTTACAATAAAATATAGCGCGATCGTAGATAAATTTAGCTGATAAAAGTTCTCTACTTTGGCAGACAATACAAGTCTGTTAGCTGGACAGAAAATATCGATTACAAGGCAGAATAAAGTATTTTTTTAAACATTTAAAGGTTTTTAAACCACAAGGTTTCTATTACTTTGACAAAGTGAGCTAGTTTATTGTGTAAGGTAACAAAATTGGGGCATGGGTATATGGAAAAATACAATGGCAAGAAGTTATTACATTAGTTTATTTTTATTACGTCGAGACTTCTTCTCGGATCGGGCGATATTTTCCGGCAGACTTGTTCGAGCAGCTTCCTTCATCTCATGAAGACGTCGTTCGAGGTACTGCTTCGGTTTCGCAGAGAATTTTTCGTCCAACAGCTCTACGTACTTCTTGTAGACGTCAGCATCTTTGGTGACAATCCGGAGAGCCTTCGTGAAAAACTCTTCGGCCTTGGGAAAGTTTTTGCGATGGCAATAGGCTTCTCTGCAATAGAGAGTAAAAAGATATTGGGAAGCAACATACCCCAAAGTACGACTGGCAAACGCCCACCACTCCAATCCACAGTTGAAAAGTAAGGCTACGGTGCTGTCTTTGATGGCCGCGTCGTAATCTTTCAGTTGATAGGAGACGAGTGCTCTGAAATTGAATTTTTTGTTTGCAAACAAAACTGTTACCTTTGCGCGAAGTACTGCGGCTTGAAGTAGAGGTCATTAGCTTTGGTGAATTTCCTGATAGCTTCTTCGTTTTTACCTTCTTTCAGCCTCTTGACGGCAAATTCGGCAACAGCTTCGGACATCCCGCGAGCTTTGTCAGTAGGAACCATCGTCAGATATCTGGCTGTCACGTCGATAGGCTGAAAAATTGGAGCGTAAGAAATTTCAGAAGGACAAAGCTGACCTTTTTTTCGCGAATAATGGGAGACGTGTCCAGCTCCTCAATATGCGGATTCTTCTGCTCCGGAAGCTCTTCTTCATAATCGTTGTTGTTCGTCTCGTCAATCATTTTCTGGAAAAGTTGCACTGCTGTGACGAGAATAGACATGTGCGCTTGAACCGGCTGGGCAAAATTGCATTCAGTGCGGCGGGCAAAAAAAAATTCAGCACGCTTTTTTCTGGGGTTTTTGTATTTCCCCAGTCATTGCGAACAAATACCAGCTAGTACAGAAAAAAGATGAATCTGCAAAGAAAATAGAAGTTTCGTGCGAAAAACACGAATTTCGTCGATTTTTTTGCCAAGTTCGTCTTATTTTTCGTTATTCTTTGCGGATGTTTTTTTTGCTTTTGCAAAAAATTTGTGCTAGTCGATATTTGTTCACAATGACTGGGGAAACAAAAAACAACAGCAAAAAGCGTGCTGAATTTCTTTTGCCCGCCGCACTGAAGACAATTTTCCCAGCCGGTCCAAGCGCACATGTCTAGACGAGAAGAAGAAAAAAGAGAATGAGCAAATAAACATCAAAGAAGCTAGAGGTATAATGAGCGTAAAGACTTCTTCTATGATCTTTCCCCAAGCTTTATGCAACGCTCGACAGCGGTCGCAATCAGAAGAAAGATCTATATCCAGACTCAACTTTGAGGCCCAAGACCGAATTTTATCAAAGCTTAGAAAAACATCAAGAACGTGGCAAACACTGTTCAAATTTTGGCAGGACACGAAATGGTCAACAAAATGCTGTTAAAACAACATGTGACGAGTTAGGAAAGGGGGATGAGAGCAGCTGTCTCGTACAGAGCTTGGTAGAGGGCTGGGCCATAACGAGTGACTCTCTGGGTTAGTCATGTCTGGCTGTAAGCTAAAAAAGGACATATAAGCACAAATTGGGAATATATGGCAGTTTTACAGTTATTTTCGTGGGAAAAACTTTCTCGATGAGAACAAGCAGAAAATTCGGGGAATCGAGAGATATTTTAGGCCAGCCACAGCGTGTCCAAACTTTCCTATAGCCGGTTACGATATTTTCCTGCCGGGACCAACAATTTCGTGGGAATAGCTATTTTCATTTTTTTTTTGAAGAACGTTTCCGTGTAGCTAATCCGCTTGATTTTGGTTCAAGCTGGTCGACCCGACTTTTTCGAGCTGAATCTATGTAGTCATTGCCTCAGAAGATCTCATTTTCCCTAGTTTGTAAATACCTAATCTTATCAGTTGACGACTCCTGACATGTTACTGTAAATTCTTTCAAATCTCAGTCACTTTTGCCCCTTTCGCGCTTCATGGACGGACGATGGTGAAGGTGTGTTCTACTTTGATTCATCTTCACATTTGTAATAGAAAACAGCTCCAGTGAAAACGGAAATTATCAGACGGATCAACTCAGTCTCGAAGACGGATACAACCAGGCCGATGTCCGAATCGAAATCTACCGACCAAAAAGAAGAAGGAAGGAGAGTAGAAGCCATGGAACCGGGTCCTGGTAGCTCTCATCCAGAGGCATGTGTTGTCTGTCGAGATGCAGTTTGTTTGCGGATACGGCTGCGTCAATGTGATCACAACGTCTGTGTCAGTTGTCTTCTGGGATACTTACAGGTAAGACTTTTGTTGATCAGAACATTTCAAACTAATCCCTTTCCAGGGTCAAATAGCCCTCAAAGCAAAGGTTGGAATTCGCTGTCCGAGTGGCTACTGTCCGAAGGAGATCCACGAGAATGACATTCGCGCCGTCTTGGACAAGAATGAAGCCGGTCTGGACGTCTTCATGTCGGCCGTTCGACGACAATGGCATCAATACTGCCATGACAAGGATTCGATTGTTCTCGCACTTGCCGGCCGCGATCCCAGACTTCAGGAGCAGCTCACACGACGCTGTCCACTCTGCAAAAACATCTACTACAAGCGTCTCGGCTGCAACAATGTCGTCTGTCCGAATCGTCGCTGCCAGACCCGATTCTGCTTCACTTGTGGCAATCCGATCAGGGGACTCGGACACTTTGCTGGTGAGTTCTTTTAGAAGAAACATTTCAAAGTTTATCCAAAGATCAGTTCAAAGTTATAAGACTGCTTGAGCCACGGAGCCACTAGTTTGTGGGCAAGAGCATAGAAAACAAGGCCGGAGACTAGACAATTCGAATAGATGTTCCTGGAGAGACTGAAACTTTAGGAATTACTGAAAATAGTAGAAAATTGCCGTATTCCAATTAGAAGACCCAACATGTTTCCTAGAAAAGAACCAATGGAAACGACGGCATTGCCGCTCAGCATGGAGACACCTTGAAGAGTAGTGAGTCCACAGATTTCGATCCAGTTGATTTCTGGAGTAGTCTGAAGAGTAACAGTAGCAGTAGCAGTGACAGTGACAGTAACAGTAACATTGAGAGTGACAGGAACAGTGACAGTAACAGTAACAGTACCTTTAATGAGACAAATGATGACCAGACGACTGAAAGAAGCAGTAGACAGACCAGAGTTGTTCTTTCGATGAAACTGACGAAGAGGGTTGAGAACAGAGTCACGGAAGCTGTCTTGTAGATAATAGAAAAGACGCTTGATAAACAGTCGTCAACAAAGGCCAAACATAGAGCCGGAATCAGACTCAAGGTAGTGAAGAGTGGGGTTAGCAGGCTGACCGTCATGTCAAAAGCCGGGGCTGATTTGCTGGAACAATGTTTAGATTACAGCAACGGTCCACAGAAACTCACTCAAAAACAAAACCCATCAGTACTGACATTGCATAAATGATGCCGAAATTTAGGAATTCGAGAAAAAAGTCAGCTTCGTCGTGGTTTTTTAGTTTGTCCTTTAGCTCCCAGCCAATTAGGGTCATCACAGTGAGAATTAGTGTAGTGAAAAATCCGTTCCATTCATTCCCAAAGAAGGAAATCAATTCTTCTACAGCATCTTCTAATTCTGAGCCGAAGAATGGGACAGACTTTCTGAAAACCAAGTTTTTTTAAGGCTAAGAAACTTACGCTACGTGGAAGATGTGCTTTTCAAAAACTGGATAGTAAGAGGGACTCAGTAGAAGCCGGAAAATTATCGAAGGAAGAAGACTGATGGTTACTCGAGTGCCGAGACGAAAATAGTTGGAATTGGGCATTGTTGGAAGACCAAAGAGTGACAGCTGGTCATGAGATGACCCTTCTTTATTGATCTTGGAGGAGTGAGAGGTGGGGGTAATTAGCAATATGAAAGTAACTTAGCACTAGACTTTTTGAAGAAACCTCAATTTTCTAGCTCATGCATACATTTCTCAGCTTAGCAATGTTCTGCAAAGTTGTAGCATTTGACAGACTCTACAACTTTTTAGAACATTGCAAAGCTAGAAAATGCTCTGACCACGGCGCAAATAAAAGTTTCTTTTACCTCAAGCTAAAAAGGCAGTTTTACGGTTTCTTCAGATTCAACAATCGAGAATTTTTAGACGGTAAATGTCGCGTGGCCTTTGAGGATATCGAGCGCGGTTCAGTGATCATCTACCTCCTTCTCAAGATGAACGTCCTCGTCTATCTGTTTGTCTGGCCCGTCGCCATTCCCTGCTTCTTCCTCATCATGCCCATCTGCATCTTCCTAGCCTTTCCTTACTACGCAGTCCGAGGCTGCATCCGCACGGCCACCAAATCTACTGGCTTCCTGACCATCTACGAGTGGATCACTCTGATTCCGCAGATGATCGCTCAAGCGCTCCTGGCCAGTCTACTGGGTCTTCCGTCGGCCGTCTGTTCCATCTTCACCGGCTCCTGTCTCTTCTGCCTCTACAACGTGCTCGTCTTGCTCAAATTTACTCCACTGTTCAATTTGGTGAGTTTTTCCCTTATAAAAACAAAAAATAATAGAACAAAAGAAAACGAAATAGCTCAGAACTCGAACTCAGATCAGTTGAGGTCAGACAAGATTAAGCCGTTGGAATCATCACCGCTAGACCACGCGCGTAGTCCGGTCGCGTCTATCGCAGTCGCACCCCTCTCCCCTGGTCAACAAACTCTCGTTTCAGTTGCTGAGACACTACGACCGTCTAGTGCCATTTGCGAGTCTTCTTGGACTCGGTCACATTCGTTCCATGATGAAAGAGGGACGGGAGGAGAAGAAGAGGGAAAAGGAGCGCAAAGCAGCTGACCTGGAACGCGAACAGATGGCTGAAGCTGAAGTCGTCCAGGAGGAAATTACACCGCCGGCAGGGCAGTTTCCCTAGAAGGACTCAATTTGGTAACGAAATATAGTAAACTCTTTCATCTTAAGGGTCAATTGTTGATGGGTGACAGAAAACGGGAAATAACCATAGCCCGCTTCCCCCAAAACCTTAGCGAAAAAATCTCATTTTCCTACCTCGCCCTTACTTTTTCTAGCTTTGCTATGTTCTGTAAAGTTGTAGAGTTTGTCAAATTATATAACTTTGCAGAACACCATAAATCTGGAAAATGCAAGCATGAGCTAGATAAATGAGGTTTCTACAAAAAGTCCCAAAATAGGAAGACGGGTTAGTTTTCCCTCTTCCCCCTGCTCCACTTTCAAAGTGACTCACTCCCCTATTGAGATTGTACTCTCTCATTGCTTCCCATGATTAACCTTTTTTCCATCTGAACCAGGAAAGGGCGGGGCGGTCCCTTCATTCCCGAGAGAGTCCTTCTCTCGTCGTCGCCATGGCAGCTCTTGCTGTCCTGAAGATTTTCTTCGTCTTCCTGTTTGGACAAGTTCAAGCAGATGTCAGTCAGTGTCCAGGGATTATGGTACCTTCTGCAGAGATGGGTAGTTTCGCCTAAGAGAAAAAAAAACAACTGTCTAGATACGGTATCAGTCTGGACGGATGGAGTTATTTCAAGACTTGGCATTGCAAAACCGTCGGCTACTGCTACAGCCTCCAGCATCGTGGCAAAGACGGCTTCCATGCTCAAATGTCCTTCGGATTGTTCGTTGTCACTGCTCACCTTCGTCACTTCAGGTCAGTTGCACTCAAAATGTATCGGATTAGGAAGATTTTCTGTACTTCCGCTTCTTGACTCGTATTATTACTGGTAGAAAGCCGAGTCGTTTATCCACTCCATTTCCTGGTTTTCGGTCACGGCATTCATGTCGTGCTCCGTGACAATCACAAGTCTTTTGTGCTGCAAATTGACCCTTGGTGAATGATCGACATAAGTTAAATCAGAATGGGAAAGAAGTTCAAGAATCAGAGCTCGTGAGAACGAAAACAAAATGAACTGGACTACTGTACCCGAAGCTTTTTTAGGGGAGGGGATAGATTTTAGGGATAAATTCAAAGTTAAAGGGACAGTTGACTCATGTGCAGAGGAAAATCAGGGAAAGCAAAAGAGCAAAGAACACCAAAGTAAAATGAGACCGTCTAACCGTCACGGCTGGTTTTCTTTGTCTGCCTGACTGATTGATTTTCCCTTTCAAGTAGTTGGACTGGCCCTTTAAAGCTTTGCCTGTTCCTTCCAACTTCTTTTCATACCCGTTAGCAATTTCCCTCCAGTGCAATATCCAGAGTACAAACATTTTCCCGGCATTCAATTAGTGTCCTTGAAGTGAGACTCTCATTTTTTGCTACGTTGTTCTCGTCAATGCACTCGAATGAACCAGCAAATCTCTTGAATAGGATCAAACGTGACGGAACGAAGAAATCTCGAGAAGACCTATACTTTGAAAGAGGTCATCCGTGTCAGATGTTTTTGGTTTGAAATAGGAAAGAGATTATTTGGATGAACCGATGGAAAAAAAGAGCTCTTTCAGTCGGCTCCCAGAACTCGTTCCTTCATATCCAAGAGCCACTGTCAGTACTGGTTCCCGGCTACTTTACCCGCTTCCCGTCAACTGACAACCTTCGATGTGTTCCCTACGATGGCTTCTGCGGAGCTACAGTTCCTCTGTATCGGCACTATCGAGTCACTTCCTTCGGAATACGTGAGACTGAGTTCATCCCCCAAAAAATGTACATTTTAGAACACGCCTACTCATTCTCCCCGGATATCAGCTACCAAAACTTTCAGATGGAAGCCAATCCCGTCTGTTATTTCTGGGACGTGGGAACAGTAGCAGCAGATCCGTCTACTGTAGCTCTGAGCAACATTCCTCTCTCCGAGCTGGTTCTCTTGAATTCGTTCGATAATGAAGCTTCAAGTATTTCTGATCAGACTCTTTCCCAACTGTTTTCAATTTAGATACAATGAAGGACCATTATACTTCCACCCTGACATCGGTTCTTGGCTACACTGAAGGAACTCCGCTGGGAAAAGTAGCTATAAACAACAGTGGGAAATGTGATGAAATGGTGGCGTTGGTTCAAATGGTCGATCAGCAAACCGGAGCCTTTGGTCAGTTTTCTTCTCTCCCAGTCTCATCACAATTTTCAGCTCGTTTGGATCACAAACTCGTCCTAGAAGGTCAGGAGCCTAATCGTCTGTTTGAACAGTACACAGCTCTGCCTGAAAAAGTGTACTGTGTGGCTAGACCCGTCTGTGGAGCTACCGTTCCTCTTTGGAAGATGTACGACTACGTCAATTTGGGTAAATGGACCTGGACAAACATTTTAACTGGTACTGTTTCAGACAGTATAATGGCCATCTCGCCCACTACGACCTCAAACACCTATCTCTATCCGAATGCTCCTCTCTGCTACATTTGGGACACAGACTACACGGATTCCACTACCACGGCGTCGAATAACACAAGTGTGTCGTCTGGAGGAGGACTGGTCGTCGGAGAAGTGACCATGCCTGGACTGGATGCAACAGCTACAGTAAGTTCTACTGGAAGTGAGTCTCATGATATGAGTACGGTATCCGGACAGTCTGAGGGATCTACAGTACCTCATGAGTCTTCTGGAAGCACTGAGATGGGAACGACAGTTGCAGCTACAGTATCCCATGATGCAGGTGTGACTGTACTGTCATCAGAAGGAACGACGTTTTCTAGTACAGGATTGACTGGATCTGAAGGAACTACAGTAATTTCTACAGGAGTTACAGTTGCGCCCATTGGAACGACTGTCCCTGTACCATCCTCTGATGTGACAGGAATTACATCTTCTCACGATTCTGGAAGCTCTGCAGCTTCTACAGTCTCCGGTTCTGAAGGAACTACAGTAATCCATGAAGAGACCAGTGGAACTACTGTCCCTGTACCAGCTTCCGATGTGACAGGATCAACAGCTACACATGACTCTGGAAACTCTACAACCTCTCTCTCTGATGGAACTACGGTATCCCATGGAGAATCAATCCCAACGACTGTGTCTGTAGCTCCGGAAAGTACGGTCTCTCACGACTCTGGTTCAACTGTCATGTCCGAGGCAACTACAGTCTCTCATGACGCTATCACTGGATCTCACGGTGAAACTGTTGAAACGACAAGTCAACGTTCAGAAGGTTCGGTAGCCACAGTATCTCATGTAACTGAATCAACTGTAGGATCGACAGTCTCTCACTCTGAGTCAACTGGAACGACGAGTTCTCTACCAGCTTTCGACGTGACCATGACTTCAGCTTCACACGACTCTGGAACTACTGTAGTCTCTACAGTTGCCGGATCTGAAGGAACTACAGTCTCTCATGATGAGTCAAGCGGAAGTACAATTACAGTAATCGAAACTACAGTACCTTCATTGTCTCCTACTGGTCAGACTGAGACAGTCAGTACGATTTCGCATGGAGAGAGTACTGGAACAACATTCCCAGAAAGTCCCTTTACCGTAATACCCGGAGAAAGTGTCACAACTGGATCGGAAGCAACCACTGTTCCTCATGAGACTGGAATCACTACAGTAACTGGATCTGAAGGAACTACAGTAGCCGTTCATCAAGAGAGTACAGTTAGTGACCATCTAAGCACGGTAGCCTCTACAGTACCTGGATCTGAAGGGACTACGGTAATCTACAATGGGTCAACGACTGTGACTCTCTCCACGCCATCCCACGAATCCAGTAGTTTCGGAACTGATCACGATATGATAACAGTTACGGAAACTATGGGAGAGTCGAGTCCAACTGCCATTTCCCCGACCTTTACTATGCTCATGGGACCGACGACTACTGCCATTCCGACTTCTTTCATCGACATCATTGAGAACATTCGATCGACTCTGGGAATCACTGGAACGACAGAAACTTCTGGTTCTGACGGGACAACCATGAGTCATGGTCAAGAGACAACTATGGGTCATGGCTCTGGATCTGAAGGTACAAGTGTGAGTTATGTGGTTGCCACTGGAAGTAGCGAGATAACGGTCAGTCATGCATCTGAATCTGCCGGAACAACAATGAGACATGAGTCTGGATCGACGACTACTGAATCTTCGGTGTCCAATGGAACAACTGACGTTTCAGCTCACGTTGTCCCGGGTACTTGGGAACAGTTCTTCCCATCTGTTTCTATTGTGTCGAGTACCGAAGGGACTACTGTAAGTCACGGTCAAGAAACAACAGTCAGCCACGAGTCTGGAGCTACTTCTGTGGCTTCTCATCAAGAAACAACAGTCCAGGAAACAACAGTGAGTCACGATTTTGGAGCCACTACTGTAGCACAGGAGACAACAGTCCAGGCAACTTCGGGAACAATGATTCACGAGTCTGGAGCTACCACTGTAGTTTCTCATCAGGAGACCACAGTCCATGAAACAACAGTGAGTCAAGACTCTGGAACGACTGTCAGTCAAGAGACAGGACCGACAAGCGAATCTACCGTCAGTCACGAATCAACCACTGCTGGTCCGGTGACTTCCGCTCTGCCTGGAAATTTCCTGCCAAACATTACTGTAACAAGACCCAGTTGGATGGGAGGAGGAGTGGCCCTGGATGGAGCCAGTTCGAATCCAGTAGAGACTTCGACTGTTACCGTACCGACTACAGTTGAGACCAGTGTGACCAGTGAAACCAGCCATGTCGAGACGACTACAGTAGCTACTACAGTTAGTCATGAAGTCATGACCAGTGAGGCTAGCCATGTCGAGACGACAACGACTCATGTCTCTGATGGAACTACAGTAGTCAGTGAGTCTGCAAAGATTACAGAAGCATAAAAATGTTTCAGAGTCTACAACAGCGTCGTCTACTGACTCCCAAAATACGACCAGTACCTCTGTTACTCTTGAAACTATCCTGACAACGACAAAGCTTGACTCTACTGATCTCTTCAATTTGAATGGTTAAACCCCCCAAAACTGGTCATCCAATACCCCTGTAATGAATCTTTCCTTGTCTTTTTTCTCTTTCTCGAACTCGATTCGGAAATCGGAAGCCACGGGGGACTCATGTTTCATGTGGCGATTAGAAAGTGATAATCGGGTCGCGCACTTTCACCCCTCTTGGATGTTTCTGCTTCTTCTCCTGCCATTTTCCGTCTTTGCCGGCCTGAACTACGATGACGAAAGAATGAAGTTTGCCTTTGGAACCTTCAGAGAGAAAAACTATGGACAGCCGAACTATCTACAGATCCCGACTAGCCCTGGAAGAGGATCTCGTCTCTCCGTTCCAAAGGCTTTCTATCACTATTCTGAGAATGAGGTAGGGTTGAGAATACTGTTACAGGATCGTCTTCAGGTCGGTGCCGACTCCTCCTTTGGCGTTCCTGATGACTCTCGTCTCTCTGCCATGAAAATGATGGTGAAGAACAATCGACGGGAAGTCAACGGAATGTATCTGCCTCTACCCAACATGGATCCAATAAATTTGCACTTTATCAGTCAGAGAACGTTTGAGAAGGGACTGGACACGCATGCTGAAGAGGATTCGCCTGAAGGAGCTTTGGCTCATGCCAAAAGGTATCATTAGGGCTCATCTACCTTCGCCCCTCCTCTACTTTGAACCTCTAGAAGAATTCTCATTTTTCTAGCTCAAGAACACATTTTCTAGCTTTGCGTGCTCTACAACTTTGCAGAACATTAAAAAGCTTGAAAATGCACACATGAGCTAGAAAATTAAGGTTTCTTCTCAAATACGAAATTTAAGGGGAACCTTATTAAAAGAAAACTTCAGGTTATGTTTGAAAGGAGACGAAATGGTCTGCGAGAAAGCCTTGCTCCATTACCATAGACTGAAAAGTGCTGCGAGAAGACTGTCCAGGGCTCCTCTACACAGACAACTGATTTCATTAGTAATTTTATTTCTCTTCCAGTCAACTCTTTTCAGGGCGACGTCGCCGCTCAAACTAGAGTACGTGACCGAGTTGGAAACGGTCTTGGCGTGGTTGTAGGAATCCCCGGCTACGATCCAGTTTACATGGGAGCTTCACTAAACAACAATAACGATGGTGACTACCGTATTCGATTCAGTCCGCCTCGGTAAAGGCAAACTCTAATAACTTCACAACATTCCATAATAAAGCATTCAAGGACAAGGAAGCTCTTGAAAACAAAAAAGCTACCCGTAACAATACACCTTCTCGTCGGAGCATGTGCTCGTATTGATTGATAGGAGTCCCGAGGCTAGAACCCTCTCTCGCCGAGAGACTCTCTCTCTCTCTCTCTCTGATTTGTGACCCCATTATATCTTTTCGCCCACCCTCTCTCAATTACCCCCGCCTCGATTTATTGGAGTTGTTCTCCGAAGGGTGGCCAGATGTTGCTCGGGAGCAGGAGATATTCGATATGGCTTGTTTAGCTAGTTGTGAAAACATGGGGAAGAAAATAACAGAACCTGGACAATGTTTGTCTTGTCTAGAACAGCAGAGATGACTTTGAGAAGACGGTAGGTTATTTTGGGGACGATGGTTTCTGTGAAATTGGGGGAAGTAGCTTTAGTTCTCCCCACAATCTACCAATGTTTGGAACTATTTAAAACGACATTTTCTAGCTTGCCCTTACATTTTCCATTTTTACAATATTGTGCAAAGTTGTAGATCTCATCAAATACTACAACGTTGCAGAACATCACAAAGCTGGAAAAAACTAGGCGTGAACTAGAAAATTGAGCTTTCTCAAAGCACCAGAATTTAGGGAATGCTAAAGTTACTTTCCCAAGCTTAAACATTCTCCAAAACTTGACATCATTCAAACAGCAGAAAAAGTTGTTTCTCATCAAAAGTAAGGACCCAGACTTTGTCGCGAAAGAACAACAAATCAGCCGAAAACAATTGTTAATCCACACTCATTTTTCACATCTTCCATGTTGACCCGCCAGTCTCAGCATTTCGAACAAAATGACTTTCAGCTCTCACCTCTTGGATGCTATCGTAGCAAAGCTCAAAATGAGGTGAGTTGTTCTTCTCGTTTGGAATAAAAATGATTTTTAGGGAAAACATGCAGAGACTTTGGCAATGGATCCAAGATCGAAAGACGAAAACGGTGAGGCGATGGCGGAGCTCGATGGTCAGAGTCGGCAGCTCCTTTGACAGAATAGCCAATGGAGACGTCCGTAAGTTTTAATAGAGCCAATTTTGATCACTATTTGACTCCAAAAATTTACAGACATTTCTTCAAAAATGATCATTTTCAGCTCACAGCTACTCTGCCGTCAGCCTGCCCTCGGAAAACAAGCAGCGTCCTCACGAATATGAGGAATTTTTCGAAGAGCCGAAGCTTCGCGAAGTTTTGGAGGTAAGAAATCCAGAATCTTTTTTTCAGGCCGGAATTAGCCCTACCAATCAATGAAGGCGTTCTTTTTTCACTCGAGGTGATAAGAAGCTGTTAGGCTGTTGGATGACGATGATTGATGGACAGGGAAACAAACCTCTTTGTCAAAATTAAATTTTCAGCTCGGGAGACTCTCAGTTTTCAAGAGACTGTTGTCTAGTAACTTCCTTCTCAACATACTGAAACTTACAGATCCGCCGTCGATCATTGCGACATCCTCGTCTAGATCAGCAGCCTGTGCCTCCTCCGGACATCGAGTGTCCAAGCCACAATCCGTTCCTAGAAAGGTCAGAGATTGATTCAGGGGAAGGGTTGTATCGCCTCGTCCAGTGGGATTCCTATATAAGACCCCCTCCTCAGTGAAATCAGCTTTCGAACTCCCTTCTTCGGGAAGTATTGGAGGAAAGTGTGGTACCCATTGACTGCTGATTCACAGAAGTTGATTCACAGGCTAGAAAGAGCTTAGAATCACAAATTGGTCACGAATGGTCTGGCAAAGTAGAGAACTATACGGCTTTTGGTAAAGAAGTTCTGGCCTGACTTATTGTCAGGTCAGAACTTTTTGGAACAGCTATGGTCATTGAACAAAATAAAAATTTTCCAAATGAATATCTTCAGAATAACACCTACCGCCACTCCCCGAGGAACACCTCGTGGAACTCCAACAGAACAGAGGACCGTTCGGACTATTCGATTTGCTCTCCCGGTGGTAAGTCACTCTTAAACTGGTCGTCAGCCACCCTCATGTTTTCATAATCCGTCGACGCTCCACTAACTACTAGTGTTCTCTGAAAATGGTCTCCTCTCACGCGAGACTACTTCCTCTTAAATTTTACTCTCTTGCTGTCTTTTTCGCGTTTCTTTCCGTCCATGGAACCCCAAAATAAGTGACATTTTGACGACTGACGATGACGACCAGCTGTTCCGAGTCGGCAAGCTTGAAAGGTCATAGCCACGGGCTGTGAGGTAAAGAGGGTGACAGCTGTCTCTTTCAAAGAAATGCTGCTGAAAATGAGAGATGGAACAAAAAGACCCGATTTAAGAAATTGTGTTTTCGAATAGGAAGCTCGTAAATAGGGGATTATGTTCTCATTCATAGGCTTCCTAAAGTGTCCTATGATAGTGTATATTTATGGCACCAGGTCTTAAAATGTGTTTTCTTTCTCCCAAGTCGTAGGTACTGTAGCTTTCAAAAGATACTCTCGTCTCCAAGGTTCTTTGCCCTTAATGTTGCCCTTCAAGTTCTGAATTCTTCTCCGATCTCATTGGCACGCTATTGTCAAAGTCCATGACTTTGTTAGGCTCAAATATAGCAGATTCTCGTTCCTAGTTGGAAGTTCTCAATCTAGTTGTAAGTTATCCGAGTTCCAAGTTCTGCTTCAAATCTTGTGAACTCATCCATGCTTTGCCTCTCCCCTAGCAGTGTACCAGCTCCCTCTCCTCTGGTGTCCTTTCAAGAGACCTCTCAACCAGGCAGTTCCATCCTACCATGTCTACATAAAGTCTACCAGTAAACTCTAAGTCTTCGTACTGTATTACTCAAGCTAAGGACTGTCAGATACAGTTTGTTCAATAAAAAAGAGGCAATCATCATAACCCGTTTGCCACGAGACCGGAATAACATGGAAACGTGGGATATTCAGCCAAGTTTCATAGCTGAGTATCCTATGTTTGCGTGTTATGTCGGTCTCGCTGCAAACTAAATGAGTTACGGTAATGACCTCTATTTATTGAATAAACTATATCTCGGATTGGACCATTCGATTCAAATTTCTAAAGCTGGGCTGTGTTTCATCTTGGGCTCCGAACAAGAATGAACTTTGCTTGGTGATCAACTTCATATAGCTTTAGGTTGTTCAATCCCCAATCCCATTCCAGTTACGATATTATTTTGGAAATCCAATTGGTCTGCGTCCAAAAGCTCAGCTCAGTTCCCTCCTCTCTATTAAGGCGTCTTCTCCACTCGTTCAAAAATTTCTCAATAGAACAGTGGTCATTACTTCTTATTGTTTTAAAAACGTAGGGTCAACTGCCTCGCGATGTTTTGACTTTTTGCCGGTTTCCGATCCACTTGAGATCGGGTGACAAAACAAGGACGATGGACCTGTACTTATTACTAACGGCAGTTGAGTCATTTGTTTTGTTGTTCCCGCCTTCTCAAGTTTTTAAAAAAAGGTCAATTTTACGCTTGTGCAGAGAGCAATCAGTAACGTTGACTCTTTGAGCCCCATTTCACCCGATTTTCCTTGCACTTTCCAACGAACCCTCTTCAGGTCCGTGTCAGTTCCTTCGACGAAGACGACGCCCAGATCCTCTTCGAGCCCCGAAATCCGTCCCCTCTGCCTCCAGTTGAAGTCATTTGGGATCCTGTCTCAATGGGAGAAACGTACGACAGACCTCCTCCACCACCGTTTCAGGTTTTTTATTGGCTTGTTACCGTATTCGAAGATTTCAGAACGTAATGGTCACTTCGGAGCCGTCTCCTTCTCTCACGACGAGAAGAAATTCGGCTTCTGAACGCGCTCGACAGAATCTACTTGCTCAGAGAAGACAGAGCAATGTTCAGGTAAAAAAACTGATCGTTGAAATATATGCCCTGGCTCGAGTCGTGATTATCCATACATGAGAAGATTGCATGTTTCGAATAGACTAGTGACTGAAGGCGGGACTGGGAGAATCCAAAAGATTGCACGTCCTTCCCTTTGAAACCTGCTGATGCCCTTACAAGTAGTTTTCGAGTATAATCCTGTTTCTTCTTAGTTTGAGGTACTTGACTCTTCAGAACTTCACTGACTCAAAAATGAGGTGGAATTTGCCAATTTATGTTCTCATGACCTGTTACCAGGCATCCCGACAACCCGTTTGTTTAACCCTAGTTACATCCATTATCTGTCCTTTTCTGCCTTGAGCGAGATCAAAAGTAGTCGAAGAGCTTCATCCCTCGTCCAGTGTAAAACAGTAAACAAATGTTCCGAATTTGAAAAGACTGGATTCTCCAAAAGAGGCTCCAATTCCTCAGTCCCAGATCCGAAAAACGACTTCCTGTTATGTTGCTCATCGTTCTTTGTTCCTCGCTGCAGACTGCTCCTAAACAATTCATATCCTCCTTTCTGGTCTGATCTACTCATCCAATGCATTCAGATCGCCCAAGCGATGACTGGAAGACGTGCCTCAACTACAATTATTCCACTAACTTCTGCCCAAATCCATCTGATTCGCTCTCTTTGGAGACAAATTTACACTTCAAAAGGACCGACAGTTATTGGAAGCAGTATCTACCATCGACTGTGCTTCAAGTGCCCAGTGGTAAGGTGTCAAATAGTCTCTTTTTTGGATCTAAACAGCTTGTTTTATGGTCTCTTCCCTCAATAATTATCTCATTTTTAGGTGAAGGAGCAGATCCGTCGCGTCGAACTTCCCCCAAACTTTCGCGATCATGATACTTTCATCAAGGCGCATAGCAAAGCCGTTGCGGAACTCATTGACCAGGTTCGGTCCATTCCGGGAAATACAAATGAAATATTCAGGTGGTGGAGAATCTGGACAACCTGGACAACATGACGGATGAACTCGTTCGTATTGGTCGCGTGCATGCCAGAGTTCTTCGTGGCGAGCTGACAGGTTATTTTGGTCTCGGTGGCTGGGAGAACACATGTCTTTCAGGAAAGTTGTGGAATGTGGTAGCAGAGACGTTCATTGACTGTACATTGGAATGGGGAGACAAGAGGTTCGTTTGATAAGCAGACTCTTTGTCTTTTGCCCTCACTCCAAATTTCGGGACTTTTAAAAACCTCAGTTCACTAGCTCACGTTTACATTTTCCAGCCTTCTGATGTTCTACAAAGTTGTAAAATTCGATGAGATCTACAACTTTGAAGAACATCGGAAAGCTTGAAAATGCTTTCATCATAGTGATATGTTTCAGATGCCGCTCCGAGACGGTACGCAAGGCTTGGGCTTTGATTGTGGCTTTTGTCGTCGAAAAGATCAAGATGGGGCATCATGAACAGCGAAAAATCATGCTCTCAACGAGGCATCCGTCTCTCTCGGGAGTTTCTGGCTACACCAATCTGGATGGCTCATTTGCCATTATGCGCATCAATTAACTACTGGGAAACGAATGTCACGAACTATATTATGTCGGGTCTATCTCTGTATTCCACTATGATCTCTAATCTGTACATGTTTTATACTTACAAATAAATAAACAATAATTTGCTTTTTTTATATTTTCACGGTCCCTTTTCCCATTTCGAAGAAGCAAATCTCTGGCGAGTCTTTTTAGACAGAGTAGATGCACAGGGGGTTATTTTACACGTTGAATTCAATAAAAATATTTAGAAAGCTTAGAAATGAATGGAAAATGGTGAAAACTGATTTGGTGTCTGTTGGGCAGTTGTTCTTCGCATGCTGCTCGAACCGTTCAAAAATTTATCTCGTGTTCCCGCCACGATTAGCCTGCGGATCAATATCTCGGACGGTTGTTCAAAGTTCGAACAGGGTTTCGCATTTTTTCGCTATCGTTTCCTACTCTTGTTTTTGTTTTCCTGACTCACTTTTCTATCGATTTCTAGTAGGAAGTTAAGAAGAAAAAATAGGGCGATGTCCGAGTCGGCTGCAAGATAGAGCTAATCAAAACTGCTTGTTTTTCATTAAATTTTTGGCAAATCACGCATTTAGAACTTCAAGGGCCTTCCACAATCTTTTTATTAGTTTTTATCGTTTTCAGTATATTTTTGAACTTCAGGGTAAAAATGGTCCAAGAGAAGTCGGACATCTTTGACGAAGCCTTCTTGTACAAGGAGGTCTTGCGTAGGGACCCAGGGACGGTGCAGAAACTTTTCTCGAAGGCGAAAATTGATGAGATCAAGAGCTTCGTGAGTTCTAGCAACTATCTTCTTATCGAACTTTTTTTAGCTCAACAAAAATGGCGGTGATGTTCCCAGCGTCTCGGAACTGACAGCTGAAATAAAGTCCAAGTTGAAACGAGCTGCGTCGGAAACGAACGGGCCTGCCGCTAAAAGACCAGCGAAAAAGGCCGAATCCAGCTCAGAGTCGGATTCCGAAGACGAAGCACCGGCTAAGAAGTCCCCGGCAAAACCTGCTACTCCCGCCGTCAAGTCCGCTGTGAAGAGGGCTGCTTCCAGCAGTAGTTCCGACTCTGACGACAAAGCTCCAGCCAAGAAGGTAAATATATAGTTTTCTTATTTTACGGCTTTGTTTTTAGGCTCCTGCCAATCTTGTCACGCCGGCCGCCAAGTCTGCTACCAAGAAGGCTGCTTCAAGCAGCAGCTCCGACTCTGAAGATGAGGCTCCAGTCAAGAAGACCCCTGCTAAACCCACCACTCCGGCTGCCAAGACTCCTGCAAAGAAAGCTGCCTCCAGCAGCTCCGATTCCGAAGATGAGGCTCCAGCTAAAAAGACTCCGGCCAAGCCTGTCACACCGGCCGCCAAGAAGGCTGCTTCCAGCAGCAGCTCTGACTCAGAGGACGAGGCTCCAGCCAAGAAGGTAAATATATAGTCTTCTCATTTTACGGCTTTGTTTTTAGGCTCCTGCCAAGCTTGTCACGCCGGCCGCCAAGAAGGCTGCTTCCAGCAGCAGCTCTGACTCTGAGGACGAGGCTCCAGCCAAGAAGGTAAATATATAGTCTTCTCATTTTACGGCTTTGTTTTTAGGCTCCTGCCAAGCTTGTCACGCCGGCCGCCAAGTCTGCTACCAAGAAGGCTGCTTCAAGCAGTAGCTCCGACTCTGAGGATGAGGCTCCAGCCAAGAAGGTGAATACATAGTCTTCTCATTTCACGACTTTGTTTTTCAGGCTCCTGCCAAGCTTGTCACGCCGGCTGCCAAGAAGGCTGCTTCAAGCAGCAGCTCCGACTCTGAAGATGAGGCTCCAGTCAAGAAGACCCCTGCTAAACCCACCACTCCGGCTGCCAAGACTCCTGCAAAGAAAGCTGCCTCCAGCAGCTCCGATTCCGAAGATGAGGCTCCAGCTAAAAAGACTCCGGCCAAGCCTGTCACACCGGCCGCCAAGAAGGCTGCTTCCAGTAGTAGTTCCGACTCGGACGACAAAGCTCCAGCCAAGAAGGTAAATATTATAGTTTTCTTATTTTACGGCTTTGTTTTTGGGCTCCTGCTAAGCTTGTCACGCCAGCCGCCAAGTCTGCTGCCAAGAAGGCTGCTTCAAGCAGTAGCTCCGACTCTGAGGATGAGGCTCCAGCCAAGAAGACCCCTGCAAAGGCTACTGCTCCAGCTACCAAGCCTGTTGTGAAGAAAGTTGCCTCCAGCAGCTCCGATTCCGAAGATGAAGCTCCAGCTAAAAAGACTCCGGCCAAGCCTGTCACACCGGCCGCTAAGAAGGCTGCTTCCAGCAGCAGCTCCGACTCTGAGGATGAGGCTCCAGCCAAGAAGGTAAATATATAGTCTTCTCATTTTACGGCTTTGTTTTTAGGCTCCTGCCAAGCTTGTCACGCCGGCCGCCAAGTCGGCTACCAAGAAGGCTGCTTCAAGCAGCAGCTCCGACTCGGAGGATGAGGCTCCAGTCAAGAAGACCCCTGCTAAGCCCACCACTCCGGCCGCCAAGGCTCCTGCAAAGAAAGCTGCCTCCAGCAGCTCCGATTCCGAAGATGAGGCTCCAGCTAAAAAGACTCCGGCCAAGCCTGCTACTCCCGCTGTGAAGAAGGCTGCTGCTAGCAGCAGTTCCGACTCGGACGACAAAGCTCCAGCCAAGAAGGTAAATATATAGTCTTCTCATTTTACGGCTTTGTTTTTAGGCTCCTGCCAAGCTTGTCACGCCGGCTGCCAAGAAGTCTGCTTCAAGCAGTAGCTCCGACTCTGAGGATGAGGCTCCAGCCAAGAAGACCCCTGCAAAGGCTACTGCTCCAGCTACCAAGCCTGTTGTGAAGAAAGTTGCCTCCAGCAGCTCCGATTCCGAAGATGAAGCTCCAGCTAAAAAGACTCCGGCCAAGCCTGTCACACCGGCCGCTAAGAAGGCTGCTTCCAGCAGCAGCTCCGACTCTGAGGATGAGGCTCCAGCCAAGAAGGTAAATATATAGTCTTCTCATTTTACGGCTTTGTTTTTAGGCTCCTGCCAAGCTTGTCACGCCGGCCGCCAAGTCTGCTACCAAGAAGGCTGCTTCAAGCAGCAGCTCCGACTCGGAGGATGAGGCTCCAGTCAAGAAAACCCCTGCTAAGCCCACCACTCCAGCCGCCAAGTCTGCTGCCAAGAAGGCTGCTTCAAGCAGCAGCTCGGACTCGGAGGGCGAGGCTACTTCGAAAAAAGTGAGCAATATATCATCGTCTTTTCTCTAGTTGTTTGACATTTTTTAAACTTGTGCCTCGTCCAAGATGCTGTTCTTTCTCAAGTGATCTTTTTCAGGCCACTCCTGCTTCAGCAAAAATGAACAAGGTCAACGATTCTGAGCAAGAGAACAAGTCGCTAAACAACACACCTGCTTCTCATTATCAAGGTCGCAAATCCAATGAGCCCTTCCGCCGTGTCACTCTCTCGAAGAATGATGTTCCTGACAAGTTCAAGGACAACTCGTTTGATGGCGTAAGTTTAGCTCAAAATCTTCGATTGCAGTAGTAATTATCTTTTGTACTTTAACAATTTAGTCGCATGACAAGTGGGGAGTCAAAGCTCACGAAACTCTGAGTCGCGTTCAAGGCAAAGGATTCCGTCACGAGAAAACTAAGAAGAAGAAGGGCAGCTATGGCGGTGGACCCATCAGCATGGGAGTCAATTCAGTCAAGTTTTCCGACAGCGAGTAGAGTCGCCAAGGTTTTTGTTGTTTCTCTTTGTTAAATCCCCATCTATTCACCTTCCTGTTAGTTTCCATTCTGGTTAGTCATCGTGATCTTCACAATCCCGTTATTTGGTTTTCAAGCTTGTTGCTCGTTATCACATTTTATTTTCATAACAAAATGGTCCAATAAAGATGTTGCATTGAAATTTCAGTGTACTTCAAACATTTCGTTTACATCGATTGCTGCTTCCTTTTTATTGATTTATCGTAGCATGCCATGTTGTTTTCAGAATGGGCAAGCGATCTCTTGAAGAATCCGTGGAAGACGTCTCCATGAACGAGACTTTGGACGGTCCGTCGACCGAAAAGGACGAATACGATCGTCTTTGTACCTTGGTATGGTTTTCTTGTTTTTTTTTCGATCCTCTCATCTATTTTTAGGTAAACCCGATCGCTCAGCCGCTCGCCAATCGCAAGCTTGCCAAGAAGGTCTACAAGTTGGTCAAGAAGTCGACGAAGAACACCCATCACCTTCGCCAAGGAATGCGCGACGTTCAGAAAGCCATTCGCAAGGATGAGAAAGGGATCCTGGTCCTAGCCGGTATGTTTGATAGTTCTCCTAAAATGCCCTCGATTTTGTAGGAAACGTGACCCCGGTCGACGTCTACTCTCACATGGCCGGTATTTGCGAAGAGAAGGAAATTCCCTACGTTTACACTCCGTCTCGCGAACATCTCGGTCTTGCAGCCGGTCAGCGCCGTCCGTGCATCATTCTCTACATCAAACCCCATTCTGAATATCAGGATCTCTTCGATGAAGTTGCCGACGCTTGTAACAAGACTGTTGTCGAGTAGCGCGAATCCATTTTCATATGTTGGAACACGCTGATTCATACGTTCTCGTTTTGTGTATTGGTATCCCTCTTCCCCGCCTATTGTTTTCATTGGACTCGCTCGTTGTTTTGTTATTTCGTTAAATTCGTTATTCATTTCGAATTTTAGTTGTTTTTTTGCAAAAAAACTCACCACAAAACAAAAACGTCGTTACTGGCAACAAAGTTCGGAACGACTAAACAATAAGCTCTCCTAGAGTCCACAAGTAGGTTGCTGAAGATATCCAGTTTGCTCGATTGTTCCAGGACGCAGACTATACAGGCGAAGACGTCATCGTCTTCCAGTTCTCCCTGAGCTGGGTACATTGAAGCGCTTCTCCAGAAAGAATCTACTAGCTGTCTGTCAATTTTCTCGTGCATTTGTGTACGGTCCCTATTCTGATCATTAGCTATCCCAGTCGGTTTGCTAGCAGGCATAGCCGTCCAGAAGCAGCTCGAGTCTTCTCTATCTTGTCCCATCTTGGCAGCACCGTCTTTCAGATGCTGGAATCTGCTCAAAAAGGACCAGTTTCTCGTCACACTGCTTTCTAGAACAGAATTCTGAAAATAATACGAACAAAATCCGAGGCACCGTGAGCCTTCTTTATCCGCTGTTTCTTCCAGTTTTTGAGCAAAATTTATAGGGAAATTTGTCGAATAAAATCTGGAAGAAGCCCATTTCACCCGCTATGTTACTAGCACGGTGCCATGCGGGCTATTGGGTACAGATAAAGGGGCACATACCCGGATTTGTTCACCAGAGAGCGAAAACCGTACCTTGAGGCTAGCATTGCGAACTTGTTTCAAAATAGGTGAATTTCCGCTGTCTTCTAGATCTTCGTTGTCGTCTCCTTCGCTCAAAACTGGCTCATTTTCCTCCTTCTCGACGTCTTGATCACGGTTCCCGTCCAGATTGGGCTTCTTCGTCTCCATAAAGTCTGTTCAAAAAAAAACGCAACAGTAACCCATAAATATTTCGCTTCGAGAACCACAAACCCCCTGAAGCGCGGCAATTCACCGTTGAGAAAATCAAGAAATTGGGGTTTGTGGTTCTCGAAGCGAAATGTTTATGGGTTACTGCTGCGTTCTTTTTTTTTGAACAGACTTTAGCGATGAATCGTCAGTCATCGGAGGGCAGCGACCCTGAAATATATGAATAAACAAGGAAAAAAACAGAAGTTATTCGAGTTGAAAAGCAACATCTCTGTATATAGAAGCATACTCCGACGCTGGCGATGAAAATTGAAGAAATCAGCCCAATAAAAACTCTACTAAACGTCGTATTTCTGACAGAATGAATGTTTTTCTGGACGTTTCTTGAATAAGCCGAAAGGCCATTATTCGCGAGAATGAAGGGAACGTGAAAAATGAAATAAAATACGGCTATAAACAAATATTTTAGGCTATATTCGGGGGGAGAATTGACAGGGGACGGCAATGAAACAGCCAGACGCTTTTAAAGCTTTCTCCGCCGAAGAAGAATACGAAATTGGCGGGGACGTGGAAATTTTTCGCTCCCTAGTTTCAGGCCATTTCTAGTGCTTTGTCTTGATCCTTTTTCCTCGTTGTTTTTCTGACAAAGACGGCTGGGAGACACTGTCGGGTCTCGACGCATTTTTGTACTTGGAACTTCTCGTTCTCCTGCTGGTAACGGTCTGAACATTTAGGTAATATTCTTCTCGTTACAGCGACTGAAAAAAAAGCACAAAATGATGAGTCACAGTCATGTTTCTCACCCACGAGACTACTGTTTTCAGGTCAACTTCACCATCGATGAAATCCGTTTCCTCGTGGACCTCAAGAAGAACATTCGCAATATGGGGTTGATCGACATCTCTCGGGACAAAAAGGCAATGGTCGACAGCCTCGTAGCCGACAAGACCATCGTCGTTCAAGGCCAGGATCGTAGCATCACCATCAAGTCGACGTAAATTACCGTAATTCTCAGCTACTGTACTAGTTCAGTGCCATCTCCATGTTCTTCGAGCTCGATGAGAAGAATCTGGCACAGATCCAGCGAGAGAACGATGCTGAAATGCGTCGCTGCAAGCCAACCAACGGCTTCTTGGTCAATCTGGTGGATACCAGTGGAGTCAGTGACATCTCTCCGAGTGTCGGACGGAGTCCTCGTCGTGTCGGATTGTCTCGGTATTATTATGTTCTCACTGTTCACTGACCAGTCTGTATAGAGCTCTACCCTCTGACCAGATCCGCCATTCGTCAAGCCATCGCCGAGGGTATCAAGCCCATCCTCTTCCTCAGCAATCTGGACAGAGTGTTCCCTGGCCAAGATCCAGAAGACATTTACGAGGATCTGGAATGCACTCTGGCCGACTGCAACAAGATCGTAGTGGCTGCAGGAGAAGGCGATGGGACAGATCTCTGCGGATCCTGTTAAGGGGAACGTCGACTTTGGATCCAGTGAAGGTGGCTGGGGCTTCTCTCTCAAGCAATTCTCCGAGATGTACGCAGCCAAGTACGGCATAAAGGTTATTCTAAACATTTTAAAGTTCTACCTTACTTTCTAGACCGATAAGATGCTACGGGGCGACCGGTTCTTCGATTCCGAAACGAAGAAATGGTCTGCTACTCGGACCGGAAACTCCATAAGAAGCTTCTCTCGAAAAGACCAAGACCATTGACGGCAGGATCTTGGCTTTCGGAAGAGTTTTCTCCGGAACAGTGATGAAAGGACAGAAGGCGAGAATCCAGGGACCCATCTATCCGGAAAAGAAGGCTGATCTATATGAGGTCAATGATGTGGCTATCCTGCTGAACCGCTACGCCATTCCCATCGACGCGATCCATCGTCGAAGTTGACCAGTACTGTTCTATCCTTGTAAAGTGATATTTTCTCACCCGAACGTCAAACCTGATCACATTGTCATAAATAAATTTATTTTGAGCGATTTTCTTTTAACAAACATAGAGCATGTCATCAATCAGAATGGAAGTTGTGTTTCACCCATTGTGTGTGTCCGATTGAGGGAAGACCCGTAGAGCAACATGAGCGGCGAGAGGACCAGTTTCAAAATGTCACGTAAAATAATGCTAAACAAATCTGGGGTTCTATAGACAGAATAAGAGAGAAGAGAGATCAACGGGAAGGTAAAATCGTTGGAAGATGCGTGGTCAAACCACAATGGATTCTGAGCTGCTGTTCGGCTCGTGACGATTACTCTCAAAGAGCGGAGCCAGCGAAGGTCGTTTTTGAGCAGGACGTAAGGATGGACAGCTGGAAAAAATAAAGTTTTGCCTATATTAGAAATCTTACCCATGAGCATCAGTATCGAAAAAGTGTCTGAAGGTGAACTCGTAGAACGCGGGATTGTTTGGAGCTCTTTTGCTGAGAGTCTCTAATGGAGATTCCGGAATCTGAACAAATGCAGGGTTTTAAAACAGGAAATAAATCTTACATTAATTGGATCAAAGTTAGAGGTATCTTCCGCATGATCGACTCTGGGAATGAAATCAGCTTTAGTGCTTCGAAGATTCTTGAAGTCAATGCCCTGAAGCCATTTTCTACTGTAATCGAAAACTGCCTTACCTTAAACCAAGGATGCTGTTGTACCTCCCGTGCTCCATGAAGCCCATAGCGATCTCTTTTATCACGGCACAGTGAGACAATCATGTTCAAGCAATCCTGTGACAGACTGCCGCGGTGAAAAGGCGGTATAACCCTTTGTGAAACGTCTAGAAAATGTTGCCAGTGGATGATTTTCTCCCTGGTTTCTTTTGGATCATCTCTCTCGGACATGAAAGGAGGCCGTCCGATCACCATCTCGTACAAAATGACACCAACGGACCACCAATCACAGAGTTGGGTGTGCCCTATAAATATTGTGCAATGCCATCAAAGAAAATCGTACCGGTGCCCTGTATGACTTCTGGAGCCATGTAGTTTCCTGTCCCAACAACAGAATGAGCCTGGTCGCGCTTTTTCTGCTGTCGAACATGAAGCACTTTCATGCTCTGTTGGATTGCTGCAATCTCGGGCGGTAGAGAGAAAGAATCCACACGGGTGTGAGAAGGAGTCGAATCGTTTTCGGGGCCATAGTACCTGGAAACACATGTTTGAATGATTATTTTGCATGCAAAGACCATAACCCCCAGACACGAGTATTTCGTATAGAATGCTACCAAAAATGAACCACTCACCTCTTATCATGAGTCCATCTGAGACCTGTGCAAAGACCAAAGTCAGTCAGTTTGACATGACCTTGTTGATCAATTAGAATATTATCCGGCTTGATATCACGATGAATGAAACCCAGTGAATGAACATAGCCTATAGCACATGTTAGTTCAGCAATGTAGAATCTTAAACATGGTGGTTTTTGCACATGAACGACACTAACCTCGATAGACTCTCCGTAAAAATGCCTTTGGTGATGAGCAGCTGCATCATATCGCCACCAGGAACGTATTCCATCACAAAATACAGGCATCGATCGTCTTGAAACGAGAAGAAAAGCTTAACAATCCAGGGAGAATCGGCTTCTGCTAATATGTCTCTTTCTGCCTTGACGTGAGCGGCCTGTTGCTTCATAATGACGTCCTTTTTGAGCAGACTTTTCATTGCGTACACCTGATTCGAATCCTTCTAAAAATGGCGTGTGAAACTAAAACAAGGCTGCTGAACACACCTTTTTTACCAGTGAAACTTTGCCAAAAGCACCGATACCAATGTGTTGGAGGATCTCGAACATGCTCACGTCCATTTTTTGACGGCGAAGACGCATATATCTAAAAATAAAAACCTACTTATAAAAATACTTATCTCCCAAAGTTTTTTTTTAACAAACAACAGAAAGAAAAACTACCTGGATTCTTTTTGTTGTAAAAACTCCAACATTTTCTGTTTCATGACATCCGGCAAGTTTGCAGCTTCCATTTCCCTTTGCAATTGAAACGATCTCTTTTCCCTTTCCCTGTACTGCTGTAGTAGTCGTTCCACATGCTGCTCCATATAAAAACAGTACATTCGAGGCTGACAAGGTTTGGCATATCTAAAAAGGTTTATTTGGTTTTGTAGCTGTTGCCAAATCTTCACCTTGCGTGTTTTTCGTTACGCAAAGTTCGGTACGAAAAAACAGCAGAAATTTGAATAAAATCTCTTGTCCGCGCGTAAGAAATTTCTCATTAAAAATATGAACGCAATATGAAGATTTAGCAATTTACAAACCTTTCGTATTTCTTCTGCCTCAGTCTGGACGCTACACTTTCCGGAATAGGAGATGTACTTCGCTCCCTAAATAATAATGTTTTTTTTTGGTTTCTTCTATTCTCACGGAATCGCTGACAGTGGCTTGGCTCTCTGAAGCGGAGTATGTCCTGTATCGAAACTAGTGGAAGGTCTCAACTGCAGAAAAAGATGAATAAAAACGTTTGAAAGCAAGCACAAACCTCATCCTCGTATCCTATATAATTTCTATCTGCTTCAGAATCCACAATTATATTCTGGACGCTTGTGTGACCAGGAGAACCGTGAACTGAAGAGATACCACCATCTTTTCCTGTCACGTCGACTCGATAAGACATATTACCCTGTAACCCTTGTATAAAAATTCTAACAACGGAACTCACTGAAGGGCCTGGCCGCACATTAATGTTTACAGTGTTTGTTCTGGGAGCAGAACTGAACGTTGTCCTAATGACTGGATGAGCAGCATAGGAACTACTGCCACCGAGCATGATCTGGAAAACAGAATTCTGTAAGATTTAAACATCTAACACGAAAAAAACTATAAACAGGGAGAGTCCCACCTGTGATGAGCCCGCAGGTGCAGAGATCGTACTCTCCAACGGATTCTTCAACTGCTCCCTAGATCCTCCGATTATGGTATACAATGGTCTGGCTGGAAGAGAAGTCACATTTCTGTCAATTGTTATCATTGGTGCCGGCCTGCTCATCATAGCTTGTTGATAGCTATCGTTTTTGTAAGAGGGAGCCCTACAAACGTCATCATGCAAAAAGTAGAGAGTAGAATTACCTAGTCACACGGATATGTGTCCGATGTTGATCTGAGGTCACGGGAGTTACTTGTCTGCCATTAAAACGCCCATTTCCCAGCTGACCGGAGGGAGATGGCAGTTGAGGCGACGTCGATCTCGATGACGTACTGAAATGGCCAGAATTAGACTGCCTGCTCACAATACAACCTCTCGTTCAGCTGATAGTACTCGACTGGTAGGTATGACAGGTTTCCGTTTCCATTCGCCTTCATTTTCAGCGATTCATCATTGGATTGTCTGACTGAGGTCAAATGTGCTCGGGCAGCCTCAATTCCAATATAGTTAGTAGCCCGAAGAGCATACCAGGCCGTATCCTGAAATTCCGCGTGTTAATGCATTGACAATCCCGCATTTCCGATTGACCTCTAATGCGTGACCGATGAATCAAGAAGAGCATTCAACATAACAGCAAAAAAAAGAAAAAAACTAAAATAAAAATGAACTCACTCTGTCATAGCCCATGCGAACGAGACCATCTAGCATGAGAAGTTTCGAATCAGCGCTTCCGTTGATGTCGATCGCATTCGCCGATGAGGACGGAGGATGTTCAACTTCAAAAGGCCGTAACGAGTCACGGATTGTCTCTAGCTTATCTCTATGTCTTCCAACTTTTGTGTCCTGTAAAAAATTGATTTACTAGGTTGTCCAAGTATTGTTTGACCATTACAAACTAATTGTCAGTTACAAATATTGAATTAGTAGGGATATATCAAAAGTTTGATTTTTACGACTTTCCATTTCTCACAAAAGTGCAGCAGAATAAGATGCGTGATTAAGAACATATTTCGCTAATTAGTCATGGGGCAGAAAGACGAACGGTAGCCCTTTAATCGGTACATTCGTCACTGTGACTATGGGCCTATTTCGAGACAAAAACTTCAGAAGGCAGGAAAATCCAGAACAAGCAACTTTCTCAGATAGAGAATACTGACGAGATCTTTGAACTACGGTTTTACAGACAATATGCCAGAAATCCCATTTTGTGCTGCTTCCGATGTTGAAGAATGTAAGCAAGTACTTTATTATTAAAGAAGTTTTTTCGTTAAAAAGATACTTGTCCTTGTCTTTAGGCCCCGAGGTCAAGGTGTTCCCGGCTTGAGGCCCAAGCAGCTGCGATCAAATCGATATTCTAAGATGGCTGGCAGCTGTTAAGAGAACTAAATGAGGTAAAAGGGAACAAGGAAAGAATGGCGATGGTGAGCAAAAAAACATTGAGGAGAAATTACCTGTGAATCGTGACGTGAGCCGCGTTCGTGTGGCTTCATCAGAGGTACACCGCTCCTACACGCGGCGACCACTGTCCGTACACGCGGGCGCCTCTTCTCTCTCGCGCTCTTTCTCTCGCCAGTGTCGGGCCGTTTGTTGCCGCATTCCATCGCCTACTCTCCTCCTCAAGACACAGTCCCTCTCGCACACTGACCGAATTCTCAATCTGCGTCTCTCTGATCCCCGTGTTCTCAGCTCAAACTCTCTCAGATCAGTGTAGTCTCTCCGCAACCGTCTAACCACATTCCTGACCGGCACTCCCTCCACCGACCAAGAGTAGAACCTACTAATAGACTCTGTCTAACACCCTCCGATCCTACTGATTTCTCTCATAGTGGGAGACGGGACACCTGCAATTATACCTGGACTCCTCTCGAACCGGTGATCAAGTGATGGCTTATGTTGAAGCAAAATATTATGGATACTTTAGTACTTGGCCTCAGTTTGGTATTTGCGAGATTTATTAAGACTAGACACAATTAATGTAAATTCAATCATGAAGGCAATGTAAAACTGACATCAAACCGTAACGAGAAAGGGAAAGTACAAGAGACTTGCGCTTCTAAAGAGTTAGGTATAAATGCAAATGAAGGAACAAAGTGAGAAGATCGTGGGAAATATTTTACACTTCAGCCTTATCATCGTAGTCCCCACCACGAATCTTTACGTCACCTTCATCAGCAGGTGGACCGTTTTTGGGAACTTCCATCTGGTTTGCGCCTAATGTTTTCTCGTCATCACCAGCTCCTTCAGCCTCGCCTTCGTCTTCTTTGTCTAGGGACTGAACTTTGGGAGGAGTGTCGTCGGCTTGAGGAGGGGCCATGACGTTATCTTGGAGATTTTCTTTTTGGGGCTGAGGAGCGGGAGTCGTATTGGTTTCGGAGAGTGGTTGAGGCTGAAAATAAGGACAGGAACAGTGACAACAAGACTAAAACCAACCTCTGTTATCTCTTTCGGAGCTTCCTGTTTTGGTTCATTTTTAGCAAGAGTTTCAGTAAACTTCTCAACTGCAATCTTCTGCTCAGCATTCAGTTTGTTTGACTTCAAAACACCAATTTCATCTTGAAGCAGCAGAACGGTCGTGTTCAATTGTCTAGAAATTTTCTGCTCCGCCTCGAGAAGACTTTTCAGAGAAGAAACTTCGCTAGCACCTTTTTCGAGCTGCTCGATTTGAGTGTCCTTCTCCCTGGAAAATTATCCAGAGTGAGATAAAAGTCGATAGTGATCCTACTTGATAGACTCGTCGGACTTGGTCTTTTCAGCTTGGAACTGCTCTGTTTTCAACGTACACTGCCGCAGATTGGCCTGACAGTCTAAAAAAAGATTCTAAAATATTTGTGACAAAATGGGTACCGGTGGACTGAGACTTCAATTGATCCCTTTCCGAGACTAGCAGTGAGGATGTTGATCTCAGCTTTTCGAGCTCTGCTTTGACATCTACAAAACAGGTTTCAAATATCTTCGTCTGTACTTACCAATTAATTCCCTTTTAGTAGACTTGGCCAACTGAACTTGTGTATCGAACTGATCCCGGAGAGTTTCGAGCTCAGCTGACTGTGCTTGATAAATGTACACAATGTAGAAGAAGAAGACGAGAGCGAATAGAAATCCAAAAAGAGGCCAATTCCTCATGCCGGGTCGTTCTCGCTCAGAATTTGACCTGAAGTTAAAAAGTAACTACAGATGTTTGTGTCTTATTGATCATTTTAAAATTCTCTTGCGTCTGTGTGCATGTCTATAGCTCCAATTGAGGATGAAGCAGTAGAATTTGTATGCACAATTAGTTTTTTTTTTCAATTAGCGAGTGCTCAAACTTCGTTATTTACGACTTTGGAAATTTCTTACTGGGACTGTGACTGAATGCAAGGGGAACAAGGCTGATTGTGAGGCTCTGTGACAGAATGAAGTAAAATATGAAAACGAGGAATCTATAAATTTATCCCTGGAAGGGCATTGCTATCCTTGTTACTTTTTAACAAGCCAATATAGGAGATTTTATTATTTCTTAGGACTTTGGTATTTTCTTTGGAGAGGCTGGAATAGAGACTGGAACAGGAAAGGAAGAACTAGGGCAGAGGCTCTACAAAAAGGAAGTGATAGGTGAAGGCAAATTTGAGATAACTATAGTCCTGGAAAGCGTTTCAAGCCTATTTTATCTTGCTCCCAAGTCTCTGTGTGGTTGAAGCTCTAATTGAGGGTAAATAAAGCAGATTATAGTTGGGAGTTAGTGGTAACAAGTTCAGACAAGTCAGATTACTAATGTCACAATTCTGTCTTTGGTACCCGAACAGAAACGAATTCCAGTGGCCTGTCCCTGTTTCAATCTCTGAGGATACATGGCTGGGTGAGAGGATTCGTAGGTGACTTTAGCCCCGATAAAAGTGTTGCCAATCTTCAGATCTGTAGCAATGAATGGAAGATTCAAATACTACAAACAGAATCGACTATTACTCCAAAAAACACCGATTGGTCGGATTAATCTCGCGTCTATATCTGGATTAGTGAGGAGGGAACCTGATCTATCGACTAGTTTAACAGAAAAAGGGGAGCGTGAAAGGTCACAAGACTCCCAACGGTCAGTATTTTCAAGTATACGTAAAGAGAGACGAAACTGGGTTTCTACTGCTGTTCCCATATCTCAAGGTCGCATCGAAATGAACCTCTGACCAAGTTTTTTATGGGGCGTAAAACTACCTAGCTAGAAGCGGTTCCTGGGAGGAATTCATTATTTGCCGAAAATTTAGGCGAAATGAACTGTAAAAGGATCTGGACGTGGGAGCAAATAGAGCTAATAATGTCGCGTCAAATAATGGCATGGATGGGAGACGAATTTCGACGTGGCTTAACACTTGGTGACGACGAGACCAGCTGAGTTCACTGCCAGAAAGTGGGACTTGTTTCGTGATATCTGGTTCGGATTTTGCTTGGAAAGAATATAAGTGTTCATTTTTAAACTCACCTCAACAGCGGCTTCCGACTGGATGTTGGCAGCATATACAATTTGGCTGGAGGAACCTCTGAAAAGCGGTTTTTCCTGCAAATTGTTCAATTGGACATGGAACTATGCTCGTTCAGAGCGTCGATAGCATCGCTCCAAACGAGGCCGAACGCATTGAAGAACATGTGGCGAAGAGATCAAGAGTGTCGCTGACACATCAAATAGAGAAAGAGGTAAACGACATAAAAATTTAACAAAAACGTAATAAATCAACAAAAAAACCCGATAAAGAACTATTTTTTGGCCCGTTGACGTCTGAACTTGCTCATTTGCTTCTGGTCTACCGACGTGCTCGGCTCGCTCGTACAATAATCTGGAAAAGTTATATTGTCGCACAGAAACAAGCAAAATTACCTAGAGGTTGGCGCTCAACAATCTGTCCGGAAAAGGCCGTCTGACTGCCGGGCAGGATGCGTGGACGACTCACTTCTTCGGATTCCTTCATGGCGGCGACGGCTTCGTCATCGCAAGGAGATTTGGCATCCTTGTTGACCAGAATTGAAGCTGTATGATTGGAATGGTATTTGGGAGCTGGTTTGATTGCCGTCACCTGAAAGATGGTTGTGGACAAAAAAAGTCAGAGTTTTCTTGTGATAATTAGCTCGAAAAAGCTTTAATAAAAACCTACCGGTTCGTCGTGTCTAAACTCTGTTACTTCTTCTATCCGTTTCGCGAAAGAGAACCTTCGTCGAATTTCTTCCTTCTTCTTCTTCGTAGGTACCTCCTTGATCCATGGATTCTTTTCTTCTTCTTCCTCCTCTTCGATCAAATCATCCGAATCGATTTCGTTCTTCCTGTAATATAAAACGGGTTGATAAATGTGAGAAGAGTGGCTTAATTGGTCCCATCTGGCCAAACGTCCTTCTGGCGCTTATAAACAAAGAAACTGGCGGAAAAGTGCTTAAAACGAACCTATTTTTGCTCGAACCATCTCCGGAAGCTAAATTCATGTATTCCGCCGTCTGCTCGTCAAGATCCGCTTCTTCCTCATCTTCGTCTGAATAGAGCTCATCGTCAGAAGTGTCGTCTTCGTCGTTAAGCCGGGCCAGAAGACGGTTGAAGTCCTGAAATAATCCATTTGTAAATGAGAATCGTTTGGGGGTTATTGCGCGTGGTTTGGTCTCCCGTTGGCTTAGTTCGCGCCGCTGAAACTGAAAATCGCGATAAAAATTTGAAAAATAAAATATTTTTCAAAAATATGTCCATGTCTCCCGTTACTCGTGACCCAGGTTGGTGTGGGAAATCTACTGAACCGATTGACCCCAAATTTTGGCTAGAGGTTCAGAATCCACCCCATTCCTTGGGCGCCAACTTTCAGACCGAATAGATAAATCTGAATGGGTCTTCTCAGATGGGATTTTCCGGAGCCGCAATTGCAGCTTTTTCAACCACCATGAAAGTGCGCACCGGTGTCCAAAAGCGCTGAATTTTTTGGACACCTTCTGCGCACCTACTGGTGTTCCGAATTCAGCGTTTTTTGTTAGTAGTGAGCGACAGAAAATATTCTTCGAATATTTAGCAAAAAGGGGAAAATTATTATTAAAAAAGCGACAGCGAAAAGATAGGTGGTTTGGACTCCGCAAAAACAGAGCAATACAAAAACGGGGCAATATTGTTTTGGCTCAAATGAGAACCACAAACAACATCCTTCTGCCAACTTTGATCAGACGGGGTTAGGGTTTTCTTTTGAGCCAAAACAATATCGCCCCGTTTTTGTATTGCGCTGTTTTTGTGGAGTCCAAACCACCTATCTTTTCGCGGTCGCGTTTTTAATAATAATGCTATAAAGGTTTTGCGACTTTTGAGCTGAAAAATTAATTTCGTGAGCATACATAGCAACGGCTGGCTTTATAGTCGATTTGAATTAGAGCTGTTACCTGTTTAGAAACACCAGGCGGAGGCTCAATTGTACTGGGATTTGGGATGGCTTCCAATTCTCCCTTTTCAGCTTCCTCCATCTCGAGACGATCCAGTCGAGCCATTAGATCTTCGTCCGCTGAACTGCTAGTCTTCTCGGCCGGCTTCTGGCTCCTTTCGTGACGTTTCTTCCTAAATTCCGCCTCGGATTTTTCGTCGTAGGGCTCATTAATCTCAACTTCGCCATCTTCTTTGTCCGTTTTCTAAAACTTCGTACTAAAAGAAGGGAAAGTGGCTTACCGATGAGAATAATTGTTCGGCATACTTCATCTGATCGTTGATGAGACGCATCTCCTTCTGGCAGTCGTCTACCACACTGTTTAGAACTGAAAATGATTTTTTAATGTTGAAATGGAATTTGAAGAGAGAAAAAAATCAATTAAAACAGTATTCTTACCTCCAATTCGCCTCTTCAAGCACTCATTGGCCTCGTAGCAGCTTCTCTCGACGAAATAACCATCTCCGACCAACATTACGACCTCATTCGTGCGAACAATTTTTCCGGGCATGAAGGCGACCTTCCCGAACGGAACCATCACGTCGTGACGAAGCTTCCTCGGCAGTTCGTCCAGTTTTTTGATCAGCGCCCGATGTTCTTCAATTGCTTTTTGTTTTTCGTCGACGATGCCGTCAATTCGAGCTTGTTCCTGGAATTTTGTTTTGAAAAGTGGATAGAAAGAGCTTACTTGTATCACAGCTTGACGGAGAGCCGTCAAATGAGCCGTATTGTCCACGACCGTTGCTTCTGATGACATCTAAACACAACGTAGGATAAAATTAGCTTGGAAAACAGTAAAGAAAAACAAAAAAAATCACAATCAGCTGGCTTTCAAATTGAACAAGGGTGCATGAGATTTGGGTTGGGCAAGATATTTCGTCGCAAGACCATCGTATCAGTTTTACGAGCATATGTGCATGTCCACTGACTACGAAAGAAGGTTTGGGATGAGAAAAAAGTCAAAAGGGAAGAGGAAAACAAAGAAAAGTGCAAACATGATGCCAGAAATTTGAAAACGTATTTTTATCGCGGAAAGTTACAGTATTACCATTTGAACTGCAGCGAACAAACAGACAAGAAAAAGGCAAAGTTTTACCCTTATCGACCAAAGGAACGAGGAAGTAGAAGGATGACTGAGTTCCGACGTGGATGGAACAGGCAGGAGAAGACGGCGTAGAGTGGATTCAGGTCTTGAGCGAGAAGCCCACACCTTTCCCTTGCACTCAGTTTTTCTTGTCCCTGCCAAACACTTCTGCAATCTGTAAGTCATATCTTGCCGCACGACTGCCGACTGAAACAGGAGCCTCGTAATCACGTCCCTCTCTCTCTACCTTTTTGTTCTTGCTGCCGTAACCGTCTGTTTAGCCAGCGCCTGTTTGTCGCAAATGACCCCCTTCCTCCTTCCCTATAATATATACATTTCCTGAGTGCTGATCGGATCATTAGCAGAGTCAGCCGTAGTCCCTAAATCACCGTCGAAGACGGCTGTCAGCAATGAAATGCAACACGAGCTGGCTCGTGCTGACCACCGTGGTTGTAAAGACTCGCGTTCACACGTGTACATGCCGTTCTTCTTTACTGACAGATGGGCCTAATGGCCCCACATTTTTCACAGCCGAGCACTGTTGTCGCAGCTTTTTTCTCGTTCTCACTTGGCGACAAATGGGATCGTTTACATCTGTAGTCTCTTGGTGTTGGGAGCCAATTTGCTAGCTCCTGCCTACATTTTCGAGTTTTGCGATGTTCTACAAAGTTGTAAATCTTCTCAAATGCTACAACTTTGTAAAACATCATAAAGCTGAAAAGTGTTTGTATGCACTAGAAAAGTGAGATTTATTCTCATGTATGTGGAGGGGGCTGAAGATTCCACCGCTGTTGTTTCTATGACATACTCTTTCTCAATCTCTCGTTTTCCTCCTCTCACTCTTTTCCATGTCACCTGTCCCCAAATCCTTTGTTTTCAGTCTATTTCTCCCTTCACCTGTTTCTCACACTGCCCTTGACAATCACCGGGGGTCCTGTCGGCACTGACTCCATTTGAAAGCAAATGTCCTGCCGACTCATTCCCTCCAAAATTGTTGTTTGCACTAACACCTCTGTAAGAGACCTCCCACTCCGTTCTGAAAGAGCTGCCGCTATCTGTTTCCCTTTTATGGACCATTCTCTGCTTCCGCTCTTTCACTCCTTTCAGGCAGAGCACAAAAGAATATTTTTGAACCATCGATCAGTGATTCCAGATCATGTTTCCAAATCCATTTTCCAGCTGAAACTTTTCCTAAAATACCAGGCATTGTTTTCTTTGTCAGTACGATGACGGTTCTCTTCTGTTGTTCGCAAGAGATGCCCATGTTTGGCCGTCTATTCTTCAGATTCTGCCTTGGGTTTTCGGTTGTACTCTAGACAGGGGAATTCATCTTTTTCTCTAAAATCTAGTGGATTCAGCCTCTGAGCTCCCTTCGACCTCCTTCGGGAAGTGTTGGAGGAATGATCGGTACCCATTGACTCTGGTGATTCGCAGACCATGATCGGGCTAGAAAGAACTTACAGTTAGCGAAGTCGGGCTGGCAGAAAACAGGAGTAGGGAATTATACTACTTTTGGTACAGGAGTCTCTAGCTTTTTGTCAGGCTCTTTATATATCAGGTACTGGTCTAGTATGGTTTGTTCAAAAAGTCGACGACATACAGTAACCCATTTGATTATGTTCGAGACCACCAATTTTGTCGCGCTTTGCAAATTTTTTTTAAACAAGATTTAAAACGCCCTTTCAGGACTAAAGTAGAAATTCATGACTTCGCTCTATCACGGAGCCCTAGTCGTGGTTTCCTTTTCATTCCCCCTTTGTTACTCTCCCTGACCCTCCAAAGAAATTACCAAAATTGGAACCCGCTCCAGTCACACAGTCCCTGTAGGAGACTACCAAAGTCGTCAGAACACTTCGCGCACTTGCTAGTCTAATTTTTCCCTCCTGTCGTCCCTGTATCCCTTCGTGTAATTTACGAAAATAATCAAAGTCCACGTACTTGCAAGTTAACATGTCGAGGCCTGTTTAAACTCTCGATGCAATCGGATCTTCACAAATCTCCCCCAATTATTGCCAATTAGAGCTTCAGACACACAGACACACACTTCATCGAAACAATTTTTTTCTGTTTTTACTTTATCATTTTATTTTATACCAGCAGCATACGGCAGCTTGTGCAACCTTACATGTAGTAAAGTAAAGTAAAACGAAGTGAGATTTCTCGAATAGAAAACCCCCAGTTTGAAAGCGCGCCAATATTGTTGGTCTCGAACAGAATTAAATGGGTTACTGTATATCGTCGACTTTTTGAACAAATCACATTACTGTAGCGCTTCAGTAGTACAACTCTGTTCCCGGGGTGTCAATCTCTTACACCCTATTTGCACCCTCTGTCACACCCTCTCCTCTCCCGAATATGACGCGCCCTCTCATAATATTGTTGACATTCTCTCACGATTCTTCTCTTTTACGGTAGCCTCTCCCAACTCTTTTCATCTCAGCCCGCCCAAGCTCCACGCAACCTTTTTTATCTCATGGCGGCGATCCAAGGCCAAGAAAACAATAACCGAGATTTGTTACAGTCAATCCCATTACTTTTTCAGAATTGGTTCTTAGGATCTTACACCTTCCCCCTCTCACCACAAATTAGCACCCATTGGAACATGTTCCTCTCCCTGGCAGGGCATTTCTTACCCTCTCCCTCTCTAAACAAAGGTTACAGTAATCTTCTGGCTTTTCCCATGACACTCTCTTTTCTGTTCCCCAAACAGCTGGCTGTCAATTTAAATTCCATTTTGACGTGTCAGGCCTGAGAATCCTGCTTTTCTCTGTAGTCCTTGCCATGTTTCTTTATCATTAAATCTCAATTTTCTAGCTCACGCTTACATTTTCCTGATAAGTTGAAGAGTTTGAAGAGCTCTACAACTTTTCAGAATTTCTCGAAGCTTGAAAATGCTTTTTTCACATCGAAAACGTCCGCGGGAGGACTAAAGTAGCCTTTCTCCTTCTTCCAATTCCGATTCAAAGTAAGACGGAGAAAACATGTCGGCTTCCCAAAAGCTTTCCGGCTTCCCACGACCAATTGCCGTCAAAATAGCTCAGAGTGAATGAGACCCAAGGGCACGATCCCACAATTAACCTGTCGAGGAAAGGGGGTGTGGCTTTCTCTTTCCACTCACCTTCCGATTCCAATCTGGTACTCCATTGCTGTCTCCCAAAAAAAATCTCCAAAAATAAAGCCATTCCCAGGTCACTTTGGCTAAAAAGGCCGTTCTCCCAAGGCCAATCCAAACAAAGTTCAGGCTGCCTCGCATAAACAGCCGCTCACAGTCTTTGTTTGGCCAATGTCAGCCGGGCCGGGAGAGATAGAGCTGCCTGCCGTTTGACGTTTCAGTCCTCCGACCCTGTTTTGCATCGTTATCATCGCCTTATTTTCTTTCCGTTCCCACCACTTTATGATAATCTTGGAGAATCTCAGCCATATAATCTTGTCAAGCCCTCGAAGCCCTCCTAAGCTTGTTCCCCGTCTCATTATCTGCGCAGTTTGTTTGATCTATCTTTCCTATTCCATTGACAGAATGAAATGGTTTTCTGGACGGAACTGTTCTCTAACGTTTCTTCAGCCTATCGCTTCAGCTTCCTCGGAAATTTCGGGAACGGGAGAAGAAATCTCAATTACGAGTTGATGGTCACATTTTCCAGCTTTGTGATGTTCTGAAAAGTTATAGAACTCGTAAAATGCTACAACAAACTTGAACATCTCAAGGCTGGAAAACGTATACTTGAGCTAGAAAAATGAGGTTTCTTCAAATTCTTCCTCTTTTCTCTTCCCTTGCCAGCCGCAAACCTTTCGAAGTTAGAGACAATGGTTTTCATAGACAGTTTTGTGAGCTATTCTCTTGGCTTGATCAATCTAACAAACTAGATTTCTAGCGTGAATCAATCCCACCAATATTTACTCGGCTTCGAGCTTGATTTTTGCGCTCGTTTCACAGCTGTTAAGCGTGAGATTTCGTGATTTCCGTCCCGACGTCAGCAGTCATCCAAACTCGACGTTTTTTTGTCTCAATTTTAATGACTGGTACGACTGCGATCTCGTGTATCCCATCTGCTTTGTGACACCGCGAACATTTTTCCGTGGGTGGCGCGAACTCGGACAAAGAGTCCAGATGTGTTGAAAGTCTTCTTCTAATGAGATCCATCTGTCTAAGTCTTCTTTCTTTTTTTTTTCTAAACAGCCCATCCATCAGGAGGAGGAGGAGGGGCGCTAAAATCGAGTCCTCGTTAATCAGACATCACCTTATCCATTTCGGGTCGCGTTTCCTCTCTCTCTCCACACCCTCACGGTCATTTCTTTCCGAAAGCCGCGCGGCTTCTTATTACTCGACAAAGGTCAGCCATCTTAATGATCCACAACACACCTGTGAACAGACACCCACCTGTCTCTCCTTTTTTTGGCGCCAAAAAGACGGGAACACAGGAAGTTTGTGGTTATCAGTCATTCTCCGACCAGTTTTTAATCAACTTCTGAGCGCACATTAACAATTTTTTAATCGAGTAGAATTCCACAACTTTTGCGTGTAAAAACGCTAAGACAAAGATCTCTCTGTAATCCACAAAAGTTCTTTTTCTACTCACAGCGTAAAGCGAAAAGTGATTTTCAGTCATGAGGAAAGAGGGAGGACCAGTTCCTAGGACACATGCTAATCGCTCTGTGGGACAGCGCTAACATTTCTAATCCCTCCAGCGGTCCAAAACACTTGTTGGACGACGTTGTCCCAAATTTCCTCATTGAGAAAATGTAGTCCTACCTCCATTGAAGGTCAAGTATAGTTTCAATAGACAAGACCCCGTTTTCGGAAGAGAAAAAACCCTTTTCTCGTTCGACCAACTTGGATCTCACCCAGCGTCCGAGGTTTTATCAGTTTTCCGACAGGAAGTTCTAATCAAAACAGTTGAACGCTTGTTCAGGTGCTTTTCTCTTCTGATCTAAAGCTCTAATGTCTACCGAAGCTGGGAGAAAATACGTTTTCTTTCACCTTCCTAGTGTTCTATATTGCCTTCTTTTCTGGCTTTCTCGCTTTCTCTTGAGGTTCGCCTACTTAAATTCCCTAGTCGTTGGAACTTTGAGAAGAAACCTCAATTTTCTAGCCCATGTTTTCATTTTTCAGTTTAGTGATTTTTTGCAAAGTTATAGATCTTGACGAGTTCTACAACTTTGCAGAACATCCTGAAGCTTGAAAATGCTTCGTTCATAGGGAAATGTGGCTCAAAAGCTGAGACCTACCAAAACTACAAATACTCTCGAATTAGCGAATTTAATTTCTTTTCTCCAGAAGTTTGTCTAACGTACCTTATTTTTCACCTCTCTACCGTTCTGCCCAGATGCCCAAACTCTTTCTCCCCTCCAAACCTCAATCCACTCTTTGACACACTGTTATCTTCGGGTTCACGGGGTGGTCTCTCGTCCCCGCTCCTGTTTCCCGAATTGTTGCCAAACAACAGTGATCTCTCATTCACTTCCAATTCATATTTTTCAGGAAAAATGCTCAAATATCAAGTTCGAGCACGCACAGCTTCATCTCTTCTGTCTCCATCAAGCTCTAGTAGCCTTCATGACACGACCCTGACTTCTCGTTCCAGCTCGATGGTCTCATTGAATTCAATGGACTCAGCCTCTTCCGGCGACGGTGACTGGGTCAGTTTATGATAATAGCAGGCCGGATCATGCAAATTGGCAAGGGGGTGAACCTCGAACTGTGACACACTTTTTATGCCAAGTGGTCGAGCGGAGATCGAAAGAAGGGGCCAATATGGGAACAAACAGAACGCAGAAAAATGTAAGAATGTACTTTAGGGAACTCTGAAAATCTACACCAACAACGTCCGAGCCTGTACAGACTATAAAACTCTTCGACTCAACACCCAGACGACCTGTAGTCAAGTGATTGAATCAGTCCTGAACAAGTTCAAGCTCAGCTGTCGAGATTCTAATCTCTTCGAGCTCTGGATGGAGGTATTGACTATTTCTTTCATTACAGTCACTCTTTTTAGGTGACAACCAAGGTTTCCGGCTGTCCAGTTCGGTCTGTTCTACGCCTCACAAAAGATGCCCGTCCTTTGGAATTGCAGCGCTGTCATCCACTCAACATGTCCCGTTTCATCTTGCACATGAAATCGAGCGGAACTCTCGTCCGCATCCATGACCATAACATTTGTCCCGAGGTAACGGATCAAAAATGGGATTGGGTAGTCGCATAAAAACGGATTTGGCCCATCTAATGGGCGAGAAACCTGTTCAGAGATTACCATGTCGGTCGGAAATGGCAACTTGGCGGGGCCGGGGATGGCCGGGGGACGAGCTTCAAGCTACCGTAGCCCTAATGAAAACTAACGATTTTGAGCAATCCTAAACTTCACTGCATGTTCCTAAACGGCAATGAAGAAAAAACGCAAAAAGGTTTGGGCTGTTGGGGATTGAACTGGACGTCCACGGATTTGTAATCGGACATCTTACCACTGTGTCAAACGTGCAAGACTCCGGTAGCAGCTTTCGAACATAAAGTGTATACAATATAAAAATTTCAGTCCAACTACAAGTCCCTGCTCTTGGCTTCTGAAACTTCTAGTGCCGAAGCAATCAGTCTCGTTCTGTCCATGTGTCGCCGGGAATCGACGGACGGAGCAACCAACTACGGTCTCTTTCTCACGGCTCCCGACGGTGAAGCTCAGATCCCCGACGACGTTTCAATTGTACAAGTTGCGAGACGCTGCTTACCCCAACACAAAATAGTCATTCGAGCTGTCGACTCGCTTTAATTGTGCTAATCAACTTCATTTTTCACCCTCACAACAAAACCTACATTCCCGATGAAGATTACTGTACATATATTCGATAAATACTTTCAAGCTAGCACGAAAAGGAACGTATCTTCTTCGTCATGTTCATCTGTACATACTCTTTTTCTCCGTTAACAGTGACAAAACCAATAAGAGTACTTCGATCAGAGTGGTTTTATATAAACTCCCACTGAAATTTCCTAAATCTCACCTTGGTATTGCCGACGCTAATATTCTTTTCATCCCTGAAGAAATCTTCAAGGAAGGTGGATTCTTGGGACTCGCTTTGAAAATCAGTGTTATCGAAGAAACATCGCCGAGTGTAAGGAGATGGGCCTAGTTTTTAGGGGCATCTAAAAGAGTTTAGAAGTTATCTTTCGCACTGACAAAGTTTTTTAAAAATTTTATAGGATATTTCAGTATCAGTGAGCTCTGTGGGTCGTTCTGTGGACACTATACCCAAAATTGGTAGGAAAATAAGGTAGAGAGAGAGGAAAAGGTTATAAAGAATTCGAATAGCTTGAAAGCTTCATGTACATATTATGCCGTGGTTTGAAAGAGAACGGTCTATGGCTCAGCAGTCTTGACAAGTTTGGCAGATGGTCTGAGGAGATGTCTGATGGCGAAGCCCAGAGAAGACGGCCACTGGATGAGTTTGGATCATTTGCTCACAAATCTGCACTATTTTTTTTACATTTCCGAGTTTCGAACTTACCAGCATCATTATCGGTGACTCAATCTGGTAGGCCGGACATCTTACTTTGAAGTAGGACAAAAACTGCTCGTCCGTCGTTGTCGTGACGGCACTTCCAAAATGGTCGTTGGTGTCAGAGATGATTGTCTGAAAACTACTTGTTTTAAAATCAAGCCATCAAAAACCTGGCAGAACGAACAGCTTCTCGCGTTCGGAGCTCCAGTAGACAGTGCGACCAGTGAGAAGAGGAAGAAGAGCATGTTTGTTGTTCAAAACTCACGACCCCTGGCCCTTTTAAACGAGCCTTTCTCTTAGAAAAACAGCCGTAAACAATACCTGACAACTGATAAGGCTCATTCACGCGGGAATAGCGCCAATTTCCATAACAAGGAGGTGACACGAGGGGACTCTGCTTTGTTCGGTAAGGAAATACCAACAAAGAAATGGGTATGAAGATTGCTCGAAAACAGGCACGGAGACAATAAGAACATGGTAACGACTTAGCTCGAATCGAAACCTTCCAAACAGATCTACCGCCAGGAGAAGCGTCGATTCGTCGCACAAAATCCCGTTGAACAATGCGAACAAACCTATCTTTAAGCCTGGATTTTGGGCGACTATTCCGGGTCTCTTTCTCCGCAGTAAGTTATTTTTTTTATACATCAAAGGTACCTCAAACTTTGCCCCCAGCTGACTAAACTTGAGAGTACACTCTTCTAATGTCGGCTCTTTTGGCTCATATATTTACAGCCATCAGTCTCCAATCAGCCAGTTCCCATGCTCTTCGGCTCCCTCCAATCATCTCTTTTTCAAAGAGCTCCACCGTCCTGTGTTATGACCCCCGGTCTCATATCCTAAACACATGACCACAGGCGAGATCTGCCCGGCTAATCCCTCTTTCTTCTGGCTTCATTTCTCCGTGTTTTCCTCTCTGTCTTCTACACAATATTTGCTCTGAATTCTCTCATTTTGACAGAAGTGTTAAAGTGACGTCGCGTCATGTCCTCGTGATTTCTCTTATTGGTATTCGGGTGGCAGAGGGCAATAAGGACACTTCCGTTCCTTCTTTGGGGATTAGTCTAGACTGAAATTTAAACAAAGTGAGAGTCCAAGTAGGAGTCTAGACAACGAAAAGAAGATCTCTTTGGTTTCTTTCTAAGATTTTTCAGGGGACCGTCTACTCCCCCATGAATTAGGGAACTTGAGGAGAAACATGGTTTGCAACACCCTTTCAGGGGCAAAAAGTGGAGCTTCCCTCTTCAAAGGGACACAGTCTGTCTCATTGTTCATTCCCTCCCATGAATTCTATCCCCTTCTTCGAAAGTTACCACTGTAGAGCTACCCTGACTTCAGGTATGTTCTTCTAACTGTTTTATCCCAGAACTGCCTAATTGCTTTTGAGTTTTTCAAAGAAACTTTTTCCAAAACAAAACAACAACTTTCATCGGATCTTCACAAATTATTGCCAATTAGAGCTTCAGACAGACACACAGAGACCTGGGAGCAATTTAAAATGGATCTCAATATTTTAGCTCACATTTATGTTTTCCAATTTTGTGATGTCTTGCAAAGTTGTAGAGCTTGTCAAACACTACAACTGCTGAACATCAAAAGGCTGGTAAACGTAAAACTTGTTCACTATGTCTCACCACTTCAGAACACTGACTCTTCTTCTTCTGTTGATTTGTGTGGGCTGTCTTATTTCTGTTCTCTTTATAAGCGGCTTGCAACCCGTATGCATTAACATAAAAAGAAGCCTCCGGGCTATATTAAGAATGTTGTTGCAGTCAAAAATGTGTTAAGCATTAAATCAACGGAAACCCTACGTGTTCTCAATCTAAATCGGGTAGAGCACGGCTGCAAATAAGACTAATCTCGGATATGATTAATTGGCTCCGAGTACGTAAGCAAAAGAGACCTTTTTCGGCCTTTCCGCCGACGTGATGGGCCAGATGAAAAAAGTTCTCTTCTTGCCGTTCGGACGCCTGACCAGAGAGCAGCCTGATCCGGTAGGTTGGGAATTTTACAAGGTTCTTCTGAAGAACAGTATCCACCGAAAACAGCACACTGTTCCTGTTTTCCAAAACTTAAATTCCTTGTTTTTCCACCTCACTTCCGCGAATCCGTGACCTTCTGCTATCTCGTGTGATAGAAGGTCATATCTTATGCAAGCAGAAAAGAACGCAAATATTATTCAAGACGAGAGGAGAGTTCTTCTTCTAGCCGGCTTCATAATGATCAGATAATTTTTATAGACTTTCGTCAGCTTTCGACGGTCTCAGTCCCAGTTAGACTCACTCGGTAGTTCTCTGACTCTCTCTTTCCATGTGCCGTTCCCGACCTTTGGCTGCTATTATTAGGAAGTCCCCTAACTTTTTATGACCGACATTTTATGGCTGAATACCAATGATGACGACCTCTTTTTGCAAGTCGAAGTTCATTTTCCTCTGAAGCCCTTTCGTCGAAAATCCCTTCGATCTGTGATTGCTTAGGAACCTCTCTCCTCTATCAAAAGGTAAGGAAATTCGAATCAGGCCAGTCTAAGAAACCCCGACCGGATTACGGAATCCTTTCCGTTCGATCCGATTTCTAGAAGATGGGGGAAGAAGAACGGCGCTAATCTCCCTCCCCGTACTAGAGAATCATATCCATTTATTACAATTAGCACATCCGCCTTCGCTAATTCTTTCCTCTTCGGACTTCCGCCGTCTGGTGACTATATTATTTTGGGAGATTTTTTGGGAACAGTAGTATTTTTGTAGTCAGCCGGAAAATAGGAGTACCCTCGAGATAGTGAAAAATAAAGTCGATTTTGATCAAATTTGTAGTTGAATATCGCTTGTTCTCGAGTACTTCAGAAAACGGGCAAAATCTTTACTCAAATGAAATCGAACCTGGTCACCTCGGTCAAATACGTCTAGATAATCAGAACTTTAATGAAGTTAAGCAGCAGTTACTTTGTGGCCGATTTATAGTGGGTTCTTTTTGAAACCGTGTGATAATCGCAAGACATTGAAACTATGTGTTCCATCTGAAAATTCGTTCTTTTTTTTCGTAAGAACTCTGCCCAGTCTTGAGTCATTTTTCTAGGAAACATTTTCCTGAATTAGCACACTCAATGTGTTCTAGGATGATTAAAGGTCTTGCTCATTTAGTACTTTCTCCCTCCCAAAAGAATTTGTTTCTTTTTGAGCGTAATTTCCGGCTCAAAGATACATACTTCCCGGATCCCGTTTTTTTTATACTTCCCACCGACTCTGCTCTACTCGAAAATTCTCCTCCAGCCACAAAGCCATATTTGTGGCTTCCACATGTTGTATCCTGACTCAGCGTCCCATTTTTCTCTCTTTTTATCGATTTCACAATCTGTGCAAAAATACCTTCCCCGTCCCTCCAGAAACCCTACACTGGTAATTTTTGTCCAAAAGCCTCTCTGCAAGATGCTTGGTCCTTCGGCTCGCACCGGAAATGCTTCAAATTTGAGCGCTATTGTGAATTTTTCTATTTGCGTCTCTGTCTAGGATAATCTTTCGAACAAGAGTCGGCTGAATTGTTTTCGAAAAAGTGCGTAGTGAATAGCCTCATTTAGTGGGAGAGTAAATAAATAACCGTCAATAAATATGTGGCTATATTGGCGCTGAAGATGAATGCGGAGTATTTACGTCTAGACCACCTTATATAATGAGGCAATGGGTCTTTTAAGAATGTTTAGAATTGTCGCAAACTTCGAGACTCTCTGGCGACGGTTAGTCATCTGTCTGTTGTGAGCAGTCTTCGAAAATGGGTGTTTCACAACTAGTTGCAACTATAGTCGAGCCGTCTACAAGTCCTGCTCTCACTTTTTTGAATCTTCTGTCCGCAAGCAAAAACTCAATATACTGAGCAAGTTTTCTTGTCTGTTTAAGGTTATTGTCCCTTTAAGGTTTTCCTAAGGTTAAGGTTACTGTCCCTAAAGATCTCGTGAACGAGTCATCGGAATTAAGAGTCGTACATTACATTGATCACTTCCAGTTCCTCATCTAAGCAGCTTTTCCTGTTTTCCCATGTCATCTCTGTCCCATTTTTTCCACAGTTTGCAAGACGAAAACAAATTATCTCACTTTTTCTCGTTTACGCTTTCTCGAAGTTGTTTGTCGTCAATGTGAGGGTGGATAAGAATCCCTAGACCGTGATATCAGTCTTCCTTATTTGTTGGCTCTGCTTCCCGTTCAAACTTTTCCCTTTGTTTTTGATTGATCTCTTAACCAAGTTCCAGTTGACTGCGTCCGGTTGAAAAGAAGAAGGTGTAGGTTCAAAGTGAGATTATTGATGGCTTGTAGATTCGAGAACTTTCGAGCAGGACAGTCATTTTTGTTTTGAAGAGAACATCCTCTTAGAAAAGTCGAGAAAAAGCCTCTCTGTAAAATTAAAAGATCTCCTGTCAATCCACACAAGGGATTAGCATCTAGTCTCCCTTGACGTGGTTTCACTCTCTCTCCTCTCTGATTCGCATTAATTCTGTGTGTGCCTCTCTCTCTCCTTCTCCGATTAGCCATTTTCTTCGACTTTTTGCTCTCTTCCTTGCATATCGTTCGGTGGGCGGTATGTGAGACGACAAGATGGGCGTGGTCTCAAGATTCCCACATATCCCCTCAGTCAAAAACCTTTCGTGACATTTTGCTTCTGCCAAAACAAACCACTTTTTCGGATAAATCAAATACATTTATATTTTCAGATGAACACGTGTCATCCTCGATGTGATGTTCCGTTGCCTGAAATTGGCAACGCACGAGTTATCACCGCCTTCGAAGCGTGTCAGCCATCGACAGTGCCGGAGCTTACCATCAAGATTATCGTAAGTTCAACTTTTTTTTTTAAAGAGAAGCATTAATATCTTCAGCTGTACTAAACGAATCGCACTTAGAGTTTGTACTAATTATTATTCTTCGTTAGATTTAACACAAGAAATAAAATACTAGATGACTGACGGTTCAAAGACTCATCATTGTGGTTGGCCTGTTGACCAAAATATGACCCTTTGGCTCTAAAAAATACGTGTGACACATCCTTAGAATCAACAGTTTTCGTACTCATACTTTTAACATTAGTGTATGAATACTCCGAAGCATGCACACGTTCATCTTTGAAGTCGTGACTCGCTCTTGAATAATTTTTTTACTTGACAACTACGAGACTTTTGGCAGGGCTTCCCGCTGAGAACTCCGTCTTCTGGAGTAAACAGGCCCATGGATGACCCAGTCAATGGCTCAGGCCACTTGGCCAGAAGGAGAGACTGTTTGCACAAAAAATCAGCGCCAATTAGGGCAGTGGTCCTTCTTCTATGGCCGCCCTCTCCGGATTTAGTAGCGCAATAGACATACACATGACGCGAATGACGCAAAAATGGAGGGAAGTCGTGTCAAATAAGACAGAAGCCTTAACCCATTAAAGTTGTTTTATAAAAACTCTATTGAAATCTCCACACCAGGAAGAACTGAAGTCGATTCGCCAAAAAACTTCATGTTTTCTTCTCTGCCAACCATTTAGGAGGTCCATTAGACCATTAACCTCTGATTTGTTTTGACACTGCGCTCCTAAAAGGACTCCAGGAAAAGCTTTCTCACGGTTGCCCTCTGGGAGAGGTTTCTGGTCACAAAGACCCATTACTCATGTAAAAAGAGGACCGAGATTTATAGCCTTTCCATTCTCTCCTGTATGACCGTTATAAACACGAGGACATCTGGACGAGCGTCGTCGTGAGTATAAGCAAAGCATATTAGCCGCCTATTCAAAAGGCACATTGACGTACTCTGTTGGGATGAGAGGATGATGGTTCATGGAACGTGATTTTTTTCTGTTCTTGGGGCACAGATTCTAGCAAAGGTTTGCAAAACTTTCGGAATCACGAGGTGATTCTAAAAACATTCACTTGGGGGCGATTTAATTCTGAGAAAATTACGAAATCTTTCTCCATGGTTCATGTGAACATGATCCATTTTACAGCACGAGGTTCGTTCCACATCTACGTTCCTAGCAAGGGATTCGGTCGTCGATTCAAGAAATATCGGCACCGAGCATTGGCCGCTAAAGCTCAATGTTCAGTTCGTTGAACAAAACCCCAACGAATATTATGTCAAGGTAGCCTTAAGATATTCAACCAACAGTAACATTTTAGGCTTGTGTCGTAACGGAACGTCTCAACACTGCTACCTGCTTCATGAACTCGACGTATACTCGTGAAGAGATTGGGCGATGCGGCGGCGGTCAACAGCAAACTAGCCAGATTTGGCTCATTTTTCTTGCAGCTCTACTGGCTCTTCTGGCCGTTTCGGTCTCAATCGCCATAGTCATGTTCATTCATCGAATGTTTCTTCGATTTTGTGATGAGGAGGGCAGATCTCGGCGATGCAAGAAGCAGGTATGTGTGATTTACTCCTCTGAAAGATTTAATGCGAAACGTTTTTTGAGTATTTTTTTTTATTTTGTCGTGCTGTGGCCTAAAATCTAGTGGTTTTCTGCTTTTCAATCTTTGCTTATATCTTTTTTTTCAGTCTCAGCTTACGTCGCTCATACCTTCTAATCACAGAGCAGAAGAGGACCGTCTCACAGTAATTGAAGAAGAACGTGAAGATCTTCCCTCCCCTTCTGAGGATTCAAATTTTAAAGGTTCGTCATGTTCAAATGTTTCTCAAACAAAATTGTTTAGGTTCCTTCTACTCTGCTCTTGTTGACAAGACTTCTTCTCCTAGTCAAATCGTGGTCTGCGATCCGAAGCCGTTCATGACGTCTTTCAAGCCACCTCCTGAAGCCGTTTAAATATTCGATGACGACAAAAACAAATCTTCTCAACTTCAGCGGGCTCACTCGTTTTCCTAATTGCCAAAATGATCTTTGTTATTCATTCCGGGTTAGACCCTGTGTGCTATGTTTTAATGCATTGTCCAATACTAATAAAGTGTACATAGTTGAAATTGACTATCGTCTCGTTTTTGGGGGAACGATTGAGTAAACTTCAAGCTGAACGTCACTATTTATATATAAATATCAAAACATGTATAAGACACTTTACACAATGCAGAAATGAGAGAAAATGAAGGTGAGAGATTATGATTTTGGGAAACGGTAAAGAAAGTGTATGAAAAGAGAATAATCACAGATAGCAGTTTCACAGCAGGACTTTTGGGAGATATAACTTACTATAAAATTAATACACACCCGGAAAGAGCTAGATTTTGGGGATTTTGAACAAAAATGTTTGGGACAACTTTACAAATTGAACACTAGTCAGTACTGGCTTAGATCAGGAAAAGGTTATGGAGCTGCCCGGAACTTTTCTGTCATCGTGTGTGAGTGTAACCGTAAAAATGGGAAAGGTTTTAGACCTTGAAGTTTGTGGGAATCTCTGAAGTAAGGTGCCTAGATGTTCTCTCAGCTTATCACGCAGCAACAACCCCGTTTGTCTCGATAGGAAGAGTCACCGTTCGGTCGAAGAGCGTCCTGCATTTCCAGTTTCTCCATTCCGCCTGGAACATTTGTTTTCATAAAAATGTCATGAAGACGCACCATTCCGATTCTTTGTTCTTTTCCTTTGACTGCCAACTCGTCGTGGAGAATTCTCGTCATCTTCTTCGTTATTTTCCAATTTTTTCAGCCATTCATCCGGAGACATTGGTTTTGTTTTCGTCGAACCCTGAGAGAAGAAAATATTTAAAAAAAAGTAAAAACCAACCTTGAGAATTCTTTTATTTGGAGATGTGTTATGGTTTTGGCTTGGATAGGCGCTGACCTCATTTTGTGAGACGTCTTCTTTCGAATAGGATCTGAAAATTTACAATGTATCGGCTTCACAATCTTTATACCTCATAATGTTGGCTCCCTCCCTTTCTGCATCGAGTTTTGCAGCAGTCATACCCGTCTTGTCCCTGAGGGAAAGTCTTCGAATGGCTCCACGAGCCGAGAAGGGATTTTCTCCTGTCGCCGCGTTGGCTGCCAACGGCTGAGGCGATTCGAACTTCTTTCTCCTCCTTGACTGTCTCCTCGAATCTCTGACGCCAAAGGCATGTCGTCGTTTTCTAGCCTCCTGCTGCTGCATTTGACAAATCGTCGACCGCGTCTGGTCATCTTCGCACAGCTCTTATATTATTTAGGTAACTGACTTAAGAAAAAAGCTTACCCATTGGTGTTTCACCCATCGCTGTTTTTGCGTTGATATCAGCTCCGTACTCACAGAGTAATTCTACCAATTCCCATTGGCCCCATCTCGCTGCAGCATGCAATGGTTGCCAGAAATCGTCATCTCTTAAAAGTTGATTTGGTAAAAGTAAACATAATAATTTACCTGACGTTGGGATGAACTCCACATCGGAGAAGGAAAGCTGCCACGTCATAATATCCGCTACAAGCTGCTACATGGAGATATGTACTTCCATCGGGCTGCCTGGAGTCTAGAGGTTCTCTCCTTTCGTGAAGAGCTTTCATGTCCTCCAACATGGTTTTTTCAGGAGCGTTTCGCATTTCATCGATGTAGCTCTGTAACCCATAGCTTGAAAAAACGAAAGCGTTAGAATTCTTACCTGAGTGATGCCGCGATTAGCCATTTCCGTTTCAATGGCATCCAGTGTTACTTCATCATCACAGATGTCGTAGGGCATGTTTCCTTCCGCATTTACTGCCAAAAGATCAGCACCGCTGAAACAAAAACATGTAACAAAATTGAAGGAACACTCACTGTTGTATTAAAATCTGGACGACATTCAAATGTGCGCAACAAGCTGCTGCATGTAGTGGGGTCCACTGCTCCGTGTCTTCGGCATTGACATGAGCTCCTTTTCGCAAAAGCAGCAGCATAATCTTCACAAATTGTTGCTATTAATAACATGCGGAATGTTAAGCTAACCTCGCGATTATCGTCAATTGCGCATTGATGGAGTGCTGTAAGACCGTCCTCGTTGTGCACATTGGGATCAACACCCTCGTTTAGGAGACGTTCAACTGAAATATTTTTATTAAAAAAAAGTTTTGTACAAATCTAACCTTCTGCCACATCATTTCTGCCAGTTGCCTCCAGAAGTGCCACCTCCGGACTGAATCGTAATCGTGGTCGGCGTGGTCTAGGAGGTCCCAGTTGGTTTTCACGGGTATGATGACTACTTAACTGGATCGAACGCCTTTCTCTGAAAGCAAAAAAATTATAATTCACAAAATATGCTCGCAAAAAAATTATTTAATTCAAAACTTTAAAAGTTCACTCACCTCGCTAGTTGTATTCTGGCCGGCGCAGACATGCGCTCGATTTCTGGCAGCTCATCAATGAGGGCCTGATGATCCATTTTCGGTTACGTAAATAATGGCAGTTTCGAAGATAAAAGCTCGATGAAAGAAAGTTGGCAATATTTTTATGTTTGGTGGTCTAGTCTCTTTGGCAGATTAGCTCCTGGTCATAATAGGATCCCTCTACGTCTCTGGAAAAAACACGATTATGAATAAGGAAAAGGAAGGAAGCGAGAGAATGGTATAAGCGTGAGCAATATTCAATATTCTCGGCAAATGCGGAAGATCTCAGTGGTAGACTGCGTAAACTATTATGTAAGACCAAAAAGGCGGGTAGGCTGTACTGTTCAAAAATAACTGTACAAACGGCCGCTTTCCCACGATGTTATCGATTTTCCAGCAAACAATAGAAAGTTAAGCTTGGATGAAAATGTTAAATCCGAACGTGTAAAAGCGGGCCGAAAAGTGAGAAAGTAACTGGAAAGTACTTAAAGACCCGTGAGCGTTTGTACAAAGTTATGTGACGACTGTTTGCTGGCGGGCTGAGGGCAGACCCTTGTCCACCGGTGCCAAACACATACAATTCTGCCCCGCAACCTCTTGAGAAGGTGCTCCGACCTCCGTCATCTGGCTAATTAAACGTGTGTACAGCTGCAAAGGAGAATGGGAGAGGTGAAAATCTGTGACTCTCTTTTGGCCCGGTCCAACCTCTGCTGCGGAGAGGAGATCACTTCCCGCGCTGATTCGTCCTACAAACAATGGACTCTCCTGTGTTTAGAGAGGTGATCCCTTTCGGTCAGAAAGAACTTTGAATTTTGGTGGAAGACCTTGTGTGTGAATTTAAGAGGAAACGGAGCTATTCACTTTTTCGCTTATTGCTTTTTTGGAGTTTCCCGACGGTCTACTGTAGATCTATCTTCCACAGAAATGTTCAAAAGCCCGAGTTTTTGATGCTGCACGGAGATCCAGTTATCCCCTGAGATCCAGTTATCGATCATTTTGTTAACAAAGTTGAATTGGATTACTGAGAAGCAGCTGACTTTGTTAACGACTAGCCGAAGTGGGAGGGAGAGCCAAAAAGAGAACTGGCTCGTTTAGTGGCTTAATTGAGACAATTAAATGATGACTCTTTTGGATAATGAGAGACAAGTAAAGGACTATATGGTAACTACGGAGAAGTGAACGATGGTGAAAAAAAAATGGGAGAGCAAAGCAAATCAGCTTGTAGGAAAAAAGACATGACTTCCAGCTGCTTGCAGGTGGAAAATTGGCTAATCTAAGCCTTGACAACAACAATGTTTTCGCTGAAAAATTCCTAAAGGAAACGTTGTTCTGGAAATTGGAATTTTTGCCGACATTTGTTGCTTTCCGACAGGCTTTCATATCGAGAAAGGGGACTTTTGATCAAAACATTAATCCCGATCTCGGATTTGGTTTCAGACCGTGTAGCTACTAATAATAACTTTTTCACACAAGAACACTACCGAAACTTTAAGAAAAGGAGAGGTCGATTCTGGGAGAGCGACTGAGGGCTGGGCCAGAGCGTCCTCCCTAATTGAGAATTCAGGACGATGGACCGAGAGGAGGGGGAGTGAAAAGGCGCGGCAGCAAAAATGTTGCAAAATGTGTTCGTTTTTGGTAAAAAAAAAAAGAATAATAGATCAACAGGAAAAAAAAGTTGGAAAAGACTGCGGCTGCCTTGGCGACATGCGAACACACATATGTTCCTACGCAAGCAATTAAGAATGCATTTGTCTATTATTAAGTTTTTTGGAGGGAAAATGGAAAAGTACTAGAACAAAGAGAGTAAGACGGTTGAATAAACTAGACAATCTGTCGGGAATCTGCCGTTATTCAAAAGAAGGAGACGGGGAGTAAATATTTATGAGAAACAAGCCCGGATACGCCTCCAAATATCACTGAGTTTCTGAGGGAAAAGGAAATGAGCGTGGGAAGAGTACAGTCGGAATGAGAGAAGCTGATAAAGACGAAATTGGTGACAGTCGAGAGACAAAATTAGCTGGAGTCTTTCTTTTTTGTTACTCAGTTTTTCTACCAAAAAGTGCTGGTTGTTGATTATTCAGACATCTAAAATTATGTCATAACTAGGTATCCCAAAAAAGTCCGACTCTAGTAGCTCAAGGGATGAGCCCTCTCGCTTCTTAATTAGTCTCTTTGAGCACTGTGGCCAAAGAGAAGGAATCAATTGCCTTCTCTCTTTAGTCGTGAGATGCAAACAAATAAAATGAAAGAGAGTCTGCCACAGTCAAAAAAGACGTAGGAACGCGAGGACGGAGACCGGATAGGGCCTCGTCTAATTATTTGTGTCGACCACATTCGGCTTCCTTGGTCGCCCGCAGACGAACCCGGAATCCGTAGGTGGCAGAGACTAAGAAAACGATTTTTGTTGTTGACTAATAACTAGAGACAGGGAGTGAAAAGCGAGACCAGACTTCACAAAACGAGCCCTCTACTGTCTGGAGCCATGTGCAACGAAGTGTGAAAGAGAGAGGTGCCAAAAAGTCGGAAGCATGTGAGGGAAAGAAGCCAAAGGTGGGCAGGCTTTGTGGATCTGGAAACCGGATCGGTGCTGGTGGCTAGGGCAGAGACAGAATAGAGCGATGACGAGTAATGGGATACGTGAACAGAGGCATTAGGTAAGAGACATGTTGACAGGTAGCTCTGTAGATTAATGGGCTAGCTAGCTATGCAAATAATGAGAAGGATTCGTGGTGACAAAACAAAAATATGGCCTTCATCTTTAGCTCCTTTCTGTTCGTTCTCTCTACAAATAGTGCCGCGTTCTCTATAGTAGCGACAACATAATTTCACGTCCCAAAAATGATGACAGATGGACTGCGCAAACGATTCCGTCGCTATTGTGGTCGATGAATCACATGCGACTTGACTCATCCGAGAAACTAGAGAAGGAGTACTGGGGAAGAGACCGTCTCTTATCAGGTGTGGCACGAAAGAGAGAAGAAGCTGATAGCTCTAAATCTTAGAGAGACAGCACTAAGTGGTTTTTCTAGCGGGAACAGGTAAAACGGAAAGAGGATTACAGAAGTCAAGGTTGTGTAGGTTCCAAAGACTGGTCAAGACGAATAAAACGTCATCGGAGAATCGAAAACCACAGCAGAAGAAACCATAAAATGCAGCAAAAAAAAATAAAGGAAGAATTCGGAGGAAATGTGTTATAGGAGCCCTATCACGCGACGAAGAATTGAAGAAAGACGAAAGAATAATGTGAAAAAGAAGGAGTAGCAATGGTCCTCCGATAAACAACGAATCGCCCTCCGTAGCTGGTCAATATTTACTCCCAAATAAAGAGAGAAGCTACCTCAGATGACGTGCATCAGTTATCAGGAATTCATGGCATCTTTAGTCGAGGTTTGGAAGACAGGGACAGAGAATCAAAAACGCCAGGGTGTCTTCCGAAGAAAAGGTTCTTAACTTAGCAGTTTAAGTTTAATTTATTGTTAGCAGTTTAAGCAGCTTGTAACTTGGCAGTTTTTTTTTATTTTAAGGAAACAGTAATACTACTGTTTTGTTGTCTGTCAATTGTATGTAATGTTTGGCATGAGTTTTCTGCTAAAAAAACATTCTTTTGCAAGATGCTAGATCTAAAAAAAAATCTAAAATATGAATGAGCAGAGATCAGTTTTTTTGTTCTTCGAACTGTGTCAAATAAATAAACAAAAATAGGTAGAGCGGATGATAGACAGATCGTATGGCTGGGCGCTGCGATATTTAGAAGGTGACGCGCTTGGCGCAGGTAGGCCGTCCCTTCTCCCGGTCGACAGAGACAGAGATCGATCGATACAGTCGCTCTCTCTGTGTGTGGGGTTGGCTGGTCTGAGCGGCAGTGCCCCTCCTCGATGAGTGGACACTAAAGAGTCGAGGACAGTTTGAGTCAGACAATGAGTACATTCAAATGGTAATGAAATGGAGAGGTGGGAAGTCCCACTGTCCAAAGGGCGAAATAAGACCAGCTGACAGATTGAGAATGATCGTGCGCGCGACGGGGGAAGGGAATGAGAGAGAGAGCGCGACTAATTCGCAACATTCCTAGTCTCAGTGATAGAATTAGAATTAATTGATACCATGGAGTTCTTTTCTTAATCAAATGTCAGAGATCCAGAGAGCTTCTTCAATAAAGCCCGTTAAAAAAAAGAGTGCTTAAGTAGCCCAAAATACCCTTCACTTCGGGATCCGATATAAGCCACCTGACAGCGAAAAATTCAAATGTCTTCTGGTAATATTGATGTTAGGCAGCCCAAATACATAAGGGTTCCACAGGGAAGGGAACTTTGAGTTACTGTAGCATTCCTTCAGACTTTATGAGAACACAGTAATGAACCTTCGGCAGTACCAAACGAATGACGTGGGGGCAAACAATTTGGACCTTGTTGTGGCGGTCAGCTCTCTTGACCAGCTGTCCCGAAGGACATAATAACCGAGGTCAGATCACGTCATTCCGAAATTAGAGACAGGTAAGCCAGAAATTGCACCAGAATGGCCTTATTCTACTAGTTAGCTGAAAAGACTACATCCCTCTCAAAACAGCTATAAAAAGAGTTCCATAAATCGGACTGTAGTGGAACAGCGTGTTACACTGTGTCGCAACGTGGGGCACCATTGAACGAACACATTTTGTCATTTTTTATACTGGGAAAAAGAATCATTCTGGGAAAACGGCAGTCATAAAAAAACTGCTTGCTGGTGACTTGGAAAAGCACACAAATTGGTCCAGAACCACAGGATCAGACTTCTTGATGGCAACGTCTTCTCTGGACTAAAGATATAAATGGAAGGGACAATGAACGAAGGAAAACGAACTCATTGAGCTGCCGTCTGATATCACAATAAAGGGAATCGGAGGATTGCTCAACTTTATCATTGTCTATGGCCGTGATGCTGTCCACCAACCCGTCGCTGGAGAGACGCTGAAGTCTCTGAACAGGGTTGGAAAGAGCGGCCTACTTTTTAGCTTCGACTGATAGAAAATAGACTCGTCCCGAGTTGGCTGATGTACTTCATCAGGGGTGCGAATGGATTGAACTTGATGACCGCAGCCGTCTCCTCGTAAAACATATTTTAGGCCATTTTTCACGCATTCTTTTACTTTTAGTCACAAGAAAGCAAAAAATCTACTGGTCTGCCCATTTTCATGCTTGTTTAGCTCAGATCAAGCTGCCTCTTGTTTTTCAAATTTTTAACTGCTCATTTGGCTGGAGAGAAAACGTTTATGAGGCTATTCAGAACTTTCGAAGGAGCAGAAGTCAGCGTTTTTCTAGCTATTTGCTTCGAAAACTTTGCAAAACAAAACAATTTTGAAGAAAAAGTAAACGAGTTCGCGTCGAATTCAATTAAACGCGTGTCGTCCCATTTCCTGGAAGAAAAAAGACGCGAATTCATTCCTCGAAATAGAAAACGGGACACAGATCCAGCCCCGTTGTTCATCATCTTCCGTGAGGCTCAATTATTTTCTTCTCCCCACATGAAAAAATGACGACGCGATGGTAATTAGAAAAGTCTTTCTTTTTATGCACAACAGGACAAGAAAAACAAAAAAGTGAGCAAAACAACAATAACAAAATCCTAGACTCGTCTACTCTCTGATATTTACTTCTTGATGATGGGCTTGCCTCGACCGGCCTTCTTGAATTGCTGGGCGTCGCGTTCTCGAAGCTGGGCCAGTGTCGGAGGAACTTGCTTGTTTGCTGGAAAAATGATCGTGGTAATTTTTGGCAGGAAGCCCATATTTGTTTTTTTAGGCCAGAACTTTGGTAAACGCTCAAGTTTACGCATTTTTACTCAATCTGGGACAATTTTGGAAAAAAGCCCAGTCTTTTCGATGCAATTTATACGTTCTGGGACTAATTTTTTATGCAGAATTCAATAAACGCAATCGGGAAGTGCAAAAAAGGGTGGAAAATAAAAACGGGAAAGTTGACGCAATTTTTCTTTTCATCGAAACAGCTCAGATAGCCGAAACATTGTCATGAAGCTAAATTTACCTTGAAACCTGGCCATCATCTGCTTAAAATCTCCAGAAGCCTTCTTTGTTTCAGCCGGCGCCACAACCGGCGGGATTTTGAAGAGTCTACAAAATTAAAAGGCTTAAAATGAACCGGAAAAGGCCTACTTCCTAACTGCCGGTATTTTGAAAATTCCCGCATAGACGAGTGACATGAAATTTGATGCACACCAATAGACGCAGAGACCAGAGGCGAATTGTGAGCTGACGGCGAAAATGATCACAGGCATACCGTACATCATTCCGATTCGCATTGCTGGCGTCATTTGGTCCGCTGACGTTCCCATTTCAATGCCAACCTGTAGATTTTCATTTTACAAGAAAAGAAAACGACTTACTTTGGAGACTAGAGCCATGGTAGCGGCACTGATAAAGGGGAGAGCGTAGTAGGGATCACAGGCTGTGAGATCGGTGAACCAGAAGGCGCCGCCAGTTGAGAGACCCGGGTAGTTTACCTGAAAAAGACATATTGGATAGGAACTGTGGAAACTCGTAATTTTAATCTAACAATAATCTTCGTTTAGAATAAAACTACTGTTAGTAGCTGAGTTGGGCAAACGTGAACCGAAAATACCCCGTTTGTTCGTCAGGGTACATAAACGGACATTCAAGCGCCCTCACGTTCGTTCACCGGAATCGTCAAACAGCGGAAGCCAACAAAGCACGAACAATTCGACTGCTCGAATGATGCCGGAAAGAGGGTTATAGGTTAAAAAATGTTTACCTCGCACATTCGTTTGATAGCGAAGAATTGCGTGGCAAAAACGGCTCCATTGGCCATAAGAACCATAAATTGACGTCCAAGCTTGATATCTTTTGACTTCAAAAAGTCCCTCTGCTCGATGTAAACTTGTTGTACTGCAATTTTCAAAACTCTACTGAAAAAAAACAGGTAAAGCCCTACCCAGCATATTATTTCCTTCCTTTTTGGCGTCCTCCATCCGCGTCTTGAATTCATCAGTCTCCTTTTTATATTGCGATTGCTTGGCCACAAGACGTTGCGACATGATGGGGACGATGATCAAGGCGAGACGGAGAGTAATGGTAGCTGCCACAATTGTTCCCCACCAGGGCATATCCGTTATGTGGTGAATTCCTTCCAAGGCAACTCGGAAATAACTCGACGGCTTCCATGGCGACCAGAGACCGAGTTCGTCCAGCACTGATTCTCCGCCCTGAAATCAAATTTTTGTGGAAAATGGACCGCATATATATTTTACAAAAGAAAATAAAAAAACCTACAGCGACCATCTCTTCGATACTTCTTCCGGGCATCGGTGGCAGTGGCGCCGCTGGAATGTTAGCCGTGACAGCTTCGCTCGTTTTGAAGACGTCAGCGGACGAAATATTCCTTTTCTGTTGAACTGGCTGAACGACAGCCACACAACGGTAGAGCCTCGGGGCCGTTCGAGCGGCCATTCGAGGCACGGAGAGCATCTTATCGTATTTTTACAGATCTAAATGTGTAAACAGGTAGAAATCTGAGCTATACAGGACGAATGTAGATTTGCTAAAAAAATACGAGAAAATTTATTGTGTACAGAAATATATCAAAAATAGAGCGGATTGAATGTGGTCCAGTGATTTTTAGGCTTAGCCTTGGCTTCCTTCGACGTGGTGAAGAGGCCTTTGTATGTGTCCGTCGTGGACGGATCCGCTTGAATTTCTGACGTCTCTTCAGCCGTCGCCTTTCTCTTTTCTGCCTTCTTTGCTGATTTTTCTTCGGCTGTCACACCTGAAATAGGTTTACTGCTTGGAAGAAGTGAAAAGGTACCATTTTTCTCCTTTTTGGACTTTTTCTCCGCTTTTTCGGCTGCCAGACGTGACTTGTACACTTCGAGGAGATCATCTTCTGGATTGAGCTGAAGTGAGTCGGCCGGATCCCAGGGCCCACCGCAGCCATAGCAGGCGCTTGATTTTACCTGAAAATCGAGGAAATAGATGGAAAATAATAAAAATGCAAACCTCCTGTGTGGCCTTCTCCGAAAAGACACATCCACATTTCCAGTTGACTATAAAGTTGTGATTTCCATTCATAGGGACCGAGGTGACGGGACAGAGGAACTCGGACTGGTTGTGGTCCATATAGGCATCTCCCTTGACCTCGTCCGTCTTGTAGTCCTTGTTATCTGTGAGCTTCAGCTCCTTGAAGTCCTAAATTTAAAAGTTTCTCAATAAAATGAAGTAAACCCACTTTCATGCCCTTGATGTGCGAGGCAACCTCGATTTTTCCAATAGTCTTGGTCAGAATGGCCTCGATGATGGCTTCTTTGTTGTAGAGACGTCCAAGACGGTCAGCAATTATTGGTTTCTAGAAGTTTTTTATAAAATATTATAAGAAGCTTACTTTCAACGGCGTCTGTGTCACCTGGCAATTTTTCCACTTTGTGGCATTCTTGGTCGCCTTATCGACTTTTTCCGTCTTCTTCTTCGCCTTGACGAGCTCGCAGCGCTTCGGAATCGTTCCTCCGTCCGCTCCCATTGTAGATACTGAACTTTCTGAAAATTCAAGGCGTTATTTGGAAGGTAGAAAAAGACGAATATAAAATAAGGTAGAGCTGTGCGATTAGCAGGCACGTTTGATCGAAAATGGATAATCAGCTGTGCTGTGAAAGCGAATTCTTCGATTGTTTTGGAGGAAATTATGAAGAAAAGCTTTCATAAAGTATCAAAATCAGCTTTATTCCGATATTATGTCCTCCGGAGATGAATTGTCAAGCAAATAAAAATCCGCACTTTTTTTAGCAAACTTTCTGGAAAAAAATATAAGAAAAGAGCAATAGAAATTTATAAAATTTGCACCGACTCGTCTTTGACCAACTCCTGCCAAAAATAGGCGTTGACCAGAAAATACGTACGCAGTTGCGTACAGAAAACTCTCTGATGCCCCTTGTGAGGAAAGTTTCGAGTCTAGACTCTACCGACGAAAAAAAAGTAGAACATCACTGCCGATATTTATTTTCGTATCCCTTTTAGACGTTATATCGGATGAGGATGTTCTTCCTTCTGCGGATGTCGCTCTTCTGGAGGAGGTTATGACTGAATGTGGTGGCCATCTTATCTCCCTTCAGCAGGACGTACTCGAACACGATCCTGTCCTTCTCGTAGTCGAACTCGTTCCACGTGAACTTGCGCACCGTCACAGCCACGACGATCTTCTCCTTGGAAGCCAGAATAGCATGCGGAGGATGAGCAGTCACGCGAGGGATACAGTTGCCCTTGATGGCAAAGACGAGCTGATGCTTCGAGTTGTTGAGGACCGTCATGTGGTAGGTGAGGTCGTCGTAGTCGAACGGAGCATTGAAGACGAGCGCATCGTGCGGCAAGACGACGATATCGTGCAGATTAGCAGCCGGTCCAATCTCCTTGTTATCGATGCCGGGACCTTCGGTGCGTAGTCTGTAGGACGAGTCCGTGGCCATCGGATTGACTCCTTTGAAGATGGGACGACCGTCGGTCAAGCCGTGTCCCGGCGACATGGCAGCCTTTTCCGTGGGCGTCTTGGCGTATTCCGACGTCGGCTTCGGCTCCTCAGGCTCTTGTTTCGGTGACTCAACTACCGGAAGACGAGCTGTCTTCACCTCTTCCTTCGGTGGCTCCTTCACAGGCTTGGCCTCTTCCTTCGGAGGCTCGACAACTGGAAGACGAGCAGTAGTCATGTTGACATCTTCCTTCTGGACCTGCTTCGGTGTCTCGACTATCAGAGCCGTCTTGACCTCATCACTGGCCGGCTTGGTGGTCACTTCATCGGGATACTTGCTGACGGGCTTCGTAGGACGAGGAGACCTGCCATTCTTGCGATAGATGGAATGAAGTTCAGACTGGGTGAGCAGGTTGTGTTCCTCCAGAAGAGTCTCAATCCATTTGGTCAGCTTTTCGGCCAGACAGAACGGTTCGATGAAGAAGAGAGCCAGCAGACAGATCTTGAGACTGTAGTAGAGGGGCACTAGTTCCAGATAGCGATCAAAGACGCTGAGCAGACCGAAACAGCTCCAGTAGGCCAGAAGATGGTCGCGTGTAGGACGCTCATCGACGAAGACGTAGGTGACGAGGAATGGATAGACGGTCAGCAGCAGATTGGCCACCAGGAAGTTCTCTTCTCCGACTTCAAGGGAGAGAGCCAGGACGACTGTCAGTGCGAGTGCCAGCTGCTCCGAAGCGATTCCGGTCGTCTTGTTCAGCCAACAGAAGGCTCGAGCCGAAAAGAACTTCTACAAAGGGAGAAATTTTAGTAAAAGACAGTAGATCCTACCTCATCGTGGATGTGACTCTTCAGCTGCGAGGCGACTTGTTCCATCGGGCGACGTTGGCAAAACTGATTGCTTTTTTGTTCTTTTGGCTTTTGAAAACTTTGTAAAGTTCCTCCTTAATTAATTGAAAGCAAGTTTTCTAACTTTTCAGTTTTTCGCTTTGAAAATTTTTGTGACAATTCATAAAAAACAATAAAATATGTCCCGAAGACGGCTGGTCGTCTACGACGGCTGTCGCCGCCCGGCCCAGAATTACGAAGAATGTTGTCCAAACATTAGATTTCTCGTCCCCCCCCCCCCCCATAAGTTCAAAACTAACTCTCAAATCCTAAGAAATGCTAACCTGTCCTGACTTGTTCGTGGTCTCAGACAAACACATCTAAACAGAGTCCACAACAGACACCATTGCGCTTTAGATAGTAGAGATGTGACGAGCAGGCGTCGGTTTTTTTTCGTCGGTTTATTTTCCTCGATCGTTGGTTTCTGGACAAGAGAGATCGATGGATGTCTCTGGAATCTCCTACCTCGACGGTCGGACTTTCTTTCGTTCCACTGATCGTTGTTTTCTTCTTTTTGAGTCTCTGTTTTTCTGATTGTCAGTCAGAGAAACAGGTACAGTAGTCTGGAAGCAGGAGAGAACGCTAGACGATTCTACTGGTCCGATTGAAGACGAGACTCTTTGTTCAGAGTCAGAACTCGGCCGGAGATTCTTCTGCATTCACTCAGACTCTTGGAGTAGAGGCATCTTCTTGTAACCATTGAACCCTCGCTTCCAGTCAAATCGCTTCAGTACAAAAAAGCAGACGTTTGATATATCACAAGATTTTATTAACTCATTCAGATTCTGAGACACCGAATACAATTATGCGTGCACAAAAGGTCACCAAATGTTGGCTTACTGGGATACAATTCGACGGAAATAATGAGATCTCGACCCGTACTATGATTTCCTACTTTTTCCATTTTCAATTTCACAAGAAGGGACTGTCGATGAGTCCGAGAATGTCGCCGAGCTTTCGAAGAAAACGGTCATCGGCAGGCATCCTAGCCCATTTGGGATAGAGGAACTTGGAGTCAGGAGTCGCACGAAGATACGTCTTTTTGTTGTCAAACGGCTTTCCGTCCTGAAAGCACAAAAATTAGGAACAGTGTGACTGTGCTCTTCAAAAGTGAAAGGGGGGAAGCACAAGTCATAATCCCTCCTCCCGTCAGATTTCGGTCACATTACGGCATGTGCTTTGAGCAAAAGTTCTGTGGGAACATTGATAAAATCGTAGAGGAGTGACGAGCAATGGTCATATGTTATGAAATTCAAGTCTTCAAGTACAAACCCCTATTTTGAACTTTTTGAAAAAACCTTTTTTTTTTTAAACTTTTCACGCTCGTGCGTACATTTTCCATCTTTGTGATGGTTTGGAAAGTTGCAGTATTTTACAAGGTCTACAACTTTTTAGAACATCGCGAAGAGCGAAAATGTTTTGATCACAGTGAAACCGCGAACTTTGAGGGAGGGGGGTAGATGGAGGTTCAAGAACAACTGGAATCAGTACAGTTATGGTTTTGAGCGAGAACAGTAGCTCTGCTACATTTCGGACAGTCCTTTCAGCAAAATGTTAAAATATAAACTCACCGGTCCGTGTCGAAGCGACCTCTTTACTGTAGCCGTACAACAACGCGTACATCTTGAGGGATCAGAATAGGCGAAACATTTAGTGCCGCAGCCGCAATCGGCACTGGCCAAAGACAGACAAAGAAAAAGGACGAATATTGAGAGAGTAGTCTTGTTCATGTCTGAAAATATTCTTTCTTTTGGGTCGAAAAGGAGGCAAGAAGAGCAGACTGAAATAAGAAACCGTGAGGTGGCGACGGACAGGAAGTCTCCCGTCACATCCGAGCTGTTTTAGGGAGGGAAGATGAAAGAACCGTTGGATTAAAGAAATACAGGGGCTATAAAAATTGTAGAATTACGGTAACTGGGGATGCATAGGATTACTGTAATTGAACATTTCAGAAATAATTGCTAGGTTTTGGACTCAAGAACTATGTAGAGAAAACAGCAATGTTACGGTATTTGGAGAAGAACAAGGCTACGGTAACTGAACTATCATGGTCTGGCACCTAAAGCCAAAACCAAACAGATCAAAACTGTCAAAGACCGACCCGGGTGGGTCGTCTTAGAGGAGTGAGAGAGCATGGAGAGCCGTCTGAAGGCTTATATGATAAGAAGGAGGGAGGAATCCTGTTTGTACCCGGACCATTCATGGCCTATTTTTGATGGCCATGACGCAAAAAAGGACAGAAGAAGAGTGAGAGTGGGAAAATCTTTTGGAAGAAGAGGTCTGTTTCCCAACAATCAGTATTTGCAGCTCCCATCATAAGACCTCCAGTTATCTGGTAAGCTTCAAGTTTTGCACAAAAACACAACTTGTTTTGCGATCCCGAGACACTTTTATCAAGAGCTGACTAACTCTTCTTCGCTTTAATGGGAAACTGTCAAGACGTCGTCATAAAATGAGATCATTACAATGAGGAGATGAGTCAGAAGAGATCAGTGAGTAGAAAAACTGTTCCGGCAAACTGGGAGGATGAGTAAGGCCGAGAAAAGGCTGGAGGCGCCATTTTGAATTTGCTTGCACACCAACTCTTAAAGAATGAAGCTGTGATCGACTACGGTAGGTGTCGATACGCAGTATGTCTGTTTTTCGAGTTGGTGCGCAGGTAAAGACAAAATGGCCTAACTGGGGGAAAAAAGAAGATGAGGTGGATACGGTAGCAAAGAGAAACCAGTTCGGAGTACTGTAACTTTCAAAGACTTCGAACTATGCTGTTTTGAATCTACGGAGAGCTGATGAGTTTCTCCTAAACGCGAAGGTCGGAAGAACTGATCAGGGAAGATTACGGTAGGCGCCACTGTCCGCTTATTGAAACTAGTCAGAAGGTTATGGTAGGCAAATGCGGAGATATTTAAACTGACAATTAGTTAAGCTTAAATTAAACAATTGAGTTAAACTGAGCGAGGAAAAACATGGAATAATAAGTGATCACATTCCGATAAAGCCAAATGTGCCCAACAAGAAGGCGGCGATTAGCTCAATTGATAACAGCTCACACAGGTCAGAATCGGGTCTTGCGACGAATTAAGACGAATCGTGGTCTTTGCTACCCCGAGAAGTGACGCCGGGGACACAGTACGGCCGGACAGAACTTTTGAAAAGGACTGTTGCTTATCACTCCCACTCAAAATGGCCCGTTAACTGAATGCAAATGGCAAGGCAAGAAGTGGTTGGTACTTTGGTTAAGCGAGTTCCGAAAGGTACAGTAATCTGTGATGACACATGATGGAAAGGTACATGGAACATTGGACAGAAGGGGGCCTCTGCTAGAAGTCAGTTACCTGGCATGACAATTCGGGAAGCCATCATCTTACTGGAATTTCCCAATTTCTCAAGAGGACACATCAAACACATTGTTCTGATTTGTGTGGAGATTATAAGTTCGAGAACATCCCCCTCCCCCCATTTTGAGACCTCGAGAAAAAACCTCAATTTTCTAGCTCACGCTTACGTTTTCGAGCTTTGCGATGTTCAACAAAGTTGTTGTATTTTACATGTTCTACAACTTTTCAGAACATCGCGAAGCTTTCTTCACCATGAAACCGTGATGCCATCTTCTGTCCCTGTTCCCACTACCCGCTACGTGACCTTTCCGCGAAAAATTTCGAAACTCTTGCCGATCTCTGTCTCCCCGGACTTTTGTAGTTTGCCAAGACCGCCACTCGAACTTTGGATCTTCTCAGAATTCTTGGATAATCTCACGCCGCCATTAAATGCGTTCTTCCTGTCCAGATAAGAACTTTATTTGCATTCTCTGCGTACAGGCACGCAGAGGAAAAAGAGACACTTCATCCAACCCCCTTTCGTAATCAAAAGGCCCTAAAAGTGGCCCCAAATTTGTTGCTAAATCTGTTCGTAATGTGCGTCAGCCTGTGGTAGATAGCCGTCGTGCGTCAGTCGCGTTTGTCACACACGTGCATCCCGAAGGGAAACGATAACAATCCGGCCCCGAAAGTCCGAAACAGGGGACGTCAAGTAGCCAAAAAGCGCCTGAGATTCCTAAGCTTCTCAGGCGATATCAGGGTGCGGTCAGGGCAAAAAAGCAAAGAATCGAGGAACTGAAAGAATGCGCTCTGAGCCAGGTTATATAAGCTCTCGGCATTTTCTCACCGCTCCTGCGACGAAACAATAAAAGGTGGTGTCGGTGAAAGGTTGTGAGTAACTGGCTGGGGATTACGCTCGGATTAAGCTCACAGGTTGTTTCGTAAGAGGGGAGAAAGAAGAGATGGAAAGCTGTTCTGGTTTCTACATATCACAGAAACCGGCCAGAGGTCTATGACGGGATGGATACGGTACCAACGATGAACCTGTTCGGAGTACTGTACCATTCAAAAGGGATGCATAAGCTGTACCTTGTGGTTCGAAACTAAGACTAGAGATGGGTACGGTGCTCAGGCAAGTCCTATATCCACGAGTATTACCTTGACACGATCTACCTTGTTTGTGTGTTTTCATTCAACTCCAGTGATCCTTTAGTTTATACCTTGTCCTGAGTAGTTGGACATAGACAGAGACCCTTTACTGTTCGTTGGACCGAGATGGTAAGTTACTGTAACTGGAGTAAAATCTAGAGACAAGAACTTATTGTCAGAAGTTACAAAACTTCATCCAAACATTGGGGATTACAGTAGTCGAAAATGTATATGATTAAGTTCTATAACTTGAGCAAACTTCCGTAAGAAAAATTCTTTAACTCCTATGTTGGCCAAGACAAATGTTACTGTCACTGAAGTCTATAGTAATCTGAACATGGAGAGGGCCGGGTTGACCAGAATGAGACATGTAATTTACGTCACTCCATAACATATTACCATTTGGAAAATTGGCAATCCAATCTCATTTACCTGTCAACAAGGTTGTAAGCGCCTACTTGAGCAAGAACGTTAAGGGGACAAAACAACAGTAAATTCACGTCAGTCAATAAAATTACGTAATACCATAGACAGTGAAAAACAATCAGCGGATATTTTCAGAGGCTGAGGACTTTGTCCGAGACGGTCAATTATGCGAAAGAGACGGGTAGTTATGATTAAGAGGAGAGGACAAAGACTGTTTTGACCTCACCATGTTCAGATTTTATGGTTGATGAGACAGAATGTCGTAGGAAGAGGAAAAAAAGAAACTGATCATAAAGGACATACGTCTTTGCCCAAGAAGATACTGTAGACCAGAGTGAATACTCCAGTAAACGTCATCCGGAAACTGTCTTCCAAAACAAAGATGTGGTCGTATCAGTCTCCACAGGAAGGTGGGCGAACACCGAGATAACTAGCTTGGGAACAGATGTCCGAAAGTGTGGGAGGAGGACATTGGGAACGGCTATCGGAAACTGGTAAAGAACCTGAGAAGGTATCACGTCACTGGTAGAGTAACCTTTTGGTCTTCTCGGAATAAACTCTGATATTACGAACTACAAAGTTGGCAGGCTGCAACCTGGGGAGCAGTAATCATGTTAGTATAGTTCAGACGTGACGTTTCGGAGGTCTTCTCGGAATAAACTCCAATATTACGAACTACAAAGTTGGCAGGCTGCAACCTGGGGAGCAGTAATCATGTTAGTATAGTTCAAATGTGTACGCTTCGGAGTTGTATTGTGAATAAAATGGGGAAGAAATGACAGAGTACAGTTATAGTAGGCAGAATTGGCTCTAGTAAGAAAATGACTTCTCATTTGGAGGTCAAAATACGCTATCATTGAGAGTGAGACATTGTATCTTCCAATTGTGAAGTCTCTTTACATCCTGTTACAAACTTATTGTCAGATTTCATCCAACATCGTCCAACCCTCTCTTCATCTTCCGATGTCATGCTTACTTCTTCTGGAATGCCGTCTTGTTCGCAGCCATCCAGATCATGTGACGGCTCGCGCCATGGAACACGTCGTCGGTTCCGATGAAGCTGTTGAGTGAATTGCCAAAGTTTACGGCGACATCTCTCATGTCCTTTGGCACCAGAATCATCATGCACTTCCTCTTAAAGTCCACACCGCCTCGATCAACCGGTTGTCGTGGCTGTCGAGTTGAGAGACATCGTAATAGAGAAGAATTGAATGGTTTGTCAGAGCTTGATTCTCAGACGCATATTCAGACTCAGTAGCTTGCTACTAAGTAAAGGCGTTCCGTGGAGCAGGTTGGGCAACTTCGGAACGTAAACGCCTCACACGATCTGGCCCCTCAGCTTGTCTTCCAGAGGATTCTTCGGAACTCTTGCGTTGAAAGGGAAAAACTTTACTTTACTTTTACCTTTTATTCAGTCTCATTAAATTGAACTAGGAGAGACAATTGCTGAGACTTCAAAGATCCCCTTTATTCAGAACGATCGACTGGAAATGAGACGGTTCCTCGTAATAATTGTGGAGCAATATCAAAGGATTTTGCCTTCATCGAACACACATCAGAACCTTCCTGCACCGGGATAACTCATTTACTTGAGACTGATTGAATAATAGTTGTGAATCAGACGAATAGTTTATTACGCGAAACTAAAGCATTTTTCTGAGAAGTCGACTTTTCTAATCCCTCCTTTGTGCCACATAAAAGCGACTAGATGTGAAGGTGTTGTACAACCCGTTGAGATGAAAAAGTGCCGGAGTGATGAAGCACAGTGGAATGAGCTTGTTGTTGACGAACCCGCCGATATACTGAAATTTAGTTAGACTCTTTCTTCTGAGAACTCACAATGTAAAGAGAATAGCGGATAATTGAGAGAAGATGTTCCGAGACGGAAGAACTGAATCGTATGAAACGGTCCTCCAGCGATTTCTTGTCGTCCCGATTGAGGAAACTGTGAAGGAAGAGAGATACCGCGTAGCAGGCTTTGAGCAAGACTTCAATGCTCTGAAATTTGTGTTTTTTTGGATGGATTCTGGTGGGTAACCTCAACAATCATCACAGCTGCATACAGAGGATGGACTAGTCGATACGAGGTAATGGTCATGGAAACTGTCGAAACTCCTGTACAAAACACGGAAAACAGAAGGAAACAAGTCCTGATATAGGGCCCTGTTGCCCAGTCGTTGAAGCAGTGCCTTCCAGGAAGAACGGCCTCTTCAAGTCGAGACGTCACTCTCCTCACAGCCAAAGAAATTGACGACAGAATTGCGTACCACAGGGCAAAGATGGTAATGTCAGTGAGAATACAGGTTGCTGATCCGCTGAGTCGAGTCATGGAAAAACTTAAGAGGGATATATATAAGTGGGTTTTTGACTCACTGTTTCTCTCTCATCCCAGATTCCGGCGTCCTGACTATCACCGAGGTTAGAATTATAAACCTTTCCGGAATGAAACGCCTGCAACAAGATTTGTAACATTTTGATCCACTTACATTTCGTGTTTACTCGATTTGACGGTTGCTGATGGGATCAGAGGGTCGGCTGTGAGAAGGTAAATGATCATGTTGAGAAAGGCCAAGACGATTATGGAAATCTGAAAAAAAAGTGGGATTTAGAACACAAAAAGAGTCATGGCAAATCTTGGTGAATTCAAGATCCCTTAAAATCTCACCAAAAAACTATGTACACTTACTAAAAACTTCTCGCAAACCACAACTTCTTCGAAGAAATGTAGAGTGAACATTTGTGAGAGCAGCCACGCACTCAATTTGTCTAGATTACTGAAAACATTGTGTTTCCTGATCCTTACTTCACAAAACTCACCACATTTCGTAGAGTAAGAAGTGAAATTTCTCGCTCATAAAACTCCAACCGCTTCGTTGAACCACGATTTCTTGGCGCACATTGAAAACTGGCTCTTCTGAGACGTCAATGCCGAATTTACAAGTCCGATCGGTCATAAGATCATGGAATTCGTCTATTGAAACATCGAGAAGAGGGACTTCCAATCGACTGACTTGCCAACATCCCCAAACTAGGAAGAGAGTCGAGAGGGCGTAGTTTTGTTTGACCATGCTTTTATGTTTCCATGTTGAAGAGTTTGTGATGTGAAAACAATTGTTGAAAACGTCAGGGCTGGAGGCAGAAAGGCGTTTGGCCACATTTTCGGACAGACGCAATTTTTCGGATGTGCCTGTTGAGGGAATACCAGCAGAATTCTATAACCTTCAAAGATCTAACTATTCGAAGAGAACAATGCAAAAGCCAGCATTTTTCTCAGGTCCACAAGGCTCCCTAGACGACTCGTTGAAGCGGAGCGGTGCAAGATTGAGGACAGCTCAGTATACAACAAATTTATAACAATAAATTCATTAACATTTAGCGCTTTCCACCAACACGAGGAGCAGCAGTCTTGACGACCTTCGGTGCCTTCGCTTGAGTCTTGGCGGCGGAGGCCTTCTTTTCCTGAAAAATGTTGCATTAGATAAACGACTAGCTGGATACATCGAATGGCCAAAATGAGCAAAACGCACATTTCGAAATCTCGGCACCAAGCAACTGGACCAAATGCATATGATTTTGCACAATTTCGACACTGATTCAGACAAATGTGGTCAAAACCAGCTCTAATATTGCGCAGCAGAAAAAAAAACCGGAAAGGAAGGGTACATACCTTATTGGCAGCCTGCTTAGCAGCACGAGCAGCCTTGTTGGCATCTTTGGCAGCCTTAGTGGCGGCGTCTCTCTGCTGCTTACGGAATTCGGCGGTCTGGTTTCTCTTGGCTAGGATAGATTCAAGAGTCATTCCAGCGACGGCTCTGTTAACGCTTTGGACGGTCTTCTTAACCTTCTTCTTCTGGATAGCCTCTTGTCCGTGAGTTCCCTAAAGTCAGAGTTAGCAAAATCATAAGGTAAGAACCTACCTTCTTGTGCTTGATACGGTACAGGACGGTCCAGCGGATATCACGAGGACTTCTCTTCAGCTTGGTGGCACGGACACATCTGTTGTTGAGGAAAATTTGGACCTGAAAATTGCAAATGAGTTCACTTATCAAACAGAAAATAAACGACAAAAATTCGTGTAATAACTCAAGTAAACACCCACCTTTCCGTCAGGACGGACAACGCGCTTTCCATGTCCGGGGTAGATCTTGTATCCGGAATATGCACAGGTCTCCAACTTCATGTTTTACCTGAAATCTTACAATATAAAAATAGGCGTCAACAAGCAAGAAGAGAAAGATATGGCATGTTAGTTATCTGAAATTGTAGTTAAAGTAGCAAAGGGAGCCTCTCAATGGAAACAGTTACTCGAAAACAGCAAAGATCTTTCGGAATTCTGGAAGAAGTATCAAATAATGATTGATCGCAAAAAAAGGAGACGGCCTGTAATTTTGTAGGCATTTTTCTTTGATATTGTGAACGGTAAAATGATAATGAGGGCTTTAGCGAAAAGTGTGGAAGCAAGAAATAAAGAAAAGACTGAGAAATCTCAGAAATCGACTGAAAATTGGCCGAAAATTTTAGGAAAGGCAGCAGCCGCCAAATCTAAAGTGTTGCAGAATAGAGGGCAGCGGAACAGCGTCTTTTCGTGTCGAGACCCAAGACTTTGCTTTTCTGCTTTTTCTCATTTCTTTACATTTCCGAGCGTCTCTAAAAGCTAGTGTCTCTCTAAATTGTGAAAATCTGTTTCAGAAACCTTGAACCCCCCCAATTTTCTTTATTCGCATGATCCAGAGAATGTTTGTCAATGTTCTGTATTTTTATCATAACTGCCGTTTCTCTTTTCTCTATAGATCTCTCCAAGACTTTTTTTTTAAATCTATTGCAAATCAACAAATGAGTTTGAAGAAAATTCGGCAAAACATCTTACTTTTACTGTTTCCCGCCTTTATGAAAATGGACCGCCGAGCAGCGAGGTTACTGTAGCCCGACATTCGGCTGTGTTGTCCCAAAATCCAATCCGTCGTTCTCCTCTTTTGCGGCCGTTTTTTCTTGCCTATTCCATGTTTTTCCTTTATTTTTGGCTCAAAGAAAAGCAAAATCGATGAGGCCGTATATCCTCTTGCCGAAATTCTGCGATTTGTCGTTTTTTTTTGTGTTGCGTATTTTTTTTTTGCGCATTTTCCCAATTCTATTCTTACTGTCAGTAGTGTACATTCTTATCCCTTGCAAAAAAATTCTCGTCAAATGCGTTTCTCCGAATTTTCCACGCTCAACGCTGTCGTTTCTTATTTGGCTGTTTTCAGAACTTGAGGTCATCATGCTGATCCCAACAAAGAACAGGAAGGCCATCTATGAGTACCTCTTCAACGAGGGAGTCGCCGTTGCCAAGAAAGACTTTAACCTGAAGGTCCACCCCAACATTGAGGGAGTAACCAACTTGGAAGTTATCAAGACTTTGAAGGTAGGCGTTTGCATACATTTTCTACAATATTGTTTTTTACAGAGTCTGGCTTCCCGCGAACTTGTCAAGGAGCAATTCGCCTGGCGCCATTACTATTGGTATCTCAATGATGAAGGAATCACTTACCTCCGTGAGCAGCTGAACCTCCCCGCTGAGATCGTTCCCGCCACAGTCAAGAGCAAGCCCAGAGAGGTCCGCGTTCCCCTTGGAGAGCGCCCTGCTCGTGGTCCCGGTAAGCTTTTAAAATTTGTAAGCCAGTGATGCATTTCCCTGAGGTTCCGTGTTTCATCTTAATAGAGACGATGTCTAACAATATGGTCCGAGATAGCAATTATAACGTTGCGCTGTTTCTTCACACTTGCTAAGCTTTCTATTTTCAGCTGCCGGAAAGGAAGGTGACCGTGATGCCTACAGAGCCGCTGACAAGACTGCTGAAGCTGGACCCGGAGCCGCTGGTGTATACAGGGCCGGATTCGGACGTGGAGCTCCTCCCCCGCAGCAGTAAATTGTTTTTGTTACAAATGAATTGTTCCAATGTTGTAAATGGAATTTTTCTAACAATCTTGTTCAACTGACATTTTGCTGAATGTTGAAACTAAGCGGTAGTCAGGGTTAGCAGTTTTCGTCGCTTGAATATCCTCCGTTGAACACGTCGAACCAGGCAAATGAGGCCAACTACTTGCTTTCCACGGGTACGCAATTGCGTACCAAGGTCGACGCCGTGTCTGGTTTTCTCTCTAACTGACCATTCGCTCTCTGCCTTGACTAGAAATGCCGCCGAAGACTCGTCGAATACCTCAACAGCATCCACCACCAGCTCCACCTCAAGTAGTCGTTCCACCTGTACCCGATCCTGTCGCAGGAGTTACAATTTCCCAGCATCCATCATGGCCAGATATGCAATTCACCCAAGGAGAACTTTTCTTTGAATGTACCTTGTTTCTCTACTCGGTTCTCGCTCTCTTTCTGCAATACTTGAACATTTACAAGACTCTTTGGTGGCTGCCAAAATCTTACTGGCATTATTCTATGGTGAGTAATATTCTAGAGTGGTTTGCCTATTTATTTTACCGAGTTTTATGCACAATGGAAAGCATAATCAAACTAGAAAATGACCAACTTACAGAAAGTTCATCTCATAAATCCGTACTTTCTATCCTGCGTAGGACTGCTTCTTGGCTGGAGAGTCACCAAGTGCTTCTGGAAGCAGGTGCTTGAGTTTTACAACGTTTAATCAATAGTTTGAAGATTTCTGAATTTGTTGCCGCCTTCTCCATCAACAAGAGCGAGTTGGTTCAACAGTTCCTGACAGTAATTGAATATGCTTTTGTCAAGACGCCGCTGATGACCTTGATCATCACAAGCTTCCTCTTCAGCTTCTCAAGAGTCTGCCATGATTTTCCACTGAATTCAGTGCTTTGTGTCTTCTGTCCGTGAGTTTAATACTGGTTTTTTCTTGTTTTAATATTATTGGGCAAATTCAGTGTTCCCTTCTTTCAGAATCGTCGTCTATACGCTCATGTTCCACAGCGAAATCTTCGAAAAGATCAGTCGAATAAAAGAGTCCATTGGTCAATGGTGGAGAGGAGAAATCGACATTGCTGCGGTAACCCCCCTATCCTCTTTTTTATCGTTTTCTTTCCCAGGTAGTCGAGAGATTCTGTGAGCCGCCATCAGCACAGCTCGATCTCGATTCCGTGCTCCATATGTGTAGCCAAAAGCCTTGTGAGTAAAACAACTAAATCATTTGAAAAAATGAAGTTTTAGCTCATATTCGCGAAGAAGTACGTATTCTTCTTCTGGACTTGCGACTGAGGATCAAGAGGAGTGTTTTCGCAGGATTTTCGACCGCTTTTCTCTCGATAGCACTTCCGTGTTTCTTTGTTCCAGTGAGTCGCCTTTTCAGGCAACCATTTTGATTTTTTTTGGTTATTTTATGTATATGTACAAAACTTTTTTATTCAGTACAAAACAACACAAGGAATGCCGCTAAAAGTCCTTCTGGACGAGTTTTGGGAATGGGAGCTGGGTTTCGTTGTAGCTCTCACAGCATTTTCTCTCTACGTCACCTATCTCCTTCCTCTAAACTACCTCGACCTTCTACATAGGTGAGTCCAAAACAAGCCAATTTTTAATTAATGAAACCTCTAGAAGTGCCGTCCATTTGGGCATCTGGGACACTATTGAAGGGCCGAAGATTGGTCAGACTGGCTTTGCCAATCTGGCACCACAAGCATGGACGCCGGAAATTCTGTACAATGACGGAGAGACCGTTCAACTTCCGGATGGAAGCTGCTTCAAGGCTAGAGGATCAACTGCGGTGAAAGTTGTGGCGGCTTGTCCAGGAAGAGCCGACCATAATTCTTTCTTTGTGAGTCAGGGCAAAAAAGGGAATGAATAATATCATTACAGACATTCTGCTCCAATCCATGCACCGTCATCAATTGCATGTGTGTCTTTGAAGGAGCACTGATTCTCATCCAGTTCTGGATGCTTGTCCACACGACAGATTGGCAGCATATTGTGACTCTTGTCCTACTAATGTTTGCTAATTATCTTCTTCTAGCTAAGCTCTTCAAGGACAAAGTCATTTCCTTTTTTTTCTCCGAAACTCCCAAATTCCAGGTTATTCTTGGGCGGATTTATGAGCCTTCTCCCGAAGACATCGCCCTGGTTCAACAGCTTCAAGCAGAAATGAAGATGCAGTAGATACTGTGCTACTTTTAGTCCAAAATTCTTGCCTTTGTTGTATACGAAAACTCAGCCGGGTTGGTTGGCATATTATGTGATCTTTACAGGTCTTTCTCTTGTGATAAAGTGATTTCCACATCTCTACTTTGCTATTTTACTGGTCGTGTTTGATACCCTTGATATTTACAGCAGTTCGACCAGAATGCAGAGAAACCTCGAATAATGGCACGACTTTCACGAAAAATACGTAATTTATGGTGGTACACATTGACATTTTTGTTGCAACGAGAGCGCGCATTGAGACGATTTGAATAGTTTTCAGTTTTTTCTTCACAACTTTCTCTTACGTCTTTTTTATCACTTTTCAAAGGTTATTTTTCAGATGTCTTCCCTGCCTGAATATGCCGATCTTGTCGGCGGACCCGTAGAAGTAGAGCTGCTAAAAGGAGGAGCCGGTTCATCACGTCTAGCCGGGAATCTGTACACAGTCGATCCTATCACCAACGATCTCGTCATCATTACCTTCAATTCTGAGAAAAGTAAGTATTTTTGCGTTTCTTTCTTCACAATAGCCATTCTCGCTTAAAAAAGGTAAGCAAAAAATCAAACTATGTCTCGGCCTACAAGTTGTGTTGCAATTGGAAAGTGGATTGCCTGTGAAATGATTCAATTCAGAGCCGGATACGATAAAATGGCTGCCTAGAGACTCAATAAAGCAAGTAAACAGTGTCGACGGTACCACAACAGACGGTTGTCATCCAAAAACAACGGAATTGGATGATATGATGAGCAAACTGTTCAGACAGGAGAAGAAATATGACGCTGTTGATTCAGAGGCCAGGTAAATTCTGCTTTCTCTTCGAAAAACCCTTCGTTTTCCAGGAAAAGTGCACTAATGGCATGGCTGAAGCGAAATCACGTAGAAGTTCGTCCAGACGGAACAAGTCTCCTCATTTTCGGCTCCGTTCGCGTTGAGCCGCCGTTCACCTCGGCCGAATGCTATTGCGACAACGAAATTGTTCTTCGACGAGTTAGAGCAATCATCGACAAATGTCCGCCCGCGTAAAGATTTTGTACAAAAAATTATTCCAATTTGCTTTTTCTTCTTGCTCATCCAGACAAAACAGCGAAAGACTCGCTTTCTCCACCTCTACACGTTTTCATTATTCACACTGGTCCATTGTCTCGAAAAGAATCTGAGCCTGGCAACAAGCTGTCAGTCCTTCTTGACATGGCTTTTTGGACGTCTCTCTTCGTTTTACTCTCTCTAAGTCAGCTAACTTCTGCCGCTGATGAAGGTTTGTTGCTTACTTAAAAAGCAACCGGAAAAAACAGTTGTGCTGACGTCCTCGGAAAAGAAGAACCCGGAAGAGGTTGACATGGCCTTCGGCGACAAAGATCCGGCCAAAATCACCGAAGTTCGTCGCGAGCCGGTAGAAATTGAAGCAAACAAGGAAAAGAAGCAAGTTAAGTCGGAAGAAGAGCCTAAAAAGGAGGAGAAAGGTAGGTAAACTGGCTATTAAGCTCCAATCTTCGGAATTTTAATGCATGTGAAGCATTTAGAGCTGAAGGAGGAAGCAGCTGAGCCAGCTGCTGGCAAAATCCCCGAAGAACGAATCAAAATGGAAGAGGGAGCTTTGCCCGAGCCTGTTAAAGTTGTTGAAAAGCGTAGGGCTCGTCAGCACCGACAGAAGAAGCCGCCAGGAGATGAAGCTCTAGCAGGAAACGAAGACTCTGTTTGAGTCATCTTTTGCTAGTAATTTTGGGAACAATAAAGGGTACAAAACTATTTATTCACCCGTTGCTATAAAGCTATCCATTTTGAAGGAAAGTACTGCTCTTTGTCGACCATGTGATCAAGCAGACTTCCAGGTTTTGGCCAGCCTTTGTAGTAGAAGACCTGAACATTTTTAGCTACGTACACAGTATAACAAACGTAAACTGGCGGGTTACTGTAGATTTCTTCATAGACCAATCAGTCCTTTAGAATTAAAAGACTTTTTAGCGTTCGCAAACGTTTTTTCTCAAGGGACACTGACATTGAGAAGTTTCAAAATTCAAAGGGGATGGAGTTCGACAAAAGAGTCTCCCTGTCTCTCCAAATTTCAAGCCCATGTTTATTCTGAATTCACTTTGACATTGGTCTATACCTCCATGATATAGCGAGCTGTAGTAAGATGCTGCGTCGTGATAGTCTTCTTTCCCGAAATGACGGCGGCGAAGTTGATCTTGTCGAAAAAGTCCACGAGAAAACCTTCGGCAGCACACTGGAGAGCCTTTTTGGCCTCGCTCGACCAGAGGATTCCGTCACGATTGGTCAGCTCCTTGATGATTCTGACAAACACGGCTTGCGGGATAGAAAACTCCCTTCCGTCGTCGATTCTCTCGATGTTGATGCAGTATCCTTCGATCACGGAAGTCGAGTCGTTGTGGCTGCTTCCGGTAGATCTTCTGCTGGTGTTGGAGATTGTACTGAACCTCGAGGCGAAGCTGAGAAAAGGAGCACGGCTAATCGGGGTCGAAGTCGATTGAAGACGGGGAGAGCGACGCGGCGTGTCTCCGGCTGCTTGGTTCTGAGGTGGCGTCTTGACACGAACCATCCTCCAGGTTTGCTTCGTAGCTTGTGAAGGCACAATTGCCAATTTGGCAACTTTTAGGCTTGACTTGTTCGGCCTTGTCAAACTTTATCCTTGTCTCCCAGAACAAGTGACTTGTCTGTTGTCCAAGAAGTTCTTTAAGACTCTTCGTCTACCTGGATAGTCTCTCGTAGTTCTACCGGTACAGAAACAATATAAGAGCTAGAGTGAACTGTTCTCTTTCTGATCGAGAGACGGCATAGGTGACACAGTCAGTACTTGAATCCGCAAATTTCAGCCGGAGGTCAATCAGGTTTCTTTTGACTTCCTCTCTGAGCTCACAATACATGGAAGAGACTCACTTAAACGTTTTAGCCGCTTTGCATCGGAATACGGGTAAAACTTAAGATAAGGCGATAAAAATTCTCTGAAAAAGCCTCGAATTTAAAGGACTGGAGTGGTTGGTCCTGACACGAAGAAATCTACAGTTACCCGCCAAATTATAGAGACCTACTTTATCAGGATTTGGAGCCAAGTATCCCGTCCACCAGGAGAATGTTCCAGTCGAGAGAACGAGGACATCAGATCGGTGCAGGATGGCCATGTCGACTTCCCGCCAACGAGAGGGACAAAATGATACAGAGACTGACAAGCATTACTCAGAATTACAGTAACACCTACCGTATTCTTCCTCTTTAAAAGTCTTCTTAGCCCAGGCAATGTCGTCTGAACAAATGACATAGAGATATTCATCCTGTCCCGCGACAGCCTCCTTCATGGCCTTTTTGAAATAATCCAAAGGGGCGGCTACATGTCCGTGTCTCTTGTTCCTCTCATTCATTCGAATGTCCATTCCTCTCCGGACATGAACTCCGACAATGAAAACATTCGAATCTAGAGGATCTCCGGCCATCTCTATGTCTTCGTCGACGCCAGGAATCGCTCCTGCCCTCATTCTGGCCTCTCCGACTCTGAGAGACCGCTCGACAAAGGCTGATTGTAGAAAGTCTGAGGCCTAAAAATGGGTCAATTCGTCCAAAAAGTACGGTATACCATTGTCTGAACAGATTTATGGAATGTGAACATTTTCCTCGTGTCTTCTTCCCTGTCATCAAAGTACGCTCGGCTTTGGAGATAGCCAAGAATTGCGGTCTCGTTTCTGGCGTTGAACTTGGGCGTGATTTCTTCGTGCTTACAGCAGCTCTGAAAGTTTCAAGTTTCCGCAGATATTTCGAAGAGAATCTGTTTACATTTCTGGGCACCAAGAAAGCCATTACAATGAATGCGAAAATAAAGAACTTATTCTAGGATACAAGCTCAATGAATACCGAATGCTACTTTGGAATTTAAGAATTCCTGTGGCTGAAAGTCGTAACCTATACGAGGTTGTTGTTTCTCCAGTGGCTCTATTTGGAGAAGAAGCATTCTCCCAGAATATGATTGATTTCGCCCAGAGAAAAATGGAAAGCGGATGGTAAAAGTTTCGCTCATAGCCAGCGAAAGACGGAAAGAAAAAAAAAGGAAAAGTATTCAGGAAAACTCTAGGCCAAAAAGCGTTCCAGTCTTTCCACCTAAAATGAACTCGAACGGTAAATTCTCAGAGAGCCTCTCGTCGAAAATTAGATATGACAAGATTAGCAAACGCCCTTATAGAGCTAAATTTAAAATTTCCTTTCTTTCTATTCTTTTAATCTACTACTTAGCTCCGGAGCCACAGTTCGTTTCATTATCCCCATGTCACTCTGTTCACAGTCGTGAGAAGTGACTCCTGTTTCGAGTTAGCGACTCCTGTTACAAAAGAGCAACTTTCATCGGATCTGCACAAATCTCCCCCAATTATTGCCAATTTGGGCTTCGGACAGACAGACACAGACTTGGGAGAAATTAAATATAGATTAAGCCAATAAATGAGATAGAGGGAACACTCATACCTGTACATCCACCGTATTCTCCTCCAGTTCCAACAATTTCCTGTCAATGTAACTGTCCTCAGCATAAACTACCAGATCTGTGTCTAATGTGAAGGATCTCCTTAGTAGAATAGATACAGGGATGACCACTTTTGCCTTATTTTTAGCCGCGACAGACGTTAGAGAAGCAAGCTGGAACATCTGGTTTCCCATTCCTGAAATTAATAGGTATTTTTGCTCATTGCCCTACCTTTGCTGTAGGAGAAATTACTGAATATGAGACGTTCATTTGCAAAACTTTCCACTACTTTGAGCTCAAGAAGCTCCCAAGGCTGGTTGAAAACGGTGTCTGAACCTGTAATGACTCTAGTCTCTGCCTCTGTCTTTACTCACCAGCCTGAGGAAAGACGACAGTTTTACTGTAGATCCTCCTCCGCGGCTCCGGTGCATCTGTGAAGAACGTAATAGCGGTGATGAGAATCACAGACAAGGAGAGGAAAACGGTAGCAATTAGCACCTTGACCGCTGTAAAAAAAAACACTGATTGTTGACTATCAATAAAGTCGAGAACGAACCTGACCGTCTATGCATGGCCGAGTGACCTCCAGCCGGCTGGATGGCGGTCGAAGGCCGTTGCGCAACTTGCGTTTTCTCACTTTGAAAAAGTCAAAACAGCGGACAAATATATCAAAAAGTTGTAGAAAATCAGTGTCGAATTGTTCACCAGGAGTTATTCTACTAAGGGGCCGGCTACTGTAGTCTCTACTGTGAACTTCGGGACTACATAATTTTACCCAATTTCGGGCTCATGCGAGCATTTTCCAGCTATATGATGTTTTGAAAAGTTTTAGCATTCGATCAGCTCTATAATTTTCTAGAAGACCGCAAAGCTTGAAAATGCTTTCATAACAGCGGGACAGCTGGTTTTTGCAAACAGACCCTAGTCAATCTCGCAACTTTTCCCGCTTCCAGATTTCCTTCTCTTCAAGGGGTGTGTTTATTCACGCTCTCGAAATATGATAACCCATCGAAAAGAGGCTGGAATCACGGAGTGGATATCAATTGGAAGAGAACTGGAATCAGACTGACCAACTGTCAGAACAAAATGCTAGATCAAAGTCAGCCTGACAAAATGAAAGCCGGTACCAGAGTACTTCAATATTAACAAGTCCTCCACCAAGATCAGATCGAGTCTCCAAAAAAAGTTGCGTGTATCGTTGTCGGCCAAGTCTTGAGCACACACGTTGGTGATTTTCCCCCAATTCTCCAATAGCCAGAGCAGCCAGCGGCTCTCTTTTCAGTCGTCTGTTTATCTGCGCTGGTCATCCGCACATGCTCCGCCTCTTGAGTGACGATCCCTCATACAATTCTTTATTCCCCCAGGACAACGCACCGGTTTTCAACTGAATCTTCATGCTGTTACTAGAATTCTCAGTATCCTGAGCCAACTTTTCTGTGGCCTCTTATTTCTTTAGTAACTGTCCTTCTCTTCTTACTTTCTTCCCTTTCCCTGGACGAATGACTTGCTAATTTGTATATGTTCGGACTACTGGTGAGACAAAAGATTGGTTGTTTTCAAGTCATGAATTGACGAGTCTCTATTCTCTTTGCCCCGGATATCTCTTCTTCAGGCTGAAGTATCAAAGAGCAATGTATGATGTCTGTGAATCGCGCTAAAAAAGTTCGATTTGAAAAAGACGACAAATCTTGGCTGAGTATGCAATGTTTACAAGCTACAACAATTTGGCTACAGTACACAAACATTGGCTACTCAGCCAAGATTTCTGCGAAGTCAGGATTAGATAGCAAAGTCACATTACAACTTGAAGTTTGAACAGACTTTGAAGAACAGCACAAGGTGACCGGAGGAGATTAAAGAGCCATAGGTTGCCCTGTATGAAATGAACTAAATTCTCGCGTTCTCTGGTTAGCGAAGCCATGTTTTCCTTTTGGAAAGAGCGGGAAAAGAGAAGAACAATACTCCTCTAAATTTATTAGCCCCGTCCTCTGAAACCTAGCTGCTTCATAGGAAAAGATCTGATGGGAAGATGCTTTTTCTCACAGTCTGCCGGTCTGTGTACCGGAACCAATCTCCGGACAAACAGATCATAGAAAACCGACCGTAAACAATTGGGACAAGAGGAGGGGAGGGTGATTTTTTTCCCGATTCGGGAAGACTAGAAATCTCCTTCTACTGTTTCATACAGAATCCTCCCCCCCGGGAAACGAAAAAATTTTTTACTGCCTTGTTTTTTTGACTTTTGATTTATACTCTCGAAAGATTTACGTGTTTCTTCATCAGCTAGAATAGGAGATTTGTTATTCCGGTCTCATTCTCTCTCTCGACTCATTTTCGAGTCAAACATTAATTTCGAGCTCGTCATCGACGCCCTTCTTCGTCTCGTGCGTGTGGCTCACGCATACCCTTTCTCAAAATATACTCCCCTAATCGGGACTTCTGAAAGAAGCTTGTTTTTCCGCCTTCTTTCCGTGATTAAAGTGGGTCAGACGAGAGTTGACCCGTGGGTTCTTACGTCAGTTTGTAGTCTTTTTTCTTCTGACCTACACTAGTTTGGATAGCTCCGTTCTCTTCTCAAACTGCAGATTTTTAGGACAAAGTCATTAGCATTTGGAAGTCCCTCGGGTATTGTTAGCCCTGTTGACTAACATGAGGTTTTTGTTAAGTGGTCAAAGAACGTGGAGGAAGTACAGATAAAGAAGTTCAGAGACCGACATTACCAGTCCCAGAGAGGTTTTTGAGGTCACGCTGTCTCTGTACAGATTCTCCCTTTCAATGACAGAAGAGTCCTCTAGGTGAGGGGTCAATCTGAGGGCCCAGATCGTGTGAGGCGTTTACGTTCCGAAGTTGTCCAACTTGTTCCTCGATAAGGTCTCTTGAATTCAGACTAGATAATACTAGTGAATATCTATCTACGCTATCTGACCATCAACCTCTTTAGTTTGAGAGCAACAGTGAGCTTCTGTTATTCTCTGTCAATTATGCACAATAAACCTATCTTTTCTATAAAGGACTAGACAGAACGGACACTATTTCACATAAAGAAAGATCATCTGCTGGGTCAAGAAGACATTGTGGACGCTGGTCTAACTGGACACTTTGAAATTATCTGCTTATATTTTCTGACAGCCCTCTCATATTGAAATCCATCTAGCTAAAATTCGGTCTAACAAAAATGCTTCGCTCTAGCAAGGTGAAGAAGAACCGAAAAGATTTACACTTTCACTGTTATTTGAGGTGCCCAATCAGTTCAAATTCAAAGTCTCTTGAGTAGTAACGTCAGCCAAGATTTATGCCCCAATCAGTCCCTCTGATTTTACGCCCCTCTCTGTCGTGAAAACGCTCAATTCTTATCCGTAATTGAGCCTCCGTGATGGATGAAGATTAAAGGTCCGAGGTCTTGATCAACAACCCTCGTCTCTTATTCCAAAAAGAGGTTTTCAGTATGTGGAGGATACTTCTCTGTCTACTGGCACTATTCGCAGCCACATCTGCCAGATTCGATAGGACAGGATACGTAAGGTGAGCTTTATTTATAGAGGATCAAAATCTTAAAAATTCCAGTGATCCGGTCCAACTGCTTCTCCAGGACAGTTATTCTTCTCTGAAGAACAAAGACTACCAGTCAATGTTCCCGAAACCAATCTACCGACAGGTAGACGCTTTGTAAACTACCGTAACCCAAAGGGATCTCAGATTCGAAAACGAAAGTACTCTTCCTTCCCGCCGACCTTCTTCAGTAGTTTCGGATTTGGGCCCTCACTTTATCGAAGACAGTCCGGACTACCGTACACCGACCTTCTCTTTAGCGGACGTTGAGAACGAACAAATCTTTCCAAAAAACTTGATAATATCAGTATTAAGACCACGAGAAGAAGATTTCCCCATTTATTTTCTGTACTATCTTATTTTATGCCGGAGTCTCAAACGCTATTGAAGGAGTGGCTGTTGGAGTCGTCTCCTTCTTCATTTTCTTGAGTTTTCTCTTGACGAAAAAGTGCTTGTGGAGAATGAAGGCAAGGGACAGGAGGAGAGATGCACCGATGCAGACGCCAATGATGATCCAGAGCTTCATTCCTCGTCCGTCTTCCCGACTGACGTGTACTCTTTTTCTAGGAAGAGGTTGTGAGGGAAATTTAGCACTGGAGGAGGAGGTAGTCAGACCTTATCGTCTCGTCACAATTGGACAATTGGATTCCTATATAGGACCTCTTTCCCAGTGAGATCAGCTCACTCCGACATCCTTTGGGAAGTGTTGGAGGAAAGTGTACCCCATTGACTAGGTCCCTCAATATCCTTATCCTTCAGATATTCCCCTCCCTCAAATCTACAAAACACACTTTTCCTCCTTCTGCAGATAGGCCTCGATCACTCGACCGTCATCCAACTTGGCCTCGATCGTCAATTTGTAGTCCAACTTTGAATTGTTCGTAAAGAGGAGCAACTGACGCAGACTGACTATTCCCTGCTTCTCACACGACGTCGTCTTTTTGTAGTCTGGAGCTCGTTGTCCCGCCACTTTCCAGCTCACATTCACAGTAGGAAAGACCATCTCCGCCACCTGTAGACGATAATTTTGACCGGGCTCGATTCTGAACCAGTTTTTCAGCTCGTCCATGTTCAGAGTGACGAAAGGGACGCCGGCACAGGGATCCTTGTATTGTTCGGGCTCCTGTGTCGTGACTTCAGGGAAATCCTTTAGTTTTTGGTCGCGGCATTTTGCCCACTGACGACAGTCCTTCTTCTGCGGATCCGTGTCACAAGAGGCCGTCGAGATGAACTGTCCAAGACCGGTGTAGTTGCTGCCATTTGTCCAATTGCGAGCAGAGAGGAAGATCGGCTCGAAATGTTCCTGGAACAGGGTCTCATTACTTTTAATCACAGTCATCAAAGCAACCGACTTTGTGTGCTGTCTTTGGCGCAGAACGCGTCAGGTTAGAGGTTAGACTATGAAGCAAAACATGCGCTAGTTTCGATTCCCTTTGGTTAAAGTTTTTGCCCTTTTTTCTAAATCTTCTCAAGGGTTATTGCGCTCCGAGTTTGCTCAAAATCGTCCTTTTTTCACTAACTCAGACCGTTCTGCTTTGCGCGCCGAATTCAAATAGGATGCTGCCCGGTGCTTGGCAAGCCAAAAAAGTAGATGAAATAAGGGAAGTTTAACTGAATGAGATCAACCAAAAACTACAAAAAAGATTCCAATGCTAGTAATTATCGCGTATTAGGTCATGTGAGCATGACCCTTTGGTCCTTCCCCACCCAATCAATCGCTCCACATCGATTAATGTTTTTGCTCAAACTTTTTGGATCCATCTTACGACTGCTCTTCCCCCAAAGACCAAGAGAAAAACGATTGAAGAATTTTCCACTGTCCATTCTTCCAGATGAATTGGTTATAGACGTCGCTAGGAAGGTATGCCTTTTTTTCTTCTTTCGCAAAGACTTTTTCAGATCAATTTCAAAGATTATTCGGAACTTTACTGTTGTACCAAATGGATAAAGACTCTCTTGGATATGAGAAAAGTTGTTCCCTATACTTCAATTTCTTGTGAGATTGTTACACTCTCTATTGGTCTGGTAAGTCTATTTTCGTCTGTTCAAAAAGAAAATACAGTAACCTTCCCTGTGGGACCTTCGTGTACGCATATGGGCCGCCTAACAGCGAAAAATGGATGTTAGGCGGTCCAAATTACGATCCCGAAAAAAAAGAACTTGGGTTACTGTACTTTTTTAAACAGACATTAGGCCCCTTTAAACATTTTTGTAGGAAAAGCTCTGCCTAATCTGTATGAATCCAAAAGATTTTTCCGTTTTCACCTCTTCAGATTACATGGAAACCGGGCAGGTTCAGCTAGTTCAGGACCCGCCCATGATAGTACAGTTCTTTTCTTTTCTAGACTCATAAAAGATTCAGATACTTCGATTTCCATTCGAACGGCTCAATGCAGAGTTTTTCCGATTGTTGAAGAGTCTACACATCACCTGTTATTCCCTTCATGTCCCCAAAGGGAATGCGGATCCCCGTTTCTTAGAAATCATGAAAACGATCCAATACCGATGGATTCACGAGTCGGAATGTCTCACGAAAGATTTTCACTATGTCATGTCAACAATGATGCTCTCGAATCTTCCAGACGAGGAATGAATGTTCACTTGTGTCATCCAGTCTTTGTTGGTTGTCTAAGCTCACGAAGGCAACCGAAGGCGGTAGCCAACCTTTCACACGTAGCGCAGTGGATAAGAGGTTAGGCTGCTGATCTTTAAACTCGGGTTCAATCCCCAGTGCATCAAAAGAGTTTTGCTTTTAAATACCGTTATTTTCTGGCAAAGTTCTTAAAAAAGTAATTTTCCTGCCATCTCCTGCCTTGCGCGCCGGCTTAAAAAAATAAATACAAACCCACTTGTACTAAGAGCTTTCTGAGCGCAACTGGAATGACCGTCGAGTAGAGAGGAATGCCATTTTCTCTGTACGGCGACATTTCGAACATCTTCTCGACGTGTCCTTGCAGCCTCTGAAGCTCTTCCAGCTCCTTGGGAAACTGCTTGTTCGCCGCCATCATAGGCTCAAAAATTTTGGTCAAGTCGACTGCATCCGTTTCTGTGACCTTCTTGAGTGAGAGATGGCCTTTCCGAGTCTTGGTCGAATTCACAGCTGCGCATTTTGATTTCGTCTCCAGACTGCCGCACATTCGTCGAGAACAACAGCACGAACTGCAGCAACTCCAGTCGGACCAGACAATGTCAAGACGGAGATTTGAAATTGGATCGGCTGTCTGGGACATGTTCCAGGAGGGCAGCCATTTTTCGTAGCTGAAGTAGATATTCTCACTGGGAAAGATAGGCTTGGACAGATTATTTGCTAAATATGTGAATAGACTGTAAACAATCAGGAAAACTAACGCATTCTCAAAAGTGTGTCCACGTTGATGATGAGGTGACCTTTTTCGACGTCTCCACCGCTCCAAGATCCAAACTGAACGCTCATGCCCCACCCGAACCAGGGCTGGATTGCTGACAGAACGTACTGCCATTTTTTGATTTTTGTGCGAGGCTGGTCAGCAACTGTCCATTTGTCAAAGAGATGAAGGAAATTGTGCGCTGGAGCCAGTTGAAGACGTCCCGTTCCGAGACTGTAAGTCTTGTTCTGTATCCATATCTGACCGCCACTGTCTCGTGTTCCCGTCTGGAGGAGACTGGCCGCTTCGGGATAGTTATCTGAATCAGTTCATTGCATTTATACGCACACCGGGTCCGCGCCAGTGTACACAGGATCCGTGTTAGTAAGGCACATTTTCAGGGGGAAGGCGAATTTTACTGAAAAACTTGTCCCCATTGTGGAGTGTCAAGTTTTGTGATTTCCCCGAAAATGCGCTTTATTGATGGACAATGCTGCTCAAACGTACTGCTGATTGGTCCCAAAGTAGCCGCCAAAATTTGTGCTGGAAAGCTGACGGCCAACGAGTCCTGCTGTTTCACGTCGCTTGAATACAGTTCGAGTCGGCTGTTCAGAGACTGTCCCGTCATGAAATCGCGTTTCGTTAGGACGAAGGCTCCTTGAACCGAGTCCGTCTTCCGTCTGCAAGTGTAAGCTGGCACGTCGATCGGGAAACCGGGTTCGGACATCAGCTGGACGATGCGGGTACCGTTCAGACCGAGCCATCCACTGCCACAGACATCTTCTCCCGGTCTCTCCGTCTGCCTATGAGCAGGGCTGGCCAATTGAAACTGCGTCATCTTGAAGAACGTCGTCTTCTTGCCGACCGTCTGGTAGATCCAGTCCTGTCCGAGTTCAGTCGTCCAGTTGGCAGCAGATCCTTCTATTGTACTCTTTGTCACATTGTCGAAAATTGACTCATTCGCTGGGAAGAGAGCCTGCATTCTCGTTTTTGACTGAAAGAGAACAGTCCGACTGGAGAAGTCTTCACGGGGTGGGAACTGGTAGGAGAAGTAGGTCACGGCACGGGGAGACAGGGGTGTCTCGGACTCCAAATCTAAACTCTTTGATAAGAGGACATATAAAAATCTCACTCGGAATAGGAGGATTGTTTCCGAAGAGTTGTGCAGCAGTGGTAGAGACGAGGAAAAGTAGCAGCTGTCCGACCATCCTGTAGAGCAGAGAACAAGCTACTGTGCATTTTGCAGAGAGCACGACTTGTCCTGTCAGAACTTGTTCAAATTTTTTTTAGGATTATGCAAGTTTCTCTAGTAAGTATTTTAGTTGGAAAGCGACTACAGCAATGTTGGAGTTTCTTCTACCTCTACCGAACAACTCTACTTTCTGCTCCGTTTCCACCGCCTCCCTCTAGACGCTCGTTCACGGTCAGGCTTTTATTTTCTCGGGATAAGGTTGTACGATCTGAACTGGGGCATAGTCTATTTCCAACAGATAAACCCATTGTTTAAAGGACGGGTGGCATGGGTCCCAACAATTATTTTTACAATTTTTGCTGTTTTATCTGTATTTCTCGCTGTCGCCGCTTTGAGGCAGAAGACCAGGCTTCAGATCCCCTCCTCGCCAAATTCTTTTACCCAATGTTTCGAGCTGTAAAGTCTGTTAAAAATAATGCTATAGTAATTCAAAATCCACTTTCCCGCGGGACCCTTATGTACACGTTTGGGCTGCCTAACATCCATCTTACAAGGAACAATTTGAACTTTTCGCTGGTCGGCGGCCCAATCAAAACTTTTCTTCGGCTGCACAAACACAGAAGGTTCAAGGGAACTTTAGATTACTGTAGCATTCTTTTTAACTTTTGTAGTTTTTTTACTAGTGGAGGTTCTGAAGGCAGGTAGTAAAATCTGGGCAATGGTCAAAATTAGTGGAGAGTTACTGTGGGTAGTTGACCACCAGTTGTGACCCATTAAAAATCCCCAACTTCTTTACTCTTTCGCTTGTTCATCTCCAGCGCCGAGGGGGAGGAGGTCGACTCATGGAGAGAGACCGTGAGATGCAGAGAAAGAGCTGCCGGCAGGTGTGTAACACTGCGCGGGGATTACATCACCGGAGAGCCTCGGAGGGCGAGATATTTTTGCTAGGAGACTCGGCCCCTGTGGACTGGCAGCAAGTTCTCTACCTGTAGAGGGTCTGGAAGAAGAAGAAGCCGCGGTTCGCTATGGCCAGCCGTAGGCAGAAGCAGTTCGATCGCAAGTACTCTTCGTACAGGTCATTTTTTTCTCATTTTTTTAAAATTTCAGCCTTTCCCCTACAAATATTACTAGACTTTTGAATTTCCTTTGTTTTGATTTCAGTAGATTCCTATTTCGACTTTATTAGACAAAGTACTGTAGCTCCCTGCCGTAGTCTTGTCCAATAATGTTTCAAATTCTTGAATTCGTTCACTTTGATGAATACACGTTCAGCAAACTGTTTTGTCCCTTACCGATCATCCAAGATCAAGAGCTATGAAAACGTGTTTTGGAGCGAATTGAACTGCGTCCTTTTTGAGCTTGAACAGATTCTGGCAGATATCTTCGTCTGCTTGTCCGATCTGGGTTTTTGCTAGAGTTGTCTCTGTCAATAGTCAACTTTTTAAAAAGTCCACACACATTTTGTGAAGGGTATCCGGATAAAATGAGTGTTTCCGGTGCCTCTAGCAAATTGTCTAGGTGGGATAGAATCCCGGAACGCCGAACATTGTTTACGAAACGTGAACGTTAAAAGTTTGCCGGGAACCCCTAAAACATTTGAACAAAAAAGAGTCTATGAATTTTCTTATGAAATTTGGTGTCCCATTTTGAAAGTTTCATAGCCAAACGAAGTGAGAGGACAACTAGGCTCCTTCTGTTCAAAAATCCGTACTTTTACAAAAACTATCTTCTGAATTTCAACTCGTAAGCTCTTCTGTACATTTGTCAAACAATTTTGTAGCCGCGAAGTTTTTTTTCCATTTTTTTTTCAAAGCTTGCTTCCAGAAGTTTTTGTCCTGATCCAGTAGATGCACACGCGACCTGCAAGAGGCGGAATGCGTTTGCGTAGTGAGGGGCAAACAACTTGAATTGGCCCCGAGAATCGATAGAGACCGTTCCTCCAGAGCATATCCAGATTCTTTCAGTTGTTCTCGTCTATTGATTTTCAAAGAGATCATGCCAACTATTGGGGTAGAGATTGTGGCAGCTGTCCCCCAGCCCACCGCCCCATGTTATGTGCTCTGACGCCTACACAACAAGTGGTCAAGAAAAAGCAGCCTGACAAAGTTTTAGAGCTGAGAAAAAGATCAAAAGTAATAGGGGCCAGGAAATTCGGAAAAGATTGAATCAATCTCAAGGAATTCAACCCCTAATAACGATATGGACAGTCACATAAAATGGTTCCAGAATTCCTGACATGAGCTCTATTTTGTGTACTCTCTTTTCTATCCGGGTCTTTTCGTTCCATTTTATTGGCTCTGGAACGCGCCGATCGCACATGTTCCCCGGTCGTCCGGCGACTAAGAGCCAGGTGGAAGAGACTGAGCGGATGTTGCAAGAAATCGTTTCCGTCGGATTTAACTTCCAAAACAGCAAAACTTCATGAACACAAGTAGCTCGTCACGTTACGCACTTTTCAGTCACGTAAAATTGCGTAAAATACTGGGAATTAATACGCAATTTCGCGTTTGGCACGAGCTATCGCCATGTTTATCTGAGTTAAAAATAAAGGAAATTAGAGATAAAAGACTATAATTTACTCTGGTGCAGCTGGTCCCGACACGAAGAAAGCTACAGTAACCTGCCAGTGAACTTTTGTTCTGAACAGACACAACTCTCCTTTTGCAGAAAGTACACCGCCACCGAAGATGTCAACTACAGTACCCACTCTTCCCGTTCCAGCTACAGATCCGAATCGCTGACGTCGCGACAAGATGGACGCAGTCGAAGCACCTCTACCGAAGTAGTCTCCGGATCTGAGAGTCGTTCTTATCCAGTCTACATCGCCATCCAGGTACACTCTTTTTCTATTTTTAAACAAAGTTTTTAGGACTACACACCCGATTCCTCGGAACTTGAGTCGATTGCTCTAGAACAAGGACAGATTGTCGAGGTTCTGGACAAGAAGAATTCTGCTCGATGGCTCGTGAGAACCAAAGCTCGTCCGCCGCAATCGGGATGGGTTCCGGGATCGTACTTTGAGACGCCGACCGAGTATTACAAGCAGAGAAGACGGACGAGGGAGATTGAGGGCAAGGACAAGATGACGGAGGAGCAGCAAACTACTATGAAGAGAGAGTGAGTCATTTATTTTTACATTTAGTGTCCGAAAAAAACATTTCCCCGACCGAAACAAAGTTACCCGTTTGAAAAACATTTGCCCGTCTGAAATGTTCTCATACAGGCTTGCCGCACCGAGCCGTGAAAACAGAACAGAGCTCGGGAGCGGCGCCTCGGAAGAGATTTATTTGAAAAGAAATTTTCATTCAATTTTCTGCTGTTCTAATTGAGTTTAATCGACTGAAATTTTACGTTACTTAAAATGTGTATTTTGGGAAAGTTCTTACCTAAACGCTTTTGCAGAAATCGGCTTCAAATGGGCTAGGTAAAGTAGTAAGAAGTAAACTGCTTGACGGATAAAGTAAAAAAGAACCCATTTGCTTCTTTTCAAAACTTCAACGCTTCAAAAGTTTTGCCTAGTCCCACATCTGTCCCCTTCCCATTCCCCACCCAATTAGAACTACATACCCATATGTCTCATTTTCTGCCTACGGATGCTCGAAACACGACTCTCTATTTTCTTTTTCCAGTACGTTTCCGGGTCTTTTAACTTTCTCTGTGGTAAAAAAGTGTGTGGTGGCATCTCTCTCGAGCCGCCAAGTGGCTTTGTTGTTCGAACGTTTGCTCTCAGAGTCTCTCTATTAGCTCGCACCTCCGGGTGAGCGACGAGGATATACAGCCTACGCAATTCATGGAAAAAGATAGAGAGGGAATAGTAAACAATCAAAACAGGGAAAAAGGGAAATCAAAATGTGCTTTCAGCCAAGTCTACCATGACCTACTCAATTCGGAAGAGGAATTTGTGGCCAATCTTCGTAGCTGTGTCGACTTTTACATCACGTGAGTTTTTTAAGCTTTAAGTGTTTTAATAAGTTCAGTTTAAGTAGACTTCAAGTTAACTTAATCTAATGAACGTATTGCACATGGATATGGGTTAGGCTGGCCCTTTCGTTTAGCCCCTACCATTAATATTGAGACTTCGGGAAGAAACACTAATTTTATAGCTTATTCATTTCCAGCTTTCTGAGCAAAGTTGTTGCATTTGATAAGCTCTAAAACTTTCAGAACATTGCAAAGCTTCAAAATGCTCCGGTTACAGCGAAACCTTGCTACTAAGTGGCACACTGCTGATTTACTCTTGAACTTCAATACCCCTTTTTTCACTGCGACCAAAACATTTTCAAGCTTCGCCATGTTTTACAAAGTTGTAGAGCTTGTCAAATACTGTAACTTGGCAGAACATCGCAAAAGCTGAAAATGTTTTCGTAAGCTAGAAAATTGAGGTTTCTTCGACAAGTCCCAAAGTTGTGGGAGGGGTAGATACCACAGGTGGACATGGATAGGCTCAGAACATACCAGCTCTCAAGATTTCAATTTCTTTTTCAGTGCTCTCGACTCTGCCGATCTGCCAGCAGAAATTCTCGCTCATCGTGAACAATTGGCTCTCAACGTGGCTGAACTCTACAACTTTCATGCCAAGTTTGTTTCTCTTCATCAAACAAAAAGTGTATAATCTTTTTAGTGTCCTGTTGAAGGGTCTGAACTACTACTCTGACGATCCGGGCAAGGTCGGACAGACCTTTGTCCGTCTGGAAAACGACTTTGAACAGCACGTTCACTTCTTCAGAGAACTGCCGCAAACCTTGAAGCTGCTGGAGGAGCCGAACATCAAAGCCTACTTTGAGGTCAGAAAAACTTTTAGGGACGACGAAATATTATTTCGACAGCTATGTATTTATTCACTACCTGGCTAGACTGTATTCTGCTATATTTCGCATTTTTCCTGCCTTTTTCTTTTTGTTGATTAGTCGATCAGTTCAAAATCATCGCCCCTTATTTCAAATTCACACGGGAATCAGTGTATAGTGTAGCTAGCAGATGATACTAGGTTCATTTTTTATTTTGTACCGTAATCAGAAAATTTCCTTCTATTTTTTCTTCTTCGAAAAACTGAGCTGAAATGCTCTCCCAATCCTCTCGAACCTCAGTCATTTTTCTACATTTTCCCTACTTTTTGCTCTGAAGTGTGTTCTTTCGTCTGGTTTTATTCCTGACTGTCAACTCTTTCCCAATTACATTTTGGTATCCAATAGAAATCACTTTTATTTTCCGAGTCTGAATAGTCTTTTACCAGGACTATAATTTGTTCCCACCTCTTGGTGTTTTGTTAATTTATAAATCCATCCGTCCCCTGGATCGTGGTTTGAACAGATTTTTTTAATGTAAGGAAACCGACTCGGGGAACAATCTGCACTTCTTGCAATATTCCTTCTTCTTTATTTACCCAGCTTGTTTCTCCAGTTCATTCATTTCTTTTGGTTACTAGTGATCTTGTTTCACTGTTCTGTTTCATTCTTGCTCGATACATCGATCCTGAAACATTCATTACGTTTACCGTATGCAAGCACAGTTTTCTTAGCTGCCAGACTACCATTTAGCAATCAAACCTTATGAACTGCGTTTCCCTATCTCTTTCCTGCATACTGTACAAAAAAAACTCTCGTCATGATACGGTTCTCCAGATATCCTTCTCTTCTTTCTAGCAAAACTTTCCTCATCTAATAATGATATGTTTTTCGACGTTCTGGATCAAACAAATAGAACCAGTCGTTAAAATTTTATCATTTCTGCTTCCATTCTGTTCTTGTACTTTGTTTCTTTTTTGCGTACCAGACGACTTCGTCACCTGGCGGTGTCGTACCGTGATAATCCTTTGTCTGTTCTTTATAGACAACCTTTTCACTATTATCTCCAACATGTCCCTCTTTGATAATCGCCATGTCTATCTTTTCCTTCTTACTCATTGCTCTTGCAACAAAAGAAGCGAACAATTGTTTTAACTCCAAGTTCAAAAGTGACTTGTTACCAGAGATGTGCGGGAATGGTCAAAAAAATTCCCGCGGGAATGTTTGTCTCAAAAAATTTTCCCGCGTTCCCGTTACAAGCAGTTTTTCCCGCGGGAATGACGGGAATCGCGGGAATTTTCCAAAAATGCTAATTTCGCTTATTTTCGTCGGGTTTTCGTTATGCAACTAATTTTCGCGCTGCTTTTTAACAAGCTAATAGTCAAAAGAGCAGTTCTAAGCCGCTGACAGAAAAAATACCCCATATTTGAACAAAAAAGTCGGTCCTTCCTTGATTTTTGCTGACGAAAAACTCTAAAATCGCTAGAAAAAAGAGTCTGATTTTTCCCGCGAGAATCATTAAAATTCCTGCGGGAATGCACGGGAATTTTACTATCTAAAAATTATTCCCGCGTCCCGCGGGACGGGAATCCCGCGCTTATTTTTTTCCCGTGTTTCCCGCGTTCCCTAATCCCGCGGGAATTTCATTCCCGCACATCTCTGCTTGTTACCTAATCCTGACAACTTCTGCCTTGTCGCTACGAATCTTGTGGCCTCGAACAAACGAATAGACATCCTCACAGAGTCAGCCACAGGCGAAACCGCCAAATTTTGACCTAAACTAGACATGAACCCCCGCGCCTATTGTTAGTCAGCAATCTCTTTGAAGTCGCGAGCAGCGTTCGTCGGCAGAAAAAGCAACGTAGGCAACTGGGCTCACACGCTGCCGAACTGGCCTGTCCATCCATTACAGCTGGCAGCTGTTGTGGACGACAATACAGACAAGCAAAGAGCAAAAACGCGGTCGGGGAAGCCGTTTGCACTGACAGTTGGCTATTAGCTATGGCTAATTGGAAGAGGGACAGATAGATGACTAGTGATTTTTGATTTATCCTTTTCTGATTCAACGGCAATAAAACCCCAGTTCCCCAGATTTGTTCATCATGTTTCACTGTCTTCTTGGCATTCCATACCAGACTCTCTGACCACCTTCGAAATCGAGCTTCGGAAGAATATTTCATTTTTGCTATTTGCCCATATATGTACTAATCCTACTTTCTCTGAAGCTAAAAACCTACTGACTGAATTTTATTGGCTGAACTGTAGTAGGCGCCTATGTTTCATTACCCGATACAAAATTAGGAAATTTCAACGAATGGTCGGGTAGAAAAAGTAGGGAACTATAGAATTCTTTTGGTAAAGCGGCCTCTGGATTGATAACCGTTAGACCGTTCATAACTGTTAAACCTCTTTTTTGATCGTGTCTGGTCTAGTTGGATTCTATAACATATGTCTGATGTTTATCCATTTTCTTTCTATTCCCCACCTGTTCAAATTCAATTTATTACGATTTCAATGCGTTCACGTGTCGTGTATTTCTGTTCCATTGGGCTTGTTCATCTAGCGCCAATCTCATCCAATTCTGTCCCATTTTGCTTGTAAAACAGCCAGTCCATCGTGGCTTCGGTCATCCTGTAAGTTTCACTGCTCGCCAAGGTCTCCACTCAAGTACTTGCCTTGTCCATTTGTCGCTATGCGCTACTTTCCGCGCAAATTCCCATTTCCTTGTAGGCCATCTCTCCCGTACGTCTGTCGCTCTTAGAATTAGCGTTTATAAAAAGCGCAACCTTTTCGAAAAAACGATTTTTTAACATATATAGAGAGACTGATTGATTACAGTCAGGTTCAACTCTTCTCTGTACTACTTTTAACTTTTCTCAAATAATGACGTCTTAATTTTGTCTTATTTCTCTACTTCAGCTCTTTCGTTTGTGATAAAGTCTTTTCGTTTGCTCATCACATCATCTCCTTTTTGCTTACTGCACACGTTGGCTCTCCTCTTTTAGACTAAAATTAGAGCCCATAATCTCTTTTCTTGTAACTCTCTTCATTGAATCGGGTTTTTCCTGTCGCAATTCTGCCGGAAATCATTCGAAGCCAGTTTTCCTGGAGTTTCCTGTCGGAATTCTGTTTGGAATCGTGACTATATATTCCTTTGCTTGAAAACTTCGTTCTTATGATCGCACCTTTCGGAAACTATTCCTTTTCTTCTCATTTTGATGAAGCAGCATTCCCACTCTTGCTTTGAAGCTTTGTTGTTCTGTGCCTTTAAAGTCTTTGTATATCAATCATTTTGACCAAATATAATCTAGCATCTCTTTCCAAAAAAATTATCCGAGCATCTGCTTTGAAATTTGTGGTTGATTCAATATCCAATATACTCCCGTCTGTTCTCATATTGGTCACGCACGTTTTTTTACTATTGGATTAAAATCCGTCACACGCAAAAAAGATCCAACCTGTCCTGTATAGTTTAGTTTTTGTGATCTCATAAGTAATTCTCAATCCATTTTGGGTAAATAAAACCTTTTTTATTTCGATTTGAACAAAGTTTACCGCTAATTAAAAAAAAAAACTGACAAACGGCTTCGTAATGAAAATCTCGTCAACGTAAAATGTCTTTTGTAACTCCTGAACTTCCGCCTAATTGAGTCACTCCAAGAAAGTCGAGCACAATCTTTCCACGCTTTGCGACACTCTTACATTACTTGTACTTTTTGATCTGTCCAAAATGCCAGCTTTCCCATTCCCGGCCAAAATCTACTTAGAAATGATGTTCCGTGTCTTTCACTAGATGAGTTTATTAGATATCATTCGTGTGTGTATCACTTTCAGATTAAAAATTTACGTAGCTTATAGCTTTACGTGCTTTTTGTTCGGCAATGCAGATCCTCTTTTCCCCAATCGTAATGGGAAAATCAGCGTGCAAAATAGAAAAAAATCCTTCTTTCCAATAAGCTCTCCAATGCCACTTTTTCAGCTACTCGTTCTTCTTAATCTAAAAAGGCATTAATCATTCCTACGTATTTCTACCAAGTATTTCACCGATTCTGTTCAAATTCTCAGAAATTAGAAGAACCGAAACTTTCAGGCGCGATCGAACACATGCGAGGCCGGCGCAAGTTCGTTCGCGGAACGTCTTCAACAAGTAGCAGATCGTATGACCCAGTATCAGAACTTCTTCAAGGTTTTCTTCCCTCTCGAACCGAAACATTACATATTCAGGAATTTGTAAAATATGCCTCGAGAGCCCAACACAGTTCGAGAAGTGTTCAAAAGGCTCTGGAGCTGGTGCTGAGTATCCCGCAACGAATCAACGAACTACAGTACACGAAAAATATTAGAGATTATCCGGGAGATACTTCGAGACTCGGAAAACTCATCAGACATGTATTTTAGTCTTGTTATTTAATGGAAAAAACCTCAGGACGTGTTCAAAGTCGATGATGGAGAGGGTCCCAAGGAACGGTACCTGTTCATGTTCAAGAACAAGCTCATGATCACGGAGAAGCAGGAAACGGAGCCTGTCACCTACAAACATTGTGCCACGATCAGGGTGAGTTCTTTGGGGGGTTTGAGCCATATCCAGGGCTGGTGATTTTGGAGTCACGACAAGTCGAGGTGGCGCGGCGTGGCTCAAAGCTGAAAGCCAAGTTCTATTGCCCATACCAAACTTGCCCATACATCTAACTCTGACTGTAACTTCCTCTTGAGTTGGCTTCGGACAGTCCTCTTTCTATAATTGACTCAACAGTAATAGTAGCAGTGTGATGGTGACACATCCAGTTCCGATAACTGTGTCAAACTCTCCACACGGCGACAGCTCTCGTAGACGGCTGATATTGTCTATTACTCTGACTTTCTCAAACCGACTATTTTTCTTTACAAGTAAACCCAAAAAGTTTTGTCTTTCGGTGGTTTGTAAAAACTTTAGCGTTTACTGTTAACTATTCTGTTGTCCTACTTCTAGACTGTCTGTTTCCCTTTCCTTTTCCCAACTTTTTTTCCATTTCAGCTCGACAAATACGCCGTCAGGACGCACACTGGCGATGAAGACACCCTCGTTCTGAAGCCAACCGACCCAGGACTACCTGCTTTCACGTAATTTTTTGAGTCATTCTCTCATCGAAATACTTTCTTCAGTATGGCTCCAGCCAATTCGGGAGAATCCGAATACATCAGAAAGGGCTGGCTCCGCGACATTGCCGAAGAACACGAAGCTTACGGTCAGTTCCCCTTTTTTTGGTGGACTTTTTGATCTGGAATTTGACTCAGTTTGTTCTGTTACACAGAGAAAAAAAAACGTACTCTGTGTGGGAGGGAGGACGGGGTTGACAACTGTTGTGGTCATTTTGTGTCGAGAAAAGAGGGTCGAGAACAGCTGATCTAACCTAGATGTCGGGTAAACACATGTGTGGAATTTTTTGAGACGAGGGCGTGGGAAACTGCATCGAAAGTATAAAACCAGTGGAAGAGAGTGGAAGAGAAAGGCTTTTTTTGAGTCAATAACTGTTGCCTGCATATGTGGTAAACCTGTCTTATTGTTAGGATCTGTAACTGTAGCTACTGGGAAGTTTTTGGAGAGACAGGTCCTTCGCCAGGAACAGCACATTACAGCTCCCCTCTATAAAGAAACCTCAATTTTCTAGCTCACACAAGCACTTTCCTGATTTTTTATGTTTAGCCAATTTTATAGCATTTCATGAGCTCTACAACTTTGCGAAACACGGCGAAGCTTCAAAATGCTTTGAACACAGTGAAACCCCCGATTCTTTAAATTTTCTTGAACCGCCCGATTTCATCATGAAAAAAGCATTTCTCAGCTTCACGATATTCTGCAAAGTTGTAGAGTTTGTCAAATGCTACAACTTTGCAAAACATCAAAAAGCTGGAAAATGTAAGTGTGAGCTAAAAAAATGAGGTTTCTTCTGGGTCGATGGACCAAAGTTATTTTCCCGAAGAAGATCAGTTTGTGTAAAGATTTAGCCGTACTGTGACTTCTGTATGGGTAAGGAAAACGAGGGGAAAGTAATGAATAAGGGGAGACTGACTAGAAGCAGCTGGAGCCAAGAAAAGCAAAATCTTGAACACTCTCGAGTGGAGTCTGCGCGCGTCCGCCCTCGCCCGTGCCTGCCGCCCGATTTTTCTGTTGTAAAGCGTGAGCAAGAGAGAGAGTGAGAGAGAGCAACTGGCATCCTGCTGGCCCCCCTGCGGCACATTGGCTCTGTAGATGTCCTTCCTATCCTAATTTTCCCATTCCTACTACCGTCACAAAATGGTCTTACGGACACTGTATATTATCGAGCTGACCGATGCCGAGGAGGGTGGTCTCGAGCTCGTTGATCCCTCATGGTGTGAGTTATTTTCCACTATTTAGCCGCCGAACGAGCTGAGACGGAAACGACCACAGCTACTGAAGGTTTCGATGCCCTCACAGCTAGCGATATGCGCTCCGAGTTCAGCGAATATACGGGAACGAGCAGCCGAAAAAGCAGCCTGCCATTTGGTACATTTAGAACCTCTAACCCTTTGTCTAGTCTAGCTAACCGTTTTTTGTCTTTAAAGGTCCAGTTGAGAATGTGTTTCTTGCCTTCCAGTTTTTTTTTTCTGCTGGAGAAAGAAAAATGTCCAGTCCCGGTGCCAATGAGCACAATCGATGAGTGCTCACTGACCAGACATTGATCCCATTTTCTTGTTCAATGTCTGGTCAATAACAAAGAAAACATATTTAATTAAAAGAGCCCTAAAACAGTCTTTGCGTAATTTAATGCCCGGTTGAAGTACTGGACGCCGAAACTGTATTTTAGGGGTTAACAGTGTCCTGTCCATCGATATCTTTGTACTTTCAGAGCATTTAAGAGTGTTCAATGTTCTAACAGTTTAATTATACTGAAATAATAAAATTTAATGAAAGTTTTGCAGGTCCTGATGAAGGCGGAACGCCTAGGAAGAAGATCAAGTCTCCGCCAGTCATCTCACCGACAGGATCGACAACTTCCATCTACTCTGGAGGCAGTTCGTCGATTGACTGGAGTGAGTATTTTTTAAAAATTTCTTTTCTTTTACACGCCTTGCCAGAGTTTAGATTGCGAAACGAAACATGCCTCTCACGCTCATTTTTTGCCTTTTTTGTGAGCCAATCCTGGACAAGGTTATAGCCTTTTTGGCCTCTCATCAATTTTCACGTCAGTAGAATTTTCAACATTGCGCGCCAAATTCAAAAGGTCCACATTTTGTGCCGGTTTGCATGAATTCATTTTTTCAAAGACGTCAGTTTTCATTCATGAGGTGATGTAAAAATAGATAGAGAGCTCTGGACACGGCTGCTTCACGCGAGCCACACACTCATAGATTTGTGGGCGGAGGCCACAAGCTGATTGGCAACATGCCAATCGATTCTTTCACTTTGAAGTGTCCACGGAAGAGACTGAAACAAGGGAACGCTCTTGAGAATGACTCTGTTTGACTAGGGGGGCTTTATCAAATAGACAGCGGATACGTGAAATCTTTGGGGGAAAGATACAAAAGAATTCAGCTACTACGGGTACGACTCTGGAGATGCAGGGAACTCGAGTCACGAGGACACAGTACGGCTTCCGAACTCTGCAGGAATCTTCCGCCAAGATGTGCCTCAAAGTGACTGGCTATCCGCTGCCAGAAATCACTTGGTACAAGGATGACGTGCAGCTGAGCGAGGACGAGAGACATACCTTCTACGCCGATGAAGATGGATTCTTTGCCATGACCATCGATCCTGTTCAGGTAGGAGTCTGTTTTGTACTCTTTTTTTCCAACAAACTTTTTTTTTGCAAATTCCGCATCTTTTCCACCTAGTCATCTTCTGGCAAGTTGTGGTGCTCATTTTGAGCCACAACTTGCCGGGAAAAAACAGAAACAGTTTGGCCAGGAGGATGATTTTGACGGCCCTTTTACTGGATGAAAATTTCAGGTGGAAGACACTGGTCGCTACACGTGCATGGCGACAAACGAGTACGGACAGGCATCGACGTCAGCCTTCTTTCGCGTACTCAAGGTCGAAAAGGAGGCAGCTCCTCCTAAATTCGTCAATTCGCTTCGGGACCAAGAGTGCAAAGAAGGCGAAGTGTGCAATTTCGAGTGTGAAGTTGAAGGCTGGCCGGAGCCGGAACTTCTGTGGCTCGTTGACGATCAGCCTCTTCGTCCCAGTCACGACTTTAAGCTGCAATATGATGGACAAAAGGCGAAGCTGGAAATCAGGTACCCACTAAATTAGCTTTACATTTGTTGACTTAAGGGATGCGCAGCCGGATGATACCGGTGTCTACACGGTCAAAATCCAGAATGAGTTCGGAACAGCTGAGAGCAAGGCCGAGTTGCTCGTCGAGCCCGATCCGGACAAGAATCATGTCGCGCCCGAGTTCCAGGTATTTTTGTTCAGCTTTTTCGTAGCTGTGAGTACTAAACTGTGATAAATTTAAAGCATTTTCTTATTTTTAGGCCGTCATCGAAGATGTCGAGTGCCGGGAAGGCGACGAGGTCCGATTCAAGGCCGTCTACACTGGAGATCCGTCTCCCGAAATCACATGGCTCATCAACGGCTACCCGTTGAGCGAGTCCGAAAAGATCAAGTTCATCAATGAGGACGGAATTTGCATCTTGACTATTAAGGATGTTACGAGACACTTTGACGGAATTGTCACCTGCCAGGTTATATTTTTTGGGGTCCTTAACACATTTTCTCTTCAGGCCAACAACAGGTTGGGATCAGAGCAGTGCACAGCTCGTCTGAGAGTCATCGTTCCACCCGCTCCACCAACTTTCAATAAGCAACTCGAGGACAAGACTGTCTTGGAGAAGAACCAGGCCGCTTTTGAGGTTGACGTCGCCGGCTGGCCGGAGCCGAAGGTTGTCTTCACTCTCAAGGTATGTGTTGATAACAGAATAATATCCGGAAAAGATGATGGTAACAGAAAAATTGATAAATTTTCAGGGCAAGGAGCTAAAGCACGGAGAGGATGGAGTTGAGATCAGTGGAGCTGATGGCTATTTCCGCGTCGTGATCAACAACTGCCAACAGGATGTTCACGAAGGAGAAATTGTCGCCAAGGCCAGCAACGAGCATGGAAGTGCCGAAAGCAGAGCCAGACTCACAGTTGAGATTCCTGAGGAGGAGAGTCGCAGCGCCCCGACCTTCCTCAAGGATATTGAAGATCAGGTAGGGGCTTTTTTTTTTTATTGTTTTTTAACTTTTAGGAAAACTAAAAGACACGTAAAATCAATGATCAGGTGTGGCCGGGTGTGTGTTTTTGGCACATGAATCGGGAATAAAACTTGGAGAGGGGGCGGCGGCAAAAGGAGCAACAGCTGCCATCGAGCATGTTTGCGGCTGTTGGCGCCGTCTCTTTCTCTCTGATCCTGTGTGTCCTATCATTATTTTTTGTGTCCTTAAAGTGTAAAAAAACGAGAGGAAGTGTTTCAGACAGTCAAAGAGGGCGAGCAGGCCGTTTTCGAGACTACCGTCAGCGGAAGTCCGAATCCAGACGTCACCTGGTACATCAACGGGCACAAAATGGATCCTACTAGTCCCGGATGCAAGATTGAGGTGGGTAGAGGATTAACTTAGTGTGGGAGCCAAATGTTTTGTTATTGGAGAGTAGGATGTCAAGAAAAACAACTAATCAATCAACAGAAGTGCGAGTGTGTTTTTGGCTCTTGTCAGCTGCAAAATTTCCAGGTAATCAACCACGACCACAAGCTCACCATCGACTCTGCGCAGTATGCCGGTACTGTACTCTGTCGTGCTGAGAATGTCGTCGGTCGCTTCGAGACCAAAGCCCGTCTCATCGTCGTCCCAATGGAAAAGCAAAAGAAGCCGCCAAGATTCGTGGAGACTCTCAAAGATGTGACCGAGACGGAGCAGAATACCGTAATTTTCGAGGTCCGAGTGGAAGGAGAGCCGATGCCGACAGTCAAGTGGTTCCTGGCCGGAAAGGAATTAACCAGCTCGGATTCTCGCGTGGAGATTCGCGAATTTGATGGGTCAATCAAGCTGGAATTGAGAAATATTACTCTTCAAGATGCCGGAGAGATTAAAGCCGTGGCGACGAACTCTGAAGGCACGGCTGAGACTTCTTCCAAACTCACAGGTAGGGCTTTTTCGTAATCAGAAAAGAGTACATTTTTTTCAGTGAAAAGAAAGCCCTTCCCTCCAGTCTTTGACAAATCACCGCAGTCGCAGACGGTCGAGAAAGGAGAATGGACCGAGTTTTCTGCACATGCTGACGGCGAGCCCGCTCCGGAATATCAGTGGTCGGTCGATGGAAGAAAGGTTGGTTCATTTGAGGAATTTCTGTCTCAGGAGAATCGGGTTTGGAAGGGTTATATGTACTCACTTTCTGCTCATATGTTACCTATCCAAGTGTGCATAGATATGCATAGATATAGTGTGCATACATATGCCAAGATTGTTCCCCGGATCCTGACAAATTGGTCAACTTAATCTGGGAAAATTCTTGACAGGTTTAGCAACTGGAAGACTATACGAAAAATGAACTGGAAAAGCTTCGAAAATTGGTGAAAAGTCGTTCCGAAGGAGCGTTAGCAACTGGTAGTTTTCCACTTGGTTCCACTTCATTTGCACAAAGCATACGCCATTTCCCTCAGAAAGTTATCCTCGGAAGTCACAAATTCCACAATAATGTTCACAATGAACCATCGCAAACACATTCACTCACGTAACTTTTCAGATCCGCGACTCGACGGAAGGAGCCGAGCTCCGTGTCGAAAACGGTACGGCCATCTTGCGCTTAAACACCTCCATTTTCTCCGCCTCAAGCTCGACCATTTCCGTGACGGCTGAAAATAGCCTCGGAATGGACGAGACCGGCTGTCGGTTGACAGTTTCGGATGAGGCTGAGAGACGGAGAAAAGAGGAAGAGGAAAGGAAGAGAAAAGAGGAGGAGGAGGCCCGAAAACGAGCAGAGGAAGAAGAAGCCAAAAGAAAAGCTGAAGAAGAGGCTAGAAAGAAGGCCGAGGAAGATGCTAGAAGAAAGGCTGAGGAAGAAGAAGCCGAAAGGAAGAGGAGAGAAGCTGAAGAGGTTGGTTCAGTTTGGAATTTTGTCTGTTTAACAATGCATGGAAGTTTGTTCTAACGGAGAAAAGACCTGAAGATTCATATTTGGAAAGTTTTAATTTTTGAAAAAATACCTCCAGGTCTCTTTGCATGTTCCTAAGTATTGTCCTGTCCCTAGTCAGTGTGCCTCTCCAAATTTTGGGTACTGTCTATTGAATAAGTTTCCCGCTTCAATCTAAGTCGCAAAAACCAAACTGATCTCGAAATTTTAAAGACGCGCCCAGCAGTCGAGACGGTGGTAACAGTCGGTGAGGCCAGAGCAGTGACAGAGTCGAAAGAGCTGAAAATTGACATCGAGACGACTACAGGGGCGGCGCAGCTAGTGGAGCCGGCTTTGCATGTAGCTACAGAGTGTGTTCGTGTGACTGAGACGACTTCCGGAGCTGATGTGACGGAAGAGGGCGGTCCGCCGACGATGGAAATCACTAAACACCGGACCATGGAAACTAGAGAAATTGAACTGGTTCCTGTGGCCGTAGAGACTCAGGAAACCATCACCCAGACAACGACTACCGTAACCCGGACACTGGAAGGTGTCTCGGAGACTGGAGAACCGGTCGAGAGTCGAGAAATCTCAAAAATGGTCAAGATTGGCCAAGAGATCACCGTCGAGCCGATAACTATCGGAGAGAGACCGCTTCTGGGCGGTGGAGTGACGGAGACGAAGACTACAGTAATCAAACAACTGGGAGAAGTTCAAGAGGGACAGGAAGTCCCGGTTGAGAGTACAGTAACCACTGTGACGGAGTCGAAAACTACCGTAAGCCAAGAGGCTACTGGAGAGAAACCCTCTGAGATTAGTCCATTGGAGAGTACTGTCACTACTGAAACTACAGTATCCGCGGAAGAAACCGTCTCTAAGACTACTATGCCTGAGAAAGTTCCTGAGGAAGTCAAGCCCTTGGAAACTAAAGAGACTAGAGTAACCGAAGAGGTTCCTGAGACGAAAACTACAGTACCTCAAGAACCTGAAAAGGTTGCTGAACCTGTCTCTGAAGCTCCGAAATCAGTCGAGGTTCCTGAGACGAAGTCTCAGGAGGTTACTGTAGAAACTACTGTAGCCCCAGCTCCTGAAGCGAAACCTGTAGAAGCAGTGGAGGTCAAACCTTCCGAGGTTCCCGAAACGAAACCTACAGTGCCTCAAGAGGTTACTGTAGAGACTACAGTATCTCAACCTGCTGAAACGAAAACTGCGGAAGAGCCACAACCTTCCGAAACGAAACCTACAGTATCCGAGGAGAAGGCTGATCGCGTCGAGACCGAGGTCTCCGCTGGACAAGCAGCTCCAGAGCCTACTGTAGCCGAATCTTCGATCGAAATCAGTAAAATCGAAAAGGTTGAGGAATCTCGACCAGTTCCTACGATCACAGTCACGGAGCCCAAAGTTGATGAGGTATGGGGAGGAAAAAATGAACAGAGAAAAATGTCCTTCTAACTATTCTGTCCTGACCTGCTAAAATATTGCACAGACACAAGCACAAGTTTTTCAAAGAAGAAATGACTAGGGATTTTTGCGAATACCGTCGGTACACAAAAATGGTCCTATTTGGACCAGTTTTATTTTTAGTTAAAATTAAACGCTGTTTTCACAACTGACGCTCTTACGTAGTTTGACACGAAATTGCGTACACGCGGGAGTACTGATTTTATCATAATTTCTTAGGATATTATGTACGCAATTTTCCGTAACTGAAAAGTACGTAATATGAACGCTTGGCACGAGATTGAAGCATCTTAAAATGGATACTTGGGTCTTCGTAAAACAACAAAACGGTTTTCGTCGAATACGTTCTAGGAGAAATGCTTGTTGTTTTAGTGTTTCTGTCCAGTTTTGTGTTAAAATGTCAAAAAGTCCAAGACCCTTTTACAATTAGTAAACACGAATAAAGCAAAACTTTAGGCTGCCCGACCAAAGGTTACTCGTGAGCTCGAGACCCAGACCGTCAATCGGGGTGATTTGGCTCATTTCGAGGCTGTAATCGCCAATGCGAAGACAGTCCGCTGGTATCATAGTGGAAAAGAACTCACAAGCAGCATTCACGGTGTCAAGATCAGCCAGGATGAGAACTTTGAGTTCCGTCTCTCTGTGGATTCGAGTGTCTTCGGAGAGGGAGAAGTCAAGATTGTTGGAGAAAATGAGCTGGGATCTGCTAGCAGCCAGTGAGTTTAGTTCTAGAGAAAACAAAAAGGTTCATTTCCAGAGCCGACTTTAAGATCACGGAGCCGATGCGTGAATTTAAAAAGCCCGAGTTTACGGACAAGCTCAAAGACATGGAGATTTTCCGCGATGAGCCATTCCAAATGGACGTCATTGCTCTGAACAGTCCCATCTATCAATGGTTCCTGGACGGAAAAGAGCTCAAACACGGACAGGACGGAGTTCAGATCATACAGGAGGAGAACAAGTGTTCTCTTCGATTCGAAAAGGCCCTTCCCGAGTTTGATGGAGCCCAGGTCAGAGTGACAGCCACGAACGAGGTCGGAACGAGCGAATGTGATGCCAAGCTGAAGCTCAAGGATCGTCCATCAGCTCCAGTTATCAGCGAGGGACCGGAAAACGCTAAAGTCAAGGAAGGAGAGACGGCTGAATTCAAGGTCAAAGTGACTGGAACTCCCCAACCAACCGTCAAGTGGTATCTCAACGAGAAGATTGTCGAAGAGAGCAAGAAGATTGTAATCACGAGACAGGGACTCGAGTACAGGCTCAGAATCACCGAGACGATGACGACAGAGACTGGAAAGATTCGTGTTGTTGCCAGTAACGAGGTCGGAACGGCTGAAAAGACTGCCGAGCTGGTAGTGGAGAAGAAGGCAACTGCTCCAGTGTTCACTGCCAAGCTGGAAGAAAAAACTCTAGATGAGGGAGAACAGGCCACTTGGAATGTGAAGATTGAGAATCCCAGTCCTGGAACAACACTGAAGTGGTACATGAATGGAAAGGAGCTGACTCCTAAAGATGGTGTTGAGGTAAGCTCGATTCTAGTTACAGAAAATACCAAATTAAGATTTCTGATGATGGCAATGGAAACCACAAGCTGACAGTCAAGGCCAGTCCAGACATGGACGGTACTCTTACACTCAAGGCCACCAATGAGGCTGGAACAAGTGAAGACAGTGCCAAGGTGGGTTTTTGTTCTGAACAGTGGCATAAACTTCTACGCATGTCTATACCCCGCACCTCTTCTTTTCCAGGTGACGGTCAAGACGAGTCAGAAGAAGCCCGAAATTACCAAGATGCCACAGAATCATGAGACGACAATTGACGAGAGTGTCAAGTTCAGCGCCGTCGTTGAAGGACTTCCAACTCCTCAGGCATGATAACTCTTTTCTTCTCCGCAAGCAAGCTCATAACCAGTACAGTAGCACCGCCTGAATGCGAACCTCTAAACTCTAGAAGACATTTCTGAAGAATCCAACTTGAAACAATCCTCTTCAAGCACATGCACTTCTCGTAACTTCAAAGCCCATAATTTCCTCAATAGTAAAACGTAATGGTCGCGTTGGATGGGAATCCAGAGTCTTTTTTAATAGTTTTGTTGCCTCCCATAAGGGAAGCTCTTCAAAAATTAAGTGCACCGCTGAGGCAAGCCAAAGCATCACTTTAAAAAAATTAAGTGCACCGCAACTTAACTCCACGGCCTGTGACGGTAAATTACCGACGGGGAATTGCAAAAATCCGCGGAGACGTTCTGGATAGATGTAAAATTTTACGCCGAATCCAATAGTTCAGTGCCCGAGTCTTGAAAATGCGCGCTACGCCTCTTTTTTGTTGTACAGTGAAAATCGCAACGTTTTGCAGATTTCTTGGTTCCTGAACGGAAAGAAGCTCGAGGATGGACCGGACGCCCATGTCAAGCATGAGCCCGAAACTGGAAAGACTTCTGTGAGAATTCACAAGCCAAAGGTTGGTGTTTTACTAAAACAAAGTAACGCAATACTTTCCAGCTCGAGGACAGTGGTCAGGTCAAAGTCGTCGCCGAAAATGTTCATGGAAAGACCGAAGCCACCGCTGAACTCAAGGTCTCGCGAAAGACTGAAGTCCCGAAATTCACCACGAACATGGACGACAGACAGGTTGACGAAGGCAGTACGGTCAAGTACACATCGACTGTGGAAGGCTACCCGCTGCCGACTGTCGAATGGACTCTGAATGGAGAGCCCGTCAACAAACATCCAAATGTCAAGATCAGTGACGATGGAATCAATCACACGATCGAGATCACGGACATTCAGAAGGCACAGGAGGGAGAACTGTCTTGTCAGGTAAGGGAAGAGTAGAGCTGTTGACAAAAAAATCTTTCAGGCCACCAACTCTGTCGGTCTGAAGAAGCAGAACGTCCAGCTTGCTGTCAAGATTGTCGGCGAAGCTCCGACCTTTGCCAAGAATCTGCAAGATCTTCTCGTGACCGAAGGCGATCTGACTCTGATGGAAGCCAAACTCAATGTTGTCAAGCCCAAGCCGAAGATTACTTGGCTCAAGGATGGTCGTGAGTTCACCGCCGACGATCATTGGCGACTCGAGGAGAAGGAAGACGGAACGCTGATTCTGAAGATTGTCACAACGGACATGGCCGACAAGTGTCGCATCACTATCAAAGCCGAAAATCATTTTGGTGCTGCTGAATGTGCTGCCAGTCTCGGCGTCGTGAAGAAGGTCCCCATGGCCAAGCCGGCCTTCCAGAGCGAAATTGCCCCGATCAATATTGTCGAAGGAGACAGTCTCCAGACGAAGCTCTTGATCACAGGAAATCCTACTCCCTTTGTCAAATGGTACATCAATGGACAGATGGTCTGCGAGACGGAAGACACGGAGATCACAAATGCCAACGGAGTCTACAGCTTGACCATTCATGGATGCACACCTGATATGACTGGAAAGATCAAGTGTACGGCTTACAATAAGGCTGGAGAAGTTTCTACTGAAGGACAATTGAAGGTCACGAAGCCTATTCCCGTCGAGTTTGAGACTAGTCTCTGTGATGCTACTTGCAGGTAGGGATGGGGAGGAGAAACAGTTCAATAAAATCTTTTTCAGAGAAGGAGACACTCTAAAACTCAAGGCTGTGCTTCTCGGAGAGCCAACTCCGGTGGTCAGTTGGTATGTCAATGGAAAGAAGCTGGAAGAGAGTCAGAACATCAAGATTCATGCCGAGAAGGGAACTTATACAGTCACAATCAAGGATATCACTTGCGACTATTCCGGAAAAGTTGTCTGTGAGGCAGTCAACGAGTACGGTAAAGCCAGTTCCGAGGCCATGCTTCTGGTCCTGCCACGCGGAGAGCCTCCAGATTTCCTCGAATGGCTTTCGAATGTTCGCGCTCGTCAGGGCAGCAAGGTCGTTCACAAGGTCGTCTTCACTGGCGATCCGAAGCCAACACTCACCTGGTATATTAATAACAAGGAGGTGACTGCCGGAGGAGACATCCAGATTGTCACGGACGATAAGACGAGCATTTTGACAATCAACAACTTTAATCCGGAGAAACATGTGGGCGAGATTATTTGCAAGGCCGAAAATGATGCTGGAGAGGTCAGCTGCACAGCGAATATGGCCACCTATACCAGTGACATGTTCTCCGAGTCGGAATCTGATGCTCAGCTGGAGGAATACGGCGTCGATGATGCTCAGGTATAAACATTTAAATTTTTTGAAACTCTTTTTCTTTTCAGGCAACCGACGACGAATCTCTCCGCGACGATCTCAAGACCCCAGTCAGAACTCCCACGCCGGTCATGGCTCCGAAATTCATCACAAAGATCAAGGATGTCAAGGCCAAGAAGGGAGGAGAAGCCATCTTTGAGTGCGTCGTTCCCGACACGAAGGGAGTCGTCTGCAAGTGGCTGAAGGACGGAAAGGAGATTGAACTCATTGCCAGAATCAGAGTTCAGAGCAGGACTGTCGAGGGAAGCAACCAGATAGCTCATGTGAGTTTGATTTCAAAAAAAAGTGAAAAAAAAACTTTTAGGAACTCATCATCGATGACGTCCAGCCCGAGGATATTGGTCGCTATACGGTGATCGTAGAGAACAGTGCCGGAAAGGACATGTGCGAAGCCAACCTGACGATTCTGGAAACGCTGGAAAAGCCGAGTCAAAAGGCTCCGGAATTTACTACCAAACTCCAAGACAAACGTGTCGAAACGACCGAGAAGGTCGTCTTCGAGTGCAAAGTTTCTGGAGAGCCGAAGCCCAGTGTCAGCTGGTTCCACGAGACTGTATGTTCCGAGTTTTTCAGTAGAATAAATGAGTTTTTTAGATCAAAATCGAGGAATCGACTTTTGTCAAAATCGAATCCATCGACGAGGTCCAGCGCTTGACAATCAGCTCGGCCGAACTCAAAGACAAGGGCAATTACTCGTGCGTGGCTGAGAATTCGGCTGGAAGCAGCACAACTGAAGCCAGTCTGGAAGTTACAGGTTGGTTTTCTACACTTTTCAGTTTGTTAACAACTAACAAGGGAAAGAGACAGTTCATTTTCTGAACTTCCTGGTCTTCTCTTCCAAAAGATGAACTGTCCTTTCCCTGATCACAAAGTCCTAAGTTTTTGCACCTTTTGTCCAGTTTTCCAACCCGAAAAAAAACAAGAAAGTTATCAAAAAGGAGTGTTACAAGTTACAGTATACCTTAACTAACGCGTCCTCAATTCAGCACTTGCACCCGAGTTCACGAAGCCGCTTGAGGATAAGGCGCTGTCAGTTGGCGAAAAGCTCGTGCTTTCCTGCTCTGTCAAGGGTACACCGACGCCACATGTCGAGTTCTTCCGCGGCGAAACAAAGCTGACGAGCAATGAGAGGATCAGCGTCGAGCATGACAAAACTCTAACCCATTGGCGCTTTGTAATAACCGAGACTGTGCGGGAGGAACTCAATTCGACATATCGAGCTGTAGCGACGAATTCAGCCGGACAAGCCACTTCCGAAGCTCGTATCAGCTCGAAAACGACAGCTCCGGTCATTGAACAGGGCCTGAAGAAGGTCTCCGTCAAGGAGAAGGAGGAGATTCGAATGGAAGTTAAAGTGTCTGGAACGGCTCCGGAAGTCGAGTTCTTTAAGGACGGCCAGCCTGTTCAGGGAGACAGTAACCACCAGATATCGAAGGATGAGGACAAGGGACAGTATACCTTGACTATCAAGGAATCAGCCCTTGCTGATGCTGGCCACTACTCTGTAAAGGCTACAAATCCGGCTGGTTCTGCCCAGTCGGAGGCTGAAGCCGAAGTCAGTCAACTTCTCGAAGCTCCCAAATTCATCAAAGAGCTCGTCAGCCATGAGATCAAGGAAAAGGTCACGGAGACTCTGACCGTAAAGGTTACCGGAGTACCGGAACCGGAGATCCGTTGGGAGAAGGACAGTCAGCCAGTAACTCTTGACTCATCCCATGTTTCAAAGGGACAGCAGGGAGAGTACACCTTGACAATTACGAATGCTCGTAAGGAGGATGCCGGAAAGTATAGTTGCAAGGCTGTAAATCCGGCTGGACAGGCAGAAACCAGTTGTGAGCTCAAGATTGCCAAGGAGGCACAAGCTCCGAGATTCACTGAAGAGCTGAAGAGTATGGAAGTCAAGGAACAGCAGAGCTTGACCCTGTCGGTTACTGTAACTGGAGAACCGGCTCCCAGCGTTGCTTGGAAGAAGGATGGTCAACCCGTTAACATCGATAACTATCACATTTTCACAAAAGACGAAGGAAACGGACAGTTCACTCTGACCATTCGGGACGGAAAGAAGACCGACGTCGGATCCTACTCTTGCGTAGCCACTAACGAAGTGGGTGTGGCTACGACTACATGTGAACTGAAAATGGCCAAGATCCTCGAAGGACCTCGTTTCACAGAAGAGTTGAGGAATCTGGAAGTGAAGGAGAAGGAAACTCTGACCCTTTCCGTAACGGTAGTTGGTGAACCAGCTCCCACAGCTACTTGGAAAAAGGACGGTCAGGATGTTCTGATTGACGGCAGTCATATTCTGTCAAAGGACGAGGGCAATGGCCATTACACTTTAACCATCAAGGATGCCCGTCTGTCTGATGTCGGAACCTATTCCTGCGTGGCCAGAAATGACATCGGATCCGCCATGACTCATGGAAGTATGGGTGTGATTGAAGAGGTCAAGGCTCCTCACTTTATCGAAGGCTTGAAGCCACTGGAAACTGAGGAAGGAAAACCCGTCGAGCTTGCGGTTACGGTAGAAGGAAAACCCGAACCCGAAGTCGTTTTCCTGAAGGATGGGGTCCCTGTGAGTCAAGACTCTCAGCATGAGATCAAGAAGGACGCCGATGGACATCATGTCCTGACCATCCGGTCAGTATCCGTCCAGGACGAAGGAAAGTACACCTGTGTTGCTCAGAACAAGGCAGGCAAAGAAGAGTCTCTCGGAGAACTCAAGGTTCCCAGATACTCTTTCGAAAAGACCAAAGAGGAAGAAGTCGCTCCACTGTTCATTGAACCTCTCAAAGAGTCTCAGGTTACGGTAGGCGATACCGTAACCCTGGAATGCAAGGTCAACCGAGAGTCTCATCCCGAAATCAAGTGGTTCCTGAATGAAAAGCCTGTCGAACTCGGAGCACATGTCGAGGCTGTACAAGTGGACGATGGTCTGGTCAAGCTGATCATCCACGGAGCTACGTCTGAAGACATTGGAAACTACAGATGTGAGGCTGTTAATAGGGCCGGTACAGCTAAAACAACCGCCGAGCTTAAGTATGCCAAGGAGAGTCGCGTTGAGGAAGCTGTGGAAGAAAAGTTGGAAGAGATGGTCGAGTTCAAGACTGAAGAAATTACTGGTAAGAGGGTAGCAAGGCTTCGTAGAATTAGGACGCTATATGTTGCTTGATATGCATGTGCTGCTTTTTCTTAATTTTTCGTGCTAATAAAGTACTAACAAAGAATCCAAGAAAATAAAGGTTAGGAGGAGAAAGTAGAGACATCGGCAAATAGGTAGAAACAACGTAGACACTGGAAACTTTAGTACTGGTGGGGGAGGGGGTCCATTGGAACACCCTCCTCTATGAAATCAGCTTTCGAGCTCCCTCTGACCTCCTTTGGGAAGAGTTGGAGGAAAGAAAGGTACCCATTGACTCAGACCATGATCGGGCTAGGAAGAGCTTAACGAAGTAGGTCACGAATGATGTGACAGAAAACAGGAGTAGGGAACTATACCGCTTTTGATACAAGGGCCTCTGGACTGACTTTTTGTCAGGTCAGCACTCTTTTTAAATCAATTAGTCTGATCTAGTGTTAAACTAATTTAGTCTCATAGGGCAGCATAACCTCCCTTTTCCCTCCCCGTTGACTTTCAACTGTTTTCGGCTTTAAACTATTTACCAACAAGGATAGCACCGCCCTTCCAGGGCTAAAGTTAGAGACTTCTTGTTTTCTCTATCACTTTGTCACAGAGTCTAAGCCATTTTCCCCTTCTCCTCTTCCCTTGTCACACTGCTTCAGTCACCCCCCGTCCCTCCAAAGAAAATACCAAAGTCGTTAGTGCACTTCGCAATAATTTTCCTGTCGCGACTTGTTAAAAACTAATTTGTGCACACAAAGCTTCTCTCCTTATCCTCAATTAGAGCTTCAGACAGACACACACACACAGAGACCTGGGAGCAATTTATAGTGGATAGTCAAACTTGAGTGAAGTATCAATAACTTGGCAGTGAGTTCTCCAAGATTGTAATAGACCTCTATAAAAAATTTTGTTGTTAAACTTAGGGAATAGGCTTCTACAATCGTACTTAACAAGGGGTTAGTATTTATCGTAAAATATAGATCCAAAAAATATTATACTTGCATGTCGCCTCTCTTCACTATGCCTATTGCTTGAACTAAACTCATTCCCGTGAAATTATCCATCTTCCAGAAAAAGCAGCAACAACCGACATTTCTGGCCGTGGACCACCCGAGTTCATTGAGCTTCTCCGTTCCTGTACCATCACCATCGGACAGACTGCAGTTCTCAAGTGCCGCGTGAAGGGAGAACCTCGTCCCAAGATCAAATGGACCAAGGAGGGAAAAGAAGTCGAGATGACGACCAGAATCAAGACAGAGTACAAGGAAGACGGCTACATCAGTCTGACCATCGAAAATACGGAACAGAAGGATGCCGGAGAGTACAAGTGTCACGCTGAGAACGAGCATGGCAGCGCCTGGACAGAGGGTCCAGTTGTCTTGACTCAAGTCGGAGCTGCTCCTTCTGAAGGAGAGGCTCCGGACTTTGTTCAGCCTGTACGCCCTGTTGTGGTTGATGAAGGAGAGACGGCTGTTCTTGAAGGAAAGATTAGTGGAAAGCCGACTCCTACAGTCAAGTGGTAAGAGAAAATATCTAATATTTTCATAACAAAAAGCGGCCCTTTAAAGGACTGTGAGTCCCGTCACGAACCACGCAGTCCTTTAAGGAACCGCACTTTGTTGGAATCGTGAGAGAGACCCATATATTTATATTCAGGTACAAGAATGGAGAACATCTCAAGGAATCTGAGAGAGTCAAGATCGAGTCGCTTTCCGACGGGACTCAGAGACTCACCGTCAAGGAATCCAAACTCTCCGATACGGATGAGTACCGCTGTGAAGCTGGCAACGAGTATGGAGACGTCTGGTCCGATGTCACTCTTACGGTCAAGGAGAAGCATCTTGATGCTCCCGAGTTTGTCAAAGAACTCCGTGCCGTCGCCGTTGTCGAAGGCAAGAAGGCCGAATTCGAATGCCGCGTCAAAATCTCAGTCGGAGCTGAAAAGCCCGATGTCAAGTGGTTCAAGGATGGCGAAGAACTGCCCACTGATGCTCGTGTTCATCGCGAATCTGATGGCGATGGAACTGAGAAGCTGGTCATCGAACAGTCCAAGATCGAAGATCAGGGCAACTACCGTATCGAGATCTCCAACCCGGCAGGAACCAATAATTCCAAGGCTCCGTTGTCCGTGACCCCTGCCGAAACTCTGAAGATCAAAAAGGGTCTGGAGGATCAGAAGGTCGCAAAGGGAACCAGGATTCTTCTTTCTGTCGAAGTCGAAGGAAAGCCCAAGACTGTCAAGTGGTACCGGGACAATCAACAGGTCTCAGCCAGCTCAACTACCAAACTGGAACAGGTCACGGATTCCGTCTATCGTTTGGAGATTTCGTCTGGTCAGCCGACCGACGCCGGAAGTTATCGTGTTGTTCTCTCGACCGAGTCTGTCTCAGTCGAGAGCAGCTGTACCGTCGCGGTTACTGAAGGAGCCCCTCTGTTCAAGAAGGGCTTAACTGACCAGACTGTCCCGAAGGGAACGCCAATGACTCTCGAAGTCGAGGTCGAAGGAAAGCCGAAATCTGTCAAGTGGTACAAGGGAGATGATGAGATTCCTGGCGAAGATCTTGGCAATGGAAAGTATCGTCTGGTCGTGCCGAATTTCGATGCAAAGGACGTCGGAAAGTATCGCGTTGTGGCTGAAAATGATGATGGAAAGGCTGACAGCAGTGCCAAGGCCGATCTTTCGGAAGCCAAGCCCGAAATTGTCAGTGGACTCGTCCCGACAACTGTTGCTCAAGGAGAAACTGCTACCTTCACTGTCAAGGTAGGTCTTTGTAATGTTCACTTCTTAATTACGTTTTTTAGGTCAAAGGACCAGTTAAGGCCGTCAAGTGGTACAAGAATGGAAAGGAGATTCCTGACGCCAAGACCGGAAATCCTTCGGAAGGAGTCTACACTCTTAGCATTCCCGATGCACAGAAAGACGATACCGCCGACTACAAGGTCGTCGTGTCGAATGATGCCGGAGATGCGGATTCTGCCGCAGCTCTGACAGTCAAACTGCCCAAGCTCGAAATCACCAAAGGTCTGGAAGATCAGGATGTCGAAAAGGGCAAGAAGGCCATTCTGGAGCTAAAGACCAATTCGAAGCCGAAGACGGTCAAGTGGTACAAGAAAGGCAAAGAGATTGGACCGGAGGACAAGGCCAAGCCGGAATCTGATGGCCTGACTCACAAGCTCGTCATTCCTGACGCTGAGGATGCTGATGCTGCTGAATACAAGGTAGTCTTGACCGGAGAAGACGATACTCCAGCCGATTCTTCTTGCGCTCTGACTGTCAAATTGCCAGCTGAAGAGCCGAGAATTGTGAAAGGACTGGAGGATCAGACCCTTCCGGTCGGAAGTCCTCTGGTTCTTGAGATCAAGACTTCCGGATCACCGAAGACAGTCAAATGGTACAAGAATGGACAAGAAGTTGGCCATGCTGCTGGAAAGATCAATCTGAAGAAGGTCGACGACAACAATTACGTTCTGGAAATTCCAAAGAGTGCTCTAGAGGATTCGGGAGACTACAAGGTCGAAGTTGAGAACGAGGCTGGAAAGGCCAGCTCGTCTGGAAAGATCACAGTCGAGCCCAAGCTGACTTTCATCAAGCCGCTGAAGGATCAGGAGGTCGTGGAAGGAGAGAATGCCGAATTCAAAGTCGAGACCAACGCCAAGCCGCGAACTGTCAAATGGTACAAGAATGGCCAAGAGATCAAGCCAGACAGTCATTTCGTCATTTCCGGAGACGACAAGATCTTCACCTTGGCTATCAAGGGAGCCACCAGAGACGATGCAGCTGAGTTCAAGGTTGTTCTTTCGAACTCTGCTGGAGATGTCGACTCGTCGGCCAAGCTCACAGTCAAGAAAGCCAAGCCAGGAGCACCGAAGATTGTTAAAGGACTGGACGACCAGGTCGTAGCTAAAGGCGCCGCGCTGGTCTTCGAAGTCAAGGTCGAAGGAGAGATCGACGACGTCAAATGGACCAAGGATGGTTCGCCTCTGGCTGCTTCTGCCAACGTTCTGATTGAGAAGGTCGATCCTCAGACCTATCGTCTCACGATTCCCAAGGCTGATCTGGCCGATGCTGGTCATTACGCCGTGGAACTGGTCAATGAAGGAGGCAAGGCCAAGTCAGACGCCAAGGGAGAAGTCGATGAAAAGCCGGAAATTGTCAAGGGACTGGAAGATACTGAGGTTCAGGAAGGCGACGATGACGTCCTAAAGGTCGAAGTCAGTGCTCCAGTACGTACTGTCAAGTGGTACAAGAATGGACAAGAGATTAAGCCTTCGGGGCATTTGGAGCCAAAGAAGATCGGACCCAAAAAGTACGAACTGGCCATCAACAAGGCCCAATTGGACGACGGAGCCACCTACAAGGTCGTCCTGTCGAATGCTGCCGGTGAATGCGACAGCTCTGCCGCTCTGACAGTCACCAAGCCCAACATCTTGAAGATTCTCGAAGGATTGAAGGACGTCGACGTGACGGAAGGAGAGCCTCTCCGTCTCAAGGTCAAGGTCCAAGGAATCCCGAAGACTGTCAAATGGTACAAGAATGGACAGGAAGTCGTTCCGGACGATAGAGTCAAGACTCAAGAAAGCCCCGAATCTGGAGAATTCAGCCTGGAAATTCCGGCTACAGTCAAAGCTGACGGTGCCGCTTATCGTGTCGTCTTGACCAACGAGAAGGGAGAAGTCTACAGCGGATGTGTTGCTCATGTAAAGGCAGCCAAGCCAGCTACTCAGGATGTTGCCGCCAACTTCTTGACTCCCCTCAAGGACACGGAGGTTGAGGAAGGAGAAACCCTGACTCTGACCTGTAAAGTCGGCGGAGAGCCGTTCCCCGAGATTACCTGGGAGAAGGACGGTGTTCAGTTGGAGAAATCTGATCGCATCGCCATGAGAACGGCTCTTGACGGAACCGTGACTCTGAGAATCAGGGACTGTAAAAAGAGCGACCTGGGACAGTACAGAGTCACAGCAACAAATCCAGCTGGCTCCGCCACGTCGGCTTGTGCCGTCTCCGTCAAGGACAAGGGAGAACAGCCGAGCAGACCTCATTTCGTCATTCCGTTGAGCTCATGCTACGCAGCTGTTGGAACGAAGAAGGAGTTCCAGGTCAAGGTTCGTGGCTTCCCCAAGCCTGAACTCAAATGGACGCTTAATGGAAAGCCTCTGGTTCCTTCGGACAGAGTCCAAATTGAGGATGTTGGGGCAGGAAACTATTGTCTCACCATCAAGGACGTCCAGGAAGAAGACTACGGAACCATTCGCTGTGTTGCTACCAACGAAAACGGATCGGATGAGACGAGTGCTGAATTTGAAAAGTCTGGAGAGCGACCACCAAGAGACCAAGGAGACGACCGCTACCCGCCTCGTTTCAATGTTCCTCTATGGGATCGCCGTATTCCTGTCAACGATCTGATGACCATCGAATGTCATGTGGACGCCAGACCGACTGCCGAAATCAGCTGGTTCAAGGATGGACAACCGCTTGTCGGAACTGACCGTCTGGAAATCAGAAACACTTCTGACGGAGCCTGCCGCGTCCGAATCGACCGATTCACCGAATCTGATTGTGGCGTTTACAAGTGTGTGGCCAAGAACGAGCTGGGAGTCGCAGACACTCAGTCCACCTACAGTGTCGAAGTTTTGGAAGAGGTCGAGGAAGTGAAGAAGAAGGTCTTCGCCCCGAAGTTCAATCCTGGATTGGAGGACAGAAGTGTCAATGCTGGACAGAGTCTTCGACTTAGTTGTGCCGTGACAGCTGAGCCCAGAGCTGCCGTCACTTGGTAAGTTCTATGGGAACGACAAAAAAATGATATTTTCAGGTACAAGGACGGTCTGCCGCTCCGTGCTGATGGTCGAATTGCCCTCGAGTACACCGATGATGGACAGTGTAGTCTGTCAATCTCCGAGGCCAAGGAATCCGATGAAGGAGCTTATCGCTGTGTAGCCACAAACGAACATGGCTCAATCAACACCAGCTGTCTCGTCACGGTAAAAGTTCCCAAGACTGAGGTCAAGAAAGAAGGTGAAGAACCCTTCTTCACCAAGAATCTGGTCGATGTTTGGACTGATCGTGGTGATACCTTTACTCTCACCTGTGCCATCAAGGGAGATCCTTTCCCTGAGATCAAGTGGTACAGGAATGGTCAACTTGTCCGAAATGGACCTCGATCGGTCATTGAGACGGCTCCAGACGGAACTTGTACTCTGACCGTGAAGGAATGTACCATGTCCGATGAGGGAATCTACAGATGCGAGGCTGAGAACAAGCTCGGAAAGGCCAAGACTCAGGCAACCGCCCACGTTCAAATGGCCCTTGGAAAGAGCGAAAAGGCCAAGATTGAGGAGGGTCAACCTCCGAGATTCATCATTCCTCTGGAAGATCAGACTATCACTTTGGGAAGCATGATCGATCTGGAGTGCAAGGTTACTGGACTCCCGATGCCGAATGTGAAATGGTCAAAGGACGGTGGACCCATCTGGGAGGATATCAGATACGTCTGGGACATTGATGAGGCCAAGGGAACTTATCATCTGAGGATCAAGTCTTCCACAATCGCCGATGAAGGAACTTACCGTTGCGTCGCTACCAATGAATCCGGTTCTGCTACCACGAAGGCCTTCATCAGAATCGATGACGGAGCTGGAGCTGGTGCCGCTGGCGGCAAAACTGCTCCCCCACGCTTCACCATCAAGCTGGGAGATGCTCGAGCTACTGAGGGTCAGCCTCTTAAACTTGAATGCAAAATTGAGGGAAGCCCACTTCCGGAACTCACTTGGCACAAGGACGGAGCTCAAATCCATCCCTCCGATAGAATCAAAATCAGTCTGGATCCCGATGGCACAGCTCGACTTCTCATTCCTCAATGCACAATGGACGACGAAGGAATCTACCGTGTCATCGCTACAAATCCGTCTGGAAGTGCTCACGATAAGGGCAATGCCATCGTGAAGAAACTGCCTAGAGAGTCGCCAAGACGATCGGCCGAGCGTGATCTGTTCGATTCGAACAAGGCTCCAAAGCTTCTGGAACCGCTGGAAAATGTCAAGGTTCCGGAGAAGGAAGGATTCAAGCTGCGATGCAAGTGGAGCGGCGATCCGAAACCGACCATCAAATGGTTCAAGGACGGAGAGCGAGTCTTCCCCTACGGTCGTCTTCAGCTCGTCGAACACGAGGACGGTGTCTGTGAACTGATCGTCAAAGAGTCTACTCGTACAGACGCTGGAGGCTACAGATGTGTGGCTGAGAACAGTTACGGCAGTGCGAGAACAACTTGTGACGTGACAGTCATCCCGAAGGAGAGAAAACCAAGAGACATTGGAGCAGCTTTGGCTACTGGAAAGGCTCCAGGATTTACTATCCCGCTGACGATCAAGTATCGTTTTTATTATGAAATTTTTTCCTGAAAAATATAGTAAACCTGCTCACTAAACTAAATTTCAGACGCTCCAAGCCCGGAGAATCAGTCACCTTCGACTGTCTGCCGTACGGAACACCATTCCCGTCAATCAAATGGCTCAAGGACGGAATTGAACTCGTCGCCGATGACAAGTACACCATGGAGTCGTTGCCCGACGGCACGCAGAAGCTCACAGTCAAGGATGTGACCTTCCTTTCCGAGGGCTACTTCAGGTATTTATTAACGAGGCAACAAATAAATAGTAGAAAGATCGAGAGGCAAAATAACAAACAAAAGAAACTTTGCAGATGCGTCGCTACAAACGAGCACGGAACGGCTTCTACGAAGGCTGAGCTGGTCATTGAAGGTGGGCTTTAGGGTCGGAATTTGCAAACGCCGACAGCATCAAATTGGCTCAGAATTCTGTCAGCGTAATGGTTGACCCATTTGCCGCGACGATTCATGACCAAGACGGCGAGAGCTCGTCGTCCGAAAGGCATACCGCGGTCCCAGTTTTGATATTCCCATGGCTGGCCTAAAAACTAGGATTAGTTTGGAAATTGTAAGGGAAAAAACCATCCATCCAGCGCCATTTTTGTCCATGATTGGACTTTCCAAAGGCTCCCAAGAAGGCGAAGTCAAAGACTTCGTTCTTTTCTTTTGCCAGGTCGGCGATGAAGTTGTTTTCCTTCTCGCTGGTTACAGAGGCCAGCATGGCGTCCTGGTTGTGGTCATATCCTGCAAATTTTGTAAATTTTTACTTCTTTTTAAGTGTTAAAAATATAAGATAATCCTTAGAACATGAAAAGCTTACCCAGCTGAAAACAGCGGTCATCTGCCTCCAAAATGGTCATGTTCGTCTTGGCGATGACACGGTAACAGGCTCCAGTATCATTAAAGTAGACCCAATGTTTCGGACAGCGGTTTTCGTACATCTTCCTGAGTCGCTTCTCACAGATTACTGTAGCCAGTTGGTCACAAGCCGCGTTCCTCCAGTCTCCAGTAGAGCTCATGACGACACATCTTCTATGTCGACTGGCTGTTCCATGTCCCGGTGCCCATTTTGAGAAACGAGTTGCTTTTCCTACAAAACTTAAAATTCAAATGTGTAAGAGTTACCATTAGGCCATCGAAAGACAAAGCCCGGTCCGAAGAGACCAGCTTGACTGTCCACAATATCGAAACGAGCACGGGCATCAATCCAGGCAGTTGCTTCAGATTTTAGGAGGCCTATAAGAGCTAATTGATAACGTGAAGAAAAATACCTGTCATTTGCTTGTTTTCCGCCTCCGATTCCACCCTCAGCAGATGAGAAGCATTGTCCTGTTTTGAGCAGTACTGAGCCCCATCAGCATGGGTCATTCGTCGTTTTGTAACGAGATAGCAAGCTCGGCCACCAGCTTCCGCTTGCCACCCTTTTAATTTGTTTTGGATAAAAAATATAATAGTAACCTGAAGGACAAGTCACTTCTTGGCTTCTGGCAATGACGAGGATGGTCGAGCAGAGAAGAAAGAGCATTTGTCGGGGGTCACCTCATTTAGGCTCTGAATTCGGGGGTCAGTCGGGCGGAAAAATAAAGGGGAAATGCGTCATTTGGGAGGAGTGTAGACGGAATAGAGTTGGAAGGGAAAAAAAAAACAAAAAAAGTGTATTTTAGGAGATCGCTCTCTTGGAGCAAGACAGCCAATTGATTTGACACCAAAGGAACCGGAAGAGAGCAAGCCGAGGATCAGGAGAGGACTGTACAACATGAGTATTCATCAGGTAGGAATGGGGAGTCAGTAAAACGGAAGCGGATCTAAAAAGTGCCAACTAGTCTGGCTTACTGCCAAGTCAACCGAGCCATGAAAATTGCTGCTGCCATTTTAGGCTCTTTGAGGAAACGGAATGAGTAACATGCCCCTCAGTATAAGAGTGGGTCATCGGGGCGGAGTCAATCTCCGAAATGGCCACAGCCAATAATGACTCACACTGAAGTGGGCTTAATCATCTTACTCCTACACTCTTTCGCGGAAGAAAAACTGACCAGTACGTTTTTTAGGGCAATGTGGTCGAGATGATCGTCTGCGCTACTGGATGGCCTACTCCGACCGTCAAATGGTACAAGGATGGAGAAGAGATTATCTCGGATGGACCAGATGGAAAGAGAGTCATCTTCACGGATGAGAGAGGAATTCATCATCTTGTCATCTTGAATTGGTAACATTTGACTTTTTTTGACATAAAAATATCACAATTTTAGCGGTCCCGAAGACGAAGGCGAATATTCTCTGGAAGCCACGAACAAACTCGGCTCGGCCAAAACTGAAGGCGCCTTGAACATCATACGTCCCAGGACTGTTGGCGGAATCGACGGCGAGCATGACCGTGGCGGAATGCCATTCCCTCCTGGATTCGTACGTCAACTCAAGAACAAACACGTCTTCCATCACATGCCAACCATTTTCGACTGTCTGGTTGTTGGACACCCGGCGCCTGAAGTTGAGTGGTTCCACAACGGAAAGAAGATTGTCCCCGGCGGCAGGATCAAGATTCAGAGCTGTGGAGGTGGCAGTCATGCCATCATCATTTTGGATACTACTGTCGAAGATGCTGGAGAGTATGTCGCTGTGGCGAAGAACAGCCATGGAACGGCTTCTTCTTCAGCCATTCTGGACGTCACTGTGCCGTATCTTGACAACATCAAGTTCAACGGTGAAATTGATGTGACTCCCTATTTGACGGAAGAATATGGCTTCAAGAAGATCAACGTGGCTAGCCTTCCCACTCCTCCAGATCGTGGACCGTTCATCAAGGAAGTCACTGGACATTATCTTACCCTCTCATGGATCCCGACAAAACGAGCACCACCACGATATCCTCAAGTCACTTACGTCATCGAGATCAGGGAACTTCCCGAGAAGGAATGGACTCTGGTATTTTTTTTTCGCTAAATTTAAAAAAAAAACTTTCAGCTCGACTATAACATTCCCGAGCCTGTCTGCAAGGTCAGAAACCTGGAGCTGGGTAAATCTTACCAGTTCCGTGTGAGAGCCGAGAACATTTACGGAATTTCCGATCCTTCTCCGGCATCACCGCCATCAAGACTTATGGCTCCTCCCCAGCCGGTACTGGACAAGAGGACCAAGAAGGTCATCCCTCTGCTGGATCCCTATGCCGAGAGAGCTCTCGATCTCGCTCATGCCGAGCAGTACGGTATGTTTTGGGAATCTGTCGTTTTCAAATAAGTCTCTTTTCAGCCTGCGCTCCCTGGTTCTCACCAGGAGTTGTGGAAAAACGCTACTGTGCCGAGAATGACACTTTGACACTGATCTTGAACGTCTCGGGATACCCGGATCCCCAGATCCAATGGAAATTCCGAGGATGGGACATTGACACCACAAGTCCCACCAGCAAACACAAGGTCTACACCTACGGTGGAACTGAAACGACTCTTACCATTACCGGTTTCACCAAGGAAAATGTCGGACAGTACCAGTGTCTCGCGACAAATGCTTACGGAGAAGCACAACAGAACATCATGGTGGATTTAGCTAGTAAGTGGATCTTAAAAATTAAAGAGACTTCCAAAGTTTTTTTTGCTTCTGCACGAAAATGCGTACAGCTTTAGCCATATCTTCACAATACGTACTCTTCATCACGTAAATTTACGTACAAAACAGTAGAAACGTCTATCACGCATCATGAAAAGTGACCAATTGTAAACCGAAAACCGGTATTTTTTTTCAAAAATTCGTTTGTAAATAAATAAATCACAATTTTCAGCCCGGCCCAGCTTTATCCAGCCCCTTCAAAACAAGACGTTCAGTTCCGCCCATCCGATGAGGTTAGATGTCCGAGTCGAAGGCGAACCATTCCCTGAACTCAAATGGATGAAGGTTAGAGGCAGTCCTTTAAAAATACCGTATTATTTTGAAGGAATGGCGTCCGATTGTCGAATCCACGCGTGTGAAATTCGTCCAAGACGGTCCCTACCTCTGCTCACTCATCATCAACGATCCTATGTGGAGAGACAGTGGCATCTACAGCTGTGTGGCTATTAATGATGCCGGCCAAGCAACGACCAGCTGCACGGTTACTGTAGAGGGTACTGTAGCTTTTTTTTCGTTTGCTTTGAAATAGGGAGGGAGTTTGAAAAACGACGGAAAATCTTCCAGGCGAGCTGTTGAAAGATCCGAATGACTACGGTAGCTTCGCAGCGCCGACTATCGTCAGCATTCCGAACCCGAAATCGAAAAAACGAACATAATTTTTATGTATCTATACATATATGAAGAGAGAGAAATTTAATAAAATTATATGAAAACAAGTTCAAAGTTAGACTTTAGTTGCGGTTAGATTAACTAGTGGGTGATTTAACAAACAGTGTTTGTGCGAAAAGTGGTGAAATTTTGTCTTCGCAGGGAACTGGAAACAAACTGCGCACCAACTGTTGTAGTGTTTTTTGTGAATAGGCTCTAGGTACTGTAAATAGCACAAATAAAAGCTGGCAATTTCGGAAACATTACACCCTCAGAGCGAACTAATTTCCAGGAGGTACTGTAGGTTACTGTAATCATCAAATTCAAAAAACTTTAGGCATACTGTAGGTTACTGTAGTCTCCAAATGCAAAACTTATTCAATTGATATTGTAGGTTACTGTAATTTCTTACATGTTCAAAAAACAAAACTGGTTCGGACTACTGTAAACAAGCAAAAAAAATTTATTTGTACGCAATTACGACCGTTATTTTTCAGCTGACGGCGACTACAACGACGTGGAACTGCCGAAGAAACGGGTGACTATGGAAGCGCGAAAAGTTCGCGAAATCTACGAGATTGAAGAAGAGGACGAGAAGTAATAATCAAAACACACAATTTTCTGTGATTTCACATAATTTTATATGTCTGCCCCCAAATCCATAATTTTGCCCCGGTTTGCTCATTTTTGTGATGTATGTAGCCCTGTAATTTCGCTAGAGATTCCCATTTTTCGAAAAACATGCTCAAAAAATTCTTTTTGGAGGCGACGTACGATGACTACCGGCCCGTCGTCGCCGTACGTCTACCTCCCCCCGATCCCGGCCCAATTTTCAACCAAAAATAAATGTTTCGCCCTTTCTTGTGGAGTGCAACTAACTTAAAAGATTCTGTCTGGCGTTTCGTGTCGTGTCTCTAACAACGCGTTGGCTTAGCCCAGCTCCTATTCTCCGAACTTCAAAGAACTCTAAAAAAGGACTGGGCGGCCGCGTGCCCCCACGTGATGTCTTCTCTGGTGGCTTCGCAAAACGGTGTGTTGACTGCCGCTCCGAAAACTACAGTACACTTTTGGATATCCCCCTGGGCAACAGTCAACGCTTCTCCAGCCTCCTGGCTCGAAAAACCACCTGGTCCAAATGTCCGTCCAAGAAAAAAAAGAGATCAGATTTCAGCCGTGGTCCGTGTCCGAAATTTTTTTTACGAAAATTTTCGGGCACGTCAGGCTAAAAATCTCAAATACGCAAGCACGTACGGACCGGACTAATGGTGGTTTTTTGCAGACTTGCGGCTGGAGGAGCACCGTTCCGGGTCAAGGAGAGAAAGACTGGAAAGGTCTTCTTGGCCCAGTTGAAGCCATTCAAAGAAGCCAAACGAGGGCTGGAGACACACAATGTTCTGGAACATGCCAATGTCGCTCAGTACAGACAGGCCATCCATGATGGCGATCTGGCTGTGGTTGTCTACGAAGAGTGAGTCGTCTTGAAGCTTTTTCCATTGCTTTCTTCTTGTTGAAATCTTCTGGAACATTCTCTGGGACCAAATGCGTTTCGGATGTTTGAAATAGAGCATTCTTGCGCACAATCATCTGATTAGCGTGATGATCGGAAATAATTGGGTAAGAAGCGAAAACCAGGTAAAACATAGAGAGCATAATTTGATTGACGGGGGTATCCAACGTTTGCATGATAAAACGTGGGAGAATTATAAATTCCCGCTCATTTGATTTGAAAACTGTTCCGTGATAAAGGCGTATCCAGAAAAGTCGAGGCAGCTTCGGAACGTTGACGCCTACCGCAACCTGGCCACTCAGGAAGCACCCGCAGCCGATGAGTCTCTTCGGGCTTGAGTCGGGATGAAACTTTACTTCTGTGAAAAAAGGCAGCCAATTCAAATAACGGTCTCTCTTTCTTGAAAAAACTACTCAAAGCTTGAAATTTCTCGTTGTAATTTGAAGCCGAAGAGACCTTATCCAAAAATCTTGAATGGACGTGTTTTGCCTTTCGAACCACAAAGTGGCAAATTTAAGATTTTTCCGAGTCCTACAGCTGCTCAGAGTAAACAAAAAGCTTACCACATTCCTCACCTCGGTTTTTTGCGAAATCGTCCCAGCTCCATTGTACTGGTGTCTCAAGGCGTGAATAGACTGACTCACATTGTTCAAACAATTTGCGAAAGGCGAAAAGTCTGGGTGTGGTTGATGGAATAACATCGAGGGAGGGATCTCTAAACAACAGTTGTTCTTCTGACAAATAGCGTTATTTTTGAGTGAAAGGAGGTGGTCGGGGCTTCCAGAGACAATAAACCTCAGGGGCTTTGATCTCATTCCGTCTCCAGATTACAATTTCGAAGGAGTGTAAGGGGAGAGACAATAAAAGTGGGACCGGATCAAACCAGATGATCCTCCACTTTTTTTATGACTCAGCTGTTTTCGTTTATGATAGAGTGGGGGAGATGAGAGTGGCTCAAAAACTTTTTTGCCTGTGAGATTGTAGGATGAAATTACAAAGGTATCTGGTGCGACAAATCACACCTTCCAGTGACTGCTCTCTTACACAATGAAATATATGTCAGTTCCTTCATAATCCGAATGAATCGGAGCACCTGTTGCTCTCAAAATTGAAAGGGACTCTGGAGAAAAGTAACTGAATCTAGACAGACAAGAAACGAGAGAATGCCAGCCAAATTTCTATTCGCGGGAGAACATGAAATACACATACAGAAATGGTAGGAGGTGAATAAATCCCTCTTAAACTTTGAAGTCACAAAAAGTGTTTTTTAATGTTTCACTCCCAAAACGCGTTTCTGAGAGCACTTGTTTTATTCGAATTTTTGCTAGCAATCTAGCTAACACGGCCCCAGCGTCAATTAAATGGCCCCAAGTTCAAACCCCGCTTCCTTGTAAATGCTTTCCGTAGAACAGGTTGGACAACTTCGGAACGTAAACGCCTCACACGATCTGGCCCCTCAGATTGACCCCTCTTACCTCTAAGAGGATTCTTCGGAACCCTTGCGTTGAAAGGGAAAACCATTTTTTACTAGCTAACATGTCCGTTTTTGGAGCTATTCCCTTTTTCGCTGTTTAAGTTTGAAGCTCTGAAGCCATGAGAAAACAAGCGCGAACCTGTCGAACAATATATTTGTACTGGGAAAAATATGCTCTACTGTAAGAATACGAAAGCTGGGCAATGACACCGCCAGGCGACTAATTCGGCTGACTCCTACCAAATGCCAAGAGCCAGAAGACTAAGACTATGAAAACAAAATAAAGAATAGATTTCAGATGGATTCAGAAAACCAGACTCTAAACTTACGAAAAATGGGCCGTTTGCTTCAAACCACATGTCCCGAGTCGCATTAGTCTTCCAAGATCTTGTCTATACGATTCTGAGCCTTTCTTTGACAATCTAATCTCTTATCCAAAAAAGTCGCCTTTTGTCGCCTCGCTCCTGGCTGCCGCATCAGCCGCCCCCGATCTTTTACACTTTGTTCTCGTCCACCAGGGTTCCCCTTTGGAACCTCAATACTCTTTTCATGTCTATCATGTAGAACTAGTTCTATTCGTCTCTAATTTACGAAGTATTGACCACTTTAAAAATGGTTGTTCCATTGGATCATGATTGGTGAGTGTCAAACCTTTGTGCAGAACAGCATTTTGAAGTTGAATCGTATCTAGGTAAACTATTAAAGCGTGTCTGTGGCTAACTCTGTTGGTTTGTGTTTAGTTGTCCGAGCCCGCGAGATTCGTTGGGACAAGTAAGAAATTGTAAAGAATTAGATAACAAGTTACGTTTGAACTTGGAGTTATACATATTTTCGCTTCAACTATGATGGCACCGCGACAAAATAGAAGTCTTTATAGAACTGTCACGAAATAGAACTTGTAACGAAATAGAACTGGTGATTGATGTCTTTGTAACTAAATATAATCGTAAAGTTATAGAAATGTAAAGAAATAGAACTTCTATTATAACAAAAACAATAGTTCACAACAAGAATAAAACAAGTTCTATTTAGTAACAGTTCTGTTCTGTTACAGTTCTAATTAGCTACAGTTCTATTTCGTGACAGTTCTATAAAAACAGTTCCATTTCGTCGCGGTGCCGCTATGATACAAACAAATAAAGATAGTGTGAAAGGGAAACCGATTGCCCGATAGATCAAAGCTGCAGAAAACGGTAATGAGCAGACAGATAAGTTTGATGGTACGACGCCGGCAGGCGACAAAGTCGTCTGGTATTTCTAATTCTTTATCCTGCTAGATAGTCAGCGTAGTAAGCGATAGTTAAGGATTGGACCATATGCTGTCTCAATCGCACGTTAATCTGTCTACTGCTATAGTGCTCCCTCATGAAGAAAGCACTTTCAAATTTACTATAAACAACACACTCCAGTGTCAGATGAGGAGAACAAATCTACAGACACTTATCTCAAACACTATGTTCTTCGTATACAGCTGTTCAAAAGTGTTCAGGCGGCAGTTGATGGACGGCTAGTAGCCAGGCGAAAAAAAGAACATAATACGAGACAAAATTTCTCTCTTTTCAGTGTAACGGGTACCATCCTGGAGAATCTTCTTCATCCCGGTGTGGCTCTTGCCGAGCCGGAAGGCATGGATCGCGAGCAAATGGTCCAGATCTTCATGAGGTTGTTCCTTTTAAAACTCAGTTTAACCAAAAAACTATAGACAACTTTTACTGGCCCTGGAACAGATGCATGGTCTCAGAATTGCACACCTCGACTTGAGACCAGAAACGATTCTGATGCAGGATGGCAAATTGAAATTGGCCGACTTTGGACAGGCTAGACGCTTGTTGCGAGGACTGATTACTGGCACAATTCGATCAAATCCAGAATTTGTTTCTCCCGAAGTCGTTAGAGGATATCCATTGACTCTGGCAACAGACCTATGGAGTGTTGGAACTCTGGCCTATATTTTGTGAGCTTTCTTCATTTGTTTTCCAGAGATTTTGAATGTAATTGTTCGTTCTCTCGTACTGAATTTTGCGTACGCAATATTTTCGATTGCAAATTTGTTCGAAAAAAAAGTAACGGTAATTTTATCGGAAACGCAACTTTTCCGTTACTTGTGCTATTATGCATAAACTAAAGACTCTAGAATACTTTGTGGGAATTGTATTTTTGGGAATATGAAAAAACCTGTCAGGACGAGTCAAAGTACATAAGTTTCCCAAACGAAAACAGTTTGTTGCCAATAGTTGTTTCCAGAAGGTTGTTTTTATGAGTACTGATGGAAGTTTAACTTACTGTCCCTTATCCAATTCTTCAGGCTGACCGGAAAATCTCCCTTCCACGGCGATAATGACAACGAGACCTTGGCCAACGTCGATCGAGCCACAGTTTCTTTCGATGGACCCGAATGGGCTCCGTTTAGCGAAGACGCCAAACATTTTGTTGCCAATCTTCTGAAAGAGATTCCAGCCGACCGACTGACCTGTACAGAAGCCTTGGATCATCGCTGGCTCTCAGAGGACAAGATCAAAGAGGCACAGCTGCCGGCTGACGGTCTGCGGGAATTTAACTACAAATTCAAGTGGCTGGTAAGTTCATTTTCGGATAGAGTTTTGACCTGAAACTGGGAGAACAAACACTGAGTCTCTGATATCCCTTTACAACGAGCCGCCGAGAAGAGAGCAAAGAGTGGGAGAGAGAGTCTTGACACACACGTGTGTGTATACTTCCGCAACTTTTCAAAGCAACTGATTCGTTTTCAGTCTTGACTCTCGATTAGGATAGTTTACTTTTAGAGCTTCGAATACCGTAACTTGGGAACAGAACCCAGCCCTCTCATTCAATTCTCGCACGTCTTTGATATCGAGTTGATTTACACTGGCTAGCTTCAGAAGACTTTTCACAAGGAAAGATTACGGGTTAGGGACTTTTCTTTGAAAAAATTTCTAAGAACAGTCACGGTTGAAGTTTACCGCCACTTTTCTTAGAAAAATTTTTCTACCGAAATTTATGGCGTGGTTTTCCTCGAATTGTTTTTCAAAATATTTTTATGGTACCCTGCTTGTAATCACACGGCGACTACTTATAAAGTGTATAAAAGAAGTAACGGTCAACAAATTCGACCGCAACTTTTCTTAGAATTTTTTTTTTCTAAGAAACGTTGCGGTGTGACTTTTCTTATAAATTTTTTAAAGAAAAATTCCTAACGCAAAGATTACATCTTTTGTGACGAGTATGGTATCACTCGATAGCCATTGATGAGTGGATTTCGAGGCAAATCGCCGAAATCGGGTTTCCTGTACCGATGTACAGAGTTTTAAAGTTTCTGCACTCGTACCATGAATCCCTTGCAAAAGTAGGTCTAGGAAACACAATCCAGCTCTGCAACATTCTCCTGCTTCGTTTCGGCGGTTGTACTGCTGCAACAGCAGGTGTTTTGAGCCCTTTCCGCTTATCTCGAGAAGGTCGAACCTCGGTCTTCCTCTCCATACTGACCTTATCATTTTACAGGAGCGGCGAGTATTCGTCCAACAGACGCCGTCGGAGCAGTTGCTAGAGGCCATTTTGGTGAGTTTTTTGTGCCTATTTTCAAATAACGTTTCTACAGGCCCCATCGACGGCAATCGCGAAGCCGCAGCCACAGCCTCCCGCGGAAGGCGCCGGCGCCCTCGAAGTCTACGACTACTTGAGGATTAAACCAAGAAGTCCCGCTCCGGTGGAAGATCTGCCAAGGAGGGAACGGAAACAGGGACCTGTTGTTCCGGATGTGAGTCTAGAGAAAAAAAAGAATAATTAAGTAGTTCAATTTAGAACTTCTCGGACATCCCATTGGAGTGGCTCCCGCCTGGATCACTGCCTCCTCCTCCAGAATACCATCCACGTGATCCTCGCAGACGACCAGATTCTTCTCCTGACCGCTTCGGATCACAGGGAGTCAGTCCCCAACAGCTCGCCCAGGTTCCCAAGGACAAGATTCCCTTGGACCAGTTCGGTCGTCTCGTCCGTCCAGAAGACTTGGCCAGAATTCCTCACGATTCGTTCGGTCGACCCCTGGATTTGGATCAGAACTTCCCGAGAGAAGATCCTCGTGGAGCGCAACAACTCGGCCCCATCCAGCAGATTCCTCCATTCAGAGGAGCACAACAACAGCCACAGCAGCCGCCACAACGACCGGCTCCTCCAGATTACGCGATGACGGAGAAGAGAAAGTTGATTCCTCAGGAGAAGGGAGAAACTCCGTCAAAAACGAGGAAGGAGGCGCGACGTGGCGAGCCCGAGAAGGGAGCAGAAGGTCCGGAAGAGATGGTCCAGGTTCCTTTGAGGATGATTCGTGGCGAGAGGCGACAGATCGAAGAGGAAATTGCCAACCGAATTCTGTCGGACATTTCGGAAGAAGGCTCAGTTGCTGGAAGTCTGGCTTCGCTTGAGGACTTGGAACCTATGGTGGGTCTTTTTGAAGGGGGAAGAAGAATCGTTCATTTTCTGGACAACTGAACAACCAAATAATGTAAACAGAGTCCTTTAATGCTCCAGCTCAATGTTGTCCAGTCACACTTTGCGAAAAACTGGCGTCCAATGACGGCGTTAGCAACTTTGATCTCCGCCGACACTTCCATACCCAGATCTCGGATCAGAACAGTTCGTTTCTAAAAAAACAGAAAAGTTTCGACTAAACTCTGACTCACTCTATCCTGATTCGAGACGATAAACTCTGTGATTTCGCCGTAATTGAACGAAAACTGTAGTTGGTACTCCGAAGCTATCTGGAACCCTTAAATCTTAAAGAAAAATGAGTAAAACCTTGAGAAAATCGCCAATTTTTGTCTGAAGCTGGTAAGGCCCTTGATTTGTTGCTTTTTGAGATACTCTCGATGATTCTGAGATGGAATTTGACGGATCCAGCAGGGAAGTCGCATCGAATGAAGAATTGGCCTCGGTATTGAACATATCCGTTGCGTTAAACTGAAAAAAACGTAGAATTGAAAAAATTGTAAAAATCTTACCCCATCGTCTTCTGACTGCTCAACTCCGTTCAGCTGATCTGAGAATTTGATCTCTTCGGTTGCTTCGAAATCTGGAATATGGGATCTTTGAAAAATCTTTTTTAAATGTTCTCGTGTGTCTAAAGCTCTAACTGAAGAAAAAAACGAGAGGTTAAGATTACATTTCGGGGTTATTTGGGAGATCCCATTGAGACAGATCAGTTTGGATAAAACAGTGAGAGGAATTTGCTCCTGCTGTGTTAGATCAACTGCGAATAGCTTTAGTTAGGGTTTAATAGTTTGGGTATCTAAACTATTTAAGCAGTGCGGTGTCTGTGGTTGACTCTGTGACTTTGTCTGTTTAGTTGTCCGACGCCAGGAGATTCGTCGCGACAAGTTAGAAATTGTCAGGATTTGACAGCAAGTTACTTTTAAACTTGGAGTTTTTACAGACTTTCGCCAAGCTTTAGAAAACGGTAAAGAGCCGGTGGAAAACTGTGACACTACGACGCTGCCAATTTGTCTGGTGGGATGTATTAAGACGATACGTTAGGAATATTTAACTCTAGCCGCAAAGGAACGCTGCAAATCTGCTGTTACTAATAGTTCATCGAGGAGTTCGAGTCGTCAACACTTTTGGTAAGATGGGAAGCATTGCAGGTAGAGGGCCAGAATGACACAAAGAAAGCGGTCTGAGGTTTCGCGAACTGTTCGGCAAAGATGTATCACTTTATCAGGGCATTTTAAAAAACTTGTGCTAGTGAAAAAACTCACCGCAGCTATCGTCCATAGTAGTGTCAAAATCCACCTGCTCTTGTTTTGGTTCATTCAACGCCTGTTCCAGTTGCTCAAAATCTTGAGCTGATGGTGCTTGCAGAGTCGGGATGAATGGAACCCGGAGACCCGTATGATCGTGTTCTCCTCCCTTGTACAAAAAGTGCTTGCCGTCATTTTGCGAAAGAGTGTACATTTGAAAGCCACACCGAGTTTTCTTCCAGCTGTTGCATCTAAAGAAAAGAGATGAAAAAACAGCTAAAAATTACCTAAAGGTGATTTTCTTTCCACTATGCAGTTCGTCGAGTTTTCTCTTTGAAACTTTGTTCTGTCTGGCGATGATTAGAGCCTCGTCCATGGAATCAAAGCAGCCGACCAGCTCCCAGTTCAATGCGACACGTCTTTCGGAATGTTTCTTGGGTCCCTTCAGTGTCGCCTTTTCGAAAAAGTCTGCATCGTAGACTGAGACGTCTTTCGGTGGACGTCCTCGTCTTTTCGGCGGAAAGCGATTCATTTTCTAAAAGGAAAAATGGAGAAAGCTGAGAGGAGAAAGCAATGATGGGGTGTGTAAAAGCGGGGATGGCCGCGACCCCCATATTGATTGGCAGGCAGCGGCACCCCGCCGACGCGAACAACTGCTATTTTGGGGGGATTAGAGTGCGAATGGGATGGGAATGAATAGGTCGGGGTCAGAAGGTTGAAAAGGGGTGCCTAAGTACGGAGTGCAGTGCATGTAATAAGAGTTCAGCTTCAAACTTGCTCGGGCTCAAGAAATATTCTTTGGCTAAACATGTTCTTAATCTTTTTGGTTCTGGTGCACCTTGTACATGTTTCTGATTAACGGGTCCATAAACTTGTTCGCTGAGGATTCTAAATCGCTAGTCGAGAAGAACTTCAGGCCAGGACACATATCTGTTGCCTGTCTGAATACTGATTCACGCTATAAAGGCTGTTAAAAAAGAATATTACAGTAACCTAAAATTCACATATCCGCAGGACCCTTGCGTACGTGATAAGGCTGCCATTTTATATGGAAAGTTTTGCAATTTTCGCTGTTCACAATTTTCTCTAAGCACGTACATAAGGAAAGAAATCCTTATAGGTCAGCTGCATTCAAAGAGATGACTACTCTAAAATTTGATGGGCTTGTTAATCTGCCTCAGTTTCCAACTGTCGGTGCACAAGACTTTTTTTTCTAAAACTTCGTTCATTGCCATGATCAGGCTGTGAAAACTATCTCTCTGATGTTATGGAACATTTTGAACATTTCCTCCCCAGATGTCTTGCATCCCACGAGGTCACCACGTTGAATCCATTAAACACACGTGTTGAAAGCTCCCAACCCATCTCATTTTCAGCTCTACGAAGCCCGACAACGAGCTCGTTCTCCAAGCGAAACTATCCATGCCGACGAGGATAGTAGTACTCCGACGCCTTCGCCAGTGAACACGGTCAAAGAAGGCAACTTTTTCCCGAAACTCGACAACGAATCACTTTCTGGACTTCCACAGCACGAGAGAGACGTAAGCTTTTCATTTTTGGGGTTCAATAAACACGAGGTTTTGGTTCGGTGTTTTGTCTTTCAGTAGCTTAAATTTACCCCTTTTGAGAACTGAATGAGTGGAAAGAAACTTGTTACATGCGTACTCGCAAACCCCTTTGCTCAGAGCAGATCCGGCTTTTGTTTGTGATCGCGTGGGACTCTCGGGGGGTCGAGTACTTCTGCCGGGTTCAACTGTTTCGCGCAGAGCTGCAAAGAACTTTCTCTCAATCGATCGATCAGCAGAATAATCTTTTTCTGATACTGTTCATTTTCCTTTAGTCTCTCCACCTCGCAGCTTCCTCCTGAAATTCGCAAAAGTCACACCTGTTTCGAATTTCTCCTCTCTTCTTCTTTGTCCTCTTTGTACTGACTAGAATAGGAGAGAATCATTCCCAAACTTGGATGGCTACAACGCTGACAGCAACTCTAATCAAACCAATCAAGTCGCGCCAAAACCGAACCAAAATCTCGTGTCTTGATCCGGGAATTGAGCGCAAACTAATGAGCAAGCTCAAGGTGAACGATGTTGAAAAGGTCCCTACTTTTTTGGCCCAGCAACATACAAGACTTTAGCTTCTGGAACGGGCGGAGAACGATCCGAACATTCCAATCGGAGCCCCGTTGTTCCTCGAAGGACTAACTAACGCTACTCTCACCGTCGAGACGGCTCCTCTTCCGTCACCGGCTGCTTTGAGTCCCAAGAGTCCAAGAAGATCTGAACCGGGAACCAAGAGTCCTATTCTATTGTCTCCTGGAAGAGAACATACCATGGAGGTGAGTATGCTTTCAGTTATTCGAGAGACAGGGAGACCACAGATCAGTCACACTAGAACACTTGATAATAGGGTCCTTTTCCAGTCGTGAGATCAGCGGCATAAAAGTGTTGTTTAGCGCGTTTTTTTGACAATTTTTGAGTTTTTATTCGAGTTCTACGCCTAAGAAAACCTACTTGACATAACAAATGGCTGAAATCGCAAAAAAAACGAAGCACCTGCGTCGCGGAATTCATAACGGGAACCCCGGATTTCGAAACAGTCCTTTAAACTGTTGCTATCAAAAATGTTAACCAAGTTGATCAAAACTCTGATTTTACAGGCTCTAATCGCCATGAAGCGTGGAAAGCCCCAGTTCTTGGCACCTGGAGAAAAGGCGCCGGAGATTGATGATGAAGATGCTCACATGGATAAGAGGAAGCAAAAGGCCAAGCCTTCTGCTCACGACAGCGGATTCAAGGATCTGCAAGAGGAGCTGGAAAAGAAGAAGAAGGTCGATCTCGATGATCTGGAAAAGTATCGTCCCAGGAACTTTTACAAAGACGATGAGGACTTCCAAAGACCCGGCTACGATATTGATGACTCGCCTTGGGACAGTCATTACCAGGTTTGGGTCCTTTTTTTGCTAATACTGTTAAATTGCTTAAGATTGGTCCTGATACCTACTTGATGGCTTCTCAAGGACCCTCTTTCAACAGCAGAGTCCGAGACTACCGTCGTACGCTGTGGGGAGATGGAGCTCCGTTGGTCAAGCAGGGATTCCTTGGAATCAGAAATCAGGATATCACTGTCAGGGAGAGAAGGAGGTAGAATTCATTTCTGGAATTAACTACCGGGTTACTGTAGATTTCTCCGTGTCCGGACCATCAGTGCCAGTCCTTGGCTGGTCCCGAAGCGAAGAAATCTACAGTAGTAGCTTTTGTTTTGGACTGTCGATAGAGACGTTTTCCAGATACACGGACATTATGCGTGAGAAGAACAGCGGTCTGCAGCCGAAGCAGACTGACGGAAGTGTCATACGTGCTCCTTCCGCTTCAGCCATCGATAGAATCAAAGCTGACATCCAGAACATTGCTCCGTCTGCGACGAAAAAGAACGCGGATGGAACTTTTGCTCCAATTTTCGTCTCTCGACTTCGCGATGCCTACTTGGGACATTCTTCGGCCGTCTTTGAGATTTCGATAGCCGGAAGTCCGACTCCCAAAGTCCAATGGCAATTCCAGGGAAAGAACATTGAAGGAGATGAGAGGAGGATCATTGAACAGGTCAGCTTCCCCATTTTTCAGAGGAAAAAACCAACTTTTAGGTCGGTTCCTTTAGTCGTCTGACTATCCAAAATCCCACTCCCTACGATCTCGGAGAGTACAGTTGTCTGGCCACAAATGAGTTCGGAACTGACAAGACGACATCCCGTTTGGTCAGTGGAGAAGCTCCTTCGAGACCCGGCCGTCCCGAATGTGAACTCTCCTCTGATACCGAACTCTTCATCACATGGCAGCCTCCAGAGGGACCGACCTATCTGGAAGGAATTACCTACAGACTGGAATACAGACCAGCTGGTGAGAGAGAGTCTGTTCTATCCAAATGAACTGTTCAGGTCCCACCGAACTGTCTGCTCCGTGGGTTGTGATCAGTGAACATATTGATGATGAAGCCGTCGTGGTCAAGCATCTGGAACCGATGGGAGTCTACCAGTTCAGGTAATTTTTCCTCCTCTCAGACTCTCACCCACACTGTTCTTCAGAGTAACTGCCAGAAACGGAGTCGGACTCGGAGTTCCTTCCCTCAGCAGCAGAATGGTTCAGACTCACGGACGTGGTGTTCCCAAGCTCCAAGTGGACATTTTGAAGGATCACTACCGACTGAATACTGTAACTCTTCCTCAGAAGTCGTCCAGACAACTGAACGAAATCTCGGAAGAGTCTGAATCTGAGCATGGAGAAGTCCGACAGACTGATGAGAATGTTGAACTCTCCAACAAGGATCCAAGCGAACGATTCCAAGTTAGTCCTACAGTTAGAGAGGGAAAGGGGCAAATGATTTACGCAGACCGAGACATAGATCGTTTTTTGTTTAGTACGCCGTACTGATTGTGAGGGGGGAGGTAGACACACCCGTCCAAGCGAAATCAGCTTTTGACCACATTCAGTCCTCCTTCGGGAAGTGTTGGAGGAAAGTGCGGTACCCATTCATTCTGGTGATTCGCAGACCATGATCGGACTAAAAAGAGCTTAGCGAAGTATGTGACGAATCTTCTGGCAGAAAACAGGTGTAGGGAAATATACTGCTTTTGGTAGAGGAGTCTCTTTTGAATCAGTTAGCCTGGTCCAATTGACCTATGTTACGGTATGATCGAGACGTAGACTGAGTTCCCAGAAAATGCTTTACAAAAACACGCAAAGTTTTCCAGATCGACGCTCTCCTCTGCCGTGGCAAGTTCTCCGTGCTTCGGGCGGCTGTAGATGGTCAAGCTGAAGGATCGGCACAATGTGTAGTCAAGATCCGCGACTCTCGCGACCAGGACACTCGCCGCGAATTCAGCATCCTGAAACAGGCTCAGCATGAGAATGTACAAAGACTAGTTGCCGCATATGATTGGTACTTTAACTCAGTTTTATTTAAAAAAAACAATTTTAGCGGAGGATTCATGTATTTATTCTGTGAACGACTATACGAAGACGTGTTCTCCCGATTCTCATTCAACGATTACTATACGGAGGAGCAGGTAGCCATGACGGTCCGGCAACTGACAGCGGCTATCCATTGGCTCCATTTCAGAGGGTAAGAGAGAGGGGACATACTTTTACTGTATAATTTTTAAGAGTTGCTCATCTGGATATCAATCCCTACAATATCATGTTCCAAACGAAGAGGAACTGGATTGTGAAGTTGGTCGACTTCCACAGTGCTCTGGTGAGAAAGAAATTCTGTCTCTCTGGTCAGAGTGAATTTTGACTGAAAAAGTCTTGCTCGGACTGTCTTCTTTTAGCTTTGCTTGGTAACTCAATTGGCCCGTCTACTTTAGCCCCCTTCCTCTTCACATTTGGGACTTTGAGAAGAAATCCCCATTTTCTAGCTAGTGCAAGAATTTTCCAGCTTTTTCATATTCTGCAAAGTTGTAGAACTTGTCAAATGCTACAACTTTGTAGAACATCATAAAGCTGGAAAATGCATGAATGAGCTTCTAAAGGGGAGGTAAAGTAGAAACGCTCTCCTCTGATTGTTTCTGTCCTGTCAGCTTCTAAATAAGCGAATGTTCAGGAAATCAGCTCAGCAGTCAAGCCAACCGACGTGAACGTGCTGTGGGCTGCTCCTGAGATGCATGTGCCGGAAGTCGCCGTCTCCGTCCAATCCGATGTCTGGGGAATGGCCGTCATCACTTTCTGCCTGTAAGTCCCCAAGACAATTGATCATACAAAATTAATTTTAAGGCTGGGCGGTTTCCATCCCTTCTACTCGGAATACGATCGTCCCGACGAGATCAAGGAAAATGTCCTGAATGTAAAATGTGATCCCAATTTGATCCCCGTCACGGCCAGTCAAGAAGCCCTCAGTTTTGTGACCTGGGGACTGAAAAAGAGTCCGATCAGGAGAATGAGGACGGACGAAGCCCTCTCTCACAAATTTTTGTCCACTGATCCATCAATGGTCAGGAGGAGAGAAGCCGCCAAGTGAGTTTAATTTCGAATAATATTTTATTACAATTTTGAGTTTTTCTAGGATTTCATGACGCAAAGTTGGGTACTGAAAATGTCCAGAGATTGCTGGAATTCGAAATGACAGACAATCAAAACGAAAAAATTCAGATATTCTGCCTCCCGACTGCGGAAGACGATCAACCTGACACTGCCCGAGCCGGCCCGGCCGCTGAGCAACGAGCTCTGTCACAAATTTGGCGAGAAGAACGTCCAATAATCTATATCTTTTGCCTGGGTATTATGCTTTCCCTTCCACAAAACCCCTAATTTTTTGTTGTAGGCTGTTTTGTAGAGAGAGATCCGTTGGTAATAAACTTTATAAACGTAACAACGAGTAACAATACCGAAATAATTACGTGAAGAGCGATCTGAAGAGCTCGTTGCGGGCCTCGTGAGTCCAGGTGACGAGTTCGGGACAAGCTGGATGGAAGTTGACCAGCTTTGGGATCGGGATGTACTTTACCTTCCGGTCCTGAAAATAGAGTTATTGGTACGGGATTCTGACACACGTTGTATTAATCTGACTACCGTACGCAAACATTGGACACTCACCCAAGATTTTCGCCAAGCCACCTTTTTCAAAGCAAACATATTTACCGCGAGCTACATTCTTTTAACTTGAACGACATGAAAAGTTTAAAAAAAAACACCTTGGACAGCCTGTTGTCAAAGACGCGGTTCTTATTTCGCAAATTTTGCATCTCGATGAAGCTTCTCGTCATGGCAATCGGATCCTGTGAGGAACTCGTCTTCTTGTCGATCATCTCCTTCAGAAGAATCTGATAAAAGTCGTCATCGTCAAAGATTTCCTCATCGACGTCAGCCTCGGCATCGGCTTCAATTCGATCGTGGTCAGACCGTTTTGTCTGCGATCGCTTCAAGATTCTGACCTTGTCCGCCATAATCTGAACGTTGTTATTTTGAAAACTTTGAGAAACTGGTTACTTTGTCAATTTGCTGAACAACATTACCTTGTTCGAAGGCGGAAAAGTCTTTTCTAGCGTCTTTAGCTCGACGAGGACCAGTCAATTTGGTTCTTTCATCCCATTTGATCAGTGTAGAGCTTCTTAAAAAAGTATTTAGAGGTGAAAATCCAACTGAAACATGCCTAAACTTCTCAAACTTGGCCTCGTTCTCTTTAAGCTGCTTTTCTTGGACTTTCCAGCTCTGGGCGGTCTTTTCCTTTGGGGCCTTTTCTTCCTCCTCCTCGTCCAAATCTTCTTCGTCTCCTGCCGCTACGTCATCATCTTCTTCCACCTCATCTTCGCTACTTTCAATCTCTTCATCGTCAGAATTGGCCATTCCTGAAAAATAGAATGAGGTAATATATTCATCCAGGACGCAAATCTCGTCGTTTTCTTCATCGCTAGTGAAAAGGTTCTTACCTCCTTCAATTCCGACGATGCTCTGAGTCAGTGGACTCGAACCGAGAAGAGCCTTCTCGGCAGCCAGGAGCACTTCCACGAGTTCTTTTGCATTCTTCCTGGCCTGGAATATATTGTTCCTCGTCTCTTCGTCACAATTTTTCATCAGTTCTTTTGCCAGCTGGCCAAGAGGCAGTCGATTGTAGGCCCGGCTAGCTGCTTGATTTTGAGAAAAAGCAGCCGATCCCAGATCTTCAGCTGCTCACGAACAGGTGTTGCTAGAATGAGCACATTTTTTGTATGAATTCTTGATAAAGAAAATGGGAAACGAAGACCTACCTTTAACAGCTTCGTCCTCCAGATCGGGCAGCGACGGAGCCGGCTCGGCCAATTTCGCCAGCTCTTTGAGAAAGGACATTTCTGAAAATGAACTGGTTACGAAAAAAAAGAGTAGGAGCAGTAAAGAACCTGGAAATTTAGAAGAGAAGAAAGTTGAATATTTTCTCCGTTTGAGTACGGTAATTTTCCTAAAGGGTCTCGAAACGAATTGTTGGGATTTCAATTGGGCGCCTGCATTCTGAAATCAAACCATTTTTCCGTTTTTTCTATTCCTCGTTTCGTGGTTTTTCCGTTCTTCTTGTCTTTTTTGCTGTTTATTTTTTTCAACAAAGTACATACGCCTCTGATAACAAAAAAGAGCAAGTTTTTCAATAGTTTTCGCAAGCAATCCATGCGAAAACCTTCGTCTAAATCGTTTACCAAGCAGAAAACATTTACGCTTCATTTTTGACGTTTATTATTCTGTATGCTGCTGTGTATGATGCTTGATGCAAAATAATATGAGGAGAAACAAAGAGTCGTTTTGTTGCGTTGAAAATTAAGTTTTGAACAACTGTTACCCGTAAATCTGCCCCCTCATTCATGAGAGACGAGTCATGGGTCTTATCACGTTTTTCCTGTCACGGCAAGTCTTGCTACCTCTTCTGTCCTACCTTCATTGCGCAACTGTTTGAAATTTTGGCTCCTTCTCCTGAAAACTGGTCTTAGATCCATCATCTTTAAATATTGCGAAACTTTTTCTCCCTCTTGCTTATAGACTTCGCTTCCTCGATTTATTACCATTCTTTTTCAGTAAATATGGCTCTCCGCGTCGATTACGAAGGTAGCAACGATGTTGGCGTCTTCTGCCGTCTTACCAACAGCTATTGTCTTGTCGGAGTTGGAGCCACCCAGAATTTCTACAGGTTAGCTCCATTTTATAAGCAATTCAAGATTGTATGTTCAGTTTCGTCGAATCTGAGCTCTCCGATGTTATTCCAGTCATCCACACCACGATCGCTTCCACGAGAATTGTCGGCCGTGTGGCTGTAGGAAATCGTCACGGACTTCTCGTCCCGAACGCCACGACCGATCAGGAGCTCCAGCATATTCGCAACTCACTCCCTGACGAGGTTGTTGACCTTCTTGCAATATAAATTTACAAAATTTAGGTAAAAGTCCGTCGTATTGATGAGCGTCTCTCTGCCTTGGGCAATGTCATTGCTTGCAACGACCACGTCGCTCTTGTTCACGCTGAAATCAGTCAGGAAACCGAGCAGGCTATCGTCGAGACGTTGAAGTGTGAAGTCTTCCGTGTTAGCTTGGCACAAAACAGTCTGGTAAGCAGAATTTGCTTTTATCGCAAAACTTGTTTACATTCAGGTAGGAAGCTATTGCGCCCTTTCATCGCAAGGATGTCTTGTAGCTGCTAGAACTCCTCCTGACACCCAGAGAGAATTGGCTGCTCTTCTTCAGGTATCTTTCAACGATCTAAACAAGCAAAACCTTTGACTTTCAGATCCCTGTCGTAGCCGGAACGATCAATCGCGGATCCGAGCTCATCGGCGCTGGCATGTGCGTCAATGACTGGACAGCCTTTTGTGGTCTCGACACAACCTCCACAGAGCTCTCGGTAGTGGAAAGTATCTTCAAATTGGGCGAACAGGGCCAGCCGTCGACCATCAGCAATCAGCTCCGCGATACTCTCATCGAGAGCATGTTGTAGTGTCAGTCCTTTTTGTTCCGTTTTCTCCCCGTATTTTGTTGTTGAATTTGATATAATTGTTACCCCATCCCGGAGCTCCTATCACAGCTGATAAAGCGTTTTCATACGCTCTCTCACGTGTAATCGATTAATTTGGTCTAGGCGCGCGCTAGAACGTAGCCTGACGGTTAGAGGCGTGTACTCCGTACCCTTGTCAGTCAGTACTTCTTCTTCTTCCCCAAAAATGGCCACCTTGGATCTCGACAACGTCGTTCGTGTCCTCCAAACTTACCCTGGACGAGACAAAACTCTGCGATCTTTGGCATTTTGGCTCCAGCTTCGAGCACACGGTTCTGAGAAGAAGGATGCGCTTCTGTCCTTGGCAAAGCAGCTGAGTGCCGCTCGTCTTGTTTTGAGACAGTTCAATCATCCGTCGATGCTCAAAGCCTGTAGGCATATTTTGGAGACGAAACCGCATGATAAAGTGAGTAATTTTGCAGTCAAAATCAGATAAAGCTCATAAAACTACATCTACAAAAATATTTACATTTTAGTTCGATTATGCCTGCAACGCCGGCGTTACGGGCATCTACACAGTCTACGGAGTTGTGGAACTGTGTGCTTGGCTCACAGATGCCAAGTTAATGAACATGGATTCTCCTCGTCTCTGGCGATGGTGTCTCTATCTCTGGATAGCTGCTTTAGTGTGTAGCATTACGAAACAAGTGAGTTCAATAGATTGGGGCAGACAAAATTATTCAGATTCACTTGATATTGAAGAAAAATAACCTGGAAAAGTCAAAAGAAGACATAATAACGCTGACGGGACTAACCAGCGACTTTATTTCAGCTATTCACTCTCTTCCACACAAAGTGAGTTCTTATCGGAGAGGCTATAAGTCGTTTGTCGCCATGTCGATCAAAAATCACTGAATCGGCCTTCTTTTTCGAGAAAAATGATCTCTGGAACCGATTGCCCGTCCCAAAAACCACATTTTCAGTTTCTCTGGGCTGGCAAGCTATCGCCTCGACAGGCTGCCTTTTTCTCCCTGGTCGCTTCAGTGATCGGCCTCTACAAAGTCTTCTAAATCTTTTTTTTTCGATCTTTCATCATTTTCCCGGTGTATTTTGTTGAATAAACAGAAAAAGACTGGGAATTACCACGCAGTTCCGCCCAAATGACGAGAAACGTGGCGCAACACTCGTGTTTGCTCGCAATTGGAATTCCTATGCTTGCTTTTCCCCACTTTTCTTCATTATTCGCTAGCAAAATGACTACATTTTCGGTGTAACGATGACCCGACCTCCCTCCAGTCTCGTCATTTTGCATCAAATCTCGCTTCCCGCGCCGTTCAGTTCTTATCTATCACGCTGGCCCGCACCGGACACTAATATCTGCCACCCATTTATTGTTTTATAGGCCAGATGAAGGTCCTGGTCACTGGAGCGGCCGGATTCATTGGCAGCCACACGGTCCTGGAACTTTTGAACGCAGGACACGAGGTCGTCTGCATCGACAATTTCGCCAATTCTATCCCTGGTAAGTTCTTTTTCTAGATCTTCTTGTAAAATATGGTTCACTTTATGCAAGAACTGGTTTTTATATTGTCCGCGAGCTCACAAAGAGGCTTTCAGCAAAATATTCTGATTCCATTGTTCTGTCTCCATATTCTGCACTTCTTTCTCCCTTTGACGCTCAACCTAAGGCGAATAAATCAGCTAAAAATTGCAGATGCCAATGGAAACGCCGTCTCCCTGCAACGAGTGGCCAAGCTGACCGAAAAGACGATTCCCTTCCAGCAGTGCGATGTCTGTGACATGGAACAGCTCGACTCCATCTTTGCCAAGGTTTCTAGCCCATTTTCTTTTATTGAAAGCAATTTTAGGGCGGATTCACAGCCGTTATCCATCTGGCTGCATTGAAAGCCGTCGGAGAATCTGTCGCCAAACCTTACGACTACTACAGCAACAATCTCGTCGCCAGCTTGAATCTTATCAAGGTATTTTGGATTCTCGACTTTTTAAAACTTTGTTTTAGATGTGTCAAAAATACGGCGTGAAGAATTTCGTCTTTTCGAGCAGTGCCACAGTTTACGGGCCACCAAAGGAGCTCCCAATCACGGAGAGCAGCCCGACAGGACAGGGAATCACGAATCCGTACGGACAGACAAAGTACATGATGGAGCAGATTCTGATCGACATCGGCAAAGCCGAGCCGGACTGGAATATTATCCTTTTGCGCTACTTTAATCCCGTCGGAGCTCACGAGAGTGGTCTGATCGGCGAGGATCCGAAAGGAGTTCCCAATAATCTCATGCCCTACGTCAGTCAGGTAAGAACTGTAGAACTGTAGCTCTGTTCAAATTTGTTCAGTTTTTTTTCATACTTTCTGATTGGCTAAAGCACAAAAAATGATCATTAGGCCAACAATTCACAAAAGTAACTTTCTTCAGGTAGCCGTCGGAAAGCTGCCCGTTCTCACCGTCTACGGCGACAAATTTGATACCAAGGACGGCACCGGAGTCCGTGACTACATCCACGTTGTGGATTTGGCCAAAGGACACGTCAAGGCTCTCGAACGCATCGAGAAGGAGGGACACGTCGGCACCGAAATCTACAATCTCGGCACCGGAACCGGCTATTCCGTCCTGGAGATGGTCCACGCTCTCGAGAAGGCCAGTGGAAAGACTGTCGCCATCAAAGTGAGTTCATTTTTTTCCATTTTCAACAAAACATTCTTCCAGATCGGTGTTCCTCGACCCGGAGACGTGGCTTCCGTTTACTGCGATCCCTCCTTGGCCCTTGAAAAACTCGGCTGGAAGTGCGAATTCGGCCTCGAAGACATGTGTCGCGATCTGTGGAACTGGCAGAGCCAAAATCCCAACGGATTCCAAGGTTAAACCTCCCTCCCCTTTTTTATTATATTTTATGGGTTTTATTGTATCTTTTTGAGTGGTTTTATTCTTGCCTATGTAAACATTCCAAATACTAACAGATTATAAATCTTTTTTAGCCAAATTTAGATGGACATGCGAAACTGTAACCTGGCATTGACTGTACTTGAAAAAATGGAGAAAAAGTACTGATAAACTGAAATTATAATGTCTCTGAACGTCGGAATTCTCGGCCACGTCGATTGTGGAAAGACGACGCTGTCACGAGCCATAGCCGAGCTGGCCAGTACAGCCGCTTTCGATAAGCATGCAGACAAAGGCGGCCGGCGGAATACTCTCGATCTAGGGTAAGTTTTCTGAAAATTGTGTGTTTGCAGCCATTTTCGACCGTTTTTATTGAATTCGTCATGCGAAACACCCCCAGAAAGTAAAAATACTCCAAATTTGCTCAAAAAAAAGTTTTCTTCCTTTCTTTCAGCTTCCAATCCCAAAAAATATTGCAGATTTTCGTGCTGTTTCGTGGCTGGACATCGTCTTGCGCTCATCGACTGTCCCGGACATGCTGGGCTCATCAGAGCCGTTCTGGCAGCCAGTTCCGTCTTCGACATGGCCATAGTTGTCAGTTTTTCAACAAAGCTGAGAAAAATCGAATCTCTAGACAGGTTGTCGACGCCTCCTGCGGAATTCAACCCCAGACAGCTGAACATCTCCTTCTCTGCACAATTTTCTGTCCGGAACGAGTCGTCGTCGTCCTGAACAAGATTGATCTCATCCAAGAAGCTGATGTCAGTATGTTCTACGATTTTTTCTAAAGAAAATCTCTAGATTCCCGCCATTTCTAGTAAATTGAAGAAAGGACTAAAGGCTCTAGGAATTAGCACCGAGACTCCAATCGTTCCGCTTTCTCTCAATCCACCGTCGGAAAAACAACTAGATGAGCTGATGAAGACGCTGGAGGGAAAGTTGTACAGTCCGGATAGGAAGAATTCTGGAAAGTAGGAGTGTCCTCATTTTTAAGCTGTTTTTTCCCACCTATGAAATCCAAAAAAAGAAAAATTTTCAGGCTTCTCGTGGCCGTCGATCATTGCTTCCCAATCAAGGGTAAAGGCTCCGTCTTGACGGGTACTGTAGTGGATGGCACCATCAGGTATTTCTTCCAAGTTTGTTTTCCCTAAAATGCTTCAGATTGAACCAGGAAATCGAAATACCGTCCCTCAAAGAAGTCCGAAAGGTCAAGGGCCTAGAAAGTTGGAAAGAAAAATGCAATGATGTTCAGCTAGGCGAACGTGTCGCCATTCTCGTTCAAAATCTTCAAGCCGACTCAATTTCGAGGACTTTGAGTGCGTTTTTACCATTTTTCGCTGTTTTAAGAAAAAATTTAGTTTCTACACCGTCGGATCTTAAAGAACTACAGTATGCCTTCTGTTCCGTCAGCCCGATAGGCTTCTATAAAGGGACAGTCGCGTCAGGCTCGAAAATTCACATTTCTACTGGGTTTGAGACGATAATGGCCGAATGCAACTTTTTAACGGCGAGCAAAGATGCTCTAGAACGGCCCACAACCTCAGGTTAGCTATTTTTAGGAAAACAAAACGATATAAAGACGAAACAACGGATAATTTGATTATTTTCAGAAGAATACGAGCAGATTTCCACAATGACGGCTCCATGCCTGGCTGTGATTGCTCTAGACCGACCAGTCTTTGTCCGACCTGGTTTCTTCTACATTGCCTCGAAGCTGGATCATCAAGGTAACTTTTGGAGCTCTCATTCTTCAATAACCCCTATTTTCAGGAAAAGGCTGTCGTTTCGCCTTTCACGGCAAGATTATTGAGCCAATTTCGGATATCGGCGCCGTGAGACGATTTGTCAAAAAGGAGCGGGAAGGACAGCTCGAAAGGTACTCATCAGGGATGGCCACCCGGGCATCAAATCGGCCGGCCCGGTTTTTGTGTGGCGGGACCAACGCTACCGCGGTGTTCAAATTTTGTTTTTCAATTTTTTTTGCTTTTTCTGACCGGATTTCCGATTTTTTTTGCATTTTTTTCTTTCACTGTACTTAGATAGTAGCGAGGTGATCACATTGTTAATAAAAAATATCACGAAAAATTCGTTTGGCGGCTGAAAACATAGCAAGTCATTTCATAGCACTAAAATGGCGACAAACGAATTTTTCATGATATTTTTTATTAACAATCACCTCGCTACTATCTAACTACAGTGGAAGAAAAAGATGCAATAAAAAACCGGAAATCGAGAAAGAAAAACAAAATTTGAATTCAAAGCGTTGGTCCCACCACGAAAAATCGGGCCGGCCGGGTTAGCCATCCTTGGTACTCATCCTCTCCAGCTTTTAACCAAAAATTTAGGATAGAGAACCCGCGAAGCGCCATTTGTCATTCGCTGTTCAAAAAAGAAACGAAAATGTCTATTTTCGAGGGAATGACGGTCGTTTTATCCACCGGAGACGTCGGTCGAGTCGAGAGCAGTTTTGGGAAAAGTGGCAAGGCTCGGCTGGCCTTTTCCGTTCCCCTTCGACCAGAAGTTGCCGAAAAAATGGCCCAGGGAGAGCCCGTCGCCGTTCATCTACATCTAAAAAAGTACCTCAATGACAAGACTGTAAAAGCATACATTCCATAAATTTTTAATGGAATATTTTTTGTTAGTTGACCTGTTTCTCGTCAGATCTATCCGAATCGTATGAAGAAGCAACAAATACCCGTGAAACAAAACGCATAAAACGAAAAAGAAGGAAAATACGCAGTGTACCCAATTCCGCGTAAAATCGAGAAAATTTAAGCTAAAAAATGGCCGTTTGCGCATCTAGAACTTCAATTTGCCGACTTGGAGTCACAAGATGGACAGCCTTTTCGCGAGCAGCGTCGAGTCGAGTGGAACTGGACGAAGACGGTCTTCCCAAGGACTACAAACTGAAAACGCTGAAGGCCGGCAGCAGACGCATCGACACTTTTGTTAATAGGGCAACGGGAAAAAGCAGCTCGTTCGTTTATAATTTTTTCAGATTTTATCCAATTTTTAGACAAGTGGAGAAGCTCGTGACGGGAGGCCGTGTCCGCGTCAATGACGACGTCTGCACGAAAAAATCTTACAATGTGAGAGTTGTTTCCACCAATATTAGCGCTTTAACGCGAGTGGGTAACTATGGAAATAGGCGGGCTGATTCTACCGTATTTTTGTGCGGCTTTTCAAAATATTTTTATTCCAAAAATAGTAAAAACGTCGTTTTTCATCAATATTCTTTCCAGATAAATCAATTCTTCTGACAAAATACAACGAAAAATAGTAAAAGAATAACAGAAGGAAGTCAATCTAGCGTTGAAACGGCCTCTTTTTCCCAAAATATCAAATACCGGCCATTTTCGTTCATTTCGAAGTATTTTCTTCCTTTTTTGTCTTCCACTGATTATTTGCAACATGCTTTTTACGATAAACATCATGAGAACATACGAAAACGGTTAGAACTCCAGTTTGCCTGAAATTTTTGAGTTTCCCGCCTGTTTTTGAGTTTCCCGCCTGTTTTTGAGTTTCCCGCCTGTTTTTGAGTTCGCTGCGCGCCAGCTTGCTCGCGCGGGCGCAGCGGTTACCCACTCGCTTTAAACATGTTTATCGAGTTGAGGACACGAAAAATGAGTATTATTTTCCATTTGCACCGATATTTTCCACGAATACAAGTTCCAAAAGACTAGGAGACTCTTCTAATAGGCAACCTTCTCAAATTGGACACAGCACTCTCGTATTTCGGCGCGCGGAGGTCACGGCGGATAAAATATTGACTCATTAAATCCATTTTCAGGTTCAAAAAGAGGACACAGTGGACGTCTTCATCGGTCCCTATGCCGAAAACAGCGAGTTGGCGGAGGTCGAACGAACGGAGGTATGTTTTTATCCTTTGACTGCCACCGAAATTTCTGGTGTTTCTGTTTCATTTTCCACCAATTTTTAGACTTTTTAGTACGTTAATTGAACTCTACATAAAAATTAGCGCTCGACCGTTTCAATTGCTTGAATTTTCGAATACAAGGTTGGCAACGCCCTTCCAGGGCTAAAGTAGAAGTTCATGACTTCGCTCTGTCACGGAGCCCTATTAGTGGTTTCCCTTTCAACCCTCCTTTGCTACTCTCCTCCAGTCACTCTCCCTGACCCTCCAAATAAACTACCAAAATTGGAACCCGCTCCCTCCCAAGCCTAATTTCAAAATGTAGGACCTGAACGGATCGCCCGGCCCGTTTCTAGCTTTAGTGAGTCCTACTGTCCCTTTGTCACTCTGCTCCAGTCACCCCCTGTCCCTCCAAAGAAACTATCAGTCATAAAACCCTTCGCGCACTTGCTTTTCCTGTCGCGACTTGTTAAAAACTGCGATTCTGAGGGCAATTGTTTTATCGAAATTTTGCGAGGAATTCGGCTACCACGTCGGAAATAATCCCCTTTTCACTGTTTTCAAGTCCCTCTATGGTTTGGCACTGTGAAGCCGCAGGTAACAAGTTAGAACATAAGACGAAAATAAGTTTTGAACTATGCAAAATATTTGGGAAGAGTCTGATAACTGTTGTAAGGATACAAAAAAGGGTATGACGCCGCCAGGCAACGAAGTCGGCTGGTTTAAAATGGATCGGCTCAGATTGAGCAAAAATGATCAAGAATGGTAATGTACACTTCATTTTTTTCCAGGAATACTGTAGCTCGACATTTTCTTATCCTAAATCATGCTCATTTTATGTCCCACCTAATTGGCCGTTGTCTAGCCGCGAGAGCGAAAAAGTTAATGCGTGACCTCAAATTTGGAAAAAGTGACGCGACTGACAAGCCATTATTAGCCCTCTCCCATACCCTCACAAATTTTCGAAATCTTCTTCTGGTAGACCGCATTCGTTGAAAAGCCTCCGCTATCAAGTCATAACTTGTTGAAAAACAAAAACATGCGTGGGATTTTTGAATCACCTTCTTTTAAGAAAAGACCTTTTCAGATTGTCGACTACGAAGTAACGGCGAATGGCTACGATTTCAAAGTCAAGTCCTGGAAGAAGTTTCTCGTCGAGAATTGGCGCTCTTCCAAATGATAATCTTTTTGCATAGAATCTTTAATTTTAGGTTATTAAATTTATGATTTCTTGACATTCTTATTGAGAAAGATGGCGTGCTCGGCGGAAGATCGTAGCTGAGTGAGAGCTGGAGAGAAATGTGGTGGGAAGTAAGCGATTTTGGAAAGTGACGGATGACTCGTTTGGGAGGGAGGCGGGAATGGAGAACATTAAACCTACTGAGGCGGTCTTCTGGTAAAGAAGTCGAAAGAAAAGCTTCGGATCGATCAGATAAGGGACAATTTCGAGCCAAAGTTGCCTTCTCAAATAAACTCAGCCTTGCTCTTTCTTCACGATCTGCCAATCTTTCCCGGTCAAGAGATTCTCTGCAATCGTTGCTGTTGTCTCTCACTTGCAGATTATCATAGACTCAAGAATCCACTGGACAGTCTGTACTCTCGCGAAGAAAACAAGTTTTTTTAGACAATGTGAGACAAATCGTATCCTGAAATAAAACCAATTCTGTAGGCAATAGCATGCAAATTTTCATGGCTGGAACCACAACATACCCAGAAAATGAAGGACACTGATCACAGTATGTGGGATCCAATGAGACAAAGCAACTGTATTAGACCACAAGAGAATTTTTGTTCGATCCAGCGTCATAGACCTTTCCAAGTAGATTTTGCGGCATTTCGCCAAATGGGCCAAGTCCATACCTGGACCGAGATGTGGACTTTTTAAGTTTCTGCAAGTCGGACAGAACAAGAGAGACAAAACCCTCGCAATACTAATCTTTCTCAGCCAGACTCCTCCGCACTGATTTCGAGAAGAAGAGATGAGTGATTGTTTCACGCGACCTATCGCTAACTCCCTCCCAGGAGTCTTCTCTCAGCGCCCACCCATCCCAGTCGTGACGTGACGCACATTTTTCTCTCTCTCGAAAGACCACGCCCCTTTTAGAGAGAGGTAGGACCTTCATACTCTTCCTCTGCTGTCTTCTGACATGGACTTCACGAGGACAATCATTCGCTCGGCTTTGCTGCTCTCCATTGCCGTGAGTTCTGGTTACTGTAGCTTATGTAGTCAGTTAAGAAGCTACTGATAAGGGTTAGACCTTTAAAAGTTCTTTGCGAGACCGTGTTGGATACTCAGTTAACTAAGTTTTAGGCCAAATTAAAATTTTCATTTCACGAGTAGAGTATTCAACGTTGGCACCGGTCTCGCAGCGAACATTTCAAAGGTCAAAATTTTCTCACAAGAGAAGTGTTCGAACAGAACCCAACCAATCAAAAATTGGCTTGTCAGTAGCTTCTGGAAGGACTAAACCGGGATTCAAAAATTATACTGTACGCTGTTGACTGTAGTTCGAACTGTACAGGCTCTTTCAAATCAGGTTACTGTAGCTCTTTCACTGTGGGACTACTATTGAATCTCTCCGAATCTGATTGTTTCGTCTACAGTACCATTGAGCCTCTTTTGATATACAGTTATCCTGTTATCTCACCCAGTTCAAAGATCTCCTTTTTTCCAGAAGAAAGAACCAAAAACGATTGGTAATTTCCTGTGTCCCCACGTCCTTTTCGTGTGTTTTAAGAGTCCTTTTCAATTTCCTGTGGAAAGATTGAGTTTGATGGAAAGCACACTCTCAAAAGATTGAACGTCTTCCTGCAAAGGGTACTGTAAAGAGAAGGACCAAACCAGAAAATGTTTCACAGTCGTTTCTTAGGTCCCAATCATGTAGTCAAGTCTCCATGAGTGGTCAACCGTGACTCTAGACAAAGACCCTAAAGACTGCTACCTAGTTAAGCTTTCCATCCCTTAACTAGCCATTACCCTTGATCATTCTTCTACGTGTCTTCTCTCGAAATTGATTCTTTCCGGAAGACGTTAGTGTCTTTTAAATGGGACGGCGCGATTCTCACAAATTAGAACTAGCCAATTAACACTTCTGATTCAAATTTGAGCTGTTGACAGTACAGAGTAAGGTGTAGTAAAATGAATCCCATGTGCGTTACGGCTAATTGGATTGCATCCGACTCGAAGTGAATTGTTCTGAAGCCAATTGGGGGAGACTCCAAACTAAACTTGGCAATCAGTGTTTTGGGGGATGACGTGGACAGAACTATAGATATAGTGGTATTGATCCAAACTAGGTCAGTGCAAATCTTTTGAATTACGGTAGCCGCTGTACCAGCCAATCTCCTATCGGATCACTTTAATTTTGTTTCGTAAATCTTAGAGCAGAAATACTTTAAATCACATGCTCGTTTACTATTTTTAAAAGCTTGTTTACTCCCAGCTACCAGACTCTCCTAAATTGAAAGTTTTAAATCGAGGTTCAGAGACCTCTGCAAGAGAAAACACAAAAATGAATCATGTATAGGTCTCTTGAGAAAGCTCTCCTACGCTTCCTTATTTCTCAATTTTCCCACGCTCAATTACCACATCAAAGATGGACTGGACAATCGGCTTTTTCTCTGTGGTGTTTCAGATCTCGAAATTATGGTCATTTTCGGGAGAGTCGTTTAAAATTTGCCGCGTAAAAGAGCGGGAGTTCTTTGACTTCCATTCCCGAGATCAGAGATATGAAAAAGGGGAGGAAGTCGCTTCTTTTTTCATCGACAGATGTGTTTCCGCTCGAATTTGCTAAGGCAGCCCGAGTTCAGAGACCTCTTGGAGAACTCACAAGGGAATCCTTTTGTTAGTAGAACAGTTGCCTACAGGACCTGCTCCAGTAGTGACCGGATCGGTGTCAGTTAGGCACATTTTTTTTTGGGAACGATTAAGTTTACAGAAAACCTCGTCAACCATTTTGAACATATCATTTAGAGGCTATGGATTCCAAAGTTTCTTGATTCATCCGAAAATGCGCCACCAGTGGACAACGCTGGCAAGTAGGAAAGTCCTGGCTCATTGAGTTTGTCTTCCCTGTGGAATTCTTCTAAATATAGCAGCTGATTGAGAACCTTGACCAGGTCGAGCTGCTTTCGTATACACACACCTCTTTAAATTGAACTACTCCGGGGAAATTAGCGTCGTTTGGGGCGAAATGTTATCGTCATCGTCCCCGGCTGAACTGACTCAGACAAAACCGTTTTGAGGGGGAGAGCAAAGCCACGTCAGGCCCCATGTCCTCAGGGGACTATTACTCGTTTACACCAGATTTATAGAGTCAGTTCACAATCGCCGGGGTGTTGATGGGGACAGGAATTTGTTTGTTCTTCACTTCCAGAACTCTTTCCTTCTAAATTAACCACGTGGCTGTCAAGTACCCAGTAGATCTATCCCGTCCTTATAATTAATCTTTGGCTTTTCTGACGTCTTTTGGGAGAAGTGTAATTCTAGAGATTAGGCTACTTGGCTCAGAAACTGACCACTAGCCTTTTCAAAATTACCTAAATCATGAGACAGAGGCTGAGCAAAGAATATTCCGGAGACTAAAGACCCTTTTTCAGGTTTGCGTCGCATACAGTGCACCATCAAGGATGAAGCGATCTTTTGACTCTTTTGTAAGTTTTCCTACTTATATTTTCCTCCCGCCTCTCCCATCCTTACTACAATAATCTTTTCAGACCGGCCCCGGTTTCACTGGATTCGATAAACGCGCCTTTGACAGCTTTGTAAGTCTCGCTGATCCTTTCCCGCAACAGTCATTCTTTTCAGCACGGAGCCGGCTTTTCTGGTATGGATAAACGCGCCTTCGACACATTTGTAAGTCATTTTGAATTATTTTTTGTTTTGAAGGAGAAACAAAGAGTCCACGAAGCCAATTTGGGCCAGGGTTGAGTAGGTTTACGAGGGAGGAGAGGGAAAACAAGGGACGGTGCTTTTGACGGAAGTCAAATAATAGAAAGAACTAGACACTGGCAGGCTCAGGACAGAAGAGAGTTTTGAACCAGTGAACAAGATGACGTTCTTCCTGATTGTGTTGACTTTGCAGTCGAATGTTTCTTGGCGATCGAGTGTGGCAGACTTCGCAGAATATCTTTCCGAGTTTTCCCGGTGGTACTAGAGAACAGATTTCTCATGAAGCGGAGCGAAACACTTATCGAGATGATAGAACTTGGTCAGACTGAGCAGATGAGATGATCTCAGAGTTCTTAAGTTTGACCACGTTCCACAGTTTGACCCTCTTTGTCAGTCGTCAGCAGGCTCATCGTCGTCTCAGTCCTCTTCAGAATGCCTCATCGTTCAGCTTAGTTAATCCTAGCCTCGAGTCGTGATTTTCACCACACCGTCATTAACCAGTTTGAACTTTTTCCATCTTCTTCTTGGCCTTCTTTATTCATTCCTCGAACATCGTCTTGTAGCACATACGCTGACAACGGTCCGAAATCTTAGACCAGTGTTATGGAAGTATTGCATCAATCAGACAGAGTTACAGTATATTTTGCAGGGTACCGGCTTGACACCCTTCCATAAACGCGCCTTTGACAGTCTCGCTCACGGAGGTTTCAGCGGCTTCGACAAGAGGGCCTTTGACTCGTTGGTAAGTCTTTTTCTATGACGTCGTTTGACAAAGTGGTCCGATTAGACTCCCTTCCTCTCTGATATATTACCAATTTTTAGGCGGGCACCGGCTTTTCCGGCTTCGACAAGAGGGCTTTCGACTCTTTGGTGAGGGAATTTCATTGACGAAGACACAAAAAAACTTTCAGGGAGGAGCTGGCTTTACCGCTTTCGATTAAATATCTGCCTGTAGCTGTTCATATCTAGACGAAACCAGCATGCTGGGAGAGATCTCCAATCGCCAAATCTCAACAAAAAAAAACAACTTAAAAACCATTATGTTTACCGGTTAAAATAAAGAGAGAGAGCTGTTATTAGCAGTACATTAGATTAAATTTTGTAATTTCCGTGGAAGACAGGCTTGTCAGCGGCTCGTTTAGCCAAATAGGTCTTCAAGTTGGGACGCTGAGAGAATCGCTCATGGAAGGCCTTCAAGACAGGAACAGTCTCCAAATTGTTGGCATTGCTGGTCAGAGCCAGCTCCAGTTCTTCGAAAAGGACATAGTCGACGAAGGAGATCTTCTCTCCGAGAACAAACTGCTTTCCCTCATTGCGAGTCTTGAAAAGTTTCTCAATCTTCTGGAGCTCAAGAGGATAAGTTTCTTTGTCGTATTCGTCCTTCTTGTCCTGGAATCAACTGACTGTATAGGTATTTCCAACTGACTTACGAAATCTCCGAAAACGACCTGCATGGCGTATTTGAAGCGCATGTCTTTCAGTGACTCTTGCATGACGTCGATGAGGACACGGTCACATTCGGTCTCTCCGTAGAGATCTGAAAATTAGAATAGGTAAAAAAAAAGGAGGGCCCGGATAGTCAAGTGGATAGGATGACAGTCTATGAAGAAAGCGATCGCAAGTTGAATCCCGGGTGGTAGTACACGCAGATAGTCTACCCTGGCATTTCTCGCCAGCCTAGCCTGTCCAGCGGATCCCGTAGCTTGAGCAACCCTGATCATTCAACGCGCTCACCATCACTTCAAGAACCCTCTTCTCTTCAGATGTGATCTCGGTCAGGTGAACTACCTTGAATACCGAATAAACAGTTTTTTTAAAATGCCTAATAATAAAGCAAAAAATTTGACGATGGAGTGAACCGAGCCCGAGTCTATATACATTTGTAATCAGACATCTTGCCACTGCGCTACGCGGTAAAGACCTAAGGTGTTACGTGTATAGCTAATCAACATGGCCGGAGGCTCACCATAACTCACCATGAGTACGTCCCAAGTGTCTCAAAATAGCTCCACTCTGAGGAATTCTCTTCTCTCCCTCATTCCAGACCGGCATTTGCCCGAGAGGCTGAAATTTTTTTTTCGTAAATTTTCGCAAAAAGACAACTCACCATGGTCTTCTTCTTGGCTTCCCATTCTTCGCCCATCTGGATTCGCTCATCTTCAAACTCAATCTTGTTGTCGATGAGAAGAGTTCGGATGTATTCTCCGAGTCCTCGAAGGTCAAAGTATTGCAACTTGGGAGACATGACAACAGAGAGAGCAGCGCGGCACACAGACTGGTCTGCTGGGGGCAGGTCGATTAGAGCGCAGCGGAGATTATTTCAACACAGACTGATCAGTGGTTAACTGAGTATTAGTGACAGATGCCGTTTTTGATGACAATTAGATGAAATTACATTATTTTTGCCATGCAATCTTTGGACGATGGAACAAAAGTTCAATAGCTCTTCTGATTCTCCGAACTCTTGAAGTTCTGACAAGTTCTGTTTGTAAATTTTTTCAAGTTCTGGCTGGGTTAGTCGGACAAGTCTGTCCTGACAATTACGGACAATGGAGTGTTCTCAAGGACTCGAAAAAAAAACTCTTGTGCGTTACAATAGGCCAGGCACCGACAGCCATCGTTGTGTTCAGGAGATTCCTTCCTGTCGCATATTTCTAACAAAAAAAAACACATTTATTACTCGGAATAGACACGTTTGAGCTCATCTTTCTTTTTCTCTCCTTTCCAAGGCACGTTTTGATAATTTTGATTGCACAAATGACCCGTAATCAATCATCTAAACAAATTCTGGCTGAACCTCGTCGTCGGCTTCTAATCCGCTGTAGCCGAATTCGAAAGGCACGTCATGTCGTCTCCTGCGTCTGTAATGACGATAGGCAAAGAGGACGCCTCCAGCTACAAGAACCAGGAAGAAAAAGGTCCAGAAACCGTATCCGCCTTTGCTTTTCTGTGCTTGCAGGACACACAAGTCATCCTTCAGCTCGAATATGTTCTTGCCCTTGAGATATTCTGGTGAAGCGCAAATTGTCAGTCCTTGATTTACAAAGTCCTCCGTCTCAGATTGGGCAATCTTGAAGAAGGGCTCCAGGTCACAGGAACAGTTCAGCGGGTTGCGGGAAAAGTCCAATGCAGTCAGACCGTTCATGTGGTCCCAGAAGTTGGCAGTCAGCTGAAGATTAATGCATGAATAAAAAGAAACTGGGAACTTACGAGTGTAAAATTGTTTCCACTGATGTCGAGCATTTTCAGCTCTTTCAGACAGCCTTCTTGGACGTCGAAAGTGCTGAGCTCGTTGTCGGCCAGATGAAGCTGGATGAGACCACGTAGCTGAAAGGTCACATTTTTGAAATCGGGTTGAATGAACAAGGAACATTAGACTAACAGTCAACTCTTTCAAAAAGCTATGGTATCTGGATCTTTGTTCGTTTGTCTGGGACCTAGAAACCGTTGAGACAATTAAGTTTCTGTTAGGATTTGATGGGAAGATATTTGGAGAAGGATATGATAGTGAGCTTTGAATTTAGAATTGGAGCTACTGGTGTTTCTAGAGAGGACAAGAGACAGGTTGATACTGACAATAAAAAGAGATGAGACGATGGAGCTGACTCTGTCTGGATGTTAGTTCACTTCTCCAGGACCTCGAAGTTTTGGGCATGGTGTTCTAAGTTCGAACAAATTCGTCTCTGCTGTGGTAGAGGATGGAGAAGTCAAGGGACACAGTGTTGTCTGAGGAAGACGTGAACACTAGGGAATAAGAGGGTAGAATTCAAAAACAACAAAATACAGGTTTAGAACTGTTTTTATCACTGTCAGACGAAGGAGTTTGGTGAGAGGCTAAAGTACTGACTCACCTTGCAAAAAGTGCTGGAGTGAATAAACTTCAGATCGTTCTCATTCAGCCGAACATCCCCCAAATCCACTAGATAGTCTCTTGCTTGTCCGTCAAACATCTGAGCCAACAGGTCGGCATTCGACTTGTCTGTCGACCTCCGTCTCAAAGCGTGGGTCAGATCAACTTTCTTCAGTCTTAACGTTCCTATTTAAAAAAAACCTAGGAAATCTTACTTTTTAGTCGCATCAAAAGTTCCTCTGCCGGAGTAATCGATGATATTGCCGCTCAAATCAAGGTACTCGAGATTGGGAAGCTGGGCAAAAGTCTTGGAAGAGATTCTTGTGATGGCACAATTCGTAAAATTGGCTTGTGTGACCATAGGATGCACGACGCCTGAAAAAATAGTTGTTTTTAGTTCTCTTTTAGGATTACTTTGAAGGGGAAAAAGAACAAATTACCTTCCGGAAAGATTCCATCACTGACATCTCCCAATTTGGCACCATAAAAGTCAATAGTGTCCAGCTCAACGAAGGCTTGTGGTCGGACCTGAAATAGAGTTTTTCGTGATATTATCTGTCTTACCGTTTCCAGATCCTCCTTCGTCAATTTGGCATTTCTGCAGTCGAGAACATTTGCCGTACACCGACATCTTTCTGGACAAGAAGCTTCGTACGGCCTCCTCCTCGCCGACCGATCTAAAAACGCTAAAGTTACTTTCCCGTTGAAAAATGTCAATCTTCGGGAGTCTTTTGATGACCAGCTGTTAACCGACTGGTGTGAAAAGTGTTCACTCTCGCGCATATTACAACGAGTATTATGAACGGCGGGGCTTAAAGCTACGATTAGACAGTCATTAAGTGTAAGGACGATGATGTGTACGTAATAGTTGAAAACAAACAGAGAGGATGTGAGATTACACATTTGACTGTACGAGTCTACAATTAATTGTATACAGTGAGAACAGGGGCAGGTGGTTCAGACAGACAGAGAGAGAGATAGACAGTTTTAAGTTCAGTATACAGTACTGATTGTGTAGTTTCATCACCAGTTCGGGAACCAGGTGTAATCTCGTCACCGGATTCCTATAATATATAGGACTTCTTCCCTTCGAGCTACCTCCGACCTCCTTCGAGAAGTGTTGGAGAAAAGTGCGGTACCCTTTGATTCTGGTGATTCGCAGACCATGATCGGGCTAGAAAAAGTTTAGCGAAATAGGTCTGGCAGAAGACAGGAGTAGGGAACTATACTGCCTTTGGTACAGAAGGGTTTGGCCTGACTTGTCTGGTCAGAACTCTTTTTGGATCAGTTAGTCTGGTCTAATTGTCTTGTCTGTCGCTGCAAAGCTTTTTCAATAGAACGGGTCATTTAGGTGAAAGATATCGCGACTGATAACTGTCTGCAACTTATTCCCTCACCACTAAACCAGTTCTATTCTCCTCGTCAGTATACAATTAACATAGCCGTAGTCAAGGTCATAAATTAGTTGCGGTGAGGGCTTATCTCGCGCGAGAAGGTCATTGTAATGGTGCGCCCACTGATCCAAGAAAAGTGCAAAAAAAAGGAACTGACCTCCGGAGACGGAAGAAAAGACTGCTAGAAATAGTACAAGTAGTACAGTACTGTGCATCCTGGGCACCGGCAGCATGAGCGATCGATGCCCCTACGGAAGTGTGTAAAGAAACGGCGGGCGAAGGGTCAACGCTCTCTTGTCTCTCTCGCTCTCGGCGCTTACTCTGTTGGCAGCCGAACGGAGAGAGATAGACTAGGCAGGGTGGAGGAAAGGACCACCTGTGGCCACACCCACAATTTTCGTAAAGGACTATCCTATACTTTCTGTACTTTCTAAGAAAACGAATATGACAAAGAAACCATCTATTGAAAACGGGGACTTTTCGCTGACGAGTTCCCTGATTCAAAAGTATTGGTGAAGGGAAACTAACTTTGTCACCCCCACTTTCAGGAGAAACCTCAATTTTTTAGCTCATCCATGCGTTTTCCCGTTTTGTGCTGTTCAGCAAAGTTGTAGTATTTGACAATCTCTACAAATTTGCTGAACATCACGAAGCTGAAAAATGCATTGATGAGCTTGAAAATTGAGGTTTCTTCAAAAGTCCCAAAATTTAGTAAGGGGCTAAAGTAGACTACAATCTAAAAGTTTATTCATTTCTTGCCAGATTAGTATTGATCTTGGCCTTGCCAACCAACACTGGCTCTTCACTCCTCTTCTTCCACTCGTAGGGCTTCTCTCCACGAATGACATCTGCCGTGATGCGAACAAGTCCCGGCTCTCCTGGACACTCGTACTTGGCCGTCAGCAGAGCCCTCTCCAGAATAGAACGCAAAGCTCTGGCACCCGTCTTCCTCTTGACAGCAATTTTGGCCATTTCCGCCAGAGCACAGTCGGTCATCTCGAGTTCGATGTCGTCCTCGGCGAAGAGAGCACGAGCCTGCGCGATGAGACTATTCCTGGGACGAGTCAAAACTTGGAGAAGACACTGCTCGTCGAGCTCATCGAAGGGGACCAGGACGGGAAAACGACCGACGAGTTCGGGAACCATTCCGAAGGAGATGAGATCATTTTGGTCGGTCTCTGTCAGAAGGCGGCTACGGGCAGCGGCTGCTTCCACCTCATCTTTGCCAGTCAGAGCTTCGAAAAGATTCGTGTTGGTCGAGACGGAGGAGACATCGGACCCGTTGCTGAAGCCGAGACTGCGCTGGTTGAGACGACGGGCCACGAGTCTGTCCAGACCGGCAAAGGCTCCCGAAGCGATGAAGAGGATGTTTGTCGTGTCGATTTCCACCTGCAAATGGGTCATCTCTCAAGTCTTTCCTACTCTGTTTGAATTCGCCAAACAATCTTTATGATCGTTTCATAAACATAGCAAAAAAATTTCAACCCCAATTGGGATTGAACTGGACACAAAAGATCCGTAATCAGTCTACTTAGCCACTGCGCTACGCTGCAAAGTTCCTCGCACTTTCAGTCGCCGTTACCCCATGTTATATTACAAATCACAGTGATTTGGCCAAAGGAAGACCAACAGGAAAACGTACCTTCTGATTTGATGCCAACGGATTCTTTACGAGACACTTCGAGCCTTCCACAATCTTCAGAAGAGCCTGCTGTACTCCTCGACCTCCAACATCGCGATTTCCCGCCGTGTGAGTCGGATCCGAAGAGGTGTAGATCTTGTCGAATTCGTCCAGGAACACGATACCGCGTTGAACGGCCTCCAAATCGCCTTCGGCATTGACTAGAAGCTTCTGGATCACGCTGTCTACATCGTCTCCTACATAGCCGGCTTGAGTCAACGTCGTACAGTCACAGAGAGCTATCGGGACATTCAGAGCTTTGGCAAGACGAGTAGTCAGATAAGTTTTGCCGGATCCGGACGGGCCGAGGAGTACGATGTTTGACTTGTCCATCTGGATGTCGTCTTCCGGATCTTCGGGCAGTTCGAAGCCGGAACGAGTCTTCTTCTGAACCTTCGGATGGTTCTTGCTCTCTCGAACGTAGGCATTGTCGAGTATCTCCCGAATCATCTGTTTCTCGCGACTTCGAGCGTTGAATTCGACGCGACTGTAGTGCTCGTAGACGCCGACAGCCAATGTCTTCTTGGCCAGGTCCTGTCCAATGACAAACTGATCCAGATAGGAGACGATTTCCTTCGGATAGGGAACAGTCAAGGGAGACAAGTCTTCGCGACTGTCGAATCCATGTGGCATCAGGGAAGACGGAGGCATGTGGGAAAGACGATCTTCTTTCTCGCGAGGCGGACGAGCACGACCGCGTCTGTCCTGCGAATAGGGAGGCAGCATCATCCGCATGCCTGGAAAATTTGTTCTTACTGTTTGTCAGGCTATCCGATCTCTCTTCTTTTTTCTACTATGTCCCTTTCATCCCAGCAGTCCATTTCCAACGTAGAATGGCAGTTCCAAGGACTGCGGATCACGAAATCCTCAGGTAGCAAAAAAATGGAACAGAACACTCCGGCGTGGTGAAAACGAGAACCCCAGATTGGGCAGCCTACGAAAAGGGAGCTTGAATCTAGTTGGAATATTGAATTCTCGGACTCAAAATTGTCTGACATTGTCAGAAGAGAAAATACTGCCTCGAATGGGTAAGTCAAATGACGGATGACGCTGTCCACATCGTAGGACTAGGCCGTCCAAGAAAAGTTTCTGCATAGCAATATTTTGATACTGCCAAACTCTATTTTGGGAAAAAAAACGAAAAACGAACAAGCGCAGTCTTTACGGTGAGTCTTCTTGTTTCGGAAGGGGTTTTTATGTTCGGACGGGTAAGTTTGTTTCACATGGGGAATATTACTTTCAGACGAGTAAAAGAAGCTGTCACTCTTTGTTGAAAATGGACTATATTTGTCAGACACTTACCTCGATTCAGCTGGTAGAAACTACCGGGAGCCGAGTGAAGAAGACGAGAAGCGGCAGCTCGCATGGTGAGTAGCAGAAGACAGTGGCTTGTTTAGTAATTGCTTTAGTCCTTTTTAAAATTGCAAACAATTGCAGAATAAAAAATAAAACTTTACAAAAAGAAAACTAGGAAAAAGATTATAAAAGCTTCAGAAAGTCACTCTACCACGACTCCACTTGTCCAGACTCTCGCCTCCCGATGTCGACTAGCAGCCTGAGCAATGAGGCCCTGAAGAACATGGTCTCGCCCTACATGACGGAAATCCTCGGTCCGATGAGAGTCCTTGATGTCAAGTTGGAGTGTACGCGTCGCCCGGATGGCAAGTATCACTACGTCTACCAGCTGACGGCCGAGCCCAAGGGTCCCGTCATCACTCCCGTCAAAACGTTCCAGCCAATCAGCTTCGTCTTCTTCAACGCGGGAGGAACGAAGATCGCCCACAACTCGGAATTTTCCAGTACGACGAAGATGCGTGATGTGTTGGTCGACTTCCGCAACGGAATCAAGAGCCATCTGGTGGAGGGACGTTTCGAGCCACGGCTGGCGCTGAAGACTCACGACGGATCTCGTCCTCTGGAAAGGAAAGACTTTGACAAGACTCTGGCAGAGGTTATTGGAAAGGATGAGGGACCCATCGTCATCATCGCCGACATGAGTATCGACTAATTTAGAAATAAAAGCTTTAATACAGTCTCCTTTCTTCCTCTCCCCCTAATTTCGAGAAGACCCCCTGTCTCCACCGAAATAGACCTTTTGACAATTTTTATTTTCTTTTCCAGAATTCTTTCAGTTGTTCTCATTCCATCTTTAGAAACTCTGTTGGCGAATCTGAAACTTTACCCATCTACATGGCGTACTTCTACCTTCTAGTGGAGTCCATTCGGAACAGGTCCTACCACAACCCTTGTGTCCCATTTAGCATGCATGCTCATCTTGACAGCCTGATTCCAATCTTTCAGTCCAGTAAGTTGTCTCAGCCGATCGTTGTTCCATCTGTCCAGCGGAGTGTTTCCTAGCATTCGGCGTAACATTTACGTCGTTAGCATACTGGTAGAATTAATTTTTGACTTTCAGTGTCAATGTTTACCATCCTTATCTGTATTGAACAACTGCCGAAATTCATGTCTCAAAGAGCTTGCGTTTCTGATTCAGTCTGAGAAGTTGACTGCAAAGAAGGGACTTCAAGTTGACAGTTACTTGTTCTCAGCTACCCTTACTCAAGAGAAATGAATTCATTGAAAAGTACAAGCACAAGAATATAAAAATATTTAGATTTGTCCATTGCCAGTGAAGGGAGTCTTGGCAGCGGCCCTCTTCTTGAAGTATTCTTGAAGTTTGGGGCGCTGCGAGAAACGGTGATGGAAGGCCTTCAGCAGGGGAACTGTATCCAGATTCTTGGCATTGCTAGCCAAAGCCAGATCCAATTCTTCGAAGAGGACATAGTCGACGAAGGAGACCTTATCCCCAAGGATGAATCCCTTGCCCTCATTGTGCTTGGCGAACAGCTTCTCCAACTTCTGCAGCTCCGTGGGATAGCTCGTCTTGTCAAATTCTTCCTTTCCAGACTGGAAATTTTTCGTTTTCAGTGCTCTGATATACTTACCCAGTCTCCGTAAGCCATTTTGTTGAAGAAGGTACGCATGTCACGAACAGAGTCAAAGAAGACGTCGAGGAAAGTACGATCACATTCGGTCTCTCCATAGAGGCCTGAAAAAAAGCTTTAATACCTCTTGTCTTGTTGTTTTTTGACCTCAAATGGACCTCTATTCGTACTATTTAACAAACAGCCTGTCTTCTTTTACCCCCCCCCCCATTTTCAGGACTTTGGGAAGGAACCTCAATTTTCTAGGTGACCCATTCATTTTACGACTTTGCATGTTCTGAAAATTTGTAGAGTTCAACAAATACTACAACTTTTCTGAAGATCACAAAACTGGAAAATGTAAGCATGATCTAGAAAATTGAGGTTTTGCTAATCTGAGGAACAACTAATCTCCACAACACATTTTCGAGCCGTTATCGTCATCTTTCGAAATATCACCGATTAGATAGTGGTAACTCTTTGGCACGGCCTTGTTTACCGCTGTCGATCAAGGTCAAATCAATAGAAAAGTCTTTTTTCACTCAATTCTTTGTCCAGGACTCACCGTGAGTACGAGCCAGGTGTCTGAGAATGGCGCCAGTCTGGGGAATCTTCTTGTCGCCTTCGACGAGGACGGGCATCTGTCCCAGAGGCTGAAATTGATTGTTCCTTTTCGAGAATGATGGGCTCTACCATTTCATCCTTCAGCTTGGGCCAATCGGCTCCTTCAATGCGCTCATCGACAAACTCGAAATCGTTGTCGATCAGGAGAGTGCGGATATACTCTCCGTAGCCTGAAAATCTGTTTTTAGAGAATAAAACGGAATGAAACTGACCGCGGACGTTGAAGTAAGTGAGCTTGAGAACCATGTTTCTTCTGTGGATGCCGGTGATCGGACTGAGGTTGTGGCAAGGGGCGGAGCTCTTTAGAGACGCTGACCGAGATCAGAGATCGGCCTCGAATTGTCAGCACGGTGATTACAAATAGAGAAAAGCGAAAACAAGCATGGACAATGCTGGGAAAGGCCTCGAAGATTGGACAAAAGAACAAGAGAACAGTTGGGATAGGAACCAGGTCTAGTTGTAAGCACAATCTGTTCCGATTGAGAGAGCCAGAATCGAGAAACATGAGATATGCTGTCAGAGAAACAGTGAGAAACAGTACGAAAACTGAAAGATTTGCAAAAATCAAACGGGAATTTATGGAGGTAGTAAGAAACTAAAGGGAAAGGGAAGAGGTAGTACCAAATTCAGTTCTGATAGCATGTTATGTACTACAGCTTACTCTCCAGATTTACAACTGCCTTGTGATCTGATTCAAAGTTTTTTTAGTTCAGAGTCTCTGAACTAATAAAAACACTGGAGGAAATTAGTGTTTTCACAAAATTTGAATTTCCTCGCACCTAGAATTTGAATTCCAAGAGGTCCAATAATGGCGGGTCATTGAGGAAGCGATTTCTAGTTTTCTCTCTCCTGTCGTCTCTTTAAACTTTTACTCGACTATTACTGCGCAAAAACAATCATCAGAAACTTTGCTAGTGTGTTTCAAAAATACCGAAACATTCCCCTTTCGCTGTATAATGCCTCAAAATACGGAGTTATCAGATTTCTTCACGTGTTATGACTTTTTAATCTCATTTTCTCAGTTTTCAAGAAGAAATCGATTTTCTATTCTTGAAATGTTCGAAATGTTGCTGGGCTGCCGTAAGCTTGCTCAAATTTTACAGTAGGCAGCAAGTCCACGTCTAAAATTGAAGAGCAGCCAAATTCGGGCTTCTTTTACTGCCTCACATTTTCCGTTTTTCTCTTCCCATAATTCTGGAAATTCAGCTATCTTATCTCACGAAAATGGAGCCAATTTACTTGAAAATCGATTGTTCCGTAGCAGCTATTCCTTTCTTGGGTGTTTTGACCTTCGTTGACTTGTTTTACATGTTCTTTTTGTTTTCTGTCCATTTCTCGTCTCTTCCGGTTGAAAAGTAACAAAATAGTCCGTTGTTCATTGAAAATTCTCAGGTTGCCTTGTCTCTGCAAATCGCACAGCTCGTTGTAAAGTGCACATCAGCAGGTTTCATGCTTCTTGTTTTGATTAACTTTCTCACAATTTGTTCGCCTAATTTTTGCTATAGAATTCCGGAAATAAACATCATTCTCCGTGTCCAGTACGTTTTGTTTGACCATTCGGCCGCACTTGACAAATATACCGCTCCTAATCGACGTATCCCAGCTTTTTATCGCTTACATCGAGCTATCCATTTTTATCGCTCAAAATCCGCTATTTTTCCAGGTAGTTACCTCCCAAGATGAAGGCTTTGCTTCTTCCGGCCGCGGCCCTGCTGCTCCAGCTCGTCAGTGCCACTGTTGTGCCACTGGACGATGGGAATCTGGACAAGATTTTACGTAAGCTCAAAGTCTTTCTATAAAAAGATGACAATTTAGACGAGAACGAAATCGTCTTTGTTAACTTTTACGCCGACTGGTGCCGTTTCTCGCAGCAGCTGAAGCCGATCTACGCGCAGGCCAGTGAAAACTTCAAGGACTATCCTCAGGGCAAGGTAGCATGGGCTTCAGTGGACGCTGACAGACAACGTGAGCTTTTTTTTAATCTGGTTCAAATTCTAACCAAAGCTCAAAATTAGCTTTTTCCCGAAGCCAAACAAACCCGTTTTCAGCGAACATTGCCTCGAAATTCCGCGTCAATAAGTACCCAACCTTAAAGCTGTTCAGAAATGGAGAAATGAACAAGAAGGAGTATAGGTACTTTTTCTCTAGGTTTTCGAAATTCACAAAAAATTGCAGAAGCCAGCGTTCGGCCGAAGCTCTGACGGACTACATCAAAAAGCAGCTCGAGTTCCAAATTCACGTTGTCGACGGACCACAGGCCCTTGAGCAGAAGATTGACAAATCGAAGCGCAGCGTCGTTGGACTCTTCCCCGCTCTCAGTGGTCCCGGCTATGACAACTTTGTCAAAGTAAGCGTTTTCGGTTGTTGATTGATCTCACTGTTGCAGATTGCATCGATGCTGCGAGAAGACTGCACCTTTTTCGTCGGAACAGGAGCCGGTTTCGCTGGGCAGAGCGCACAAGGACCTGTCGTCTCATTCAAGCCGCCTGGCGTGAGTTTTTCTTCCAGAAGTTATTTTTAATAGAAGTGTTCGGCTATGCCAGAATGCCACAACCAATTAACTGGGTCCCGTCACGACCATCTCCAAGATTGTTTCGCTTTGTCCAAACCATGTTTAATCGATCCATCTTGAAAACTCGATCTGGATTTTTTGAGCTGCACCGTTTCGCTCTAAATTTGAAGCTTGACACTCGTTTTAAAGACATCCTTTTCAAGAGATTCAAACAAAAAATTGCAGGATGGACACGAGGAACAGCGCTACACCGGTGATTTGTCCAACTTTGACTTCACCAAAGCCTGGCTGGCCGACAAGTGCATTCCTCTAATTCGTGAGATTACCTTTGAGAATGCCGAAGAGCTGACGGAAGAAGGAGTTCCATTCCTCATCCTCTTCAAACATCCGGACGACAAGACGAGCGAAAAGACCTTCACCGAAGCCGTCATGAGAGATATTCCGGACAAGAAAGGTTGGCTTTTTTACTTTTTCTTTTCTAACAGCGAAAAAATTCAAATTTTAACCGGCTGTTAAACTACCCAAATATGGTCCCGTCGGGAAGCGAATTTTTGGTTACTGTAGCATTTTTGAACATACTATATTTAGTAACCTTCAGGCGTTGTCAACTGCCTCGTTGCCGACGGAAAGAAGTTTGCCCATCCTCTTCATCATCTCGGCAAATCGGAGGGCGATCTTCCCGTCATTGCCATCGACTCCTTCCGTCATATGTACCTCTTCAGCCATTTCAATGACCTCAAGTGAGTTTATTAGCTCTAAAACTAAGAAACGGTCATTTTAGTATTCCCGGCAAGCTTAACCAGTTTGTTCTCGATCTGGAGAGCGGCAAATTGCACAGAGAGTTCCATCATGGCCCGGATCCGGTTCAGCAATTGGTAAGCTTATTTTTCACTCTGGCCTTTCCACTATTTTCTGTTACGCCAAGTTGCTTATGCTCGAACGAACAAATACATTAAAAATGTTACTGATTTTTCGTACGCAATTTCTGGCAAGGAAAGTCTGCAACGTGTCGTTTGGCAACGACTATATTTCTCCTCATTTGCGCTCCAAAAGCGCCAATTTAGAAAAAATGAGCATTGTAATGGCGCAATTGACCAAAGTACAGTGAATTTCTTCGCACCCATCACCTGACTTCCCTTACAATCTTCGTTCATTTTCAGCCCGGCAACACGCAGCCGCCAGCCAGTGCTTTCGAAAAGTTGAAGCCGTCTCACAATCGCTACACGATTCTCGACAAGGACGAGCTGTGAGAGCAGAAAAAGACAGTTCCATGCCGGTATTTATGGGTATTTTTTCTGTATTTTTCCTCCCACCCTCTTTTCGAATTTGAGGCCATGTAATTCGCTTATTTTTCTAGTCTCTCTATCTCCAAGAAGCCCTATTTTCTTGCTCATCCTTTGCTTTATACTATTTTCCCTCCCTCAGTGTGGGTTCTTTTTCACCTTCTAGTCCGTTTTATGCTCTCTCTTGGGACCCTGAATATCTATATTTATCGACCCGAACTTTGACTGTGATTTGTGAAATAGAGAAAACAGTGTCGGTTGCAGTCTTTATCAAAGTTTATTGTCGAATTTGATGTTTTCAAGACAAACAAACAGCTGTCTCGTCGGTCTGACAAGATTCCTTTTGAGAGCAGAAAAAACGAGATTTTACGGGTTTTAGAAGAGGGAGAGAATGCTGGGCCGTAGTGGAGTGGCGACCAAAATAGTCAAGAACGGATCGCCGAAGCATTTTAGCAGGTAGTAAATTTGAAAAATCGTATTATTTTACGGCTTCAAGATGTCAAAACTACAGAAATTGAAAAAAGCTTTAGAAGTCTCTCCTCGCCCAGTCTCCAGCGTAAAAAGACGACCGTTCCGAGCTTTGTAAATGATAGACTGAAAGAAATGCAGGTAATCGACCAAAAAGAGCAAAAAGTCCGTCGTTTTTAAGCTAGAAATTGCCTCCCAATTTGTGAACGACGTCCCAGTGCCGACGACAGCCATCTACAAGTCTCCCTTGCCCGCAACTAGCGAAGATTTTACGAAAAATTTGGAACGAATGGCGAAATATTATTTTGATCAGGTGGGAAGAAAAGAATGGGAAGGAATTTAGAATTTTAGGGCGGGAAAATGTTCAGGCCGAGCGTGGCTCTCCTGGTGGCGAATGCCTGCAATTTGGCAGCACCTAGTGAGATAAGAAACAGGTAGGATGATATTATTTTCTTTGTGATCGCCTTTCCCTTCGACGTCTTCTTGCTTCCCGTTTCCATCGAGAAGGCTCTATTTCTGGTCAACCGGGACCCCCAACCGTCGGATCAAGGGCCCTGTAGTCGATTGCCCTGTGTTCTGATAGATCTACTGATGCGAAGAGTTTTGGAATATTTCCTAAACCTACCATATTCAAAAAAGTACAGCTAATCTGGTGGAATAGAGCCAAGTAAACTTTACCAGTGTATTTTTAAAGAAAACGGAACAGAAACAGAACTTCTTCGGAGACTAAATCCATAGTTTCCAGACTAGAATGCGGAGAGGAAGCCATCTCCGTCAATCAGTACAAAATAGGCATGATTTGTGAGATGATTCACACGGCCAGTCTCGTCCACGACGATGTCATCGACGGCGCCGATACGCGGCGAGGAAATGCGTCTGTAAACGCCTTGTGGGGAAACAAAATGGTACTTTTTGAGAGATTCTAACGAAGAAAAACATTCTACAGGCAGTTCTAGTAGGCGATTTCATCCTGGCCAGAGCTACACAGGTTCTCTGCTCAATTGGACGACCGAATGTCATCGCGGTGATGGCGACAATTATCGAGGATCTTGTTATGGTAATATCGGAAGAACATGATAGAAAATTGAGAAAATATAGGGCGAATTTATGCAAATGACAGCGAAAAACGGAGCTGTGGAAAGTCAACTGGACGATTACATGGAGAAAACTTACAAGAAGACGGCAAGTCTCTTCGCCAACAGCTGTAGGAGTGTCGCCATTTTGGCAGGTGAGAGAACAGAGACAGGCGAATGAACGGAGCAGAGACAGGGAAATATACTGTAAAAGCTGTAATAGACGCCCACCCAAAGTACGCAATTACGCACGCGCCCTTTTCTGGTAAAGGACGGCATTTTCAAGCTTTCCGATGTTCTGCAAAGTTGTAGACCAGATCAAGAGCTACCACTTTACAGAACATCAAAACGCTCGAAAATGTCATCTTCTAGCTGATAAATGGCGTGCACGCAACTGCGTATTTTTGACAATACTTTTTTTTGTTTCGGTGGTTCTATTGCTGCCTTATAGGTTTAGATAATGTTACAGGGATACTGTAATAGTATAATCGAAACTTCAGAAGCTTCGGAAGACCTCCAGTTCCAAGCAGCAGAGTACGGTCGTCATCTCGGATTGGCCTTTCAGTTGGTGGACGATCTGCTTGATTTTGTCTCTTCCGCTTCAGATATGGGTAAACCAGTGGCTGCCGACTTGAAATTGGGTGAGTTTATTAGAAAAAATAACTTATAAAAAATATCTGCAGGTTTATCCACAGCTCCAGTCATTTTCGCCGCTCAACAGTCCTCAGAGCTCCAGGAACTAATGGCGCGGAAGTTTAGTCGAGACGGAGACCCGAACAGGGCTCGGGAACTGGTACTGGCGTCGGATGGAATGCAAAAAGCTAGAAATTTGGCACAGAAACATGCATCAGAAGCAGCTAAACTGGTATCTTTTCTCCGCCATATTTCTCATCATTTTCCAGGCCTCAATTTTTCCCAATCATACTGGAGTAGCTGATGTTTTAATGGAATACGCCCTGGCTCAACTGGATCGTCGCTCATAAGCCCGAAACGATGCTGGAAATCTTGCGGGTTCAAGATTTTGAAGAACATAGTTTACGAGTAGAAATTGCTAATTTTGGTGCTCCCCCATTCTACTTTTGTGTAGTTCAAACACTGGTAGCTAAGACTTCTATTTTTCATGTTTAATCCAGAGAACCTGCTTTTTGAATTTGAAAGTGAGGAAAGTAAACAATGTTTTCCATAATCCAGAGACTGACAGAAAAGGAATTCAGCTCTTTTCTCCATTTTAGACTAAAAGCAATATTTTGGTGTGATTCAGAGTCCTGATAAGAAGTGACCCATTGTTTGCTCGACGATCTGGACAACAGCGGATCAAAACCAGGCAACAACAGACTGTTTAACGGTCTCTGACGAATACTTGTTTTCAATAAGTTTATGCCGGAAATGGATATAAAACGGGGCTGGTCCGAGTGGGTAGAAAGGAGCAACAACATGCAACGAATTCTTCTTTTCACCATTGTCTTCCTGGCTGTCAGCAGTACGGTTCAAGCGAATTGTGCCTTCTTGGATTGTAACATACAGTGTGCTAAACAGGTGAGTCTGACTAAGAAATTTGTCCCCTTCGCATGATTTAATGCGGAGCAGATACAGAGTAAAAGCATCAGGAACAGTATTCCTGTCTAGAGAATGTATGGGGTTTACATGTCGTTAAAGTATCCAGCCATGGGATTCGTGATTTGGGAAAAGCGCGTTGAAAAAAAAAGCAAAGACAGTTGCTGGGGTAGAACCTGTAAGTGGTTTCTTAGAAAAAAAAGGCTAAATTCCTCGTGTCTGGGATCTGGCCGTGCACCTTTAAATTTGCGGCAACAGGTCTCGAAACGACTACTTAGGGATATTTTTTCTCTAAACAAAATATCAGAATCTTCACAAGATTCTCTCCTTTCGAATTCAGTGAAATTACCAGGGGTGCACTACTGGCAGCTGTCTCTTCGACCAATGCAAATGTGACGGATGCAAGCAGCAGAACAGAGTCAAGCGACAGGGCTGTGATGACTTTTCCTGTGCCGACTACTGCTACAGTCTGGTATGAAATCTCTTTTCTCCAATTACAAAATTCTAGGCCTGTCACATTCCCGACTGCGACGGCTTCACCTGCCAGTGCTACGATTGCGAGCCATAAACTTGTTTTGCAACTCTGATGTCTTAAAGTCTTTCTATCTATAAATTCGTAACATTGGTGTTCCTCTTGATATGAGCCCCTTGTCTAAATATTGGGTTCACGATAATCTGCTTATCGACAGGTTCTGAGCCTAGTACTGATAAGAGGTGGTCAAATCTTGTTGCTAGTGATAAAAAGAAGCTTGTAATGGCTCTTTGAGAGCACATCAAACATCGGGAGCCAGCAGACTCTCTTTCCTCTGCCGTCTTCATAGGAGGAGAGTCAAAAAGTCGAACCAAGAGCCAAGCTGATTCGAGTTGAGTTGCAATACAGTACTTTTTCTTCCATCAAAATGATTCCAAATTTTCACCAGCCCAAGAATCCCGATGAGATACAAACGCAAGCTGTATACTTAGTGTGTTGAACCGGCTCTTCTCTACGCTGGAGAAACGTGGACATTGCGAGAAAAGGAGTTGAACAAGCTTGTAACTGCACAACGGAAGATGATGAGAGGAATGGTGGGAGTTACGCTCCTAGATCGACGAACCAACGAGTGGCTACATGGCGCTGTCAAGTTGCAAGATGTCAGAGTCAGCTGGATCACAAAGAAACGGAATCGGGCCTGGAAGATTGCTAGTATGGAGGATGGTCGTTGGACAAAAATTGTAAGTGAATGGAGGCCGTGGAACAGGTACAGAACAGCTGGGAGACCAAGAGCCAGATGGAAAGACGATATTACGACAAGATGTGGCGAAAACTGGATGGGCGTTGCGGTCAGGTCTCCAGAACTCTTTAGAAGAAGTATGATGCGACATATCGGAATGATATGATTATCTTAATAAATGATGATAATGACTTTTTCTTCGCGTAATCTTCCACTCGTCAATCCGAAGGGTGACGAAATTAACTTATTCTTCCTTCATTGGAAGACTTCTGAAAATTCGTTTGTATTTCAGAAAGTCTAGACGCCTACTCTGACCTTCTGATCTCATTGTATAACTTCTGTATTCTGTTCATTTGCGGTGTTATGTAGCCCCAATGAAATCTATGACATTCACTCTCGACTCTTTTCTTTCTGATACTGAAATTGTATTTTCTCCCTTACGGTACTGGTACCGTAAGTCCGAATATCTTCTTCCAATGGTATGAAATAGACCAGCCCCTTCACATTTGGTCAGTGCTTTTCCTACCTACCTTTCCCACGTTAGATTAGGTTTCCGATTTCCAGAAAAACTTGGCAAAAGTCGTGGAACTGGGAGATGGCATAACGCCGCGATCTTTTTCTCCCATTTCCGTTTCCCTTGTTTTTGGCACAAACTTTGATAGTTTTGGCTGTCGCACACGTTGCTTCCGCCATTTCTTCGTCTGCTCATAATCCTGTTACTATAGTCAAGCGGAAAGTGCGTCTGTTGTTCTTATCAAAGTTTGAAAGGAAATAGGCGTGCCGTTCCAGGAGAGACTGATGGATAGTGTCCTGACCAGTGATAGCCGTGTCTCTCCTACCCGAGCTAGTTTGTCTCTCTCCGCTTTCTTTTTTATTGAGACACTATCGGTCATCTGTAAGGCTTAGATTATATCTACTGGTTCCAGCTAGGGAACAAAGAGTCTCCCAGTTCTTTGAGCCCAATAGACTGACCAGCTTTTTGACTGCTCACAGCTGGCACTCTCATCGGTCACTGGCTTTCTTCCGCTTAGAAAGAAAAGATCCCATTGTCCGTCACTTTGTTCAAAGAGGTTACACTCGCCATTTGTACCCACTCAGAATCCTCCCTTGGTCACTCAAAACAAGCCCATCCAGGCGTCATTGTTCGTGATCTGATAGCCTCTTTGTTGTCACAACAAGATCCCCTTTCATTTTAGTTCGATCCTTGGTCCTTCTTCTCCCGCTCTCAAACCAAAGAAGAGAAGACCATTCCCTTTGTGATTAGCAACAATACGCTTTTTATTCTTTTCACATGCTTCTGAATTGGTCAAAAGAAAGTTCCTTCTTTGAAATATTTAAAAGTTCATGAGGTTGAGAAGCTCTGAGTTCTTCAGAGAATACTTTTCTCGCTTTCTTGACCAACACTCTCGTTATCATTAGAAGTTCCCCAATTCTTTTGATTTCCAATATGTGAAATATCCGGAAAATTTTCGTCCTGTAGAACTGTGTTCTGTTCTTCTGACTCCCGACCATCCAATTATCGATACTTTGTCGCTTTTCTGCAAATTGAACGCAGGAAAAAAGAAGCCAAGGAGGTCATCTGTTTTTCAGTTTTCCCCGCAATACTTCTCAAAGAAGAGCAGGTGTTGACATTGACCAAGGTTCTCGAATTTCTTGGGCGAACTTCCGATACCCTTGTTGTCTTCTAAAAAATTTGTTCTTTATAAGCGTCCCTGTAGTTCAAATCTAGCCTTTTTTAAACAGTTATTCGAGCCACGTGATAATCTTTATGTCAACTGTCCAGCGATTACTCTCTGGGTTCCACATTGCGACTAAATCCGTCCTTTCTCTCTCACTGTTACCCGGTGCCAAGGTCGTGACACGCTCTCGCTAGCAGCAGCCCCGGTTTTTGTCCAGTAGCGCTACCCGATTACCCCCTTTGGCAATTTTCTTACAGACCTCAATTATGCCATTGTTACCACCCCTTGGAACCAGAAAACTTTCAGAGATGCTTCTCATCTTGGCCGTGCTGTTGCACGGCGCCGCGGCTCTTCTATCAGTACAGAGGAATGAGATCAGAGAGTACGACTCTCTAGATGGTCAGTTATTGTCTTCTCTTCCATATTATTTATTTTAGGACTGTGGACCTTTGTCAGAGAGCCTTTAAACACAGAAATCGGACAGTCCCTCGGCTGGTCTTCAAAAGATCTGACCAAGTTCCAAAACCACACTGTGATGCCAGTTCCAAGTGCCTATAACGATCTGACGGTCGATGCCGAGCTCAGAGATCACGTCGGTTGGGTTTGGTACCAAAAGAAGGAGGTGATCCCGTCGTCGGTGGCTGGAAAGACTCTCTTTCTGAGGTAAGTGGAAGAGATTTCGAATCGAGGTCAGGACGAGATCAACAGTCCATTTTCCCGCGCAAAGATTTATTCTGACCTTTAACTCTTTAAGATTCTCGTCGGTCAACTACTACTGTAACGTGTATTTGAATGGGGACCTCATTGGAAATCACGTCGGAGGACATCTTCCTTTCCAGTTCGACGTCTCCAACAGAGTCCGTGCCGGACAGGCTAACATCGTAATTTTATAGATTTACTTGTGTGAAAAAATGTGCTCAGATTACGGTAGCTGTGAACAATACCCTCTCGTGGGCAACGATTCCCCAGGGAGACTTCAATTACATGCCCTATACGCCGAGGAACGTAAGCGGAAGAATGGTGAGTTCTGAATGGCTTGGGATAAAGAAGACGGACCTTACACTATCACCATATTTCTCAGTGATTTTTTTCGCTCACTAACCCGATTTCAGCTCTCCCGAACGCCCCAAGGCGCCTTTAAAGATGTCGGAAACTTTGACTTTTTCAACTACGCCGGCATACTGAGATCCGTTAACCTGGTCAAGCTGCCAGCCAATCACATCGAAGACATTTACGTGGTTGCTGAACATTTGGGCTCTTTTTCGTATACTGTCGATCTGAACTCTAACTCGACTGATCAAGAGCTCCACGTCTCGATCAGTGATCCCGATGGCAAAGAAGTGTGGACGGGCCGCGGGACATTCAACAAGGGAAAAGTCGACAAAGTTCGTCCTTGGTGGCCCAGAGGAATGGGTGAACCTGATCTCTACACTCTTCAGGCCGCTGTCGTCAACAAGGCCAACGGTCAAGTCGTCGACATTTACAGGTTGGAGCCTCTTTCGGACTGAGTTGATCTTTTCAGACAAACATTCGGCTTCCGCTCAGTGAGCTGGACCGATAGACAGATTCTGATCAACGACAAGCCCTTCTATTGTCTCGGATTCGGAATGCACGAAGACTCTGAGATTCACGGACGCGGATTTGACCCCGTCATCATGACGAAAGACCTGAATTTGTTGGAATGGATGGGAGGAAATTGCTACCGTACCACACACTATCCCTATGCTGAAGAAAGAATGTACGAAAATGACAGGCGAGGTATCGTTGTGGTAGCTGAGACGCCGGCCGTGGGACTAAAGGGATTCCCGAAGAACAACCAGCTACTGCATTTGCAAATGTTGGAAGAGATGGTTACGCGGGATCGTAATCATCCTTCGATCATCATGTGGAGTCTGGCCAATGAGCCGCAGACGATGAAGAAGGAGAGCAGACAGTACTTCAAGGGACTCGTCGACTATGCCCATGCCATTGATCCAACAAGACCTGTGACCATCGTCTATGGACCGACAAACTTTGACAACGATCAGACTGTAAGTTTTCGGATGGAAAGCATGAAATGAGAATTTTAGGCAGATCTGATCGACATTATCTGTGTGAACCGCTACTACGGCTGGTACTGGGACATGGGATACTTGGACTGGGTCAATCAGTCCGTCTACTGGGACATCAACCTCTGGCATGATACCTTCAAACGACCCATTATGGTGACTGAGTATGGAGCCGACTCGCTGCCGGGACTGAACCAGGAACCTTCGATTGACTTCTCGGAGCAGTACCAAAATGACGTTGTTAAGCGAACTCATCAAGCTTTTGACGAGCTCAGAAAAGAGCACATCCTGGCGGGAGAAATGATTTGGAACTTTGCGGATTTCATGACTGGAATGAGTATGTTTTGAGTTTAAGAAACTTATTAGGTCGCGCACTAAGTATTTTCCTTGGGCCTATAACTTCTTTCAGAAAAGTCCAAATCGACTGATCTTTTTTTCAAAATGTAGGTTTCACCGAGGCCGAATTAATAGGCTATATAAGAGACCTGGATATCTCATTGTCTGAGAATAGTGAAAAAGAATAGCGAATAGCAAAATCGTTCCCCATCCGGAATTACGCAACCAATCGAGTTTAAAAAAACAAAAAGATTTCCGCTCAGCGGATTCGAACCCTGATCCCTCCAGTGTGAATTTCCCACTGCGCCATCCGGACATTTTCAGTTTAGGGGTGTTCCCAAAGTCGAAAAACGTTTTTCAAAAAAACAAAATACTCGTTTTTCTGAGGCGGTAATTATTGTGGTTGACAACTTTGTTCTAGGATGCAACCCTGAAGAGTTATGGGCAAAATTGTGTTTTGATCGAAACTTGGAACATTCGCTATTCTCAGACAATCAGATATCCAGGTCTCTTATATAGCCTATTAATTCGGCCTCGGTGAAACCTACATTTTGAAAAAAAGATCAGTCGGTTTGGACTTTCCTGAAAGAAGTTATAGGCCCAAGGAAAATACTTAGTGCGCGACCTAATGTCACACTGCGCATCAATTGATAATTTCAAACTATATACGTTTTTAAGCGACAACACGAGCTGTGGGCAACCACAAGGGAGTGTTCACAAGGACTAGGCAAGCCAAGATGGCTGCTTACACTCTCAGGGAACGATACCGTAGTCTCTTCGATCAGAAGGATTCCGAATTGTGGTAGCGGAGGAGACGGATTCGAGTCTGCTTGATCTCAAAACGATTATATTTTATGAAACAAATTGTTTTATCACACAGCTGCAATAAATATTCGACTTTTCCTAGTCGTATTTGTGGAAAACCTATCGCGGACAACATTTCATACGTGGAAAATGAGCTCCCGAGAATATGCAGTCCATCTAATTGTACAAACGTCGATTACTCAGTTAAAAACGGAGAGAATTGAACCGAAATCCTTGAAGAAGGTTTCGGTTTTGCTTCATTTGATAATTGGCGACGTCGTGTCATTTTCAACATTCTTGCCGCGAAAACAGGCACATTTTAAATTTTCTTTCTCATTTGGTCGATCTTCCCTCTCGGCAACCTCGTTTTTCCAATAAATTATCTGCTATTCAACACGATCTACGTGATAGCTAGCAAAGGTTCCACAGCTCTTTAGATTCCAAAGACAGAAAACCGTGCAGCAATGCAGTTCATGTTCGTTTCAATGCGAAAAATCCTATTTTATTGTTGCCTTTCCTTTTTTTCGCACACTTTTTGCTCAGTTCCTGTAAAAATACATGTCAAACTAGCCAGCAAATCGATACACTATGCTTTTCAGCAAAACATTTGTTTTTTTTAATGATTCTGGGCATGGATATGTCATGCGAACATAATTTCGGGTGCGACTCAACTTACAGCAAATAAAATTTCCTCATTTTCTTTACTTTCGTCTTTTGTTATTCGAATTTACTCGATTTTCAATTTCAGAATGGTCCGCCCGGTTCTGAGGACGAAGACACGTCGCGGAAAGCGCATCTTGGACGACAGAGCCCCGAAGACTATTGAAAATGACAAGACGGCTCTAATTATCAAAGGAGGCAAAACGACCGAAGCCGTCTCCTCCGTCTTGAAGGATTTCTTCCAGCTCAAGAAGCCACTTGTTCAACAGCTAAAAAGGTGAATCTTTTTGTTTTCATCAACAATGTAAATTATAGACACAATCCGTTCCACCCTTTTGAAGATGTGACGCCATTTGAACGATTCTCCAGCAAATTTGATACCTCACTTTTCGCCTTTGGTAAGTATATATTCTTTTTGTTCCTTTTCCTGCTCCTGAACAACTGAGACAACGAATTTCTTTCAGGCAGCAACTCCAAGAAGCACCCGAACAGTCTGATCTTCGGTCGAATGTTCGATGGCAACCTCCTGGATATGGTTGAGCTTCTCGTTCAGAACTACAAACCCTCCAGTGATTTCGAGGTGCCCTTTCGCCCATTTTCTATAAAGACGCTTATTTTAGGGCGAAAAAGCCACGCTCGGCTCCAAACCGTGCATTCTTCTCGAAGGAGCCGAATTCGACTCTGATCCAACCTTCAACCGCATTGGCAACATCCTAGTCGACTTTTTCCGCGGCCCCAAGATTGATCACGTTCGTTTTCAGTCTTAAATCATAAAAAGTGAGCAATTTAGGTGCGTCTCCAGGGTCTTGAAACCGTGATCTCGTTCAGTACAAAAGACGAGAAGATCTTGATGCGTGTCTACAAGACAATTCTCAAGAAATCAACCACGGCCACGCCACGAGTAGAATTGGAAGAAATTGGTCCGTCTATTGATTTTGCTGTCGGCAGAAAGAAGCTCGCAGATGACAGTCTCTACAAGACGTCTTTGAGGAAGCCAAAGGCTCTGATGGTACGTTCCCTCTATCAAAGTAGCTACAAAGCATTCTTTTTCAGGCCAGACGCAGAAAGAACATGAGCGAGGACGTCTTCGGCACACAACTCGCTCGTGTCCATGTCGGCAAGCAGAATACGGATGCCATTCAGACCAGGTTTTGTCGATTTCACCGTCTTTTTACACATCTGCTCATTTCAGAAAAGTCAAGGCTCTTCGAAAGACGAAGGAAACTCCAGCTGCTGCTGGCGAAGAGAACGCAGAAGAAGACTTTTCCGGAGACGATGGCGAACAAGAAGAGATGGAAGACTAATCGCCCTTTTCCACAATTTGTTATTTCGTTGTTCCTGTTTTTGTTACGGTATAAAACATGCACAAAAAAGTATAAACATTTATTCTGGGTTCCTCAAAGTCAGTTATTCAGATCTAGGAGTCATTTTTAGAATATAATGGTAATTCGGTAACATCTTCCTGTACTGTTCCAAAATGGGTAGAATTGACTGAAAGACGAGAATTGTTTGGAAAGATAAAGAAGCAAACCTCTGGATCATCGTGAGCAATTCGTCGACGATTTTCAGCTCCCCAGATGACGGTCTTTTCGGGAATCGATCCTTTCTCTTTTAGCTGGCAATAGACCTGTATGGTGCAGCCATTTCCTTGAACGCAAATATTGTAAAAAGAATAAGGGAAAACTGACTGATTATGACGCCAGGACCAACGTAGCTCTTTGCGTGAATTCGATTTTTGTTGCCGATGCTGGAAGCCTGGATATGCGCCTCAGCTTCGAGGCTGTTCTCGTCACCGATGATCATGATTTGGCCTTCGCTACTGAAAATCTCGAATTTCAAGGGAAAAGCAGGAAAAAACTTACATATTCTCGATCAGACATCGTTCTTCAATGTTGTTGTTCTCTCCGATGACTATGGGTCCCTTCGTGGCTCGTATAATGGCGAATGGATGAACAATTGTTCCGGCTCCGATGGTCACGTCGCCCTCGATCGTGGCTTCTTTGCAAATTATCGCCGACGGATGGAATGTGACACTAAAAAAGTGAAAATACAGTGGAAAACTAAATATGAACTTACGTTTGAGCTGGACCAGGCGTAGCGGTCATTTTTCGGCCCAGCGATTGTATATGTGTTCTGCAACAAGGTTATGAACAAAAAATTGAAAAGAAAACAGAAGCGGAAAATACCAGGGGAAAACTGGAAAAGTGAGACTCCTTGCAAAGAATTGCACGTTATTTACCACGTTCTCGGCGAGATCCTCAACAAGTCCTTTAAACTTTTGCAGGTGCTTCTTGCAAATGTTTGTCACGTTTTTAGCAGTTCTTCACTATTTTTCAACCTTTCAGGCCACTGTAATGCTTAAATGACTAAAACTGCATAAACAGGGCTGAAATAATACAAGAAAAAAATGCTGCAAACTTGTAAAGCGTCTAAAACCGTACCGCTGACTTTCTATTGATGTCAAAGCAGCTCTTTATGTAAAAAAAACATTATAATTTCAGTACCAAATCTATGTACATGCCACACTTTCGCTCTAACGCCAACTTGTTCAATTGGCGCCCAGCCAATATCCTCTCCGAGTATTTTTCAAATTCGTATATCTTTTCTCTTTCATCTTTCAGTGTTTGTATTCAAAAATTTAGACCAGCAAAATGGTGGAAGGAGGAGTCGATCAGGCAGCACTAGAAGCAGCTGAAAAGGCCAAATTTCCTATTCCAAACTGGGCAGCCAAGGCTCCGGCCGGCTCACACTTGGATGTCATGAAAAATGATCAACTGATACAGGTTTGTGCTCGCCTACAGTTTCCAATCAAGCTTTCTTCAAAATATTTCCATGTCCACAATTTTCAGAAGTTGCTGATCGACGAGAAGAAGGCCTACTACTTTGGCCGCAATCCGAAAATGGTAAGCCTTGTTTTTCCTCTGAATCTGGCGAGAAATCTGAATTCATCCGCATTTCACGCAAACACCGTTTACAATTGTAAAACCGCAGCGTGTCAGGTCCAATTTTGTCCCAACCTGGAAGAAATTTTTTATAGTGCTTTTTTACCATTCTTTCCAAACTGACTGTATTTTAGGTCGACTTTGCCGTAGATCACGCCAGCTGCTCTCGAGTTCACGCTCTTCTAATGTATCACCAGGCTCTGAATCGCTTCGCTCTCGTCGACATGGGAAGCAGTAAGTTATTTTTTTCAAAACGACGTCTGGAGAATATTTATTTGACTACATAAGAGGGACAGAGATCGTAGAAGTTTGTGAAGGGAAAGGCTATATAACTGGTCATAACCGGGAAATACAGAGGGAACACAACCGGGGAGCTAGACAAATTATGACTATCACGGGAGAGACTGTAGGGAGAAGAAAAGTGACTGTGGACACCCCAAGTAAATTAATTTTCGTAGGCGAATTACTTTCCGAATGGGAGGAATCCCTTAACGGATTCGAGAGCCGTGTTGGCAAAAGTCTTGGCCTTTTCGACATGCTCAGTCAGTCCCAGCTGTCCAATTAGACTGTCCTCTTCGGCTTGGCGTTCAGCTGCCAGTTCCTGAAAAAGTTCTGCTCAAAGCCCAAGTTTACCCCTCTCTGCAGCTTAAAATCTCTCGACCCCTGTTGTCTTGGCAAAGTTTGTCGTTACCGAAGGAAACATTGCTCTCCTTTATCAGCTTTTTGGAGCTGGTGTACCAAACTTTTTACAGCCTTATTTTGCCGAAGCTACTTACATCGGCAGCTCGACCGAACTCTCCCAGTTTTCCGTTATTAGCCTCCAAAAAGAGTAAAATTTCCTTAAATTTTGTTTACTGACCTCGGGAGTCTTTCTCACACCGCCAATTCGCCCCTCCATAAAGTCCATACTGGGTCCCTCTTCCTTCTTCTTGATCTGGTACTTGCCGCGGATTCCTTCGCGCATCTTTTCGCGCTCAACCTCCATTTTGCGATGTTTCTCCTTTCGACGCTCTTCCTGCTCCAGTCGAGCCGCAACGACCTGATTTCCTTTTCTTTCTTCCTTTTTTTCCAAAAACACTCACCTCTGGATCCTCACCAGTCTCAGTCTTTTCTCCACCAGCATCGTTGCCGCTTCCAAAAGCTCCGGTGACTTCATTGAGCTGATTTCCAACCATCTGCTTCATCAAAAAGCCCGCCATCTTCTGGAAAAGTTCCATTTCGTTGAGTTGAGAGGGACGAATGGGTCAGATAAGGGTGGGATTAGTGACCAGCTCAGAACGAGTCAGATAAGAGCGAAAAAGTCCGAAAGTGTGACCCATCAGGCTGTTTCCAAAGAGTTGAAAGACGGGGGGTTATCGTGATGTACTGATAAGCTGTCGCGAGTAGTTTTTATGTCGCCTGGCTGATAGTTCCCAGACTCTCTGTGCTCAGAGGAAAGCGCACAGCCCAATGCAATCAAGTGTGTGGGAAAATGGCCTCGCCCGCGGCGGCGGATATGAGAATGAATGGAAGTGGAGGAGGGAACGGACTGATAAACAGACCCCTGGCGAGATTGACTAGAATCACGGTACACACGTCTTATTCTTGTTTTTTGAGCAGAAAATGACGAGATTGAGTAGAAAATCTGAAGGTTTTTCCTAAGAAAGCTTCGAGTCATCCATCTAATTAATATTTTTGTCCCAGGAACATTCTGCTGAAAACTACTCATCAAATTCATACTCCTCGCTCCGTGACTAAGCGTAATATTAGCGAAATGTCCGGGTAACCTAATCAAGGTAATCTGCCGAATAACACGGCCAGACATCAACTGAATCCAGATTTGAATATTGTAGGACCGAATATTGTAGGTCTCTTTTTGACCAAGTGCCCATTATATGCCAAAATGTGTTCATTGCTCCCCCATCACGATAAAAAAGTTTCATAGCCTTTTGAGCCTTCCCATAAATTATGCACCAAGCTTTGACCAGCTGGTCGTCTGAATCATTAGCTTCGGCTTCGTTTCGAAAGAAGCCCCGCGATAAAAAAGGACGGGACAGAGGGAGAAAAAACACGACAAGTATGGGAAAGCGCTTCGAGAGTGGGGAGAGAGGATAGATCGAAATGGGCCCCGTGAGCGCAGAATCGATGCAGGGACCTCAATGTCTTTTTTGTGTGGCGCTGAGCTTGCGCGTGGTTCAGGGGAAACCACGCCCTTTCCAATGTTTCAAGTCTGTCTCCCTTGAGGCAGAAGGAGCTAATCCATTGCTCTTTTCGAGAGCGGAGGAATGAGCTTGAAATTGGAGGGGAAACTCGGTTAAACCGAAATTGATCCTGCCCTTTAAAAACCCTCAATTTCAGGTCACGGAACATGGCTGGGAAAGGTCCGTCTCCATCCGCTACAAATCGTCTTCGTCGACATTGGAGCCACAATTCAGCTGGGAGCCTCGACTCGACGTTACGTTCTTCGCACAAAACTCGAGCAGCCGACGCAGGAAGACGAAGAAATGGTCGAAAAGATGCCCAATGATCAGGAACTGGAGAATTTGACGGAATACAACACGGCTCAAAACAGACGAATCCCACAGCTGCCGATATCCGCAGAAGAGGCCCGAAGGAAGCAGAGGAAGCGAGGAAATGTGACCTTTGTGGAGGAGGAAGAGATTATCAATCCAGGTTTCTTTAAAAAAGCCATCAAAATGAGCTAGCGCTTACAGAAGATGTTGATCCGTCCGTTGGCAGATTTAGGAATTTGGTTACGACGGCAATTATTTCGAAGAATCCCACCAAGAGAGCAGCTTCCACTGGCGGCAAGGAACCGCCGAAAAAGGTAGGGGGTTTTTTGTTCTATTTTAGCATTTCTTGGATGAAAGATTTAACCGTTTTGACGCCTTTTCTCATGAAATACGAGCAATATTTTGCGTGAAATCGAGGCAGATAAAGTCTGTTCAAAAGACAGAATGGTACAGTAACCGGGGTAGTCTTATTTGGCGGTTAGGCAGCCTAACAGCCAATTTACCAGATAATATTTGAAAGTTTCGCCGTTACGCAGTTCAATCGCTTATCAAAGTTCTCGCGGGGAAGGGGAATTTGGGCTATTGTCTGAGCACAACTCACGACTCTTTTGCAGGTGGTTCGTCCCGGTCGCGACTTCAGCTTCAACACGACATCATCAGCTACATCCAGTACACTAGGCGGAATTTCTTTGAATGCGGCGCCGGATCTCGAACTCTATTCGAAGAGTCTCCCACAGCCCGGAATTCATGGCGTCGCCGCGACAGTTCATCACGTTCATATCGCCGACGACGAGGACGAGCCGCACAAAAAGAAGTATGCCAAAGAAGCATGGCCGGGACGCAAGCCCAGCGTCCTCTGAGACTATTTTTGTTAATTTTGTCCAGTTTTTCCCCCCTCTATCCCTGGCACGAGTATATTTTACTATAAAAATCTTGTATAACTGATCTTCTCTGATTCGAAACGCTGTGAAAACGGAAGAAAAGTATTTGGAAAAACTAGAAAATTCTGGAAACACGGAAATCAGAGAATGGACGAGAATTTCTCGCCGCCCATGAAGAGGGTAAACGGCGTCCTGGAACTCGGTAAGTGAGGAAATTTAAATTATAATAAAAATTTTTTAGTACGAGATGCCATCATGGAAAATGGCATCAGCACATGTATCCAAAAAGCCGTGGATGAGGGCGAGAAATTGGACGGATTGGCTCGGGAACTGGGAGAGAATTGTTGTGCCTACCAACAGGTGAAAAAAGGAAAATCGGGGGAATTTCTTTTTAGCTAGTAAATTTGTACACGGATTGGCTGGAAGAACTGGGAGATTTGGCGGAGAAGGAGCCTGAAGAGAAGAAAGGAAAGAAGAAGGGCAAGAAAAAGAAGAAGGCTGAAGAGGAACAAAAGGCTGGGAGCAGCGAAGCTCAGACGACTGGTGAGTCGAACTTCTGACCACGATAAATTCAAATACTAAAAGAAGATCAAAAATATGCAATTGAGTAACTTTAATTAGATCGTGGACAGTGATACCGAACAAGATTTCAGTTCACAAGGTTCGCAAAGCCCTTTCTTCCCCTTCTTTTGCGAAGTCGCGCAATCGGCTCACTGTTCATCCCTTTCTCCGAATTCCATCCCCTTCTTTGAACGTTACCACGGCAGATCTATATCCCATCCTTCAGCAATGTTCCCCTAACTGTTTTATCCCGGAACTGACTAATTGCTTTTGAGTTTTTCACAGAACTTTTTCCAAAACAAAACAACATCTTTCATTGGATCTTCACAAATCTCTATTTTTATTGCCAATTAGAGCTCCAGACAGACACAAACTTGGGGGCAATTCAAATAGATGACAGACTGATGTGAGAAAAAGATCAGAGGTATAGCCTAAAGACAAGCTCGAAACTTTCGGCAAGATAAACATTGAAAATCTGCGAAAAAACTTCGAAAGTTTCTATCTGCACCAGAACGTTATCCGACTGACAACTGAACGAGCCAGCAAAAAAGATCGGCAGCTTAAGAAAGTAGTGAAGCTCTGCGCTGGCTTTCACGTCCAGTAGCTGCTAAGAGCAGATTTTTAAAGCTATTTTGTTAGTCACTTGTAAAGTTCGTTGGAAGAGTAGAAGCGTCTGACCCGTAATTCACAAAAAAAAACCCAAAATAGTCTCGATAAACTTTGTTCCCAGTGGGCGTACGAGACGTCTGACCCCCGCTCGAATTTGTTCATCTGTCCTCGAGATACATGTTCCCGCCATTTAAAAGTTTATTCAGCCGCGCCTGTGAGCAAGACGCTAACTGTCCGGACGTCGTTTGTCGAAAAGGGAACTGACAAAAAGCAAGTCTGGAGCACATGGCAATGGCTACAACTGGCTCAAGATCCAGCCAAAAGAGAGTCCGGAATGATGTCTCCGATGAAGCGAGAGGCTGCTCTCTTGTCTCCTTCCACTAGACGGGACAGTACAGTCGGAATTCTCAGTCCGACTGCCGGGAAAGACACGAAACGGAGAACGTTTTCAAAGTCGATTGAAGAAGGTAAGAACGATGGGTTACGATAACAAGCTTTTCTCAGAAACTGAGTCCCATCCAGCTGTGAAGAAGGAAGATTCGACGGAGGTTGAAGTTTTTGATGGTCGGGCTGAAGCAGAGAAGTGTGTCGAGAACACACTCTCTACTATGATAATCAAGATTTTTGACCAGGACTGTGCTGATGCTCTGTTCTCCGGAGGTGGAGGAATAGACTGGCTTCCAGACTTGATCAAACAGAGGTAAGAGTTCATTGAAAAGAGATCATTACCGTAACCCAATATACTCTTGGTGGGAACAAAATGAGACACATCAAGTGGAAAATTATAAAATAATTATAGCATTGCCTCCGAAATTGTGTTACACCAAAAAAAATTGCCGTTTTTCAATTTCAAATTACTTCTCCTCGTTTTCCTCAAAATTGACGGTAATTTGAAGTTCGGGTCTTTCCCCCACCATTTCTAAATAATGTCAAGACCTTTTGCCACGAGCAGTCCTTTAAACTGGCGGGTTTCTACTGGCCTCACCCAGAAGAAACTGGGTTACAGTAATGAGCTCTGTTCATTGAAAAAAAAACCGTACTTTTTCTCACTTTTTGTCCCCTTTTCCTCCATCTCATCTCACCTATTCAGACGATGGCGACGTCTTCTCTACGACCTGATCGAGACTTACCCCAACTGTCTAATGCTCAACTTTGCCGTCAAGCTGATCAGTGACGCCGGCTACCAGGACGAGATCAGTAACGCGAGTGTTAATCTAGCTTGTGGGCAGCTCGATATTTTCACGAAGGTGTTCGTCTCGACCTTTGACAAAGTTTTAAAGGAGCACCGATATGGCTGTAAGACCAAGGCTTACGAAAAGTCTTTTGGCTACCTGGTGAGTGAGTCCATAAAGAAACTGACAAGTCTTCAGGTCAGCATCGTCTGTCAGAATGAACACACCTACGTTCTGGTTCAATGTGCTCTGGCCCATTTGTACCGGACACTGAAGGGACGGAAGAAGGCCGCATGCCGACATGTGGCCGAAGAATTGAGACACTCGTTGAAGGAAAAGGACTACGAGTCACATGCTCTCATGTACTCTTTGATGCTGAGCGAAGAGTTTGTGAGTTTCTATAGTTTGCTAACTAAAAAAAAGTTGACTGTAGTTTTGTTCGTGGCGGGACCTACCACACAGTTCTTTAAATTTCGGGAGCCTGATTTTGCATTTTCCATTGATAACACAGGCAAGGTGATTAGTTAAATAACCTGAAAAACACGAACAGCTCCCAAAGTTTAAAAGACTGGTCATGTTGGTCTCGAGGTGAAAAAATCTACAATAACCTGCTAGTTAATTTTCTTTCCGAATAACAGACTATTTCGGTCTCATATTAGAACCTTTCAGATCCCAGACGAAATCATAATCTCTCTACTGAACATGGTCAGTAAGAAAGAACTGAATCCAGCCGATATCAAGCACATCTACGAGGTAAACATTTCTGTTTTTTTAGCTTAGAAAGTTACAGGATTTTATAACTCCCCATCCCGTCACCGTCGACATCATTCGCGACTTTACCCTCACTGATCTCCTAATAGACTCTCTGTTCCACTGTGAAGGACCCAAAGTGACTGTGGAACATCGAGACATGTATATTTATTTGTTAGCCTATGCCGGAGCTGTTTCTGAGACGTTTAGGGAGAATTATAGGAGTACGGTAGGGATACTGTAATGCTCCAGAAATAAAAAAGGATTCAGAACAAGAATGACTTCCAAGCTACAAGAGAAGACCTCAGCTCCTGTATCAGTACTCTGGAAAACTGTGATGATCTGACTCGAGATCTGCATCTTTTGGATCTGGCGGACAGACCGATCGTAGCCATGGGATTACTGTACTATATTCATACTTTGTTACTGTCGGAGAGTACTCTCGGTAAGTCTTCTTTTTTTTCTAGAGAGGAGTCTAGCAGAGAGTACTTGGTAAGTCCCCTGTTTTCCAGAAACTCTCCCAGAGAGTACAGTTTTACTTCTACAGTACTCTAGATAAGATCCCCTTGTTTTCTAGAGAGTCTCTCAGAGAGTACTCAGTTACTACCAGAGAACAGTCTTTTTAAGCTCCTTGGTTTCCAGAGACTCTCCCAGAGAGTACTCTCGGTAAATCCCCCTGTTTCCAGAGACCACAGTTTTTCAAAGAGAGAGAAAGAGTAATTACTGTCCTGATCTCTGAACAATCCTCTCTAATTGTACCGTGTTTTTCAGGCGAACTCCCGAATGTCTGCCTCTGTTTCATGGACCAAATCGCCTCAAAGCACGCCAAATTACGAGGAAAGATTTTCGAAATCTGTCAAGAAATCTACACGAAAATCTCCAAGAGTCCCGAAGTGGCAGAAGTCATTATGGAGCGTCAAAAACTGGTACTGGACCGTCTTGTCCATCTCTTCTCTGAAGGCGAAGTGAGCAGCGTTCTTGAGAAGATAGCCTCTTGGTTCGCTGACGGCGAAATCGACGTCTCTCTCGTCCGTTACTTTGTTACTGAGGTGGGAAACTTTTTAAAAATCGAAACGATGACGTAATCGGCCGGCGTTCTCTTGTTTAGCAACTGAACTTGACCAAAGTGGTTGCAGTTGGACTTTGCAGAAGTTTGATTTCTTGGAACGGCGTTCGTTTCAGTTTTTGATATCAATGACACGCTGGAGAGACGTGAGATTTTCTAATTGACCAGGAAGAGAGATCAAAGGGGCAGGGGGAAAAGGGGAGAGGGGGAAAGGGGGAAAGGGGGAGAGGGGGAAAGGGGGAAAGGGGGAAAGGGGGAAAGGGGGAAAGGGGGAAAGGGGGAAAGGAGTCTGGAGGGGATTGGGGCAGATGAAAAGAGAATACTTCTAATTAAATCATTTGGCACCCACAGAACACCGGAAAGGGCATACAGGGCTTTTACGCCTGCAGCCACAAAAGTATACAATCGTCTCACGTGTAAAAGTAAATCGAGTAGCCGTCTGCATTTTGGTCAGTCATAGAAAGGAATCCATCGTTCTCTCCTCCTCTTTCGTCTTCTTTCTGGCCGTGATACCACTGGCTGGCAAATTTCGTAGCATTTCCCATAGCTTCCTTGATTTCTTTCATTCCAACATCTTCTTCTGGCGTTTCCTGAAAATTACCAACAAAACCCAACGCAACAAGAATGTCTTCTGTCAGAACAATATGTTAGATTTTGGCGCTAGTCTCGAGCACTTTCAGTCTCCCCGACTCTCAGGGTCTCCAGAAGCTATACCAAACACCGCTGTGGACCAATGGAGGTGCCCTCGAGAGCCAAAGGGAAGACTGAGCGTGACTGACCTCCTTTCGAAGGCTGACAGAACGTGGCGGATTCACGAACTGAGCCTCACATGTGCCGTCTCTCAACCAAAAGAACAAAAGTTTCGCGCAGTCTCTGTTACAGTAGAAATACTAGAACTGACCTGGTAGAAGAGGAATTCCAGAGAGCTGACGACCTTCTTGGACGGGAGACGAGAGTCGAATAGCTCCAATGGGAGACAAACTCAAAGTTGACAAATTCTAACAAGTCAAAGTTAAACAAGTCAAGTGTAAGAGTTGACAACTACTCTTGACAAATTTTCGCTTTCTGTGACTTGACAAGACAACAGTACACACAGTAAAGTCTGTTCAAAAAGAGAATGCTACAGTAACCCAACATTCCTTCCACCTCTGGACCCATATGCACGCGATTGGGTTACTGTAGCAGTTAGATTTTGTTAAAGGAACGTCTAACAGCGAGAAAATTAGAAGTTTATCCCGTAAAATGGCTGTTAGGCAGCCTTTATACGTACATATGGGTTCCTCAGGGAAGATAATTTCTGGTTACTGTAACTTTCATACTTTATCTTGTTATCAGTGTAATATACGCTCTACAGAGTTTGCTTTATTTTACATGCCCGAATCGTTTGGAGAATCACGATGAGTGGGTTCCATGTAACTGGGCTTCTTGAGACATGGTTCTGTCCTCTAGGGATGTTTTGTACCAGCACGACGACAACTTGTGTAGGAGCGCCAGTATGATGGTGGTAGGGATATGCAAAAGCTGGGTCATAGAACGGCTCTTCTACAGCCACGACAGTTGCCCTATTCGCTGAGACGCAAATGAAGATGCAGCAGGCGACGATGAGGAGAATGATGACGACTCCGATGATTCCAGTTGACCAATAGACTGTGCTGCGGTTGCGGCACCATCAAGTACCGTAAGACCAGACACATTCTTGGTACGTGTAGGCTGAGGCTAGTTCTACCAGATTCGGTAGAAGGATTGAAAAGAGTAGTAGAGATGGTAAGAACAGAAAATACCTAAAAGTAGAGCGGAACTCATTTTCACTTTCAATAAGTAGGTTTCTCTGTGAACTTTTTTATAGACAGTTCACGGCAAATACTGTTTGTTTTTCAAGAAAAGAAAACACAGAAAAACAACAGTTATAATTAAACGACAATTCGGCCTGTTCGTAAGAACTGCTGGACTTTTCTTAGGTCTCATAATCTCTTCTTCTGTTTGCTGTTACAATTCATGTTGGGGTCTGGGTTCATAACATTTTTGGACTAATATCAACAATGGAACGATAAAACAGAAAAGAAACCATGTTGACATTTCAAGGAGACTAAACTTGAGACATACAGCTACAGAAGGTTGCAAGTTACTTTTGTACTTGGAATAGAAACAGTTTGTAGGTTCTGTTGTAGCTGGTTGAAAAACTAGTAAAGTTGTATAGTTTCCACCTCTTCAAGAGGACTTCGTACCAGTATTGTCACAAACTCAGGCCCATAGATGCGTCAATTAAAGCGTTGGGAATAGAAGATCGTAGAAAGAGATAAGCAAAGTACAGTCATTATTCATTCCATTTTCAGGTGCTCGAAATAATCATGCCTCCCTACTCTGACCTTCTAAAAACGTACATGTTGCCACTGGTAGAAGATCATGATGTTTTCGACGAAAACTCGAGAAAACACTTTCCTTGCGTCACAGACTTTCTCCGTGAATGTGGCTGTCTCGAGGAGGAAGAACCGCCACAGCCTACACAGCCGAAGAAATCTCGTACCTCAACATAAGACGGGTATACTGTAACTATTCATTCACATAATCGTGTACACATATAAAGAATTGCCCGTATTGACTTGGAGGAGAGGAATTTGTGGCTTTTAAAACTCGTTGAAGATCAGATTTAGAAGTTGACGGGACGGGCATTCATCAAGACTTCCAGAATTTCTGATTTGACGTTGGGCTGGAGACTGTCGATGATCTGATGCACGAGGTAACCTTTCTCCTCAGCCGAAAAGTAGGGATAGTTGGCGACTTGGGTCAGACGTTGATCGGCTTTACGGGCTTCTGGGGACATTCTGGTAAGACGGTACTGGTACTCGTTGGCGGCCTGCTGCATGCGCCAGTTGAACTGAGCCCATTCTTGCTGAAAATTAGGAAAGTTTTTTGATAAAATAACTTGGCGGGAAAGACTATTTTATCGCAATCCCATAAAAATTGTGTAAAGTCTAGTCTAGACAGTTTCGAGGATTATTTTTACCCGCGATTTACTGGGTAAACAAGACTTGTATTAAAATTTTTTTTTTTTTTCGTATACCAAAAATTAAATCCAGCTATGATTGCGCACCAACTTTAAATTATTGGTTGCGATACGGAGTGTTATGGCAATGTGCAGAACTTTTTCAAATGTGGAAAAATAGCGCCCATTTCCCTAACTACAGTATCCTTTCGTTTTGTGTTGAATTTGTGAAGGAACTGCGGGATACTGTAAGAAATGGGCGGCATGTTTGTCCCGTTTGAAAATCAGGACGTCTTTGAAACGGCGTAAGTTTTTGTTCGGAATAAAAATAAATTTAAAAAGTTTACCTGGATTGTGGGATTCTGTTGGCCGACCCATTGGACGACGCGTCTGTCGATTTCAGCCTTGGGTAGACCTTGACTTTTTGCCAGCAACTGCTCGAATTCCCATCTTTTGGCGTAGGGCTGCTGAAAACGGAGACAATCTTTAAAAGACTAAGCTCCAAGTTCTAAGATCGCAAAATCAAACGGCGTTGTGGCCGCGGCACCAAGAGCGCGAAAACTTATTACAACCCGACTCTCTCTGACCAACGCCTTGAACACTTGATTGTTCGAATTTTTGGCTAGGTTCGGGAGAATCCCCCTTGTCTTTCAATGAAATTTTTCAAGTGGCCAGCACTCGTACGGGAGCAGACGTTCTTAGACGGGGTATAGCAGACAAGAACGGGACAACATTTTTGCAGCGGACATAGCAAAAAGAGTCTTTGCAGAGTAGAGAAAAGGGAGGATTGTAAAAGTGCCTTACATATAGTTAGAACTAAAACAGACTGATAAACAGCCATTTTCACCGTTTATGTTCCCGAACGCGTGTAACTTGCAAAAAGAAGAGACCCACTTTGTCCACTTTATTGCAGAAAATAAGAGCGCAACCTTGCCAGTCTTTGGGGACGAACGAACTTTTCACAGCAGCCTATGTAAGGATCAAAAGTACTCAATGGATATACCGTAACCGATATCTGACTCAGTTTGGGAACCCGGTCGTGACAATTTTAAAGGTCTTCTCAAGCTGCCCATGGCTTGACAAAGTCAGATATGTTCTCCAGGTTGCCAGAAATTACGGTATCTTCTAGATTCCTTTTTTAGATTTCTTGTCTTTACTGATCAAAACAAACCGAAAGCAAGGATAAACAAGGAAACGTTCTGAATAAGACTTACGCTATAGAGGAAGGGATTTTGCGCTAACGTCACGGCAGCTAGAGTGGCAACGATGAATAGTGAGTACATAGTTCTCTGGAGAAGGAAGTTGAGGATTCTGACCCTCCGGTCGCCGACCCTCTTATATCGTCAGTCTCGCCGTAGTCCAAAAACAGTCCCGCCCATCGCGTCCCGCCTGTTCCAAAATGGTTTTTGGACACACAGGATGCGCGATACTTACAGTACCTGTTAGAACGTCACTTTATTGAGTCAGATGCTTTTTGAACTGTTGAACTGAGAGGGAAGCAGCTGGTTTCTGGGGGCGCATGGTTAAGCTGTATTTGAGAGGGTTTTGGCAGAGAAAGCTGTGGAGAAGATAGGCAACAAAATTAAGGTGGAGATGATATCATCATACTGAACTGTACCCACAAGTCAGGTAAACCGGAGGTTATTAAACCTGGGAACTTCTCCGAGGACAAGACCGTCAGCCTACGTCTTTCACAGGAATTGGACCCTACTTTGACTGTCCGAAGAGTCGCTCTCGTCAAAGACTTGATAAAGCGAATAAAATAAAATAAAATACCTGGGAACGCAGGTGCCAGTTCAAGCCCCTTACTTGCTCCGAAACCTCATTAGACGAGATTCCCTAGTTTGGGAAATGTGGTACAAAGATTTACGTTGAAGGTTATCGGAGAGAGACCGCTAGAGAACACTAGGAGATCTTAGCTGGCTTAGACTCCCTTTTCGTGTAGGACAAATTATGTCCGATAGGTCGAGATCGACACAGTCTTTTGAAAACGACTAAAAACGATTAGATCCGTCCAAGTCACGACAACTGTATTATTCTGTTTCGCCAGTCTACAGCCACCTTTTTAACCTAGAGCCGTGTTAGTCAAAAGTTCCAGTGAGTAAATTTTACATGAACATCAAATATTTTGGAAGCACTAAAGTTGCCAGTGATGTTATCTTCAAATCAGCAGTACTCTCAATCCGAAGCTTCATCAGGCAAAGTAACACCACTGTTCTCATGAATCTAATTTAGAAGCCATTTCTCAGCCATGGTCATCCCCCTTCTACCAGTCTCGCGTCGTCGGAAACGACCATTACTGATAGCCACAGAAGATCAAACGCGCAAAGTGGTAAATTTTAAACCTTTAGGGGCAAAAAAAAGATAATCCAAGTTCACAAAGTCTAATCTTAGTCGTCTTTTGTGATACCAACTGGTTCAGTTCCTTCCGCCTTCCTCACTCTCTCATGTTGGGAAGAAGAGACACACATACAGTGGGAGCCTTTAATTGCCCGGTGACGCGGTGAGTACAAAATGATCGTAGTGAAATCATTTTTGATCGAGGTGAGGGAAGATCAGAGATGAGAGAAGAGTCCCTGTTCTTCTCCGTGTGAAAAACTGTTGAAAGAACTGAAGCTCACCTCACCCGAGGCTAGCAATCAAGCAAACTGAAGCTTGTTTTCGAGGCCAAGATCATTTTCCCGTCTGAACTCAAAGACGACGTCGTTTCAAACGTCGCCAAGATCAAAATTCGGAGTATCAAACAACCATTGTCTCTCTCTCGAAGTCGCCTTCTGCACGGGAGTGTCATAAACATAGACTGGACGTCCGTGGTCTTTTGGAGGGCACGAACGACGGCCATAAAACTCTCATACTGTACCCATCTTTTTGTTGTTTTTTGGACTACTGAAGCTGGAGCATTGAACAAATCTTACAATACTTTTAAAGAACAAAAAAGGGGCCGTTTACTTTAGTCCAGCCTTAACTTCCGGACTTTAACAAAAAAGCTCAATTTTTTAGCTCGCGCTTACACTTTGCAGCTTTGTGGTGTTAGGCAAAGTTGTAGATCTTGACGAGCTCTACAACTTTTCAGAACATCAAAAAGCTTGAAAATGCTTTAATCACAGTGAAAAGCTGACATCATTTATTGTACATCAATCTAAAATACTGTAGTTTGCGGCTTCGGAGTAAGACGTCACTGAGATGCGTGTGCAGCCAAAAGACCATGTTTTCTTTCCCAATATTTTCTTCACTTTCACCTCTCACAGTCTATAGTCCAGTTGTGTAATCCTTGCTATTGTATACATTGAGAGAGGGTCTCTGACGTCGTCAGTTCAAAAAGGAGTGTATTTTGTTCGACGCGCGCTGCGTCCTCCGTCTAGGATTTATGGTTTGGTTGTTTGGATTTTCGTCCCGGAATAGACTTTCCTCCCCCCAAATGTTTTCTCTTAATCGCGATGGAACGACGGGTTCTCTAGCCCCTGTCATTGCGTAATTAAGCAGTGTCGCATATGCTAATGAACCTGTTCTGGGGCGACAATCGAATTAGGTGAAAACACAGCTTTGAGTGAGAACAAACAAGATAAAGAGACAGCATCTTCTGCCCGACAGAGTCTTTTTCTGGCAATTATAATTAGAAGTCGTATGTTTAGCAGTGGTTTTCACAGCTGTAGAGCCTGAACCTCTGTACTACCTTTGCAGGTTGTCATAGTCAGTACAGAACGAAAAGTGGGTTACTGTAGATTTCTTCGTGTCCGAAGCGACCTCATCTGTCCTTTAAATTTTAGTCGTTTTTTAAGCATTTTTCATGCTGTTTTGAAGCTCATTTCTTAACTGTTAGTCGTAGTCAGATAAACACATCTAAACTCCAATAAGAAACGCTAACAATAAGCAGCCCCGAAAATTTAAAGGACTGGTTTGGTTGGTCCCGACACGAAGAAATCTACAGTAATCCGTCAAATAACTTTCGTTAGCGTTAATTAACAACTTGCCAATTAACTTTAGTAGAGAAAAAGTTTTTAGAACAAAATGCCATTGCTCTTTTGAGAAAAGATGAGTACAGTTGTGTTTATATCTAAACTGTAGTTCTTTCCTTGTCAACACTTGAACATTGAGGAGACCATTTATTATTTACATTGCACAAAAGAAAAATTGGGTTCTATATGAATTCCTGAGATATGTGTTTGCGTCTTTTCATCTCCTTCCAATTTTAAACTTTGATCGTTGGGCGACAGATGAGAAGAATGAGAGTCGCGCAGAGGATGGTGATCAGAGCCAGTGAGGAAGAAGCGGCAAGGATGAAAAAGTTGCGAGAAACACAGTGCTTGGGAGTACGGCGAAGACGACGGAGTTCGGCCTTGCGAGCAGCCTCGGCATCGGAATCTGAAATTTTGGTTGCAGAGTTTGAAAAAGTCCGACATACCAAAGACAGGGTCTAAAACATCAAACTGCTGTGCTCTGACGTCAATCTCAATGCCTCCAGCTTGTTCTGTGAGATTCTCCACAGCAATCTGTAAAATATTACTTATTTTACCTCACAATCACTTAACAATCACTTTCCAGGAAAATTTAAAAAATGGCAAAAACTTTTGACCACTGAGCGGATCGAACGCCCAACCTTTCGATCTGGAGTCGAACGCGCTACCATTGCGCCAAGCAGTCATGTTTAGCCTGGTTTTCGCGGGGGAATTACCTCCTCGGCCCAGCCCGCGTGTCTCGGTTTCCTCGTGTTTTTGAAGACGGGATGGACGGGATTACGGGTCACGGGCCGTCTTGTTGAGACAGGTCGTTGAGTAGGAAAGTTTCTCAAAGGCTGACGTGTTGCCGGAGCTCGTGTTTGAGCAGAGAAGGCTGGACGATGAGTAGTTGTTGCGGGAGCCGCTGCTCTCGGGGAGGTTCTTTGAGGAACAAACTGACTAGCCGCAGCTTTTCGGGCCTGTTCAGCCCGAAGAGGATCTTCGCAAGCGGGAATCTGAAGCAGTTTGAATGAAAAAGTTCTCTTGTACATACTGGACATTCGCCATCTTTGATGTCCAGACGGACGCTGCATTGAAAGTTTACAACTACCTAAAAGGGTCTTTGAGCTGTGAAAGGGAGAGGGTTCCGAAAAAAATTAATACAAAATAAATAAAACAGATAAATATAAAATGCAAAACCTTGTCGGCAAACTTGAAAGCGTGCGCCTCTTTCTGTGCTGAGAGGTCACTACTGTATTCCAGGTTGTCCAGGAGGTAGCGGTCGACGGAGCAGCTGAAAGAACTTTTGTTTTCGAGAGAAATAAAAAAAAGGACAGAATCTTACGAAAAATGAGGATTGGCCACGCTAATCGCTTCCTCGCGCTATGCCACCAATCGCAATTCTCAAGAACACATGTGCCTCGATAGCTCAGTTGGGAGAGCGTTAGACTGAAGATCTAAAGGTCACCAGTTCGATCCTGGTTCGGGGCAATGTTTTTGCTTTTTTTTTGTTTCTATTTTGGACTTTCTCAACGTACCCCTTTTCGTCCAGAATGGTAAACTCTGTTCCTGAGCCATCTTCAACGCGACAAGAATGGACTCTCATGCACCACAAGTCTGTAAACTGTCGTTGGAGATGGGAAGAGTCTTACTGGGAGCTGTACTCTCACAGACCCATTTGTGAAGTAGTTTGCTTCCAACAGTCACGACTTCGGCCGGTTCCCGCGTCTCCGGATCAATTACCTCATACCGACATCTGGGCATTTCGGCAATCTCAGTCAGACCGGCCAAACTCTGAAAGTTTCTCTTTCAATTTCGTAAAAAAAATGTTCAATGATTTCTCAACCTTCGCCTATTTTCCGAGAATGAGTTTTATGGCTCTCCTCCGAGTCAAAACAGGACTTTTACAGCCGTCAGTTGACCAAATTTTAAGACGGAAAAAACTTACAGGCGTGTTGACCGTAATCGGATAGGTGACCGTTTTATCGCCGGCCATATAGAAACAGGAAATTTCGTAGCCCTGAAATTGAGAGGGACGAGTAGATGAAAATTTAGTAAGGGGAGATTACCCGATCAACTTTGGTAATAAAGTCGTTGTGGAAGGAGATCATTATCTTCACCGTGGAGAAGAGACCGTTCGGATCAGTCTGCAAGTTTCCACCTTTTTTTGCGCAAATTTTGGAACAAATATTTCAGATCAAAACCTTTCAATGATCTACATTACGAACAGTTTTGTCAAGCAGCAAGAAGCAAGAAATGTCCATGGCTAAACTACAGTTTACAGACTGGCAGAAAAAACCTCCGAAATCCTACCAATACAATTTGATAGTTTTCTGTAAAACATCAAGAGCCCATATAAAACCCAGAGCAAAAGTTTGTAAACTTTTTAAGAAGATTACTTTGGACATGTCTAGCACCAATTGGAGTTAGATTGAATAAGTAGATCGTAAAAAGACAACTGTCAAAAAGAGTCCAAGCTCGAATGGAATTAAACTCAAGTCGTTCCAAAGGAGCTTTAGCGACTGGTAACTTATCAATCAGCTTCGAGTCCATGAACTCTCATCGGAATTGAAATTTACAAGTTACTACTGACGGCAAGCACCCGTAGCTCATGAGTCTCTTCGGAACTCATTGTCAGGCTTGAGTCGGGAAGAAACTTTGCCTTACTTTACTTACTGACTAATTCGTGTTACAGTAACAAGGCATTACTGATGCCTCTACAACTTTGCTAGGAAACCTAAATAAAGTTACCATTCAAAAAGCTTACCGATCTCGTCGTCACGACTCCACATTCATTTTTATCAATCGTAATCGAAGTTGTTCTCCTGCCAACATCTCTGGTCATACACTTCGGATCATGTGCATGTCCAATCACAAAGATTCTTCCTGAAAAAGAACTGAAAGATTCTCCTAGTTCGAAACCTTCAAAGACAGCCTCTGTCAAGAAGACCGCCTCGATGGTCGTCTCTCCGCATTCGATCTCAACATTTCCTAGGATACGGTAAGATAATTTAGCAAAAAAGGTTACCAAGCTGTCCATTTGGCACAGGAATACAGACAATAGTAGCAGGTAAAATCAGAAGCAAAGGAATTAATAGGGAGGAATAGCGCATATTAACGTGTCTCTCAACCGGATACTGTGATGGCTAGTGGGCGGTTGTGTGGTCAGAGCGGGCAGCTAGATGAAAGCTGCCTTTCTCTCTCCCTTGTGGAGAGTGGTTGTACAGAACGAAAATAGGGAGAGAAAGTCACCTTGATGGATTAGCATATGCCACTCTCTTTTAATTTATGTTCTCTGAACGGGTCCTTGTCTAACAGCAACTGTCCCCCATCATTTATCGGACTGTGTCCCTTGCGTTTTCAATGACTCTGTATCTTCCCTATACCCAGTACATTTATTTTTATCAGAGGGTGGGGGGGGGGGGGGACTGCTCGAATATACTCATCGTCGTCTTCTCTTGCCTGTCTTATCCAGACTCTTCCGGAGCTCACATCGTCCTCAAATCTCAAGTACGACTCCAAAGAGTCAGTCATCGCTTTGGATCATCCATCTCATCCAGTCGTTTCGTCCAGTTTAGCTTCCTTCTTCAAGGCCTAGTACGTCTGACAATTGTAAGAGCTCACAATCAGTCACCCTCCTCTGATTCACTGCCTGTTCCAAACTCATTAAACAAAAGGTGTACAAACCAAACTTTATTACTTTTACAGAACAAGAAAAACCGGGTAGATACTTTTTTATGAAGAGAAAATGGACTTGAATTTTTTTTGGTTATTTTAATGGAAAATATGAAGAAAATGTGATGAAACTACCGTAATCAAGTTTTTGGCGCCAGGTTTTTTGATTGGAAAAAAAGTCAAACACAAAAAGTCAAATATTGTATTTTAGCCTTGTCAGTCAGTCAATCTTTTTGGGTATTTTACTGTTTTTTTTAAAGTTATGTGTTTAAGGGAATACACAAGCAGTCCCGTAGGTTACTGCGATTAGACCTGTGATATTGAAAAAAAAGGTATACAAATAAAATGGGAGGGGTAGCACCGTACTAACTCCAGCAATCGAAAACCTTTCAAAGTCGAAAACATATAAAAAAATTTGGATGAAGGCTGTCGACTACTGTGCGTTCGTGGTCACTACGAGGATCAAGCGAAAGTGGGCAAAAATGTTAAACAAAAAACTTTGGGCATATATATCTCTGAAATCTCTTTACTATGACGACTAAAAATATTGAGGATCTGCCTTCGAAAGTAACAAAATTGAATCAGAATGCGGGACCGTTCAGTTACAGAATATAATTAAGTAGAGGTGTAAGATTCATAGAGGTACATAAATGACCGTAAGTTTGGAGCGACGGGACCGAGAGGGTTTTACAAAAAACAAAAGAATGACATCGATTTCTCTAAAAAAATTAAAAAAGAAGGGCAAATATATCGTGATAAAAATAAGAACGACTACCGTAACCCGACATACCCTCATTGTGAGACCGAGTCTAAAACGTAGATATTCAGTGTGAAAATTGACTGCGTATATTTTTTGCTGGGTCCCGCAATGAAAGTGTTTAGGGTAGTCGGTCATATTTTTGCACAGAGCATAGCGGTTTTGGTCTGACGGTCTGCCCATAAACAAGCATTGAGTATATTCACCATTATTAAAAATGACAGTTGGTTTTCAGTACATTCGTATGCCAGAGGATCTGAGGAGTCAAGCATGTCAAGCTTTGTAAGTAAAACTTAACGCAAAGTAGTGCCTGTTAGAGGATGATTAAGAGTAAAAAAACATGGATCAAAAGGGTCAGCATACATGTGGAGGCCAGGGTAAACGAAAACGAAAACGAAAAATGTTGAGGTATATCGACACTAGAAGGAAAACAATACAGATGCCACCCGAAAAAGTCGAGTGAAAAAACTTGGCGATTTTGACTCGAGTACGGTAGTTTAAGGTTTTTCTTTCTAGCAATTTGTTCCCTTTTATGTAGTAACGTTTTGTCCATTTTCTCTTTTACAAAGAGTGTATTATGCGAAAAACTACTAACAAAAAAGAAGGAAAGAACAACAATTGAGAATCAATCAATACCTGGCAAGGAGAGAAGCGGCATTTAGGAAGTAGTTTCTTTGAAGGCAGAAGAGGAAGGAGCCTGCTTTGGATCAGTAGGCGCGGGACGATACTCGGCCTGATACTTGACCGAAGGCTCGGACGGAGCTGCTTCTCTGGGAGATCGGCACTTTCTCTGAAAACAGAAACCATAAATAAAAACACTAGAAACCAACCACAAACTTTGGTATCTCCTCCCAAGGAATCAGCAAGGTGACCAGACTCGTGATGATGACAGGCCAGCTGAAAATATTGATCGTTGCTTATTCACGAAGAAAAACTGACGTGAGACCGAAGGACGGATGTCCACAGCCGAGAATTTGCTGTTCACAAAGATTCACAGGGCATTCCCAGACCAACGAGGTCGGCTTTTCGTCATTTTCGAAGGCAAACTAAAAATCATTAGGTTAACTTCAAAAAAATATAAAACCGACGTTTTGGAATTCTTCGTCGTCGGTAATGTTGAACTGGCAGGTCGTGACGTTTTCTCCGCTCTTCGTATAGCCACGAGATCCCCAATAGTAGTTTCGATGACCGTAACTAGAAAAAGATTTTTTGTCAAAGAAAATTAAATAGAAAACTTACAAGACGGGGATGTAAGGGCTCACATAGATGAAGCTGCCGCCACGCGATCCTGCAAACGATGTTCGGCCAGCTGAAAATGTCGGACTATCTTTGCATATTCTCAAAAAAAACTGAGTCGTAATTGGTCCGACGCTGCCAGCTTATAAGATTAATTCTAGAATTAGCAAAAAGGATTAAAAAACGAAAAATTGATTCTTTCAGAGGCGTCACGAGCAAATTTTCAACAAAGCGGACGACGCATGCCAAGCCAGGGTTCAAATCCTAGATCATTGTTGCTTTACTAGAAAAATGCTGGACCCTTTCTAAGTTTCGAAACTCTTCGTCAAGGCGAAATTCTAGAAACTGCGTCAACATTATTTTTAGCCGCGCGGCTATTTTTAGTCGCGCGCAGCGGCGAATTGACGTAATTTGGCGCCAAAGACTGAGTGTTGTCGTAGTTCGCAGCGCATCTTACGAAATAGTTCGAAGTGTATCAAAAGATCTGGTAATCAAGGATATGTACCTGCTGCTCCTAGACCCGAAGTTCGAGCTCCAGATGCAAAGCCACTGGATGCCTTGGCTGAGAAGCCTCGAGCAACGGAGGCTCTGAAAAAGCTTAGGGTTTAGAAAGGATAAAGAGTTAACCTGGCAGCACTGGGTCCACTACGGAAACCGCCTCCACGGCCACCTCCACCACGACCTCCGCCTCCTCCACGTCCTCCGCCACCACCTCCGCGAGCCTCGAGGAGAAGAACGAGGGCGCAGAGGAAGATAAGCACCCGCATCTGGCTGAAATAGGATTATGATTTATAAATATGAAAGAAATCAAAGATTGGGCGTTTTACAGGGTGAAATGCAGCGGGGAACAACCCAAATATCAATAACAAGTGTTGTAAACGCGGGACACAAAATTTACAGCCGTGTTCCTACTGAGCTCACTTGAAATTGGAATTATAATTATTTTTGATTTTCAAATTTTGTTTCAGTAATTTTCTAAGCTTGAAAATGTTTAAAGCCGCTAATGCCATGGGCGCGAAACAGTACGTGCGAGGGCAGAGAAACTGAGCGGAGGGAGGAGCTTCCCCGCTCTGTTAATTAGCGCGAAATCGATAATATCCTTCGCACTGTTTATAAACCAAAGGAGTGTTTGGAAAAAAGGAATACGAGATCTTGGCTTGCTGTGAGCTCATATTGCCGCTGTTGGGAGGGGACAATGGCTAAAAATATTGTGTTTGGCGACCTCGCCCTTATCCTCGTGCGGCAATCGGTCACAGCTGCCTGGCCTGCTCGCATCCCTTGTGGCATTTCGAGGAAGGTGATAGAGATTAGAATAAGAGAGGTATTTGAGTGGATAGATTTTTACGCGAAAACGATTGAATTTGTAAACATTTTTTGTTTACAATAATCAGAGAGAAGACTAGAAAGAACGGAGAAAATATCTCGCGCCTCCGGGACCGCAACCAAAACAGGGGAACAAATATAGTACGCAACTGGGATATGTATTGTAAACGTAATAAGAAATTGAAGGAAATGCGAAATTATTGAAGAGAGGGGGGGGGGAGACTAACATGGTGGTTAACGAGGTTTTTTGCAATGCAAATGGTGTTCCCACAATTTCATGAACATTTTCAAAAAAAAAGTATGGCGCGCAGTTTTAGTAGACCAATGTTTTATATTTATTGATATTGTGGGGATGCGGTACAAATGAAACGGTGCCCTAATCTGCCTTGTGACGTGACATACCTTGCAAAAAGATCTTGTTGACCGTATGTAAAGAAATCTCTCGAAAGAAAAGAATTAATAAAAGAAAGAGAAAGTGGGTAAAAACATCAAAAAATGAACACCAGGGGGTTGACGCGCTAAAATTTTGAACTTAGGGGGTTGCCAGCTCGAGTATTACCAGAAAGATACATAGATAAGTTTAGTAAGATAACACTTGTTGCCGCCCCAATGGGATGGCTGTTCCAAAATTTCTTTCAACCTCTACATTTGAGCAGGGTCGGAAGCATCGTAATACCTCAAACTTGGGTAATTAAACCGAAGAGTCAACCTGCTCTGCAGTGATGAAGGTAACTGGCAGAAGCGATTATACGGCAGAAACCGGGAGAATTTGTGGCAGGGACACAGAGAAGTCACTGACCATCAGACCATTTCAAGTTGATTTAAACGAAAAGATGGATTTTGTTAGATGAAATTGTGTCTTCAGAATGTTTTCCGAATTACAAGGAATTGGGTAAAGTGTGTCTTCTTGAGTATCCTTAGCGTGTTTCTTTGGGATTGTAGTCTAAAATATTTGGCAAGTTGCCAATGTCTCCTCTGCGTCTCTGACCAAAATTCTCCCGGCCTCTGCCGTACAATCGCCTCTGCCAGCTCCCTTCATTACTGCAGAGCGGGCTGACTCTTCGGTTTAATTACCCAAGTTTGAGGTATTACAATGCTTCCGACCCTGCTCAAATGTAGAGGTTGAAAGAAATTTTGGAACTGCCATCCCATTGGGACGGCAACATGAAGAAACTGATAGCCAATTCTCCGTTTTTGAATTGAAAAAAACTACAGCTCGTTTATTCAAAAGTAAAGATTTGAATGAGGTGCACAGTACCAGAACAAAGCTGTATCGAAATACTCCCGAGTGTTTATCTTGGTAATCTTCCATTTCTCCCACGAGGTGGTATCGACCAGTTTGGGCATGGCTTCGTCTTTCTTCAAAAGCAACTTGCCGGCATGATTCAGTCTTAGTTGAGGTTGTTCTTTTGAGTTTCTTAACAGTGGTTCTTTGAACGTGAGAATAAAAACCTGCCTTCTTCTTTATCATAGCCTCTTTTTATGGAATTTTTCTCGATCGGCATCTCACTCTTGGTACATTCTGAGACTTGTTTGAAGAACACAATTCACAACCTCCTCGAGTTTCTCTAAAGGGATCAAAAAATGACGATATCACTTCTTTTTTCAGCTAAATTCGTACCCTCGCTTGGCCTGACTACCACTGTTTTCATTAAGATCTTCGTCGTGAGTCGAGTCCAAAGGAAATTCTTGACTCCCTCCCAGTGAAAGTACACGAATAAAGCGAGCTCTCATGGAAAAACGATGGGACGGTTTCGCGTGCCATCCGGCACCTCCTCTGGAAGCGCAAACGAAAAGGGCGAAACTTGAGCAAACGCCGCCGGGCCATGACCGACACCAAGTTGAACGCGCGCTCACGGTCGAAACCTCTAGTACCAGCAGTGTTGGGACGACGGTAAATAATGGAGGAAGCGCCATTGTGAACAATGTCTTTTTGTGAAGGATCATTTGGAGCTTTAGAAAATCTAAAGTCTTTTCCACCAAAATGTCCGGGACAGATCAGAGAACTTCTTATCAGTTTTCAAACAGTGCAAGACACACAACAAAAGGAAACCTTCTTCAATGGAGTCCTGTGTTAACCATTCTTCGTGCTCTCTGACAGTGAGACTCGCTTTTTGAAACGGCGACACGCGGGAACTTCCGCCTGACCCTCGGAAAACAGATAAACCAACACTGACCGGCACTGAGTCACAGGGCTCTGTCGGGACAAGCGGTTTGAGATCTATTGAACTTGCTAGACGAGTTCAATGACGTGCGACAGACTCAGACATGGTCACACTATACAATTCGAGAAGACGAGACTTAACTCGTGGCCGTACCATGCCGTCCCACGTCTCCAAGTGCTCAAAAAGTGCTTTATCAGTAGCTGTTTCAAAGCCGTACTCTTCCAGGTGGTGCCTGGGTGTGCGAGCCCGTTCCAGGCAAGGCAACGACTCTTATCATTGTTTCTTATTGGAATGATGCCCTTTCCCTTGCCATTCCGTCTGCGGATCTTCTGAAGAAGGCCTCTCTCCAACTCTTTCTCCTTCTTTCATCGTGGGTCAGTTGGTCGTCGACCAGGAGGCGCAACAGCGCAAATATTGCACAAAACACACGCGGAAGTTGGGAGGAAGCCGGTGTGAGGGTCGAAGTCAGCATTTTGAGCTATCCGAGTAAAGTCAACAGCTTCAGTTAGTCGTCTTCTCCTTACCAACTTTGGAGCAAAAAACTCTCTCTAGAAAACTTCTCTCCTAATCTCTGATGTTTCTTTTCTGACCAAGTGTCTAGTTCGCAATCATGGGGATTGCCTTGCTTCAAATTTTAACAAAGTTGCCCGAGGATGTGTAGTTTATCCTCTGAAAACGTTTGACATAGGAGACATTAGACCTGGCTGACAGGCCGGACCTGATCCGGATAATCTGTACTCTGTCGGTAGCCAGATCTAGAAGACGCTAGCTGATAGATTACTGTATAACCGAAGAAAAATACGGGACAGGGTACTAGAGAGCTCCCTTTTGATACTCTTGAGCAGATCAGTGAGCTAAGGGCAGTTGAGATACGGGAAAACAGCTTCTCCTAAAACAGAACTTTGATCTAGTGTCCTTATCCTAACAAGTCCGGCTTTGAGTAGGACGTGGCAAGATCTGCAGAAGCAGTATTTTTGCTCTGGCAGAAAATGTTCCTAGAAATGACCTTCAGGAGAGATAAGAATTGTCCTATTATCAGTGCTGCCTCAGCACATTGTCACAGGCTGGTTCCCACGACTAGATAAGCTTTTCCCCTCTTCTTCTTACTCCTTCTACAGCCCGGAAGTTTTGTGCCGGTCAAGAGAGAGAGACCTTTCGTTTACTGTTTACTCTTTTGCAACCACCTCTCTTCTCGAAAAAGGCGAAACGGCTCGCAGCGCATACAGTACAACGCAAACATGGGGTGTCTGGAAGCGACCCGGCACAGGGCAGACCCTTGTGCTGCGGCTGGCGCCGCACTTCATGGCCCAGGGTGGCTCCCAGCCTGGTGACCAGGAAGAGTCAAGTCCCCTCAGGGGTTTTGAGACTCTCTGACTGGCTTGACAGTCAGGCTTTACTTGATTCTCTACTAATGACTGTCTAGGTTTATTAGAACTGACTGACGAGCAGGGCCTGGATATGGAATCTCAGCCCTGCCATGTCTAAACTTTATATGGCAAAAAAAACTTTACTAAACTTTACATAGTCGTTCTTTGACTCCTTTAGGAATTCTCAGTCCCCTCTGTTTCACTGTTTGATCGTAAACTTGTCCAGCTGACTCAATCTACCAGAATCTCAATCTTGACCAGCTTTAAGGTCAGGAGCCATTCTCTTTTGCCATTCTTAATCGAGGGTTTCTCCGCTATCCCAGCTTCTGGTCTAAGTTGGAAGTCAAGTTACCAGTCTTTAGAACCTTGGTAGCCCTCAGCCTACTACCCTCAGCTTCTTGAAAGCCTCACATCCTGTCCCCTGAAGATCTGAAAATATTCGGAAACTACCTAAAGAAGATGAACAGCAAGGCCTCTCTTCAATATCATTGCCCTTTTTAGTTTCATCCGCTACATTGCCAATGAACCCCAATATCTTGTTCAGCAATTCTGACCTTCTTTTGCCCTTTCGGATGCCAAAGTTTGCTCTTGTTGCAGCAAACCCCTTGCTGTCTGTGTGCTCGCCGGTACCAGTTTGTTCCAGGCGCTTTTCCGAAAGAGTTTCAACAGTCTCTCTCTGCCTGCCTGGTCAGCCAGCGCAACCCAATGGCAAACACACCTGCTCTCTCTTTTGCCCTTTTCCAATCCGAAACTTTAAAAAGAATTTGCAGAATGCTCGGTGAGACATGCGTCGCCACTCCCACGACGCCGACTTTCAATTTTGGAGCCTTTTTGAGTTCCGCCGGTCTGGTGCCCAACACTGAGATGGAGTATCCTTCGCCGTCATCTAGTTCTCCCGAAAGTCCTTCGGAACCGAAGAAGAGAAGACGTGGAGAGTTGGCAAATCCCGCCAACACGCTTGACGGATTGGTAGCCAGAAGAGCTGATGACAGTCGAGAGCCCTTCCAGAAGAGGTTCTTGTCGGAACAGGAAGCCATTGAGGGACCAGACGACGAGATTGAGATGAAGGTACGACTGTTCTTCTGAATCCTTTTACATACCAGTTTTTAGAAGATGGAAAACGATCCGGACGTCTCGACGCGTACCTGTTCAACCTGCGGCTACCAGGGCAAATGGGTCTCGGAGATGATTCGCCACAAGAGAGTTCACACCGCCGAGCGCCCCTTCAAATGTCGCTACTGCTCACGTACCAGTAAATGGAAGGCTGACCTTATCCGTCATGTGGCAAGTGAGTCTTTCAGCTAGATTCTTCTCAAAACTGTGATCTTTTGCAGAAACTCACGGAATCCGCGTCGTGTCCAAGTACAGCCGTTCGAAGACGTTCGACCCGACAACCACCCTGATGTCCGTTCGCGGTGACGAAGACAAGCCTAGAGCATATGCCTGTGAGATGGGAGACATCTCTCCGCCACTGTACCGTCCAGAGCCGCTTTCTCCAGCCAGAAGACCATTGAGCTACCGCTGTGGACAGTGTCTGTTCGAGCAAGAAGGACTCTCTCTAATGGTCGGTCATCTGCGCCAAGCTCACGGAACTTCTCCTTATGAATGCCGTTGTGGCGCTGCTTTTGACGATTTTGAATCGGCTTTTGGTCATGCACAGAAGGGATCGTGTTCCTCGAGTGATTTGACAGTGAACATCACGCCCATCTACAAGAGAAAAGGTTAGAAATAACTGATCGCCAAAAATTATTGTAATTTCCAGCTCCTTCCGTCTCTTCATTCTCCTCCATTTCACCTTCGGGATCTCGTGGTGACTCCTCTCCAACAAATTCTGTCCAATCAACTGAGGAAGAAGACCAGAGAAAGTGTGGTCTGTGTCCCTTTGAGACCCAGAACTCGATGGACTTCCTGGCCCATATGGAAGGACATTCCACTGGTAGGAAAACACCAAAAGACAGAAAAAAGTCACAACTTTCAGCTCTCCCTCTCAAGTGTTACTTCTGTAGCTGGAGCTCGACTGACCGAACTAATCTTGAGAGCCATATGCGTCTCCATTGCAACTGCCCGGCCCAGTTCATGTCTCCCGTCGAGAGAGCCGTCCTCCCAACTGAAAATCTCCTATCCCTTCTTACTCAGCCACTGGATCTGACTACTGCTCTTCTTCTCCTCCAACAGACCCCACAGTACAGTCCTTTAATTTCCCCACTGGCTTTGATGAGTTTGACGAGCTCAGCATTCACGCCAGTCCCCAGAATCCATTCCTGTGATCGCTGTGAGGCTCGATTCAAGGATCACGAGTCTCTTGGTCTTCACAGGTCCAAACACGGCTCCAAGAGTCTCTTTTCCTGTCCCATGTGTGATTTTTCTTCTTCTCGGCCAGCGAACCTCGTTCTCCACATTCAGCATCATCACAACGGTGGCTTGATTGAATCACCGGCTGAGGAGCCAGAGAATGAGGATGTCGTTGATGTAGAAACTGCTTAGATTACTTTTTTCTTCTTAATTTGTCCTATTTATGGGTGGGTGTGTCATGTATGTCTATGTATAACTGACGGTAATTTGGAACTTGTACTTTCTCTCTCGAATACTATGTATTTTCGTCTCAGTCGTGTTATCAACCGGTGCACCTTAATAATAATAATGCTAATAATGAACCTTTCCGTTTAAATCTAATGTTTTAAGTTTTTTTTAAGCAGTATTCGCTTTGACACTTCTGTGTTTTAACTGAAATGGTCCCTCGTTACGAAAACCATGTCTCTCTGCCTGAATCGGTGGCGGAACAACATGTTAAACGTTTTACGACACGGACGATTAAGTCCTCCTCCAAAAGGATGTTTTACAGCCGAGGCGCACAGAATTACGGTCATTTAGAGAGTCTAAAAAGATGTTGCCTTTTTTCAGACTGCCCCCTGTCCAGCAGCGCAGCACCCTGTTATCTCGCACTTGCGACAAAGACGTTCATCAACACGAGAATTTCGCGCCGCCGATCATATCCGTCTTGGAAATGATTATATTTGAAGAGCGACGAGAGAGATGTGATAGGCTTGTCCCGAATCGGACGAACATGGGATGAAAAAGGGGCATCGGGACTAAAGAATAGAAATCTTTATTTTGAAGATTATAGTTTTGTTGTTCTTCGTTACAAGACACAGAATGTTTATTTAGATTTTGAAGAAAAGTATAGATTGTTCCAGACAAGGACAGATTCTCAGCAGAAGTAAATCCCTCGTGTCTGAGCAAATGGCCGTAGTCTTCCGAGATCGACGAATTTTGCACTTCTCTCAAAGGCAAAAAAAACTACAATTCATTTTTTAGGGGAAGCTCGCAATCTGGTTATTGACAGTTTCTGTACATTATGAGAAGGGATTATTCAGACAGTAGTAGGGTCGAATCTCACACTGTGGAGTCAGAGCGGCTGCCTCGGCGAACCGTTGGTTCCGATAAAGCTTTGGTTGTACTTTAGCCGGAGTCTACGTTCGTTCAAAACATTTTGGCGTGAACACTCAAAATGGCTTGAATTTGCTACTTTCACCATTTTCAACCAATGGACTAGAAGCAACCCAGAAGAAAATTGAATACCCAAGAATACGCAGCTAAACTTTGTATTTGAGCGGTTATGTGGGTTCTGAAGCGAATATAAATGATTACGGTCTTGTCTTCTTCAATCATTTCTTAAAAGTTACGGTATCACAATCTTCAAACAGACTACAGGACCCGGATCCCTCACTCCCTCGAACAATTAGTTCCAATTTAAAAACTGTACTTTATCTTCTTCCCCATCTGAAAGAACTACCTCTGCAATTACCGGTCGACTTAACTCTACTGACAAGGTCATATCTGTCGCCTCATTACGCCACTCTCTGTCTCCTTTGCGGTCCGAGAGTGTCAAAATGAAGGACTCATATCTCAATCTAGGTTTCGTTGTCTCTTTGTTTAGCCGCACTTTCGCTGGAATGTCGTCCTCTACGCTCTCTGCGGCGCACTCCCGACGACGAACTGTGAATGAAGATGGATGAGGAGCCTTGCGACATTCTTGTACTGTGTCGGGCGCGAAATGAAAAAGTTTCGACAAACATTGTTCTCGGCAGAAAACGTCACATCCGGTGAAGAGGTACAAAAATTCAAAAAAAAATATTTATGCTGTTATAGGGCTCGCCAAAATGAGTTTCTAATATCTGGTCCCGCGAGCCAAAACTATTTTCCACTTTTTTACTGGATTTACCGAGGTTTTTATACCAGTTTTTTAACAGTATCGAGGGTTGTACCCGTATATGACAACGGAAGAAAAAGTGACAAAAAAGAGAAAAATAAGGTGAAAAATAGTTTTGTCGCGCGGGACCTGATATTTTGGCGTAACCCATACTGCACAGTTTATCTAAAACTTAGACTGTTGTAACATTGAACTTTCCCGCCGAGAAAATAATTTCTCCCAGAGTTTGAGTCCGCACCCGTATCGTATCGGTGCACTTGGGGAGGCAGGGTATATCAGTGGACTGCAATTCTTTTCGGCAACCCTAACTTACCTCCGGCTGCGTCTTTTCCGCATTCGGTCATTTGACGGGGTGAAAGCGATGATCTCTTCGTTCACAGTTGGTTCTTTAATAGCTGGTTGTGTCCATTTGGGCTCGAACATTTTTGCTTTTTTTTCTCAATGGAGAGCTCAAAAAAATCGCTGCTTCATCCTTCCTTCTACTGTTAGCTGCTTCTGCAAACTCTTTGTAATTTCGTAGACAACTTCTCATCCAACAGGCTCCACAAATACGCATCCAGCAACGGATGCGACGTCTTCTGGATCATGTTCAGTATCCTGTGAGATGGTTGGAAAGCTGACTCTCATCTTTGGTGTCTGTCCGTGTCGCAAGAGATTCGTCGTGGCAAGTCAGAAGTTGTCAGGATTAGATAGCAATTTTCTTTTTTTCAGCTTCTGTTTTGACAGATGCAAGTAAGATGGTGTGACAGGTTTCCCAGCAGACTATGCGAAAAAAAGTTTACCGGTAGGAGGATAAGAATATAAAAAATCAGTTCCAAAAATGTAATGAGACGGAACGAAGTGTGTTGAAAAGTGATCGAAGAATTTTTTCGGGACTGTCGTTTCAGAGCAAAGGACGAAAAGTGTGCTATAGGGGTTCTGACTATAGACATGAAACAATTTCTTTCCTTATGTTACCAGAGTCATGTCATAGGAGAGATATTCTTCCAGAACTTCCTAAACTTTGTACCTTTTCTACAGCTTCTTTTGTCTTTCCTATTGTTATCTCTTCTGTTCCCTCCATATCTTAATCCCTTGCCTTCATTTTTTTTTGCACCCGACTACGTCTGTCGCTCCCCCTAATCGCCTTTATTCTAGAGACATGCCGGCGACGCCGTTATGAACATGTACCTAGCAGGTTTCACTTCATCCAATATATCCATGTCCGTCGGGATAAATGATATGAGAATTAGAGGATCTTTATTATCACTGCTGTTTGTGATAACTGCCGCGAAGACTCTCCGACCAGGAGCGGTTCAGTTCTTCCTGATCGGTCTTGTTCGGCTTGATGGTGGCCGTGTAGCGCTTACGATAGCGACCGTTCTCGTCGACGTCGTCGTAGCCGTCGATGTGTGTATCTGAAGAGAAAGGATTCTATGGTTGGGAGCACAAAGAAATTGGAAACACGGTCTTCTTGAAGTTTAAGGAGAAATCAGCAGTTCGTGGCTTCGAAGCAAGATGTCACTGTAACCAACGCATTTTCAAGCTTTCTTATGTTCTGCAAAGTTGTAGAGCAACAAAAATGCTTCAACTTAGCAGAACATCACAAAGCTAGAAAATGCTTTGGTGATCTAGAAAATTGAGGTTTTTTCAAAAATCCCAAGTGAGGGGAGAGTAAAAGTACTCACCATTATTCCATGGAGGACGACTGTCGATCGAAGCCTTCTTGTCCTTGTTCATCTTTTCCATTTCGTCGTGTGGGTGGAAGGTTAGACGGAGTCACTTGTGAGAGAGAGTCTTCGTGCCAACCGTCTCTAGGATACTCTCGAAGCCACAAACACGGACTAACCAAAAACCACTGAAAAATTCACGTCTCGGGCTGTTTAGAATTGTGTAAACAGTGTCAACTTGTGCCAGAAACAAATGGGGTCGGTTTTTGGCTCCCCCTGTAAACTGATCCCCTCTGCTCTTGACAACTTTCCGTATCGGCTTCAAAATCAAAGTGTTCCGCCTGTTTGCTCCGAGACTCGAGAGAAGGGTGCAATTGACGCGGAGGGCGATCAGCGTCCGTAAACAGATCACTTGACAAGAAGGAAGCTAGATCAGATCATCGCCCTCGTTGGTCTATGCAAACAAATGGAGATAGGAAAGATTCATTACCTAAATTCATGGGTCTGAAAGAATCTGCCACGCAGCTTTGCACGCGTAGCGCAGTGGCTAAGTGGCTTGAATACAAATCTGTTCACATATCTGGTTCGAAACCCGCAAGTACGAATCGTTTCTTTTTCTCGGAAGCAGTTCAGAATTACTTTTCCCGAGTCTATGCCTTACTTACTAACAATAAGTACAGACATTGTAAGATTTCAAAGTTAGGCGCCTAATTCAAGCAACCTCCCCCCATTTCTAAGAGTAACTTTGTTTGTGTTGATCAGGTCAGAGTCCGGTCAGACGCTGTCTCTCTCTCTCTCTACTGTAATACGATCGGTGGCACAATTGTATAACTTCTTGGTGACAAATCATCGACACGTTGCGCAAAGCGGGCGACAGTTGCCGACAGCAGTAGATTTCTGACTCAATTTAGGTGGACGATCCGGAAACAGCTGACCCTCAGTATCAAAAGTCAATGTTATCATGGGGGACAGATTGACCGGATGGCTAGTTAGGTCGTAAATCAGCCACGTCCTCGGGCCCCACGGTCATCTTGTAATGGATCGCAAGACAAGTGGTCGTACGAGACGACAGGACATCTCTATCTCCCCCTATCTCTTTCCCTGCAAACGGCTGTGTAGTAATAACGGAAGCAGATGGATTGGGTACAGAGAGAAAGACAGATAGGTTCAAGTACAAACGTGTAAAGTAACTTTAGCCACCGTTCGTGCTTACATTTTCCAGCTTTATGATGTTCTGCAAAGATATAGTGTTTAACAAACTATTTTGATTCCTAAAAGTTGAATTGGTACCCTCTGCTATTCCCCCTTCGTACATTGTAACAATGTTTTGCCATTGGCAAAATGAATATATTCTATTCTATTCTAACTTTTCAGAACATCGTAAAGCTGGAAAATGTAAGTCTGAGCTAGAAAATTGAGATTTAGGTGCTAGAGTAGACGGGCCCAGACTCTCTATACTGTGAACGTACCGTACCAGCTAGAATTCTCTCCTGTCCTATTCAGACGAACAAATCTGGCCAGTCTCATCCTCATAAAGCTCTCATAAATCACATCAAAAGTTGCGATCAATCCTCCGCTCTTCGTTACGCCATTTACGAGCTCGGGAGTCGCACAGTTAACCCTCTCTTCGCCCTGCCATCGGTTGGGATTCGGCTCAAGCTCGCTCGAGCTATTGAGCCTGTGGGAAGATGAGGATCAATTATTAATCCGGCGACGACGAAGAATCAGAAGGCATACGGTAACTTTCCCAGGGTGCCTTCTCCGACGACGGGACATCTGTAAATAGTGGAGAGAGCAGAGCCTGGTATCCATTTCAGGAGGAAGATTAGTCTCTGTCCCTTTTATAGGAAAATTTTGATCTTAAATCATCCGTATACTTGTCTCTGTTCATTGTGACTGTTCTCGCACCTCGCGCGCCATCTTTCCGATTGACATAAACGCCTATCAGTTTTCACTTTTTTTCTCCGCAATGCGCGAACAACACGACAATGAAACATGATGAGAAAAGAAAGGAGACTGACACTTTACTTCAGTTCTTTCGGATTTTACGAACTACTGGATGAACTCAGTTATTTTCTGACAAAGACTGTCTCAGTTTTGGAAGCTCAGTAAGATATTTTCCGGCATCGGGTCAGGGTCAGAGTTATGCGGCGGCGTTTTGACTGTCCCTGCACACCAACTCGTGAAACAAGAAGCCTTTGTTATCAATGTTCAGATACGGTAGATTCTATACGAGCAGGTGCGCAGTCAAACGCAAAATCTCTTGTCTTCCCATCCCTCTGGATTGCTTCAAAATCGCACCTAATGCAAGTTTTTCTCGCCGGTGGTCATCTGATTATCCGCACTGGATTCTGGGGCTATAGATAGCGAAAATGGGTGAGAACAACTGTGTTCTCTTATCTTTCGTCACGGGAACCGTCTGGAGTTGGGTCACTTTTCAGTGTCTTTCTGAGCCCAGTTCTTAGGATCCTGACTGTCGGTTGTAGACAGGAAAAGGAATGATCAGTCTTTTTGACACTGGATACAATTTTTGTTTTTTTATTTTTTCCAAATCCCCTAAGCAGGTCAAATTCCATTCCCCCCAAAAGAATGTGCCACCGAATTTTTGACAGTTCCGATTAGATAACTTCTTCCCAATCCCCTGTACCTTCAAAAAAAAAGAGACCACAAAATTTCTTGAATAGATTTATTTGATCTGTCTGCTTGTACAATTGAAATTATACTGGCTCGTGAAAATAATACTGAACGTCGTGGTAAAGTCATGGTTTGAGGAGAGAGACAAAATAATCACAACTCGGGCATTGGAAGTCCAATAAACTAAAAATACTAATGTACACAAAAAGTTATGCTGAGCTGGGGAGAGAGACGGTAAAATAGTAGGGACACGGGGACTATCAATAATAGGTTGGGGATGCACCTGTTCTTAAAGATTTTGGACTAAAAAGCTCGGAAATTATAGAGAGGGAGAGGAAAGATATGCATGAAGTCCTAAAGGAGAAAAAGGGAACAAGTACTGGGCCGCCACCTGTACTCGATGAAGCTCTTAGTTTGGACCCGTTATTCGGACTTTGGCTGTGGCGAGGACTCCTTGGAGAGAGCGCCTTCGCCTGCTGGACTGTGCGACGAGGAGGGACTGGCCGATGTGGCTTCGGAAGTGAAAGAGCCTGAAAGATTCGGGATTAGTTGAGATTCTCAATGTTTAAGCCGCTAATGTGAAGGGATGAAGACGCCCGAAGGGGACGGCCAACTTTGCCGCATGGGCCAGTGGCTAAGACAAACTAGAGATCAACATGTTTCCAGTTCAATCCCCGGTGAGTAAAAACTCTTTTGCATTTTTTGTACATCTCGCGAACAAAGATTATTTGCCCATCAATTTGTCCAAATTTTCAGATTTCCGCGGCGAATTCAAAGGATGCAGGTACGGTGAACGAAACAATGTCCTTCTATTAATAGCTTTTCGAAAATTACAACTGGTCATACAAACTGTCAGATCCCGACGAAAAACATGATGATTCACGCAAAACAGTCAAGTCTAGACAAATTTTAATGATTCCTTTTCAAAAATCTGGCCCCAGTGTGTTAAACTCCTTAAAGGGAGTTGCTCGACCGATTTACAGCCAGTCATAAACTGTAGGGAAGCTATCAATTTGCAGCTAATAAAACCAAAGATAAGCCGGGAGCCCAACAAGGGCTTGATTTACGATCTGCTCCTCTCTCTCTTTTCCCATTAAGAGCCACTTTAATTGTTCAGACTAACCTTAATTAGTCGGGCGGCACTCTTTAAACCCGCCTCGGAATTTGAATTTTTTGGGGGGAGTCGGTTCTTATCAACTAGGGGGCTTACAGGAAAAAGGAGCAGCGTTTGACACGGGGATTAGGTTATCAGTAGAGCGGGGGGAAACCAAACAGAAAACGACTGCGGCTCAGTATTGGGAAACTAAAAGAAATCTCAATTTTCTAGCTCACGCTTACATTTTCCAGCTTTTTCATGTTCTGCAAAGTTGTAGGATTTGATGAGTTCTACAACTTTTCAGAACATTAAAAAACTGGAAAATGTAAGCGTGAGCTATAAAAGTTGCGATTTCTCTCAAACTCCATATGGGACGGACAACGTTATTTCCCTCCGTAATCTAGCCGAAAAGATCTCAGAACCCAAGACGCCTGTATCAAAATTACAGTACACCCCAGGTTCAAAGTCCTGAACACCCTCTCTGTCCTTCTCCCGACTTGACAGTTGTTCGCTATCTTAATCCTTTTGCCAATGTTACATGCGTGTGAGCGGTGTTCTTCCCTCTCTCTCCCTGTCCCCGGGTGATAACGGAAACAACGATGAGAACGGCTCTACGACAAAACAAAGAGCCCAGGACACACAGGAACAATGTGACAGCCATAACACTGTGTGGAACAATAATGGCGGACAATTAGTCAGAGAGCCTGTTTACAGGAATTTCGGGATTAATACCGTAGTATCCAGTTATCTTTAAGAATACTCACCATTAGCGGCTCCAGTCGGTGTAGTCGGAATCATGGACATCATCAGTGGATTGAAGGGGTAGCTGAAAGGTGCTGCCGTCGCTCCAGGACGCTGAACAGCCATAGCGGCCAGAAGCTGCGGATTGCGTTGGTACATCATCATCATCTGCTGGAAGAAGGCAGCCTGGGCAGCTGGGCCAGATTCCTCGGAGCTCGGTGAATCCTTCTTCGAGCTGCTGGCCTCGTCGTCCTTCTTGTCCTCCTTGACCCGTAGAATGTCGTCAATGCTGAGCATTTTCTTTTTGGGAGTATGATCAGGCGTCACTCCAAGTTTGCTGTTTTCGTTATGCTCGCCGACATCGATTTCTGTAAGAAATTTTGATGTTCGGACATGAGAAGGTAGGCTCAGCAACGCTCAGAAGAAATCTCAATTTTCTAGATCACTCTTACATTTTCCATCTTTTTGATGTTCAGCAAAGTTGTAGTATTTTTATTGCTCTACAACTTTGCAAAACATCAGAAAGCTAAAAAATGCTTTGGTGAGCTAGAAAATTGAGATTTCTTCTCAATGTCTGAAGTAGACGGACCACCTACCATTAGGATTGGATGCTCCACTGAGGTTGGAAGTCGAGCTGGAAGGTCTGTCCAAATCGGCCATGTCATCATCGTCATCCTCTCCCTCAGGCCTCTTGATGCTGACACTTCCTCCATTCTCCTTCTTCAGTCGTCGACGGGCATTGGCAAACCAAGTGCTAACCTGAAACCGTCCGATTCAAAAATGGCGCCAAGAAAAATAGTCAGAGAGATCGGAATCGGAGAAAGCAGCTCGTACTCTCGTGTATCTGATACGATCTGGACATGATTTACGCGACTTGTAGCATTGGAGAAGGTCACAAACCTGGGTGAGGGTCATCTTCGTCAAGACGGCCAGGAAAATCTTTTCCTGCTTGTTCGGGTACGGATTCGTCCTGTGCGAGTTGAGCCATTCTTTCAGAGGAGCCGTCGTTTCCCTCGTTGCATTTTTTCTTCTCGCTCCGTCACCATAAGGATGGAAACCGAAGCTGGCGTCCATGAGGAAAGGAGGAATCGGTCCGCCGCCATTGGAAAAGTCCTGAAAGTTTTTTGGTAAAATATTATTGTTTGTCCTGGCCGAAGGACAGTGTGCCCCACTGTTGCTCGAGCGACGCAGGTTCAATCCCGCTTCGCAATTTCCATTTTTGCCTTTTTTTTAAACAAAGCAAATTTTGGATCACTTTAATCTCCAGTGTTTGTTTATATCAAAAAATGGGAACCAGAAGATATACAGTACAATAATTGAGTTTCCGGTCCTTTAGTCTCCAAAAAAAGTACTAGTATCCCTATCTGCCCGCGTGTCAATATTAGGTGATAATGATAGGTCATGTCGTGTTATTTCGGCCAGTTGTAACGCCAAGGTCACCTGCCCCGGCCATTACACCTCTTGTATGGGGGTTAGAACTAATGTTTTTCTATTGTCGAAGTAAGTGACAGGACACGTCGGAAAAGAGATTACTGTATGGCCCGTGTACTGTTGCCCCAAACAAGAAATCTCAATTTTCGAGTTCACAAAAGCACTTTCGAGCTTTGTGCTGTTCTGCAAAGTTGTAGTTCTTGACAAGCTCTACAACTTTTCAGAATATTGGAAAGCCTAAAAATGTTTTTTTCGCAGTGAAATCCTGCTCAGAAACCTAATGAAGAAACCTCTACCATACTGTAGGTATGCCTCCGGCAATGCAACACCGAAAAACATGATAATGACGGCTTGGGTTATTAGACAAACAAGTAAATTAGTTGACACTTTTTCCCATTTGGATTACTGTAATCGCTCTCTTACCTGAGCCAGACCGGGATAGACCAAAGGAAAAGGAAATCCAGCTGGTAGCATTGCTCTTACTGCTTCCATCGGAATCTGCGGCATCAAGGGAGGTCCTCCTGCAGTCAGAAAGTTGGGATTTGATGCCAGAATCCTGCAATATTTTGTCCTTTTTCTGACAGAGAGAGTGGAACTTTTATCGCGCCGGAAGATCTCAGAACCCGAGTGGTTCAGACTGCGCCCACTAATGATCATGTTGACAAAAGGGCGGGCTAGAAATTGAGTAATTTTCATTGTAAAATTCGGGTTTTTGGACCAAAAAGTAGCAAATATTAAGTTTCCAGAACATTCCCCTTGTCTTTGACCAAACTGTAGACTAACCTGAGGGCTTCCGCACTACTGTCGTCGGCTTTGATCGGAGTTTGCAGCTGAAAATTTCATATTAGTATCCATCTATGGTCTTTTAAGAAGACTACAGTCAGTCCAGAAGTTACTGAGAAAAATTAGACCCCTATATCATGGAAACATTGGATACTCAGCCAACCAAGACCTAAAAATGAATAATGCCTTTGCGCGCTAAACGGGTCTCGCAACGAAAACATTACAGTTTTTCGTGGTAAAATTTAAAAAAAGAGTTAAGTTAAAGTAAACAGCTTATAAAAAAAACTTCTGAACTGACTACATAAACAAAAAAAAGGTTACCTGGGCGTTGAAAGCCAACGGATTGAAAGCCATCATTTGTGGAAAGAGAGCTGCCCCAATACACTAGTAGATCTCTGTAACTTTATGTTTAAAAAAGTATAAAAAAGAGGAAGAAGGGACAGCGGGACTATCAAAAATGGGATTAACGGGGAAGGAGAGAACAGGGCTCGATAAGGTCTCTTTCGAGAACACCCCCGTTCCAAAAGAGACAGAAAGAGAAAAACAATTGATTGAGCATGAAAAAGTGGATTGTAGCAGACGGTCGTGTTGTTACAAAATGGAGCACAAGTCGTTGTGTCGCGACAAGGTGGGCGTGACGTTCTGGGAGGCGGAGTCCTTTCCGCTATTGGCGGCGCAGCTGGGCGGACTCACTCTCTCGTTCCCTCTGGGGGACAGCTCGAGAACATGAATTTGGATTACGGTAGCTCTAGTAGGACAAGATGTAAAACATGCTTGTAGTACAAAGTGGTCCAGACTAATTGTCAGGGACAGGGAAAATTAGGAGACTAAGTGAAATGTTACGCGGGAGAAAATGGTCAAGATGAGTATCACATTCGGGGAAGATGGATTTCCAAGGTGAGAAGGAGTCATTTGGCGCAAATTTGCGGCCGAGATCGTGGTGAAGATAACAGGCGCAGAGTTCTCGGTAGAAAGGAGGCTTTTTGGAACGGAGTAGCTTCTAGGAACAGGGGAGTAAGTCGAAACAACCATTTTGGAAGTATAGTCTGGCTAGAAATTAGCATTTAGAAACAGAGCTCTACTGGCAGATTTCACAAAAAAATGAACAATCTTGCCAAGACTTCCTGAACCATATGACTTTTTGAAAAACTTCCTTTTTCGAGCTCACACATAAGTTTATCAAGTTTTTGCTGTTCAGAAAAGTTGTAGTATTTGACGAGTTCTACAGCTTTGCAAAACATTACAAAGTTGTGAAATGCATTCGTGAACTAGAAAATTGAGGTTTCTTCAAAAAGCTCTAAAATTAAAGGAGGCCAAAGTAGACTACCAAATTCAGAGGAATGAAATCTGTTCCCATCTCGGTATCTTTTTGTAAGACTAAGGAACAAGTGTCTAATATTTGAGAATGGCTAAAAGACTATCAAAAAGAGCCGAAACATTGGCTGCTCTCACACCGGAATGCATCCACGAGATCATGCCGTCACAGACGATGACGGATTGCCTCGAGAGGTGAACGTGGGTTCCTGGATAAGTTTTTGGAGCCAAAACTGACTGAATCAAGGAAAGAAGTACAAAAAAGGCAGAGCAAAGCACTGTATGAAAGAAAGAACAAAGTTCCAGTACAGTAAGAGAGTGACTTCAAAAAGTTCCCACAACGAAATAGCCTCCACACGGCGAAAAGTTTCCCAATTTACAGTCTGTGGGGAGAAAAATGCGCGAGAAACAATGGTGTAGTACGTGTGTCTCTGTTGATGCGATGGACACTACTAACAAGAGATTGTGTAATACACACCGGGCAACAGGCAGAAGAAAATAGTTGACACAAAGTCTGTAATTGTTTTGGTAGTAGGAAATAGAAACACGATGTACTACTAGTCGGTGTCGAATCAAGAGAGAAGAGAGAGAGATAGGGGAAGAATGGGCGGGACTTTCGGAAAGAGAGGAGGCGGAGCCAGTATTCGGACACACAGAGGCCTACCAGAGGGGATTCAATTAGTCATTAACAGATGTAAACACGTTGTAAAACATGAAAAAGGACCACTTTGGATGGTTTTGGAGAAGAAAGGAGCGAGGGTTCAGAAGAGATTGAGCCGAGGTCAGGACACAAAGGACAAGGTGTTTGTGTGAGATTCAATTGTGGGAACAGAGGACAAAAGTGAGAATTCGGGACCTCCCAATGGGAGTTTAATGACTTAACTGACAAGTTTAACTATCAGTGAGACTTAACTAGTTCTTTTTGGTTTAAAAAATATCAAGTACATTTCCCATCTGGATAGTCTGGAGATGTATCCATGACAGTTGAAAAAGTCTCACGCTTTGACATGCTTATTTTTGACCTAATCTACCACTGTTTTAAGTATTTAAAACTTAAATAACCTAATGATGAAAAGAAAAATTTAAAAACAGAAAGACCCCGGGAATTCGGAGATCGCGCGGCTGCGGAACGGCGTGTGTCTGTCCCCGAGCTCTTTCTCGAGTACAGGGCTTGTTAACAAGCCTTAAGCCATCGATATGCCACTTCAGAGAAAGAGCAGCGGGCAAATATGACAACGGTTTGGGAACGGCATGAGGTGCTAATTGACCTGTATCCGGGCCAAGGAATGAGCATACTCGTAGCCTGTCATCCTTTTTGTAGCAAGCCGATGCTTCATAACCGTGGGCAACACTTCAAAGAGACCGCCTTGGCTATAATACGAGTCGAATTGGGCCTCGACGTACTGTACAGAGTAGTGGGAAGTCGTGGAAAATGTAGGCAAAAATGAAGAGAGGAGGAAAATGAAGAGAGGAATGCGAGAATGCGAGAACAAAGCAGCATACCGTTTGAATTTGGTGCCCAAAATAGCAGGGCATTTGACAAAACTCGAAACGCAATAACCTTTGAGAGATCTTCAGAAAAAAGCAAAAAAAATGACTGAAAGGAATCGAACCTCCTATGTTTTGCTTCGCAGTCTTTTCTAACCCACTGCGCTGCAGCGAAGTGCACCGCCGCCTCGGTTGCTCTTATGACTTTCGTTAATCAACACTTTCATCGGCAATACCTTTGGACTAGCGTCAAGACAAACCCCAACCCTTGCAAAAGTATCAGCTATTACGTTCTGTAAGCTTATCCGGTTAATTATGTGTGTAGAGTGGCTCTCGCAATATATATTTCGCCCATATACCGCATCGTCGTCGTTTGCGCGACTAAGCTCAAGAGCAAACAGCACAAGAAACTGAGTCCGCGACACAGTCCCCTGATTATCTTCCTCTTTGAATTTTGAAGGAAACTTGCTAGGAGATTAGTAACCGAAATACCGACTCTCTCTCTCTCTCTTTGCATGACGGGGTGCCAACAGACGCCGCTCTGCGGGAAGTCGTCTCAGGTCCGACTACCTCGACAAAAGGACTTGTTGTCGCCTTGGTGTAAACGCGTAGAAAGAGCAGTGAACTGTTTTGATTACTGTAGGTAGTCAGGAAGAGTACTGGCTGTCCCCACAACAACAATCAGTGTCGACATGGAAATGCGGATGTTGCGGAAATTGAAAACCCAGTCGCCGTCTCGAAAAGAGCTTCCGGAAAACAACGATTTGGATCTGAAGCGGCGATACAACTTGATTTTGTATAAAAATAGCAAAAAGTTCTTGAACAGCGGGGAGATTGAACTGGCCCTCTCTGGATTTGTAATCGGACATCTTACCACTGCGCCATGCGTGAAAAGTTTTCTTCGTCTTCGGACGCGTTGATTACTTTAGGCAAGTGACTAAAACACAGAGATGACAAAACTAGCCACTTCTAAGAATTAGATACTTCCGGAACGACCTTCAAGACAGCTGCGGTATTTGTCCACACAACCAAATCGCGACACACAATCAATCAGTGTGCTTATATGAGTTCCCATTAGATGGGCTGAAGATGCAAATGAGCATCTTTCGGAGCGAGAGACCCAAATTCGAATATTCCTCCTCCTCGAGGGTCATGCACCTGTGGCTAAAGAAGAAACGTCTGCCTAATTACAAGGGACCATGGCCATGGATCCCGCCGATTAGCAGTCCTTTAAGGGGATTAAGCTCACGAGATTGGGACCTCTGATGACCTCCAGGCATACCAATAGAGACTTCCAAAGAAGCAGAGCGAGCGAGATTTTAAAATAAGTGGAAATGACTCCTCTTTGAGAAAAAAACAGTTCATCATGATGTGTATGTTTCTCGATTGATTGCGATTCGAGTGACTCAGTTCCGTCGACATGTTTGCCCATTTTTGCGCTTCCTTCCAGGCTTTGAGACGTTCTCTTTTTGGTCTCTAAGCTCCTCATAGTACCAGTTGTTCGATTCAGGGGTCAGTCTACTTTAGCCCCTCTCCCCTAAGGTTTGGTTCTCCGAGAAAAAACTCTATTTTTTAGCTCACGCTTAGATTTCTCAGCTTTGCAATGTTTAGAAACGTTATAGTATTTAACCAGATCTACAACTTTGTAGAACATTGCGAAGCTCGAAAATGATTTAATCACTGTGAAAACTCCGAACTTTTACAATGTTTACAAGGTCTTATCATTGTAAGACATCTTGTAGCGACTTCCGCCGGTCATGCAAATTAGAATTGACCCGCGTCGGATCAATCAATCGTGCCCAACTGTTTGTGTTAATCCTTCTGATCGAGCAGTCTTTTGGCGGCATGCCTTTTGCGCCCATTTTCCGCCCGGCTAACTTTCCCACACGACGGCGGGAATCGGTGTTGAAATGACTCTCTGCGACCCGGGTAATTGTGTAGTATAACTATAATGCCATAATTGGACTTATTGCCTCGTAATTAGTGTCTTTCCGGCCGCCGCCAAAAAGCTGTGATAAGTTCTGGGAGACTCTGGCGCTGTGTGGCCACTTCGAAGCACTTTACTAGCCATTACCCGGAATGTCTACACCAACACATCTGCGTTCTATGTAAACGAACGCCCATAAACACCATATGAGCATCGAATAACGTGTTGTTTTAATTGCCAACCCGGGCGAGAGAGAGGGTCCAGCGAAAGAAAATTTGGGAGAATAGAAACTTGGGGAATCTGAAGCAAACTTGACTTTTGAACTGATTATAAATCCCAATTTTCTAGCTACCTTCAGCCTCAAACAGCTGTTGCCCTTATCTCGGCGAATCATCTTCTCTCCTCTCCTACCAACAAAATTAATTACGTGTAGTCTACCTATAGCCCAGAAGGCTGAATGGTCATTTATCCTCAAGGCCCCGGTGTGCCCTCCCCCAATCAACACAACCGCAGCAGACAACTGTTATAGTGATTGAGAGCGACAATTCCTTCGCCCTCTTCGTTATTCGATACTTTGACAGATCTGAACAGACCTGAACGAAAGCTAATCTAATCCCGGCCATCAATAGTCTCTCTCTCTCTCTCTCTTGTATTGGGGGCTGATGAGTTACGACAACGGGGTCCTATTGCACAACTGTCAGGGTCAGATGAGTCTATTAATCGAGTCATAATCTCTGTAAACAATTGTGGACACAATATGCCTTCTCCCAGACTGTATGGGGGGATTAGTTTGAGAACTGGGATTGCGCCAAAGGAGGCGAAGCACAGCTGGAAGTCCAACAGCCGTCACACTATTCGTGTCAATTGACTTGACCACTGGATTCCTGTACAGAGGGAGATAGACTCTGTCCAAAGAAACTTCCTGGCTCAGTTCTTTGTCCCAACACCTTTTTTTCCAGAGAGCGAACACCTGTCAAACCTGAGGTTTTCTCGCCTCAAAACTTGTCCGGATCGGATTTCGGTATGAATCCTAATAGACTTTTTTTTTCAAGTAGCCAACGGGTGGTCACAATACTATTAGTTGATCTTCCACTAGGACATATGGCCCAGGCTAACGAGGAGCCAGGTGCGCCAAACGGCTTTTTTACGGCATACTAATAGATTGACACATAGAGGAGAAGGAGGAGGTGAGGAAGAGTCCCGGGTGATTTATTCGAATCAGTTGCGGTGATTTACACGAATCAGTCTGTTGTGCCGGGCCTAATTAATGAGGAGCAATGTGTCGGGGGCCAAAACTGCTGTTCCTCGTGAACGATGACACCTATCGGATGGAACAACTGCTTCGCACCTGAAGGTGTCGTGTTTTCACTGTGAACAAAGCTTTTTCAAGCTTTGCGATGTTCTACAAAGTTGTAGAGTTTGAAAAATACTACAACCTTTTCTAAACATCAGGAAGCTGAAAAGTGTAAGCATTAGCTAGAAAATTGAGGTCCTTCTTCAAGTTCCGAGGTTTAGGTTGGGGCATGTTCTTGACCTTAAAGTCTTCCGGAAGGTCCCAGAAATCAGAAAGAGGTCTGAAGAACCGTCTATTCGTACTATCGGTCCCACCCGATTAACCTAATGAATCTCTGAACAGAGGAGAGACAACAGGAGCGTGTTGACATGATTCACGACCGCCTAATGGCAAAACGCATCTGGCTGATGGAGCAAGTGATTGATGCCGTCTTGCTTTCTATAGGTTCTGCCAGAATTCATCATAATCACACCTTCCATAATCGATTCTCATCGGGATTTGGAGATCATGCCTCCTCGAGAAGATTCATCATCTTCGCTGCTGAGCCAGCTGTCGACGCTCTGTTCGACTAGGTGTCAGACATGTGTTCACACCTAGCTGTGCTGCTCGGCTTCCCGTCTCTCGCTCCTTGGTGTGGGGAGCATCAGTTACATATACAAAAAGATCCGATTACACGTGAAGAGAGGCCTAGATGAGAACACGAGAGAGGCCGGTAGTGAAAAAGGGGTTCGGAAGAAAAGAATGAGAAAGAAAAGTTCCGCGCAGAGTGGAAAAGACAGCCACGTTCGCATTAGATTTTTGAATTGGCGCCGAACGTTTGATTTCAAAATTTGGACGAGGCAATCGAAAATTTCTGGTGTTGTTCACTTTATTTCCCTTTTCACCCATTTCCTTTTATTTCTTTAACATTCTTTAAAAAAAAAGCTAAAAAAGGGCTGCACCCAGCTGGTGAACTGCATATATATAGTGCCTCCGTTTTCGATCTAAATTATGAAAAATATGCGAATTTGTCGTAAAATTTTCCAGGCTTCGATGTAACTTTATAGAACCCAAAACATGCGAAATTCTTCCAAAATCGCTGAAAACCTTGAGCCATAGATTACAAAGGCCTGTTCCTTGTAACAAATGTCCTGCTCTCGATCTTGTTCCCTCTCCCACTGCCTCTAGCAGTTGTTGCTCTCGCGGACAGTGTTTTTAATGACGAGAGTGATCCATCTCCATCGACACCTAGAGGGGGAGCCATTAGCATAAACGCGCGAAGCCTGTACAGCTGTTCCGCTGTATTCGTTGACCTCTGCCGGATGGAAAACTTGACCGCAAGATGGATCGTCGTGGGCCGCACAAACTGAAGAGCGCTCTCCGTTTTTATGGGACAATTTCATGGGCTTTGACTTTGATGCATGGCAGCTCGTTAAAATTGCGACATTTATTGGCTGAATACAGGTGTAAATAGGGGCTAAAGGTTGATTTCAGGGATTTGTACATTTTTTTTCGCTTTTTATCTTTGTAGCAGCAAAAATGTTCTTTTTTGCAGATGCGATGAATCACGAGCCACAAGAAAAGGACGGGCTACGCGATACCGTCTTCCGAGCCATACAGGGCGGCATGGACGTAAGTTTTCTCATTTTTCTTCAATTTTGTATTGTCAAATTCCAGAGAGTGTCCATGTCGCCGGTAAAGTGCAACATTACGAGATCCCACAGCTCCGCCAAATCGTCAACAAAGCCAAAATGGAAAGGAAGTACCAGCTCCCTCACCAAGAAGGAAATCACCATAAATTTCGAGCCGGCCAGCAACATAAGCGATCCTTTTTTGTCAAGCTACAAAAAGTTACAGAAATCGTCACTCCCTTCATCAATGGAAAGCCTAATCTCCCAAGTCCCGTCCATCTGCATCAGCGAACCCTTCGAATCACCCGTATGTTTTTCTTCTAAATTTTGGCCCGGAAATTGCTAAGAAAATGCTCAAGGTGTCGCTCCAAAGATTTATCACTAGCCGCTGTTTACGAGCGCTGTTCCCCACCACAAAGAGCAAAATATCTAACACGTGTCGCGCTGACTTACGGCCACAAGCTGTAAGATCTCTTTTCGTATACTGTAGCGACACGGAACCCATCTGTACAGTAACAAATGGAGGCAGGAGAGAACCGGTGTTCCTCCGCGCTAAAAGAACCAGTGTCGCGGCTGGTAATTGTGACCGAATTCGGTAAAAGTCGCGCCAAAAAGGATCGCCGGGGGATTGTTTGTAAATTGCTAAAACAAAAATCAAAAGTTATGAGTTAAAAATGCTGCCATCGGCTAAACAAAGTTGCTGTAAATGTGGTCGACTAAATGCTCCTCCTCTTCGGGCCCCATGTGGTTCTGTGAGCCAGCCAGGTGGCAACAAAGAGTCTCTGTCTCTCTCCCTCTGGCTAATGGTGACAATTGCTATAATCCGCTAATGAAGTACCATCCTTTCTGCGCGCCCGTAATAGAGCCGGCAAACATTGCGTAAAGCTGCAATCGACCCCTTCTCTCCCCGTTATCTACATCTTGAAGACATTGGCGAAAAGCAGTCTCTACACATGTCAGAGAGGATTACGGTAGCATTTCAAATTGGAGAGAGCTCCAATTTGATTGAGGTTCAGACGATAACTGCCAGTGTTGAGCATGGTGAAAAGTGACCGTCATAAATTAGCGCCTAAAGACTGCTTTGGTGGCCTTTCTCCCCTTCTTTCTCAAAGCCGCCTAAATTAGGAGACAAAATGCTGAGAGAACAGGGTCCAGACAGCTGTTTTCTACTCGTTGTCCTAATATTTTGTTGGCCCGTCTAGAATTACCAAAGTGCATTGAGAAGCTACGGTAAAAAGACTGGTCTTGAACAAAATCCGGACCTCCCAGCGGAGAAGAGAGCCAGTCAATTATGATGATTCTTCTGTCCGTGTCGCCCATTTCCCCAGAGAAGGAGTTTGCGGCTGTAATTAGCCGTTTAATTAGACGCTACTGTTTACATTGGATCGGCGATGATGCTCCCTCCCTCCCAGTCTCAATCGCTTCGGAACATCTCTTTTTGATTAATTATCAGCTGGAAAAGAGCTACCGTAGTCTTCTAAGCCCTCTGGGCGCGGTGTGTGTTCGAACGCGTGTTTACTAGGCGACGACGGGGATCGGATAGCCACTTGTGCCCGGGAAAACTGCTCTCTTTCAGCAGCACCGGATAAGGAGAGCCCGCTAATGAAGCATTTCAAGCAAGGGGGACCTACTATTTCCGGGTTACTGTAAATTCGAAAGATATCAAATCTGTCACAACGATTTCCGTCTCCAGTAAAGAGCCTGAGAACGCCTCAAGGCGGCGGGGATCGAGAGAGAGAATACGGTCTTTCCCATCGCCGCCGCCACAGACTGGCTGTCATAACGCGTAGTGACAGGTTGCGTGCTGTTCTGTGAGGAAAATATGACTCTCTATTACAACAGCACAAAAATGAGCTAGGAGCGAGCAATTAGCCCCTAATACTGCTGAAGTATGTGGCCTCTGATTGATAGAGCTACCATGTGGTGTCTCTCTTGATTCGGAGCTGAGACCCACCGGCTGGCTCCTTGGTTTTGATAGGACACATTAAGGAACACGTGTGTTGATGGTGCTCTGAGGGCACACTGGTCATAACTGCCTCATTGAACAGTCAAGAGCGCTCTCAAGAGACTCACTGAGCCGAGTCTCGGGTCAGGGATCTTCTTAGCCGAAAATTCTCTGTGATTCTGGGATCAGAACAAGGTCAATGAGTAGTCTTACTCCAGTAGTCAGAAATTCTTTGGGATCGTGTGAAACTGTGGAGACAGTCCTTTAACCAAATTTTGACATTTTTCACTCACTCAGTAGCCAGTTAACAAGGACACTGCGTTGAGTGAATAATTTAACTTTTTTGTCCAATCCAGAGGTCACATAAAAGAGACCCCGCCCGTGCTGTGCCTATTACCAACCGCGATCATTATAATATACGGTACTCTAGTTTTTGTTGCAGCTGCAAAAACGCCTTTCAGAAAGGAGAGTGAGGTCGCGATACACGCGCCAAAAACCTAATGGCCAGGTACAAGGTCTAGGCGGTCCGCTCTCTTTTTGAGGTAATCGCCGGTTCTAGTTTACCCTGATTAATAGAAGAACCTGACTGGAGCAATTAGCATAATAGCCGATAATGATCTGCGGACAAGTCTCGGGAAAGTTGAAACGCTGAGATCAAGACCGCCGATTGCGGCACGCTCTTAGTACTGTCAACTCGAATTTCGGACTGTCTACTGTGATTGTTGCGTGTGGTCAAGGAGGGAGGGAAATATTACCATAAATGGGGGTAGAAGAGGGGTTTTGAGAGGATTAGGAACAGTGTGGCCATGAAAAAAGGCTGCCTGTGCATACAGGGCTGGATGACCAATGAAAATTTAGAAACTTTGGTTATTACCCAATTCTAGAAGTTTCCACCTGTACTCCAAAGTTATTAGCAGAACTCGGTGATTTTAACGAATTTTTCCTCGACTCGATCAATCTTTAGGAGATGCACTTATGACCCTGAATTGATTATTTTTTGATGAAAAAACGAATATTTCGGCGCAATTCTAACAAGGGAGCCTACCAAAGTATTACCGAGTATTTCTGGCACAAATTTCTCCGAAAGAGTCATCGCTCCCACCAGAAGAAACAAACAACCAGTCATGTCATACGAGAATACGGTAGAGACCGGGTTGTCAGACTCTCGGACGTGTGTTGACATAATCACCCATCACGTATCGATACGAGCACTTGTGCCAAGAAAACCCGCGAATCACTGGGACACTCTCAGCGGGAGCCCAAAGAAGGAGATGATTTCTAGTTATGGAGCGGCATTGTGTGTGTGGGGGGGGGGAGGGATTGAGCCCCGGATTAGCATAATATAGAGAGTTCGCAGCAGGAGGGGGATACTGGGCTAGAAAAGATCTGAGATTTATAGTCTGTTCGCGAAAAAAAGGAAATTTGAAAGAAAGGACGAAAAAAGAGCCTTCAATTTACAGATTGCCAAAGTTGAAGCGGCCAAAGACGTCGACGTGGCGACGAGGACGGAATGGCTGAGAGCGTGCCGAAAAGGAGACGTCGGCGGAGTGAAGAAAATGCTCGAGAACCAGGTAGGTCTAGAGAGGAGGCTCTCATTATTTTGGTACGAGTAATGAATGGCCATTAGGCGAAGAGTGAGAGGAGCGAACGCCCCGAACGATAACTCTCAGTCAGTGTGGGTGCCAATTGGACGACCTCCCCTAATGAAAAGTCGTTTTTGGGACGGGGGGAGCACGAAATTGCGGGCTGTAGAACTGAATCTGAACGTTTTTTTTTCCAGCTAAGTTGTACTTTCAGAAAGGACTGGTCAACTACGTGCCGCCACACGGCTATAACTACGCTCCGATCCACGTCGCGGCTCTCGGACAACATATGGAACTTTTGCGCCTGCTCAAGGAACGAGGAGCCGATATCAATCTACAGTCAAAGATGGGCTACACGGCCCTGCATCTGGCCGCCCAGAACAATCAAAAGGAGACGATCAACGTGCTTCTCAACCTCGGTAAGCACGTCTTCTCCGATTTCAGTGGTACCGCTACGGTAGATTAGACTGATTGACCGCTGTTAATCCAAAGCAAAGGCCCCGCTACTGTAAATATCTTTGAGAAGAACCCGTGATGGCAAACAGTCTGTCGAGTACCCTCGTTAGCACCTGTCACAGAGTCGGTAATCGATCTCAGCACTCAAATACAGTCGCTCTGTTGATCCTCTACAGTCAGCGGCTCATTTTGAAGCTGAGAAAAGAGGAACGGGACCATCTGTTAGAGACCGAGAGACACCTGGACGCTTATGTTGAGTAACAGTAGATTAGGAGCAGGTTGACTGTAATTTAGACCCAAAGCCGAGCCTAAAGGGAGGGAAAAGAATGCTTTAGTAGCCGGGTTATTCTGTTCTTATTTATGTAAGCGCACCTAGACTGAAAAATGAGCGAAAATTGTCCCTATAGGTCCCGATCTGAGTTTGGCAATTTCCCTTTAAAATGAGCACAATTTTAGGCGTCGATCCGACTATCAAGGACAACGACGGCCATACCTACAAGAAGTACCTTTCCGTCAAGCCGGACGATGAGCCAGTCATTCGAGGTACTGTTTTGAACCGTTTTTGTTGTTTGATTGCCGCGCACGCAGAGAGCTACAGTAGTCCCGATTTGCTCTTGTTGCTACAAACCAGAAGCTGCGCAGTGGGATTGTCGAATTATCGCCGAGACGAGAGAGCTTCTCGCTTTGCGCGCACCGTGCCAATATTTGATCAGGCCTTGTGATTAGCCGATTGAGTGCTCAATACGAGGCGATGAAAGCTGCTCCCGCGCCGACGATGAGACCAGGACGCAGTCTGCTAGCAGGCGGAAGTTAGGGACCAACTGGAAGCTTTTTGAGAGCATTAAAAACTTTGGAAAACGCAGCCTTTTTAGGCGGAATTTCTACAATTTTTAAAATGATTAGCCGTAGAATTTCAAAAATTCGGTGTTTATGCAGCTAAAATTTGAACTTATTCTCTCGAAATGCCCTGTTTTCTCAACAAAAAAATGCCATGAGCTCTCTATTTGTCTTGCCTCCAAACAGCGACTCTTAACTCTTTGTAAACAGGCCGGAAAAGGGCTCTGTTTAACATACAGAACGTCAGTGATTGACTAGTGTGTGTTTAGGCCTGCTTGTTGGATCTGCTTGTCACCTAGAGCGAAAGAGCTAGGAAACGGCGCTCTGACATCGTTGTGACACCTGCTCCACGGGGCCCCGGACGACAGGAGCAGGCGAAACAGCGCGTTGACAGGACGTGGGGACAAGTTCCGGGTGAAGAGAGGGATTCATAAAGTCTGAGCAAAAATGCGGGTGTAACCCTAAATTCTAGTTGTTTACGCTCTCGGATCGCCGGGCAGTCAAAAAATCCAAGTTTATGTGCTGTTATGTTGCCCAAAAAACAGAAAAAAGGATTTTGGCACTTTGAATTTCCATTTTTCAGGAAATACTCTACTCCGCCCCAGACCGTCATCCCAGAGCTCAATGGAGTCCTTGGAGATTCGCCATCAGCGCAGCGGCAGCTTCCGCAACACGCTCAAGAAGATTCTGCCTTTACACCGAAGTTCATCGCCAAAACCTAATTTTCAGTAGTTTTTTTCCCCCTCAATTTCCCCTAATATTTAGTTTTTTCCCGCTAATTTGTCCTGATCTCGTTTTGTTACTCTTGTGTCCGGTTATGCATAAATAGCCTCGATACAGGTGGTGTATGTTTCGCGCCAACTGACCCGTGAAATTCTCGGTATAGCCTAAAAGGCAAGCCGACTCGCACAGGAGCTAATCTACTGTAAGAGAACCCTATGGGGACATTGTTGCACTTGTCAACGGACAGCTGTTTAGCATAATTTCGATTAAAATGCGTCTTGAAGGGCCTGCCGTAAGCGGCGATAATCTTGGGTCTAATGAACCCGCCTGGAGCGAGAACATCGCGTGTCTCTAATCCTTCCTGACCGACTGGGGGACAGCGAGTTACGAAGGGATACTGTAGTCAGTTCGTCCGGTCGCGACAGGCTGTGAGAACATCCTCTTGATGAAGCGCCGCAGCGCAAACAAGCAATCGAGCACGTGTTGACCATCTTGCACCGGATTCGCTGATACGATACAGAGAGAATTAATTTTTTTGTGTTTTTATCCATTTTTCGGCTATTCTTACACTTTTCTGATTAAGTTTATTGAATTCAGCATGTAAAGAAACCCCAAGAACGTGAAAAATTAGCGAAATTTGGTCGAAATATGCAGTTTTGGTTTATATTTTTCTTTACTCTAGTTTTTCATCGAAAATGTAAGCTTTCTTGCCGTTTTTACATTCTAGGGGTTCTTTTACACGCTGAATTCAATAAACGTAAGCGAAAAGTAAAAAAAATGGGTGAAAAAAGGCTAAAAACACCAGAAATTTGAAATGAGCCGTCTCTAGTCTTGCCAAGTCTGTTCATACTAAAAATTTTCGTCTCTCAATGGAATTTCCCACAGCACCGCCAACAAATTCTAATCCCACGACGCATTTTGTTGCCGAGAAAGTGCCGACAATGTTTACTATCCGTCGCCCTCGGAAATCTCCCACAGAATCTCTTTATCTCTTCCGGTTGGCCCGCCAAAAATCACCTTGTATATGGGCTCTATCGCACATCGGACAATACGACGCGTCAAAACGACCCGCTGAATGAACAGTGTCACAGTCCACTATAATCAGTGTCCATTACGGTAATTATGTGAATACGGCTGTCGGCATTGGATGGCGGCTGCCTTTTAGACTTGGTTAGAGGGGTCTGGTGGGTCTGTCTTTGGAAAATACAAAAAGAGAAGAAACTGAGCTTCGTTGCAGTATGAAGGAGAGATACAGTAGGTTACAGTAACCCAGTAGACCATGTATAATGAACGGTAAGAGTGAGAACTTTGGAAGCAGACTGTCAAGAGGAAGAGGCTGTGAGCTCTGAAGATTTGACAAAACAACTAGGCGGAGAGGAGAAGAGAACGCTAGACAGTAGGTTTTAAAGATGAAGCAGGGTTCGTCAATAGAAATATAGGACATAGCAGCCTCAACAAGACAGATAGTCTGGTTCAGCATCGTATGGAAATATGACTGTTCGAAATCTCGGCTATTAAACAGAATTGAGAGATTCAGACGAGTCTCTAAGTTGAAGGATAGGTATAAGTGAGCAATAAATTAAAATGACTGATTTGTGTCCAGCGAATTTTATCGAAAAACCAGAATGTTTCGAGAAGACGCACGACTGGATGGACGAGGTAAAAGAACAAGCTGGACAGACATAACGAATGGAGCTCTCTCAGAGAAGCCCTCGTCAATGTTATAAGACAGGAGGACAACCATACAGGTCCCAGTGACATGACAGGAAGAGAAACTCAGGTTTGGATTGGTATCTTTTCCATTAGATTCTAGTATAAACAGTTCAGATCTAAACCAAATCCTCTCAGAGAGTTCAGATGTCTCTATCAGCTCTATCAAACAATCATAATGCCTGTAACGACTGTCACACTTCCACAAACAGACAAGAGAGCTAAAGTGTCAGGGAAAGAAGTATTTGCTTAGCCGTGTTAGGCACTCTCCACACCGGCTGGGACATGCTGTTGGTCGACGGATTAACGTGTGTGAGGAAGCGTGTGGATGTAAATCACACCAAGAGGACGACGGGGGGAGCATCTGTGGAAAAGTGGCAAAAAGGAGAAAACATGTGCGCGCGGTAAGAGCCGCAGAAAGGGACGAGCTATGACAGTGAATTATGCTCTAGTAGGCGCTGGAGATGGATGGATCGTAAGGAGTTTAGAGAGTCTGGAACTGTTTATAGTCTTGGAAAGTTATAGCCAGAGACAGAGAACTTACAGTAAGACTCTTTTTGCCTTATAACCTCACATGTCTAGTTGCAAGAGAATGTGGGCGTCTGAACGACTGTCAAACGAGCCATTAAAGCTTTGTTGTCCACGTCAACGTCTGGGAAAACTACAGACATTACAGAAACATCCTTCCCTTTTTGTCAGCTTCATATTATCGAACAATCTATCCAACGGATTGCTGGCGACTCGACCACTTTTGCCAGGATCGCCAGCGAGACGTCCCGTCTGAAGGAGAGCACGAGCAGGTTCTAGGAAGTCGATAGTTTTCCGGAAGACAGCCTATTCCAACTGGTCAAATGTGAAGACATCGTCTTCCAACAGATCAACTGCAAAAGCTGATTCTTTTTGGAGAAGGTAGAACTAGTCAAAGTCCTTAAAAACGAGATGAGAGTAGCTCCTAGAAAAAAACTAATAGTAGTCTCAACACCTGCTCTGACACGGATCGGCTATCAATTACAGGAATATGACTGTTCCCCGGTCAGCTGTTCAAGGCTCAATTGACGTCGTGAGTTGCGTAACAAGATGTGCAACAGTCAAGACAAGAGGCCACAAAGAGAGAACAGTTGTTAACGAGCTGACAGGGGTCTTACTAAAACTGTGAGTCTCTCACTCAGTTATAGTATCCAGCTTCTGATTCCTAAGACTCACTCAGTTACAGTACCCTACTGTTCCTCTCATTTCCAAGACTCGTCATAACAAAACACCAATTTTAGAGAGACAGCTGGGTCATCTGACACATGTAACCTTGCCTCTCTCTCGCTTTTTCCTCCCCATCCGAGTTATCAGCCTCCCTGATCAGCTAACGGACACCTGGTGGCTGGAAGGTGATGGATGCTTGCGCGAGGACGTGCCCTTATCTCGAGCAACAATCTTTACACCTGTCAACAAGACTAATTAAATCAGGAGAGCGCGATTCGCGGGGGATCGAAAAGAAGGGCTGTATGGACAATAGTTGAGCAATGAGACGGATGGGAAGACAAAGATAAACATGACTCGTGCTTTTGAAGCGACCGCAGATGACCCAGGATTGGGTTACAGTTTCGGATCAGAGGAGACAGGTCAGTAAGTACAAGGGAGAGACTCTGAGAAAGTGTGGTTATGTAACATGGATCGGACTGAAAAGAGTGCGGAGAAAAGAAGTGTCTCTCTTCATTTCAACTTGCTCCCAAGTCTCTGTGTCTGTTGGTTTGTCTAAAGCTCTAGTTCTAGCTAAAGTAGAGGGAATTGTGAGAATAATTAGTTTTTAACAAGGCGAGCTTTGTTTGTAACGACATTGAAAATTTTGTTGGAGCGACTGACTGTGAGACAGTTTGACAGCAACAGAGTGACAACAGAAGAAAGAACTGAGGCTCCTCGACCGAAGTGAAATGGTAAATGAGGACTAAAAATCTTTCTATTTAGCTCTGCAAGGACGTTACAAACCTTGTATCCTCCAACTTGCGGCTCCGAGAATAGCGGCAGAAAATAGAAATGTGGCAAAAGAATTGGTTATGCTACGTGCTTTAATTACACAAAATCGCCATAAAAGTAACTTAGAAAACCAATCTTCAGGAGGTTACGGTAACCTTTCTTTTTGTTCTTGTTTCCGGAGACAGTGGCTTCAAAAAAGGAAAGACTAGGTTTTTTGCTCAACAAAAACATGTGTCAATCTCAGAAGCAAAGAAAGAAGAGTTTTGTAAATAGCTATAGCCACAATGAAAATCAACTGATGATGTTTCCCCCATTGCAACAGCAGACGTCACAAGATGGCGGAAATGAAACAATAGAAATCGACATACAGGGCCATAAAAAGAGGGACAACGATTTCCAAACAAGGGGGCAGAGGCATCTACCGTAATCCTCTGAACACTTTGAACACTACTATAGAGCCGGGTGGGATTAGTCGAGCACTGGTTGAAGGCGTCGCGAACGGGACCCACTCCGTCCTCTTTTAAGCCCCGGATCACCGGGGTTAAGCTTCTGAGAAAACTTGTAGTTTTTTGAGGGTTCTGAGAAGTCTAGAATCTTCTAAATCATCTGGAATTTTCAGTACCGTAATCCAGACACCTGTTCCTCGCCATCTAGGGTCAAATGATTGAGTGGTCACGGTCTAATCGTGCGCGACATCGATGTGTCCTGTGTATAAATTTTGGAGCGAGATATGATCAGTAGCGATTCGAGTTCGGTAAGGAAGATGATGCGGAGATTGCGGCCGGGAACGGTGCCAAATTTATGGGTATCTGTGGACTATTCAAAAGTAGAGAGAATAATTTGAATTTATGCGCTTTTTTTCTTTGATGAGTTTCCAACGTTTGCACGTTAAATTTTGACACAATTCGAATTTCCACCTGCTTGATTTAAAAAAATTAAAGTAAAGTTAATCCCGAGAAGAAACAGTCCTTTAAAATAGCATTTATGACGAGATGTAACCGTTGAATACTCAACTAAAGCAAGAATACGCAGCGAATTAAAACTTCAGTGCTGCTGTGTTAAAGGGTCTTTAAAAAGTTCTATCAAGATTGTTAAAAATTTAATTAAGGATTGTAGAAAAAAGAAAAAGTTGGGTCAAGTTCAGTCCATCTTACTTCAGAAAACTACGTCACAGCGGTAATTTGGATCTACTGATAAAGATGGAACACGGGTAGATAAAATAAGCATGTCAAGCTGTGTACATCCTTGATAAAATGGCCGGATATTACAAGCATCCTCTTCTCATGCAACCAACGTAATAATAGTTTCTCAATCGAGAGACTATTATTTTTGTTGACTGCAAAAAAGAGAGAGAGAGAGATTGTTCATCACAAAGTCAATAGCTTTTCTTCGCCCCATGCTATCAGAACAACCATAACTGGCGGAAACGACCGTGTCCAAAAGTTTTCTTCGCGGCCGATCAAAGCCGACCGCCTTGCGACTTCGCACAGCATAAAATTTATGTCCGATCGGGACCCCGAGAGGACGCTTGAAATAAACTTACATGCTCGTTGCAAAAATGACTGGAGAACAGGCACAGTTGACAGTCTCTTTGACGGTATAACGGAGTTTCCAAGGAATTCTGTGCCTCTCCCATGGTTCGAATCCACTCCACATTAGCCATTATTCAACTGCCGTTCGGTCATCTGTCCAACATCCTCAGTCCTCCGTCAGTCAACAAGAGTGAATTTCATGTAGTCGCTGTACTGCTCCTAGTTTCTTCAGCTCATCAGTTCAGAAGCTCCAGACTTCACAGCCGTATCGAAGATTTGGGAGCTTCATTCCTACTATGTGCCTCATAATTTTGTCTAGAGCTCCGTCAAAACGAATGACAGGTTTCTGAGAATGTACAGCGACTTCACACATGTATTCTTGCCAATGGACATCCGGTTCCAGCTTTGTATTCCATCCGCTTCTTCCGGCGTTTCCTGAAAACTAGGACCAAAAACCGAAAGCACATAGAAAAATGTCTTCTGTCAGAACAATATGTTAGATTTTGGCGCTAGTCTCGAGCACTTTCAGTCTCCCCGACTCTCAGGGTCTCCAGAAGCTATACCAAACACCGCTGTGGACCAATGGAGGTGCCCTCGAGAGCCAAAGGGAAGACTGAGCGTGACTGACCTCCTTTCGAAGGCTGACAGAACGTGGCGGATTCACGAACTGAGCCTCACATGTGCCGTCTCTCAACCAAAAAGACAAAAGTTTCACGCAGTCTCTGTCACGATAGAAATACGAGAACTGACCTGGTAGAAGAGGAATTCCAGAGAGCTGACGACCTTTTTGGATGGGAGACGAGTCGAATAGCTCTTCTGGGAGAAAAACTCTCAAAGTTGACAAGTTCTGACAAGTTAGTTTTCAACTTGAAAGTTGTCAAATTTTAGCTTGAGAGTTTGCAATTGTGAAAAAAAAACAATAAATCACTTTGAATTTTTTTAGAGCATCAAAATAATCGCTTTTGTGCTTCAACCTTACGATTTCTTTCTGCCAAAAGTCGTAGACGTTGCTGCCCTTTCTCACTACAGCCAATACTAACAGTATCGAATATCCGTCTCTCATTTTGCCAGTCTAGAAACAGTTGTCGCGCCGGAGCTGCGAATATGATTGACTAGATGTCAGAACATGGCACTACACACCTGCTGTAAAACTATGCACTTGGGCTATGTATTGAGGGATTCTAACGAATCGCATAACGAATCTCGTGTCTTTTTTTTGTAAGCATCCAAATTCTTTTGTCAGCAACGACAATTATTATCGGCGGGGCCATCGCCACCTAAGTCGAACAGCTGTTCACGGACGTGGTGTCCTTTTGATTAATGGACAGTTTTCTGAGAAGAAAACATGCTTGTTTTTTGACGAGAACCAGCCCAGAAGTTGGCCAACATGAATGACCAAATATGGTCGAAATGGAACTCATTGGAGAGGTGAAGATCTCCCGGTAATCCATCGGTAATCTGACATCAAAAGACTGGACTTGCGCAAAATGTTGGAACCAAAATCTTGAATTCAACGTGGGAGAGAAGCTGACAAAGAGATTATTTGTGTTATTTGAATTCCCGCCATGTTCTTTTTTGCAACAAATGGTATAGTAGAGCTGTTGTGGCCTTCCCGTCTTGGGTAGAAAAGAGAGTCATCGGAGAAGAGACGTCTTGGTAGATATTCTATTCCAGTAGAGCGATGAACATCCCACAACACAAGTCGAAAACAATTAGGGCAATTTTCATTTCATTTCAACAGGTGAATTCCCTTCCGAGGACACCCTGGACAAGAGCGGGAGGTATGTTCCATTCTCCGAGGACAAGACCGTCATCGTCAGCCTACTTCTGTCACAGGAATTGGATCCGACTTTGACTGTCCGAAGAGCCGCTCTCGTCGAAGACTTGATAAAGCGAATAAATGTTCTTTTTTGTCCTGCTACGATCCATAATTTTTACCCGCCATCTTTCGGCACTCTTTGAATATCCTTCTTTTTTGTCCTTCACTTCTATATCTCTGGTATGGGATTTATTCACAAATAAGTTTACACTCTAAAGCTAGCAACCTAGCGTTGTTGGGGACCTTCAAAGTAATTTTTCTTAAACTGACGATGACAGCGAAGTCCTTCTGGTCTCTGGAAGCCTTTAACTTTCTCATAAGTTTACACTCTAAAGCTAGTGCTATCTAGTTTTTCCCTGAACAGGCCACAGAGCGAGAGTCGTGATAGCGGCGATGAATCTTATTTGGTCTCAAAACGCTAACAGGGATCGTCAAATGTTCTCGAGTGGATTCGGAACAGTGGCCGGATGACAGTCCGTTGCGCAAGAGGGTCTTGATTGAGTGAGAGTCGATTACCAAAAGGGGCCGACGGAGTTGCGCAAACCACACACAGACATTAACAGATGGTTAAGAGGTAGAAAACAAACCCCTTTCTGAGGACTTTTTTTTTTAAAGAAAAGAGCCTGGTACATTCTGTAGTCAAACAGCAGCTAATCCCCAAACCAACGTCATCAAATTCGATGCCTTATCTGTTCTCTTCACAGAAAATCAAGAAATCGTTTCCACCAGTGATTTCCGACCGCTATCTTGCGGTTATCACACCCCCACAGTCTCAGAAACTATTTAACAAGAGCGACAGCTTAGAGCAGCACCGAGCCATGTTCCTTCTGGGACTCTTGCTTCTCCCGGCGGTTTTCGCCGCCTGTCCTACCGGGACAATCTACAACGATTCTTTCAAAAAGTTAGTTCATTTCACTAATTTATATAGAAATTTAGGTGCTACGCCTACATTCCATTGTACTCATCCCCAATCGACGCGGAAGGTTACTGTATCAAGGAGTTCGGCGGACATTTGGTGACGATTCAAAGCGCCGCTGAGAACAACTACGTGGCCTCACTGCTCAATGGAATCAACATTTGGATCGGATTGAACGAGCTGACAAACAATCAATGGACTTGGGCGACTGGACAGTCGTCTTACAGAAACTTTGCTCAGGTGCAGACGGAAAAGTTTGTGGCCAATTTCACCAGCCTCTGGCCAGTGGACAGAATGTGGAGGTAAGGAATGAAATTTGGATTTTCACAGCGACGAAAGCATTTTCAAGCTTTGAAATGTTCTGTAAAGTTGAGCTCGAAAATTCTACAACTTTGCTGAACATCGAAAAACAGGAAAATGTATGCGTGGACTATAAAATTGTGGCCAAAAATTTACTTCCCAAAAACTTTAGAAAGGAGAACCATCAAGCTAGAAGACAGTTTGTCTGTCAGGTCGATCCGAATGAGGTGGACACATGTGCCGGTACGAGCTGTGAAGCGGGCTATATTCAGTACAAGGGCAATTGCAAGTGCTACCTGGTTCGTTTAGCCTTGAATAGAAAAAAATGACATTTCAGTGGGACGCAACGAGACGTTTCCATAACGATTCAGTTGCCTTCTGTGCCTCGAAATCGGCTCATCTCACCAAAATTGAGACGTTCAGTCAGAACGCCTTCCTTCTGGCTAACTCGGAGGTTGCTTTGGGAGTTAATAGCGTTTACAATCCGTGGATCGATATCAGGTAAATTATTCGACTAGAAAGGCATAAAGTTTTCCACTTTAGTTGTCCTCAACTGAATCAATGCTTCTGGTCAACTGACCACAGTCCCCTCTCTGGATACAAGTATTTTTTCACTGGATGGGATTACGGTAATGGACTGTTTAATTCGCCAGCCGTTGGTTCCATTGGAGCCATGGAAACGAACATGGGAGACAACGATGGACAGTGGATCATGTACGAAGTTAAGAACGAGTACAGATTTGCGGTTATCTGCGAGAAAGGTACTTTTTCAAAGTATACGGATTGATAGTCTTTAATTTCAGATGCTGTCAAGACTGGCCGAGCCAAGTTCCAGCAGAAGGTTTGAGCGTCGAGAAATAAATTTTGTTCAGCCCCATCTAAAATATTCAAATTCTAACGTGTCTGTCCGCGAGTGAGAGAAACTTTTAAACGCCTGTCTAGCCTTGGCCAGTTTGGCCTGTTGCTCAACAACTTGACTCATTGACTTACTTTCTACCGACGAAGGATGCCGCGTCGGCAGATGAAGACTCCAATGAAGATTCCGCCAAAGACTTCCTCCCAAGACAACAAAGGAAGCTCCTAGATTGTCATCGGCACCGGACCCGTGCCAGCAGTGCGTAGTTCTGGCGGAATCATGAAAACTCGGCACCCAATTTGAACAGGCTCAATATACTCAATATGCCAAGCCTATCTTCGAAATGGGCGCCAAGTTTTTTTTCTCTAAAGTAGTCTTCCCCCCGAAAATGAGTTTCAGAACTGTGGATTCGAAGAAATTTCTGGAAACAAGACTAACATTCCTGAGGAACAAATTCGAAAACTTCCGTCTTCAGGAGCTTCGTTCCCTTGAAGAAGACCCTGGAAACCGATTCTACGATGTTTTTGTTCAACTGCTCGCGGTTATACCTGTAAAAGTGTTTAAACTGACAAAAAAACGAAACTTACTCTGGAATGAAATTTTCAAAGGCTCCAGTAAATGGAACAGTAATAAAATTTAAACAGAAGATTACCTAAAGTAGCTGAGCATGTAGTCAAAGAAGAATCGGACATGTTCCTCAAAATGGCGATAGTTTTGTTCTTGGTCTGCTTCCTCGAAAAATCTGTCTTCCTTGCTTTAAAAATATCGGAGACAAGTCGATTTTGTTCGTCTTGTCGACTGGAGCGAAGAGTAGGTCAACAAAGAAGAGAGCCGCTGCATGAATGTCAGAGACGGTCAGCAGGGGCTTTGCCCTCTCGTTGTTCGAAGCTGCTACTCTTTGAGACTTCTTTTCAGGAAGTGGAAGACTGTCCACGATGCAGAGTGTTGAAATTGAGCGAATAGAACGCTCCACGTCGAAATTTAGCTCCCACACCTAAACTTTTGGTCTGCGGGAAGAAATCTCAAATTTTCTGGCTTATACTTACATTTTCCAGCTTTATGATGTTCTACAAAGTTGTAGAGCTCGTCAAATACTACAACTTTCCTCAACATCAGAAAGCTGAAAAATGTACTCGTGATCTAGAAAGTTGAGATTTCTTCTCGAAGTCCCAAATCTCCCGTTCGACATTATAATAAGCCATTAACTTCGTGATGGGACCAGTAAAACACCAAACGAATCAAAATTGAATTGAATTGAATAATCTAGTCAGAAAAATATAGAGTTATTATTGAACCCTCTTATTGAAAGAAAGAAAAAAACCCACTCTGTGTCTCTGCAGTACAAAAGTTCCAAGTCCTTTCTGACGAAGAGATGGCTGTGGTTTTTGGAGATTTTCCTCTGGAAAAAAAGGTCAATTCGTTAAAAAAAAAAGGTGGAAAAAAAGATTTTTGAAGAAAAACTCACAGAAATTGCTGTGCAGACTTCTTTTGTGTTCAAAAGAACGTCGTTGAGTTCGTCTCCAAAAATCAGATCGGTCAAAGATTTTGGGGTCAGGCTTTAGACTTCTTCAAACAGGACACAATTCTGACTCAGGTAATCTGTCCAACAGAAATTCACAGATGAGGCCTTGGACCTCAATCTGTTGCACTTGACGTCGCTCGGAGCGAGTTTTGAGAAAACTGTTATGTCTGGATCATCAAAGTAGACAGTCCAAACCGCCTCCTTCGCCGCAATCAACCGCGTTACCACTGCACAACAGGTGAAAACTTCGAGCGGATGGAAAGAGTCGGTAAAGAATAGATTTCACTTCAAAACTCACTAAAATCCTTGTGAAAGGATAGAAGGCTCTGACAGATTTTGGTGGATTCTTCACGAGAATGGCCAAAAAGTTGGCAGCTCTCTCAATCATGGCGGATGAGACGAACGGAAAACCGGCTCCGCTAATTCTCTTTAATGCTTCCTTGATGAAATTGAAGAGATTCCCCGTTATGATTTCCCTAAAAATTGGGTATTTCGCCAAAAAAATATATGAAGTACCTGGAATGTTTAACGTAAAGAAGCCCGAGGTCTTTTTTCCGGAAGAGCTCAAAATGAGCATGTTGAACCCTTTGAGCTAGACTCAAACAGACGACTTTTGCATTTTCATGTAAAGCTTCGAAGCAATCCCGACCATAGATTAGACGAGTAAGATGACCGGTGGAAGCGTAGCCGATCTGAATCAATTTCTTTTAAAAAAAAACACGAACTTCTTCAATGAGATGGCACTCGTCGGCGATGCAGTCCTCCTAAGAAAAGGTCATTTTTGTTCGACCCTAAATATTTTTAATACTTTAAGTTCCTCTTTCTTTGAACCCACCTCATTGAGCACTAGCTTCAATCCACTGGCCGAATTCCCAGTAGGAGTTCTTACACTCTCTATATTGCTCGAGGTACTTGGAGAAGGCTCTTCTTCTTCGACTTCCTCAGCTTCTAAAGTAAAATTTAGAGATTGTTGGAACAAAAAAAACAAGAGGTAAAAGAACTAGACTCACTCGGAATGGGGACTCCTTCAATGAAGGGACGAAGTTCAATGGTAATTTTTCCTTTAGTTGTCACCAGAGTGAGGTACTGTCTAAAAACTCATTTTAAGTCGATAGTAAGGGACATCAGAAGGCATTTATACAGTAACCTCCAGCACTATATGCCTGAGCTTTCGTTCCAGGAGTAACTTTGAGAAAAAAAGGTTTCTTCTAGAAGGAAAACTATTCAAGTAAGCGATTTCTAGTGCTTTATGAATTCCTTCACTGTGAAATGTGTTCGGGTGGTTGACTCGGCTGGCTGAGAATTCTCTTTGAGCAAAAACTTTCAAAACAGGGTGAATGAGAAGTAGCCCAAAACTTCTTGATTGTAACTGACTTTATCAAGTCTTGATTATACGCCGACTGAATACGTGACAAATTTCGACGGCAAGCTTTCTCTTTTGAAAGTGTCACCATAAACACTCTAAGCCAAACCTGTTCATTCTTCTACCTATAGTTCGAAAACGAAGCATTAAACGTGCTCTATCTTTTGAGTCGAATTTGATTTTGTCTCTTGAAGAAACAACAGACAAAAGTAAGAAACTTGAAAAGAACCCACTTCAAAAAATCGGCAATGTAAATGAAGGTGAAAATTTTTCTTTTTTTTTGACACTTTTTGCCGGATTCAGGAGAGGGAAATCGTGATCGGCGAGGATTTTGAAGACGTGTTCCATAAACTTTTTAAAGTTTGAGGAATCGATCGAACTGGAACTTGTTTTGCTAAAAATTTAGCAAAATTCTACCTCGACTTGGACTTTTCGTACAAAACCGACGGATCCACTCGATGGCGCAACTTTTTGTGGGATTTTTTTAGCTGTTTCTGAAAAAAAGGAAATTTCAGGTTGCCGAAGAAAATACATAAGTTTCAGATAGTAGTCCAGATATTCTTGCTCCCGTTCTATCGATTCCATTGCTGGGCTGTAAATTCCCTCCATGATGGCCTGCGGTTTCGAAAGTTCGATAAAATCGCAGACATTTTCCTCTTTGGCGAAGTGTGACAACCAGGAAAATTGAGTCTTGTCCATTTGTCAGTTGAGAATAATTCAAAAATTGAATACGCAAGGATACGAAAATGGGGCACGGTTGTTGAAAGCGGAGCCATTTTCGCTTCAGGATAACAGATGAAAGCGGAAGAAACAAGCACTTGTTCTAAAACAGAAAAAACAAGCAACTTGGATGTAATAATTGAGAAAAAAAATCCAGATACTTGTTCAGAGATCACCACCGTAACCCAGCCCACAAAACATTTTCCAGCGTTTGTAAACAAAGTTGTAATTTTTAATTAGCTCTAGAACATTGCAGAACCTCGTAGAGTTCAAAAATGTTGTGGTTATAGTGAAAGCTAGGTCGGAAATCGAGAGTACCGTAATTTTTAATTCTACCTCACTGAAGTATCTGTCACACTTCTATTTCTGAACCATTAAAAGAGACCAACGCCCAATCCTGCGTCATGTTTATGACCCAAAATGTCATCCGAAGGGCCAGAGCATAGGTCAATCATAACGTTAATATTTAATACTGTATCTTCTCCAGAGACTACAGTCCTTCCTTTTCCTTTCAAGACAACTCCCGGAGCTTACTTTAATCCGATTTGTGAAGGCAGAGAGTACTCTTATCAATCCAGTTTTGGAGGCCTTGTAGTGGCTAGAAGACAAGAGATAATAGGAAGAGGGTACGAAACTTGGAGGGAAACATTTTCATCAGTTTACATGATTTTTATTTAAAGTTTTCACAATTTTTAGATGTTTCTCACAATAAAATCTGTTCAAAAAAAAAGAACGCAACAGTAACATAGCATAAATATTTCGCTTCGAGAACCACAAACCCCTGAAGCGCGCCAATTCACCGTTGAGAAAATAAAAAAATCGGTTTGAATTGTTGCAGTTTACCCTGAAAATCAAGGGTTCGTGGTTCTCGAAGCGAAATATTTATGGGTTACTGTTGCGTTCTTTTTTTTGAACAGACTTTATATGTCGGTATGGCTGGTTCACTAGAAAGTCATTGCCGTAACCCATTAATTCTAACAAGAACCGTGTTTTGAGAGTGCCTAAAGCATTTCCAAGCTTCGCAATGTTCTACAAAGTTGTAGAACTCATCAAATACTACAACTTTTCTGAACATCACAAAACCGAAAAATGTGAGTGTAAGCTAGAAAATTGAGGTTTCTTCGTAAAGTCCCAAAATTAAGGGGGAATACAGTAGACGGGCTCCAGATCCACTGTTAACCTCACTGTCCCCAGTAATAGTTCAAACAGTCCCCCGGCCATTTTGCACTTCACTTTCCCTTTAAAGAGCAGCCCCCTTCGACCACTAGTCTAGTGGCGATAAGGCGTCAGTGCTCTGGGCATGGGTGCCGCCGTCATGTTGCGGTTTCTTCTGCTACTAATAGCCTGTATAGGAGCAAGTTTAGCCGTTAGCAAAGCCGACGATCTCATTACAAATCTCCCCGGCCTAACTTTTACTCCCACTTTTAACCAATATTCCGGATTTTTGGATGCCAGTACAGGAAATCACCTTCATTACTGGTAAGCCCTAACTTAAAGTTAAAGTTGTTTGGTTAGTTAGTTTCAGAGCTTTAACTCTATAAACCAGTATTTAAGACTTTACACATTAATACAGACTGTAGGGTAATTTTCATATCATATAATTCTGTCCTGACGTTCGAAATCAACGTAGTTCAGTTTGTCTTCCTGATATGGTATCACTTTGATTTTGCGGTGGGACACTAAAAATTGACTATGTCGTAGTTTAATGCTTACCTAGTGCTACGGTTAGAATAATGTAGTTAATAGAGAAAGTTAACTTGTGGGCTACTGTAGATCTCCGTGTTGGGACCATCCGCACGAGTCCCTTAAATCTCGCGGGCCTTTTACAGTTTTTTCATTGAAATTTCTTGGCTGAGAATCAAATTTTTTGTGTGCTAAGTGGGTCTCGAAACATAAAGCTATAATCTTATGATAATACCTCTCATTTTTGAACAGACTGACCAAATACAGCATTTTATACAAATCACCAGAAAATATTATTTCTTCTCAAGTCTGGAATGAAAAAAAAGCAAGCACAGTGTTCCAAAGTATGATCTCAGTCATCTTAAAACAAAATCATCCAGGTTACAGTGGCCATTTTGAGCCCCTTATTCACTCATGTAATCCCGTTATTACGTGGCAAAATGACTGATAAGATAAGGAGAAACGAAGAACTGTGAACTCAAAAAAACTAGCACTTTTTCAGGCTGGTCGAGTCGCAAAGAAGTCCCCAAAATGATCCCCTCATCCTCTGGATGAACGGCGGTCCAGGATGCAGTTCGCTGGGCGGATTCATGACCGAGCTTGGACCATTCCATCCCTCTTTCGGTGGCCAAAGTCTCGTCGAAAATGTCCATTCTTGGAACAAGGTCGCTAATGTTCTGTTTCTCGAAGCTCCTCACGGAGTTGGATGGTCATACAGGGACAATGCTACCTACGGACCCGACTTGAACTACACTGATACAAAGACGGCTATGGACAATGCTCTCGCCCTGCAGGCCTTCTTTGCCCGCTTCCCTGAATACAAAGGCAGAGACTTTTACATTACCGGAGAGAGTTACGGAGGCGTCTATGTCCCAACACTGACGGATCTGGTCATAAAGCTCATCCAGGTAAGCGTGAGAGAATCAGAGACTGGCCAACGTATACAGTACATTTTAAACAAAGAGCGGTAGTTTAAAGGCCGTGACCACGAAATTTTGGTGTATTGTTAAGAGACGCCGCTGTTATGCAGACGACCCGGGTTCGACTCCTCTCCTCGTCAAATATTTTTGCTAAATTGTTTTGAGTCGGAAATAGAGTCAGGGTAACCGGTAGGGGATTAAGAAGGGACCGGTTGATCTGTATAAGTTCAGAGAGGGATCGGATAGCCGGAAAATGGAGAAATTGACTAGGCAAGAGGTAAGAAGAGTTCGGTTGACTGGGGAACGGATCAGACGAGATCGGTTGACTGGGGAAGGGGACAGAAGAGATCAGAAGAGTTCGGTTGACTGGGGAAAGGATCAGAAGTAAAGACGAAAACACAAGTATAAAAGCCCCCGACAGGCGGCGAAGCCGGCTGGTGTACTTTAAAAAACTACAAACTTAACTGTCTGGTATCTTTAAAAACTGCCCGTTTTCAGAACAAGACTATGGCCTACGTAAATCTCGTCGGAATGGCCGTCGGAAACGGCGAGCTCAGTTCATATCAGCAGATCAACTCGGCCATCGATCTGCTCTACTACCGCGGAATGCTCGGCTACGATCAATTCAACGATCTCAAGTACTGTTGCGTCGACAAGTTCCAGCAACAGCTAACTTACTGCGACTTCTCCAGCTTTGTCGTCGTCGACGACTTTGGAAATCTCAGCCCCAATCCGAACTTGAACGGAAGCTTAGCAGCCAGCTGTGCTCAAAAAGTCATGGACTATGCCCAAAACGCCGTCTGGTCTTCGACGAACGACGTCTACAACAGCTACCAGGATTGTTACAACAATTTCGGAAATTTCCAAGGCAGTCAGGTCAAAGCCGTCGCTGCCAGACGGACCTGGAAACATATCATGGGATCCAAGACTATGAGAACTTCTGCCATGCAAATCAATGACGATGTGGTGAACAGTGTAACGAACACCAACATGCAGTTCCTCGATTATGGTCTCGGTCTCAATCCCAATGCTACTGACCCCGAATTTGGGTTCCCTTGCTACATGGACGACGCAACGGAAAAGTATTTGAACAGACCCGATGTGCGAAAGGCTCTTCATATTCCTGACTCTCTTCCTCACTGGTCCGATTGCAATATTCCTATCAATGAGAACTATTATCATCAGGAGAATCACGACATGACGCCAGTCTTCCAAAGCATTATCAACTCGAACTATAAGCTCCGAATGCTAATTTATAATGGAGGTAGGCAGTGGTACAATTATAGCGATTGAACTTGGCGCTAAAATTGCTGTTTTGAGCTAAACTTTAGGACGAATCATTTGTCTATTGTTTCGTAAAAACGCAAAAGAGATTGGTAGTCTGTCCTCGTAGTCACTGCCCTCGCGCGCAGGTTTCTTTCCCCAGCTCTCGTTTCCATTTTTCAGCTTTGTCTCACAGTCAGGAAGCAAAGTTGTAGCCCTGATCAAGCTCTAATACTTTGCAGAACATTGTAAAGCTTGAAAATGATGGGTAATACTATAGCAGGCACCCCCTCCATCAAATATTTTGGCGCGCAAGCCATAAATTGACTAAATTCGCGTTTTTAACCATTTTTCCAGTATTATTTCACGTTCTAGCTGCTTTTATCGAACGCAGCATCAAAAACTACCCCTTGGGTGAGTGTCCAATCGAATAAAATAGTGAAAAAACTAGAGAAACTCTCGAGGGGTGCAATATGTTAGCGATGTTGCTTATTCTGAAGTATTTCGCCTAATTTTTCAAGTATTTCGGCATCCTGGGGGTTATAATTGACGCCGAGTTCGATAAACACATCTAGAACGTGAAAAAAATAACGGAAAAGCGGTGAAAATCCCGATTTCACACATTGCGCGCCAAAATATTTGAAGTATTACCGGCCTAAGCCTATAGTATTACCAAATGATGTTATCACTGTGAAAAATGACTTTTGCCTTTGGCTTAAAATCTTTTTTTTCACAGTTATAACAGAATTTTCAAGCTTCGCAATGTTCTGCAAAGTTGTAGAGCTTGATCAGGGCTACAATTTGGTTCATTGGGACAAAGCTGGACAATGCAAACGAGAGCCGGAAAATCTAAATTCCCCCCACCGCCCCAAAAACCCCAAGTTTGGGGGTGGGACGCAACCCGCGCACGCGGCAAAGATTGTCGCGGCCTTCTATCTCTCTTATGCTCTGATATATATTAATCAAAGATGTCGATCTTGCCTGTAACGGGATCGGGGACGAATGGTTCATCTACGCTCTCCCGAATGTCACCATGAACCCGAGACAGTCCTGGAACTATACCAGACCCGGTTTCGATCCCGTCGTTGCCGGCTTCATTCAGAGATTCACCATTCCTTCTAGAGACAACTTTTCAATTGATTTGTTGACCGTCAAGGTGAGGAAAACTTTGTTTTATCACACAGAATTTAGGGAGGTGGACACTTTGTCCCAACCGACCGTCCCGGACCGGCTCTTCAAATGATCAGCAACTTTCTTCTGAATCGCGGCTACAACAACACCATCACCTTCAGTCTCACTCCACAAGCCCTTCTGCCCCAGTATGCTGCCGCATCTCAGAGTCAGATGTCTCGCAAGCAGGCTGACCGCATCTGGAGTCTGCCAGGCCTGACCTACAACCTCAACTTCAGACAGTATTCCGGCTACCTGAGCGGAGTTCCCGGCAATTCTTTGCACTACTGGCTCGTCGAGAGTCAGGCAAACCCATCGACGGATCCCCTGGTTCTTTGGTTGAACGGCGGTCCGGGATGCAGTTCTCTGATGGGAATGTTGAGTGAACTCGGACCATTCCATCCAAATCCTGATGGAAAGACGCTCTATGAGAACATTTACGCCTGGAATAAGGGAGCCAATATATTGTTCATCGAGAGTCCGAGAAATGTCGGCTTCTCTGTCCAGAACACTTCTATCAACAATGACAACACCTACAATGATGAGAAGACGGCTTGGGATGTTTATTTGGCACTCCAGGTGAGGGAGACAGAAATATGTTGTTATTATCTCGCCCAAGTTTGCCTTGCGCTCTTTGCAGCATAGCGCAGTCGGTTAGAGGTTCGACTACAAAAAATATGAGTCAAGTTCAATTTCCATTCAGTTTCGTCTTTTTTGTCCTTTTGTGAGCTTCTCAGGAATATTTAGAATCTTTTTGGCTACAGATTTCATCGCGTTTCACAAAATCAGATTCATAAATTTAACCCGCCAAATTCAAACTTTCAAAAAATCAGTTGATTTAGGACTTCCTGACAGCCTACCCCGAATACATCGGAAGAAGCTTCTACGTCACTGGAGAATCCTATGGCGGTGTCTACGTGCCAACCCTCACCAGTCTTCTGATCAAGCAGATCCAGTCTGGAAACATGCCGGGCCTCAATCTCGTCGGAATGGCCGTCGGAAACGGAGAACTGTCGGAGATTCAACAGATCAACTCCGTCATCCACATGCTCTACTTCCATGGTCTCTATGGCAAGCAGGAATGGGATCAGTTGAAGAAATGCTGTGATTCCACGTCGTCTGATCCCAAATGGTTCGAGTACTGCGACTTTACCCGCTTCATCTACCTGAACTCTTCCGGAGACGCCAATCCCATTGATCCTACTGGAGACTGTGGACCGCTGGTTGTTCAGATGGGCTATCAGAGAGTCTGGAACACCATGTGAGTTTGAAGCGAGCGTAGGCAAAGCTGATCAGCCAGGGAAATTTGTTCGGGCAGCTTTGCACAAATGGCGCAATGGCTAAGTGATCTGAATACAAATATAAACGAAGCTGGTTCGATCCTCGCAAGCGCAAATCGTTCAGAATTACTTTTTGCGAGTCTGTGTTTAAATTCAGACTCTTTTAATTTTTTAATTTAAATTCAGACTCTTATTTAATACAGACGTTTCCGTATCATTTCAAATGAGGTCAATACACTCGTTTTAAATGACAGGATTTCATGATCTTTGATTTTCAGCAACGACGTCTACAACATCTATCAGGACTGCTACCAACAGACCCACGACGTCTTCGGATCCGTCTCAATGGCCAAGCTGAAGAAGGACTACAAGAGACGAATGTTCGCTGCCAGTTTCGTCGACCAGGCTTCCCAAGTTTCGGACGTTTCGACTGACAACCAAGGCGGCTTCTCCTGCTACAGTTCCGATGCTGCGGCTGCTTGGCTGAACACGGCTGACGTCAAGGCCGCTCTTCACATTTCTCCATTGGCTGGAAAGTGGAGCAGTTGCAACGACGACATCAACTACAACTACATCCAGCAGCACAACGATACGGGAAGAGTCTTTGACGAAATTGTCAGCTCAAACTACCCTCTGAGGATCATGATCTACAATGGTGACGTCGATACCGCATGTATTTTCAAAATTTAATCGAAGGAGTGTGCAAATTTTTAGGCAACTTTTTGGGAGACCAGTGGTTCATCGAAGGAGTGGCTAAGAAATGGAAGATGCCTGTTACTAACGACTTCAAGGAGTGGAGGTGGGAATCTATGAGATTCTTTCAAATTGCACAACTTTCAGATTCATGAACCAGATTGCTGGTTATGCGAAGAAGTTCTCCTGGCCGGCTGGAACTATTGATCTTCTGACTGTTAAAGGAGCCGGTCATCTGGTCCCAACAGGTAAATCGGCGTTCTATAGTCACGCTAGAATGTAAATTAACTGGCGGGTTACTGTAGATTTCTTCGGGACCAAAACCAGTCCTTTAAAGGAAGCCTTCGGCTATGCCATAATGCCATAACCGCTGCAGGACCAATTGGCATTGGTCCCGTCACGATCTTGCATATTTTTCATTTTTTGACGCTTTGCACTCGTTTTATTGTTTTCAAACCATGTTTAATCGATTCCGCATCAAATTTTACATCGGCCATGTCTATTCCGACATCAAAATTGCTATGCTTAGCAAGGAACAAAGTAGGAAAGAACAGAAACGCTGTTTTCGCCTTTTCCTTCCAGTTTTATCAGATTTTTGCTTTCGGAATATACTTATCTGATGTAAAATTTGGTGCCGAATCGATTAAACATGGTTTGGAAACGAAAAAAATGGGTGTAAAACGTCGAAAACGCAAAAATAATTTTTTTTGGGATGAGATCGCGTCGGGACCCGCTGTAATCGTGACGGAACCCGTGCAATTGGTCTCGCAGCGATTTTTCGAAGCCGGACACACGCTTTAAACTTTAGCATTTTTCATACCTTTTATCGCCCTTTTCTTCAGTTTCAGCCGCAGTCAGATAACCGACCAAAACCTTAAAAATACATGCACCCAAACTTAAAAGAGTGGTGCGATTGGTCTCGACATGAACAATGCTTTCTTTCTGGACTGACTACAGACCAGAGATGTGCGGGATTGGAAAAAAAAATATCCCGCAGGACGCGGGACGGGGGACGGGATTTGTGGATCCAAAAATTATCCCGCGTCCCGCGGGACGGGATCCCGAGCTCGATCTCTGTAGTCATTATTGAAGTATAAAAATGGAAAAATTTTCAGACAGACCCGGTCCCGCTCTACAGATGTTTACCAACTTTTTGAGAAATCAGGACTTTTCTAACCCGACCCCATACTCGACCCAAGCTGTTCCAATGACTCAACAATACGTCGTGGCTCAGCAGGCAAGTTATTTTAGTCTTTCTAGACTTGTCCTCTTAAAAAAATCTTTAAACTTTCAAATTTTCAGGCTGCTCAAGCCAACTCTCAGGCAAACTCAGTCTCCGGTCTCAAGGAAGAGAAATCTCTTCCTCTGAACCGACGAACCATCAAGACGAGAAAAGTTCTGAAGGCACAGGGCAAGATGCAAACGAAGCGAGTGAAACGTGAAGCTCCTCTTCCCATCGCTGCTCCAGCTCCCGGAAACAAGACTACCGATCTGATCACCAATCTGCCCGGCTTGACTTTCAGTCCAGGCTTTAACCAGTACTCTGGATACCTCCAGGCCAGTAAGGGAAACTACCTTCACTACTGGCTGGTCGAGAGTCAGGGCAATCCAGCAACGGATCCTCTTATTCTCTGGTAAGGGAGGTTAATAATTAAATGTTAACTGATATAGGTTAAACGGCGGTCCGGGATGTTCTTCTCTTGGTGGCTTTTTCGAAGAACTTGGTCCCTTCCACGTCAATCAGGACCAGACCACGTTGTTTGAGAACGTCTATTCTTGGAACAAGGTGGGTATAAGGGCAAGTATTCCCCGGTTGCCTTGGCGCAGTGGCAACGCGTTCGGTTGGTGCTCGAATGACTCGGATCCGGTCTATTTTTTTTTCTTTTTGCATTTTTTTGCAAAGAAAAGTTCATAACTAGGGTTCCGGGCCAGGCTGTTACAAAGTTAAACTTTTAGGTAGGAAACGTATTGTTCCTCGAAGCTCCCAGAGACGTTGGCTTCTCTTACAGATCGAGTGATGCCGGAGCGGATTCCAACTACAACGATGCCTACGTTTGTCTTTTCTCATTCTACCCAATAGGAAAAATTTTAGACTGCCAGCGACAACGTTCTAGCTCTCGCCTCCTTCTTCGCCCGCTTCCCCGAATACAAGGGCAGAGATTTCTACATCACCGGAGAAAGTTACGGAGGCGTCTATGTCCCAACCCTGACCGCGGATCTGATCCAATCCATCCAGTCTGGCAACATGTCCTACGTAAATTTGGTCGGAGTAGGAATCGGAAACGGAGAATTGTCTGAGATTCAACAGATCAACTCTGCTGTGTCTCTTCTCTACTGGAGAGGGGAGCGCGGAAAGACGGAGTATGATCTTCTGAATCAGTGCTGCAACAACACTGGAGAGCCTATAACCTACTGTGATTGGAGTCAGTACTACACTCTGGACGTGGCTGGTAACGCCTGGCCCAAGTACACTGACGGAAGTCCCAAAGCTCAATGTGGAAACATTGTGGTCAAGCAGGGATTCTTGGATGTCTGGACCACAGAGTGAGTTGTCCCAGGCCTGTCTACTTTAGCCTACCGAGAAGAAACCTCAATTTTCTTGCTCTCGCATGCATTTTTCTGCTTTGCAATGTTCTGCAAAGTTGTAGCTTTTGATAAGTTCTACAACTTTTCTGAACATCACAAAGCTAGAAAATGTAATCGTGAGATAGAAATTTGAGGGCTTGCCCCAAAGTCCCTGAGGCTGAGAAACTTTTCCGTTACCTCTTTCGGTCCAAAACCCACAAAATTGCAGCAACGACGTGTACAATACCTTCCAAGACTGCTATTCTACTCCCAACGCGGCCAGCAATCTTCTCTCCAATGAGCAGAAGAGACGAGCCAAGAGATCTGTCCAGCCTTTGACAAATGCCAATCCCTTCGTCGACCAAAAATCCAAGACGAACTCAATGTCTACAGATGCCAACCAAGGATTCTCTTGCTACAATGGCGACGCTACCCAGAACTACTTGAATCTAGAAACAGTTCGAGCTGCCATTCACATCACGCAAAATGTGCCCTATTGGACGGACTGCAACGATAACATGAACGAGAACTATATCCAGCAGCACAACGACACAACGAGTGTCTTCCAGTCCATCTTGGATTCCGGCTACAAGCTCAAGTTCCTCATTTACAATGGAGACGCAGATATGGCATGCCAATTTAAAGTTACGTCGGTTTAAATTATGTTCTACAGTAAAAGTTATAGGTGACGAGTGGTTCATTGAGAATTTGGCTGCCAGTAATGGCATGGTCAATACCGTCCAGAGAACCAGCTGGAATTTCACACAGGCTAAGGGATACAACCCGCAGATTGGAGGATACTGGAAAAAGTTCAATTACAACAATAGTCAAGTCACCTTTGATCTCTTGACTGTCAAGGTAGGGGTTTTAGCAAGACTGAGCATATACTCAACTTTTGCCGCAGTCGATTAGACTACTGAACAAAACATTCTGAAAACTGGATTCCACTCGAGTTTCGTATTTTTTTGCCTTGTTTGTGAGTCTCTGGAGAATACAGTTAAAACTCTCTTAACCCATCGGCTTGGCTAAAAACTCATAAATTTTACGCACCAAGATCAAGCACTCTGTTCAAGTTGACGGCTTTTTAGGGAGGAGGACACTTTGTCCCGACTGACCGTCCTGGACCAGCCCTACAAATGCTCCAGAACTTTGTCAAGGGACAGGATTACAGCAACGGACTGACCTACAGTACTGCTAAAAAGCCCCTGGTGCCCAGTTACCAAGCTCAACCTGCTTCCAGTATCATTTATTATTTCTCTAAAGAAACAGTTTTTCAGTCTCTCGTCGCAAGGCTGACATGGTCTTCGCTCTGCCCGGCTTGACCTACCAACCGAACTTTAACCAACACTCTGGATATCTCCAAGCCAGTGCTGGAAATTACCTCCACTACTGGCTCATCGAGTCACAGAACGACCCTGGAAACGATCCTTTAATCCTCTGGCTAAACGGTGGACCTGGCTGTTCCTCATTGGGAGGCCTGCTGATCGAGAACGGTCCCTTCCACCCCAATCCTGATGGACAGACTCTCTTCGAGAATGTGTACTCTTGGAACAGAGGAGCCAATGTGCTGTACTTGGAGAGTCCGAGAGGCGTAGGATTCAGTTATCAGAATACGACTGTCAATAACAGCACGGCGTACAACGATGATATGGTAGGGAATCCAGAGAACGAGTTTTGTCGCCTCTCATAAGGGAAGCAACCCAAAAAGTTAGGTGCACCGCAAATTGAAAATTTGCAGCACTTTTTAGATTACGGGTATGTCCTGAGCACAAATGCGCAAGCTACCCCAGTCAATAAATGAAAGCCGGATCAGCAGGCATGTTCTGTGTGTTTGGAATCGTACGCACAGCGATACCCCAACAGGTGGACCCTCCCCGCTCCAAAGTCAGAGCAACACTGGGGAGCTTACACAGGTCATCTTCGGGTATTTCAGTTCCAGACCCGGAGTACCTTACTTGACGAGAGGCTCAAAATCTTAGAATCTCTTATTGCTAACCATAAAAAATCTAACAATAAGGGACGGGACCGGGGAGTTGCAAAAGTCCGCAGAGACGGTTGGTTTAGACCTTATAGATGTAAAATTTTACGCTGAATCCAATGGTGCAGGTCCCAAGTCTTGAAAATGCTTCTTAAGCGCTCTACGTCCAATTTCCCTTGCATTCTCTGCTTTCAGACCACTTCCGATACTGTAGCCGCGCTGAAAGATTTCTTCACGACGTATACTCAATTCACCAATAACCGCTTTTACGTTGTCGGAGAGTCTTATGCCGGTGTCTACGTCCCTGACCTTGTAAACTCTCTGATCATCGAAATCCAAGCCAAGAGAATGACGTGCAAACTCGTCGGAATGGCCATCGGAAATGGCATGGTCAGCAGCATTCAAGACGTACGTTTTCGAGATTTGATTCTTGTTAAGTTCTCTATTCCAGGTCCGTTCCCTGCCCGATTTCCTCTACTTCCACGGAATCTACGGAAAGCAGGACTGGGACAATCTTCACAAGTGTTGCAAGAGCCAGGTCGCTAACAATACAGCCCTCTTCTGTGACTTTGAGTACTACGTCAATATTGATTCTCAAGGCATGTTCTTTTTTGTAATAGAAACATATATTCTTTAGGAAATGTCGTGGGCAAGCCCTTCCCGAACAACGAGTTCAATAGAAACTGCGGTCGACTCGTCGAGCAGATGGCCTATGACCGTAACTGGGGAGGACAGTATGACGTTTACAACCTGTACCAGGACTGCTATGCCAAGACCAACAATCTCTACAATCCCATCTCTTACAGTATGAGTCAAGACGCTCAGGCCTACAATGGAAGAATCCATATGAGAAGACAGTTAGCTGCCCAGATGGGTCAACTAACAGTAGCCAATCCGGGACAATTGGATCCTCTGTCGACTGACAATTTTGGAGGATTCCAGTGCTACATGACCGACGCTTTCACGAGATATCTGAACCAGAATCACGTCCGCGATGCTCTTCATGTTCCCGACTTTGTCCAGCCGTTCCAACCTTGCGCCGACATCAATTATACTCTTCAGTACAATGACACAGAGGTCCTGTTCCAGAGCATTCTAAACTCTGGCTATGAACTCGATGTGCTGATCTACAACGGAGATACTGACACCGCTTGCAGCATGTTCGAGGCCGAATGGTTCATTGAACAGTTCCAGAGTGATAACAATTTCAATGTGAGGGAATGGGTAATATTTAGAAAGAATGTTTAGAACGATGCCGCGAGAAGTGCCTGGATTTATGAGCAAGTGATTGCTGGATATACCAAGACGTACACGAGCACGCAGAACAAGACGAGCATGAAGATTATGCTGACTACTGTTAAGGTTCGTTAAACATTCTAATTTATGACTCTTTAAATAACTAATGATATCTGAAAAGCGAACGAAAGAGAAAAACAAGCAAAAATTAGTTTTTCAGGGAGCCGGTCACATGGTTCCGACTGATCGACCGGGCCCCATGCTGCAGCTGATCAACAACTTTGTCACCAAGCAGTACAACTTCAATACTTCGATCCCCTTTGACTTGACCAGACAGCCACTTCTTCCCCAGTTCCTGCAGACAGGATCTGCAAATCCGGAAAATGGAGGAAGTACATTCAGTCCTCCTAAAACTACCCCTACGACAACGACGACGACGACAACCACGGTCACACCGACCACGAAAACGCCTGCAACTGTGCCGACCCAGCCTCCTCCGGTATCACAAGGGACAGGAGGTCTTTCTGTGCTCTTGACAGTTGTTTTGAGTTTGTTGATCAGATAGTTACATTTTCTCAAAGAGTATAATGAATATTCCATCCTATGACTGTCTCTCCTCACTCTTGGTTGACTGCACAATCAGAATGTTATGAAGACAGGCACCTAACGAAAACGTTTGATTTTTGGTAGTTTGACAATTGAATTGACAGGAGAGCCGATTACCTCGGAGGAACAGGTGGCTTCCAGACCAAGGACTGGAAACCCTAAGAAGGGGGCCATTCTGAAGACGACGGGAAGTGGGTGACGGGAGATCGGTTCCTGGTCGGGGTCTGCCATGCCATTCGGGATCAAGATCCCGGTCAAGACTCTCGGCTCCTTCAAAATCTAGACCCAAGTGCAGACCATTTTTCACACGACTTTATCATTGGTAAGCCCAACAAGATTCGAGATCAATTTGGGGATACCTTTGTGATCTTACGACATCTTCCTTTGTCCAGAGCCCAGGACAGTCAGCACATTCCACTAAAGAAGTCTTTAAAGGCCTTCTTATCGCTAACCATAAACTGCACAAACTCATATCAGTGAGTTCCGTGAAAGGTTCTCCCACCGCAAGAAATGCTCCTTCTTCTTGTCTCCCTGTTCATTGCTACCATCGCAGCTCCAACTATATCTCCTTACGCATACAGCGATGCCTTTGCCAGGAACAAAATTCTCACCATGTGCTCAGCTTCAGTCAATCTACAGCCTCTGAAATGTCTGAAAGTGCACTTTGAACAGCCGGAGGTGGGAAATTTTGGAAGGTTTTCAAACCAGAAGTTTTAGATGAAAAGAAGGTACGATGTGGCCTGCTCAAAGTACGACGTTGATAGATGTGTAGCTTACACTGCCGTGGACCACGTCGACCAGGCCATTTTGATCGGTTTTCGAGCCACAAGTGACAGCTTCCAGTTTGACTTGGAATCTGAGGAAACTGCTTTCGGAAACAGGGTATAGTCCGTTCAGAAGTTACCGAGAATAATCAGGCTTTTAAAGTTTTCGTTGCGAGCCCCTTTGGTACAAAGAAAAGTGCAAATTCGTCTGTGTATCTTTGACTGAGCATTAAACTATCTTAAGCGTAAGTTTTGCACGTTATAGTTTCCGCAATTCCGAAAATATTTCTTTAAAGGTCTAATTATTCTCAGTAAATTCTACATGTTTAATTTCCAGACCTACTGGGTTGGTGGTGGCCGTGTCAGCGAGTACTTTGCCAACGGTTTCATGGCCATCTGGAACGGCGGTATGAAGAACGACTTCCTCTCTCTTCGCAACCAGTATGCAACCTACCAAATCTGGATCGCTGGGCATTCTCTGGGAGGAGCGATGGCCAGCCTCTGTGCTAGCTACATCGCTACTCTGAATCTGGCAGATCCAACCAAGATGCGTCTTGTCACTTTTGGTCAACCCCGAACTGGCGATAAGGACTTTGCCGCAGCTCACGACAAGGCTGTAAGTTGCCGAATGCTCAGAACAAAAGAAATTTTGGGTATCTGATTCAGATCAACCACAAATAGAGCACAGAAAGACGGTACCTTTTGATTGTCATGTACCTTTTGATCAAAGTTGAGGGAATGCAATAGAAGGAGCTAGAAATGATTGCAGAAGGACAGAGAAAACCCCCTCAAAAAATTGCTTTCGGCAGCATTCAAGGTCATTTTCTGAGGGCTATGCTTTCAATTTCGAGCGCCTAAATTTTCTACAAAGTTGTAGATTTTCATCCGCTCTACAAGATGGGCTGCATGACAAACCCGGGAATTGGCTGGTTCAGTCCGAAAATTTAAATTTAAAAACTTTGAGCAATTCTGCTGCATTATTTAACAAGCCGGACGAATTCACGATTAAAACCAACCATTTTTAGCTCCCCTACTCGTACCGTATCATCCACGAGAAGGATTTGATTGCCCATGCTCCGATGCAGTATTGGGAAAGTTACCATCATCACAAGACGGAGGTGTGGTATCAAAACAACATGACAACAAGTGATACGGAAAACTACAAGATTTGTGAAGAAGAAGACAGTCTTCTTTGTTCCGACGGTCAGAAGGGACTGAACCGTGCCGATCACACTTATTATTTCAACGTGGACGTGTATGGATGGGGTTCTAAAGGATGCCCAGTGTAATAAAGTTTTTTTTTGTTACTAGTACGATCTGCTCGCTTGAGTCTCGGTTCTCAGGACCGTTGTCTGTGTGAAAATGATGCATTCAGTGTAAAAAGAGCTTAGTCTTTCTTGTTCACATACAGGAATGAAGCTTCTGCTGCCTGCTCTCCTTCTCTGTTTTCTGGTTTTACCTACCAGTGCTATCTGGTGTTATGTAGGTAAGTTGCCCCCCTCCCCCCATCAATTTAGAGACGTCCAGAAAGAATCTTAAGTTTCTTGCTGACGCATGTGTTTCCAGCTTTGTGATATTTTGCAGTGGAAGATCGCTAAGCTTGTTTCGGTCACAGTAAAATCTTGCTTCGAAGCTGGGAGCCTCTTATTTCCAGCCTAATTTTAAGCCAAGTGTTTAGATGGTTAATTATGCGAGAGAGAGAGAGAAAGGCGAGAGGACCTTTTCAGGTCCTTGCTAGCGAAGCGACTGACTCAGGCGCGAAGGTGGATCATGACACGTAGTCATGACATCAAAGTCAAGAAAAATTAGAAAAGTGGTGATTTTATAGAACCGTGGTAATTTCAAGGTTCACGAAAGTCTGCACAAATCTATAATTTTATAAGCGTCACAAGCTGGAAAATGCATGCGCGAGCTAGAAAAATAACGTTTCTTAAAGAGTCCCTAAAAAAGGTTGGGGGGGGGGGGGGTAAAGAAAACATCTCGGTCAGTTGAGATCAAATTTCGACAGTGTTCTATGTATTCTGTTAACGCAACTTTTATCTTGCACTGAGGAAAGAATGATTTTCCAGGAAGCAAAATGTGCTGGGAGGTGATCAAACAAGAGGCCGCTCGTTGTCCCTACGGCTGCATCGTCCGTGAGGTCCGCAATGGAGCAGCCACCGTCGAGCAAAGAATGTCCTGTCGCAAAGAGATTCCCCAGTTTTGTGATGCCAAGGGCTCCAAATGTTGCAACACTGACTTCTGTAATGGTCCTCAATGGTGAAAAATGAATGTCAAAGTAGAACACAAGGAAGCTCATCGATCTAAAATCGCGCCAAATCATTCTTTGAAAAAGCTTATCAATGCCATTTATATAAGTCTTATCACGTCTGTCTCTCAATTTCCTCATCCGAAATGTTCCAATCCTTTGGTCTACTCCTCGTCTTCATTCCCCTGATTAGTGGACAGTGTACGGCAGGAGGAGACTATCAACAGAGCTCGGAAAAGTGAGTACGGTAGCTGGCCGCTGATTATTGCCAATTAGGGCTTCAGACAGACTTGGGAGCAATTTAAAAGGACAAGGTTTGCAAAGCCATTCAGCACGCGTCCCTTCTTTTTGCGAAGTCTCACAATCTGTCTCACTGTTCTTCCCGTCCCATGAATTCTATTCCCTTCTTTGAAAGTTACCACAGCAAATCTACCCTGACTTCAGCAATGTTCTTCTAACTGTTTTATCCCAGAACTGTCTAATTGCTTTTGAGTTTTTCAAAGAACCTTTTTTTTATAGTTAAAAACTTTCTTTGAAACTTTCATCCACTTTAAATTGCTCCCTTGTCTCTGTGTGTCTGAAGCTCTTAATGAGGATAAGGAGGGGAGCTTTGTGCTCACAATTAGTTTTCAACAAGTCGCGACAGGAAAAGCAAGCGTGAACTTTGATTTTAACCATTGACAGTTCTTTGGAAAGGGCGGAACAATGCCTGGAACAGTGTAACAAGAGAGGCACGGAAGGGAAACTAGGGCTGAGGCTCTGTGCCAGAACGAAGCACTGAAAAACAAGGAATGTTCAACTTTAGCCCTGGAAGAGCGTTGCAAACCTTGTTCTCTTCAACTCTGGGTTCAAAGTATAACTTAAAAGACCTAATCAGGTACTGTTCTGTGATCTGGACCCAATAGTCGCAGAAATTTCATCAGAATGGTAGGGCTAGTTCACTAGACTCACTAGGAACTAGATCGGCATCCATGGAGAAAAAAAAGTTGTTACGTTGCACTCTTATCATTTTATTTCCCTGACAGCTTCTTTCTCGATCACGTAGAGACCATTCTGGAGAAAAGAGACCATTTATCTCAGTCGCGTTATCACAGGGAAGGGGTTTTGTGGACGGGGCCGTTCAAAAACGATTTTTAGAAATTAAACAATGAGAGGGCAAAGCACAAGCAGTGTGTTTTAACTCTGGCACCTGGTTCAAAGTTCATTTTCCAGATGCTACCTCTATTTTCCCGAACAGACGACATTCGACGAGGCTGAGAGGAATTGCAACAAAATTGGAGGAAATCTAGTGGATATTGAAAGTCCAGAGGAGAACCTTTACATTAAAAGTAGGCTCTCCAATGTCGCCTTTGAAAACCCTTTTCAGACCTCGTAGCTTCAAATCGTTGATCCACTAGTGGTTTTTAATTTTCACATCCCTTAATTTTTCGCTTTAAATCTTAGCTCCAAATCATGTACCATGACCACAGGTTACGGTATTCACCCCAACGCAGGTTGCGTTGCTATCTGCGTCGCTTCCTAATTCCCTAAATAAGGCACCGTCTCTCTGAGTTCATTCATTCGATCCGATGATCTCAAAGTCGGTTCTTCTTCTCCTGCTCGGCCTTTCTGCCATTGCTGCTATTCGATTCGGAGGAGGCCGTCTTCGTCGTCAGCAGCAGCAGCTCCTCAAAGAGTTCAGGGAAGTCGCCAAGATTCTGGAAAAGTGGGACGAGTACAAGGAAGTTCACGGTTAGTTAACACTTATATTTTTTTTCATAGTCCAATTTCAGAAAAACAATATGCTCCTGACGAAGAATTCTCAAGGTTTTACAACTTTCTCGTCAATCTTCAGCAGGTCGAGCGACACAATGCGGAGTTCGATCAAGGTTTGAGGAACTACGACGTCTCACTGAACTCGATGTCCGATCTGTCGAAGGAGGAAACTTCCCGTCATTTCAAGGGATTCCGCTATCCGAAGTTTGCTGGCTACGCCTCTAACTCGACTCAGTTCATGGCTCCCTTCAATGTTCATGTTCGTTTTCTTTGACCTTTTCTGAGAAAAGCGGGAAATCGATAACATAAGCTTCGATTTTTCAGGTTCCCGACCATGTCGACTGGCGCGAGAAGGGTCTCGTCACCGAGGTGAAGAATCAAGGAAAATGCGGAAGCTGCTGGGCCTTCAGTGCCACCGGAGCTTTGGAAGGACAACACGCAAGGAAGACTGGAAAGCTGGTGAGTCCAATTCTTTGTAAGAACAACCAAAATAGGTCATAAATGTTAGCAACCGTCTAAAGTTTTTTTTTGTGCAAAAACGGGAAAACGTTGGCGAGGAACGAACTTGCGCCATTCAAGTCTATGCTCCAGCTCCTGCGTCTTTTCTAACTCACAAATTTCAGGTCAGTCTCTCGGAGCAGAATCTCGTCGACTGCGTTTACCAAGGTCACGATGGCTGTGCAGGTGGCTACTACGATATGGCCTACCAGTACGTCAAGTACAATGGCGGAATCGACACCGAGGATAGCTATCCTTACCGTGCCAGGGCGAGTACTTGTCACTTTGACAAGAACCAAATTGGAGCCACGGACACCGGATTCGTTGATCTGCCCCAGGGAGACGAAGCGACTCTCAAGATTGCCCTAGCCACTCAGGGACCCATTTCTGTTGCTGTCGATGCCGGTCATGACAGCTTCATGAGTTACAGCAGTGGCGTCTACGACGATCCCGCTTGCGGAAACGGATTAGATAAACTCGACCATGCTGTCCTTCTGGTGGGCTACGGCACTGACGAGAAGTTTGGTGACTACTGGCTTGTGAAGAATTCTTGGGGAGAAGAATGGGGAGAGAACGGCTACATCCGAATGAAGAGAGGAGCCAACAACATGTGCGGAATAGCCACGATTGCTTCCTACCCTCTTGTTTGATCTCATTCTTGTCATTTCTGGTCTCAATAAATCTTCCATCACATAATGTCTGTTATTGTTCAAAATGTTAGCTCTCACAGAAGTTCCTTGGTTATTGAGACGGCACGTTCTTGAGACTCTTCCTGCCTCTATGATCTATTTCTTCCGCGGCATTGGTTCCGCGACGACAAACGCTCCAATACAGTTACATGTCCTTGGAGCCAATGGTGCGCAAGTAACAGAGGCAAATCACTCGACTATCGACAACATGCAGCCAGAGGTTCGTCTTTCTCTTTTCTCCTCGTTCAATATGACTAGACACCGTATATATTTTTGGACAGTTAACTTTTGGACTGATTAAACAACATTCCTCCGTATTACTGTGGCCCCATTTCTGTGTCCGACCCTATTGAAATTAGTCCTCGAGGAAATCAGTCAGACCGTTTCCAGATGAAATGTGCCGTCTGCTCCCAGCAGGCTCGCGGTTTCCACTTTGGAGCCTTCACCTGCGAAGGCTGCAAGTCTTTCTTCGGTCGAAACGCTCAAACTGGGAGCCAACTGTCTTGTCGTTCCGAGAGTAATTGTGATGTTCGCGGTCCGAATCGCCGAACCTGTAAAGCCTGTCGTTTCCAGGCCTGTCTGGCAGCGGGAATGAATGCAGCCAGTAAGACATTATTCTTGGTGTCATTACAACAAATTCAGACTCCCGATTTGGTCGACGATCAAAGTATTTCAAAGTGTCCATGGCAGCCGCTGCTCAGACTATCAATCCGTCCCTTCAACCGACTACCGTAACTTTTCAGAACGTGAATTTCCTTCTTCTTGCGGCAATGTACAGTAGCTATGTCCAGAACAATGTCCTCTCCAAAATTATTAAGAAATAAAGTTTTGGTCAGGGAGGAACTCATACTGCGCCAATTTTCTTTCCTCTCTCTCTCCTCTTTCATGTTCAATGAGCCGTATTCATTTGGGAGGAAACACGTTCAGTACAGTCTCTAAGAGTTGGGACAGCCAGCCTCTCCCCAAGACCAGACTTCTTGATCGAAATAGACGTCATGGTCATGGAACGTGTACTTTTTGACGCTGTCCGAGCATAGGAGACTGTCCTCCTCGTGGCAGATCTTATAGGAGGCGGCGGTGGAATCAGCACTGGTCATGTTGTTCTGATACCAGACTTCCGTCTTGTGATGGTGGTATTTCTTAACAGATCAGTTTTGCCTATTTATCAACTTTAAATTACCTCAATATATTGCATCGGCACATGAGGGATAGGATCGTTGTTGTGGACGATACGGTAAGAGTACGGTAACTGGAATTTGTCTGTCCTCTTTGAAAAAAAAACCATTCGACTCACAGCCTTATCGTGAGCAGCAGCCCAATCCTGATCTCCAGTTCGGGGCTGACCAAAAGTGACCAGACGGACTGTGTTGCCATCAGCCAGTCCAGTTCCCACGATGTAGGAAGCGGCCAGAGAAGCCATAGCCCCTCCCAGAGAGTGTCCAGCAATCCAGACTTCATACTCCTTGTTCTGATTTATCAGATATTTAAAATCGTTCTTCATTCCGCCGTTCCAGATTGCCATGAAAGCTTCTGCAAAGTAGCGAGAGACCATTCCTCCGCCGACCCATTCGGTCTGAAAACGATAACTCATAACTTTTGTATGAACCGTATGAACCTTTTTTTACTGGTAAAGCATGTTTCCGGCCTCAAATATTGTGCGAAATGAGACATTTCAAAGAATTCACCCACGGTCTATTTTTGCGTCAGAGAGCGGTTTTTACTACTTCAAACTCGAATTTTTCGAGTTGTTTTTCTTTTTTTCCCCACCATTTTTCACCATTCAAGAACTATTTGCAGAACATGTATGAAAGGGCCGGGACTCAGTGTCAGTGGTCCCACAGTAACTGTAGCACTCTAACATAGCCGACTCAATCCACTTTAAATTGCTCTCGCGTCTCTGTTTGTGTGTCTGAAGCTCTTATTGAGGACAAGGAGGGGAGCTTTGTGCGCAAATTAGTTTTAACAAGTCGCAACAGGAAAAGCAAGTGCGTGAAGGGTTCTTATGACTTTGACAGTTTCTTTGGAGAGTCTGGGTGACTGGAACGGAGTGACAAAGGAAGAGGAGAAGAGACAGGTAAGACTGAGACTCACTAAAGCTAGGAACGGGCTGGGCGACCCATTCAGGTCCTACATTTTTTGTGGGTTTAAATATAACTTCGGTATTCTTTGGAGGGTCAGGGAGAGTGACTGGAGGAGAGTAACAAAGGGGGAATGAAAAGGAAACTAGGGCTCCGGGACAGAGCGAAGTTATGAATTTCTACTTTAGCCCTGGAAGGGCGTTGCCAACCTTGTTAATCTATTATCATGCTGCTACTGTTAAAACGTTTCAAACCCACATGATTTCCGAAGACTGTCTCCTCCGACTCCAGGACCCACTGCAAGTCTCCGTCAGTTCCTCTGAAGGCCAACAGAATCGCCTGATCCGTGTGATCAACAGCCGAATAGCCGACGCATCTATCGAGCTTGTACTTGTCGCAGGCAATGTTGTAATGCCTCCTAAGCTAAATCTCATTCATTTAAACAAATTTTGAAAGTTTTGAACCTGAGGTGCTGGGAAATGGTTCTTCAGGCAGTCAATGGGCTTGCTACTGTCCGTGGCAGCACACATCGGGAGGATTTTGCTCCTGGCAAACGTGTCCGAATAGGCATAAGGAGAGAGTGTTGGGGCTGCGAAGACAGCTCCCAGAAGAGCTGAAAGAAGGAGCAGCATCCCGAAAATTGGGAAGACTGGACTCCAGAGGGCGTGATAATTCTTTATGAGCAATTTCGTAGAGCAGAGATAAGAAGGATCCTTTCTTCCAGAGGGTAATAGAGTCATTTTGTGGGCTCGTTTACGTAAGCGAGAGCTGTGTTCTTGGTTTTTGGTGCAATGTACACAGTTTATTTGTTGTCATCAAATTCAGAGATCATAAACTTCTTGAATACTGTCCAGTTTCTTCATCCAGGGAGACTGACCGTCTCCGAGACTTGATCTGCTCCTTCTGGAGCTTTCCAGTGAACTAGCCTGTGAGCTGACCAGATGACTCTCAGTGCATCGTCGTTCCAAAGACACACTCCTCGGTCTCTGTAGCTTTTCTCCCGAGATATAGGCCTGATTTTCCAGACGACATCTACTTTCGGAAACGGATCTTTCTCTTTGAAGTGTCGCAACTAAAGTGGGTGTTTATAATGTCTAACAAGTGTAGTAGCAAGCTCCAGGAGCATTTTCAAGACTCGTGACTCATTCCACTGGATTCAGCTTAAAATTTTGCGTCTAGAAAGTCCCATGGAAATCCTCTCTACGAACTTAGCCAGCATTTGAAAAGTGATACTAATTTTTAACTGGTGGACTTATTTTTTTTTTCAAAACTTTAAAAACAAAGTTCGAAAACGCTTTGTTTTCCCATTAACTAGAATTCAAAGATCGCAGACAGACCTGGCAGACTTCCAGTTGCACTACTGACAACGGAAAACACTCCCGATTCTTGTGAAAACGTAGACTCTGTGCGGTCTTTTGACCTCGGCAGCTCGTAGTCGTGGTTCTGCGGTGTTTCGACAGTTTCCGAAGAAGGTGTCGTCGGATCGTATCTACAATATCGTAACTTTCTATGAAAAACTCACGGAATAATGTCCTCGTACGGATTATCCTTAGCCATTTGATGCTTAGAAAAGATCCCAGTCACCGAGGAAAGGTTTGTGAAGAAGCGCTCTCTCCACTGTTTCCCTGACTTTTTCTTTGAAATATTGTAGACGAAGAATCCGAAGCAAACAAGCAGAAGTAGTGCCTGAATTTTGTCTTTCTAAAACTATTTCTATGGTTTGTTCAAAAAGTCGACGACATACAGTAACCCATTTGATTCTGTTCGAGACCAACAATATTGGCGCGCTTTCAAACTGATGGTTTTCGATTCGAGAAATCTCACTTCGTTTTACTTTACTTTACTAAATGTAAGGCTGCACAAGTTGCTGATATAATATAAAATGATAAAAAGAACAGAAAAACAATGTATTGGTGAGAACTGCAGAAGGAATTTTAAAAACACTTTTTGAACGCGGGCCAAAATTTCTGGCCTCGAACAGAATCAAATGGGTTACTCTATGTCGTCGACTTTTTGAACAAACCATAATCACCTCAAAGCCGGCCAAAAGAAGAAAGAGGGGAAACTTTGTCTCGCTCCCCGTGACCTCAACCACATGTTCCACTGTATAGTTTTCTTCATGGATTACGGTAACAGTCTTTTCGACAATCCTTGTAGGGTAAACATTGTTTTCAACGTCAGTTTGAACGTAGAACAGGGTCACGTTGAAGGTGCCGCACTTAAAAAAATGTTTAAAAAATCTTAAGAAAAACTCACGTAATCGATCCAAAAGGGTTTCTCACTCGTCGACGATGCCACTTTGTTCTTCTGTCCATTCAGAATCAACCGATCTCCATTGGTCTTCGTGATTCCTTTCTGACAATCTGTAGTCAGATTGAAGTAGGGATTGGGAGGTAGAGGCAAGTCAGAATTTGGATCCTAAACTTTAAGAGTCTTTCCTAATTTTAAGTCATACTGTAATGTACAAAGTCAGTGAACTGTTCATGTACTTGTTGGCCACTTTTCCTGTACAGTCAAAACTTAGTCCGTGGTCAAAGAGCTGCAATTTCTCTCAGCAGAACGAAAGAAACTCTTACAGTAAAGGAAAGAACATGATCACAATCTAGAAACAAATCAGTACTTGGAGCCTCGAAATTTGGAACGATGACGACTCTTTCCAACAGAATATTGGTGGAATTGTAATGGGAGACGTCGTCTGCAAAAATTAGCGAAAAGAACATTGCGAAAAAGATCATCTCCTGCGGAATGGTCACTATCAGAACCCTTAAGCAAGATTAGCATGTTTTGAGACTAGGAATTATGACTGTATTTGAACGGTCACAAGGCTCTCACCACAACTAATTTGAGGCGGAGATAACAACATTTTGTTTGTGTAAACTTCAGGCAAGGCTGTAGCAGATAACCCAGTATTAAAAATAGAGCTGATGGAAATCGAACTCTTCTGTCGACATGAGCCTTGTCGAGCCAGTCCATGGAACCTTTTACGAGGCTACAATGGCCCTCGTCGAGTTAGTGGCCAAGATCATCACGAAGCTCATCTGATGTCTGAAATAAATGCATTGTGATAAAAAAAAAGAAATATAAGAATAAGTATCATTTTCAACTCTTTGGCAAAAAACGTAGCATGCTTTGAGACTATCAGTCCATTTTAAATTGCTCTCGCGTTTTTGTGTCTGTCGGAAGCCCTAATTGACAAAAATATATAGATTTGTGAAGATATGATGAAAGTTGTTGTTTTGTTTTGTTTTGAAAAAAGTTTCTTTGAAAACTCGAAAACAATTAGTCAATTTTGAATAAAAAAAAATTAAGGGGAACATTGCTCAATAACGCTACTCAGGTTCAGTACGCGATTTTTCCAAACTTTCCGTCAACGTTAAAAAGTAGCCTATTTTTCCGAACTTGCAGCCAGTACCGGACTGGCAGCTACTCCTCTAGTGAAACTTTCTGTGTCTCCAATGTAACGTCTATAACAGATTCTGAAACATCCTCTCACCAAGTCAACAAAGTCGAACTCGCTGACGATCAGACCGCTCTGCTCTCGGGAGACATCTGAAACTATATCCGATGCTCGTCGACTCGACGAGAATCTTCCCTCTCACCGTCTTCCCCAAAAAGTTCTAGACAAAATTAACAAAAATAATGAAAAAAAGACATGCATTTGATCCCATATGCAAACGAATCGTATTCAGTCATGCCTGTTTCCTCCGAGTCTGTATCCATATCCGCTTGTTTATCTGCCTTCTCCCCACCTGCCTTCTGCCCCTGCCTAATCCCGCCATGAGTGTGTACCCACCCAACCTCATCCACCTGTAATGGGTCAATAATTGCTAGTAGCACAGTCTCATAAATTCCCTTTGGTTTCGACCGAAAAGTGCTGTTTTCCTTTCTCTCATAGCCGCTGGCAACGAGCGAGGTGCTGGGCGTGGCCTCCTCCCAATTGATTCTTCGCCTCTTTTCACCCGTCCGTCTTAGGTCGGACGAATGTAGCTGACCATCATGCTGCTACTACCATTACTACTACTATTTGCTGTCCATTTAATCAGAGGACTCGACGTCTTTTGTGGCGAGCTCGAAATCTTCGAACAAAGACGATTCGGAAAGGATTCCGTGGCATTACATTCACAACAGACTGCCGACTTGAAGCAGTGCTTAGAACTTTGTTGCGGAATTCCCAGTGAGTTTTGTATCCTTTTTTATTTTTCTACCTTAAGCAAAAGGCTATTTAAAGAAGATTTCTTGTGAAATTATAGGTCCGACGAAAAACTTCTAAAAAAAGTGGGGGAAAATAATGTAGTGAAAAATAGACAAGAATGAAGCTAACTGGCCGGTTACTGTTTTTTTTTTGATTTCTTCGCGTATGAAACAATACTACTAGTCTCTTAAATTTCAAGTAGCGTTTTTACTATTTTCATGTTTTTTTCCAAATGCATTTATCGTCTTTTTCTTTACTTTTAGTTAAAAACAGTTATTAAACTTTGGGACACTGTAGATTTCTTCGTGTCGGGAACAACACGATCCTTTAAAGTTTGTGGCTGTTTTTTTACCATTTAAGGCATAAAAATGCTGAAAGCAGCCACAAAATTTAAAGGTCTGATGAAGTTGATCCCGACACAAAGAAATTTACAGTCCCCTTACGTTAGTTCTGGTCTGACTAAAAATACCTAGTTGTTATTGAACGCGATCGAAAGCTTAGTGAAATTTGTTCTCCTTCCTTAAGCAGATTTCTACAAAGATTCCACTGTTCTCAATTTTTTTGCGGATATGTTCGCATGTTTTCCTTCCTGTCCCTCTCCGCCGAGGCTTTCAAAAAGCTACGACCCACTTGAGGAAGTGAATCCTGACAGCCGCGGCAGGCTGGACCGCGAGCTGTCAGTCGGCCGGTCACTCCGGGGAAGTAAGAGACAATAGCCGTTCCCTCTAATAGCTCTGTTTTCGTTGGTTGAAGGGAAGGTAACTGTAAAGATTCGAGGTTTTAACTGAAAAGTTAAGTATAAAGTTTAACAGTTTAAGGATTTAAAAACTATTAATTTAAAAAATATAAGGGAAAATTTAACGTCTTTCAGATTGTGACGCAGTCTCCTTTACCGGCTTCATTTTGGCTCCTCAGGGCAGTCAAGCCAACTGTCTTTTTGTCAGCTGCAAGCGCAAATGTCAGCTCAATACACCGGCTGATTTCAACGACGGCGACGGCGTCATTTCAGTCATTCTGAATCGACATGTAGTAAGTTAAAAAAGAGCGGCTTCCTAAGCCCGTTTGTTGATGGTCAAGAGGCGCCTCGTACCCGACAATATTTACTTTGCCTTAGTGCTACATGGTCGGGCTCTGCGCCGTGGGAAATGGCTAGTCCATTCAACAAGATGACCTCATTGGGCCCAAAAACTCTATGAATCTCTATTTTCGGCTGTTTACCTGCTTGGTAACAACACACATTCACGGCTCTCCATGGCAACGAAACTGCCTGTTGGATGGGGTCGGGTCCTCAGAGCTCCAATTAGCATAAATCACGGTCACAATACGGAAGAGGCTAAAAGCCACAAACAAGGTATAAAATGTAGCCAATTGGAAGGGGTTCCAGTTCCTATTACCTGCCAAAGAACCAGTCCGGGTCATTGATATGCTAATTCGGGGTTCGGCGCTAGCGGCGCAAGAAACATTTCGAAGACCGTTAGAGAACATTAGAAATTGGTAGGGATTAACCATGGAAAAGGGTGTAATTTTTTAATAAAAAAGCAAAAAAAAATCAAGAGGAATTGAACCTGACCGTGCAGATCTGTATAGTCCATTTCCAAAGAAGAGCGGCACTTAGCCAATTCATTAAAGGATTTTTCGCGATGTTCTCGGCACGAAATTTTGAAAATGACAGCCGCGGCGTTGGATTTTATTCCATTTTGTTCAACTTTGATGATTTTTCAGTTTTCTAGCTGTTTTTTTTCTCGTTTTTGACTGTGTTTTCGAACTCAGCGTAAAAACTTACCTACTTGATGTAAAAATCGGAAGAAAATCACCCATTTTCAGAGCGTCACGGCTGTTTTATCGAGAAAACTGTCATTTTATTTCAATTGAGCGTCCAAAGTGCTGTTTTCCCCGCCGTTTTAATGACAATTAGATTTTTATAGGCGTAGAATTCGATTACAGCCCCAAAAATATAAGAAAGTGCCAAAATAACCTAATAATGAAAGAAGTAGCAAAAAATCGGATATAGCCACGAAATTTCAAATTGGCGCGCAATCATGGGTGCCGCTCTTCGTTGGAAATGGACCATAATCCGGCCGCTTAGCCACTGCGCCACATGGGGAGTTGGCGACGTCTTCCGGGCGTCGGAGAAGACTAAGATTCGTTCCCCCCAAAGAATCTGTTTCTGAAAACGACTTTTAGATCAGCAACGAGACTCTGCAAATACCGGAAATTGTCACGGATCAGGCCTTTAACAACAGCAATTCACCGAGCCTGCCGGAAGCTCCTTGGAGTTCCGTGACCCCGAATCCGGAAACTGAAGGTCCGAGTACTAGTGTCAATCGAGGTACGTGACTCAAAATGTGGCTAATCCCATGTCTTGTTTTCCAATCCACTGGTGTCACGTTTGTGTCGCATCGTTGTCAAAATCCGTTGAGACAACAGTAGTCAGTTTTGGTCTCTGTTTGTCTAGGGAAGGGGAAATGTGATCTCTCTCGGAATGAAGAATTGGGAGACCAGGTGGCATTAATCCCAGATGAGTAGTAGTCCTGGGAAAGAGCAGATCCGTCATATGTAAAGGTCTTTTTTAGTGTCGCCAGCGGTGGCTCTGACTCCCGTCTGGGTAGTTGGCTTGGCCATTGTGATAGCGGTCGTCTGCATCGGTCTCAACGTCTCCCTCCTCTCGGCCTACATCTGCTACAAGAGAAAGCAGTCAAAGAAGAGGAAAGCACAGATATCGTCAAATAAGGGACCAACTCTTCACGCCTATAATTCGGCCATCTAGTCTACTTTTGCTCCCACCTCTATTTTGGGGCCTTGAGAAGAAACCTCAATTTTCTAGTTCACGCTTACATTTTTCAGTTTTGTAATGTTTTAAAAAGTTGTAGAGCTCATCAAATACTACTACTTTGCAAAACATCGCAAAGCTTGAAAGTGTAGGCGCGAGCTATAAAATTGAGATTTCTTCTGGAAGTCTCAAAATATTGGGGAACACAAGTTGCCTCCCCCGCTTTTTCACTCATAACTGTGACCAGGACGATACGGGTTTCTGATTCGAGATTTTTATGCAAAAATAAAGTAAAAACCAGTCTCATGGCTATTGATGCCGTCTGACATAAACGCCTCCGCCTAATTGGATGAGATGATCGGCTTTGAGGGACCGGTCTGACTTTTTGGAGTGAAAAAGAACTAACGGTGCTGGTCGGTCAGGCGCGTGCGTGCGCATCGAAGAGTCGTTAATATCTGTGAAAGAGAAGAAGCCGGAGACTTGTTGGAAAAGTTTATTGTTACTTTACATCAGATTTCAATACACAGCAAAACTATTGGACATAAAAACTCGTTGTGAATGGTTGTAACGGGAACTTATTCTAGTGAATACTGCACAGATTCTAGGTCGATATTGATGCCAAAAATTGATAGAAATGAGTCATAGAAATTAGCTAGTTTATAGGTGGAAAATGGCAACGGAGTGGTAGTTGCCGTTGTCTGGAGCGTAGTCTCACGAACCATTCTTCAACTGACTCTCTCACTTACAATCAGTAGTTTTAACAGAGCCGACGCAGAGCCAGAGCCGACGGTAACAATAACCACTTCAAAACCAAACAAGAATATATGACGACATGCCAAAGTTTGCTGGGATAATACTTGAGAGACATCACTAAATTTCTGGCCGACTGGTAGAAAAGACCTCTGGAAGGTTACACAAACATTAGACAGTAGGCTTTTATTCGTCTTGTCAGTTGCTCTCCACGCTGGCCGAGGGTTCGGGCTGTTCTCTCGGCTGGAAGTAGCTGGAATCAGTCTGGTTGCTGTCCTGTAGAACGGAGAGGTGGGTAGAGTCCATTGACTTGGCAGACGACTGTACGGAAGCCATTGAGGATCCATCAGACATTGGTCTCTGGCTACTCTTCTTCGGTCGTTGACCACTCATCGAGACGCTCTTCATGACCGACTGAGCCACCGTGTCCTCGCTCCTCGGTGGCTCCTGAACAGAACCCAAGACGGAAGGAGCATCGCTGCTGTCGGCCACAGCCAGGTCACGACGAAGAGTCTTTGGAGGGCCAGACAGGGTTTTCTTGTCACGAGTAGGTTCCGCATCTTTGGAGCAGAAGACGAGTGGAAGGGCGAGCAGGCAGGGTAGCAGGGGCAGAAGCAGCAACCACATCTCTTCAGCAGTCAGTAGTTCACTATGGATTTTGTTTGTTTCTACAAATTGTTTTTAAATTCTTTTTGTAACAAATATACTTTGTTTTTGATAGTTCTTCACAAACTTTAAAAGGAAAAACTTCTATCAAAAAACAAAGCTATTACTGCACTAATAGATGCTCGTCGTCATAAACTTTTTCCTTGTGATCTCTATAATCTCTGCACAGATGACGGTCTTCTGCATCAAAATGCTCACAAAACGTTAGTTTTCCTTTTTTTTCATACAAGATAAATTTAGGTGGAAGACGTGCTGTTCGCCTGGAATGAAGACTGCCCGTCCTTTGATCGATAGCCTGCAGCTTGTGCCTCAACGGACAGAAGAACAGAAGAATCTGGACGAGCGCAACATCCAGCAAGCAGCCGGAGCGGCCAAGAAGGGGAAAAAAGACTCGAGTTCCAGTCTCGAGTCGGTCAGCTATCCTGAAGACGAGGACACGCTCTTTGGAGTCCGTTCAATGCTAACAGACAATGCGACCAGTCTCGTTCCAAGATCCGTCACCGGCCGACCAAGCCTCTGTCGTCGTGCTTTGCACTTGTGCTTTGCATCGTTTGTTCCTTTTCAGCAGAGTTGTATAGACCGGGTAGCAGGCATGACTGAAACAGTTCAAAAACGGTTTTGGGTTTCAACGGAAGAGCAGTTGTATCATAAGCATTGGAGGGTGTTGACAGTCTGACGTTTGATAGGATTGATGAGCTTTCCGTATCAAGATCAATGTCAACGGTCAACATGAACCTTTTGAGAAATCTCTCATTTGATCTTTAACTTTTACTGACCACTATCTTGAAGCAATTCTTTACAAGAGATATGTACTGGGAAACCAAGTGTGTTAGATTCTTCAGATAATTTGCTTGAGCCATTTTGCGTGACGTTCTCCGTGCTCTATCCATTCTGAATCAAATGTCTTTTTATAATCTATGTTTTTCCTACCTTTCGCAGTGCAGCTTTTGTTGCATTTGGGACATTTGACAGCAGCAGTTGACCTTCGAATATTCATCTGAGACCCGGCAGCTTCGATGAGAATAAACTTCAGACAGACGCAGCACACCTTCTGGGAGCAGTATATGGTTCGGCAAGGGACAACTTCATTCTCAGTCTTTTTACATTTCTGAAAGTTGCTTTGTTCGGTATCCAACAAACGACTTACTGAGCATTTCGGCCAGACATGGGGTGGTGGCGTCCTCTGATAGGAATGTGGAGGAATAGGTACAGCTGGAGGGATAGGGTTTCTGTTCAATGAGGGTCGTTCTAGAGCAAGTTGGTTGAAGCCGAGAATCGTCGAAAGATCTGAAAACAGACTCTCACTTTTCGAAAAATGTACTATCTTTTGCTTATCGGTCGCCGGAAATCGTCACTCTTCCGTCTTGATAAAACATCAGTCTTCCATATTTCGAAACACCCACCTTCACCTTTCGAAAACAAAACAAACACCAACTTTCGAAACACCGAAACACCAAACACCCACGAAAATGACGCTATCGCTGGCTGACCCAGCTGTTCGCTGGCTGCCCTTCTGCTAACTCCGCCTATTTCCTAGAAAACCAACTGAGTCATGGAACGCAATGAAATCTGGAACTGTGGGTCCGGGAAAGAATTAGGTGAAGACGAGGAATCTTTTGCCTTCGAAGGTTCTGGACAAACTAAAGTAAAAAATATATAAAACTCTTTGTAAGAACCTATTCGTCTGCATCCTTGTTAGCACAAGTGAATCATGTCTTCTTCGTAAAAGTGCCATCTCATACTTGGTTGGACCAATGACTGACAGAATTGTTTGTATAGTCGACAAAGGTCCATATAAGAAGGTACCCTGCCCTTTAGCATTTTTCACACCTCGCCTAGCTTTTTCCCTCTTCACTTCCTATCAAACTGATTTTTCTATAATGGAAGACGATAATATGCTTAAACTGCTGGTTGGAAAGAATGCATTCGAGTGTCTCGTAGGTTTGAAAGTCTAAGAAGTGAACTAGTTCGTTTAGGGCTGCGGTGATATTTTGGATCTTGATAGTAGTAGCAGACTGAAAGAATGTCCTAGTGGCACGAGGGCCTGTAAAAGGGAAATCTGTGTTTCTTGTGTAATCAGAGCACTAAACAACATGCGTTTGGATCCTCTGCGCTGTGTATGCTGTCAGACTCCGGCTTCTATCGAAGGTAAAAAAGAGGGAATACTACAGCACGTTCATAGACTTTGAACGTGTGCTTGGGGCCGCGAACTTTCTTCAGTTCCGTATGAGGCGCGACGTGTCCGTTCCTGGTCTACAAGAAGAAGACGACGAACCAATGGACGATCAAGTAGCTCCAGTTTTACTTCCTCAGCAGGAGAATGTCGACATCGTTTGCGATGTTAGTCAGAAGTCTATAGAAATCATTTATTTATTACAGGGCATTATTTGCCTGCATCAAAACAGTAACCAAACTAAAGTTAAATGCCCCGACTGTCCTATTCTATACCATGCAGCTTGTCTACTGGCAGAAGTTCAACACTCTCATAATGCTGGAGACGAATTCCAATGTCGCTGTTACTGTAGAAGAAGTCTTGAGAGTAAGTAATGCAACTTTTTTCCTTGATGAGAACGCAATCACTAATGAGTTTTTCAGCGTGGATAATGTACATTGAAAATCCACGAAATCAATGCTGATAATAATTAGGACATCATTCTATGTTCCCTTCCTAACAATAAGCAAGTCTTCAACTGCCTCCTTGTACACTCATCATTATTTTATTTTTTCGAATTAAATAAAAAGTAGCATAGATAGAAACTTTATTCAGTACCGGTATGAGATATGTTCGGAGGCGACTCATATTGTGAGCAAAGCCAGTGTACACAAAGTGTGAAAATAAATTAAGGCACCATGAAGCTAACAAATAAAAAAATATTACTGGCTGGGTGAGCCATCTCGCTCATACCGAGCCTTGTGAATGGTGGCCAACTGTGGACGAGCTTCAAAAAGTTCTTTTTCTTTTCTCAACAATTTCTTGGAAAAGCCATAGAGAACAAAATTCTGGACGGTACAACCACTTATTCCGATTGTTGGGCAGGCTACCAGACGAGTTAGATCGAAAAAAAAGGCTTCATTTCAACACTTCAAGGTCAAACACAAATACAACTTCGAAAAACTCGTCCAGAATATTGTCCTCTATGACTTTTAAAATAATAAAATTTTGTACGTTAATTGCATTTGCTCAATTGCTTCAAACAATAAATAATGAGTTTTGGCAAAGATATTCCGTGTATCACCAAAGTACCGGAGATTTCTACGAAACGTACTGATTCTCGAAACATTGAGAGGTGTACAGGTTGGCCTCGTTTGTGCTGACAAAATTACGAAGTGTCACAGTTATTAGGGCGCGTCATAATTCGTTGCACGAAGTACTGCAACTATCCTTCAAATTGATCGGATCGGTCCGGGATTGTTCCTAGGGGTAATCGACCTCGAAAAAAATATTGAGAGCTTCACCTCGTCGAGACGCATCGATCTTTTTTTGAAACAATTGTTTTACTCTTTCCCGCAAAAAGTTATTCGATTGGATCAAGCTAATATTTTACAGGGGTGATATTTAGGGCAGTAAAAAGATACTGTTAAAAAACAAAAAAACGAATCTCGTCTCCTCGGACAAACGAACAAACATTCAAGCAGAGTAACTTTATTTTTTACTTTTAATCAAGATCGAGGGGAATTGAGTAGCACCAGAGTGAAGAGCTTCATTCCGACGAATGGTGGGGAATGGGACGAAGATATTGAATTTATTGGGCGTTTGGAGGTGCTGAATACGAAGTGTGATGGCTAGACGGTATAAAAAGAAGATTTCGATAGTTTGATGAGAAAAATAAAGAGTTCATTTCCCAACAAGCTGACAATGAATGCACTGTTCGTCTAGACCACACTGTCCACTCTGAGTACATTTTGTCGCTATTTCTTCCCTGCACATAACCTCCTCGGAAGTCTTCTCTGATGTACTGTCAGTGGAATTAGTTTGTTCATAGATTACCGAGATTGATAAAAGAGTCTGAATTCAAATTGTTCATTAGAAAGGAACAAAAATCTCACTAACAGCAGGCCGAGCATTTTCAAGGAGTGGATTACAAGGATTTGAGCATGAAGGAGCTTCTTTGTTTTCAATCAGTCAAATTTAACTCATGAGCTCAATCATAATCTCTGGAAAAGATAAAAATCTTGAACAAATATCATCTCTTTCTCTGAAACCTTCTCCCCTCTCAAGAGTCCTGACCGACGCCTCGTTTTCTATTTGCGCGCCTTGTTTTGTCCCCACTCTTCAGCATCATTCACAGGTCACTCCGAGAGACGCTCTTCAGCTCCTTTCCGGTCCGGATAGTGAGTGGAGATAGTGGCTGAGGGACTTGACACCATTAGAGGGACAGTCAGTATGAGGGAACGCTCCCTTCATGTGACTCTCATAACAGTCAGCTGGTTCCTCTCCATAGGAAGTCTTTTTCTCGTACTCAGTTCTCTGATCTGGGCTAGAATTTCACTGGAAGCTAAACAGAATGAGCTGAGAGAGGAAGAGGTAAGCTTTTTTGATTTTTTTCTCATTAAAGTACAGAAAATTCTAATGTCTCTACTCGACTATAGCAGCCAGAAACCACGAATTCGAAGAGAGTACAACGGGCTGTACTCGGCTGTTCCTCGGCCTGTTTATCAGCTCCAAAGGAACAGTTATGCTATTGTGAGTAGAACAAAGTTTCGTTAACGTCTTTTAGTCTCCATCCGGACTCCCCCAAGCTCCTCTGGACCTCAAGCCGCCTCCCTTTGGCATCTTTCCAGTAAGTTCGAAATATCAGCTCTTGTATAACCTTTCAGGACTTGTCCATCTCGAAAATAGGCTCTCAAACTTCAAACAGTTCATGTAAACCGTGCTGTACAACAGGACCTTCGGGACAGATGGGAGCCAATGGAATGAATGGACAACCTGGACAGCCGGGAATGAACGGCGAGCCGGGACTTTCAGGGAAAGCGCGGCATTCGCCATGTCTTTCGCCCCCTCCTCTACCGTGTCCAGTATGTCCTAAGGGCTCTCTAGGACTTCCAGGGGAAATGGGAGAGAAAGGCGATCCTGGACTCTCTGGTGAGCCGGGACAGGCTGGATTACCAGCTCCTAATGGGCTTCCTGGTCTGCCTGGTCCCAGAGGAATGGCGGGAAGAATGGGAACTGTTGGAGCGAAAGGAGATCAAGGCAAAAGTCCAGAGGCAAGTCCAGCTATTCCAGGACCCCCTGGAGAAGCTGGGGATCAAGGAGAGATGGGTGAGCCGGGAGATGGAGGAACCGATGTCTCAGATGACGTTTTTCTTATCGGACAAAAAGGCCAAAAGGGAGAGACAGGTAATCGAGACACTCGGGAAATCGGGAAACAGTAATCCTTCAGGTCTACCAGGCGAAACTGGAGCACCAGGACCTTCTGGACCTATGGGTGATCCGGGTCCCTCTGGAGGACTAGGAATCTGTCCGACGTACTGTGCTGTTGATGGAGGAGCCTTCCATGAAGACCAGAGGGAAGAAACAATATCTCAGAAGATTCCAAAAGCTATAAGGATTGTCAGTAATGGAAACTATGGAGTCTCGAAGAACGATGTTGATCTGTTGACCAAATAAACTTGTCCTTGGAAAATTCAACACGGTTTTTGACGTTCTAGAGTGGTTTTTCTGCTTACGACGAGCACAGTCGAAGGAACGGTATGCAGTACGCACTCGAGCTGGGTCAGAATAGCAAGAGAATATGAGGGTGAGTTGGCAGTTTTCGGATCGTAACCAGAGACACTCTTCTTGTAGGAAGGCTCGTCGTACTGATGGACGAGGGCTCAAGAGTCATCACTAAAATCCAGAAGACTGTTGAGTAGGACCGACAAGAGGACCAAATTAAGCGGCCCGGTAGCGACATTGCTTCGTTGCAGTAGCCGACGACTTCCTTTAAACTACACAGCTACACAAAAATTAAACAACAATGGGTAGGTGAAGCAAGTTTTATTAAACTTAGGCATATACAAGGAGAGGAACGACAGTAATCTGAGTCTGAGAGTCGTGATTCTCGGCGATAAACTCCTTGATGGGCTTCTTCTCGTCGGCAGCAATTGGGACAGTAACGAGGACCAGTTTGTCGACTTTGACAGTTCCGTTCTGCTTAAGGACGTCAATCTGAAGAGTTTGCTTGCCTTCGATGATGCCAAAAACGGGCGAGACGCGGTACAACTGATTGTCACTGCACTTTACCTTAAAGACACGGCGTTGATCACTTTCATTCACGAATTTGAAGTTTTCGAGACCGCCGATGCTGGCAAAGGTCAGTTCCGTCGGCTGGGCATAAGTGTCCGTATTCTGAGGCGGCGGATGGGGAATGGGATTCGGGACGGCGTACTTGTGAAAAACCTTCGGAGTCTGCGGAACAGCCGATTCCGTAGAGTGGGAGCTGGTCTTAACTGGCTGCTTCTGGCTCCTGGATCTGCCAAACTTGCTGCTCCTCTTGCTACTCTTGCCACTCTTTGAACTCTTCCTCGACTTGGAAGACTTGCCGCTCTTTCCATACTTCTTCTTGCTGTGACTCTTGTCGCCAGACTCCTTCTTGGTTCCCGTAGACTTGCCCGAGGTGGTTCCATCCTTTCCGAAAGACTTCTTCTTGCCAGGAGGAGCAGCCTTCTCGTCCTTGCGATCGTCGGCACAGTTGAACAGAGCCAAGAATGCAACAGTAACCCAAAAAATACTTCCTTTCGAGAACCACAAACCCCTTGATTTTCAGAATAAACTGCAACTATTCAACCTTTTTGATTTTTTTTTCTCAATGGTGAATTGGCGCGCTATCCTGAAAATCAGGGACTTGTGGTTCTCGAAGCGAAATATTTTTGGGTTATTGTTGCGTTCTTTTTTCTGGACAGAGTTTAACATGCTACGAGGATAAAGCTTTTCTCTCATTGGACCCTCACGGAATTGAGCTTGCTCTGCCGTTGATTACGCGGTACACTTTACCTTTATCTTTAGATATCATTAGAAAAATAAGACTCTTTATCTTTCTCTTCTCGACGCCATGCTTCTCTGCTCCGCCTGTTTTCTTCTGCTCGTAGTTTCGGTGAGCTGTGACTGTCCAACTGGTACAACATTTCAACCAGCGTACAAAAAGTACTTCCGCCCCCAATGAACTAGAATATTTCGAGTTAAGATGTTACCAATATCACCCCGAGCCTCTACCATACCTGTCGGCTGAAAAACGATGCAATTTCATTGGCGGTACGCTAGTTGGAATTTCAAACGCCTTCGAGAATTCCTATGTGATAAGTCTGGTCCCAAGTGGAGCCAGTTTTTGGATTGGAGCAAATCTCCAAATGGGATACAGTTGGTCGTGGACAGATGGTTCGTCCATGAATTATAGTGCCTGGGAGCAGAACGAGTCAACTTTGGGCAATCCGTGTGCTTTTGCCAGAACAACCAACTTCAAATGGACGTAAGTACTCTTCTGCTACTGGCCAGTTCTTCCAGAACATGGATTTGTGCGAGTCAACTGCCTTTCGTTTGTTCTGTCGATCCTAATGGGGCTGGACTTTGTGGTTCCACTCCGATGCCAGTCTCAACGCCAGCACCGCCGACCTGTCAGACGGGATATACACTTTATCAAGGGAATACAAGTGTTACAAGGTATTTGAGAAACTTCCATTTTAAATTGCTCCCAAGTCTCTGTGTGTCTGTCTGTCGGAAGCTTTAATTGGCAATCAAAATAAAGGGATTTGTGCGCACAATTGAGGGGAAAGGAGCTAGTAGTAATAAGTTTAGACAAATGAGACAAAGAAGTGCGAAGACTGCTTCTACATGCGGTAGTTCCCATACAGAAACGGATTCGAGTGGTTCAGGCCAAGGAATATTTGGGGGGGTCTGTTCAAAAATAAGAGGGATTACCGTAAGATTTTAGCTCTTCCCTCCGAGACCCACTAAGCACACCAGGGATGTGCGAAAGTACCGTATACTCGAAAGTCGACAGCCGCCATGGCCGCGCACCAACTTTTAATCATTGGCGTCGATACGCAGGTGATTTTCAAATCCTCTTGAGTATCGACGTCTATGGTTGAGAGTTGGCGCGCTACTTTCGACTTTCGAGTATACGGTACTTTTGCACATCCCTGAAGCCCAGAAACCTTGGATACTCAGCCAACAAATTACAAAGTTCGCTGCGTATCTTTCGAATTAGTTGGCTGAGTATCCAACGTTTGCATACTAAGTGGGTCTCGAAGGGAAGAGCTAAAATCTTACGGTAATCCCTCTTATTTTTAAACAGACCATAGTAGGTAACTTTGGCCCTGGAAAGGCGTTGTAAACCTTGTTATGTGTAAAAGCGAGTTTAGCAATCTGTAACAGGATGTGACTCTTTAAAGCGAGACTCAACCTCTTGGGCATCAACGCTTATCGCAGTTAGACTGCGAACAAAACGCGCGAATCCCATTGGGTTAAACTCTTTTCCCGTTGTGTGACCCTCTCCTGAACACATTTAGACTCTTTCTAGTCTTTAAGTTTGGTTGTAATCAGCATCAAAATGTCCAGTTTTGCGCTCTCAATCTAAACGCGGTAACGGCTTGCTCTCGCTCAGCAGAAACAATTTCATTACTTCCTTTCAGTACAATACCACCCAAACCACATTTAACATTAACGGGAGGAGTCTTGTCCAAGATTACGTCAGCTGATGAGAACAACTTCCTGACCATTTTCCCAGGCGACGACTGCGGAAACGCAGGCTGTCCGTGGATTGGAGTCACTTGTGATACAGCGAATAAAATCAGCAGTTGTCATTGGCGGGACGAAACGGACGTCAGTGGCTACAACAATTTTGATGGAGACAGTTTGTTCGCCAATGTTTCAATTAGTTTTGATTCTTTTTAGTTCAAGGCGGCTGCTACGTCCTCATTGCCAAAACCTCTCCCACTAGCTATGCTGATGACGGAAAATGGGGAGCGGTATACTGCTTTCTGAAGAGCAGCTTTATCTGTCAGACGAGTATGCTTTTTTTTTATGAAAATAACAAAGATTTTTTTTAGATTCCACCCCGCCAGTAGTACCAACGATTTCAAGAACATTGTAACAGTTTAATAATGAATTCGAATAAACATTGGACTATTACTTTTTTCTCTTTTTTTCTAGCCTTTCCTTCCCCAAGTTCACCTTTCGATCCGGAGGATCAAACCTGCTCCCAGTTGTTTCTCTCGACAGCTAGCCACCGATTAGCCGCCTACAATCACCTTTGTTCCTGTTCGCCGGTCAGTCTCTTCCCCAGCAGTCTCATGAAGCCATATTTTTCTCTATTTTTCCTCCTGATACCGGGTTTGTCAGACCATTGTCTTCTGGTTACGGTATCCTTCAGTTTATGGTCAGAGGAGAGTCCGGCGACAAGCCTATCCACCGAATCCGGCCGTGTTCCAGCCAAGAGTCGAAGATTATAATCTTCCTCCATTTTATCAGGTTCGAGATTTTGTTTAGGGAATCTTTAAAGCAGAAAAGTGCCCTTAAAAACGGGTAGAAATTTTGATCTGTTATCATATTTCTAAAAAAATCAGACTTTTAGCCTCATCCGGGAAGAGATGCCTCCTCCCTGACACCAATGTTCCCCTTTACCAGTACCTTCAACAACGGACTGGATGTCAATCCTGGCACTCGCGTAACAGTCGATGGAAATCTAAATGTTCCCATCCTGGGATGGGGAATCTGGGATTACAAGGGTTGGTAGAGAAATTATCCTGTTGTATGCTTTCATTCTCAGGAGGAATCAAGGTTGGTCGTCCCAACACCCGCGTCGGTTTCGGCTCTCTCGGACGACCTACCAATGTTTTGGGAATCAGTCCAGAGACCATTGCGACTCTTGGAAAGGACGGAACTTTCAATCAGGCCAGAGGTGAGTCCTTAAACAAAAACTTCTAGAAATCTCTTCAGAATCCGTCCCCTCAATCCCGGTCAGTGTTCTTCCGGGAAATTTTGTCCCTCTGCGCTGCAAGCCACCATTTTGCAACCCATTCGTCCACAATCTCGGCTTCGGAGTTGACGTCGAGCCGGGAGATGACGTCCTCTTCGACGGTGGCCTGGACTTCCCCATTCCTCTTGGGCCCTCGGGTGTTGGAGTTCGATTCCCGCTGTCTGGAGCCGTCAACGTCGGAACCGATCCACTTCTCATCACCTACGGTCACGGAATGGGACCTGTCGAGCCGCCGGGCTTCAAGAAACGCCGAAATAATGAGAAGAAGACTCTCAACTAATAATTTATTATCAGAAAAAAACATACTATCACAATTTGGATTCTGCCCTTGTCAGGATGGGATTTTGGAAATGTAGGCGCGACTATGACATGGTTGAGCTTCAGATAGAGGGGGGATTTCTTGAAGAATAACGACCGGTTTGGATAGAGATCGCTAGGCGATGAAGTGTATGGGGAGGGGTTGACCGTAATTAGTGTAACTATGAAAGATTTGGTGGGTTTTCTAAGCCGTAGTGATGATAGAATTGGTGGGCAACATGCCCATGGCCAGAGACTCGACGGCGGCCTTGTCGTCCGGGGTCTCGTAGTGGTACTCTTCAAAATGGCGGCGGAGCTGGAGAAGTTCTGGAATTTATGAAATTATATGGGGAAAGTTAGTCGAATAACCGGTTTTTCAAACAGTGGGAAAAATTTGGACTTGCCAGGCCCGTCTACTAACCCCCACAACTTCGGGACTTTTGAAACCTCACTTTTCTCGCTCGCGTTTACATTTTCCAGCTTTGTGTTGTTCTGAAAAGATGTATTTTCCAAGATCTACAACTTTTCTTAACATTGCGAAGCTCGAAAATGTATGAGTGACCTAGAAAGTTTAGGTTTCCTCCCAGCTAAAGCAACTTCCCCCACTCACCGTAGCAAGTGAAGTTGTCACATCGATTGCAGCGGAAGACATTGTCAGCCAGCTTTTGAATCTTTTCTTCAGTTCTCTCGACCTCCATCGTGATGGCTTCCGGTGCCAGAATGGCGCTCTTCGTCAGACCAGCCAGAGTATGATCCGAATGGTGATTCATCTGATGGAAGAGGGTAATAGAATAAGTGTCGGCACTGTAAGTGCACATAGCACACTTGTGAAGTCCGTTCAGCGTGTGCATTTCAGAGTGTCGAACGTAAGAATTGCTGGTCTCGCAGCGGAAAGAACAGCTGGGACACGAGTGGAACTTGTCCGATTTTTTCGGGGCCCTTCTTGAACTCTTGGCAGCTTTGGCCGACTTGGCCAGCTCCTCGGCCTGGATATTGGCTCTCTTGATTGTCGTCATCAGTCTCCTCTGGAGTTCCTGAGCATGGAAAATCATGTGCTCTTGGAATGCGTCTTTCGTCATTGATTTGAAGGCGCACTTGGAGCAGGCAAAGTGAGGAACGCCTTGAGGAATGACCTCATTGGCGGCTGAACGGCGACGATGGACTGCCTTCTTTCTGCAAAGGACAATGGTAATGTTTTCTCTATCTCAGCCAACCTTTCAAGCCTCTCCGAGTTCGGACTGAGCGCCGGCAAATGAAGAGACATGTGTTTGTGAAGGGCCTCCGGAGCCATGCAGGAAAAGCTACAGAGATCACATTTCTGCAGTTTCGGCGGTCCCTGATGACATTCTCGATGCAGACGCATGAGCAAATCGTCAGCGTCGATGTAAGGACAGTCGGGACACTGTCCCAGTTTCTCAGCTTGACCCTCCTTGCGAAGAAGACGCAGAAGAGCCGGCTCGGGCTGGAGGAACTGCTGGACTTGGATGCTGAGAGGCTGGTCGAAAGAATGTCCCAAAGCAGGTTTTCCAATGTCCGGAGTAGGCTTGCGATCCCTGAAATTAGTTTTGTGGTTACTATAGTGTTTTTTCGAGCAGACTAAAACCACTATCAGGTTGGCTCGTAATTTTTCATTCCTGGGGTCATAATTTTTGATCCATACGCTCTGGAGAGCTAACTTAAAAATGAAAAGAACGGGATAAATTTTCTTTATCTGTTAGTATAGAGATCAGAGGCCACAGTTCAAAAATTTTAAGTAACAGTCGAAAAGATTAAATTTTTGAATGCAAAAACGAGTTTCAAAATCTGGGAAGCGCACATGCCATGCGGTTTTAAAAATTCTGACAATGCAGTTTTGTGGGCTCTTATAAGTAAAATATAATTCGAGACCCGATTTCCAGGAAAAAATTTTCTGACTGAGTACTGGACGTTTCAAAAGTAAAACTTACAAGCTGCTATCCTCATCCATTTCCATTTTCTGCTGCGACAGCTTCGAAGAATTTGAATTGGAATTCGAGTTGGAGCTAGTCTCGTAATCCATCGGTTCTTCTTTGACCAGTACGGGTGGAGCAGGTGACGGACAGTTACTGCCTCTCGGTGTTCTCTTGGCCCGAACTGGGGGAGAAGTCCGGCCAACAGTCTCGTCCAAGTTTCTCTTTCCACGGGTCAGGGGAACGAGACGCTGCAATCAGTATTCAGTGTTCCTATTGGGCGAAAACCAACCACAGTCTGTACATCCATCTCGGGATGAATGAGAATATGCTCCTCGACGACCTCGCACTGACTACTGTAGAACGGACATTTCGAACATTTGTAGCTGGTGCGTTTAGTGTAGATGTGGTTACGGTAGTGCTGGTTCAGTAGAACGATTCCTCTAGCTACGAAAGGACACTGCCGACAGGAATAGATTCTGTTATTGCCATGTCCAGTCCTGAGACCCACATTAACTCCATTGACTTTGAGCTGCAGAGGCCGGACATTTTCCTAGAGTTTTTTTGTTGTTGAAAAGACAGAACAATTGTCAACCTGTTCTTTATTAGTTTCTCGATGGCACTGGTAGTGAGTCTTGAGACTTACGGCCCTCTTGGTGGAATAGGTACATTGAGTGCATTTGAATCTAAAAATGTGATTGTTTCGGTTCAAAACATCGTTTTTTTGTGCATTTTGTTACTCTGCAAAGATGTAGATCTGGTCAAAAGCTACAAGTTTGAAGAACTTGGAAAACGCAAAGAACACCCGCCAAATGTTGCTGCGAAGTGGCAGTTTGATAAGACGTGTAAAATTAACAGGAGCCATTTGTCTGTCCGCGGCGGGCCGTCATTTTTCCGCATAGCGCAGTCGGTTAGCGGTTACTCTACAGAACCAAACATGAAGCAAGTTCGATTTCTCGAGTTTACGTTTTTGCTTTTTTTGCTATTCTCTTGCAAATTTTTTTAGAAATCATTTATAAGTCTTTTAGAGCTAGAATAAAAAATCTTTGTTCCGGCTCTTAAAAAAATTTCGCGCCAATTTCAAACGTCCAGAAGATTCTGTCAAAACTCACTTCTGCGGTTCATTGACGTGCATATTGTAGTGCGAGGCCAGATCACAGGCATGTTTTGTCGCGTAGGGACACTCGAGACAGCGGCGCATTCGGATACCGTCCTTCTAAAACATCTAGAATTCTCCAGATGACTACAGTAACCCACATTGATGAAAATATTTGTAGCCTTGCGTTTCTTTGCCGACACGGAAGTGGTCTTTTTCTTCTCTTCGATCAGCTTGGAAGGAGACGAATTTTCATTGTTTTTGGCCGGAGTCACGGTGGGAGAGATGATTTGAGGGAGGTCTCCAACAAGTTTCTCGGCTTCCTTACGCTGCTTCCAGATTATAGCCATGTGGAGACGGACGTGCTGTTTAAGAAGATCCTCGCCGCGACAGCAGAAGGAACAGAGAGGGCACTGGAAATTATCAAATTTCAGACAGTTCAATTTCAGATTTTGAAACTTTAACGATAGAGGCACTTTTATCACCATTTCCTACTCAAAACAATTTAGCGAGGAGAAGAACCGAACCCCGCTAGTACACCTAACAATGCATCAAAAAATCTCCAATGAGGACAGAGTCAGACACTGTCGCTTTTTAATGCTTTAGCCAAAATAATAAGACGTTTACAGAATCGTTCAAAATATCCAAAGACATACCTGGAACTCTGCCAATAGATTATGCTTGGCTACATGACGTTCCAAACTAGCCGAAACGTTTGTCGTATAGGGACATTCCGGACACTTTAGCTCCTGTTCCTGAGTCTTCTCGAGTTCGGTAGCCAGCTCCTTGATCGAATAAGTCATTCCAATAAGGCATTTGGGCAAATTCGATCCCAGAAGACTAGACGAAACTGTGTCTGCGCTCTCAATGAGACTGGGAGCCGACTGACTCGTCTGCAGCTGTGGTGGAGAGGGAGCTGGAGTCGGCTGTTCGGAATTGCTGGTTGCTATGTTGGCAGCAGAGACTGCGGCGTTCCTTCTCATCTCGGTAATTATTCTGGAAAAAGGGGGCTTTAAATTTGGCGGAAGAAATATATGCGGCAGGTGGGGGAAAGCGATGCTCTTAGATGGTGAACCAGGCTAAATTGTGCTGCTTTTGCAACATAGCGTGTTTTCACGGAAAGCAGGATAAACAGACTGTCAACAAATAACAATTCTAGTGTCTTGGGGAAACGAGATAGGATGATCGAGGGACCATCTTGGACATTACAGAGTTTGGACTTTTACTCCAACGGGTATCCTCTATTAGCAATGAATGAACTAAATTGTTGGACTGTCAAAAATGGGTAAAGTCTTTGGGAGAGTCAAGTATTTTCTTAGAACGAAAAAATTAAATCTCCTGGTCAACTGTTTTAATGAGACGGGCTCATGGAAGATCGAGAAAAACGAGGCATTGCAAGAGAATGAGCTGGTTCCCATCATCTGTCTCCCTCTCGTAACAGTTTGTTCTTCTTTGAGACGGCCCGCGGTACCAGCCGCTGATCAAAGGCAACACCGAAAGGGGAGTCTGTCATCCTCTCAAAAACCCACTTTCTCAGTCGTAACATCGGATTAGCTTCTTTGAACAGCGTCTTCTTGGCCCGTTCGCAGATTTTCCTCCTGGGATGTCTTGTCAGCCGATGAACACGCAAAGCACCAGGGGTCCGGAGCTTTAATCCACAGGTGCAACAGCTGTGAAGAGTCTTTTTGGTCTAGAAATTATTGGTGACCCGATTTTTAAAAAAATAGCTACCTTCTCCGAGTGCATTCTCATTTTATGTAAGGCAATTTGGTTCCTCATGTATCCAGAGAAGGTACAGCCCTCGACCGGACAGAGCATTTTCTCCCCGTCAATCTTGACCGACCGTAAGAAGACCTGAACCAGGTATGGGTCTGCCTATGGGAATACTGTACCTTGGCCCTGTCGTTTTTCTTCCTATCCTTCTCTTCGGGTACTTTAACACTAGCTGTCTGAGTCTCCCCAATGAATTTCGGAGGCCAGGGGAAGTCAGTCTCCTTGTGGATCTCAACAATGTGCCGCTTCAGAAAGCCAGAAGATTGAGTACTGCAATGGTTTTGTTTAGAGTAGAATGAATTTGGTGATTTTCAGGTTCAGAAAAATCTCGTTGGCTGCGAGACACAGAAAATGTTTAATTTTTCCCAAATTTGACCGGTGCAAAAGTGAATCTCTCTTTTCCAGTTCGCTATGCTTCGAGTCCAAAAGGATTCAACCCTAAAGTCAGTTGGTCCGCGTTGCGTGACTCAGTGGAGTAGGAAAAAACTTGCGTTAATGAGCAGGAATGACACTGGAAGCCAGTCGACTTTGAATGCATCATGATGTGACGCTCATAGCGAATACGGTTTCGGGCTGTGAAGGGACATTCCGGACAGCGATTGCGTTTTCGCGATGGGGCCTCTGTAAATTGTTGTTATTTCCGCTATTTTCAGTCAACTCGCCTGCTTTAGTTACAGGATTGGGAGAAACTGCCGCCAGCTTCGGAGGGTCTCCAGTAGAAGGCGGCGTTTCGTGAACCTGCGGAGCTTCCGTTCGAACTGGAGTCAAAAGAGGAGGAGTATGGCTTTCTGACGTGTCACTACGAGTGTCCGAATGAGTCACAGGAGGCTAAACCAGAGGGAGATAAAGAAAACAACTGTCAACTCACAGATTCTTCCTTGAACAACGGCCTGTTATGAATCCTCTTATGGTTCCTGATGGCTTTGGCAGAGCCGCAGCTAAAGTCGCACTGGTCGCAGCCGAATTTCCTCTTATCAGAGCCTAGAAGAGTGCTGTTTTTGGGGGCCGCCGATAAAAATAGGACTCACGTCCATGCAGACGAATGTGGTTGGCCAGGCCGGGCTTGCTCTCGAAGCGACTGGGACACTTGTCGCATTTAAAGTTGCCGTACATTCCAGAGGTCACCTTTTCTTCCTGAAAATTAGTTACAGTATTTTTTAAACGAAAAATTCTTTAAATTCTTTCGCCGGAGTCTCATCACGAAATTGTATTAGTTTAAGAAGAACTTGTAACACCGACAACTTTTCCGCAGCGATTGGCTCAATGGCGCAATGACAATGGCGCGGAGGTGAGTCCACAAGATCAGGAGTTCGAATCCCCAAAGTCAAATTTCTTTTGCGAAAACTACCGTAACCAACTGACCTCATCCTCTGACTCGTCAGCATAAACAAAGCTAGAATTTTTAGCTGTCGGCCTTCTTGAGCGCTTATTCTCTTCAGTTCCCGGCGTCATGTCCAGACCGTTCTCAACTGACAGATTCTGGATCTCGGGAACGGAAGGTCCGGGACTTGGAGTAGCTTCACAGAACTCTTCTATCGGCGCCACGGAAGAGTTTCTCCTCTTCTCGTGATTAGCCAGACTGAGCGTCGTGACATCGAGGTGATACTTGTTGCGCTTAGAGCGACGCAGATTGTCGCTGTCACTGGCCATACCCTGTAAATTATTTTTTGGCCGGAACGATAAAATTGACGAGAGTGAGTAAGAATCAAAATTTCCCTTCTCAATCTCTCCCGCCTAGCCCTCTCCTCCGGTCACCTTGCGAAACTTTTCGCCACTATACAGCTATCTCTTGACCCAAACCTTGACCATCTGTCCAAAATCAATGTTTTCCTCTCTGTGTCTAAATGCTAATTTGTGGAACTGAGATCTCCTTTAAAGAGACAGCCATGGCTACCTATCCTAAAACGGCAGGCTAATCATGACAGGAATGAGATTTTCTCAGGTTCCCGTCACGAATTACCTGATTTCTCCCGGAGGGCTGTCCCTTTAACGACTGCCCTTTTAACGCGTTCACCGCCAAAAGGACATCAAACATCCATCGAGATAATTTCTCACACATGAAGCTACTATTTGTCAGCTGAGTGGTCACCTATTTTGAGGGAGTAGCGCGATTACGATGATCCAGGAAACAATCAATAATGAACCGGGCGGAGTATGTAAATTAGCCGGAACTGAGGGTTGAGGAGTGGTATGTCTCATTGGATTTTGAAGATATCAAGTTCTTTGCTACTTAAAGCGCTTAGTTGGAAAAACAGAGTCGAAGAGGTGCAAAACTGTTCGAAGGGCTGAGTCCAGGTCCACAAAAGCGACTCACAATCGATTTCTAAACAAAACTGATGGGCGTATCCGTCGTCAAGTGTTTACAAAATCAATTCGTCACTGTTTTTAGCAGATTTGGAAACAATCACTATTGTAGGGGTAGTCATGAGAAAGGGAGGCAGAATTGGAGAAATATTCGGAAGCGAAGATTGTGTTAGCCAAACAAAAAGAAGAAATATACGTGTAAGTGGGTGATAACAATGAAATGTTCTCAGTGTCTAAAAGATTTCTTTGAAAAAACTGGTGGGATCACTCTTGACTTCTGTTGAAGGGATCGTGACATCAAACTGCGTACAAAAGTACCTTCCCTGACTTTTGACCAGACTTTTGTCGTCTGGCGTTTATCGTATCTCTACAGCAGTAAATGAACATTTCTCCAACTTTTCTCCCAAACCTGAGATTATTTTGAAATCGACCTTGGTAACTGGATTTCTTATAAAATTTATATAAAACAGGTGCTCTCAGAATCGGGCTTAGGTATTGTCTGTGGGATGAAAAAATTGAGAAAAAAACACGTCGAGTACTTTTAGCTTCTCTAGTTCCATCAAAAACTGTGACTCTGACTCACACACCCTACCAGTTGAGGAAAAAAAAGAAAGCTGAAGGGAAAACAGAAACGGCTCAAATAGTCTAAAACTGGTAAGATCTGGAACTTGACAAGGCGAGGGGAAAAAGTTTGGCGATTTTAGCCAATTATTTAAAATGGTCTTGAGATCGGCAAAATATGAAAATAGTGAAAAAAGTGTTCTCCCCCTCTGTTCAGTTCTGACCGATTGTGATTCACTTCTCCCTACTCTCCCTCGGTGCAGCTGACCTCTCTCCCCCTTCCCTAATGAGCCAACTCTTTGTCGAGAAGAGAATAATTGAGGAGAAGAAAATACGGAACACAGGAACGGAGAGAGAGTCCTTTTCACGACAACACGTGCTTGCTGACTGCTGGAGTCTTTTCCCCACTAGTGGGGTAAACAAGGCTTGTGGAGTTGTTTTCTTTTATCAGGGGCGAGAGAAGAGAGATCGCTTTCGAGGAGCTGGTAGATGAAAAAAAGATCACAACCCCTTCCAAAATGAGAGCTCTAGCGCCAATTTCCGACAGCAGATGGACATCCAAATAACGAGGGGGCTTGAATAGACGCTTGGAATTATAGTCCAGAATCTTTACCAGCTCATTTTCTTGGCAACGCTCCAGTTTCCCCCAGTCGGTCAACCGAGTGACCTTCGAAAGCGCCTAGCGGACAGCACGACTGTGGCGGGAAAATGGGAGGAGGAAGAGAAAAGTCGGGAAGCTATATTAATGAGAAAAGTGAGGGCTCTGAATGACTGACGGTTAGTCCAGGACCGGTAGCATTTTGTTGACACATCTTACAATTAGAAACAATGAGATGAGGGAAGTTTGCGACCCATGTGATAGTCCTGTTTGAGGGTATCTGAAGCTGCCTGAATCAATAATGGGCTCTCTTTCTTTAAATTCTCGGCTATACGCGTCCCAAAAGAAGTATATACAGCAAGTGGTAGTACACGAAGGTATCATAGCAGCTTTCAGCCTGCCCTGTCCTATTCCGACTAGCTCGGATCGTAACCCACCACTCTCATCAAGAGAAGCGTGCAATCGTCACAAGGAGTCCCGCAGATCAAGGCGAAAAGACCTATCCCGAAGGTACAAAAAAAAACAAAAATCCATTGAACTATACAGGGTTCAGAACGAAATGAGAAAGTTTTCCTAGTAGGCTCTAATGATTTTCAAGTGAGTGTTAGGTGAAAAAGCGTCGTCGAATAAACTAGAGCAAGGAGTGACTCAGCCTGGTGACAGTCTTTCAGGGCCAGAAGAGGGAAGAAGGAACAGAGCAGGAGGGGGTCAACCCAAAAAGACACAAACAGTTTTGTCTTCAAATGCCAGGGATGTCAGTTCACGACTGAAACTCACGTCAGTTTGTCAGTTCACGACTGAATACGAGAAAGTTAGAGAGGCACGTCTGGTTGATCCAGAGAGAGTCACGAGAGTCAAGAGTCAGGGGGACATGGTCCGGAGGAAAAGGGCATTGGAGAGTAGAGAAAAGTTCCCTGTGGTCCTGAAACTGGACCGAAAAACGTATGTGTGGCTGGCTGGCGCCAAGAGGAGAGAGAGCATACGAAGGAAAGGGAAAGGGTCTCTGAGAGAGATACGAGCCTCTACCCCAATACCCTCAATCGTGAAAAACAGTCTCCGATCCTCAAACTCATAACCGCTTCTAAAAATGGTCATTAAGGACCTCCCGATGGTCGTGGAGAGACTGTGTTTGATCCATCTGAGCGTATGGTCAGACGGCCGGCGAGAGAGCATGGCTTAGCTGGAGGGACCAGGGAATCAATAGCCGCCCCCTCTGTGGAGAGAGAGACGCCCCGGTCTGGGTGGTAGTCAGGACAGAGACAGAAGTCGTAGAGTTCTGGGTAGAATCGAGACGATGATCAGTAGTCTGGAGGGTCAATTGAGGGCAGAGAAGAAGGGTAGACAGGGCGTCTGGAACTCTGGTCGGCTTATCAGCCCTCTCTCATTTCCAGTGAGAGAGACATTGTCTCGGAAACAAGCTTTCGATTCACCTCAGTCCACCCAAAGACTCTCATTTAGGTCATACAGTATGCCTTGAGTTTTCGTCTACTGTAAGAGACCGGAAGTTAAATCAGTAGAACTCCAGTCTGTAACTCCTAGTGGGAGTATGACTACTGGATTGAAGCAGAAGAACAGTAATGGACTGATACTTCAACTGTTCTTCGGACTCAATCCAGTAGTCATACTCTCTCACTGTTCTGTCCTTAGCTTCCTCTGACCTCCCTCTCAAATTTAAAATGACAGAGGATTCACTCAAATCAATTATCTGATTCAAAAAGTATGAGTCAAGCAGTGAGAGAGTCTCTTGACCAACAGAGGGGCAGCTATGATTAGTGTGAGAGTATAGCTGGTCATCATTTGGTATCAGTGAGTCTCTTAAGAGTACTGTAACTTGTAGACTGTCTACTGGATTCAATACACAAACGATACTCTGAAAACTACTGTAGATTCCTGAGCAGTACCCAGACTAATAATTTCATGTTTGTACTCTCTTGTTTTTAATCCATCCTCCTCCTGGGAAACCGGTTCTGAGGAACCATAAGGTCATGGAAAAATCGATATTTCCCAGGAAATCCGGATGGTCAGAGAGGGAGTTCGGGAACAGACTCTGTCCCAGCGCACTGACCTTTGCAAGCCGGGCTCTCTCTCTCTCGTCCCCCAACCAGCCACAAACCCCCTTTGATAGCGAACACACAAGAGGCACACACCTGTCACTCTCTCTGAAATAGGGTGAAGAGGATACAGAACTCAGGACTCGTCATGAAAAGCATTGAGTCGGTTCAAAGGACTCTGATTTTTTATTTTGTATTGAAGATTTGGGAAAACAGAAAAGTTGGGCAGTGTTTCGAGACAAAAGCTGGCCAAGTAGATTTTGGATTATCTGAACTGTGCCTGGAAATATTCACACCGTTCAAAGTCAGTCAGTCTTTGTACTTTGGACTGGAGAGTCTGCAAGACAGTACAGTGGTCAACTTTTTCTTTTGATGGTGTCTGGAGCTTCCCTAGAAGAGTCAGAGAGCGGTAAAAGCGCCAAGTGTAGTCAGAGAGGTTAATTGGGATTGTTCCGACGAATAGACCACCCCGAAAGGGGAGGGGTATCCCGTGCTCGTTCTCTTGACCTATACTCTTTGGATTCGATTCATAAGAATCCAAGAGATATCGATATATTGCCTACTGAACAAGAAGCTAAAGATCGGACAAGACACACTCCCTTTTATGGGTTAAGAGTCAAAGACAGGAGGAATATTGGATTGTGGGGGGCCAGCTGGCAAGAGAGAAAGAAAGGGAGGCAGAGGGCGGCAGATTACCCCAGATTACTTCAGTCAGCCTACCTTTAAGAAAAGGATATCCAGAAAATTTAGGGGACAGAGACAGTAAACAGGTACAGACAGAGTCAGTAGTCAAGACTCAGGAGTTTCCAGAAATCTACTGATCCGGAGAAGTCAAGAGTCTATCAGGACACAACTTCCAATGGGACCAGACAGTATGAGTGATCTTCAGGAATCAGAAAGAATCAGACTATGGATTTACACCACGACACTCCCGTTCGGGTGAGTCAAAGGGATGACGATCGACTTCAAGCCTAAACAGAGACAATTGGAGAGTTACAGACAGAAAATTGTACAAGATGGTCGGAAAGAGAAGAGCCAAAAGTATTTTGGTAATTCAGCTCCCAGACAGGGAGTCTGACTGACTCATTTCGCGAAATCTCCAATATGTCACTGGAGAGTAAAGATACGGACCTGCGACCAGGGGGAATCGCTTCTCCACAGTCAAATTGATCTAGAAAAGTACTTTTCCCGTCAACAGGACATTTTTCAAGTCCTATAGACGACTCACAGTCCCAAGTCCGTATCTCGGCCGGGACTGGTCGTAGAGCGTCGGGATAAGGAGGAGGACAGTCAGTTGGACCCCGTCTGTCCAGTGAATCTATTTGGTAGACGAAGATCCGGAGTGGAGGAGCAGGAGGGACCTGCTCTAGGAGTCGCGGTCTTCGCTCAGGGGGGGAAGCAGCGCAGAATTAGTCGGTCTCGTCCACCAGCGGGGGGACAGAGTCCAGACATTGGGGCAAGAGACGCAGAGTGTCCGCCGCCGCGCGTTTGGAAGCAAGGGGAGAGACGACAGAGAGTGGCTGAGAGTGCAGGCAGAGGTACACTCTTCAGAATCCCAGGTTCCGTATCGAATACCATCTTCGGGTTACTGTAGATATAGACTCTGAACTGGTGAATCAGTAGTCAAGACCATGTCCCTTTGTCCAGAAGATTCTCGCTTCGGAAGAACTAGAACCTGTCTTTTTAACTCCCCTTTCCCTTTTCGGTCAGGACAGGTACTCTCTCGAGTCAGGAAACTGTACAGTAGACAACGAAAGTTCTCTTTCCTCAAAAGGAAATACTGACAGCTGGTCGATTAGCACAAGTCTCGCGCTCGTGGCGGCTGCCGCCCTCTCTCTCTCTCATTCCTGGTACCAGCCAGAGGTACTGTTCGAGAGAGAGGGACCTTGAGCGCAAAAGATTTAGCTTTTTCTGGACGAAAATATGGAGGTTGAGTTAGATGACAGAGTGGTGAGAAACCGAGCTCGCCGGGACACACAACGAAGAGGACAAAGTTGTAGAAAATGTATTATTTGAATGAATTTCATTAACAGATTCGGAATGTAAGGAATCAAGTTTGCACCTATTGAATTCGTCTCACTGAACTGACTATATTCAATGTCGCGAGTCGTGAAGTGGAATCACGAAGAGTCGAGTCGAGTTCTGATTTCGAACTCGACTCGAGATCGAGTCACGTCGGTATGGTTAATCAGAAGTCGTTTTTATCCAATGTCCACTCTACATGCTCCGTCAGATTACGAGAATTTCACGCTCGTTGTGATACTTGACTCCTTTTCTCATTCTCCTAGTAATTGGTAGTTAAACTTTCACTGGACTGAGAGTTCATTCAGACTCAAGATACTTACTTCAGCATCATGGGAGCAGTATCGGGTATTATCCTCGGATAACTGTATATCTAGACGGATTACTTTAGATCCATTATTCTACCTTTTCTAGGTTTCAGGGATGCTTGAAATTTATTCTAGGTGAAGTTGCAAACGGTTTCCCCAGTCAAGACTCCAATAGACTCGTAGACCAATATCCTGGAAGAGGGATGCCCGGGTCCTTTTTATTGCTCTATTCCTTACGCGTCTTTCTGAACGAGAAATAACAGAGTCTGCTTCCCAAGTGATTGTTGACCCCCGACTTTTACGCCTCTTCCGTCCAGATAAGATCTTCCCACCCTCCCGGGGTCATTATCCCCCCGTCCAATTGTCCTTTTTGACACATCGTTCGTTTCAGAGCTGTTATCGTCTCGAGAGGAAGCAGTGACTCCAAGTATGGGGGAAGGAGAGACGATAAGAGAAAGAGGGAGACCGTTTTGTTGTTTCACAAGAGACGTCATCAGGCAATTGAAGAGAACATGCAAACATTAATCAACGTGAACGACTTGACAACGGCCGAAATCTGAATTTTTGAGAGATTGATGGAACGAGGTTGATGACAAAAGGATGGGGAAAAGAAAAGAGCAAGAACAGCTGTCAAATGGGGAAGTTATTTTAGCCTCTCACCTAATTATAAGAACTGTGAGAAGAACCCTCAAGTTTCTAGCTCAACAATTCATTTTCCAGCTTTGTGATGTTTCAGAAAGATATAGAATTGGTAAAATCCTACAACTTTGCTGAACATCGCAAAGCTACAAAATGGAAGCGTGAGCAAGAAAATTGACGTTTCTTCTCAAAGTTTCAAAATTGGTGGGAGGGGCCAAATTGTAGCCTGTCAAACACCAAAACGCTTCCGCCCGTATACTGGCGAGAGAGAACTTTTTTCTCTCTTCGTTCAGAGACAGCGACCACCCGCCGGGGGTATAATCCGTCCTCGAATAGCCGGTTTCTCATTGACGAACATTAGCCGAATTCGTCACGTCTCGACGACAGATGCTCGAGAAGGGCTGAGAGGAAGGGCATTCAACTTGTTGTGTTTGGTGTCGCATGACTGTCCCAGTCTGTTGGTATCTTTCAACTTAGGAGATAGCAAGAGGGTCGTGCTTTTCCATTGTTCTGCCTTTGAAAAGTTGCAGCTCTATTATTTCCTCTAGCCGTTCGTTTTTCCCCAACAGGCCCCCTTGACCTCTCCATCCCATGTTAACTAGCCGTTCCAGCGTGCGTGCGCTGTTTACGAGCGTCGCTACAAGCTTCTTGTTGAATCGTGCTTTTGTCATGCTCCGCTTTTCTTATTTATCCATTTCACTCAGTATTCGACTCTCTCATTTTCAATCCTAGTCCTTTTTCAGAAAATGGCAATGTTCTCCGGTGCCCGCAGCCAAAGTACCACTTCTGGTGGAAACCTCGTCGAGTTTAAGGTATCTCTACTTATTATAAAAAAAAGCTATAAACATTTTTTAGGCGGGAAGATGCAAAATGGAGTCAGGTTCGGGTCCTACGAAGAGAAAGGTCGTGGCGGAGAAGGAAAAGGGTCTGGTCTATGTCAAGCAAAGTCAAGACCAACTGATTCATTTCTGCTGGAAGAATCGAGAGACTGGAGCTCTTGTCGACGTAAGATTATATTTTTTTTGATTTACTCTTCCCTCTTTCAGGACCTGATAATCTTCCCCGGCGACACCGAGTTCAAGGAGGTCAATGGCTGCAACGATGGACAGGTCTTCATGCTCAAGTTCAAGAGCTCCGACGATCGAAGACTCTTCTGGGCTCAGGACAGTGTCCTGGATAAGGAGTTGGTCACAAAGGTGGGCTTTTTCGAAAAATCAGTCTTGTGGGCGGGTTTTTATTTTTGATTCTCGACTGGGAAAATACCCCCCCCCCCCCTCTCTCGCATTTTGAATATCTCACAATTAGCAGCTTCCAAAAGGGTAGGAATCGGGCTCTGACTGCCCGTGAACTGTAGCCCCCAATGAACTAATGAACTAACCTCCGTAATCCTGCGGGAATTGTTCGGATTCTAAGGGTGTTCCTTTGGGTTTGGCGAAGAACTCGGAGGTCTCGACCAACACCAGCTGATACAGCTTCTCCAGTAGTTCATAGCGATTCCCGACGTCGTCTTCTCTGACGTGGTCTCGTCTCTTCTCGTGTCCTTTCCTGCTTTTGCTTCCAGAGTCTTTTGAAGTAGAGGTACCAGCTACAGTCGTCCAACTTGTCCAGCGACTACCAAAGTCTTGCCTTTTGAATTACAATCACGTGATTAATGACAACTAGTCTTGACTTGTATTTTGAACAAACAAGACAGGAGAAGAAACTTATTGTTAGTTTGGCTCCATTGATACATAGCTTCGTAGAGTTAGAAGCAAGAGAACAAACAGTGAGAAACCCAAAAAATAGTTTAAGAAAGTCCTAGAGCGGTAAATCAGAGTCAAGATAACTTCATTTAAAGAGACAGTCCGTCCATTTTGGTAAGCAGCCTGGAGGAAAGTTTTCACTGTGACCGAAGCCTTTTCAAACCTTACAATGTGCACAAAGTAGCTTGTAAAATGCTGCAACTTTGCTGAACTCTCTTAGCCTATGCCATATGCATTCAGCCATACAGTCTATTCCAGGTAAACGACGCCCTGAACAAACCGCCTTCTTCTACCCGGATCAATGCTCGAGGAGGAAGTTCCGAGCGGGTCAGTGCTCCAGAACCGGCCGGTTTTGGTTCCGGCGAAGAACTCGGTGCTCTCGGAGGACTCGACCAACGCCAGCTGATGCAGCTTCTTCAGTTCATGACTCCCAATTCTGGCGGAGGCGAAGCCGCTCTCCAGAACATTCTGGGTGGAAATGGAGGAGGCAGTGAGGCCAGTGGTGGCAGCGAGCGTGGCAATGAATCACGTACGTTTAAATTGAAGTTTTTTTCTAAAAACTTTTCCAGAATTTGCCGAAGCAGATCAGATCGCCGGTCATCTCCAACGGCTGCTCGGAAATCGTCAGAGAGGTAGTCGCGCCGAAGTCGATCTGGCTGATGTGACTACTGGAGAGAGAGTCGTCGAGACTGTCAGAAACAATAGTGGTAAGTCAGCGAATCCCTACTTTTTTCAAATGAGGGGGAATGGCGCACTTTTCTTCAACTACGGTGTCTCTCTAACACAAGGGTACTGTAGGAATGTGCGATATTTTCCTCATTTGAAAAAGTTCTGAAGGAAATGCAATGCACTAAAACGACGAGGATCTCGCTCTGAATTTGGATTTTGAATTTCTGCGAGCAAGCTTACACGAGAAGGTGAAAACTATCGATTTTGAGCCAAAAACCTTGCTAACAGTTCATAACTTTTGAAGTGAATACGAAAAAAAAATTTGTTAACCAGTTGGGGATGTGAACTGGTTCTATAAAGATTTCCAATAGGACATCTTACCACTGCGCCATGGGGAAAAGTTCGCGCGATTTCCGCGCGCATTTATGAGACCAGAAAAGTGAAGGAAACTGAACTAATTTTAGAACGTCTCCAAGCCCACGTCCCCCAAAATGAAGACATTCCCCCGAGCCAGGAACTGATCGATACCATCCACTCTCCAATGCTCCGTCAAGCCTCGTCTACCTTCGGTCACGCACTCCAGACCGGCCAGATGGGGCCCGTTCTGGAACAGTTCGGCATCAACTCTGAGGCCAAAGAAGCAGCTCAAAAAGGAGATCTGCTCGAGTTTGCCAAAAAGCTGACCGAGGCTGAACAAAAGGAACAAGGAACTTCTGCCGAGGAGGCAAAGGAACCTGTACCGAAGAAGGGAAAGCCTGGAGATGATCAGATGGAGCTCGACTGAATGAATCGGATATGTGTATGTATCTGTTTTTGCCTTAATTATCTCGGTAAAACTGTATTCTTCTGTAACCATTCTGTAACCAGGAACTGAATAAACACTATTCTTTCTCAATGTTCGCTACTCAAAACAAAATGGAATCATCAGTGAATGTTAAATAAAGTCAAATGCTCGCAGGTAGTGAGATAGAAAAATGAAAACTGCCTGATCGTGAGTCTGACTGGGAAAATGGGTCATCCTGCTTCAATAGTTCTGCCGATATAAAAACGAAAAACGGCGTAGACACCACGTTTGAAAAGTCGTGTCCCCCAATTCGACTTTCTGTAGCTCGCGGTCGAGATTGACGAGGAAGGTGTCTTCCTATCTTATTGAACACATCGACTGGCTCCAGGACAATCTCGAATAGCAGCCGCTCGACGTCTTGTGGCGAAAAATAACGGCAAGCTACGAATTGTGCATTTCAGACAAAACGGCGTTACAAACGTCCGTATTTCGTTTCGCAATGTTTAAAAGAAACAATCACGCTTGTTTCCCTTCTGCCAAGATCGAAACTTCGTTCTGATCTTTCCAGTCTTAAGTGGTCCAGCTGATAGCCGCTTCTGTCAGCTGCAATCGGTCAATTTTGCGCGCGCAACAACCAAGGCTATAAAAGCTGCCATCTGCTCTGAAGCCTTGTCCAGGTATGCGTTTTCTCCTCGTTCTTTTGGTGCTTTTCGGCTTCGTGGCGTCTTTGCCAGTTTTCCGGTGAGTTTTTTCCCCATTTCTTTTAATTCAAAAATTTCAGATACAAGCGCCAGCAGTTTGTTAATTACTACCGCGCCCCTTCCTACAGTACCCGTGAGAGTCAGCAATGGCGATACGGTGGTTACGGTAACAACAACGGAGAGGGCTCTACCTGGGAAGGAACTCATCCCGAAAGAATCTCCAACAATGATTTTGGTTTCACTTTTGGTCGTAAATAATTAAAAAATTTACTACAAAGTCAAAAAGAAAGGCACTCGGATATTTTACATACTGTACAGAAATGGGGGCAAAATGTACAAATCACAAGAGAAAAATTACCATGTTAGACGTTGATTCCAATCGTGGAAGAGGTCAACAATGATGGGCATTTTCGCGTTCATGCTGCTGAAGATGAGCCCTATGATGTAGTTGAAGGCTTCCTGGTCCGTCAGCTCAAGCTTTAGACGCTGTTCTACCTGAAAACAAACTTTTTTTAGATTAGATTGAAAGAAGCTCTCGAATAACCGCAAAGCACCTAAAATGCAAAAAAATAGATTTTTTTCCCAGGTTTCTTTTATGATGTGCCTGATGTCTCCTGTTTGGCTATAATGTGGGTCTCTCTCGAAGAAAAGAAAAGCACCAACATACCTTAAAAACGGCCTTATCCTTCTCCTCGGCAATATTCGGAATTCCCGCGTCGAGCATCAAAGAGAACAAGTTGAGAATGACGTTGGCGTGACGGCGAAGAATTCTGTAGGCAGAGTCGCAGTAGCCGACAAAGTCTTTGAATTCCTTGCTAAAAAATAGATTTTTTTTTATAGAAAAAAAGGTCAAACCTCTGAAAACCGCCCATGGCCTTCATCATCTCGCTCGTGAGCTTCATTGCCGGCGGCATCGGCTTCGGATCGCGACCGAGAATATATCCGAAATCGACGTGGAAGAGACGGCCATTTTCGCAGAGCAGAAGATTGTCCAGATGGCGGTCGCCGACTCCGAGCACGTAGCAGACAACCGAATAACTGGAAACAGGAAGTATTAAATGTAACTTTTGGTTCTTCTACCACTGCCAAATCTTCTCTTTTGCGTACTTTTCGTTACTCAAAGTTGCAGTCCAGTTGATATTACCGTAACCCATTTTTTTCGTGGCGACGGCGGAATTCAACTTTCGACTGAATACCTCATGTTTACGTGTTTTCTGGAAATGAATGTGGGTTACGGTAATTGCCTATTTTTGAACCTATTCTAGAAAGCGACTGTTCGGGTTCGAATTTGGGACAAAAAGGAGTGAATGAGAGACAATTATTAAATACATTGAAAAGAGTACAATTTAGTTAAAGAACTCGTCATGTGGCTCTAGCAGCGGCTTCTCAATTTCCGGATACTTTCTGTAAGATCTAAAAACTCACCCCGCGAGTGATCGAACATAATTGTCAATGACGTCAGCCTCGATTCCGTAGGGTCCTTTCGAATCTGGCCTTAGCTCTTTCATTGCCTCTCGGATGCAATCATCCTTGTAGTGTCCGTACTTTTTCATAATATCCCGAAGGGGTTTGGCCTTGACAAATTGGACGAACCCCTCGTCGATTCCAGTTGCCAAAACCTGCAAATTATATAATTGTAAGCTTTTTAAAGGGCTACTGACGGCGTAGGGAGTAAGTTTCAGATCGAGCTGGTCCTTTTTGAACAGTGTGTCCATGAGACGTATCATTTGAATCACCAGCTGATCTTGTCTGAAAAAAAAAGTTGGAAAAAAGGAGGTAAAAAACCTGAGATCATCGCCCTGCTTGAAAATCAGAGTATATTCGCTCTTCTCGCCATCAAGACTTTCCGTTTTGAACGTCAACTTGGCGGGCATCATGGCACTGCTGAAGAGCTGCGCCGAATCCGGCAGGACACTGATTAATCTAAATGTTTACTTTTGGAAGAAATGGTGGAAAACTGTTTATTCCAATGTGTCTCGATTTTTTAAATGGAACAAATGTAGGGCCCATTTTCTGAGCTACAGTATCCCCAGAGTATCCCTCCACAACATCAAATCTTGATTTCAAAACGAAAACGTGAGAGTACTGTGGTTAAGAAAAATAGGAGCCATTTTTGAAAAAATAGCTCACCTATGACTCGGGTCCAGTGGCAAAAGCAGATCCTTCATCTCATGCATCCGTCCGTCTTTCGTCAGCATCGTCCGGAGCGCCGATTCTCGCTGATCTCGTCTCTGGGACTTTGCCTTCGCCTCACTTGTGATGCTCTTCAGATTCGTGACAAATTTCTGCTGCTGCTCGAGGCCTGTGGCGTGTCGACGAGCCTCCGGATTACCCGTTGACAATGATTCCATCAAGCGTCTGCGCAGCGTGTTATACATCTGAAAGTTGTTTTTTGTGTGAAAAAAAAAGAAGAAAATTACAGTCGACATGGCCGGATCGAGATCTTTCGTCGCTTCCTCTTCGACCTTCAGATGCCAGTAGAGAAAATTGGCTATTTTCGTGTAGCCGGTACAGTATCTTAAAAATAGGGTATAAAAATATATTCAAGAACCAACTTGATAAGGAAAGTGGGCAAATCTAGATGTTTCTGCGCCGTAGCATCGAGTTCCTCCATTTTTTCAACCAGTTCCGGGACTTCCGTTGTGGGTGGCGTTGTCGGTTCCGTCTGAAGTTATTTTACGAAGAATTTAATGAACTGTCCACCTGCGCGGCACTGGCCAGATCCAGCGTCTTGATCGTCTCGTATTTTAGGGCTTGAACAAGCTGCGGGAGGTAGAGAAGGACCTGCTCCGGGGCGGCAGAATGTTCCAGACGACTGACGGCGTAGTCTCGAACTGTCGGATGGGTGAAAGAGGCAGAGAGAAGTTCCAGAGCATCTTCGGCGTCCGGCGGCGCCCATTCGCTAAAAACTGAGGCTTTAGAAGAGTCGAGGAGCAAAAAATCACCCGCAGTTCGCAATTTTTAGCCCCAACTTCCCGATGGTTCATTTTTTAGCCATTTTAACGTCATTTACGCACGTTCATTAAACTCAGCGTCCAAAACAGCTACCAAGTTAGTTTAACAAGTCGACGTCATAAAGTAACCCAGTAACTTTCGGTCGGGACAAACAATTGAAGAAAAAGCAAGGGATTATTTGAAAGTTGAGACGGTGATTCCTGATTTTCTGTCTTTTTATTTTTCAATTTCTTTCTTTCCTTTTTTTAAACCTTTTCAATTTCTACCTGCTTTTAATCGACTCAATGCGAAAATTTTCCCTAGTGACGTGCGTTGAAATGCTAGCAACATCACAGGAGAAGAGAAATTATGCAAACCGCCGTTTTTTAGAGCAAAATCAGGCACCATTCGGGTCCGGAAAGGTACCTGAGAAGAGTTAGAGCCTCATTGACTTCCGTTTCCTTGTCCCAATTGATCGAATGGAGAAACTTGTTCAAGGCGCGCTTCTCCTGCCTCAAAAAGAATCGGAATTTCCAGACGAGATCTCTCTGTTCGGCCGTAAGACTCGTAGAGGAGGGCAGGCGCAGAATGAGCTCCAATTTGTCCTTGGCCTGCTTGTTGGGCTTCAACTTTCTCGCAGCCTCATTTCCGCGCGTCTTTCTCGTCATCGTCACGTGCATTTCTTCACAGAGATTGTCCAGGCCGAGCTCCGGATCGCCGGAAGTCCTGTTTTGGATCGTCGAGGCCGAAATTATTCGCAACTGAAAGGACATTTTTAGCCTGAAAATTGAAAAGAACATACGTCAGCGGCATCGGGTTCATAATAGACGACATCGTACTGTTGTGGCCCGTAACCGACGCTGGCCATTTCGACGAGAAGGAAGACATTCTTGTGCGAGTTCTTTCGCCTCTCTTTGATCTTCTCAATCTCGGACTTCGTGATCTGATCCAGCCAGATGACATTGTCGACGATGTTTCTCTTCTGCCGTTCAGCCTGGAAAAGATTGAAATTGACCATCTCCAGGAACTTTTCGAGTATAACTTTGAAATCTCGGATGATGACTTGTTTGAAGCCAATAAGCAAAAGATTGCCTGTTTTAGGCAGAGCTTCGAGTAGTCTTTACGGCAGTATGTAAAACAAGCGCCTGCAGCCTACAATTTATATGAAAATTTGGCAACAATTGGTGAGAACATTGCGAAATCAGTTACTCGAACAACCTCCGAGTATTTCTATGAAAATTTCACTGTCTTCTCGATAGGATGACATCCAGGAGGTTTAATAAAAAAAACAAGGTTTACCTGTTTGAGCAAATGTAGCAAGTGGTCTTCGGCCGCCTCGTCCGAATTCGTCCCAAAACGCCAGTCCTGTCCAGCCGGCAGGAAGGGGTCCGGCTTGGATGAAAGTGTCAGCTGTAGATCTATCGGTCCCGACTTCAACACTCCCCGCTTGCTGAAAAAGCGCATCGACGTCTGGCAGACGAGTTTCTTCGGCACGGGCAGCTGAATTTTCAGCGTTTTTAGGCTAAAAGCTAAAATTTACATAGCTGCTTCCATCGAGAAGGGAGGGGACGGAACTTGCTGTCAATAAGGGACAGGAATCTTCAACGTCGAGTTCCCAGACGCAGAGATGGATGAAAGAGTCGCGTGACAGGTCGGAATATCTGTAAATTTGCGGTTTTGAAACTGTAAATAGGTCTTACTTGATCGGAAGAGTCAGCCACTCGTACCAGGCTTGAATTACCTTCGAACGTCTGTCTTCGACTGGCGGCTTGAAGGACGTGCTTACGGGAAATCCGACGGCTCTTCCGTCGCAATAGACCTAAAAAAATTGTTTGAATGTCTTTTAGGGAAAAGTGCTCGAAAAATTGATCATAAAAACGTACTGTGGCTTCGATGACAATCTGATCCAATTTTCTCGTCGGATTGGCCGAATCGCGAAAATTGCCGTCAAATTCGCATATTTTAATCTAAAAGGTTCCTTTTTTTGCTTTAAAAAAAGAAAAAACCTGCATATTAGTCATCAATTCGCAGCTATACACGTAATAGTAGGCATCCCTGCCACTAGACGACGGGATTTCCATCGAACCTGAGTTTCTGCTACCGTTAAAAAGGCATTTTTTCCGATGTAACTAGAGTAAAAACTCAATTTATGGCGGAAAATAAATACGAAGTTGAAGTTTTATGAATAAAGGATATTTACAGAATCAAATTATGTAGCAAAATGGAATAAGAGATCATTTCGAGGAATTTATTGAGGTTTAGTTGAGTCTTCTTTTCTTCTTCTTCACGTCGCTGGAATCCATCTGAAAACAAAAATATAAACTTTGAACCGGTAAAAAAGACAGAATAGCTTTGGAAATATTTTTCTACCCCGTGTTTTGTAAAAATCACGTTCTTTTATGATCAATTCCACCAGAACAAAGTTGCTAAAAATCCCCGGAGCTAATTGTAAGGAAAATTGTGGAACTTTTGAGTCACAAAGGCAATTTGTATTGCTTACAATTAGGCTTCTGCCATTTTTAACGTTGTCTCTAACGCCGAACTTGTTCACTTTCTTGTTCGTCCTCGGACACGAACGTTCGCTCAACTCTGGCAGAGACTGTCAGGGGTAAAAAGACAAACGAACTTCTAGAACCGCTAATACGTTTCCTATCGTTCCAGAAATAACATTTTCTTTGCGACGAGTAAGGTAAGGACGACCAGTATCCTGTTACCACTAAAGATAATACAAACAGACTAACCGAATCGTCGTCGTCATATCTCATGCTCACGTCCTCCTTTACCTCGGCTGGCGGTATCATCGGCGACTGAAAGGCTCCGCTGCTGCTCGGCTGATGGCGATTTTTGTGACTGGCAACGGCCATTTTGCTCGTGACGGAAGAGGATGAAAATAGACGTTCCGTTTCTTTGATGGCTTTTCGAGGACCCTTCTTTTCGAATTTGGTCTTTGAAGGCGGAGCTGCCAAGTTGTATCTGTCCCATCCTGAAAATGAGCGATTAGAAAGAAAAGAGAGAGTGCTTTTCTCACCTTTGATGACATTTCCGTACTCGGCCGTGTCCTCCAGATAAGAGCCTTCGAAATTGTAGATTTGTGCTTCGAGGGTTTCCAGCGTCTCCTGAAAAATGAGTCGAAATACTTAAAACTTGAGTTTTTGCTATTTTTTTGGCATCGAAAATGCCTAAAAGTTTTTGCATTTTTGATTGACCAATTGAGAACAGAACGGAAAAAGAATAACTCACCGCAACTTCCGCTCTCCTCTTGACGAGCTCCAACAGCTCACGTTTCAATTCTTGCTGGTTAGTCGACATCTAACAATAAGCCATTTCAGACTTTTTTTACTTTAAAAAAGAGATCTTTTTGGTCGAAGCCACAAGTTTAGTCAACAAAGAACACTGTTCGAATATATATTGACACCGACTCGAATTTCGAGAAAAATACACGTATAAAAATGTGGGGGAATCAAGTAAATCTGTCTTCTACTTGGAGCGAACTTCGATGACGCGACGTAGACTGGACAGATTGTCGGCCCAGAGCTGGAGAGAGTCAAAGTCGAGCACATCGTCCGTTTCTTCGGCGGCACAACGGGCCGGCTGGATGTGCACAATTCCTGTTGGCTCGTCAATGCGGGCAGTCACTTCTGAAATATAATTGGTCAATTCCAGTTTAATTTCGAAGGGCGGCAATTTAAAGGACTGTCCCGTCACGAATCCCTCGAAATCGGAGTGTAATTTTTAGCAATTTTTCCCCAGTTTGTTCCTGCCAGGACTCCAACTCCTTTAACGTGCCGCTATTCGTTGGAAACGGAGTATAGAAAAGTCGAAAAAAAGATCAAAACGCTCACCTTCATCCAGAATCGTGTCGACGAGAAGACGTCGTACTTCTGCCAGATCGACTCTCAATTTCTGGGCCAGGTAGTTAATCTTCACGCGGCTGTAGGGCTTAAGGAGACGAAGAAGGACCTAAATTGTATGATTTTGCTATGAAAAAACTTCTGAATACCTGTGTCCGAATGTTCGTGAGCAGTTCCTCAATGTGCTCTCGGATGAATGGATCGTTCATGATGCTCTCTCGATTATTCTCCAAAATCTTCTCAAATTGATCAATATTGTTCTCCTGATAGGCGGCGACCATTTCCGTCATGGCAACAATGTCCGGCTCATTCTGAAAGAGGCATTTTTAGTGAATGGACTATTTGAAGTAGTAATTCGTAAATTTTGGTTTTTAAGCGCAAAAAGTACCTTGAAAGGCTTGGCTTCCTGACTGTCGAAGGGATTAATATCCGACTTGATGAGCATATTGGCCAATACGAGATACTTGAGACAGGTAGTCCGGCGCGGTGAGCCGCTCTCATCATAATTTTTGAATGCTTCGAAAAAGTCCGTGTGAGCCTTTTCGAACTGTCCGTCGCGGAGATGCATCTTGCCGCCGCACTCTCGAATCACGCCCATGATTATCGGATGCGGAATGGCCGATTTCGACGCGATGGCAGCATTCGCCAGCTCGTAGAGCTGCTTTAAAGCCTAAATTTTCGGGGTTGTTGGAAAATTTAGAAGAAAAACCTTGTTATTTTTCTGCTCCGTATGCATTTGAATCTCGAGGGAGTAGATTTCGAGAAGTTGCGTGCCCTTCTTCTGATCCTCCTCTCCTTCCTCGTTCTTGCACGAAATCTTCAACTGCTTCAGGATTTTTTCCAGCATCGGAAACTCGTTCGTGTCGAGGTACAGCTTTCCGAGCTTGATATTCGTCTTGAACCAGAGACGGTCGTTTTTGGAATCCTGAAAAAAAAAGAAATGTATGAATTTTACGAAAAGTGGATCGTTCCCACGATTTGCTGCGAAAAACAGCTGGAAATTGTCCTCCAGCTCTTTCCGGTCTCTGACGGCCGCAAGCCGGGTAATAAAGCAAAAAGGGGGAGTTTCTACGACAAAAATCAGGATGGAACATACCTTGAGAGCATCAAGCGTCGTGTGGTAGAACTTTTGCAGGAGGTCCATCTGCTTTGACGTTGAAATGTAGTCGAGAATGCTGTTGATCGACTTCTCCGAGTAGTTCTTCGTGACGGCTGACTTTATGTAGCGCAGCAGTTGGCGATAATGCTCCATCATTGAATCCACATTGCCCTGAAACTTTATGCAAAAGGGTTGAAAGAGAGATCTACCATTGAAAATGTAATCTTGACCATCTGTTTCAGAGCCTTGAAACCCCATTCTCCCATCTCACTTTCGAGGGAGAGTACCTGAAAATGAACGATTTTTGAGGGGAAAGGTGATGAAAACTGACTCTTTCGAAGGCCATAATCGCCTCGGCCATTTTGCCCTCGCTCTTCAGTCCCTTGGCACTGTAGTACTGGTTTTCGAGGTCGACGTCGGGCTCGTCGCAGTCATCATCTTCGTACTCCTAAAAGTTTTTGATGTACTTGATAATAACTACTCGTAGAAGCACATTTTAGACCAATTTGCAGAACTTGGTGTGTAAAAAACGCAAATATATAGGATGCGAACTTGTCCTTCAAACTTGTCAGCGAAAAATGCTGAAAAAACTTACGAAGCCGTAATCCTCGACATCTTCCATATATTCGTCGTCGCTCATCTTTTCGCTCTGGAAAATCAATATGTCTGAGTTATTTTGAAGGAGGGAAAGCTAGAGAAAGGAAAAAGCTTGTTTCATCGCGTTTTTGATTACTAAAGCATAATCGTGGTAAGACCCGGATTGGCTTGCTGCAAAAACATCGTTTGGTTGGGCTGCCGTAGGCGCCTCAGTTCGTTCAAAAAATTGGCGCCATTTTCCAAATTGCCTATTTATCTTGGGTTTTTACCTGTTTCTTTTCATTATCCACGTTTGTAACCGTGTTTAATCGATTCAGCGTGTAAAACAACCCCCTTGGCGTTTACATTGGTCGAAAAAAAAGTCAAAAATATATAGAGGAAAACTACCGAGAACGGCTTATGAAGGGAAAACGTCTTTTTCATGTTATTTTCGACCAAATTTTACGTCCAGGAGGTGTTTTTACACGCAGAACTCGATAAACTAGCTTAGAAATGTGAAAAATGGAGAAAAACAAAATTTCAAGGAAGTTTGAACGCACTGAGGCGCCTACTGCAGTACAACCCATCGTATATTCCTCCGACTACTGCGACGGATCCAAATTCAACATTCTAATTTGAGTTAGATCAGATATTTTTGAAAACTATTTTTGTTATTTTGTCACGATTATATGGCAAAGAACTGGAGATCATAATAGCGATTTTAGGGAAAATCTAAAAAAAGCCCACCTTTTCGTTTTCCAGTGGCTTTGAACTATGAACATTGAACAAGTTTACCCCGTAATCAACGCCAGAGCAAGCCCAATTGCGTGCGGGTCTAATCTGAGGGGCCAGAGAAATCAGGCTTACGTTCTATAATCTGGACAGGTGCCAAGTCTGACTCAAAGAACGTCTTTATCTTCGTAGCATGCTACTACCAATTTACCGACCTCGGGAGGATGAATGCCTTGGTTGGGCAGAAGCGGGTTTGAATTTGGGACATTTAGATTTACGCAGGCGCCTCCTACCACTGCGCCATCTCGCTTCAGGATAAAAATGGCGTGAGGATAAAAATGGAGATTTCTTCTGAAAATCCCGAAATGTAGGGACAGGCTACGAAGATATCAGAAGAAAAGATCGGAATTATAAAAAAGTAAAAAAAGGAGTGAAACAGCTTGTGGCATGAAGAGATCATTCAGCCTGCTCCAGCAATACCATCAGCAAGCACCATCAACCATTTGCAGTGCTGGAAACCCTAAAAACCGTTTTCTAAAATCCCGCACCTAAAGTTACTTTTTAAGCTCAATACATTTTTGCATTTGTTTTTGAATAGTTCCGGGGAACAAGGGAACGCACGTTTTTAATCTTAAACCTACAGCTAATCTACAGCAAAATTCCAAATTTTTGAGCGTTGTCGAATGTTGGGTCTTGTTCTCATCTTTCTGTTATAAAAATTGACTGTTTTATGGTATTTTTGCGGTGGTGAGTAGACATTGTCCAGCAAAATAAGTAACGAAACAAAAAAAAAACATAAATAACGTGGAGTGATTTTTAGGCCATTGCCTTGGGATGTCCGTTCAAGTTTTCATACTTCGCGAAATTGCGTACGTCAGGAAAACAACTCTTGAAACGTTGTATGCAATTTGTAGCAAAGGTCACAGCATAACAATCGGCAAGCGTTCTATCAACCGATTTTCTGTTGTACAGACGTTTTTCTTCTAGTTTTTTTCTTTTTTTTTTCAAGACGTGTCTACCGGAACGCTTTTCCTCCCTAAGCTGAAAGGTAAGTTTCTAATTCCAAACATAGTTTTTTTTGCAGAAACTAATGCAGAAACGGATTTATAAATTCTTCTCGCGTCTACTCTCTTTGGGTGTTGCTGAGTCGCCGAAGCTATCATGCACCCTTCCCAATGTATGCTTTTGATTGTTTTTGTTTCTTTTAATACAGATTACTACATTTTTCGCCTTAGCTGCTATTAATTGGTAGAAAGGCTTGTTTCCTGCAAACAAACGGTCTAGCGCTTAGTATTTCGACCGCTGTACAGCAGCGTCGAGCAGCAATTTACCTGAATAGAGTCATTACATTCATCATCTCTTTTGCCTTCTATAGTTTTATAAGTGTCGGATCCTTCGCAGTCCTCAGAGAGGTTGAGCTGAACTTCTTGCTCCTCCCGCTGTGATGATGTTGGTGGTTCTGTGACGTGATGACGAGTCTCGGTAGCATGTTCTTCAAGCGGTCCGAGTGCTGTGTCCTGAGACTGTTGAGCAGATGCTTTTCTTAACTCGACGGTCTAGAATATGTACATTTACATAATATATCGCCACATTGCAGAACGAACCAGTGTTAGAAGACCGAGAGCTGGGCAAACTGCTGATATAGAGTTGGCTGGATTGGACGAGTAACTCTCGAAAAAGACAATCCACATGACATCGTCGCCGTAAAAGGCTCAAGACACCAAAGATCTGAAACATATACATTTGCGAATAATGGTACCAAAGGACTGACGGCGGCGAACTTTACAGTTCTATAGGTTTGACAAGCAGCAGTCGCTGTAACGATAGCATATGCGAATAGCGTGGCTCAGTTTCCGGTGACAACGTATAAATGTAGGTATAACATCATGCCCAAACCGCCTTCTCCGGCAACCAGAGCGACACAGGACAACCTCAGACGATCATCGGCGAAATTTGACAGAAAGCTGTACAGAGAGATAAGACAAAGACAACATTTTCAAACCCTGGTTGTGAGTCACGTAGATGGATAAATAGGGGCAGCCCAATAAACGAGCCAGCGATGAGGAGGACAGAGCCTATCCAGAACTCCGAGAAAGCTGGAGCGTTGACTAACTGATCCAACTGATCCATTCTAGTAATTGTATAGTAGCTTTCAAGGTGAAAGTATGAAAGAGAAAATAGGTCAAAGACTTAGGAAAAGATTCGGTCGAGTTAAAGAAGAGTTTCGATGATCCAAAACATCAAATTTGAACTAATCACTGATCTCATCATATGGGGCTGTATCTTTACGACCACCCTCTAAACTTGGTTTTTGGGCGGTCGGCAGGGAAATCTAAATTTTTTGGCTCTCGTTTGCATTTTCCAGCTTTGTCCCAGTGACCAAAGTTGTAGCTCAGATCAAGTTCTACAACTTTGCAGAACATTGTGAAGCGCGAAAATGGTGTTATCACTGTGAAAAAGAGATTCTGAGCGAAAACTTGTTAACTAAGGCAAAAGTTATTTTTCTTAGTGATTACAGTATTTTCATGCTTCACAATGTTCTGCAAAGTTGTAGAGCTTGATTTGAGCTACAACTTTGGTCCAGCCCTCTGACTCTCAGATTCTAGCGCTCTCTGGTACTCGTCCTCTGTCCTGTCACAGTAAGACAGTAGAAGGTTTTCACTGTCTAATCAGTCACAGTTGCAATCGGTACATTTACCAGTTCTCCGATTCCACTGTCTGTGTCTCTGGTTCTGACTCTCTTACTTTTACTCAGACTCTCTTCTGGTGGTACGGTAGAACTACCATAACTTCCAGCCCTCTGTCTCTCTACAGATTCCAGTATTCTCTGGTACTATTACCCGACCCCTGTCCTGTCACAGTAAGGTAGACTAGAATTTCTTCTTGTTCTCTGACCAGCAGTCTTTCTAGGTCAACAGTCTCAGTTGTCACTGGTACTTACAGTAACAGTTTTTGTTTCACAGTTCCTCTGTCTCTCAGTCTCTGTGTCTGTCAGACTCTCTCCTTGTTTTTCAGCTTAAGTCCTCTCTCCGCTGCGGTAGTAGTACTGCTGTCTTTTTAGAGTGATTCAGGTCGTTTCTGCTACAGATACCAGTACATATCCCCTCTCCTGTTTGAACAGACCATACTGTGAACTTACCTACAAACTCCTTGATCGCCTTGGCCAGTTTCTTTCTACCATGGATAAGGAGGTCTGCCTCAGTCATAGCGAAGAAGTGAGGTCGTAGACAGTCTAGCCAGGAAATCGATATGGAGTGATCATCGGGGTCAACCCTGATCAGGAGTAAGGTGTCTTAGGATCACGAGAGAGATCTAGACTGTGTCCCCCCGCCCTCCTAAACCGTGGTCGGCATACAGTGGCACTAATTACGGAATAATAACGTGAAAAAAGTCAGTAAGGTCTAATAACAAAATAGTTTTATTGTCTGATTTGTATAGATCTCTGATATTGACAGCATTTACAACGGCCATGTCCAATTGGTATCGGTGCATAGTCATTCTTCTTCCTCACAACAGCCTCCGGCTCATCTTCTGTCTCAAGCATCCGCAAAGAGTTTTTCTCTTTCAAAAATACCTGCGATTTTATCAATGGAAAATCCAAATAAAGACAAACTTCTATCCCCTCATCAATATCGTCCAGCCCGATGCCAGAGTCATTTAAATTCGGTTCCGCGTAGTCTCTCAATCCGTCGAAGATGCCATTTATCCCTGCGGTAAAATAGAAATCAAAGTCGAGATCTGGTTGAAGACGCTGTCCGAGAGTATATTTGGACTTGTCGAAGATTGAGGAGAGCTGAAATCGAAAATGCTGTGACTTTTTTTCTCCTTCACCGTCTCTAGCGATATTTGACCATCTCTTGGAAAACTTTTGACCGTTCCATAACTGACAGTCTCCAGAAAAAAAATTTGACCGTATTCCTGTTCTCTGGCAGCAATGCCGTATTACCTCTATTAGAAGCACCCCCTTACCTAAGAAATACGCAATTGTGTATTCGCGTTTTTCGGGGTCAAGACACCATTTCCTGACTTTGTGATGTTCTGCAAAGTTTTAGCCCATGACGTCCTCTACAACTTTACAGAACATCAAAAAGCTCAAAAATATCGTCTTGACCTTGAAAAATGTGAATACGTAATTGCGTATTTCTTACGTACGTTAAGGGGGTGCTTCTAATAGAGGTACGGTAAATAAATTTGAAAAAAATGAATTTCTTGGAAACGGGCAAAATGAAATTGGTCGGTCAACCGTTCCTATGGGGCGATCCAAAGTCATGTAAAAAAGGAAAACAGTCAAAGGTTTCACGTTGAAAACGCTGAAAACTCACAGCTCCAGGCGCCAGTTTCGGATCCATAAAATCTTTCGGCGGTTCGACATAGTATGCTCGGGCATCGATCATAATCCTGTAGTTTTCGGCAGCCATAGTTCTTTTTGTCGTTTTCTTCTCGAAGCCTTGAATTAAACAGTGGCGGTGAGAGGAATGAAAAGCTGTGATCAGATTATCGATTGTCTACAGCTTCTGGCGATTTTCAAAGCGCGTCGCTTCAGTAACACCATGTCGCGTCCGAAACTCACTTCATTTACACCGACAATGATCAGTACCCTCGTCTTCGTCAAGAAGTTCATCCACAAATGCTTTGACTTTGGCGAAAGGTTAGCCGATTCCAGTGTCTTGTCATTCAATTCAATTTCAGCAAAGAGCTGGCCGTTACCAAAGAGGAGGGAAAGTACGACCTGTCCTTCTTCGACGTCGACCCCTTCAAGGATCATCTGCAGGTCGAGACGACAGAAAATGAGGTCTGTTTTGATTATTAGTGGCTCCTTTTGTTGATCTTCATTGGGCTGTAATGAGCGTTTTGTTGTCCTGGTCTACCTACTTTAGCCTCTCCCAACTTTGGGACGTTTTAAAGAAATCGCAATTTTCTAATTCATTCTTGCATTTTATAGCTTTGAGCTGTTTTGCAAAATTGTAGTTTTTGATGTGCTCTACAACTTTCTAGAACATCACAAAGCTTGAAAAAGCTTTGGTCACAATGAAAACTCGACCAGGATTAATGATCCCGTTTTCAGCTCTGCCGTCTCCTCTACACCCTTCGCAAGCCTGGAGCACCTACCATCCGTATTCAGCTGGACCAAGTTGAGCCACTCGGTCATTGTTGTCCTCAGATGGACGCCATGCTCGAGTTCCTCAACGATCTGGTCGAATTCCATGATGACAGCGGCATCGAAACGGCTTCTGATGGCTCCTTTTCCCCGAAACCTCTCTCCCGTGCTCCTTCCCCTTATACTACCTGGTATTAAACTGAACTCTTGTCGTGTGATTGTGTCAATAAAAATTCCGGTGATGATTTTATTAAGGTGTGACAGAATCCTGACAGCATTGAGATTGGTTGTGAACATTTTTACACTGTGCCTAATTTCTAGCGAGAGCACTGGAGGGAACAAGTATGTACACTCGGGTTTGTGAGGGGTTTTTGTACAAAAAATGGCAGGTAAGTGAACTGAAGAACTTTTTGTGTGAAAGACGACGGCATAAAGCTCTACTAGACTCGAAGAGAGGCCTTCCTCTTCTGGATCCTCTTTTCGATCTTTTGAATCTTCTTCTGGATCTTGGCTTCCAACTTGGCGAATTTTTTGGACGATTTTGTAACGGGAGCTTCGTAGATGGCACGGCAAGGCTTCTCAATCTTGTACTCGACCAGACGCTGGCGACGATGAGACTTGTCTTCGAGCTGCTGTCTCTGCAATTTGTCAGAGTTTTTGGGCAAAATAAATTATGAATCGCAACTAATATTGGCTCGAATTTTGTCACTGAATCAGTAGGTCAGTCTACTTTAGTGACCTACTCATTTTCAGCTTGAAGTACAAGTAAATTATGCAAAACAAATTGTGAACAAAAGCTTCCCGATCAATTTAAAAATGCTCCCAAACATCTGTGAATATGTCGGAAGCCTAAATTGGCAAATTTTGGAAAACTGATATAAAACTGAAAGTAGTTTTGGAAAACTGAAAGCATTGGCAATTAGTCAGTTTCGAGATTGAATTGTTTCGAAAACTTTGCTCCAATTTGGATAGGCTCTTTTGTAGCATTCAGAGAGGACTAAAACGTTACAACTTTGTTGAGAGCTAAAGTTTTTTCCCTCGACCTACCCTGAACTGCTTAAATTCGTGTCTTTTGCACTGTTGTCTGTCGCTGTTGTAGGAAGAGTTTCGCATCAACTGGCTCGCCTTCTAAAAAAATTGCTTAAACCTTTTTGCAGTTCTTACACTCACCATGGAGAACCTCTTCTTCTCCATCATCTTTCTCGGCTTAAAGTTTCCGTCTCTTCTGATCTTTGTCATTTTCCATTCCCTGGGAAGAACCATGACCTCCTTGGAAACATTGCTGGCCCTCGCTGGACACTTGCTATGACTCTTAGCCACTTTCTGCTTCTTGAACTCGACAGGAGTGTACTGAGGACGAGGGATCAGCTCCTTCTTGACAGCCTTGCTCATTCTGGGAGCAGGAGACATTTCCATCTTGTAGTTGAATGTTCGGGCTCTGGGTTTTGGTTTAGGGGAAGTTTTGAAGAGTCTTTGACAAGGAAGCTCATTCTTTTGAGGGACTATGATCTTCATTGTTTCTGTCTTCTTCACCGACTGACCAATCTGAAAAAGACTGATTTTCTCTCCAATGGTCACAATTACAATGCTCTTCAGTGCGGAGAATGGAGACTGTGGCTGCTTCATCTTTGGCGGAGTGGGCATCGGATTCATCTGATCACAGGGATACAGACTCTTGGACAGAGTAGGTGGACTGTCTCTTCTCTTACAGACTTCGAGAGCTGTCTTCTGACGACTGATGGTGGTATGACCGTAGCTGGTCGGCCTGGGACCTTTGATGACAGTCGGTTTCTGTCTGTACCAACATCTTTGCATCTGAAAAACATTCTATTCATAGTCTGGTACAGAAAATTACATAAAGATCTGTTAAATTCTGCCACGACTCGACGATACTGCTGCGACAACTTTTCGCCTTCACCGTTCCATTCCATCCCTTTGGTGCCCTGTCGACCCAGCACTGCAGGCTGGGCTGTTGGTATCCTGGGCTCAAAAATAGGGACTCGAATGGAGCGACGGCTTTCGTGGTCTTCATAATGCCCCAGTTCTGCTCAGGCGGTCCTCTAGCATGGGAGTCGGTGAAGCTCAGAAGATACATGAGGGCGAGGTTCTGGATGACGAAGAAGGCGAAACTGCAGCCCATAAACAGAGCAATCTCTGAAAATTTGGTTCTAGACATTTTGAGAGTCTGTTTTCAAAAGATCTGATTGTGATCATTTTAGTACTTTAGCCGAGGTATGGTCTATTTCCAACGAAGAGCGGCACTCATGTTTGCGCGCCAATTTGAAATTTCTGGCCTAAATCCGATTTTTGCTTTCTTTCATTATTAGGTTATTTTGGCATTTTCTTATATTTTTGGGGCTGTAATCGAATTCTACGCCTATAAAAATCTAATTGTCATTAAAACGGCGGGGAAAACAGCACTTTGGATGCTCAATTGAAATAAAATGACAGTTTTCTCGATAAAACAGCCGTGACGCTCTGAAAATGGGTGATTTTCTTCCGATTTTTACATCAAGTAGGTAAGTTTATACGCTGAGTTCGAAAACGCAGTCAAAAACGAGAAAAAAAAACAGCTAGAAAACTGAAAAATCATCAAAGTGGAACAAAATGGAATAAAATCCACGCCGGGGCTGTCATTTTCAAAATTTCGTGCCGAGAACATCGCGAAAAATCCTTTAAAGAATTGACTAAGTGCCGCTCTTCTTTGGAAATGGACTATATGGGGGAGAAGAGCATGGGCGAAGATAGCGGCAAAAGCTTTTCACGCTTGGCACAGTGGTAACATGTCCGATTACAAATCTGAGACAGGCCCAGTTCAATCCCCCTTCCGTTAAATGTGTTTTTCTTTTTCAGCTTTTTTTTAGCCGGTGGAACCTGTAATATTCTGGGCAAAAATTTTCACTTCTTCCGAGTATCCAAACTTTCCGACCAAAATTGAAACAAACTGCAGAGCTAACTTACTGCGTGCATTGGCCTTCTTCTCAATATAGCTGTCAAGGCTGCCTTTGATCTTTTCCGGAACCACATAACGTTTTCCCTCTCCTTCCATTGCCTCTTTCTGCGTCAGCCATTCAACATTCTCCTCAGTCTCAGGAATTTGTTCTTCGGAATCACTCACTTCCTCTTCGCTATTCGGTTCTTTTTCCTCTTCTGGAGCCTCTTCTTCCTCCTAAAACCAGTGCCTATTTTTGAAGGAAAACAAGGCTACCTCATCTTCCGTCAAATCATTCTCGTCCACCTCGATGTCAGAGTCATGGGAGTCGTAAGCCTCTTCCGCAATTTCAATCTCGCTCTCGGAGTCAGAAACGTCGGTATCCAGAGAGTCTTCCGACGAGATCACAGGCGAGCACTGAAACGTTTAAAATTGGTCAAAAACTTTGAGAAAAAGGAGAAGGTCACAAAAACGAACTTACCCTCTGCTCAATGATAGACCAGGAATCCGTGGACGACGCCGAGTCGCGCCGTACCCGTTGCATGACTGAAAATGGAGAAGATAATAAAGAGGGATCTGGATTGAGAGATGAGACCTTGGGAATGATGTCAATGGTGAGAGAGAGAACAGTCACGTGGCAGCCCGTCTAGGCATGTGGTTGAAACTGGCGGGAAAAGTGAAAGGGCACGAGAGAGAGAGAGTAAAGCTACAGTTCGCGAAAAAGGCAAGTGAAAGAGAAAGGATGGTGTTCAACCAACTGGTAGACGAGAACTATTGTAAACAATAAACACGGTCAGGTTCTGGTGTTCTTTTCGAAAGAAATTCTGAGAAAACCCAGAATAGTCACAGTGAAATCTTGATTCGAAACGGCAACGGCTGGAAGTACAAAAAACTTGGGTTTTCACTGTGACTTAAACATTTTAAAGTTTTGCAATGTTCTGACAAGTTGTAGAGCTCATCAAATACTACAATTTTTCAGAACATCACAAAGCTGGAAAATGTATGCGTGAGCTAGATAATTGAGGTTATTAAAGTACAAAATCTAGAAGAGGGTTGGAGAAAGATTACAGAGATTAAAAAAGATGCAGAATCTTCCAAGAAACTTGACTGAGAAAGGAGAGTCAGCTGAGAAACTGAGCGTAAACTACTACCCGTGTCAGCAGCTGTTTAGTGGTTTCGGACAAGGGTGGGTGGCAGAGTTGAGAGGCGAGACCGCCCCCTCGGGTGTCGAAAAAGAATGGTCACATGCCCTCTCTGTCTGAAACTGTAGAAGCAGCCAGTAGACATTTTTACAGCGAGAAAGAAGGTCTTTTTGGCATGTCACGCGGTTGGTGCCATTGTAAACACAGAGAAATGGCAAGCCGCGGGCACTCTATGCCAACTTTTTGACGACGATTGTTTGTACAAGGTTTACGGGAAGAACGAGAAGGAGGAGATCGATAGAGGTCTGGGTTTAATAGGTTGGTTGACCCTCCCTCTCTGCTCTGTAATAACGGATCTTGGACAGATGGCTTTGCGGGAAAACATTAGACCGGACTGTGGGCCATCCAATACTTGATTTTCTGAACATCCTCAGTGACCAAAAGTACACCCCGTTTGAATTCCCTTTTGAAAAGACTGTTGTGACGTAGTGAAAATAGGCCGATTTTGGCCACACCCGTAAGTCTTGAGCGGTGTTCTCGAGTGCTTCAAAAAATTTCAAAAATAAAAGACAAAAACAAGACAAGGAATCGAACTGTTTCGTTTTTGTTTTACAGTCTAACCTCTAACCGACTGCGCTGTGTGGCAGAAGCCGCGCGGCCTCCATACTTATAATTACACAGTCAGCACGACGATAATCAGCACGAGCACCAGTCTGGCTTCACAGATTGTTTAGTGAGCCAGTTCTTTTTCTACAAAGGTAAGCTATGAAAAGCTCTTTCCGTAATAGGTACAATTTGCGCCATTCAAGGCGAGAGAAGACGCTCTCCCCTGACCAAGGTCGCCGAAAACAGCTGTTCTTCCGCCGCCCTCTTTGTCCCGCTGATCGTCTCTTTGTGTGTCGTCTGCCAGCTGACTTGGGACGAGAAGCACAGGGATTAACAAACCTCACTGTCATTCAATGAGATGTTTTCAAAGTGTGGGAAAATGTTGTGCGGGGAGACAGTCCCCTAGAGGAATCAATGCCAAGGAGACAGAAAAACACAAACATTGTCTATTTTGGTCGCTGATTTACACGAAAAGATGATGTTTACGCGTCACGAGAACCTAGTCCGCTTGGAATTTTTGACTAATCCCGTGATGTTTGTATTATAGGTCACGAGATGGGAGTCAGAAAATTTTATAGGTGGAAAATGGTTGAAAATCAAAATTTGTGTAGTTCCGAGCCAAAAATTTGAACATAGGGTGTTCCCAGCTCAAATATGACCTTTTTTTTGGCCGGAGAGCCAAACTTGAAGACTCAGCGTCAATAATAGGGTAGCTTTCTGGCCGCTCTCACGACCCGCCACAGGGAGGATGTAAACTGGAACCTCAAACATTGGATCTGACGCTGAGAGGGTAGCATCTATGAAGCTTTTAAAGAATTTCAACCCCGAAAGAAATTGATGCTTCTACGACTAGGACTATCTATTTCTGATTGTGAGAAGAAAATATGCCTTTTACTAACCGAGGGCAACTAGTTGCGATCAAAACGTGAGAGCTTAAAAAGTGAACCGGAAGGGAAGCCCGCGCAGCAGCCGGCTGACTCGATTCTGGGTTTTGTTGTCAGCTGATCGTTGGCTGCAGGCACGCAGAGAGGGCGCGTCCTCAGGAGAGAGGAGAGAGCAGGCTGGCAATTATTGCCAACCACACACGAGCGCGCGAGGTACGCTAGAAACAGCACCAAACAGCTGAAATAAAGGAGAGCTGCGCGGAAAACGTGGCACACCTTTTCTAGCTCTGTAAACTGAAGTGACTATCTAAACTATTTAAAAGCTAAAAGTCAAATGTTGTCAGGATTAGGTAACAAGTCGAACTTGGACTTGTGGAAACGTGGACTTGACAAAGTGGGTACTTGGACTTGGAGTTTTTACAGACTTTGGCTTCTACGGTGTCAGAGACAGTCAGGCGACGAAGTCGTCTGGTTTAGTAAAGTAAAATAAAGGTTCTGCCTTTCAACGCCAGAGTTCCGAAGAATCCTCTGGGAGACAAGATCTGAGGGGTCAGTGTGAAGCGTTTAAGTTCCGAAGTTGTCCAACCTGTTTCACGGAACGCCTTTATTATGTAGTATAGACTGACAAAGAATCCGGCAAAACGACTATTCACTTGTTCAGAGGTGTTTGTTGGATAATCCGGGGATTGGTTCCACGAAACAACTACAAGTTTTCAACTTGTCTGCGGAACATCAGAGCCTTTTGTAGATCAACTAACAAAAGTAGCATCAAAATTGCTGCCTCTTCCGGTTTATTTTTGAAGCCGACTTGAGCCGAAGATGAAATCATCACAAAATCCTAATCTTGAGAGATTAGAGGTAAGAGGAAAGACTGCTTGATTAAGATTGCTTTGCACGATGTCAGCAATAAATTATCAACACATTAAAACTATACAAAATCGAAAAAAATATTACTCCCAATTGTAAAGTTTTCTTGTTTTCAAACTTTTGCTACAAAAAGTTAAACAACTCTGAAAACTCTAATAAGTTCCATTCAAGCAATTCGTCAGCGTCATGAGTGGCGAGCAGAGGAAGAAGAAGGTAATTTCTACTGTCCTGTACTCTCTGTCGTTTTTCTCCTATCTGTTGTCTACTGAGTCTATCGTATCATCCGACTACTGAGTCCACTATACCCACTGTCCATTGAATCTATCGTATTTTTTGTCTACTAACGAAAAATCTACCGTATTCTCTGACTACTGAGTTCACTATAACCACTGTCCACTGAATATATTGTGTTCACTGTCTATTACTAATCTACCGTATTTTTTGTTTACTAACTAGAAATCTACCGTGTCGACGGTCTACTGAGTCCACCATATCTACCGAGTCGCCTGTATGCACAGTCTATTGATCCTACTATGGTATATCCCTTGCCTACTGGGTCTATCGCGTCCACGGTCTACTGAGTCTACTGTATCCTTTGTCTACTCAGTCTACCGTATCCTCTATCCCACGACCTGTCTGATTGCTACCCAGTCCTTTGGCCCTCAACATATCCTGTCTTCAGAAATCGACCGGCTCCTCGAACAACGGAAAACGCAAACCGCCCTCCGTCAAGCAGAAGCAGCCAGGACCGAAGACTCCTCCGACGAGTGACTGCCTCCGCACCAAAAGTACCAGTCAACGTGGCAGCAAAACGCCAAAGAAGAAGGCGGCAGCTTCGGCCGAAGCTACTAGTCATCTGGAAATGATCATTGCTCCGCCGGAAAAGGACTACCAGGAGAAGAAGAGTGTCATCGTCTCGAAGACGTATTCGGCCAATTCGGGACAGGGAGGTGGCAGCAGTTCTCCTAGTTCATCGCGTCGTGACCCGGCGAAGAGCAAGAAGAGTGAGATCATTGAAAATACGAAAAGGAAGAGTCAAGTCGAAACAGTCCCAAATGAGCGCAGCTGCAACGAGACGGCTCTCTCTCAACAGAAGGAAATTGCCATCGATGGAGACATCAGTACGGTAGGTTTAGGGTTTCTTTATGAACTTGAGGAATACGGAAAACTGTTGTCTAGTGATTGGGTCCAGGACCAGGATATAACATTATCTCTACGTGGTTACGGAACTTTAATTAGACGTGGAGCTCCGCTTTTCAAAACCTCAATCCAGAATTGGGCTATTACATAAAATTAAGACAAAAACACAGTCCATCTTTATACCAATAGAAACTTTCAGCCGCCGATAGGAGAGTCTCGAAGCAACACGGATCTCTCTCCCTCGATCCAAGACCACATGAGCAGCATTCTTCACACGTTTGCCGTTCGCTGTAACCGTCTCTCACTGGAGGAGCTGAACGACCAGTACAACAGGTTGCCCGATGCCAAGAAGGAAGAATGCAAAGGATATTTGGACGCAAAGAATCGACTGAAGAATCGATACGGAAACATCTACTGTCTGGACCGGAGCCGCATCCAGTTGACGTTCCTGAAGGAGGAAGGCTCGTACATTCATGCGAACAAGGTCCAGTACCAGAGTCTGAAGAACCCTTTCATCATCACCCAGGGCCCTCTTTCCCGTACCGTCAATGACTTTTGGCGAATGTGCTGGCAGGAAAAGGTCGAAAATATTGTCATGCTCTGCAACATCATGGAGGAAGGTCGGCACAAGAGCAAAGAGTACTTTTGTCAGACGCCCGGAGAGCGAGGTACCTATGGACAGATTATCGTTAAGACCTGCCTCAGCGACTGGGAAGCTGGACTCGGAAAGACGCGTCTCGAAATTACGTACATGGGACAGACTCGTACCGTCATGCACTACCACATGACCGAGTGGAGGGACTGTCGTGCGCCAGATATCTGCGTCCGTCAGATGTTCGAGCTGCTCATGATTATTCGTCAGGCCAACAATCCTTCGGTGGTTCACTGTTCGGCTGGAGTGGGAAGGTAAGATTTTTATACTGTTTTTGGCATAGAGGTTCTGGCCTGACTTATTGTTATTTCGGAACACTTTTTGGCTCAGGTAGTCTGGTCCAGTTGGATCCGCCTACAGACAAAGAACGTAAAAGTTTTGACCTTTTTAGTTGACCTCAATGAACTCGAATAAAGTTTATTGACTCCTAATTTTTCTCAAAAACATCAGTTTTGACTCAGTCCTATTTTCTAAGTTTGCGCGCTGAATTCAAACGTTGTGTAAGAGAAAAATCGCTTTAAAGGAACTCCTTTTCAGAAGTGGTACGTTCGTTGCGGTGGAAATGTGCCTGATGGACATTGCCCATGGTCGCGAAGTCGACGTGCAGCAGGTCGTCACCTCATTGAGAAGATATCGCTGCCACGCTGTCCAGACCTTTGAGCAGTATTTTGCCATCCACAAGTATGTCCTCCAATTCGGCGAGCAGAATGGATGCATCGCCCCGGACGAGATTGCCGACTTTTATCGTCTCTTCAACGAATACAGCAACAGTCTCGGCTAGAAGAACTTGCAATGAAAAGGAAAAGAGTCAAATCAACTGAAATAAAGCAATTTTGGTGAGTCATTCTAGACAGGGTTGTTGGACTCTATAACGAGCTACATTATGGCCAGCTGTGGATGGCCTCTGTACAAAGCGTACACAAAATTAGCTGTAAACGGACTCAGTCATGTCTATTGCGCAAAGTGTGACCAGTACACTCGCTTCGTAGACTTTGGGCTCAATTTTCTAGCTCACGCTTACATTTTCAAGTTTTTTGATGTTCTGCAAAGTTGTAGTTTTTGACAAACTCTACTACTTTGCAAAACATCACAAAGCTGGAAAATGTAAGGGTGAGTTAGAAAACTAAGGGTTCTTCTAAAAGTCCCAATGCTTGGATAAAGTTACTTTCCACCCTTTTCGTGCTAAAGCCCACTGACATCCTCTCTTATTAAAACGCTAAGGTCGCCAGAAGTGTATTTCGAACTTTGCAACCCCTTTACACTGTCAAAATGCGAATCTGAGGGCAATTGTTTTATCGAAATTTTGCGAGGAATCCGGCTACCACGTTGGTTTTTCGAAATAATCCCCTTTTCACTGTTTTCAAGTCCATCTATGGTTTGGCTGTGAAGCCGCAGGTAACAAGTTAGAACCTGTTATACATAAGACGAAAATAAGTTTTGAACTAGGCAAAAGATTTGGGAAGAGTCTGATAACTGTTGTAAGGATACAACAAAGGGTACGACGCCGCCAGGCGACGAAGTCGTTTGGTGGTACGATTAATCTTCCTCCTCTCTCCGCGCCATGTGTACAACCTATTGTCAGCTTTTCTTGCCAATTTTCTCAGCCATCATATCTCGCTCTCGTTCTTGCGAAAATATTTTTCTCGGTCCGAGTGCAATAGCACCTATACTTGTTTTTACCGTCAAAATATCCTCGTGTGTGAAGCCTTAATTGGGGGATAAAGTGGGGAGCTTTGTGCGCACAATTAGGCTAGTCTTGACAGGAAAGACAGCAAGTGCGAAAACTTTGCTTCTGACAGTAACGGGGACGGGGAGACAAGGCAATGGACTGGGTAGTGGGAGTAAGGGAAAGAAATAAGGGAAGGTGAAGAATTACAATTTTAGCCCCGAAAGGGGCGATCGCCATCCTTGTATTTGCAAAAATGTGATGTTTTACAAGTTTTCATTAGTGTAACTAACGAGAACTTTATGATGGCTCATGTGAATACATTGACAAGCTAATAAACATGTGAATAACATGTGAATACATTAACAAGAAGTTGCAAGTTAAATCCCATAATTTAGGACAAAGTAAGTGTCACTGCTACCAGCGGTAAATTCAATTCTCATCACAGTTGTGTTGCTCGTAACCTGAAAGTACATTGAACTCTTTCTATCGAAACTTGTATGTACCGTTTTATTTCCAACATAATTAAGCCTAAAAATACATGTTTAGCAATAACTGGAGAGCTTACGTGAGGAATGGAGATGTACCGGGAAGCATGGAATCATAGAAGACCATCTTTCCATCATATACTTGATAGTCAAGGGTTGTGTTGACGTTTGCCCCGTTTTGTGATGTGATCGCGTACTGACAATAAAGATGGGGCAAGGCGTAACGAGGATAGCCGGGTGAATAGATCTGCAGAGTGAGAATTGTCAGTTCAAGGGACTGTAGTAGGGTTTGGCGAGCAGCTCGTACGCAATTTCGCGTAACTGGTGGCGCAACTCGTGGCATTTGCAATTCAGCGAAAATCTAATGTTCCAACTATTTTTCCCAGATAAACATACCTCGGATGCTTCAATAAAAAATACAGAACGTAAAAAAATATCATATTGGAAAGAGCAATCGGGGGTGCAAAATCTGCTCGCGGATTTGCTCGCACCTCGGTGAGCACGAGCAGATTTTGCGAGCAAACGGCTCTCCTGCTTTGCACGAACACAGTTTTCTGTGTTTTGAATTTTTTACAGATGCATTCGGGGTCTGTGCATCTGGAAAAAATAGTTGGAGCTTTAGTTTGCAAATGGCACGAGTTACGCCACCAGTTACGCAAAATTGCGTATGAGCTGCTCGCCCAACCCTGGACTGTAGCATTATGTGCAAATGCAGACATGGGAAATGAGGGTATTCGCTGCCGGAACCACTGGTCTCGCCCGTTTCGATGAGCTTTACTCAGAAAAAGTTTTTACTCGTTTTACCCGTCCCATGAAGGGGGTATATTATTCCCGTCAACGAAAACCATACCACTTCCCAGCCTTGTTCTCTGTCTAAATAATACAACTTTGAATTTCTGAAAATCGTATTTTGCACTGGAAGGTAGCCTGTGAAGTAGCAGCGTTTCTATGGGACGGGTAGGCTTGGGAAGGGGAGCAATTCGTGTTGAGACCTGTGGGTCAAGGTTAAGTTTATGAAGCGTCTTTAGGAATTTGGTTTTGCCACTTGCCGTTCCATAGCCGTTGGTGAACGTTTGAGTTTGGGAATCACACAGGATCGGTGCTTTTGGAACAGGTAATGGAGGTAAAAGATCTGTAAATTTGAGATGGAGAGAGAGAAATTATTCACAGGAACATTGACGGAAGTAATGTTCAGTGACAGTCGAAACTTACCTTCAACACAAACAGCCGCAATCTGGTCTTTTGTTATGTTACAAGAACCACTGAACCATTGTCCAGCAGCAATGTTGTCAGTTTTTAGGGTGTCACGTATCGACGTCAACACACACGAGCCCAGAGAAGGGTTCTGCAAACCTGAAAACTTTTTTTTGTTTGGGAACAAAATCACAGAGATTTCGAACCAAAGTTATTGTAGTTGTAGGGAGTGTTGTCGTTCCACCTGAAACTGCCTCCAGAGTATTGAAGGCCAAGGTACGAGTACAGATATGTGTTATGACTATATTGCAACAAGTACTGGTTGTATAGTTGGTTCTGCTACAAAAATTGCGTTGGTGGCAGAAAAAGAAACGTCCCAAGAGAAAACGAGCGTCCCATGGTACCCCGAAATCATTCTACATACTGAATTCTCAAAATACTGGGTCACTCATTTCAGCTTTGTGATCCTGAACAAAATTGCAGTCTTTTATATGCTCCACAAGATCGCAAAGCTTGAAAATTCTTTGGTCAGCTGTGACAAACAAATTTTTCTAAGGATTTGTGGCTTCGGAGCAAGACCTTCCGTTCTGCAACTTTGTGCAGAAGATAAAAGGCTACAACTTTGCCGAGGATCACAAAGCTGAAAAACGAGCTAGTAAATTGAGAATTCTGGATATCGTCTATAATTCTCAAAGTCGTTAGTTTTTTTGCTGTCTATATTCTACAAGCTGTTTGCATCGATATTGCTGAAACGAGTCGATGCCCTGCTGCAACTCAATCAAGACCCAGAGCAAGCTGGATTCAGAAAAGGATGGTCAACAGTCAGCCATATTTTTGTGATGCGCCAACTTATGGAAAAATCACTAGAATACAACACAACTGGATTCTATGCTGTTTTTGTCGATTATGAGAAGGCTTTTGATTCGAAGGGGCGTAGGACAAGGCTGCCCACCATTGTCTCCACAGTTTTTCAACGTCGTATTGGAGGATGTTCTAAGGAATCTGGACTGGGAAGACAAAGGCCTATCGATCAATGGGAAATTTCTATCGTACCTATGTTACGCAGACGATATGATTCTCATTGGCAAAACGGCGACAGAAGTGGAAAATATGCTGGCCAATCTGGACCTAGAAGGACAACGTGTGGGTTTGAAAATTAACAGACGAAAGACAGTATGGATGACGACATATACCACGATACGTCATACGGTTTCGCTACAAGGCTCACTATTGGAACGAGTCGACCAGTTCGTATACCTTGGATCCATGATGTCCGCAAACGGAGACATGAAGAAGGAGTTGCAGAGAAGAATCAAACTGGCTTGGTGCGCATTCTATGATGATAAGGACAATTACTACTCAAGGATTATGAATGCATATGAAAAAGAAACTATGGGAGATGAAAGTCCTACCGGTGCTCCTATACGGCCTGTTAACTGTCGCCCAGCGTCGAATGGAAAGAAAGATGCTGCGACTAAATCTGCTCGCTCATGTCTCAAATGAAGAGATAAGACGACGCACAAATCTTAAAGACGTCGTACTGGAATACAAGAAAAAGGTATTTGATTGGGTCTGGAAAGTGGCCAACAGCCCAAACAACAGCTGGGCAAAAGTGGTAGAAGAATAGACACCGAGACGGACACGAGCACAGGGACGGCCCCAAACAGATGGAGAAAATTACTGGTATCGAAATATGGCGCTACCTTCTCATCTACAGCCAGAACAAGCGTACGGTCAACATTCAAGCAGATGGCGGATAGATGAAAAAAATCTGGATAATATCTGTACCACGGGCGTGCGTTTTCTCATATAAAGAGTGGCCCCCCTTTTTTTTTAGGGAGAGGGGTAAAGTAACCTGCCCAAACTTGCCTGTTGCGAATGGATTGAGACCATTATTCCGTTCTTGGAGTAGCAATTGCTGTCAACGTTGCTTAGGGACAAAGTTTGGTTGTCAAAGTAGCACTTGCCGCGGTAAAAAGCACTTCCAGAGGCGCACAATAGTGCTTATTAATTGTATGATACAACTCTATTACACTTACGATCTTCATTTTGGTCAATTTGACAGATGGAGCTACGACGTACGTAGCAATTGGTGGAGTACCAAAGACCAGAGTGCGCGTTAAAGTAGACACACGCCCCATTAGTACTTGGTTGTCCTGAAATTTCATTTGGCTGTGTTTCGGGAGAAAAGACCAGCAGCAAAGTTTGTGTAAATCACAGGGTCTCCGTTATCCCACTGGCAGCCAGAGATGTCTGTCGAGTTGCAGGTGATTCCAAGCCAACAACCAGCATTATCCGAACAAATGCTCATGAAAGCCGTGTTGTCCTACAAAAGTAAGCCACATGTAACTCGACGACTCACAAACGAGTTCCTAATTCTGCAAAATTGGGCAGAGTAACAGGTGCAAGCAGAATAACCGTCGGCTCGGAAGCTAGAACCATAACCCTAAACTGTCTTTATTATTATTTTAATACTTTCACCGATATGCAGCCGTACGTCGTGTCGTATTTGAAACCACCGGGACAATTCAAGTCTGCTTCTAAATATGCAATATTTTTGGCGTGGCTGTAAACAAAAACCAGTAGGTAGGACACATAGAAGGACCAGGAGAAGTCCCCGGAGAAGCATGCTGCAGATTCGAGCTGATAAGGTGGAACCAGTAGACTTAATAGTGAACCGATAAGAAAGATACCCATTGATCAGGAGAGCAGTGAATGGTTCGAAGAAACTCCATCTTTTCGAATCTTGGAGGGGAACATGAATTCTCCCACCCCAATTCTCCCATCTCACGACACCACCTCAATCTCCTGTACCCGATTCGCCAGTCACTCCGAAGAGATTCTTACAGAAACCCGCTCAGATCAAGGTCTACAACTTTGCAGAACATTGTGAATGGTGTTATCACTGTGAAAAAGAGATTCTGAGCAAAAACTTGTTAACTAAGGCAAAAGTTATTTTTCTTAGTGATTACAGTATTTTCATGCTTCACAATGTTCTGCAAAGTTGTAGAGCTTGATTTGAGCTACAACTTTGGTCCAGCCCTCTGACTCTCAGATTCTAGTGCTCTCTGGTACTCGTCCTCTGTCCTGTCACAGCTTTTTTTTTCCTAACCGAGACTCTATAACGAGCTACATTATGGCCAGCTGTGGATGGCCTCTGTAAGACAGTAGAAGGTTTTCACTGTCTAATCAGTCACAGTTGCAATCGGTACATTTACCAGTTCTCCGATTCCACTGTCTGTGTCTCTGGTTCTGACTCTCTTACTTTTACTCAGACTCTCTTCTGGTGGTACGGTAGAACTACCATAACTTCCAGCCCTCTGTCTCTCTACAGATTCCAGTATTCTCTGGTACTATTACCCGACCCCTGTCCTGTCACAGTAAGGTAGACTAGAATTTCTTCTTGTTCTCTGACCAGCAGTCTTTCTAGGTCAACAGTCTCAGTTGTCACTTACAGTAACAGTTTTTGTTTCACAGTTCCTCTGTCTCTGTGTCTGTCAGACTCTCTCCTTGTTTTTCAGCTTAAGTCCTCTCTCCGCTGCGGTAGTAGTACTGCTGTCTTTTTAGAGTGATTCAGGTCGTCTCTGCTACAAATACCAGTACATATCCCCTTTCCTGACCGAGCAGAACCAGAACCTTATTTTTTTTATCGTCTCTTCAACGAATACAGCAACAGTCTCGGCTAGAAGAACTTGCAATGAAAAGGAAAAGAGTCAAATCAACTGAAATAAAGCAATTTTGGTGAGTCATTCTAGACAGGGTTGTTGGACTCTATAACGAGCTACATTATGGCCAGCTGTGGATGGCCTCTGTACAAAGCGTACACAAAATTAGCTGTAAACGGACTCGTGTCCATTGTGCAAATCCTCGCCAGTCCGCTAAACTTCGTAGACTTTGGGCTCAATTTTCTAGATCACGTTTACATTTTCAAGCTTTTTGATGTTCTGTAAAGTTGTAGTTTTTGACAAGCTTTACAACTTTTCAGAACATCACCAAGCTGGAAAATGCAAGGGTGAGCTAGAAAACTGAGGGTTCTTCTCAAAGCCCCAAAGCTTGGATGAAGTTACTTTCCCACCCTTTTCGTGCTAAAGTCCACTGGCATGCTATGATTAATCTTCCTCCTCTCTCCGCGCCATGTGTACAGCCTATTGTCAGCTTTCCTTGCCAATTTTCTCAGCCATCATATCACCCTCTCGCTCTTGCGAAAAGAATCTTCTCGGTTCGAGTGCAATAGCACCTATACTTGTTTTTATCGTCAAAATATCCTAGTACTCGAAAATTCTGGCGTAAGCACTACACTGAAAAACACTCATTCAGTAGGCGAACTCTCATTTTTGAGTTTATAAATTTGGCCTTGATGGGCCCTCTTTGACGAAGAAGTGTGACCTTCGAGAGTCCTTTCACGTCATTTCGTCGCCCTTTGGTATTCTTTGTAGTCTGGCCTACGTCTAGACGTCTCCAGTTCATTTCTGAGATTTTTCGCCTTGCTGTATGAGAAAACAGAGAGTTCTTCCTCTGAGTAACCTGAAGCCTCTCGTGTTTCACCTTTTAAACCGCGCAATCAAGATCACTCAGTGTGAATCTCTCTTTTACAACATTTATAGTAGGAAAGTTGTAAAGCTTTCAAATTCTTTCATAAGATGGCTTGATTCAATCTCACGCGATCTGTGCGATCAAACTGTTATTACATCCTCGGCAAACTTTCTGTCGAACGAGAACATTCCTCAGGTTCTGTATCTCTTTCTTCGCCAGAGTGCTTCATCACCTGGCGTCGTTGTTCTAATTTTTTCTGTCTTTTCTATTCCGTGAGCATTTCTTTCCGTGTCGCACAACCTATTACCATATTTTTTGTCCCTGTCCCACCGTAACAAATGCTAAAATCTGCTTCAAGTTGTAAATTGACGTGTGGTCTAAAAAAAATTCTGACCTGTCACGACGAATCTCGTGGCCTCTGACAAACAAATGGGACATTCCCACAGAGTCAGCAACAGACAAATCTCTACAACCGCTTTTCTCCACAACAGACGATTCTCACAGATTCTCTACAACCAAAACGCAATGGTGTTTGTGATGGACAGTGAGTCTATCGAAGTGATCTCAATAAGTTATCTTCTGTTTAGGATTAGCTATTCAGTTTTGAATTTGGAGTGAGAAAGAGAGTTGAGACAAGCCACATATTAAACGATCCAGAAAACGACTTTCTCTCGTTCACATGTGCTAATCCTAGGTCAACTTTCAATCCGAAGACAGCCGTCGTAGATGGCTTGTATGGTCTGTTAAAAAAAAGAAGAGGGATTACCGAAGATTTTAGCTTTTCCCTTCGAGACCCACTTAGCATGTAAAAGTTGGATACTCAGCCAACTAATTCGAAAGATACGCAGCGAACTTTGGAATTTGTTGCCTGAGTATCCAATGTTTGTGTACTGTGGGTCTCGAAGGGAAAAGCTAAAAACTTACGGTAATCTCTCTTCTTTTTTTAACAGACCATAGCCAGTTTAGATATAACCGTCTGCTTCTGAACATTAGTATATGTTACCCACTTTTCTCGCATTCTCTCTAAGCTTCTCTCTGCTTGACTCATTCTTCCCACACTTAAAGAACTCTCGTCATCAGTCCATCCCCTCTTCCATTTGTAGCATCCAACCTGACCTTTCTGCATATTCAAAACTTTCTTTTGGCGCGGAAATGAGGAAATGCGATTTGTCGCGACGACTCGCGGCCCCGTCACAGCCATGTTGTTTTCTCCCCTTAAAATGCTCGGAAAGAGCCTCTTCTGAGCCACTTTTTTGCCACCTCAGAACGAAGTGGACTCCCGTCCCTTTTCTTGCTTTCTTCCCTCTGATTTATGGCACATTACTCGCCCCATTTCCACGATCATAGATTTAAGAGAGGAGGAGAGATGGATTATGTTGAAGTGCAGCAGGTTAACGGAACGCTGGACCCGACACAGGAGTTCATCATGAGGTGGGTCAGAAATCTAATTTTTACCAGTTCCTATTTAAGAAAGCGCATTTTCCTTTTTAGTGTCTCGAGGAAATTCTTTGCGAAAACAAATTCGGGTGGAATCACAAGGAGATTGGATTTTCTGAGCTAACAATAAGAGACCAGGAGTTTTATGTCCCTACCTTATTCTTGGAACATTTACAAACAGTAGCTTGATTTTTGACGAATTATATAAGCTTACAGTTAAAAATTTAAAGTTTTCGTTACGAGACCAATTGCCGCAAATATACTCCGCCTATGATACGCAGACGAATTTGTCTTCAAAATGAGAATTTGGTTGGCTGAGTATCCAATGTTTCCAGGTTTTGCAACAAACATTTTAAAGGTATATTTTTCTCAGAAACTTCTTGACTGACTGCTGTTGCTTGTTCTTTTGCAGCAAAGTTATATTTGTCAGAGCCGCTTCGTCTTGAACCAAAAGTTGAAATGACCGTTCATTTTCTGTTGACCTGATTACATATTGCAAATACGTGGTTCATCGGAGTCTTTGAAAATTATCTCAATTCATATCTTCCGAATCGCACTCTGATCTTGCCCCTTCTCAGAGCTGTAAAACTAATATCCCCTCGGTCTAAAGATCACATTGGAGAGACCCATAAACCACTGAGAAAACAACCGATTCCCATATGAAATGGCACGTTTTGAAAGAACTTCCGTGTTTCAGTCTACTGCTCTTCGTCATAGTCGCCGTAGCATTGACTGGAATCTGCTCTCTACTTCTCTGGTGCTACCTCTTCGTCATATTTGGACATAAGAAGACGAAACAGAGCAAAAACAGGTAACTTTCTAAATTTTCATTGATTTTGCAAGTTTCCAGATGCCGGGAGGAGTTTGTTTAGACGCTACTTGACCACACTTCGACTGCAAGACAACGGGCCAAAAATACTATTTTCTCAGAAATTTTTGTTGATTAGTGAAATGAATATGTATCTCTTTGAAACTTTTGTACAATGTACTATTTATTTCGGATTTTCACGTCTACGACGAATGTGGAGCTCAGGATTTTCCATTCAGCGATGCCCTCAGCACATTCATCGTGTCGGTCTCCTTTTCCGTTGCCATCCAATGAACTTCATTCATGATGCTTGTTCATCCCCGTCCAAAATTGTGTAGGTCCAGTACAGATTCAACCATTATAAATTTTTCCTCCAGTCCCACAGTCGTTCGGCCATCTATCCAGAACAGAGATACAATCCATTCTTCTCTATTCTTCTTCTCTGACACATTTAAATGTACTGCTTGGCTCAGTCTCCAGATTTCCGATTCTTATGAGTGACTTCAAATAGCGTCTTCCTCTTTGACACGACGACATTCCTCTGGAAAGCTGTTGACTGAACTTTCCTTACTTTTTTTGAAAGCAGAGGAGTTTGTTCAGCACTTTTTTTGTTTTTAAGAGTCAATAGCCTTTCCCAGGCGATAGCTTCAGTTTGTGCTTGACGTTGACAGAAACCTGTTAAGTCACCTCAAAATAAACAGTTGGTCCTCTTAAAGGACCGCAAAACAAGTGTTCATACTACTCTCTATGGCCCTACTAACTAACTACTTCTTTCTCGCAGTACTAGCCGTTACTAGCTGTCAGTTATCGATACCAGTTTTAACCGGCAAGGAGATGAAACTAGCTGTGGGAAAGTTCGGATGCTCGTTATCGTGTACAATGAGGGTAAACACTAATTTTAAAGCAATTTTTAGCCGTTTTAAGAACTGTCCACGAGGTCAAAACGAAGGAGGAGAATGCAGGTGTTATGACTGTGGACCCGACAATAGACGGGCATTTTTGGATCCAATTTTAGTGTGACCAATAAATTATGACAGAACTGAACTGAAGGGGAACTTTTCAAGGAATTTGACAAGTGAAAAGACCGTCTTGGAATGCTGAAACAGTCTGGAGACCTTTAGTTTTGCAATGCAGCCGGGCCACGTTAGCTCAGTGGTAGAGCGTTGGACTTTTAATCCAACGGTCAAGGGTTCGACCCCCTTACGTGGCTGGAACTTTCTTTTGCACTTTTTCAGCGTACCTATATTTTCACGCTTTTCGAGACAAGCTTCGTTCATTTACAATGAAGCAAGGAACTACAATCTGATAGAGAAAAATGAGGAGACAGTAGGAAGAAATCTGTTTCCTAGGTTTTGATTAAAGTCGATTCTAGAAGAGAACCGAAAGCAGCACCGTCGGGCCAAATAATTTGACAAATGCCGGTCTTGGAACGCTGAAACAGCTTAAAGAAACTGGTCAAACATGCCTTAGCATCGCCGCCGTGCCTCGTTAGCTCAGTGGTAGAGCGTTGGACTTTTAATCCAACGGTCAAGGGTTCGACCCCCTTACGTGGCTGAAACTTTTTTCCCATTTTTCCACCATTTTCCATGTTTATTCGTTCATTTCAAGAAAAGCCACAGCGCATCTCTTAGTTTTGTCCCTGTTTCGCTTCCAGAAGCGGCATGTTACATAGCTTTTAAACTTTTGAACCAGTCATTCGTTTCCACTTCTCTCCGACTTGTTCCTCCAAAATGAACTCCCATTCTACTTCCAATAGAAGAAACAACAAATTTCTGAAGACTTACATGGCTCGCCGGGCTGCCGTATCTCGTACCATCCCTCCAGGATTCGAAGGAACTCGTCCCGGATCCCCTGTCGACTTTCCTCCCTGCCAGTATCAGTCAATCCATCCCTACATGGTTTGTTCCATTCTATCAGAGTTATTGGTTCATCTTTCAGTACCCAGTACCTCAGTACTACTTTCCTCAGATAGTTCCCCCTGGTTACTCTGGGCAGGAGCTTTCTCCTTCTTTCGAAGATGTTTACGAAAGAACAGAAGAGCCGGCAATCCGTCCCTTGATACCTTTTTTTATTGAAAAGAGACAGCCGACTGATGAGGAGATGCAGACGTTCAACCGAGTCTACAGACGGGTTCCCTGCAATCCCGAAGCCGCCTTCACTGGAAGACCTAACTACCATCACGGAATGGCTCCGGAGTTTACTGGCTTCCATTGATACTTGTTCAATTGCTCTCGAAATAAAGCTATAGATACAGGTTTTAAAAGAATGTATATTCCGTTCAAAGAACACTGGTACAGGACGTTCACCTGAATGTCCGAAACGGGATCTAAAACAGAATCTTTCCACTGCGATGGAAGCGACCCGACCCGACCTGTCCTTTTACTTATCTGTTACGGGCTTGCCCATTGTTTAGTTCTTCCCTTGGAGCCTGTTTTGGTAACAGTGAAAGTGCTCTTTGAGACGTTTTAGAACTTGATAAGGTTCAGAACTGATAAGAGTATTCAAACGATGAGTGATTCTTGACAGACTGTGTGTTCATAGTACAACTACAGGTTTCTTTACTCGACAAACACTTTTCGAAGCCTGAATAGACAACAGTTTGTTTTAAAGAATCCGGAAGTGTTCCTCAAAATATTTAGCACATCCCCTCTTTCTCGTGATCTAACAAATCTGCAGCCTAATCTCAAAGATCTTGGCCCTCGTCCAGAGGAATTGTGTTGTCTCTCTCCCTCCGAAAACAACAGTCGGCATGTCCTTTGCAAACGCCGAGAGATAAGGTTGCTGAAAATAGGTTCCCGCTCCTGCAACTTTCTAACTATGGACTCAGTTTCGAAATGTTTATTTACGCGGTCAAGGTTCAGTTGTGGTTGTGGTTCTTCTCAAAGTGAAAGATTGTCGCAAGATGCTTGAGAAGCTCGGGGCTTTCGAGGAGTGAGGCTGCAAATATAAATGTTACTGGCTTTTTAATTGTAGCTTACCAATGCTTAACATGTTATTTTCTTCCATTATAGCTTTGAGTTCTTCGACTTCTTGGGGCGAGAAGCAGGGTGACTCTTTCACAATGACGCGGAATCGTCGCTGCTGAAACGTGTCCTTTAGGGCACACATCATAATTTACGATGTTGTAATTCGCTTTAAAAATTTTGCAATCTTGTAGAGGATTTTTAAATCTACAATTTTTCTGAACATCACAAAGCATTTCGTCATCTTCAATAAAGAGGTTGGAGATAGAGCATACAGTATAAAGGAGGTCGGGTTTCGGGATGAAGGCATGCTTTACGGGATTTGTGATGTTTAGAAAAGTTGTAGCTTTTGATTTTCTCTACAAAATTGTAGAACATCAAAAATCTGTAAAATGAGTTCTAAGCCCAGAAAAAATAAGTGAGTGACCACATTATGGTCGGACAAGGGTTAAAAGCTTGTAGAATAAGTTTTCAAACCTCCCAGCACTATCAGCAAACTCACATTTATGTACAACTTCTTCAAGTCCCCGTAAAGCATCTGAATCTGTAGTGGTGTTCGTCCAAACACGTTTTCTGACAGGGCCTCGGAAACTTTCCTGTAGACTTCTGGTTTGTTTCCAGTGAACTCTTCCTGATTGTCCATGAGGGTCGTGAGAATAGTTCTCATCTCGTAAGCACTGTACGGACCAGTCCTGTGTGGTGGCGATGAAGAGATCATGATCTCTGAAATGTGTCAATGAACTGTGTGGACAAGAGATAGAGGGCCAAAACAGACAACCAACTGCATCGGCCGGCCACATGCGTTGTAAATAGTCGCGAACGGGGAGACCCAAGTGCTTATCAGAAAATCACATGGACCCGGCTGGCATGTGACCAGCAGGGTTGTCTCTTTTACACGCGTTTGCTAAACTAGCGGTGTACTTTGATTGGGGAACTCCCTGTCAATACTTCAATTAGAGCTAACATTTTATTTCGAGAGCAATTGAACAAGTATCAATGGAAGCCAGTAAACTCCGGAGCCATTCCGTGATGGTAGTTAGGTCTTCCAGTGAAGGCGGCTTCGGGATTGCAGGGAACCCGTCTGTAGACTCGGTTGAACGTCTGCATCTCCTCATCAGTCGGCTGTCTCTTTTCAATAAAAAAAGGTATCAAGGGACGGATTGCCGGCTCTTCTGTTCTTTCGTAAACATCTTCGAAAGAAGGAGAAAGCTCCTGCCCAGAGTAACCAGGGGGAACTATCTGAGGAAAGTAGTACTGAGGTACTGGGTACTGAAAGATGAACCAATAACTCTGATAGAATGGAACAAACCATGTAGGGATGGATTGACTGATACTGGCAGGGAGGAAAGTCGACAGGGGATCCGGGACGAGTTCCTTCGAATCCTGGAGGGATGGTACGAGATACGGCAGCCCGGCGAGCCATGTAAGTCTTCAGAAATTTGTTGTTTCTTCTATTGGAAGTAGAATGGGAGTTCATTTTGGAGGAACAAGTCGGAGAGAAGTGGAAACGAATGACTGGTTCAAAAGTTTAAAAGCTATGTAACATGCCGCTTCTGGAAGCGAAACAGGGACAAAACTAAGAGATGCGCTGTGGCTTTTCTTGAAATGAACGAATAAACATGGAAAATGGTGGAAAAATGGGAAAAAAGTTTCAGCCACGTAAGGGGGTCGAACCCTTGACCGTTGGATTAAAAGTCCAACGCTCTACCACTGAGCTAACGAGGCACGGCGGCGATGCTAAGGCATGTTTGACCAGTTTCTTTAAGCTGTTTCAGCGTTCCAAGACCGGCATTTGTCAAATTATTTGGCCCGACGGTGCTGCTTTCGGTTCTCTTCTAGAATCGACTTTAATCAAAACCTAGGAAACAGATTTCTTCCTACTGTCTCCTCATTTTTCTCTATCAGATTGTAGTTTGAAGAATTCTTTTTTAAGCTCAGTTCTGCGTGACTATGCGCGTCGTTTCACGTCACAGCTCCCCAAAGGACGGTTAGTCTTTTCTTATCGGAAACTCTATAAGGCTGAGACAGGAACTGTGGGAGAGAGAAGAATTCGGTAAATGGTTCATCACCACCATCACCACCACAACCATGGTATTCCTATTCGACACCATCACCGACATCATCATCACCGTCACCACCACCGTCACGGAACTGGAATTATTGCTCCTGTCCCGGTTATTATTCCTGTACCTGTTGGAAGAATCGGCCGGCCTAAAGAAGAGGTTGTAGTTGTTGATGCAGTCCATGTAGAGTCAGGAGGATCGACCGTGGTGGTTGATAAGATGCAAAAAGAGAGGAGCAGAATACAATGTCACGTACTCATCGGTATCTCTGTGCTTTTTCTTATTGTTCTCATAATCTGTGTCATAATATTTGTATAAATAATATTTGGTTTCCGACAAATGCTTAAAGCTCTCCCATCTGACGAGAATCCTATCTTATTAAAACGCTAAGGTCGCCCGAAGTGTATCTCGAACTTTTCAATGAACTTTCTGCACTGTCAAAATGCGAATCTGAGGGCAACTGTTTTGCGAGGAATCCGGCTATCACGTCCGTTTTCCGAAACAATCCCCTTTTCACCGTTTTCAAGTCCCACTACGGTCAGGGGTTTTGAAGCAGCAGATAACAAGAAATGTCCTGTTGAGAAGATAGGCACTAATTACCTTTTGCACTTGAAAAAGTTGGAAAAGTTTAGCTACAGCTGAAGTTCAGCCAAGGGCGGTACGGACTGCCAGGCGCCGAAGTCGGCTGGTCTGTGTGATTATGCTGATACTCTAGAAGGATAAAGGAGACCGAAACCTATTTTTTCACAGCGGATAAGAGGCTCGATTACAAGCTTTCCTTTCATAATTTGGTCCAAATTAATCTTTTTGCCAAAGCAGCTGACACACGTGAGGTTCATTGTAAAATGTTTGAATGTATGAATACTGTAACCAATTCCTTCTGGCTCGACCCCATATCAGCCCATTAAAATCCGGAGAAGACGAATTCTCAATCCTCTTCGTTTTTAGTCAGTGCCCAAGTTGAAATCTAGATTCACACCTTTTCGAGATGATTTACAACCGTCGCCATCCTCACAGTGAGAAAATTGAAGTACATAAGGAGCTGAAACCAATTTTGCATGAAAAACATGCTACTTATCGTCCTGTTGACTGTCTTTTCTACCGTCCGCGGAGCGAATATCGGTTGGTTTTTGAGGCAGGCATATAAAAATACAATTAAGATAGTTGTGAAGGCTGTCCAGTACCCCTGGCTTCAGGAGCGGCGGGTTGTCCTGCGGGTGATGCTACTGCTCGTCTCACAATGGTTCGGGCCTCCGATGAGTACACCTGCTACTTGTACGTTCACGGCTGCTATAAGATTGGCTACAAATCCGGAACATCCTGTAATAGTCGCGAGCATGTTAACCGAACCAGTGCTTCGTGGAGGTTCCCTTGCGTAAATGGACTGTTCGTTGATCAAGGCTTACCTATGAATGGGCTGGTATGTACGACTGCATGAAATTATTCAAGTTGGTTAACAATAAACAGTTAAACCTGATGATCACACCGCTACCGTCTTTTTAAAACAGTCGGCTGAAAAACTCGGATGTTGTAAACCTAATCCACTTTAAATTGTTCTCGCGTCTCTGTGTGTCTCAAGTTCTGAGGATAATGAGGGGAGCTTTGTGCGCAAATTAGTTTTTAACAAGTCATGACAGGAAAAGCAAGTGCGCGAAGGGTTCTAACGACTTGTAGTTTTTTTGGAGGGACAGGGGGTGACTGGAGTAAGGGAAGAATGAAAGGAAACTGGAACTGCAAAAGTTTGCAAAAGTCATAATATCGTGTCTCCCCCTTCCCCCCTCCAAATGTTTGTCCTTTATGACAAATGAAATATCTATCTATCTAACTGAGGGTCCGGGAAAGAAGTGATAGGAGAAGGCAAGGAATCTTTAGCCCTGGGAGGACGGCGCTATCCTTGTTTAGGAAAACGCCAAGTGTGATCTAGTATTGTTCACAAAAAAAGTTTACCTCGATTGGAATCGATTTTAAGAAAGGAAAGATAGATAGTGTTAGGACCGAAGAGTAACAAGGTAACTATATGAGCTCAGAGTGTAAAACCTGACAAAAAGAACAAACATAGAGGTTCGGTGGTATGACACCGCCACGCGACAAAAGCGTCGTAACCATTAATGGACTGAGCTATGCATCAAAAGTTGGGCGATTCCCGATACCGTGCTTATCCCTTTAGCGTTACTGCCTAGCAGTGTACTCTTGCATTAAGACGCAATGTTCCAAAACTTTTAGAGGGGCGGACATAAGGTACTTCCCATGATCCAATGTGGCTAAAATTTTCAGAAGACACTATTGAACATTAAAATGTTGAACATTGAATTGAATGTTCAATCATCCCTGTCTTCCCATCCTATTCTTCTACAATCGTTTAGCCGTCCGCTTTTGCACCTGTCTAGGCAACCCCTGTAATCTAATTTGCCCTCGAGCTGATACTTACCCACAGGCCTGCGTCATTTGACCCAGTCCAGATGAATCAACCTCCCGACCAAAATCAGTCTCTTCTTCCGGTCCAGCAGCCTCCAGTCCTTGATATTCCGGCTCCTGTACTCAGAGGTCCAATAAGATATCATGGATCCTACATCCTGATCGGATATCTCTGCTTTCTACTGGTCTGGAGCGTGTTAGCTGTAAGATTTTCGACTCTCAGCGTCCAGACAAAATAATTCAGAAAATCTTACTCTTTTTGATATTGTGGGCCGACGATGTGGTCAGTTATGGTGCCACGCCGATTCAGAACTTGGTCTTTAATGCCGTGATCCTCGTTGTGGCTCTGAATGTATGGCAGCTCTCATTCATCTGGAAGAAGGATAATCACAAGGTTGGCTAGAATTTTTTCCAAAAGTTTCTTCAGATTCCACGTTTCTTCAAAACAGACCCCTGTCATCTGTCTGGATTCTGGTTCTGTTTGGTGGTTAGTTTTATGCTTTAAAAAAGTTACCTTAGATAAGTAAAGAAATTGTAGAGAAAATCGAAAAATAAATTTGTCGTATTATTCGATTTCTCTGCAATTTTTTTTTGCCTGAATACTCCTAACTGAAGTAGAATTTGGTGTTGAATCGATTAAAAACAACGAGAATTCTAAAAACCTGTGAAAAGGGTCGAAAAAAGCAAAAATAGGCAGATCGTGTCAGGACCCAATTCAAAATTTTTGCCGCGAATCATTGTCAGACAAATATGGAAACCTTGCTAGTAAAGAGATGTAGTTTACGAACACAATGATTAACACAAGAAATTTTCAGGACATTGGCTTCCTTGTCGCCTATCCATGGATTGTAATGATTGCACATTTGAAAGAAGATGTTGCCGCAAGACATCACGACGTTGCCTTCTGGACCTGTAAGACCAAATGTAGATTCATTGTGATTCATCTTAGGTCTTCACATGATAATCCTCCATCTCCTTTGTCTCTTTCTGGTCTTTTTCTTTGACTACCGACATCACGACCCGTTCGAGCGAAGCTACAACTATTTCCCGTTAAAAAAGTACGAAGAAAACGCCGGTCACTATCGGGTACTTTCTGTGTCGCAGAGCTCGCCCTTTCTCATCAGCATCAAAAATGTTAATCAGGAAAAGAACGTAGAGATTTCAAGTGACAGTGACCATGTTGTTCCAGCTTGTCAACGGAACGATTTTCGTCAAGCGGACAGTCGAATGGCAGGAGAAAAGTTACTGTAGTATCCGACGAAAGAATGAGTCTGTCTGCTTCATTTTGGACATCAATCTGGCTCCGGGACAAGAAATTCATGTATTTTGATAATTTTATGCGAAAATATAATAATTCAGATCACGCCTCAGACGCACCACATGGAAGGCGCCATTCCAATCATGGGGTATCGGTCTTTTGGAAGAGAACGGGGAGCAAGTGTGGTCACATCGATTGCCACGGCAACTTCGAACGACATCGAGAACCACGAAGATCATCCGCCTTTCGTTGCTCTGGTAGAAGTTTTCACCCAGACACGGGTGGAAGTCCCACATTTTTGTATGTGACGCGATTGATAATGAAGCGCTTTGTTAGTATGGTTCGACGATACACCGTAACTTTTTTGCTTCCACGCGGAACCAAATATTAGAGAGAAAAAAGCGGAAAGCACCAGGATTTTCTTCATTAATGAAGCGTCAAGGTTTCTAATGTCAAAATGAGTCCATTAAACTCTTTTGTATTCAAAAAAAACGTGAGGGAAAAGGCAGCACATCGAGAACTTTCTAAACATTTGGTCCGTAAGTAAGTCTGCGACTTTCTGAACAAAGTATAGTTGTCCTGGTCAGTAGATTTGAATGCTATTGATTGGATCACAGTCATTTGTTTAGACGAAAAGAGCCAACAGTCACTGAGTTTTCCTTCCTTTAATATGAAGTTTGATCTCTAATTGCCTCCTAAATATACACAGGTTCACTCGCTGTTCTTTCATCAAAAATGTCCCCCACTTTGTGCTATTTGCGCCAATTTCTTCGCACGAAACTCCATTTGCGTCAATAATTTTCAGCAACTGATCTCACCTGCTCCTCGAACCAACATACTCATGACAGCTCCTTCACCGCCAAACTATCATCAGTATCCTCTAGCTCTTCAAGAGCGTCCTGCCTATACACTACCCGCCGATCTTAAAGGTCCAACGAGCTATAGGACATCCAATGTGACTCCAATCTTTAACATTGTGGCAACAGTTGTCACTTTCCTGGCAAAGTTGGGCATATTTGTTGTTGTCGCTATTGATTTGGACCTGCCGAAAGGCAATTATCCGTTGTTTCATATTTTCTTCTCAGCAATCTGGGCAGTATTTTTATGGCAAAGGGAGTTTGCAGAACGGGATAATAATCATCTGATCCCGGAAAAAGTGAGGAAGGACACTTTTCAGTGCCTCGGCTTCTACGTTGCCATTTTTGTAAGGACTGACATAACGACTGAGAAGATGGTTTTCAGGACATTATTGGAGTCTTTGTACGTGTTTTCACAATCAACGTTGGGGCTACAGACGGCAACTTGAATTATAGTAGACGACTCTCTATTGCTTGCTATATAGGTTTGTTGAGTAACATCGAAAAGAACCCTCAATTTTCAAGATCAAGTATACATTTTCAAGCTTTATAATGTTCAAGAAAGTTGTAGCATTTGAAAAGCTCTACAATTTTTCAGAACATCGCAAAACTTGAAAACGCTTTGGTCACAGTGAAAACAGCAAATGGCTTATGTTCGGCTTGAAGTAAATTCTCTACATTTTCACCGTGATCAAAGCATTTTCACGCTTCATGATGTTCTGCAAAATTGTAGAGCTTGTCAAATACTACAACTTTGTAAAACATCATAAGCTTGGAAAATGTATGTTTGTGCTAAAAAATTGAGGTTTCTTCTGAAAATCCGAGAGTTGAGACGAGGCTACAGTCAGTTTCTAGGAGCCGGCATAATTCTCATCGACGTGATCAACCTCCTTCTACTTATATTCTATGACAATCGCAGCCACGATCCCTTCTTTCGAAACGACAATTACCAACAGATTCAAAGATATGGAGAGACTGCCGGAAATTATCCAGTTCTGGTAGTCGTCCACAGTTCACCCTTCTTGATCATCATCAGAAATGCCAATTTTGAGAGCCGGAGAATCCAAGGGGCTGTCTTTATCAAAAGAACTGTCCGCTGGAAATCTTACGGATATGGAGGACGTATCGAAGACAGAGACATCAATGTAAAGTTTGCCGTCGATATAGATTTGCCGCCGAACGAGGAAATTGATGTTGGTCAAATCTTACATATTTTGAACTTAACGCATTCAGATAATTCCCGAAACGCACGAAATGATCGGCGCAAAACAAATTCCCGGATTTCGATCATTTGGAAGAGACAAGGGCTATCATGTTGTCACAAGTATAGCCATTCTACCTACAAATGTCAGACCAAAATCGAAAAACTTTAATGAAGAAGCTCTCTATCCGTTGGCATCACTGGTAGAAGTGTATAGAGCAGATAAAATTGAGGGCTGTGCTTGTCATAATCAGTAATAAATTTTTAGATTTTTTATTTATTCATTCAAATTTTTAGATTTTTTATTTATTCATTTCGATAATCATATCATTTCGATATGTCGTTGCATGCTTTGTCTAAAAAATATCGGGGGTCCTAACCGCAACACTCATCCAGTTTTCGCCACATCCTGGATGAGATTTTTTTTACCTAGAATAAATATTTTCTAGAGAAGTTGACTCACCTCAGATCTCCGACTCGCAATTTCCCAATACTTTTGCAGCTACCCCTTCTACGTCATCGATTTCAACTCTGTGACGTAGTCGCCGCCTTAAAATATCCAAGTGTTCGTCCGAAAGGGAGAGCGATGATCGGAGTAGACGATGCCCCACCAACCTATGAAGAAGCTCTAGGCATTTCCCCAAAGTCCAGTCCTCATATTCCCGAAGACTACTATGATCAGATTCCGAGTTCTAGTCACTCTGATGAAACAAGACCTACTCGGCCACCTGTGCACACCACTGGACCGACTAGATATAAAGGAGATACTTGTCTGCTTTGGACTGTTTGTCTGTTCATGATTGCCGAGTTTGGAACTGTGAGTTTTGTACTTTTTTCTTCTTTTCATCAAGGAAAGCCCCTGAAACTTTGAGAAAAACCTCAATTTTCGAGCGCACTCATTCATTTTCCAGCTTTGCGATGTTCTGAAAAGTTGTAGAACTCGTCAAATACTATAACTTTGCAGGACATAGCAAAGCTGGAAAATGTATGCGCGAGCTAAAAAATTGAGGTTTCTCCTCGAAGTACCAAACTTTAGGGTTGTGCTCATGTAGGCGGGCTCTTTTTCTTCATTTCATAACCTTTTTCAGAAACTACTGATCTCTTTACTCTTCTTCAGCAATTCTTGCCAAATACCGTATCAGTATCAGAAAATAAACATCGAGTTTTGTGTCAGTTTCACCATTATATCCTCCATCAATTCGCTAAATTTCTGGCCCATTGGCTATCTGTTCTACAGTCCGCACAGGGTAGATCTCTTCATTTTCCATTTCTATAGTTTTTCAGACATTGGAGCGTTTCTCTTTGCGAGAGGGCTGGTGGAATAAGGGATTTTTGTTTCTTCTTTTGGACTCGATCATTCTCGTCGCGAACATTGCTTTTTCTTTCACTTCCAATGCAAAACTGGTCGCTGTTATCGTCTTTCTTTCTACCGTTACCCTACTGACAAACTATTACATTCAACACATTCTGAAGACAAATGAAGTTCGATCTTATGACGTGAGTTGAAGGTGAAATTTAAAAACTTTTTTTTCTAGCCCTGTGCCTCTTCTTGCAACTACACCTATGTTCGACAGTACGAACAGTTCACATTCGCCCAAAAACCACTATCAGTTGAGGAAAGTGGTCCCTTCAGAATCGTCATTAACAACTGTGGGGAAAATGTAAGGGATACTTTGTTTATATATAGCTCACGGCCACGTTAAAGTTACGCCAAATTGCGTACGAAAACCCTAAGAAATTTCGTTCAAATATAGTACGCAATATTACGTAAAATAAAAGTACGTAATGTGAACATTTGGAAGGAGCTAAAATATAAGATTCCAGTTCTTCAACAAGCTCACAGTCTCCCGTAAAGTTTCGGCTTTCGGTCTGAACGGAAGGATTGAAGAAAACGGAGCTACAGGAGTTCGTGTCTCAATTAATTTGTCCGAGACTCTGGTTCCGGGAGACTCGTTAATAGTACGTTTTCTTAAAAAAGTTAGCATATAGGACGTTCAGATTGTTCCCGAAACTCATCATTTGGTCGAATCGTACAAAATTTTCGGCTTGAGGTCATTTGGTGCTGAAAGGGGCGCCGAAGTTGTAACGGAAGTTCATGATGGCATGGAGCGATGTCTGGTTCGGCTTGTAGAAGAGTACGACGAGAATTTTTCAAGAATATTTCCCGAAGGCTAGCCAAGTTTTCAACTTTAAGTAACTTTTTAATACATTCTGAAAATAAACAAAAATTCAAATTTTGGTCTTTGATCTGTTTATTACTCTATAGACCTTGTTCAGTCAATATTCAAGTCTTTCTCTTCGGAGTGGCCCCGGGAGCTGGAGATTTGGCCGGCATCTTTCCCTTTGCCGTATTCACGGCCGGACTCTTGCTCGCTTTCTTCGGAGCTGGGCTTTTTGTCAACAGTGGCTTTTTCTCGTTTCCCTTTGACTTGTTCTTCTTTTTCTTCAACATTTTAACCAGGAAATAGACGAGAAGTCCGACAATGCTGGCCAGAACAAAGAAGACAACAAAACCGGTTCCGACTGCCAGACCGTACTCGTAGGACGGATCCTCCTGTCCAGTCGATCGGCTCCAAACTTTTCCACGAGTTTTTGGTACTGCTTGAAGGACATTACGTATTTTCCGTTGTTTCTGATTTCGATGAAGAAATAGATTCCTTCGGAAGCGATGATTGTATCCAAGTTGGGAAAGTCGATGTACTCGAGATCCGGGTTGGACGTGATTTCCAGAGCCGACCCTGAATCAATCCATTTTAATTTGCTCCCAAGTCTGTGTCTGTCTGCAGCACTAATTGGCAATTATTAGGGGAGATTTGTGAAGATCCGATGAAAGTTGTTGTTTTGTTTCAGAAAAGTTTCTTTGAAAAACTCAAAAGTCAGTTCTGGGATAAAACAGTGCTGAAGTCAGGGTAGATCTGCTGTGGTTCTGAGATACGCTCTCTTTAAAAAGAGGTATCTACTTACTGTACTGCTTCGTCTTGATGCTTTTCAGACTCCTAAACATGTCAATGTGAGTTAAATTTGTTTTCCGCATTCTTATCGGTCCAAGCGATTGTTCAATACTGACAAGAGCTCGAATGTAAGAACTGCCATTGTCAGCATCCAGAGGCATGTTGAAGCTCTCTCTTACGACCTCACAATGTGTGGCAAAAGTGTCTTCTCGGTGGATCCTGTCGCAATAAACGGCCGAAAAGTTTTAATTGTTGCAGATTTTGGTAAAGACTCACGACAAGCCTTTTTGTTGCCAGAAACGGTCACTCTTCTCCTGCTGTTACTCGTGGAATGGAGTTTTTCAGCAAATTGAGCGGGACAAAGATTGGAATTGTTCAAGAGCTCTGAGAAATATAAATAAGAAAAGGCAAAAACAGTTGCCCACGGCTGGAATCGAACCAGCGTCGCCACGGCCACAACGTGGAGTACTAACCACTATACTACGTGGGCCAAAAGCGTCGCTAACCAGGACTCGTCATGATTGTACGATGAACCCACCTCCTTTGTTCAAGTAATCAACATCGAGCCGTCCCTCTCCATATGCAGTCTTTAACTTTTCGAAATCGGCGTTGCTGACACGATAGTTCGGATTATTCCGTATTTTCGGCAGTGTTCGTCCCAAAGATTGAAGTTCCAAGCTGTCGGGGAACACCAATTCTTTGATATTTTCATTTCCCGTGATAACAATAGCTGGCTCTGAACAATACTTTAAAGAGACAGTCATAGTTGCATAGATGAACCGTGTGGTTTTTTTTTATTTTTCCGTTGTGTTCAGAAAAAGTTGACTGGCCGGTTACTGTAGATTTGTTCGTGCTGGGACCAAGCACACAGTCCATTAAACTTCGGGAGCCTGATTTTGATTTTTGGCGCTTGTTATGGCATTTATTTTCATGATTTAAGTCGTTGTTAAATAAACACAGAAAATTAATGGTTCAATATATTGGAGAAAGTAGGTAACTTTAGCGCTGGAAGGGCGTTGCAAATCTTGTTAGTAAAAAAAACTAGAAAATCTCTCTACTACTAAAGCGCAATATGTCTGTGGACTGTTTATGTTTGTCCGAGGCCACGAACAAGTCAGGACAAGTTAGCTTTTCTTAGGATTAGATAGTTAGTTTCGAACTTATAGTTAGAGCGGGAACGAAAAATCTAATGTTTGGACAACATTCTTCGGCATTCTGAGCGCCTCAGGCGCCAGGGCGGCTACAGCCGTCGTAGACGGCTGGTAAACAACTTAAGCTCCTGCATATCCACTCCGCTCCTGCATATCCATCGACGAGAAGACGTCCCTTTATCGTTTCAAGGGCTCCTAGCTTGTCGATTATCTTTCCTTAAAACAGACTTAAAATGAGATTTGTATACAGTTAACCTCTCATATGAACATCTCCCCAAACTTCTTTACATTCCGTTCTTTCGTCCTCCAAGAGATCGGCTCCCGAACGGAGTCCATCTGAAATTTTTGTCAGTTTTTGTTTTTCTACCCTCTTACTGCACTCATTACTGTTCATGTTGGCTTCCTCTACAGTTTTCTTCAGCAAGTTTTTATCATCATCGCTCAATTTAGAATGAGCTTCTACGAATCTGCTCAAAAAGGCAGACGAGGCACAAAAATTCGTGTTATTCATCATTACCGACTGTTTCGGCTTGGCACACTCAATCGTCTTGATCCGGCTCAAAAAGTCCAAGTCTTTCGCTTCCAGATCAGTTTTGGTTATGCTAACACAGCCACGAATCTCCTTGAGCGTTGTATTCGTAGTTTTGGCGACGATTGAACCGGAGATGACACGATCGCCAATGATTACTTGACACTCGTTCAACTCAGACAGATATCGGATGGGCTTGCTACCGAAGAAGCATTCTAAATTTGTTAATTTTTTTTAGCTAATAATCTTAGGTATGCACGAGCGTATGGTTTAAAACGAGCTGCGGGTGTGTTCACGAAAAATAGCAAAATTACCGTAAGCGATTTACTTCGAGATGAGACCGTGTATCGAATGAAGAATCCTGGTTGAGTATCCTACATTTACGCGTTATGCCGGTCTCGCAACGACGAAAAAGGGGTAATGAGCTCCCTTTATTGAACGGTAATGAGCTCACTTTGAGCAACCACGGAGTGTGTAGCCTTTACCAAAGTTTACATACATGACTCTGTTTCTGACAGGAATACCGTAAGTTGTGAATTTCAGGAGCTCACACCCTGTCCAAAAACACGCGTTTGACGGACTGAAGACGACATTTTGAAGCTTTCCGATGTTCTGCAAAGTTGTAGGCAAGATCAAGAACTCCAACTTTGTAGAACATGGGAAACGTCTAAAATGCTGTCTTTAGTCTGAAAAGGGCGCATACGCAAATTGCGTATTTTTAGAAAAGGGTGGGTTTCTACTACAGTTGCAACAGTTGATAGATCTGGAGAATGACTTACAGGGATACTGTAAGTATAAAAGTTTCTTTTTTCTTACCTCCAGTCTGTATTTTTGCATTCACAGAGACTCTATCCAGACCCAATCTTGAAGTCAGATTGGCGTAAGTTTCCTTGTCCATGACAAATCCGTTAGCTTCCACCTTCACAAACTTGTTCTCTTTCGAATAATTGACCAATTCTGGATTGTAGCTGAATTTCTTCATATTTTGAACAGTCTTGTCCACTTCCAAGGCGTAATTGTTATCACTAGAGACGATGACTTTCAGATTCGGAAAACAGCTCATGGGATCCTCAAAGTTTCCATTGGAAAAGAGGAGACTACCATTGTGAAGACGAGTGGCCTTCGAGGGAAGGTTGCTCGGAAGATTCTTCCGAGCTCTTCTTCCGTGCACATCGCAGAGGACGGGAGAATTTTGCAGACAGCTTTCCCTCACCGGGGAAGGCAACAAGAACTAAAGAAACCGAAATGATCATTATTTTCATTTACGGACAAACGTTCATGCAGACGAACAAGTTGACTTCAAACAAAATGTGAATAGGATCTTTTGATGACGTCATCTCGATATAACAGTAGCCTACCGGAAGCTCTTCGTCTATCCAAGGGAAGTCATTCCGAGGTCACCGTCGAACCATCTTTGGTCGTCTGCTCACATTTCAACTTCTTTAAAAGTTCAGCGGGCAAACTGAGACTTAACATAGTTTTTGCCGCTGAACTGTAACAAATAAAAATTAAAACTGAACTCTAAAGCATTTGGTTCAAAATTCGGCAAATCCTCGTCTTTAGAAGAGGCTAGAACTCTTTATTCATTCTCAAACCATCTCGTCTTCTTCCTCCTTCTCCATCTTCCAAACTCTTTTTCTACCCCTCATCTTATCTTTTCTGTACTCTTCTACGAGACGAACCAGACAGACTTTTCGTCTGGTTAATATCGAAGTCGCCACAGTTTCTCCCTTTTCGGAACCGAAGGATCTATGTTTCGCAACTTTGAGGGACCCTTCTTCTTCGTGAGTCTCCGGAATTAGCTGAAATCTCACGGAATTTTTCTAAGAACATGGAACAAACCGTTAAAAAACCTTCGCTTTCCAGAGGCTCTTTCAAATCGACTGAAAAACGAATGTTCTCGGAGAAGTTGTTCATTTTTCCTTCTGACGACATCTTGGACCAGGATATCTGCCGGCTGATGATTAAAGGACTGTCCCAAGCCTAAAAGAACTTTCGTTCGTTTGGCAGACAAAAATTACCGTATCTGCAACATTTTGAACAACGATCCTGAAAGGACCACTCTCTTTAATTGTAAACGACCTAGATGCACTGGTACGTTCTTCATATCGCCGTTGAAGGAAATAGTTGTCCGAGCTGGAGGAGGGCTAAAATTATTAATTTTTTGATCAGTATGTCATGTTTACGTCATAGTTATCAACGTCGAAATGGGTAACAATGTAGAGGATACTATAGTCGGCTATTATTAGAAGAAAGTTGGGAAGAACGACGATTTGAAGGTACGAAGTGTAATCGGAACTGAGAGACGATACTGAGAGGAGAATCAAGACGAGACAGTCCTGAAAAGAGAAATAGAGCGCTTCAGGCAAAAAAAGTAGAGAGATGTTACTTTCTTCGGCGACTAACAATCCAGAACTCTAACCATTCTTGAACAGTCTACCAGGACGGATCGCTTTCCAAGGCGCAATTATTCCGGGGTCGCCTTCACAATTGGAACTACCGGATTAGCGCAATCACTTTCCGTTTAAAGCCCCGTCCCGCCGCGCACTCACTTCGCCCTCATTTCTGGTGGACGGACATGCCTCCACCTCCTCCAGCAACTACCGGACCAACAGAGTATATTGTAAAATGCCAATTTTTGTGGATTCTTTTTCTTCTTTGTCACTCTTGTCTCAATATTCTTATGGTAGTTTTTTGTTATTCATTTTTCTGAAGTCAAAATTTCAGAGGACATTTATTCTGCCTCTCTACAGCATTCTTCAAACGAAACACATTCAAGGAGTTCTATTCTTGACTCTAATTACAGCCGTGTGGCCTTATTTATACCTGTTTCTTGACAAGAAATATAGAGTAAGTTTGTCTTGCTTCTGGACACACGACTGGAGAAAGATATAATTTTTGCCACCCTCTGTCTCGTTTTTGTGAATGACTGATCTGATTCCAGAAGGTTCTAGATCATTACATGAGACCTCCTGTTCGCAAATTCTGATGAACAAATAACTTTTCAGCCATTATCGTCTTTTTGGGTCAAATGAAACTTTCATTTGGAGCCAGTTTTGAGGAAACTGTTCTTCCGCTTGGTGTGATATTCTACAGGATTGTAGCCTTAAATTAACCCCTACCCCCTAAATTTTAGGACTACCAAAGGAAATCTCAATTTTCTCTGCGCGGGAATCTTCAAATTCGATTAGCATGGAAAATTAATGGGTCGGACAGGGTCTCAAGGTCTCACCCCAAGAGGATGAAAAAAATCTACTTAGATGGACAAATACAAAGCAGACCGTTTCAAGTTCTTGATGAAAGTACAACTTATCTGAGTTCGCGAGGGATTTTGATTAAAAAAAATTGACAGGATTCTAAAAATGATAGTTTCCTAAGATTGCATCAAACAATTTTATCAAAAAAGGCTCTATTTTCAGACAATGAGTCGTTTCGATCGAAGAGACCCCTATTACTGTGTTTGGGCATATCGCGTCTTGATACTCGTAAGTTTCCCAATTTCTGCTCAAAAATGTTCAGGATTGCTTCGTTTTGGTGCTACTCTCTGCGGTCAGACTCTTCGTTGACCTCGATGCTTATCCACTGCAACTAGGTGATTCATTCCCACTGTTGCTACTGATACCGAGCATCCCAATTTATTTCATTCAACATCATTTCGAGACTTTTAGCTACAAGGTAAGTAAAATTAAAAATTTCCCCGCTGCCACTTGAGTTCCTCAAGAAAAGCGCGCCAATGTGCCGTCGATAGCTCAGTTGGTAGAGCGGAGGACTGTAGCCAGTTCAGATATCCTTAGGTCACTGGTTCGAATCCGGTTCGACGGAATGTTTTTGCCTTTTTTCCTTTGAACTTTTCAGCCTCTTGAAGATTGCGAAGACTACATTTTCAAAAAGCAAGAGGAAATTAAATCTTCGGAAACAATTAAACTTTCGATTCTGGAAAGCAGTCCATTTTCCATCAAAATTCTTTTTGGAGAAAGTTCTACGGAGGTGGGTCTTCAAGCTCAGAAATTCCTGCTTTTTTTAGTTTTTTGATGGTCCCCTGATTGTTCAAAGAAAGGTGTTTTGGTGGACCGGAGCAAGTGAGCAAATTAAAAAAGAGGAAGTTATCTTCAAATTTCATCCTTTTCTTCCTTTGACCGGAAATCAACTAACTGTGGGTTATTGGAAGAAATATAAAAAACTACAAATTCAGCTGATTCCCGAAACCCACAGTCAGAAAGGATCTTACAATATCTCCGGCTTCCGAGCTTTCGGACGCAACAGAGGCAATCTCGTCTTGACAAGAGTGTTTCTCGAAAATGGAACTGAATTGGCGAAACTGGTGGAAGAGTATAATAGGGAAGGAGATCCAAGCTGCAAAAATATCGAGAAAATGGTCAACGAGGAGCCTAATTGGAGCAAGAAAACTATGCTTATCGTGTAAAATGGAGAAATTAAATATTGCCTCTTTTTCTTGGTCTCTGTTGATCTTGCATCTACTTTAGCCCTCTCCCATAGATTTTAGGACCTGGCAGAAATCCTAGTTTTCTAGCTCACACTTGATTTTGCAGCTCTATTATTTTCAGAAAAGTTGTAGTATTTGAGGATCGTGCTGAATTTTGTGAAGCCTGAAATTGCTTTCGTCGCAGTGAAATCTTACCCTGAAGCAGCACCTTTCCCTTGCCCTGGACTTTTCGACTCTCCCGTGACTCATGTGATCTTTGTTCCACGGTCAGCTCAAGCTTCCCTGCCGCCGAATCATCGAATTGCTAAAGGGCTTCTCCCCTGCCAGCTGTCGTTCAATAGTCCAAAAGAGCGCGCTGCTACCGAGTTCCCCTAACTCTTCTTGATGTCACGTTTACGCGCCGACTTCGAAAAGGGATCTGGTCTTTGTTTCCTATTTCCCAACTTCTCAGTGTCCCGAGGTGCCCCTCGAATCGACGTCACAGCCTGCTAAAAATATCTGCGGCGCTAGTCGATTCGCATTCTACCCAGCTGCTCATTTCCTCCTCCCAGCTCAAAATGTATCCTATCGTGTCTCCGAGACGACTAGAATCGGGACTGAATCATCCCGTCACGACTGGACCAACAGCCTATCCAGGATCTCCAAACATTCTCGGATTTCTTTGCGGCAACATGGCGTTCAAATACATCTTGGTAGGAACTTTACTGAAGTCAGAAAATGTTACAGTAACCCAAAATTCCTTTCCTTTGTGGACGTCCTAACAGCGTAAACATTCAAAATTTACCTGGTTGAAGTTAAAAAAATAAAAGTTGGCCCAATTACGTACATAAGGGTCCCGAAGGAAAGAGAATTTTGGGTTACTGTAACATTTCTTAAACAGATTTTTGATCATTTTTAGCTCATCTACCTTTACATCCAAGCACGATCAACCCGATGGACTCTGGCGTCGTTGCTTCTCTTTACTGGCTTCTCCTTTTCCTACTTGTGGCCCTATTTCTACATCAGGCCATCTTTCAGAGTAAGTTTCCATTAAACTTTTGTGAAAAATATATTTTCAGACAGTTGCTAGCACAAAATTTTACCAACCATTCGGAAATATCGCTTGTGGTTTCTTTCTCTTCATTGTGGTACCCAGCAAAAGTCTGTCAGAAACTGAAAGTTTTAGGACACCTTTTTGCTGCTTGTGCTGTTATTTTTGGTCATAGTCTATGGAACCGACATTTTCTTCAAAGTACCAGAAGGAGAGAAGGTCACCATTTTTGCTGTGATTCCGGTGATTGGTCTTCTCGTTGCAAATGGAATCGGCTTCGCGATGATACAATATGTTGATGTTAGAGAGTATTCGGTGAGTATTTTTTTTAACAAATTTTGACTAGACATTTCATTTCGGGGTAGTTTTCCCCTCCTCTTAAACTTCGGGAATTCCAGAAAAAATCTCAATTTTCCAGCTTTCTGATGTTCAACAAAGTTGTAGTTTTTAACGAGCTCTACAATTTTGTAAAACATTGCAAAGCTTGAAAATGCTTTGATCGCAGTGAAACCCCGGTTTTGCGTTTTTGCGTGGTACTTCAAAAGTGGGCTTCGGAGCAAGTTTTCACTGTGACAACAGCATTTTCAAGCTTTGGGTAGACTGAAGTTACTTTCCCGGTGAGTTCCTTCATATTTTTGACCAAACCATTCGTATCGAACAAAATTTAAACCCGGATACATTTTTCAGCCAATGAGCCATTCAAATCGCTACCAACTGGTCGCCCGTACAGAGAAGTCAAACCGCAACAAAGTGTTCTCAATCAAAGAGTCCAACTCGTTCAGAATTGAGATTCAAAACTGTTCTGATCAGGTAACACTTCCCCCTTTTTTAACACAGATATTTTAGCCGTGGTCAGAGCCACTTGTTATCCAGCGTGAAATTCGCTGGATGAAAAATCGGACAAAAAGAAGACCAGAGGAAGCCGCGGAGATGGTAAAGTTCTACTTTTTCCCGAAGGAACCTCTCGAGACCGGAGAGACCTGGACAGTGAGGTTTTCCAAAAAAAATTCCATTAATATTTTGTTCAGTTCATTCCTGAAACCCATAGAGAGGAAAGAAGCTACCGAATTGGCGGTTTCCGATCATTTGGACGGGACAGAGGAGAGAAAGTCTCGACCGTCGTTATGAAATATACACATTGGGTGGAGCTGGAGCGGCTGGACGAACATTATGCTTATACTGGCGTTGTGAGCACAGATTTTACGATGCGTTACGGGAGATATGGGTCTTGACAACGAGGTCGATTAAACTTTTTTAAATTTAATAGTTTAACATAAAATTTGGCCCGAAACAGAACAATTCAAACAGTTCTCGCAAGTTCGGGGTATGCGGTAAAAATGTTCGCCCTTTGCAAAAAATCTTGACTGAGTATTCAATGTAGCCGAATTGATACAAACATTGGATACGCAGCCATTTTTTGTTACTTTTTTTTCTGTATACATGCTTCTAGGAATGGTTTTTTTTACGCCGAGTCGATTAAACAAACTTGGACAACAAATGAGTGAAAAGCGCTGAAAATGTATAGTTAGTGGATCTCGCTACTTTGGCCTGACTTCCATTAAAAACTCACGATGAAGAAGAGCAGAAAACCCCAGTTGAAAAAGCCACCTTCTTGGATCCTGAACCTCTCGACAGTCTGAACTTGTCTCAGACTGTTCAGTTATTTTTTTTTACCAAATGCTGCTTGTAAGTCAAGTATCCCAAGGGCCAGAGATTGCAGGACAGAATAAGATAGGCGAAGAAGAGGACGAGACAAAAGTTGCAGCTGGAGCAGCCGATGCAGTTTGTCAGAGAGAATGCTCCGGCTAACATTAGCTTCTAGTGGACAAGGTTAAAAGAGACTGAAAATGGACTGACCGCGAAGAACTGAAAGATCATATAACCCCAGACAAATGTGGATAAAGGGCCGTGACTGGAGTACTGAGTCGGTCCCGAGGTGATTGGTCGAGGCGTGTAGACGTTGATGTCTTCTTCTATCAAGTCAATGGAATCTGTTCCACGTTCCATTGGATAAGGTGTCAAAATGGGAAGAGAATGTGAAAGAGGATATCTCGACGATCTTGAAAGAGGATAATATTCTGACAGAACTGGGCCCGTGTACGCCCTCAGAAAAGAACCCTCAATATTTGATATCATACATACATTTTCAAGCTTGATGATGTTCTACAAAGTTGTAAAGCTCATCAAATTCTCTAACTTTTTTGAACATCACAAAGCTGGAAAATGTAAGTGTGAGCTTGAAAATTGAGGGTTTTTAGAAGTCCCCCGTGGCTGAAGAAACCTTTCCAAAAACCGATCTGAAAACCCATTCAATTGACCTCAATGACATGTTTATTCAAAATCCGAACATAAACTATCATAAATTGGTCTCAGACCAAAGTTTTGAGCAACATACGAGATTCGATCAGCCCAGAAGAGAATCTTCTTCCTGCAGTTCAACTTGTATTGGGCGCCGTCACAGAGCGCGTCAGCCTTCTCGAAGAGTCTTTCAGTTTGATCGTTCAGATCTTCTTGAAACTTCTCAAAGTCTTCTTTAGCTAAGGAGCAGCTGAAAACAGTTGTGAGATTTACAGTGAGCCAACTTACTATGGACTGTTCCTTTTTCTTAGAACCTGACATCGATTCCTGTAAAAGTCGTTAAGGATTGTAAGAGCCGTCGTCTTCTGAGTCTCTATCAGATCTTCAACTTCTGCCATACAATCTTCTTGTCTCGAATCACAGAAAGTTTGAAAATTAGTCCTAACGGTGAGATAAGTAGTTTCGACGTATGTCAAAGAACTGAGGAGATGCCCTTCAATTCTCGGTGGACATCTGAAAAGTTACTTCAAGTTGTTCAGAAATGTTACCTGTCTACAGTTCCGGCAGAAACTGTTTGGAGAAGAATGGAAATCTTGAAAATAAGCGACCTAATCATCGCAGAGACTAAACACAAAGAAGCGATAACTACCCTGTGGGAATGCTTTCGAAAAGCAGCAGTTTGGAAATCGATTTTGAATTTGAAGAAAACTTCTGACAAAGTTTCACTCCACCGACTTGAAAGATGCTTTTTAAAGAAAAATATTCATTTGTGATGAACAACGATGGACGATTTTTTGAGCGAAGATCTGGTGAAGGAACTTTTTTGTGCCGGCAGTACTTGAACCAGCTGACCTCTCAGTAGAAGTTTGTGCATCAGCCAGACTATAGTCAATGGACTGACACTGTAGAGCCACAGATGAACTGGTCGAGAGAACTAAAATTTAGGTTCTTGTTAAGCAGGTTGACCAACCCGCATGATAATATAGCAGTATCTTCCGACAAAAAGTGGCTCTTGAACCGTCAAGATCATGTACAAATTTATCATGTTGAGGAAGCGAGATATGTTATTCAGGGCGTCTATCAGTGTTGAGATCACCTGAAAATTAAGTGCTTTAGTCCAATACCAGACGACTTCGTCGCCTGCCGGCGTCGTAGCGTCAGTTTTCTACCTATACCTATTTCTCAAGCTTCCTACTTGGCCAAAGGCTGTAAAAACTCAAGTTCAAAAATAACTTGCTATCTAATCCTGACAAATTCTAACTTGTCACGACGAATCTCGTGGCCATGGACAAACACAAACACACAGAGTCAGCCACAGACACCACAGCCTTTTAATAGTTTAGATCTCGAGATATACGCGGCCAGATGCGGTCGCAGTCTTCCCGCGTGGAGCAACGGATAAGAGGCTGGGTTACAAATTTGCACACCTGTCCAGTTCAATTCCCCTTGCATCTAAAGTTCGTTTGCTTTTTAATAAGCTCTTTTTACACCGAGGTTGCTTAAGAAACTTATTTTTCTTTGTTTTTTTTTTCGTGATCACCAAACTCAAAAATAGGAAAACAGGAACTCACTCTGAAAGATAGACATCCAATGACCTTTCTGTAGATTCCCAGTATAGATTCGGTATAGTTTTTGACAGGAAACCGAAGGACGAAATACATTGAAAATATCGTAATCAGAGTGTTGAAAATGAGAGGAGAGACTTCCACGACGGTATCAATGACCAATTGCCAGATAAAAGTAGATGGATTCGGTTTGGTGTCTTCGTCGGACTCAAAAATCTTATCCCCATCGAAGAATTTGAATTGCGTGACTTCTTTGATAACAACGACCACTGTCAAGATCAACTGCAAAGTGCAGAGACCAACGGTTAGACGGAAGTTTCTGAATGATTAGTCAGTTTTTTTTAATTGAACGTTGCACAGAGCGGAACATAAGTACTGGAAAGACATGTGACCTGTGGGAATTTATGATTAGTTAAAGGAAAATTTATAGAAGAACACGTTGTTGGGAGAGACACGTCAGTTTGGAAGGTTACTATACCCTCTTCCCTAATTTTGGGACTTTCTAAAGAAGCCTCAATTTTCGAGCTCAAGCATGCAGTTTCCAGCTTTGTGATGTTCTGCAAAGTTGTAGCATATGATGAGCTCTACAACTTTGCAGAACATCATAAAGCTGTAAAATGTAAGCGTGAGCTGGAAACTTGAGATTTCTTCAAAGAAATGCAGTAGACGGACAAGGTTGACTTACTGTATGAAGGCGTATTTCCAAACAAGAGCAGTCACACCTGTCAGAAGACTGGATACCAAGTAGAAGCTGAGGATGTAGATCACAGCAAGTCTTCTCTGTAACGGGTACTATCGAGCAGGTTACTTTTGGTTTTTTTTCTCTTTGACAACTGTGCAGAACACGGTAAAGTTTGAAAATTCTTTTATCGCGCTGAAAATCTTAATTTCAAGAGACCTGAAAGAAGCGGCTTCCGAACAAGATTTCAATTTGATCAAAGCAGGATCAAAGCATATTCTTCAAAAGTTGTAGAGCTCGTCAAATGCTGAAATTTTGTTGACAATGTACGCGTGCACGAGCAAATGGAGATTTCTCATCGAAGGCCAAAATTTTAGGGGGTGGCGTAAGACATTTTCACCTACCAAAAAGTATATTTTGAAACTCTCAAAGTCGAAACTTTCGACGATACAACTGAGACAGTCCACGGCGCATTGCAAAACAAAGCACCAATACAATGGTTTGCTAAGCTTTTGTCGAACCATTTGGGCAAGTGTCAGGACCATAACAAAGGCATTGATCACAGCTCCAAAATAACAGGCAGTCTGACAGATGAGATCGTAGCTTTCGCCCATAGGTTCAGCAAGAGTGAGAGAGTGGGAGGACTAGAAACACACGACTGGGAAAGGGAGCTTTGACCTCATTGGGAATCAGTCAAGGGTTGCAAGAGTTCTGAAAAACTTTTCGTTCCGAGGGAATGGGTAAATTTAGACCGTTTAATGGATGTTGCTGAACTTCTGAGGGAAAACTTTTCTGTATAGCCTGATCTCCCAATCTCCCAACATGTTTATTACTTCGAATACCACACTGTAATATTTACAAGTTTACATTAAGTCCAGACTTCTAATAGCGCTTCTTGTTAGCCGAAATGACTATATGTCCTCCGGTGAAACGACTCTTGACCGACGACATGTCAGTTCCCTCGGGCAGATGATAGGCTCTGAGGAATTCACGTGCAACTGAGCCAGTAGCGTCACCTTTCTTCTGAAAAGAAGAGCTTTTTATGACTTGATTTCATGCATGTCACACACAAATTCTTGTGAGATATCATTTTTCTAGCTTACTCTTACATTTCCCAGCTTTACGATGTTCTGCAATGTTATAGTATTTGACGAGCTCTACAACATTGCAGAACATCGCAAAGCTAGAAAATGCTTTGGTGAGCTAGAAAATAGAGGTTCTTATATTTCTAGAAAGTTACCTCGTGCTTCAGGTGAATGACAACTTCGTCTCCGGCAACTTTTACATCAATCTCTTCGGGCGTAAACTGCTGAGCATCCAGACTGACCTCGAAGAAGCTTCTTCCATCGTGGATCTTGACCGCACCGTCGGGGGCTTGAAGAGGCCAGTCCCAGGTCTTGGCATCGTGAGAGAGACGAACGGGAGTAGGAGCCATTGGTAACTTGTTGGTTTATCCCGACTCCAGAGTGGATATTTATACTCTCTCCTGGGGAATAACAGAGCTTTTGTAGATGTTGTTCAGCCACACGTGTGTTGGAGATCTCAAAAGATGTTGACATCTCGAGGCCGGGTGAATCTTGCGCGCGAGAAAACAGATGGACAGTTTGATGATGTTGAGAAGAGTATTTTCAGAGTATGAGTCAGATACAGACTCTAGTCCCTTTTCTATAACATTCAGTTCTATGTTCAGATTTTGCTTCCGTGAATCTTCTCCTCTCAAAACCGGTGGTTTTTCATCTGCATAAATCATCCCGAACATCTGGTAGTAATTTTCCGCTTGATGGTAAACATCAACATGATAATCTCTTCCTTTCCAGATGTATCATTCGAATACAATAAAAGATGTTCTTCAATAAACGTTTTATTTAAAATTATAGTTGAAAATTAAAGTAAAGTCTTTTGCCGACCTACGTCAGAGTTCCGAATGTCTTGATGATTTTTGAAAAATTGAAAAACCTGATGAGTTGGATTAGGACTTCCGAAAGCAAGGGCACTTTTCAATTCAATGGTCCATTGCTAGCTGACCCTATTCACGATAACCATGTTGTTTACAGTTGAACCTAAAAACCTGTAAAGACTGTAGAATCTTAGTATATATTTGGTAGACTCTCCTAGTTCCTCTATAGAATCGACGATCTTTGTCAGACTGTAGTCTAAACACCGAAGAGACTGTGAAGAAGAGTCAGGGAAGCAGTGACGTTTCCAAACTGTCAAAACTTTTTGGGGAATGTGTTGAAGGAAAAGTTCAGATTGTCCTGTGTTTTTTCAACTAGCCGCCGAAGAAACTTCTGGAACAAACAAAATATCATCCTTCTTTCTCCTCTCCCCCTTTTAATAATAGAACTCTCCGGCCAAATCCCTGCATCACAGTTCAAAATGTTTTATAGTTCGTTGACTTGAAAAACATCTTGACTGTGTTTCTTGGCATACTGAATGTAAAAACAGCTGCTTGTAACCAGTCTTCCTTTCGCAATAGTGGACCAATATTGATTTTGGTGGGGGAGTGTATGTGCTGTGAGAGGACAGCGTTTTGAGGACAGCTGTCCGCCACTAGAAGCTCTTTTCTTTGTTTTCGCAGATTTTTCTTGTAAAAATTGCTTTTTTCTTCAGGAAATGGATCTTCCTCAGCCTGTTGAAAGTGTGGATTCTTGCTCAGAAGTACCTGAAGGACAAGATGAAGAAATTATCGAAGAATTGGACCTTTCAGCTCTGGCCAGCGTCGTTCAGTGTCGGATTCTTGGAAAAGTTAGCTTTTTTTTTAAATATTTTTATCATAAACTTTTATATTAATCAATGTTTTTCTTTCAGTTGGATTATGACACGTACACCATCTTCCACGAGACTTCTTCCCTCACCAATGCCATCTGTGAGGAACACTCTTACATTCTCTACCCAATGGAAACTGGGAGAATCAATTTTAACGCCGTATTTTTCCATATTTTTTTCTTGTAAAAAATCCCAGTTTAGGGCCTTCGAACGTTCACCCTGAATCAGGCTCTAGAAGGACAAGCCAAGATAATTGCTCAAGCTTGTGCTCTTCCAGTTGTATGTCTCCTTTTGTTAGAATTGTGAAAAGTTTTTCAGTCGAATCCAGATTTCGAGGAAAACTATGCTGACTTGATTAAAAATCGATCGGAAATCGAATTACTAATGCTGAGAACTTCCCTCAAAAGTCTGACAGTGGAAAAGTTTGATAAACTTATGAAGGTAAGTGGTCTGTAGACAAAATGCTGAGAATATGCAGCCCTTTAAAATAAGGTTCGCGGCGAGACCCGCTAACATCCACAACCCACTATTTCGCTGCGAATTGAGACCTTGGCTGAGTATCCAATGTTTACGCTTACATTTAAAGGACTGCATTTTCTCGGGACTTGATTTACTGACCTGTCCTTTCAAAAATGGATTTCAGGCAATAACGGTACGAAAACTTAGTTTGGAAGGTCGGATGGGCGAAAATCTTCTAAAATCGAGCCAGATTCGAAAGGTTTTTCCAGTTTATATCAAACTCAAAAAAAACTTCCAGCTCAAAAAACTGCTCCTGGCACAGCTGATAACAATAAACGACGAGATTCTCCTGAAAATGAATCACGAAGCTCCCTTTGAGATAAAAATTGAGAGATCAACGCTATCGGAGACTGGCGTGGCCCAGTTTATCAAGGTTTTGACTCTTCAAGAACAATAAATTGATAATTTTAAGCAATTCCTCCGAGAAAAAAGATCAGCGCATATCCTGCAGTTTCCAAAGATTTGGGACGGTCTGGAACAGCTCCGGAATCAGTTTGAGGATTATGAGAAGAGGGATCTGAGTCGAGAAGAGGGACAAGAGACTATTGACCGTTTTATGGAAGGAATTGTGATGAGGAAGCCTTTGGAAGCTAGAGAAGAAGAAGGCTTTTATTGCAAACATGAAGGAAGGGAGACTTTCGTGATACCGACAAAAGATAATACTTATTTGATCTTTTGCAATAAAAATTAAATTGATTTCATCCATTTAAATTTCTTATTTTACATGCAGCCCATGACAGCCTGTTTCCGCAGTTTGTTGTAGCCCAGAGGCCTTGATTGCCGGTTTCAAATGTATGAACCTAAAAAATGGTTTTACTGCAAAATACTGCTTTACCTTGATGCATGCCGTCGTGCCACCATCTGTAATCTGGTCCGTAACAAAAGCCTCGTATTGGAACTGAATCCCCTCTAGAGCAAGCAACTTATGATCATCCTACCGTAGTTCCATCACTGTACGAAAAACAGTGATAGCCACGCGGGACACAATACCCGGCTTTACAATTTTCTGACACTGAACAGTTTCTTTGTCCGTCAATCCAAACATCGCCAATTTTTTGATGAATCAATTCTAGAAGCATTCTTTGGAAAAATGAGATTCTTACGCAGAAGGAACGTATTCTCTTGGCTACTGTGGATAGAAGCCAGGCGAGCGCCACTGACTCGGTTCCGACAGTACTGTTGAGCTCCGATTTGGTCCGTGTTTACGTAGCCCATATAATAACAGTAGTTCGAGGATTGCAAGTAGGACCAGCCACTGGGGCAAGACGCCGAAACTACTGGTGACCCAAGAAGGGCCAGAAAAGCCCAAACCATGATGGAAAACATCGAGAACAAGACTGGGAAGTTATCACCAAGAACATGGATTGCGTTATCGCTAAAATAGTCACTGAGAATGACAGTTTTCTTATTGCCAAAGCAGAGAGGGTGGATTAAAATCAGAACAAAAGCACAATCAGAAAACTTTTACTTACAAATAAATAAACTTCCTCAAGCCTTCTTCTCATTCTCCAGTTCTTCTTCAATATACTTCAGAGCGTACTGGGCATCCTTGATGGTCATTTCAGCCACTCCAGAACTCAGAATGGTCTTGGGGATCAGTTTGTCCTTCAGATCGACACAGACCAGATAGACTACCATAGTCTTGTTGGGATCAGTCGGATGTGGCGTGAACTTTCCGGCACACAGATTCACCCATCCTCTTTTCTTCTTCGGCATGACGGGAATGTCCGTGACGAAGGAGCTGGCAGCTACAATGATCGACTCTTCGACCTTTCTCCACAGACGACAGACGACAAAGTCGCGACCTTTGAAGACGGCCACGTCAGAAGTTGCGTACTGATTTTTTTATAAGGAAAGTTGAAGAAAGAACTCACATGAAGAATATCGGCATGATTAGAGATTATTGCTTCTCTCTTGACCATCTGGGTGTTTTGGTTCCATTTTGGAGTGGCTTCGATCTGAGCAGAATTTAACACGAGTTATCGACGCTACTCTGTTTCTCGCTTCCCATGAATTTTCCCCATTTTTTAATAGTTCAATCGGTATTCATTTTATTTTTTTCACATAGATAATAATTATCCAAATAAACTAAGGATCTTTGACAATTTTGTTCATTACGTACGAAAAGATGTGAGTTTCGTTGTTCACCCGTCTGAACATATTGACAGAGAGAAAAATATGGTCCGCCTTTACTCTGACCAATAGAAAAGGAAGCCGCTCAATAATGGGGAAAAATCTTGGAACAGAGAGTATCGCCGAATTTTCTAGTATTCTCACCTCATTCCAGTGATTGTCAAAAAGCGGCTGCATGGCCAACGGATACTCCTTCGTCAAAGTGTAGACCTTTCCCACTGGGAAGTGTTTGTTGTAGCACTTGTCCCCCTTCATCTCCGTCTTCAGTTTCCATCCATTTAGTCTTTCGGCATCGTAGAAGATGTTGATAGATTCGGCGAAAATATTCGCTGTTGAACGGAGACCCGGACCAAACTATGGAAATCTCTTAATGAAAAAGGATCAAACCTTGTCGTCAGTGGTATCGGTGACTCCCAAAAGCTCGACGGCTGTGGGCATTTTTGAACAAGAGAGAACGGGGCGAAAGAAACGGGTCGTCAGTCACAATCCCCGGCCCGTATCATTCTTGTTTTCAAACTGCCTGCGCGAAAAGAAAGTGAGACAGATTTTCGGCCAGTCAACTGAGACGTGAGCTACCCGACATACTTTATTGAGTCACCGCATCGGCGGATCTCCCATAATACAACTGATTTGGGTATCGTGAATGAGATCGCGAATCTGCTTGCCCAGCTTAAGGTAAGTTATTCGGTCACGGCTTCCAATGTCTCGGAGGTCGTAGACGAGCGATCGGCAGAACGTCATGTACTCATCCTCTTCGTCCGGATCGTCCTCTCGAAGCCGCTTCATTTGGACCAGGTTTGGTGGCTGAAATCAGGAAATTTTTTGTCTTTTACATTAGCCCACTCCCCAAAATTTTGGGCTCTCTTGAAGAATCCTCAATTTTCTAGCTCACGCTTACATTTTCCGGCTTGGTGATGTTCAGAAAAGTTGCAGGTGTTGACAAGCTCTACAACTTTGCAGAACATCACAAAGCTTGAAACTGCTTTGATAACAGTAAAAGGGGAGGACTAAAGTTACTTTCACGACGAAAACTGACCAACATGTCCTCCTCCTCATATCTCGGACCCGGTCTCTTTCTGCTCAACGCGTCCAGAAATGTCAAGTAGGTGAAAAATTTCCACTTGGGTTGTACCAAGGTCCCATCACTGTTGTAGGTAACCTTCTTCTTGGTCTTGATGAAGGTGTCTTTTAGATTTTTCCACTGTTTTTCGACGTCGTCGCCTGAACAAATCTTTCACAGTAATTGTAATCTCTCACCCATCAACGGAGGTTCAATTTGATGCTGTTCACTGACTTGTCTCGCCACTTCTTGGAACAAATCTTTCCTCGTCGGACCGGACGTTTTCTCTCTGAAACTTAACATGCTCCAGTATAATCTTCCCAAACCTGTGACTGTCCCAAATCCCTGGAATCTGTCGAACAGCTTCGATTAAACTAAATCTGATGTCATCGTTGACGTGAATTTGTCCATGTTGACTGGTTACAATTTGTTGCTGGACGACCATCTCGCCAGGATGCTGGGTCCATTCTTCGGCTGGGTGCAGATGGGCTTTCTCCAGAACCTGAGAGACAGAGATGCTCTAGGTGTTTAGAATCACTGTTTTTCACTTAAATAAACAAATACGACATCTCTTTTTTCATTTTATCCATCCCAAGTTTTATTCTTCCCAATCTTGCCTACCGCGTTAAAAAGTCTTTGAGACGGCCAAGTATTTTAACTTGTTACAGTAAAAGTGGAGCGATCCATGGGACGTTCAAATGTTTTCGTGGGACGGTCAAAACTCATACGGTTTTTCAAGTGGAAAAGAGCCCATACCCCTCCATTTCCCTGCCCCTTCAACATGCCATAAACATTGCGTCACAATGAGAGCCTGGGTCGTGATAACCAGCTGTTCGAACATATTCGCGCCAAAATTGGTTTACATCTCAAAAAAAGAAATAAAAAGAAATTTGATGAGGCTCTCGTTCATTCGAAACTATTGTCCGAAAAAAAACGTGTCTTTTTGTGTACTGGCTCCCAAACCTAGTTTTTTGTCGCGCTCGCTTCGTTCAAAAATTCCAACATATGAAAAAATGGGTGGATGAATCGATACGGAATGAAACTAACCTCTAATGTCATCATTTTTGCCGGTTTTTGTTGTAAAAACTAAAGAAAAATCGACGGCGGCAGGATATCGACGCAGGCGGTCTCAAACCGCGTCGCGTGCGAACGTGCGCGGCGGTCCGAATTCCCACGGTCTTGAAAAAGACCTCGAGTTAAAAAAAAATACAAATTTCAATCGTTCAAAGACTATTTATTTTCTCCTTTTTTGGCAACAAAATATCACGGGTTCTTAAATAAAATGCTATTCATACCAGTCTTCCACAAAACATGAGTCTATTTCTACAGAACTACAATGGCAATAGTACAATTTTTGAGCAAATTTGAAGAGCTACAACTTGAGCCAAGATTTCATTTAAAAGAGGGGTTTCTACTGGGTCGGACGGTAGTGGAGCGGATGTTCAGAAGAAATCATGGGCAGGGAGGGAGAGTGCAGATTGACCCGCACCGGGAACATTTTTCCGGCAATGTTCAGTTCATATTCGCCTTTTTGGATATAGTCGGCCGAGACACCGAAGTCCTTGTTCTCGATGAAGGCTAGACAGACCTAAATCAGTTGTATTTACGAGCGTTAAACAATTTTATATTCCGCGCGCAACTTGAAAGAGTGAAACACCCTCATTCTCTTTCCGAAGTTTATTCCGAATTTTTTAACCGCTATGCACTGTAAAAATGCGAATCTGAGGGCAATCCCTTTATCGAAATTTTGCGAAGAATATAGCTATTACGACCGTTTTCCGAAATAATCGCATTTTTGCTGTTTTAAAGTCACCTTACGGTCTGGCGCTCTGAAGCCGGAAGTAACAAGTTGGTTTGGAATGGTCTGGCAAAAAGGAGTAGGGAACTATTCTGCTGTTGGTACAGGAGTCTCTGGCCTGGCTCATTGTTAGGTTCAGAATGTTCGTTTGGATCAGTTACTCTGGTCTAGCTGGATTCTCTCGCTTTAAACTCAAAACTTTAACCGACCTGACAGCCCAGAGTGAATCCATAAGCAGCAGAAGTGGTCACTCCGCACGGCTTGCCATTTCTGAACAGAGTTTCACCGCCCTGTGGCCAAGGATCCGTCTCCTTGTCGTGTTTATCCACCAGAAGCTGGACAAAACGCTTTGTAACGCCTCGTTCCAACTGCTTTTCCAGTGCCGCCTTGCCGATAAAGTCTTTCTGGAAATGAGAGTGGTTAGTTTTTCTACGTGAACCGGGGATGAAGCAGCGATAGTTCAGTGGTTTTGAAAGACACGGACTTTTTGAGACATTTACAGTAAGAACACAGAGAACAGTGTGAGTTTGAGTGAGAGTTGCTCACATTCATTGAAATTTGCGTTGCTCCTAATTGGGAGACCTGGAAAGACGAACAGTTATGGGGATCATTTCAGGTGGCTTGGTCTATGATTATGAATTTTTCCAAAATTTCCATAGTGCCCAGAACTGCTGGTTACTGTAGGTTTCATCGTGTCGAGACCAACCATACCAATCCTTTTAAGTGCGGTCCCGACAGGAAGAAATCTACAGTAACCCAGTTAACTTCAGTTCTGTACAGGCCACTCTGTAGAATCTGCTCACCTTGAAGTCGACACGGAAACTTCTGCCGCATTCTACCGGCGTCACAGTAGCGTTTATGTCCTGTCCCCAGTAGACGTAAAACTTTTCGATTCGAAGCTGCCGCAGTGTGTAGTAGCCGGCATGCATCATACTGTACTCTCTGCCCGCTTCGACAATCTTCTCATAGACATTCTGAGCCACCTCGTTCGGAATGTACAGCACCCAGCCAAGTTCTCCGCAATGAGTGACCGAGATGGCGCGGATGCCGGTAGCCATGCCGATGTTCATCTCCTGACAGCGGAAAGTAGGAAAATCTTGGCTGCTCATCGACTGTCCCGTGATGTCGGACATTAGGTAGCGCGAAGAGGGTCCAATCACATCCAGAGCTGTGTACATTCCCGTCACGTCCTGAAAAAAAAAGTATTTTTGAGTTCAGTGCGCAAACTTGAGGATAATGGCAAAATGAGGATCATGAGGAAACTTGAGGATCATGGCAAAATCAAGCAAAATCTACGGACTCGGATTGTTTTCTATAAATGAAAAAGAGTTTTGCCGGTCGGAGGGACTAAACTGGAGCCTGTAGCTCCGCAGTCTGTCCTCTTACAATTAGCTACTGCGCCACGTGGCAAAGTTTTACCCAACTTGTGGACGTTTACATGTTTCTAAACTATCGGCACTATCAAAAATAGAATCTCACCTGAATATGAACGTTGACACTCATCTGCTTCGCCCACTTCTTCATCCACGTCAAACATCGTTCCTGCTGAATTGTCGGCGCGACCATGAAGAAGCTGTCCTCTCTCATTCTGCTCAACGTACAATCCGTCACATAGCCTCCCTGTTCGTGCTGCATTCCCGTGTAGACTGTCGATCCGACAGGCTGATCAATGTTGGCAGAACAGAGGTATTGAAGAAAACGCACGGCGTCCGGACCCGTAATGTCGTACTTGCTGAAGCTGCTCATGTCCATGAGACCGACTCGTTCGCGACAAGCTTCATACTCGCCGGCTACCTTCTCGAACCAGCTCGGCCTTCCCAGAAGAATGTCCTGTCCCTGTTGGAGAGCATTCCTCTCAGCCGGGGGATTCGGTTCGAACCAGAGCGGTCTCTCGTAGCCCATGATCTCTCCAAAGACGGCACCGGCATCACGGAGCTGATGGTAGATGGGCGACATGCGAAGATTTCTGGCCGTGTGACACTGATGCGAATGGTACATGTTGCTGTAGGTCATGGCAGCAATCTCCGGGACTCTTTCGATCAGATACTGTTGATTGGCATGCAGTTCGAGGAATCGTCCGACGTCGATGCGAGAAACGTCAATTTTTGGCACTTCGTCACACATCCAGTCGGCTAGCACTTCGCCCAAGCCGCCGGCCAGAGAGAGACCCTGTCCGTTCAGTCCATTTAGAACAAAGTAGCCGTTGGCTTGACTGCTCTCACCGATTACGGGCGACTTGTCCGGTGTGTACGCTTCCATTCCCGTGACCAGATCGCCGTGTTCTACTTCGCCAAGCATCGGGACACGACGGAGGAGAGACTCGAGAGATGGATCTGGAAAGAATTTGTTTCTCATTTCGCCTCAGGACCAATTGCAGTTTTGAAGACGCACACACGAGACAGAAGCAGGGCCGTCAACGTAACAGTATGACGCATTTTCGGGAGGGTCAGGAACGAAAGGAGGATCTTGGCAGCCATTTTGAACAGAAGCTCTTCGCGAACGTTTCAGCCTAACATCGGAGGAGTCAAGAAATCTTGTCGCATATCAGCCTATGCTTGGTATGGATCTCTAAGCTTCTGTTCAAAATGAGTGCCAAGTTTGTAAAACTTGTCTTCCCAACGAATATTCGCCTATATGACATCGACCCGGTCAACACTGCCGCAACTCTGGGCAAATGAGAACGGTAATCAATAAAAGTCGCTGCATCTTTTTGAACCGCATACTTTAAAATCGAGTAGCAAGATTAAAAACTCACTGAATCTGTCCCAATCGGGCTCCGGGTGATTCCAATGTCCGGGCAGCATTCCCTGTCTCGCCAGTGGTCGTATTCCATCCTCATGAAAGCCGGCAGCCAGCGTCTTGAAATTCGTCACTCTGATCATGTCCTTTCCGTCAAGATCATTGAAAATGGGAGTGGAATCGCCGACAGTTCCCGTCGGCAGCTTTGTCGTATAGATATAGGTGTATGTACAGGGATAGGCTGCCGTCTGGATATGTCGGTGCGGCAAATTCTTGACCATGACGGATCCCGTCCAAATTCCGGCCGCATCCACAAATTTTGGTGTTTCCACGTAACCGTTTGAGGTCTTCACGCCGTAGACTTGTCTCTCGTCTCCGAGCATGACCTCCTGCACTTCGGTGTTCTCGAAAATCTCGGCTCCTAATTCTTTGGCCCGTTTTGCGAGTTCTTGACAGAGAGCTACGGCATCAACGGCTATGTCGTCCGGGGAGAGCAGGGCGAGTTGGACGTCTTCCGTCTGAAGAAAAGGCCATCGTTCGAGCATTTCTGACTGACAATCCAACAGCTCCACATCCTCATTCAGTAGAATTCCTCGACTGTACATCCGCCTTAGAAGAACCTCGGTCGCTTGTGATGAGGCCAGGTAGACTCGCCCGCATTTGGTCAGTTCTACAAGAGGAACACTCAAAAACTCAGAAAAGAACCAATACTCACTGAATTTACCAGATTCCGCCAGATCTGTGTAGAGACGGATAGAAGACTCGGCAAGGAACTGATTTGTCGGATCCTGCCAGAAGATTGGAGCCGTGACCAGACCAGCTGAGATTCCCGTAGCTCCACCACAACCGACACTGAAAGATTGAAGTTTTTTTATGTCTGCATCACTTGTCGATTGAAGAAAGTCTCTGGGATGAGGCAAGACCACTGCCGGACCAATTACTCTTGGGACCATACCAAAAACTCAAAACGCGAATATTTCAGCTTTTTTAATGTTTTGCACTACTTTTTTCGCCTCTAAACTATGTTTAATCGACACAGCGTCAAATTCTAGACTGGTTAGATCTGCTCCAAAGCCAAAAGTTTAATGAGATTGGCTGGAGCAAGTGCAATTGGTCCCGCAGCGGTTTCGCTACTTTTCACAATCCCGCAGACACGCTTTGAGTCAATAAAAATAACGAATAAATACTCACGAATCCCTCTCGAAGAGACAGACTCTTTTGCCCCTTTTGGCCAGATGGTAGGCGACACTAGTTCCGGCTATTCCTCCTCCACAGACGACGACATCAGTGCTGGTCGAGACGAGAGGACGAGTGGCGTTTTGACGACGACTGCAGCAGCTCCAGCCGGACAGCCGCAAAACTCTGTTCATCACATGAATGGGGTGGGAATTCTGGAAGAGAGAGTCTTGGAAAAAAAATAGTAGAACTACCGAGGGGGAGAGGAAAAACAGCTTTCTGGGAAGAGCACCAAATAAACTACTTTAAGTTTGTTTTGTTAATTTTTATAAAACGTGAAAAAACAAGGCAATTAAAAGTTTTAAAAAGAAAACGAGGAAATTACAGGTAGAAGTGACCCATAAAGTGAAGGCAAACAAAGCGGAAAAAAAGTGTTCATTCATGGAAAAACCGGTACAGGTCATAACGCTGACAGATAACGTGATTGTTTGTTCTCACTGATTTCACGGGGAGAATCGACTGGAAATCGAAAATAAATCGATTGTTCTTGATCTTTCGGTGCTTTCGGAAAGATCAAAGGCACGCTATTTTGAATTCAAAACCTTAAACAAAATATCTTGCTGGAAGAGGAAGATGGACGGATGGAACCACAGCTGTTCCAGTTTTTTGTTTTGTTTACCCAAATTGGCGTGCAGGCAAAAATGGGAACTACGTACCGACGGGATTCTCTAAAGTGGTCAAAAACCACCTGTTAATCTTCAAAATTGGCCTCCTTAGCTCTTTTGAAAAGGTGTTACTCGTTACAAATCGGGCTGAGTTGGGTTCTCAAACAACGGTTTGAAGAGAAGCTTAGATCTCGATCTCCTCTGATTCATCAGACTAAACGCAAAGTCAGATCAAGCTTTCTCATAAACGAACCCTTTCCACTGAAAAATTCTTGTCTATCGCCATTTTAGAATCTGTGTTCGAGAGGCGTCTTCTTGCAGCCATGTCCTTCTGATCCGCAGTTTCGTTCATCATCTTGTCATCTCTTTCCATTGTTCACAAATTTTAGTTTCAGTACGAACTTCTTTTTCTTTTTTTTTTCATTTCAGAGTTTCAAAAATTACCTAGTTATCAAAAGCTGACTTCGTCTCCTGGCGGCGCCGTACCCTTACAATACTAATCAAACTCTTCCCAAATCTATTGTCAAGTTTAAAACTTAGTTGTCGTCTTATGCATAACAGATTCTAACTTGTTACCTACGGCGTCACAGTGCTAAACCGGAGAAGAACTTGAAAACAGTTGATTATTTTGAAAATCGGACGTGGTAGCGGGATTCCGCATAAAATTTGGATAAAATAGTTGCCCTCTGAATCGCATTTTGACGTAGTTAGGGGGGTGAAAAGTGCGAAAAAAAACACTTCGGGTCCCCATAATAAAAGAGGTGATCTCTCTTTCTCCTGTGAAAGGTTTAATATGAACGAATATCTTTATACAGTACTGTACATCAAAGCAGTCAAAATGTATGGTAAACTCGTATCTACACGTACAAACGAAGGCAGTTGAAGGAAGTATAACAGTCGGTTGGGTCAAAGCAGTCTCTGTAGATCTTCGGATCGGAAGTGGGAGAGTAGGAAATGTGACAGCTAGCCGAGTCTAATGTGGAACAGAAATAGATTGGAGGAGATAACAGAAAGGGAATCAGTTGGCCTGAAAAAATTGGATTCTTCCCAACTTCTGAACAAACCTCTAGATAGCGAACAAATGGAGAGTATGGGTGGACAACACAGTCACAGCAGGTCCTTATATCGACGGAGATCATTCTCCAGCGTGGACAGCCTTCAGTTCCGTCGTTTCGAAGAACCTGAGTTGAAATGATGACGATTCTCTAAAGAGAACCACAGCAATACCGAGCCCCAGTGATGACACTCTGTGCCCGAATAGCGAACAATGTGTCCCATGTGGTCTAGTGGTTAGGATTCGTGGTTTTCACCCACGCGGCCCGGGTTCGATTCCCGGCATGGGAAATGTCTTTTTTGGTTTATTTTTAACATTTTTTTTTTAATTTGGGACTTACTCTGAAGGGAAGAAATCGTTGAGCACATTTTCCATCGCCTCTGACACAAGATGATTCCGCGCAGATGACCTCATTCAAAATACGAGGAAAGTAGGTTCTTGGAAGATGACGGACAGCTCTGCAGGTTTGACAGAACTGGTATCTGAAGACAGCTTTTTGGAAAATGGGAAAACGAGTCTTACCCCTCTTTTGAAGACTCCCCAGCCTCCTGTCTTCCTTTACATTCCAGAGCTATCGTCGTTCCCACAACATCCCTTGCACTGCCCGAGTTTGTGTGCAGAAGATTCCCCAAAACTGAGCGTTTCTCTCTTCCGAATGAGGGCAGTCCATTGCGGAAGAAGCTCTCGTAAGTTCGACTGCTGCAAACTTTGATCGTGACGGATTAATTTGTTTTCGGGAATTGCGCACATACAAGACACAAGGTCAAGCGGAAGCACGTGCTTAAAGAAACATACAAGTCGGTCTCGGTCACAGGTTGCTCTACTACATTCATGTTCTCGAGTTCTTTGAGAGCCGAACGGATACTGGCTTCCAGTTCTCTGCGACGAGAGGCAGCTGCCTGTGGAGATGAGACAATGGCTCTGGAAACGTTAACTGCTTCATCAACCTTCCTCTATAGCCAGTCTATAATAAAATTTAACTGGCGGGTTACAATGCTAAAATTTAAAGTGCTGGTGGGACTGATTCCGACACGAAAAAATCTACAGTAACCCGTCAGTAAACATTTGTTTTTGACCTGACTCTACCTCTTGCTCCTCCTTTCCTCCCACTTGGTCGGATCCCACCAAGTTCTCGGCGGATCAGGCGGCGTTGGTCTCTCCTCAGTTCCCGTCATCACAAGTCTCACCAGCTGTGAGTTCCTAAACTTGGGAACTTTTTTTTGGTGGAGACCCCTCTTTTTCCATAAACCGGTTCGAAGTGTTACAAAAAGACAGAAAGAGAGTTCTCACACCTTTCGCAATGATCATCACAAGTGTACTTGGACTTTGGTCGCGTGAAATGTCTTCCGGATAGATCGGGGAACATTTGACTGGCTGTCAGGAAGTCTGGAGCCATGTAGATTTCGTTGTAGGCCCCGGAGTCCTTCATCCGTTTCAACAGAACCTGAAAAGAGACCACAGTTCTGAACAATTGAGGCATGCTGACGTAGTAACTTATCGTCCACTTGAATCTCTTTGGTGGATCAAAACGTCAACTACGTCACAAATTTGGAGGGTCAACGAGATGGAACTAGATGATATTTTCACTTATTCTTGTACTGTAACTGTCAGGGAAATGAGTTGGGGGAGAAAGTTCTTCTTCATTTTGCTAGGTCAAATGACACCAGAGAACACTATCAGAATCTATCTATGACAATTTTTGTAATAAAAAGTTTACCCCGTAATCAACGCCAGAGCAAGCTCAATTGCGTGCGGGTCTAATCTGAGGGGTCAGAGAAATCAGGCTTACGTTCTATAATCTGGACAGGTGCCAAGTCTGACTCCAAGAACGCTTTATTTTTGTAATACAGCGTAATATTAGTTGCTTGACTCTGTCAGTCAATCTACGCCGTCCGGTCTACCTTCCCTAGATCTTCAGAATGAAGACTAGACTAGACCAGAATGAAGACTACCCTTCGTAACTATGAACAAGTCGAGACAAGGTAAATTTCAAGCGATTACTCGAATTGACCAGTAATCCAGCAACAAGTTAGAACCTGACAACGGATTACCTCAGCTTCAGGACTTCGACATTGGCTGTCCTAGTTCTAAACAAAGGGGACGTCGTAGACAGCTGGTTCAAGTAGAAAATCTCTACTGGATCAGGAAGACACTGAAAGAAGAGCCCCAGATTCACTGATCAACAAGAAATGTTCTCATCGCATTTTATGATAGCATTCGATCTAGCAAAAATTCTTAACTCTAGAAAATTGAAGGAGACCCAAGAGTCTTTGGTAATTTTATCTACCGTTTTGGAACGGAAAGGCACGTGCCTGAACTGATACGTGATTTCGGGAAAAAGACCAGAACCGTCGTAAATTGTCCGTGATGGATACAAAAAGCTGGCAATTTATCTTCAACATGATCTATGTACTTCCTCCTTTCTTTTTTTCTTTACACGGCGCTCAAACAGATAATATAAATGTACCTCCGGATCGCTGATATCGCATGGCGGTGCAGTTAGAGGAGGAGGCTGTGTCGTTGTCGTAGTCGTTGTTGTCGTTGGCTGCTCCGACACCGGCCGCCATTCGACCAGCTCCCAAAATCGAACAGGTTCGGTCAGATTGGAAGTATCGATGGGCGGCTGCCATACTTTTACGTGATAATGCGTCCTGGGCTGTTGAAGAGACAGAGCTGTGAGAAAGACCAGGGTAAAAATGGTTCCTTGGGTCATAATCGACTCATAGTCTGAAAAAGGCCTTGTTACCACGCAATAGAAGGAAATGATCAATAGCGGGTCGGGAAAGAGCTGAAGCCGACCCCGGTTCAGCGAACAGTGCTGTGCGCCCGCGCGACCGACCTGTGGGAGGAGAACGAGAGAGGTGTGGCCTGCTTGGTCATAACCGAAGACTGATCGTTTGTGTCGGCACAATCCAAAACGATCTTGTTTCGAGTCGTTTTTCAATTAAAGCGGGAGAGATATTAGAGAGTTAAAAAAAGACCCAGAAAGATCATCAAAAGTTCAGAGCTAAGATGATCGCGTGTTTTGATCAGGATCCCAGTTTCTGACTAGACACTGCCTCTTATTGTCTTTGTTGTTTCCAAAAATGTTCACTGCCTATTAGGCTATTTTCTTTTTGTGCTTCTTGCTGATAAGCATTTGTTTTTGACGGAAACAGAGCTCCGGCAAAGGCAAAAAATAAACTGGGGTGCACAGTCAGTGTTTTTGGAGCTTTATCAGCCTGAGGAAAACAAAACAACATTGCAGATCGGGGGTATAAAAACTGTTGCAAATCCGTTCGATATATTCATTATGCTTCTATTCCTTCTTTTACCTCTCTTCGTAGCTGCCCAGCCGGATAAATGCTCCAGTGCCTTGGAATCTGCTGGAGCCACTGGCACTTTCGGAGCCAACGTCGGACATGCTATTCATTCCATAACCGTCCGTACATTGAAGAGATTTGAGCCATCCGTGACAGAGAAAAATCGAGTTCCGACAATAAATCTGGACAACGATTCGGACGAAGCCATCCTACCGTATGCTCCTGACAGGAAAGGTCCCAGTTATGACATGTTCCATTCTGAGGGAATGAAGACTTTGGATGAGGTGGGTTTTAAAGCGTGTCTCTCCGCATCGAATTTGATGGGAAACTGAATAGCGGAGCTGGCTAAGTGCCTCGTTTTGTGCAAGATCGCTGCGGGACCCATTGCACTTTGTCCGCCACGATTATCGTTGTCCCGAAAGAGGCCCTGGGTTTATTTTAACAATTCTCGACGGCTTACACGCATTATTTCGATCTCTAAGCATGTTGAATCGATTCACCGTCAAAAACTACACCGGTTGTGTCTAATCAGTGGACAAAACTGCTGGGAAATTAAAAGGAAAGTGAAGGAAGAACGAGACCCCCTTTCGTGAAGGGTCCCGCAGCGGTCTGGCCTCTTTTCCCGCCCCAGATAGTTAAAAAAAACTCGAATACTTTAGGTTCTGAGCCACATGGATGACAAAAAGTACGACATCAACTTCTTTACTCCTTTGGAGAAAGTCGTCCATGCCTTCCACATGGAAGAAGCCTGGGCCATGACTCACCATCAGTACGAGACTCTTAAGGCCAATCCGCCCAGCTCCGATGTCTGCAAATGTGCCATGGACGTCGAAAACAACGGAGTGCTGAACATGCTCCGCTTCACTGCTTTAGCCATTAGAGAACCGATGCTCATCTACGGCGACAAAATGAATTACTACAAGCAGGATCCGAAGAAGAGAGGCTATTACCTACAGTATACTTACCATTTCAGACCTCAAAAATTGTGAGTTGTTATTAGCTTCATAACAGAGATTCAGGGCCCAGTCACAGCTCGGTCCAGATCAGCTTTTGAAGAAGCTGGATCAATCCATGCCTCGTCTGAACAGTGCCGCTGATTGGAAAAAGTGGAAGGCCATCGGAGAGATGAAAATGACCGAACATGTGGACGCAGCTCTCTTCCTGTATTGTGCTCTCAATACCACCTTGTAAACCATATCTTTCAAATAAACCATAACATTTACCCAAGTTCATTTGTATATTTGTAAAGTCAAGGAAATCTTTGGCAAAGTGTAGATAGGAAGTATTTCCATTATCAACGAGAGCCACAGACATCCGGGAGAGATGGGCTAAAAGGAAATGGGATTTTGCGAGAAAAGTAGCCCATAGCGATACATGGACAAGGCGAGTACTAGAGTGGAGACCTTGGCGAGCAGTGAGACCTACTGGCTGCTTTACAAGCGAAATGGGACAGAATTGGATGAGATTGGCGCGAGACGAACAAGCCCAATAGAATAGGCATAAACTACGACACGTGAACGCGTTGAAATCGTAATAAATTGAAAATAAATTGAATTTCCATTACGCAGTCTCTGCCTCAGTCCGGCCAGAAGACATCGATCCATCGTCTCCGTGGTACTCCTGTCTTCGACCTTTTTAAATAGAATCCAGTCAAAGACAATTTTTGTTTACCTGTTCGGATTCATAAAAGTAGTCTTCGCGGCGCAAATGAGCTTCATAGAGAGCGCCTTCTTCCTCCAACCCGCCAACTTTTGTACCTTTCTCGAACTCTTCCGCTTGTCGATCTAGGAACAATGTTGATGTCAATCATTCTTCTTTCTATTCTTTTCTGACATAATTCGCTGTACAGCGTCTCTGCTTCCCTCAACGTCGGTCCTCGTGAGTTGCTTCATTAGAATTTGATGGCACGTTCAGTTTTTATATTGTCCCAAGTACACGGGTGCAAATATTTCGCGGTCGAACCACGCGAAGAACTTGTTCTGACCCGTTAAGCGAAATGATATTAAACACCATCCTTCCCCACCTTAGCCCTCTTGTTTTCTTACCGCATGTCCTTTGCCTGTTTGTTCATCTTTTGACCACATTTTATCCAAATACATCATGACAACTGAGCGTTTCACTACAGAAAAAGTGAGTTAATTCATATTTTCAAATGGACTGTTCTGTAGAACCAAGTTTATGAAAATGCCAAGGGAATCGGCTGGATTACGGCTATCGTCTTCGTGGTTGGTGACCTGGTCGGTGGTGGCATGCTAGGGCTTCCCGTCTCGATGGTCAAAGCAACTTTTGTACCAGGATTGATTCTCCTGATCATCTACGGTTCAATCACCACGTTCACTGGCTACCTGCTGGCAGAAATGTGGATAATTATGCAGGCCCGATGGCCGAAATATCGGAAATTCTGTCGAAAGCCCTACGTGGCAATGGCAAATCAGGCGTATGGGCCTTCTTTGAAGAATCTACTCATAGTCCTTCTGATCCTTACACAATTTGGCTTCGCCTGTGTTCTGCTCCTTCTCGGAGCCAAAAATGCAGCAATTCTTCTGAACTTTTTCTTCGCCGTGAAGATCTCGTACTGCTACCTCATATTCATTGTAGGTCTCATTGTCTGGCCGGCTACCATGCTCCGGTCTCCTATGGACTTCTGGCTAGTTTAAATATTTTCTCTTTATTAAAAAGTTCAGGCAAATTGCCATTTTCTCTGGCATCTCTAGCTCTATTGCCGCCGTTCTCATCGTTGTTGGCACAATCCACGATGCATCCGTTTGCTCACTGGTAAGTGCCCCTTTCCGAGACTTCAAGAAGAAACCTCAGTTTTCTAGGTCAAATATACATTTTCCAGCTTTCCGATGTTCTGCAAAGTTGTAGAGCTCGTAAAATATTATAACTTTTCAGAACATTACATTGCTGGAAAATGTCATCGGGAGCTAGAAAATTGAGGTTTCTTCTCAAAGTCGTGAAACTTATGACGGACCAAGTTTCTTGACTCTAAACCAAAGGCTCTTAGAAAGCGACTCATCCCAGCTTCGAGTGGCAAAACTTTTTCATGGCCTATGGAACATTTGCCTTCGCCTACGGTAAGAGGTCTTAAAATCCAGGACAAAAAGTGTAGGCGGTCACAACGTGCTGCCTTCCGTCCAACACGACATGCGCCGTCCCGTCGACTTTAAGAAATCCGTCTTTGTCACATTTTCTCGTAACTTTGGAACATTATTAAACAACATTAAAATTTAGTCGGCTTCATTTTCTACATTTCCGTGGCCGTCAGTGGCTATAACGTCTACGGCAATTCATTGGGCGAGGCGGTCATTCCAAGCATTCAACTCTCTTGGGTTCGGGAGACGGTCAACTTGATGATCGCTATTCATGTCCTGACCACGATCATTATCGTTCTCTCTCCAATGTTCCAGCTCTTCGAAGACTTTTTCAACGTCTCTCATAGTAAGAAATTTTCGCTCTTGTTCCCCTTTCAAATTATGCAAACTTCAAATCAGTCTTTTCAGGTCCAAAAAGTGATTTTACGCTTTTTTCATGTTCTGCCAAGTTGTAGTTTTTGACTTCGTCTACAACTTTGTAGAACATCAAAAAGCTGAAAAATCACATGTTCACCTCTAAAACGAGGCTGTAAGATTGTGATAGTTCCATAGGACGGGGGATCTTCTTGGAACAAGAAAGGACGAACAAGAGAAAAAGCTTTTCAGAATTTGGCTGGGGCCGTTTCGGACTCCGATCTGCCAGTTACTGGCTCTGTGTCTTCGTATGTCTCAGCATTCCCAACTTTGGTCCCTTGATGGATCTGGTAAGATTAGGAGAAGTTCCAGAAGTTTGCGTCTTTCTAGATCGGAGCCTCGACTATGACGATAACCAGCGCCGTTCTACCCAATGTCTGCTATTTGTATCTGAACGCGAGTGGTCGGAAGAGAGAAGAGAGGATCGGTAAAGGAGAAATTAGAGCAGATAGTCCAGACGAAGAGCGGGCCGACTGGAGAGAGTGAGTCCATCGGGACATCAAAATATTTTCAAAATACAGTATTCTGCGCTACACGAAGAAGCCTCTTCTCATAGCCTGTCTCTTCTGTATCAGTATGTATTTTCTCCAATGAAAATATGGGAATTTTCAGCTTTCGGCACACTTGGAGGAATAGTAGCTTCTGCAACTTCGGCAATGAAACTGGCCTCAGCTGAAGTGGATGCTCCCTGTTACGTTCAATATTTCCGAACAGGTAGATTTTCCAAACTAAATTTCAAATGTCCTGTAGATGGACTTGTCCATCCTGTAGCATCTTTTATTTACCCAGTAAGAAATTTCCAGGACTTCCCTTCAACGACGTCAGTTCGGGAATGGTCAACTGCTGTGGAAACTACAGAAATGTGACAGTTAGCGGCATCTCCCCCAAAGGTTACTGTTATGAGACTCCCAAGTAAAGAATCAGTCTATTTATTCAAATTTTTGTTGATGATATCGTCGAGAAGCATCTCCAGAGCCTCGTTGGTTCCTCTCATTCCAGACACGACCTCTTTCGACCACTGAAAGTACTCCTTGACGCGTCTTCTGTCCCATCCGATCGGATTCGCTCTCTCGATGTCTCTCAAGTTGTACAGCTTGTCCGCCAAATGTACGAGCTTCGCCTTGTGTGAATGCTTCGGCGCATTTTCCACCTGCAGCCTCTTTCTGACCTCGCGCGGCTGTTTCTTGTCGTCTGTGCACTCCTTCACAATGTCGTGGACCTAAATTTACTATAACTCCAAATCTTCACCCTGCGTACTTTTCGTTACGCAAACTTGTGTATGAAAAATGCGATAGAAATTAGAACGCACGAACGCAAGTTTTCGTCGAATAAAAATACGCAAAGTGAAGAGCTATACCTCCTGTCCAAAGAGCTCCAAAACCTCCTCAAAAGTGGCCTTTGTGTCCTCGACAGTGTCATGGAGCATGGCAGCGGCAATTGTAACAGAATCAAAAACTTTGGCCTCATTGGTCAGAATGTACGAGACTCCTATCGGATGGTTGATGTACGGGGTCCCGCCGTGGTCTTTTCTCTTCTGATGACGGTGACGACGAGCCGCGTAGTCAGCAGCCTAAGAAACCTCTTTTTCTAGCTCACGCGTGTATTTTCGAGCTTTCAGATGTTCTGCAAAGTTGTAGCTCAGATCAAGTGCTACAACATTGCAGAACATTGAAAAGTTAAAATCTTCCGTCTTCGGCCCAAAAATGCAAGAGGTTACGGTACCTTCACGATGAGGCTGACATCTTCACAGACATTGTCCAGAAACTTTTTCGGAGCGTCATTCTTTTTCTCTCCCTTCTCCAACTCGGGATAGACGGGGTAAGTTTTCTTCTCGTCTTCCATCTGAAAGGGATCAGTGGTCAGTCATGAGTCAAGAGTGTTTATTATTGTTCTTATCAGGGTCCAGTCTCAATATGTTGTTTTGTCTCGTTTCCCTTCATAATCCAAGAGATTAGGTATTTTCCAAGCCGTCATGTTTCTTCTAATCGCTCTTCTCTCACTAACAACAGTCTTTGGTACTTGTCCCGATGGATGGCCATATGAACTGGATACAAAGTGGGTTTTTGGTATTTCTCGCACGGCGTTCCAACTTTTTTCAAATGAGGCAAAATGCCCCCCAAAACTTTACCTACAGTATATCCCAAAATCAATGGAAAACGTGGGGATACTGTAGCTACGGACATGGGCGCCATATTTTCCAATTTGAAATTGCTCTGGACAAAATTGGAATGCCGCTTGCATTGAAAAAACCAGTCAGTTTTTTTGTTAACAACGAGCTCTAGATGCTTCCTAGCCGTGGAAGACGACGTTTCTTTCCCTAAAGCCGAAGAATATTGTGTCTCAAAAGGCGGTCATCTGGTTACGGTAGAATCTTCTCAAGAGAACGACGCCATCCAAAAAGCCCTATGGGAAAAGTTCCCAGAACGGGACTACTTTGCCTGGATTGGTTACAGTTACAATGAAGAAAAGGACAGTTGGTTCTGGACCGATGGCTCGTCCTCTCCCTTCACAAACTGGGCTGACGGCTGCCCGTCAGCCAATCAGTCAATTCTACACGAATGTGCTATCTTGTCCTACGGCAATGGAAAGTGGATGTGGGTTTTTGGACAATGAAAGCAGAAAAAGAATTTTTCACTCAGTTTTACACTTTCTGAGTACGTTCATCAATCTCAGCTTGAAAAAATATCCCTAGAACGTCTAACTTGCTCGAAAATTTGGCATTTATGCTCATTCTGAGCCGATTTTTAAAATTCAAGCTTTTTCTAGCAAATTTGACGTTCTAGGAGTAATTTCTCAAGGGGAATTCAATAAACGCACTCAGAACGTGCAAAATAAGTGGAAAGGCTGAAAATGAGGGATATTCGGGCAGTTTCCAGCCAAAGTAGCACAAAAACTAATTTTAGAAGTATGGATCCCGGATTTGTGGCAAAGGCTATCTGCCAACTGTCTAGGAAAGAAGATTCTCGAGTTTTTAGCAGCAGAGGAGTGAGATACTTGTAAATTTCAGTAAAAATGGTCCTTTTGGGAGAAAACAAAGAGGAGAGTGGGAATGACATGCCCCAAACAAGAGTCTTGTGAAATGGTGAGGCTGTAACATTTGGTGACGAGTCGTTGTGTTCTCCGCAGGAGGTGAAAGCGGTCAATTCGAAAACCTGTTCAGGTCCCCATTTCGTTCCTCGCCCGAGGCTATTGGCCGGAGAAAAAGTTCCACTTTATAATAATCCAGATAAAAAGACAGAAAAGAATGACTTACACCCTTAAAATTCAGAATAATAATTAGGCTCTAAAATAACTCAACAGGCTCAAATAACTGTGTCACAAGTATAAAAATAAGAGAGGAATGTGTCGGAAAACTGATCTAGCTCTTGCCCCAGAACCAGCCCTTCATCATTCCGGTGATTCCGGCCTGTTGTTCCTGTTGTCCTTCGGGCTCCTTCTTGCCTCCTTTTTCCTTCTTCGGCTGCGGCTTCGCTCCCTCGTTTGCCTTCTCCAGACGCGTTTGGAGCTCATCCATCGGCATCTGGACGTGATTTAGAGCCAAATCGAAGAAGATGGGCTTGTTCGGCATCGGAGCAAAGGCCGGAGGACAGCGGGTCACGGGAACGGGCTTTTTTTTGACCAGCGTCGTCTCAATGGCAGAAATGCACCATTTTGAGATGTTTTCCAAGAGTGTCTGGAATTTCTTTTGTGTAAAAACTTGACTGCAGGCCATTTTTAACAAAGAGAGGCACCGATGTTGCGCGATATTTGGAAAAATATCGAGCGTAGCTGAGTTCACCAATTTTCTCCATTTTAGGCGATTTTCGGCGTTTCGCTTTCTGCAATCAAAACCAGGAAAAGGGACACGAAAACTGCGAAAAACTATCAACATTTCGCTACAAAGAAAAAAAATCCAATGCCGGTAAGGGCATTTACGTATTGATGTGTCGAGAACTACGAGAATTTTTTTAAAGAATTGTCCAAATGCCGCTCTTTGTTGGAAATCGACTCTAAACCTACAGTTTTGCCATCCAGTCCCTCGCTAACAGCAACTTCCTGTCCAGCAGCAGCATCTGTGAGCTGCTTCGCTCTGGCAGCTTCTCTGTCCCTCTCGATCATCTCCGCCAGCTGTTTCAGCTCATCTATTGACTCCTTGAAGTAGCTGATACCTTGCAGGCTCTTGGCCGCCTTTTCAGCTTCCGTCTTACGCTCTCCGGCCTTCTCAAACAGGGCATAAGCTTCGGCAAATTTGCCTTGAGCAGCATAAGCGACTGCCATGTGATGGCATCTAAAAAGATACTATAAATAGGTAGAATTCATTAAAACTGACCTAAAGGCACGGTAAAAAGCAATTTTTCCATTGAAGGCGTTCGTCAGCTCGGTATTGGCTTCACTGCCGGGAATCTCGAGGACCTCTTTGAGATTTTCAATGACAGAGTCATAGAGACGGAGCAGATCCTGCGGTTTTGCCTTCTTTTCGACTCTAAAATTTCGAATTTAGCTGTTAAAATAAATATTACTTGGAATTCTCAATTATAGAGAGATAACGAGCCGCTGTTCCGCTAATCTTGAGGAATTCGAGGTAGGACTTGATGGTACGGAGAGCCTGAACGGAAATTGTCAGAAGGGTATGAAAATACTGCTTACTGAAGCGTCAGCGTTGGTGGAAGCCTTCCTCTTGATGAGGTCGTTGACCTTCTCGATGGCGTCTCTCGTATCCATGAGCTGCTTCTCGTAGAGCGTCATCCTCTCCTTGGCATTTTGGCATTGTTTCAGTTCGCTTTCCGTCTGACTCCAGCCCTGCACGACCTGCTTGATCTTGTCGTCTTCGACGGTACTGCGCTCGCCGCCCCATTCCACAACACAGGCGGCATCGGTTGAAGCCTTGGCTCTCATCTCGGCGATCAGGTGCTGAAAAATAAGGTTTTTTGGTTATACTCGAGCTGTCTCAGTTTAAATGTTTCCACTTTTTGAGCACCTTTATATAAATTTGCTCATAAAAGAACTTCTAGAACGCGAAATTCGCCCAAAATATGTAGTTTGCTCTATTTTATATCAGACAAACTGTTCTTTTCAGACTGACCGTTTTTTTGGTGTTCCAAGGGTTGTTTTACACGCAGAATTCGATAATCGGGTCTCAAAAGTGCAGAAAATGCGGAAAATAAGAGAAAATACAAAGCTGAACACTCAGGAAGTCGGCAAGCCGAAAACTTGAGTTGGCGGTAAAAGATTTTTTCAATACAAAAAAACTAACATCGAGTCCTTCTCCTCCTCCAAGCTGCAGTCTCAGCGACATCAGTTCGCTCATCGAGGCGTCCGAGGAATCACTCGAATTGAACTCGCACAGTCTGATCTGCGGCTGGACCTCGCGACATTTGGACTTGTAAATGTTGGACAGACTGGTGTTCGGAGTCGCTTCGGCGAGTCCTTCGTACAGTTGACGGGCAGCCTTAAATTCCTTTTTAGTCAAAAAGAGCAGAAAAATACCTTGAGAGCTTCGGCGGCATCTCTCCACTGACGCGTCTCGAAACAGCAGATTCCCAGTAGCCAGGCAGCATAAGCCTGGGCTTCTAGCTTTGTGGGAGCGTCGCAGCGTGGGCTGTTTCGCACAAGAGCCTCGAGATTCTTGGCATGGACGACGGCTCTAATGAAAATTGCAGAGGAAACAAACAAATTTTACCTCTTCAAGTTCATTCTCATCGAGTACTTTTTCCTCAGTTTGTCCGGATTGTCTTCCAGCGAGAGCTTGTCGTGCATAGCCTGGGACCAAGATCTCTCCGCCTCGAATATTCCTATTTGCATCAATCTGAAACATATTTTTAGGAAAAAAAAATTATCTCACTTTTCGTCGTTGAACAGCTCTTCAGTAAGCCACTTCTTCTGGAACTTGGTCTTGTGACGAATCTTGCCCTTGTGAACATTTTGGAAGTTGGTCGTTTTGCGGATACGATACAGCTTGGAAGCACAATACGTTCTGCAAGCAATTTGAACACAAAATTAGCTTAAAAACCTGTAACGATAATAGTCTCCATGACGAAGACCGTGCTGCTGCTGGGCATCCTTGACCAGCTCGAGAATTCGGACCGTGGGGAACATTGGCTGCTCGACGGCTATTTCAGCTGCCGAAGCGTCGGCCATCTCCACGTCGGGCATCTTTTACAAAAAGTTGACCTGGAATATTGATGTTTAGTAAAGAAACGTAGTGAACATTTGTTTAAAAAAACAAAAGAAGCAAGCAAAAAATATTCGAAAATTGCGAAAAGAAAAACGTCTATTTCTGGCCATGTTCGATCATTTTTTTATGTCCAGGGGACTGTTTTACACTCTGAACTCGATTAGCGTGGTTACAAACGTGAAAAATGGAAGGAGAACAATGAAAAAAGTCGAGTTTGGTCGAACGTAAGCACTTACTTTAATATTACCGCTTTTTAGGGTTCTATCGGATGAATTGTGGAAAGAACCTAAAGTAGATCAAGTTCTGGGCATATTTTGCGAGAAATTGGTAAAAACAACATGGACAAAATATACGAAAACTGGGAAAAGGCTAGTTTACACGCTTTTCGAAGCTTGCTCGGTGGATTGCAGCAGTGTTTGGTCGAATTTTTAGCGAAATCCATTATTCAGCGTTTACGTTTTGACAGCCAAAACACTAGCAAACAAGAAAAAAGTGAAATTAAGGCTAAAAATAGGGAAAGCGGTGAAAAAACGGTGAAATTCCAGTGACCAGTGGCACTTTTACGGTAAACGATTAATAAGTACGCAATTGCGACGCATTTTCGTCCCGACGCCATAAGTCGGCATCTTATGATGCCGCGTGCTGCATGGTTTCTGTTCAGATTCAAATTTTCCCTTTGATTCGTCGTCATTTTTTCCGAGTTTATTGGTGTAAAATGCTAGTAGGAAGAGATTCAGATAGAAAAGGAAAAAAGAACGCTAATAGTTTAAGTCATTCACCAAATACTATATGCTTTTATCGATTTTAAGGGCGGTAGTTTGTAATGCGTTCTTGCCAAGCTCTAATCTGTTTCCGTACTGGCTTAACAGTAAAGGAACACTCTTACTTCTAGTGTAGGTAATACCAATTCCATTTTTTCTGCTTAAAACAACCTTTCGGGACCTCTTTGCCTTGCTAGGTGAAAAATTTGCTGATAAGTCGAAATATAATTGTCAGGACGGAGTATCTGCAAAACACTTAAAAAATATCACTTTAGTAAAAAATCTTCCGCTTAGCAAATTTTTTGCCCTAGCTATTCTTTTTGGCCTAGCAAGATGAAGAATAGAAATCTTTCTAAGAACCTTCTTTCAGGCTCATCAGAAATCGTTCATCGCCCGAAAAACTTCGCCACGAACCGCTCCAGAGATGGCAGATGACAATGTCATCTATCACGAAGAGGTAGTCGGAGAATATCCTATGGATTTTGAAGAATGGGATGGGACAGTTGCTCACGAAGTTACAGTAGAAGACGTTGGTTTACTGTTTTGGAAACCTAAGTGAACGAGTTTAGGGAGACGAATATATACAAGTAGAAGTAGATGACGATGGTCAACAACGCTACATAGAAATTCCACGCGGTTTGTTTTTGTTTAACAATAAGCAAAACAAAATAAGTTTTAGAAGCAATGTACGAACAACATCACATGCAGCAGCATCATATGCAGACTGTTCATATTCCGGAGAGCGAACTTCTTCACACGAGATCCGATGGATCGCCACTGTTCACAATTCCACTGCAGGATTTGATGAGCAAGCAGATTGACGTCCCTTCGCAGCCACCAAGATCCCACACAATTGTCTGTTTCAGCAAAATGTGTCAGACCCAGCTCGTCTTTGACGGCTATCTCTATACACTCACTACCCAGGTTTCGACCTTTAGGACTATTTTGAAAGAATCCATTTTTAGTTAAACCAGATGGCTTATAATATTTGGCGGTGTGCCAATGAAAACTGTCCGGGAGCTGTGAGAACTTCTCCAAACTTTGCCTCTGTGAAACCACGGTCTGACCACCATGCAGCCTGTCAACCCGATGAAAATCAGCTCCGTGTTCGAGTCGCAGTTTACGATTTGAATCTTCTTTGTGAGTTCATGGACTGTGAGTTGGGGCAGCTCTACGATAATTACGGTACGGCTTTTCCGTTTGAAAATAAAGCGCGTGTTCAGTTAGAAAACTGAGGAGTGAACAACCAGACCTCGGTAGCGCCTTCTTCGATTTTGAACTCCTTCAACCAATGATGGAACATCATCGAATGGAAATGGTATTTTGTTAGCGAATCGGAGAAAAAAAACGATTTTAGCCGTTCCGGAAGCGTTTCGAGGCAAGAAAGGCAGTCCAACAGCGACGAAGAGACGGACTCATCATCGAGAAAAGCAAATTCAAAAGAACCAAACCCTTTCCACCGGTATTTTTTTGTGTTTGAATTTGAATTAGAGTTTTTAGTCCATTTGTACTGAATGCAATATGGAATTTCCGTCTGGAGATTTGGCTCCGTCACAGGATCTCCTCATACAGCATTTGACGTACGTCCATGAGAGACCGTTAGTCATTGAACGGTACACTTTTCCAGAGCCAAATCTTTTTGAGGTAAGAAAGTTTAGAACGAACGCTTATACATCCTAGGCCTGGATCCGCGAACTCTCACAACACAGTCGCTACCGTCTGAGAAAGGTTGGACTCTATGACGAACACATGTACTACCTCTGTTGTTCCGACGACCGCCAGCAGCGTTGCAACCACGGTCGGGGAGCCATCATTCATACTCAGTGCTCAGCTTTTATTAGAGTACATGACTGGAGGGTAAGGGGCAGAAAATTCTGATAAAAAAGCTTTTTTCAGTACATTTTGCGTCGAGAGATAAAGCAGGTGATCGTGGATTATTGTCTCGACCACTGTTTCCATTCCGGAGACAGTCCAATGCCCGATACATATCGTCAACCGATTTACGACTACTACTCACCGGAAGTTTTTATGAAAGAGATGGAAGCGAAGAAGGCAAGAACACAAAAGATGCTCCAGTCAGCTCCGGCCAGCATACGAAGCGTGAGACGGCTTCTGAACGAGCCAAACACCGTCTTCCATCCAAATACAACTATACATGGTAATCAACAGGTCAATCAACAAGAAGAGGTCTATATTATGGATCAGGGCTATCGTGAGTTGGATATATTTTCAGTAAAAACTGCCTTCTCAGAAGAAATGGGAGGTCAGGAATGGGTGCAGGAAGAACAGTACCAAGAGCCGATTGTTGAAGCTGTCCCAGAGCCGCAGCATGTTCCTCTACCGCAGAGGCCACAAAACAGAGTCACTTTTAGTTTGTCTGAGAAGAAAGTTCCTCAACTGAGTCAAGAACAGAGGAATTCTGTAAGTTCTGAATACAATTTATTGTACTTTTAACGCTTTCAGAATAACTACGTAACGGTCCGACAAAACTTTGACGACAGAGCGACTTTTGAGAATGTTCTTCAGCTGGAGCTCCAATGCGACGTAACAATCACTCGTTTCTTCAAAACATTTAATTTTTAGAGCCTCAAACAGAGAATGCAACAATGCCGTCGGCCAGAGGTGGCTAAACGATATCTCCAAAGAGTGATGGGTATTTTGGAAGACGTCTTGGCTGATCCACACTGTTCACCGAAAAGCAACGGAGCGGATATTGTTTTACAAGAGGCGCCTGGACCTTCACGAGCAGCTCCGCGATTCACGACTGTGCGACCAGGGCCAAGAAGCGCAGTTAAGTCAGTTTCAGTCGGCACGGCCCAGTCCAATCAGGTCCGAGAGGCAATGTTCCTACAAAGAAGCGAAAATGGTCAGATGGTTGTGGTAAAGCGACCAATCAAGAAGGCAAATCGGACGATGCAAGTAATGACGGGACCTGAGTCTGTAGTCCATCCACTGCAGCCGGGACAAGGCAGACCTGTCCGAAGAATGGCGCAGCCTGTTCAACAAAAGGTGACGATAAGGCAAGAGCCAAGGAACGAAATGCCTGCAAATTTCTTGGAGCCAGAGAGGAAAAGCAACAGACTAAGACGTGCTCCTCAACGACCCGGGACTGAATAATTTTTTTTATGATCTCGTATATAATCGCTTGTATAATGAAGCCAATCAGTTTATTGAACGTGTCGAGCTTGCAGAGCTAACAACTTCCTTTTCATCAATAGTCTAGCGACCACCTTCTTTCTGTACTCTTCTCTGCTAATGTTTTCATTGACTCCTTCTTCTGGAACCTTCGGTTCAGCAACCTGGTGCCTGTAGCTTGACTTTGGTTGTGGTGCCCGTTGTTCACTGTTCTGATTACGTTGTCCTGATGGAGGTGGGCAGGGGCAATAGTGAGCGTCATCGCCAGGATGTCCAGGTCCGCCAGGCTGAAAAAGAATAATTCAAAGGATTAGGATGTAAACAGACATATCCCGGCTGCCCAGGCTGGCCATCTCTTCCAGGATTTCCTGGTCGACCGATGGGTCCGGGAGGTCCAGGCATTCCTGGCTGTACGTATCCCGGAGTCTGACCAGGTAATCCCATCTCGCCTGGCGGCCCTCTCGGTCCAGAAGGACCGGGTGTTCCGATCTGACAGACAGCCTCCTGACCAGGTAATCCAGCTCCACCAGCCATTCCGGGCTCACCGACTCGTCCTGATAACTTTTTACATCTTGAATATATTTTGTCTCACCTGGATCCCCAGGTGGCCCAGGAGGTCCGACAAGTCCCGGTCCCACAGGATAGGCATTTTCTCCCGGCTGTCCTGGTGGGCCTAGTTCACCAGGAAAGCCATCAATTCCAGGGGGACCAGGAGGACCAATTGGACACTGAATGCAGCCGGGAGAAGACTGATCGTATGTGGCGATCAGGGCTACGCCACTAGCTCCAGGATGCCCTCGTTCTCCCGGCAGTCCCATGTCTCCTGGAAGTCCGACTTGCCCCGGAGGACCTGGAGGGCCTGGAGGACAGCGTGATGGCTGGGCGCCACAGTCTTCAAAAAATGTTTTTTATCAAGGGTCTGAAAACTCACTGCACTGTCCTCCTTGTCCATTTCCATAACTCATTCTCGTATATCTCTGAGCATCATTCTCACTGGAAAAGGTATAAATGTATTTGGTAAGAAGCCTTACCTCTGTTCCTCTTTGAAGAATCGTCTCTCAAAAGCTCTGCCTCTTCCAAAACTTCGTTTCTCCCTCTGGATCAGAGTCATTTCACCCCAGGCTTCTTTCTCGTAGTACTACAACTAGTTTTCTGTTTGCATTGCCATCTTACCTTCCACTCCTCCAAACTTTTCAAAGAGTCGTGATGGAAATCTCTCAAGTCAGCAGTGGTGTACAGCAAGATTCCGATGGCACCTAGGAGGAGAAGAGACGAACCGCCTAGGGCTACCTTGAGCGGCAGCGACATGGACGGCAACTGGTAGCGAGGAGGAGGAACTAGTGTTCTCAAGTACACAAAAAGGAGCGCCAATTCGGGATGAGAAGAGGGCTATTATTGGTCTCGGCCTTGAGGAGACGAGGGAGAAAGTCAGATGATGACAGGGGGAAAGTGGGAGTGTTATTGTGAGGGGAACCTCTTGACATGAGCAAAGAATTTAATTGCCTATAACACGAAAAAATGAGATCATTTGCGACGGAGACGGGAAAGAAGTGGCTCGAGGAGGGAAGCCATGCACGGGATTATGAGCAGACCGTGAACAACACACAGGGCCATGCAGAGGATCATCGTTTTAACAAAGACCTGAAATGGTATAATCTTAAAAAAAAATCAGTTCTTTGGCTCACATGAGACATGTAGATTTGTACGAATTTGAGAGCTAGCACACAAAGACTCGTGGACAGCGAGGCTTGGATAGCTGGGAATCCGACAGAGGAGAGGCATTGTCGGAGCCTCTCTCTAGAATCAAGCGTCCTGTCGGCTGTGTGGTAGTGATAGGACACATGGGCCGGAATATCCACAGAGAATCCGATGGAAATGATCAGAGCAGCCATGACGATGGGATCCAAGTCGGTTCCTGTGAGCGACAAGAGCCCGAGGATTCCTGTCATTACGGATGCAATGACTATTGTGACAGAAAGCACGCTGAAACAGTCCCACATGAAGACGAGACAGATCAACGCCATACAGCAAAGTGTAGCTACAGCCGCCTGAAAGATTCTTTGATCCAAGATCAAAAGAAACAACTACCTGCCAGGTATCTGTTGGCATGTTATCGATGAGATCACAATAGATTCCATCGTCGGAGAAGACGGAAATGTTGAAAATGGGGCTGTACTTGTCCACCACAGCTCGCCATCTCTTCAGGGCATTGTCTCTCTCGACCCAGTCCTTTAGTTCTTCTCCCTTGTAGGCTGTTGTCAAGAAGAACTTGTCCAAATGGGCAGGTCCTGTCTTGTTCTGATGAGACAGACGGACGAATCCTCTCCAGAATTGGTATTCTGGCCATTGGATAAAGTTCTCCAGATCGGATGGATGTAGAACTTGTGTGGCATTTGAGCTTAAGAGAGCAGTGGTATCATCTTCCTCGCTTTCTTCTTCGGCTTTTGTTTTCTCGTACTCAAGAAAATCTCTGAAATGCCAATCTGTTTATTCTGTTGAAGTTCAATAAAACTGTTCCCCACTCAAAAACTTTTAAAAATCTACCTCATGAAATAGTTGGAGCTCTGAGCTCCCCATGCTCCCGGCAAACTTTCCATCTCTTCGACAAAGGCATTCATCAGTTTCAGTCTGTCGGGATTGGACAAATCACCGGGATTGTTGACGAACAGTGTGGCCAAAGTAAAATAGGGAATCACATATTCCACCCTGAGATTGTCCATCTAAAGTTAAACGATTTGAAGGAGCTAAAAATTACGAACTTCAATGAGAGAAGAATCAGCGGCAAATAATTTTTTCGGTGTCAAGTTAATAGGCATTTGAGTGATTCCCATAATGGCAAAGCCGATAAAAACGGCCCAGAGAACGAGGACAAAAAGATCGAAGACTTTGTTGCAGACAATGTCGAGATAGACGTCGAGACAGCTTCCACCACAACCGTTGATCTTTTCTTGGAGGCTTTGACCCTAAAAGTTGAAACTTTAGTGTTTATAAAAATCTTACAGTGGTCGAAGAATCGATACTTTTATCGTCGTCCCCACCACAGCAGATCCTCAAAGTGAAGGTCTTCTGTTTTTCGTTTTCTATCTCGAAATGTCCGGCAATGATCATGACTGCCGAGTAGAAAGTGATCTGGTAGATAAAGTCCACGAAGATGCAGGCCATGTTTCCATAAGCCAACAATGTGCACTCGGGATTTCCCGTAAACGTTCCAACAGTATCGGCCAGAATGTTGGTCAGGGCAGAAATCATGATGGCCGGACCTGTATCAGCTAAAACTTCGGCTAGACGAGAAGCGGCACAGTCGTCTTTGACCGGATTCAGTCTGAAAATAGATTTCTGATAGCTTTGCAGATAAAAACTGACTTTCTGTGCTGAGTTACTCGCTGCCAGGCATGATTCATCAGATAGGCGTCGTCGACTCCGATGGCTAGAACCAAAAATGGCGTGACACAGAGGATTGAAGCGAATCGGACTCCCGAAAAAAAAAGAGCTCCGAGGGCAGTTCCGCATGCCATGAAGGGGCAGATACAGGCCACGATAGCTAGAGACAGCTTGTGGATACTCATCTGTCCCATGTAGAGGGCCGAAAGCGTCGTTGTAATGCCACTGACCACCGACATGATTCCGAAACCGACAATGAGGAATGGGAGCATAGACATTCCAGCTCTGACGACCTCTGTCTCAACGTATGTCGTCGAAAGAGTTAAGATACGTACAGATTCCGACATGAATTCTCTAAAATTCACTTTTCTTCGGCAAGACTAAAAAAATGATTTTACTTTTCAAAATAGTTGGTGACACTCATCTCGAAATCCTTGATCTGTTGGGTGGTCCAACTTGGTTTCCTTTCTGCGCGGAAATGAATGGCAAGCATCTGAAAACAGGTTTTATGGCATGATTGAACAAACTATAAAAATACAGGTTCAAAATAGTACCTTGGCACTTTTCATGTTCGAGATGCCATCTGTTTCGTTACTGAGCTCAAGACCGAAGAAACTTGGCTGAATATTAATTTTCCTGTCATATATGGTTGAGACGGGGTACTGTAGAACCATTCTGTCGTTCAAAGCGTTTCCGCTAGCTGTTAGATTCCTTTGCAGCATAAGGGCATCCTAAAGTTTCAATATTTCAGCAAAGAATGTTTAAAATACGGTGAACATGACGAATGGATCGTTGATCTGACAGAAACTGTAGCAAAACTCCTGATAGGTTTCGTTCTTTCCGTTGGCCGTGTCGTACATGGTAAAGTTGTGGGTCAAGATGAATTCTACCTGGAAAAACAATTTTATTAATACTTTAGCGACATCAAGGTAATTTAGGAAAAGTAAACTGTTATAGGGACACTGACATCATGTGTAAGCAGAGGAAATTAAGGAACTCGTGTCAGCAACCTGGCAAAAGCAAATTTTTGCATTTTACGTGGTGTAGGCTCATTTTTTACTTGTTTTTAATGAATGTAGTTAAAAACAACTTTTAAAATGATTGGCGAAACGTAAATAATGTTATGATTTCCACTGAACGGCTAGACATCAGTGTCACTTCAAAATGTACAAAATAACTAACCCGTCTCGCTTCCAGCAAAACGTCATTATCCAAGGCATCTTTACCGTTCAGAGGAAGAACCAGCGTGAAAATGGAGATTCCATTTCCAAAGAACTCATTAGTGACGGCCAGCTCGTCTCTAGCTCTAGCACCGTAAGGTGTCCAGCCTTGAATGTCATTCTCATTCCTAAACTTTTTTATAGGCCAAAAAAAGAACGTACGGCGTTGTGATGATTTTAGCCGTTCCAATCAACGTAATGATCGTACAAATGACAATTATAGCCACCGGATGGCCGGCTATGAAATAGGCCCATCGCTTGTAAAAGTTGTTGATAAATCGGACGAGACGGGTCTCACCGGGACCTGAAAAGGTCATCGTCTGGAAAAATGGTCGAAAAAATCCAAAGGGCGGTGCTGATTGATGTTCCGCGAACTGACCTGCCGTCGCTTCCGGTGAGCTGGTCATTTGGGCTTTCCCTTGTTTATTTTGAGTCGCAATGTATAGAAACTTTCAGGAGGTGGTCAATAATCTAGAAAAGAAGGAGATTTAAAAGTCTAGACAATTAAATAAGACGAGTATTTTATGGTCAATTCAATGACGTACAGAATGCGTTACGACATACTATGAGTAGAAACAGTCTGATCTTAATACAGAAATGAGCGGTCAGTGAAGATAACTTCCAACAAAAAAAGCTACATATTGAATGAGGCCAACCCTTCCTCTCTCGATGACAGCAATATTTGCATAGAAATGGCCTGTTTTTGTCATCTTCAACAAGGAAAACTTGTCCTTGGAAGGGTGAGGCTGGTGAAAGTTACTTTTCGTCAAGCAAACCGCAAAAATTCGTTGAATTCCAAGTCAAAACATCGGGTCATCAAGTCTGTTTTTGCCGAAAAGACAATAGCCGAGCGAGGGTTCAAATTTGGTGGACAGCTGAGAAGGGCAGGTTCTGGGCATAAAATACAAACAACGTCGTTTTTTGTTCTTGTTTTTGTAAGTGAAAAATAATCAGTATATAGAATCAGAATGACGAGAAAAATGGAGTATTGAATGGGCAAGACTGAACGCCATTTTTTCCAAGGAAGGTCACCCTTATTCGTCCTTCCGCATCCCATTCGAGTCCTCTACGTTAAATGGCCCTTAACGCATGTTTAGATCTCGGAATGCAGAAGACTTTATGGTGTATGTGAATTTTTTGTTCAGCTGATAACAATAGTTAAACGGGTAAGCTAAATTTTAATAGCTGTCGAAAAGTGGGACAAGTTAAAGTTTTCTGCAGCATGTAACTGTTATTTCCTGTGACGTAGCAATCACGCCGATTAGGTAGAAAGTTTGGTTGTAAACAGAGTTGTATTGGACTAAACGGGCGGACAGTAGGGAATAGTTTCAAGCAAAACAATCATGTTGAGACAGCGGGACGAACCCAGGGGTTAAGAAAAAGAGAAAAGGCGGTCTTTGTCGTCGCTAGTTGTGGCTAGCCAAGGCCATCGGACCACCTGGCGCTTTCGCCTACTCTCTAGCTCATTGTTTTGGGTATGATCAGAGTTGTGAAATTTGTTACGCTACTGTCGTGCTACATTGAAAAACCAGTGGGTATTTCCAATAAAAGAGGTGGTAAGACCTCTGAATCAGACTGAACCAGAACAGAGTAAGGAAGTCTTGACTGATTGCCAAACTGTCAAAAAGGCGTGAGAAAGGTAACACAATCGGCAGCTGCCATCTGAAAGATGGTAGTCTGATAAGTTGAAGCAGGAGCTTGTTGTTCAGTGAGGTCAAGAACTAAGACAGACATCAGTCGAAGTGAAAACAACTACCACAGCGGGTTAATCCGCATCAGGATAAGACACTTTTTGGTGCCACAAGAATGGCGGAAACAGGCCCCTTCTTGAGACTGAACTCTCTTTCCGCCTTTTACGATTGCCAATTGAGAGAAAGAGAGCGACTGTGTCCTCAATCAGAGTAGTCGAGAGTGGACAACTCTTCTTCTGGGAGTAGGCCAAAAATTGAGAGAGGGAACCGGTCGTCCGGCTTATAGACTAAAGGAGGGGTGTTCGAAACACAGAAAGTTCTCTTCTCGACCAGAATTCGGCCAACTTTCTCACAAGAGAACAAAATTGTCTAACTAACAAATCGTGACGTGAACAATCGACGTCACAGTTGGCGCCAAAGGTTCGTGATAATTTAGTGTTGTTTCGGAGGCAAAGTGAAAATATCTGAAATTCTTGAATTGTAGTTTTTCTACCCCAAATCAGAAGTCCAAAAACCTCTGCAGCCGATTTTCGTTGCAGACCGTACGGCCTTCATCATAAATCACCGAGCGGAAGCCCAGGGTGCCGAAATCTCTCGACTGATGAGGTCATCAAAGTGGGGTGGGATAACCCCGACGACTTTTTCCATAATGTTCAGCCAATGCGTCTACAGTCGTGGAATTCTTCTCTTACACACACTACGGTCACAAACAACATTTTTGGGGGACTGCTGCTGCGTCATCAAGACACTGGACGAATTGCCATTGAACGGGTCGACCCGCGTGAAGGCTATTTACTCCAGCTGGAACTGTATTTGATAGAGAAAGGGTCAACACTGACAATTCATCTTCCCTTCTTACAAGGACGCAACACGTCGACTGTGAGTTTTGAAATTGGAAACGATTTTTCGAGAACTTCTATAATAAGTTTTCTGAGACCATTGAAGGACCAGAAAGCGCAGAAAAAGCGTTAAAGAACAGCCAGAAGAAAAAACAAGTTTCGGTACAAAGTTGTCCTCCATATTAGGTCAACTGGAAAGTTGATGGGTTGTTGACACGAAGAAAAGTTGCGGTCAGACGGGAAATACCAGAATTCTGCCAGACATGGAACTGCAACTTCCGAACCGGCCTTGGAAGTTCCTACAGCCTGGTAGTTCCCAAAAATTTCTACCTTAGGTACTGGTCCGATGAGTCAGCCATTGTTTCGCTACATAGCCCTGTGGCCAGTCTGTTACAACGGACAAGCCAAAATGGCAATTGTTTTCGTAGAAGAAGACAATTAAGTTCTTAGGGGATCGAAAGAAGGGTTCGTAAAGAAATGAAGATTCTCTGGGAAAACTGGAGTGAAAGCAGAGAGATATGATTTATTGTTTTTAGTTTTTCTTGAAGTCTTGAAGTCATTCAAGGTCGGAGAGCTCGAAATCATCTTCTTCTACAATGAGCCTGAAGAAATCGAAGACCTCTTCAGTGTAAGGTCGGTTTTCCGGATCTGTTTCCATCAATCTGAAAGGCACTATATTTATTATTAAATTCTCACTTTTTCATAAATTCTTCCACATCTGTAGGCAAGGTTATCCTTGGCTCAACACTCTCGTCCTCTACATTTTCGTTATGCGGCCACTTCTGAAAATAGAGCTGCCAAATAGATCGTCCGAGGCTGTAAATGTCCATTTTCGCGTTGAAAACTTCAAGATCATCCGATTCGGGGGCTTGAAATCCCGGTGTTCCGTAGACGGAACACGTTACAGTGCCGGATGTCAACTTTGTCTTCTTAAACTGTTTAGCTACACCAAAATCGGTCAGTTTTAAATGTCGAGGAGCCTGAATTATTCCGTCTTTGGTTGTCGCCTTATCCAGTAACAGCATACTAAATTGTTTAAGACAGTGTACTTTTTTTTGCAAACGTCAAACTTGTCTGGCTTTATGTCTCTGTGGAAGATGCCATTTGCATGAAGATAACTCAGGGCACTGGAGGCTTGAAATATCCAAAAAAGAACCGTTTCATTTTTATAACTGACCGGATGTTTTTCGATAACTGAGCACTTTGTTAAAATAAAGACACGTCTGACTCACATTTACACACTGATCCACCCTTACAGTACTCCATTAGGATTCCAGAAAACTCTTCCTTTTCCACAATGTAGCCATATAAATGAACAATGTGTGGATGGCAATGCAGTCTCATTAGCAAATCCAACTCTTCAGTCAGATGATTTATGAGCTCAGGCTTGAAATATTTAGCCACCACTGGGAACGCGTAACGATCCACAGAGGCAAGGCAGACGGTCGCCTCACCAGAATCTGGGAATTTTTTTCTGTCTCTAACTTGTGATTTTGTAAATTGGCTCATAATGGCTCGCTGAACAATTTTTCTCATTGTATTTCGTCACACTTACTCCTCGGATTTCTCTTGATTGAAAGTCTACGAAAGAGACATCACACAATTCAGTGACCTGAATATTTTGTAAAAAAAAATCAACGTCAGTACGAACCATTTTTCCTGTGTCTGGCCTAAACCTAAACTCTAATTCGAAAGATTCGAAGATATCGTGTTTAATCTGCCCGTTTAAACCTTGATTGTAGAAGTACATACGCATGGCGCTAGAGTTGGCTAGAACCAGCCGGAAAATAAGAAGACAACGATGACATTCTTCAATGTTATCGCGTCGACATATCGTCTTAACATTATTGTTTTCTTCAAAAGTAATAACCAGTTATCATAGACGAGAAAACGCGGGAGGCGCCATTTTGAATTTAACTGCGCACCAACTTCGTAAGGCATGCAACTGCGCCAATACGGTAGATGTCAATCCGCAGACTGCTTTACGAGAAGTCAAAATTGTGCCTCCCTCGTTTTTCCGACGTTCACAGCTCTGTGAGTTACCCTCAGTCTGTTGTAGAAAATAGTTATCCAGACGTAGTGCCATTGCTCTATCCTCTTGAGAATGTCACTGAATTCGGTCTTCAAAAGGGAAGGAAGAGTATAGATATCCCAGTAAAAACAGTTTATAAACTGTAATTCAGCCTCTTTTCTTTTGTTCAGAGTGTTCTAGAAGAATGTTAGAGGAACAAAAACCAAAACCTCAATTCTCTTTTGATCGTTTTCGCCAAAGAGGTGCTTCAATTTGAAATAGTACATTTTCATTGTTCCGATGCTAACAGTACAATTCAGAGATTTACAGAATGCAGTTGCTATTGTCTGAAAACTGGAATCTACAATGGAACTCCCCTTTATACTCACGTTTAAAACGTTGGGATCCTTAAACATTTGGTCAAGTGATGTGCATTTAAAAAGCAAATGATGAAGGGCGAACCAAACAACCCCCGTGTTGACAATGTTCTAAAAGAGTATACGAGTTAAAATGAGTGCTAACTCACCGAGTCCTTGTAGACAGATAAAATCGTGTTCATGAAAACCTTTGATCCATCAGGACAACTGGTTACCAAATCTGATAGCACGCTCACATTCCCAGCTTTGAGCAAAAAGATGAAATAACTCCGTAGAACATTTCCGTTTGGGATTTTCTGCAGTTAAGATATTTTTGTGCTAAAACCGGTTTGCAGACCTGAAGAGCCACACATAGTGGTACAGTCTCTTCTGCAAAATCTTGACTAACAGATAGGATATTCGGATTTCTTTCATTCTCTTTGAACTGTAATGAATTGTGCATGTTCTAACTTCTACTAACCCAGTCTCGCCAGTTGACCCAAACATCGGCATCCGGCGACGGAAGTTTGTTGTCTAGACTCTCTCGAATATTTTCTCCTATCAAATATCTGAAATATATTATTTCAGTTCAATTGTTCAAAACACCTTTCCCCTTCTTTATCCGATTTGAATTTGAAAACCATGAGTGTACCGAAACGCTGAGCTAGCTTGAAGCAAGAAAAATAGCCGGTATTACGCTGGGATGAATTTGGGAAAACAGTTATTAGACTTACAAAGTATTTGACGAAACGATTAGCTATGGCCTCGCGTTTCTTTTTTAATTCTTCCGTCAAATGCGTTGCAGAGTAATCAGGATTCTTCAAGCTTTCCCAAAGATCACTTGTTACGGGCTCAAAAACGGAATGTGATCTGAGAGCTCCCATGAACCCCTGAAAATATGTTGGAAGAGGTTCATGTGGGCGTGTCAACGTTGGAAAAGATGTTAAACTACGGAAACATTACCTCAAAAAATTGCTCATCTTCCAATGCAAGCAATATTGATGGCTCGAGCAATACGTATGCAGCGATGCAAGCTTTTTCAGAGTATCCCTAAAATTCTTCTTTACTCTTAATGTTCTTCTTCTTAATGTTGTCTATCTGTCCGAAGGTGTCCGCACTTGTCGGGACTAAGACAACATGTCAATTTTTGTCTTTTTTTATTCTTTCCACACATTATAGTTTGAATTGGGAACATACCCATGTGGTAGCAAAATAGTCGAGCATAACCTCCGGATAGTGCATTGACCAGTAAACATCCTTAGCAAATGGCTCAATGCACGAAATATACGCCACTTCTCTTATCGCGAAATGCCTGCGTGTTAGTTCGACCTGCAAAATACAAAAAAGGAGACACAAGAACCCACAAGCAGATCAGCTATGATTTTTTGAATAGCGTTTCCCTTGACCATGTGTAGTATGCGTGTCAAAGTGTCCTAAACCATGGTGACATTATCATATAAAAAAGATACGCTATCTCTTGAAGCTTCGAGAGTAATTCGACTGCATTCCTTGATCTTACAAGCCAGTTCTTTGATTACTTGCTAAAAACACATAGTTACTATTCGCACTTCAGACCTCTAAAGTGACAACTTCTGGTTGATCGTCCGCATAATGGTGGAAATATTGGATGAGAAGAGGTATTAATATGACCAAGAAATGCTCAATCCTTTCGTTCAAGTCAACACATTGACGCGAGGATAATCGATTCAAACGGTACTGAAAGCTCTTTTTAGGAACAGTAAAAATTCCTCAGAAAATTTCTGCGAGTAAACCCACAGACGTAACTTGTTTGAAAAAAAAACTTTAAACCCCTTCGCTGAGAAGTCTGTGGATAGTTGCGCAAATGGCCACGAGTTGATCTTTTTTCACAAATTGAAGAAATATTGCAAGAGCAAGACATTTCCGGGATTTCTAAATAATCTGTCGTCAAGTAAGCTCTGAGAAAAATACCTCAAGATCCCCCAAATAATTGGTAAAGAACTCATCCAAATACTCTGGGCAGATCTGTAAAATTATTTGTTGAAGATATAGTCTGTTCACCGGCTACTGAGAAATGTAAGATCTTTAAAATGTTCGCTGAATTGACATTGAGCCAACAATTTGAAGTTGGTCTAAACAATGAACATTTTAAAAGTCTAATTTTTCTCAGCAAGTGCTGAACCCTAAATAACATATCGTACCTCTTTAACATCATCTCTCGGAAGATAGAGTATCTCTCTATGCGAAGTAATAACAGCACATTGTCCAGCATCCAGTTTAGTGAAAGACTTTTCGTGGTAATCGCGCACGCCAAGATTTCGAAAGTGCACCAAATCAAAAATAAAATTGCGATCGATGGAAGCATAGCGGAAGTAGGCTTGAGGATCCAGCATGTACACAATATCTCCCCTTTTCACATGTTTAAATTCATCGAGCTTAATTATTGTGCTCAACGACATCATGTCACTGTAACAATCGCGAAGCGGACGGTTTCCAATGCTCTTTCCAAATAACACTGATGTTTCTATGTCTGTGAAAAGGACTGTTGTGCTATCCATTTTGAGCTGAAAAATTAAATAGACTGAGAGAGTATTAAAAATAGAGTTGATGTTGGAATGGAAATGAAATTATTGTCTGATTCTGCAAACCCATAAAACTGTTCACATTCTAGGCTCAAAAGCTAACGCTAAATGGTGAGCAATTACAAAATTGTTAGAAATTGACAGTTCAAAACACCTTCTTTTATAACTGAGCAGATTTTCGGGGTGAGACCAATGCCTTATCGGCAACTGGCAGTATTTCATGGACATATTACTAATCTAAACTGTTAAAAAGTGTTTGTGGTTAATCTGTCTGTTTGTCCATAGCCACGAGAATCGTCGTAACAAGTTACTTTTGAACTGAACGGAGTTTTTACAGACTTTCGCTACTACTGTGTTAGAGGAAACTATAAAGCTCTATAAAACGGTAAAGAGTAGTTTAAAAAATTGACGTTAGGAAGGGAAGGGATAGGCAAAAATGAGGGATCTCTAACTTTAGAACTGGGAGGGCGTTGCAAATCTTGTCAGCGAAAAAAGCTCGGTTTGTCCAAGATTACAAAACAAAGTCTGTTACAGCGGGAACAATTCAAATAGGTAATTGATTTCGTAGAACGAGAAAATTAAGTTTGATATCAAGTCTTGTGAAGAGAACACAATAGGGTGAAAACAGAAAATGATTAAAAAACGTTGAAGACTTCATTACTCTGTTTGTTGCTTGAAATCTTTTTACAAAATCAAATTCTTGAAAGGAGCAAAGAACTTGAAGACATCTTCTGTGTCAGGTCGGCTTTCCGCATCTATTTCCATCATCCTAAATGTCTTTACTCGTAATCTTTTTTTTCTTAGGCTCACCTTTTCATCAATAGACCAACATCCTCTGGCAAAGGTATCTTTGACTCAATACTCTCGTCCTCGACATGCCAGCTATATGGCCACTTCTGAAAATAGAGCTGCCAAATGCATCGTCCAAAGCTGTAAATGTCCATTTTCGCGTTAAACACTTGAAGATCATCCGATTCGGGGGCTTGAAATCCCGGTGTTCCGTAGACGGAACACGTAGCAGTTCCGGCCAACCGGTTGGCCTTGTTGAACTGTTTCGATACACCAAAGTCCGTCAGTTTCAGATGCTTTGGAGCCTGTAGCACGCCGTCTTTGACTGTAGCTTTATCAAACAGTAACATGCTAAAAAATCTAGAGTGTTAGCTTTTATAAGAAGTCAAACTTGTCCAGTTTCAGATCTCTGTGAAAGATGCCGTTCGTATGGAGATATCTCAGGGCACTGATTGCTTGGAAAAGCCAGAAAAGGGCCGTTTCATTTGTGTATGAGATGGGGTGTTCATCAATAACTAAAACCATATTTTTGAAGAAAGAATCTGAGCTTACACTGCCGCACAGATCCACCTTCACAGTATTCCATGATGATTCCCGAAAATTCTTCGTATTCCACGATGTAGCCAAAAGAGTGAACAATGTGTGGATGACAATGCAGTCTCATTAGCAAATCCAACTCTTCAGTCAGATGGTTGATGACATCTTTCTTGAAATATTTTGTCACGACCGGGAATGTGTAGCAGTCCACAGAGGCAAGGGAGACAATCGCTTCGCCGGATTCGGCTAACAGCCTTATTTCTTGGACTTCAGTCTTGTCAAATTGGGTCATGATGGCTCTCTTAACATATATACTAAAGTTTATTCAGATGACTTACGCCTCGGATCTCCCTCGATTGGAAGTCGACGAATGAGACATCACACAGCTCTTTAATCTGAAAGTTTTATTATTATCACACCTGTATTTTGCTACGAACCGCTTCTCTGATTTCACCAAATTCCTTATCCTTGAAACTTTCTAGGAAGTCATGCTTCAGTTGCTCGTTTAATCCCCGCCGGTGAAAATAGTCACGCATACGGTTAGAGTTTGCTAGAACCCGACGGAATATTGTGAGACAGCGTTTGATAGAACCTTCTCGATCTTTTTCTTCATGACATATCGCCTAAACCACTGGATCTTCTGAAAAAAAAAGAACCTCTACCGATAATCTGTTGTAGAAAATAGCAATCCAAACGTATGGCCATTCTTCAATACTTTTATCGACAAATGTACTGAATTGAGTTTCTAAAGGGGTAGGGAGGGTGTACATGTTCCAGTAGAAACAGTTTGTGAACTGACGTTCAATTTCCTGTCTTTTGCGAAACTTATTCTATAAGATTGACTACATTTTGGAAAGTATTAAGAAACCTCAATTATCTTATAATATTCTTCGTGAAAGAACGGCTTCAACTTTAAGTAGTACATTCTCATAGTTCCGATGCTAACACTACAGTTTAGAGACTTACTGAATGCATCTGATATTCCCTGAAAACAAAAAAAATCTGCACGGTGACTGAACCCACATTTTTAATTTTAGGCTCTTCAATGATTTCGTCCAGCGCTGTGCTGTTGAACAGACAATGATGAAGGGCGAACCAAACAACACCCGTGTTGAGAAAATTCTGAAAACTGAACATGCATAATCAATTGTTATATCTTGCCGCCTCGTTATAATCGGATAATATAGTGTTTACAAACACTTTTGGTCCATCAGCACATCCTGTTAACAGTTCTATCAAGATTGTCACGTTTCCCGCTTTGAGTAGAAACAATATATAACTGCGTAGAATGTTTCCATTTGAGATTAACTAGAAAATTTAAGTTAGATTAGACAGTTCTTACAAACCTGTAGAGCCTTGTGCAGTGGCGCATATTTTTCTGTAACATCCTCACCAATCAGTTTCGCCATTGGATTGTCCTCGTTTTCTCTCAACTGGAGTGTGACGGTATTTTAGCTTGTTCTTCTTACCCATTCTTGCCAGTAGACATCGACACTGGCATCAGGATATGGAATTGTTTCTTCTAGTCTCCCTTTCAGATTTTTCCCCATCAAATATCTAAACTAAAAACTTCCTGTACGACTTTAAGTTACCTGAAACCTTCAGAATCCGGGCTGAAGTGGAAAACCAAGAGTGTCCCAAAACGGCGAGCTTGTTTGAAACAGATGAACTTGCCAGAGTCGCGCTGATACAGGTATGGATCATCTTTTACGAACTTACAAAATATTCTTTCAAATGATCTTCTATAGCCCATCGTTTCTTTTTCAGAACTTCTAGGAGGTCAATTTCAGAATAATCCGGAATCTTCAAGGTTTCCCAAAGGTCCACTGTAATGCGGTGGAAACGACGACTAACTCTTGAGTGTCGAAAAAGCGTGTCGAAAAAATCCTACAAATGAAACTAGATCAATACCAGCAATACAACCAATTTTTTTATGAATATTTTGTAATTCTGGTAGCTCACCTGGCAGAAATGTTCGTCTTCCAGAGGCAGTAATATTGAAGGTTCCAGCAATATGTAAGGAATACACTTTTCCCTGTTTTCGTTATCCTGAAAGAAAACAGTTTATTCGCGATTAAACCCACCATTTTATTGGCAACAAAGTCCAGAAAAAGTTCAGGATATTGCATGGACCAGTAAAGATTTGGTCTGTTATTAGATGGAAACGGTCCACTGAATAGCGCTTTTTTTTCTGCAACAAATCTGTGTTTTAATTCCACCTGAAGATTGTTAATGACTGAGTATTTCGATCGATGCTTACAAGAAGATCAGCAAGGATAGTTTTTGTTTCTCCTCCCATGTCCGGTAATTCTGCTGTCAGCCTCTAAAAGTCACAAAAATATAAGCACAAAGGAAATTACCTTTATGCTAAAATCTCCAATGTTGAAGCGATTGCATGTCTCAATTTTTTTGGCCAGGGCTTTGATCATTTCCTGGAAATGAGTATTGCAGTGTATTTTTCCAACTCACCTCAATGATGTCCACAATTTCCTTAGTAATGGTGCTTTTGATATAAGAATGTACTCTTTCATTGATGAATCCTATCAGGAAGAACAAAACATCTTGAATTCTTTGGTTCAATTTGACGTAGTCGCGGGAGGTTGAACGCTTTGACAAAAGCTAAAAAACATTACGAAAATTAAAGTCTCGAGCCTCTATATCAAGAATATCGCGGCAAATTTTAAATAATGCCACAATTTGATCATATTTTACAAACTGGAGAAATTCAGGCAGATCATAAAATCGCTCGGATACCTAAAATAATCGTCGGATCAGCAATGACAACCCGAACCTTTTCTGGTTCGTTGAAATACAAGGAAAGTAGTTCTTCGAAGTAGCCTGGTCCAATCTTAAAAACTTTTCTTCATTTTATTATTGTCTAGAATACCTCCCGAACAGCAGCTCGCTGAACAAAGAGAATGTCACAAGACAGGGATTCCATGACTGCGCATCTGCCATCGTCTGGTGCTGCGAAAAATTTGTCGAGTTCTTTACGGAGTGGGTTCCGCAATCTCGGACTCCGAAATCGAGCATTTCCACGGACTCCGAAATCGAGCAGCTCATGAATAAAGTTCCGATCAATGGATGAATAATAACAGTAGGTAGAAGAATCGAATACGTACACTGCACTGCCCTTTTTCAACTTTTCGGTGTGAGTAATTATTATGCTCAACGACAACACGTCGCTGTAACAATCAAGAAGCGGACGTCCTTCAATGCTTTTATTATTCAGCATGTCTGAAGAATACAAATTAATAGAATGGTACTCGTTTTGTAAACGATTGTTGTGGCTAAGTGTACGAAGAGCTCACGGAAACAAATAGCAGATTGAAATTGAATAGAGTTAACTAAAGAAACTAGGCATGAGGAGTGAGAAATTGACATTTTTTGGCAGCAATCACTTCCGCTGCGAGACCAACGTATTGTCACTAACTGGCACAGATTACTAATCAACAAAAAAGACTCGGAGTTCGTCCAAGATTACTAAACAAAGTCGAGCATAATTAAGTTATTATTAAATAAATAAATATACGATACAAATAGAAGGTATGTCAAAACTTAGAGCATTTTGTAACCGGTTTTGTTGATCAAAGAGAAAGAGAAAGGGGAGGACAACAAATGCACAACACGGTGATAACTGAACATAAATAAGGGAAATTATTATTTGGGTGGCTGGTAACGGGAGCCTTTTTTGCCTCGAAGAGACGGGATTCTCGTCTGGAAGTGACTGTCCGAACATTCACTTCCCGCTCGGGATGGTGGTCGCGAGTCGACAAGAGAACTTCGACTGGTTCCCAAAGATGGTCTCGGGATCTTTGATTCTGAAAATTTGCTGATTTACCAAAGTGGAAGTGAAATTACCTGTACTGCTCAAGTCACTGGCTGCTCTTTCGTGACGATGAGGGAACATGGGCATGCTTCTTTCAGTCTTTTCTCTGACCTTCATTATAGGACCAGGGGTTGTGACAGAAGACGTCCTGGCGGTTCTGTTCTTCGTGAATGCCGCCATTGTGTCGATGGCATGGGCAGGAGCCAGCTCCTTGTAGATTCGGATGTTTGTACGGTCTGAAAAGTGTAAGCTTAAACAAAACTCGACAAGAAACCAAGTTTTCGAAATAAGCTGTAACAAAAATAACTCAATGCAAACCCTGGCCGCCGCGAAACAGGCCAGCGTCAGGAATCTACAAAATTTCATTTCGCACTCAATTCCGATATTTCTTGCTTCAAAATACTTTAGCTACTTATTATTTACTTCCCCCTTTCGACTCATAAAATACTTGTCAAGACTAGTCAGTCTAAAACTCTGAAAAGAGTAGTAATTGAAGTATTCTAGCTCCTCGTCCTGTGCTGCGCGGATGGCTCTTCTCTCAATCAGGTCAGGTGTTTCTACTATTCCATTTTGACAGTTACTTTCACATTCTTGACATTATCAGGATGTCCATACCAGGTTTGAAAATGCGCGCCAAAAATATAGAACAAATCTCCAGCGATTGTACAAGCAACTTTCAAAACAAAATCTAACAAAATGAACTCAATGCTCCCATTTTTAACTGACCAAGAACTTTGTAACCTTCTCGTGTCTGGATCATAAAGCGGACTGAATCAGTTTATAAATTACCTTCTCTCTGAGAAATAAAAACTCACTGTTAGCCCTGCATGGATCATGCTTTCCGAGGAACACGTCCAGCGGTTCCCAGCCTCCTCCAACTCGGACCATGACTGTCGACCTCAAGATTCGGACCATTCTCTTGATTTCCGTGTCACCGAACTGAACAAAAATGTTAGGTTTTCTTCAAGAAAAAATAACCTTATAATGATTGTCGGAAATCTTCTCTATCCTGTACTTGTTACAACAGCTACAACTGCTTCGCTGCTTCTCGATCTCCACATTGATCTTTTCGTTGTCCGTCGTGGGCTTGGCCCTCTGAAAAGTTTTGGTAATTTTTTGACTGCGAAAATGGATAATTTTGGTTCACTTTTTTGCTCAGTCCACAGCCAGTAGAATAGAAACGCGAACAGAGCCAGAATAACAAGAACATCCTCGGCTGTGGGTTCCGCGTCCATACGGAAATTCAAAGGGCGAAGTGAGAACATTTTTATGAGCCCCGAGGTCAAATATGTCGACGGAAATCGTAAAATCAAAGTAAACAACGACTCACATTGGCAATGTCGAAGCGGAGGGCGTTGATGAACTCTTTCGAATTGATCAAGCCGTCGCCTTTGTCGAAGAGGTCGGCGACTTTGTCCATTTCCAAGCGGGATGTTGGGAACTCTAAAAGTTTGATCATTTTGGCAAAGGAGCAGAAAACTCACTGCTAGCAATGATGGCATCGATAAAGACGTTTCTGGGAACATTTCCAGTGTGACTTCGGTCAATTCGTCTGAACAAGTCACTGACTCGAGCCTTTCCATGGTCATTCCAGTCAACATAACGATCCTTCCATTGTTCCCATTTCCATCCTTCAAGTCGTTTCATCTCCTCCAAGAGGGCACGCTGATTCTCGAGAACTTGTCTATAGCCGAGACTGTCAAGCCACAACTGTTTCCATTCGTTCTGGAGCTGGTTTCCTCGCGGATCGTTGACTCCCTTCCTGGCAGACTTGACGGCTTGATCCACGTCGGGCTGTTTCTCGTGGAGCTCAAAGTCGAGCGTCTCGTACTCTTTCTCCATTCGATCCAGAGCATCCAAGTCAATCGCCATCGGGTTTGAGGTCATCCGAGCCAGCTCGTCCTTCTTGGCCTTGAGGAATTCGTAGAGCTGCTTCAGATTCGTGTCTCTTTCCGCTTCTTTCTGTTCTTCTTCAAGCAGCATGAATTCTCTCTCGCCACAACGCTCTTCCACCTCTTTCCATCGTCCATCGACCACTCGGACCCAATGTTTCAGAGCCTGTTCGGCTCTGGGATGACATTTGGCGAGCAGGGCTTTTCCAAGAGCAATGATGTCATCTTTTCTGGGTCTTTCTCCGTCTAGATCCTTCTTAATCGCGTTGACAGAAGCCAAGGCAACGGAAAGATCCTTTACTGGTTCCTTCAACTTTTGTTCCTGTCCAGCCAGCCATTCGAGAATGGCATGAGCCTTGACATCAAAGTCAGATGCTTCCACTTCGGCCTGACTCAGAGCAGTATCCTTTTCAGCAGCCAGATCCTCCACCTTGGCCCATTTATTCTTGAGGCGATCCGAGTCCTTCCGTACTGCTTCAGCCTCATCAACTCCTTTCGACATGATCTCTTCTGCCTTTTTCATCAGCGTATTGACTCCTTTCTTCTTGGCTAATCTCTCAGCTGCTCTGTGATTTTCCTCGTCTCTGAGATCCCTGACTGTGTCAACATCTCCATGAACTTTCTTGTACTCGGGCATTTCTGTCCTATGGAGTTCCAGATCAATCCAATCCTCTAGATCTTTCATCGTTTCATCGAAGGCTCCTCCTTCCAGGACGGCTTGATCTGCCACTCGTTGTCTCTCGACACATTTTCTGGTAAGAGCAGTCCATCTCGCAGCCATATTGTTGTTCTTTGAGTTGATTTGCTTGGCTTCCGGCTTGGTACTCTTCTCGGCCAGAAGACTTCCTCTCTTCTTGGTGATGTCGTAGTAGGGTTGAGTCTCAGCCATCGTCTTTTGGAGATCCTTGATCTCATTCAGGTGCTCCTTCAGACGATCGACATTGCTGGTTGAGGGAGCATCCATAGTAAGAGCCTCTTCGACTCTGAACAAGCAGTCTTCGACCTGTTCTACTCCATTCAACCAGACGCGAGCTTCGTCCATTGCGACGGCAAGGTGCTGAAAAAGTTACTGTTTCTGTGCACTGGGCCCACGCCACTGTTAACCGGGTCCGTGTCAGTAAGGCGCATTTTCGGTGCAAGGCAAATTTTACCGAAAAACGGCACTTATTTTGAAAATAGCATCAGATATGTTCCTAGAATCCTCGAAAATGCGCCTTCCTGGCACAGGCTCGGTCCTGACAACCCTATTTTTCCTTAGATTCCTCACCTTTCCTCTCTCATTGGTTCTCGAGACGACCTTCTCAAACCGATGTTTTAATGAGACCAGGCCATTTTTGATGGGAATAGCGTCCTTCTTCTCACAGTAGACCTGAAGCCGTCTTCCGGCTGCCTGTTGCTCCGCCATCATCTGCTTCCTCTTGGCCACTTCAATTTTCCAAGACTCTAGCTCGTTGTTCTGTTTTTCGGCCTTCTCCAGAATGTGACTGACAGGCTCCTGCAAGGTTTTTCTTTGAACCAGTTAATGGTAAGACTTACAAGTTGGGTCAAGTTGGTTTCCGCAGCTTGAAGCCATTCGGCAGTGTCCCTCATGGCATCGTCGAGTGCAATGGCCTCATCCAAAGCCAGCTGGAGCTTTTTCTCTCGGTCTTGACAGAGTTCTTTCACTTTGTTCCATTTGGTCTTCATCTGGCCATGACTCCTTCCAATCCACGAATCTTGATCATTTCCATGTTCCAGGAGGTAAATTCCCGTATCTTTGAGATATTCTTCCAGGGTCGAGGCATTTTGTTCGATCTAAAAATTTTGGGAAGTATATAAACCAAAATTAATTTCTTACCTCAGCCCTGAGTACTCTGAAGTCGTCCATTTGGGTCTCAGCTGTCTCGGGAAGACCTCCAGTGGGTCTGGTCGTGGCCAGCTGCTGCTCCACGTCTTCCAGCCAACTGAGCCAGCGTTCCAGCTCACCGCCGACTGACTCTGCTTCGGATTTGGCCTAAATTATATTTACAAATAGTCTCAGAAAGATGAAAACCTTGTCCATCTTTCTGCCAATTTCTTCAATATCTTGATTGAGCTGTCCCCACTTGTGATTCATCTCGTCAATTTTGTCAGCCGCTGTCGAATCGGCACTGTTTTTCAATAGTCGCCGTGCTGCAGCATTCAGGGTATCAATGCTGAAAAATAGTACAATTTTTAACAGGAAACGGGGCTATGTGAATCATTTGACACTCCAAAAGTGCCATAATTTGTTACGATCCGTAAACAGGCCTGCTTTGGGAGAGGACAGATAAGGGGGACCTACCTCGGTCTATGGGCATCTACGTCGTTCTTGAGAACGGCCAGCTTGCAGATTTGAATCTCCACGTTTCGCAGATTTCTGGGCGTGGTACTGGTAGCTAGTTCCGTCGCTGTCGCCCTACTTCTGTCGATCCAGTCGACCAGTTGACCAGCAGCCTCCGAAAGTTTTCCCATCTGGAGCAGTGCCATTTCGACCTTGTGTTCACGTTCAGCCATAGCTCCATATAGTTTGCTCCATCTGAGGTTCAGCTCATTTATGGGTTGTCTCACAACGGCAGCCTGGGCCGCAGGAGCTCCTTCAGCCAATGTGGCGGCAGTTTGAGCCAGCTGTTCCTTCAAAACTCCGTGTCTGTCAACGTCATCCTTAAAGAGTCGAAGTTCGTCCAAAGCGGCTGGGATCTCGTCGATCTTGAGTTCTTCAGCCGGAGGCATGAGAGCCAAATGATGTTCAGCCTGGTCCAGCCAGCCGAGCAGATCGTTCAAATCGCCGTGGAAAGTCATTGCCTCTTCCATGGCCTGGATCAGATCCCGATTCTTGTCGGCAAAGAGATTGGTAATCGTGGCCCAGCCATGTTGAATTGCATCAACCTGAGACCTGACGACTTCCTGTTCTTCGGGAGGAATAATGCTGGCTAGTTCGTCTCCGGCATGCTTCAGAGCCGCGATTCGAGGCCCAGTCGAGCTGATATCGTTGGCAACGCCGACTAGGGCCGCCTGTTGGAGCTGAAGCTGCTGAGGTTGTCCCGTAGCCGGCTCGACAGACTCCAGTCGATAGCGAAGATTGTCCACAGCTTGCTGGCAGTCATCCAGCTCGGACCAGAAGTGTTTTGCCTTCACTAGAACATCAGACAGGAAGTCTCCACGGTGAGCTGCTTCCTGCTCAATGTCTCCCCATAGTTTCTCCAGACGATTCAACTTGCTCATGACGTCCTGAGCTGCCACATCGCCGTCAGGAGCAGATGCCAGCAGGGAGGCAGCATCGTCTCTTAGATGATTGTAGGCAGTCTTCTTGTTCTGAAGATTATCGAGAATAGCAGCATTTTCGGACAGTTTGTTCTCCAAGACTACTGGATCAGCCGAGACTCCTCCACTTTCTCGTAGCTTGTCAGCTGCTCCTTCTAAATTCTCGACCAATTTCGACAGGCGTTCTTCAAAGACACTCGTCGTGTCCATGACACTGTCAATGCCCTGTCCACGAGCACGAATAGCTTCACCAATCTCCTTGTAACGATCAAGAAGCTCGTCTGCAAGCTCTCGAAGCTTTTCTCCTTCCTTCTCGTGACAGACTTCGATCATGGCCTTGACGTCCTTGTCAAAGGTGTTGATAATCGGCTGGTAGGCGACAACAGCGGCCATCAGCTCCTGAAAAAAAAGTCGTTTAACAGGAACGAATAAAACTAACCGAATTGTGAAGATTCATCTTCTGAAGCTCAGCCTGAGGTGTCGTGGTGTTCACATCCGGAGCACTTCTCAGTTCATCTTCAAGATTATCCAACCAGAGGGACAGTTCCTCAAACTCGAGAGTCAACTGCTCGGCCAGAACTTTGGCTCTCTCCAGATGTTCCGTCCTCTCCATACAGAGATTCGAAACCTCATCGACGAGTTCCTTGCCCAGCTCGCATTTCTCGTTTAGGGCAGACAAAGCACCGCTTTCTGGCGAATCAGCACTGATCTGTCTGGCAATCTTCTTGGCTTCTGCAACGACATCGCGGAGTTTTCCTTTGTTCAGAGTGACATCTTCGTTCATGATCCTCTGATTTTTCAGCTGGCGGTTCAAAAACTCCGGGTCGATGGAGGGAGGATCGGCTGTGAGTAGACGCTCCTTAGCATCTGCCAGCCATTCCACAATGAATTCCAGGTCGTCCAAAACTGCGCGGGACTGCTTCTCTGTGACGTCTAGACGCTCAGCACGACGAGAGACCTAAAATTGTGCTATTTCCATGGTTTCTCTTTTGACTAACCTTGTCCGAAATCTGATTGACCCTTCTGTTCATCTCGACCGTGTTCTGATACAGCTCTTCCGCTCTGTCCTTGCTACTCAAGGCTTGGAGCTGATTTGAGACTGCCACCAAATCCTCGACTTCTGGCCTCCAGTTCTGAACATCTTCTTCCAGAGTAAAGATCAGCTGGGCTTGAGTGGAAATATCTGCCTCATCGATATTTTGGAGATCCTCTTCGACGGCTTCGACCCACTGACAGACGACCTCGAATCCTTCGTGGAAGCGTTCACTCAACGGGATGGCCTTTGAAAGATGAGCTAGCTTCTCGTCCGCCACGGCCATAATGTCCACATATCTGTTTTTGAGAACCTCGATTCGATTCTGTAGGGCAATGGCCTCATCCGTGGTCGTCTGTTTGCAGAGAACTTTTCCCACGGAGACGACGTTTGAAACCAAGGCATCGCGTTCAGTAACGGCTTGAGCGAGGTCAGTTAGGATGTTACTCTGTTCCAGAAGGTCATCGGGCTCGATGGCCAGTTCATCCACATGAAGCAGACTGGCTTCCATCTCATCTAGCCAAGCAGCCAGGGCATTTGTGTCGTGTTCAAAGTCGCCGACTTGGGTAGCCACATCTGCTAACAATTCCCGAATGTTATGTACTCTCTGAGCCAAAGAGTCGTACAAGTTTCCGAGCTGATTCGTCTGGACTTCCAGTTCTTCAGCGTCTTTTACACTGACAATGGCCGAGAGAAGGGGAACGAGTTGATCCATCATGCTCACATCGTCAGCCTTTTGGTCAATTTCTTCTGCTAGCTCCTCTTGCAAATGAAGCTGTTCCTCCATTTTCGAAGACGCTGTGGCAATGTTCGACAGAGCCTGTACCCGCTTTTCCGTCTTGGCAAGCCAGCTCGCCAATGGAGTCATAACTTCGGCCAGTCGCTCAGCCAAATCAATCGCTTCCAGAACTTTTCCATGTCTGTCTTGAGCGTCGCCAAGAAGCCGCTCGTATCGCTTAGTGATGCCATCCGCCTTGTCATTCAATGCGATCTTTTCTGCTTCTGTTGGAGCGAGATCAATCAATTTGTCGATCAGGGCATTGAAACCAGAAACACTAGAATTCAGTTATTAGTAATGTCAAAAAAAGTTAAAAAACCTGGCCTCCTTGTCCTCGATATGCTTCAACATTAGATTGTAGGTTCCGAGCTGAAGTTTGGCTGCCTTGGCATCGGCTGATGGTTTCTGTTGGTTTTCGAGAAGTTCTTCGGAATCTTCGAGCCAGTTTAGGAGGTTTTTGTAGGCATCTTCGTACCTAAAACTTTAATCAGAAGAAAATAGAAACTTGTACTACCTTCCAAGCTCCTGAGCAGCCGAATCGACCTTGATTTCCCGGTCAGCCAGGGCTGAAGAGACAGCTGACCATGCTCCAGTCACTCGCTGAAGAGCCTTATCCTAAAATTAAAAATCTGTGAACAAATGAATAGAAAAATCTCACCAGTTCGGTAGTTTTCGCTTCGGGACCCGCTGCTTTGATCAAAATCTTGCAGTCGGAACTGAAGTCATCGACTCGATCGGACAATGGCTTGACCTTGTCTTTCAGCTGTTTCAGCTCATTCTGTTGTTTCTTCAGATCTGCCACCTCGATTGGGGAAGTGAGGGGATCGAGTAGATTGTTTAGTTCGGAAGAGAGGTTTTTGGACTCTCTGAAAACCCGATTTCTTGGAGACAAAACTCTTCACTTACTCGTCAAACTGCTCTACTTCTCCAGCGACCTGGTGGATTTTCTTCTCCCTCTGTTCCAGTTTCTTCTGGCATCTTGTCAGCACCTAAAATACTCAGTTGTCTCTTTATAAAACCCCTACAACCTCAAAATATAGAATGGGTAGGATTGAGACCGGTACTTTAGACAAAAACCCATCATATGAACTCATCCGAGAGCGCGGAGCTGGACAAGTGTCCTGGGCTATTTACATACAAGCTCGCGCAGAGGCTATATCACACCGGTGTAACTTTCTCGATGAAACTCTTAGGCGGCTGTTGTTAGCTGGGTCGAGAGCGAATGGGGGTGGCTTTTTATGACTCTCTGAGTCAACAGCTTTATGATCATGGTGAATTTTGAAGCCTCACCTTCTCAGCATTGTCCAGAACACTTTTGGCCGAATCATGTTGGGGCTTTGTGATCACTCCGTCTTCCAAAGCCTTTTCAATCTCGTCGGCCGATTTCTTGAGCTGTTCCTTCTCATCTTCCACCTGTCTCATCAAGTCATCGCATTCATCCTTCTGCTTCTGGAGCTCTTCGAGACAATGAACTAGTGGATCGAGGTCGCTGACTTCCTGAACGGACAGATTTTGTAAAAGTTTTATTGCCTCCCATAAGGGACGCTCTCCAAAATTTCTGAATCCGATGGTGCACTCATGAAAATGCTTCTGGACGCCGCTTCGCCCGTTTTTTAAAGTGAACTCACATTGTTCAGATCGTCGGCTTTTCTGGCTTTAAGAGTAGCATGGTCAATGACTTTTTGTCCAGCAGACTGTCTGTCAGCAAGACTCTGAGCCAGATCGGAGAGTCGTGAGAGAATATTCTCGAATCTGATCTCCAACTTGGGAATTTCATCGATGAGCTCGGTCGAGTCAATCTTGGCCTCTTTCACCTCATCCACACAGTTTGACAGATCTCTCCTTTTTCTATTCCAAAAGTCTGAGATCTCGGCAATTTGTGCTCCAAGTCTCTCCTTGTTGATGTTTTCAGGAGATTTCAGAAGCGCTTCTTGGGCAGAGGCCACGTCTTTGCACTCCGAAAGAAGTCGATCAATTCTTGTCTTCAAATCAGCTCTCTTCTTCGATTCTCCCGCAGCATTTTTGGCCTTCCGGGACAAGGTTTTACAGTCGTCCAAGAGATTTTCGGCCTTCCTCTTCAGCTTATTGGCATCTGGTCCTGGCGCTACTTGCTCAATGCGGTCCACGAGTCCGATGAGAGCTTCGGCATCGGCTGATCTTCTGGTGAGAACATTCTCGACGGCTTGAAGAGCTTGAAGAACAGAATCTCCTTCCTCAGAAGCGACAACAGCCTCAATTTCCTTTTCATCGTCCTGCAGTCTGTGACTGAGACTCTTCTCACTGTCATTGAACTGCTTGATCAGATCGTCGGCCTAAAACGTCTTTTTAAAGTTCATGCACTCTGACTCACCTTCTCGACAGCGCTCTTTCTATCCAAGGTTGCTACCAACAGAGGACCCCAGGCCTTCGTCAGTTCGTCGCACTTGTTTTTCAGCTCCGGATCATGCTTCTTCTTCAGCTGCTTCGCTACGAGAGCCTTAATCACCGGAACCTCTGCCTCCTTGGTCAAAAGACCGTTGTGGAGGGTATTGACAGCGGTCAGCTGTTCAGCCAGCTTTGGACGATCGGCAACAATCGGCGGGAACTGAATTGGGTGAATGGTCAAGATAGTGATCTCACCTGTTGGACATCGGCCGAGGCGTTGCGGACAACGGAGAGGAGAGAATTGAGCTGATCATCAACGGCAGCTCCTTCGTTCAGGGCTGTCAGGACGGCGTTCTTGGTTCCTTCAATCTTCTGACCGAGCTGAAAAATGGGAAGTAATATTACGGCTCCTTCAGGTACCTACGTCATTGACTTTTCTCTTTGTCTTCTGAACCTGCTCCTCGATTTCGTCCTTGTTGGCCGGATCAATGTCCATCTCTTCCGTCTTTCTCAGCTTCTCTTCCAGATCTTTGACTACATCATTCAGATCCTTGTGTTCGACTCTCAGTGCCTCCAAAGCATTTAGCTGTTTCTCAATGTCTCCAGACTGAGAGTGAGCTGTGGTATCCAACGTGGACTCAATCTCTCCCAGCTTGTTCTTAATCTCCTTCTGTAGTTTCTTGATGTCGTGACTTAGAGCATCAGTCATTTTTATGGCATCTTCCTTGGACAAGAGCCCTTCATCCAGAGATTTCCATCTTCTGGTCAGAGTCCTAATTCTATCCAGTAGACCTTCGGCATTCTTGTCACCAGCCGCTAACTTTTCAGCATTTTCCAGCAGGGACTCGAGAGTGGGCTTTTCGCCTTCCGCCTCCGATTTGATGATCTGCAGCTGAGCAACTTGACTTCTCGAAACAGCCGGCTCGGTCGACGGAGCTCCAAGTGCCAGCATCATTTTCTCCTTGGTGGCCAGCCACTTTTCAAGCTGTCCACAGCCGTCGAGAAGTTGGCCGACCTTTTTGTTCTTGTCAGTCTTTGCCTCCAACTGATCCTGCATCTCGTTCCATCTGCTCTCCAAGCTCTCGTCGGCTTTCAAAATACCGTCGGCTTCATTGGGAAGACTGGCTCTTCTGGCCAGTTCTCGAGATTTCAGGTGAACATCGTCCACCTTCCGCCGTTCTTGTCTCGCTCCCTTCTCGATCTTTTCAATCTGCCCCGTCACAGCTTGAAGTTCGTCCTTGTTAGAAGGTGTCGGAAGTGCATCAATGACCGAGTTCTGATTCTCAATCCACGCTTCGACATCTTTCCTCGTATCCTCTAGTTCAGTAGCTTTCTTCTCATTCTCATTAATCTTCTCCATCCTGTTCCTCAGTAGATCAGCTTGACCATTCAGCCTTGTCATCAAATCGATGAGATGTCTAGGAACAGAACTGTTTCTGTTTCCTGCAGCTCCTTCAGCCTCTCCTAGAAGAGTCAGAGCCCCTTCGAGCTCTTCCAGCAGACCCAATCCATCTCTGTGTCTGGACGACAGTTCAGAGCACTGTTTTCTCTGTTCCGATAGTCTCGGAACCTCCACTGATACCGGTCCGAGCTCCAGAAGCTCTCCATCAAAGGATCCGAGCCATTCGGCCGCCTCCTGTCTCACTTCGTTGATCTGTTTCTCCAGGCTCGCCGCCTCACTGTTTCTGTTTCTCTTGGCTCCCAAATCTCGATGCAGATCCCCCAGCCTGTGCTGGAACTCTCTGATACGGCCATTCATCTTCTCCACTCCTGTAGTGTTGGGAATACTCTTCAGCAAATTAGCAGTAGCTTCCAGTCCTTCCAAACTCCCAGCCAGTGTGGCCAGATCTTCTTCACAGTCCAGAAGTCTCTGCGAATCTCTCGGCTGAGTGTTCTTCAAGTTATTGGAGAGGATGTCACAAGAACGAGCCATACTCTCACAGCCCAGAGTAAAAGACTGTTCTCCGGCTAGGGCGTCGTTTATGTTGTCACGGAGACCCTAATTTTTATATATTAATACTCTAACTCATCTGTTACCTTAAGGAGAGAAGCACTCTTGTTCATTTTCTGTTTCGCATCCACTAGATCTTTTGCCAGTTGATCGTTTCCTGATAACCGATCGGCAGCCTTTTCCAACTGATCGAGCACAACTTGCCGACTCTCCAGCTCCGATTGGTTCTGTTGACAGTCCTTTTTCTGAAATCTCTTTCTCATTTCATTTGGTGATAGTACTCACCAAGTTCTGGAGCTGTTGCTCATTGAGAGGCAGTTCGACTGTTCCCGACACCTTTCTCTCAAATTCTTTGGCCCAACCGGCCAATGAAGCGACAGCCTCTTTGACTCCTTCATTCTGAGCCAGTTCCACGTTGACCTTGTTCATTCGGTCCTGCAGCTGATCGACCAAAGAGTTGTGTCGTTTCTTGGCTTTCGCGACGTCGGCCTGCTTCTGGTCTCGGATCTCTTCCGGAACGCCTGATCCTTCCAGATGGGTCAGTAGACGACTAGTCGACTGTTCGTACTGATCCACCTTGTCATCAATCTCTCTAGCTTTCGATTGAAGAGCCTCGACCGTTTTCACTTTGGATTCCGGTCCCATTCCCCTACTCTGGTCGAAATCGCTCAGATTGTTCTCAACGTTGGTCAAATGGTCGTCCAGAGCTCTGCTCTTATCCAGTACATCTCCATCTAGAACACTCAGTCTGTTCTGGAACTGGAGCAGCTCTTGACACATCTTCAGCAAGATCTCGTAGTCATTCTAAAGAGTACAGTATGCCTAGAAAAGCTACAGTATTCCTACCTGTACCCTTCCAAAAGTCTGATTGACTTCATCCGTGTTCAAAGTCCTTGGAGTTCCCATCGGCGCTTCATCGTAAAGCAGACCAATTTCGTGTTCGAGCTTCCTCACGATGGTTCCAATTTCTTTTAATCGTCCTTCGCCTCCTTGAACATTTTCCAACAGTTCCTGTGCTGCTCGGTACTGCTTCGCAAACTGGTTAGGGTCAGCTGATCTGGCCTTGATGTCTCCGGCCAGACGAGTACAGTCAGTGATCCAGGACTGACTGGAGCTGGCGGTGGTAGAAAACTCGAGAAGGAGGACAGTGATCACGTTCAGTCTGAAATTTGATTATTAGAAACTGGAGAAGATTTCTCGTACCGTCCATAGACGCCCTCAACAGTCCTGACGACATTGTCATAGTTTGCTGCCAATTTGTGTCTAGCTTCCCTCAACTCGGTGTACTGTTCCAGAGGGAGAGAGTCTCCCTGATCCCGACAAAGGGCATCAATCTCATCCAGTCGCGTCTTGACACTGTCTCGCCAAGCATCCAAAGAGTCTTTTATGTTCTAAACAAGTTTTTAATATGCCCTCTACAAACTAGTACCTGGATATTATTTGTGGCTTGAGAAGCCGAATCCGGTGTCAGGTTTATGCTAAAACATTCAGTGAAGACGGTCGATTTGAAATCATCCAAATCTGTCAGCATTGAACTGATTTCTGAATGACGATTCGAGGCTTCTTGCACTGCTTCATCCTAGAAAGTGGGGATTGTTTGAGACTACAAAACGATCGAATTTTAAAGAGCAAGCTCAAATTTTTGAATCAAAATATTGGTGGCAAAATTGCGATGCGTCTGATCTTGCCCCCTCCGCCTAACTTTCGGCACTCTTTGAAGAAACCTCTATATTCTAGCTCACGCAAACGTTTTTCAGCTTTGTTATGTGCAGCAAAGTTATAGTATTTGCTGGGCTCTACAACTTTACAGAACATTTCAAAACATGAAATTGAGCGAAATCGTGCTCCGAAGCTGAGAACTGGGAATAAAGGCATGAGCTTGAAAATTGAGTTTCTTCTCAGCGTCCAAAATTTGGGAGAGGACAAAGGCGTTAATCGCGCTACATAGAAAACTTCACAAAACTTTACGTTGACCTGGAGAGAAAACGAGCAGAACAGATAGAGCTTGACGAAATGTATTCATGACACTCATTTTTCATGGACCAACACCATTTTTGAGCCCACTCAATTTTACCCAATCTGTCAACAACTTTAGGTTGTCAGACCGCACACACCGTTTTCAACCTGAAAAGTTTCCACAGCATTCATTATTTTAGTCATTTTATTCACTTCAACTATACACAGTCTGTAAGTAGATTATTCTCGGAGAATTGGCAGTGTGTTTAGATAAAATATCCACTCGGGGCTTTTTGACACAGAAATTATACATTTTGAGCGATTATGAATAGTTGGGCACCATTTTGTTTAGCTAATTGAGAAGACTATATCACATGGCATTATATCTGAGGGGAATTGGGAAGATCTCATGAAAATTAGTCGCGACGAGCCCAGGCCGGCGCATCCTTTGCCTGTTCACCGGAAAAACTCGTGTACTCGGCGAGGGGGTCGGTTCTGCTGCTGCGCAGCTCCGACGGCTGTCCGCGCCAGTTTACCGTCTTCGTCCACGTTCGGCTGGAGCTCTCGACGTCGGCCGGCTCTTGGACGATCGGCGTCGGACTCATGGTCATTCCAGCAGACTCGAGGGTGTCATTGAGACCGTCCATGAGTCGCTTGGCAGCATCGCCGCTGATCAGTTTCATGTTGACGGCTTTGCTGATCGAATAGCGTCTCTGGGTGTCGGGATGGATCAGCTCGCCGGTCTCGATGTCCAGGAGACCGGACTCGGTGGCTTCACGGACAGAAACTCGATGGTGGTCTCGGGGATTCTCGATGATTCGCTCGTCAGTATCGAAACGGCTGGCCTCAAGGCGGGAAAGGAAGTCCTGCTGCAGATCGGCCAAGGCGGCAGGGTCAGTTTCGACCAGACTCTTGACTCTGTCTCCAGGCGATACGATGGTCTGACGCATTCGGACACTCAGGCCCGGTTCCGTCTTCTGAGGAGTGAAGCGGCTAGTAGAGGTCACAGTTGTCGTCTCGAACTTGGGCATGCTGGTCCGGCTGCCTCTCTGACCCTCGTAGTCGGGATTCAGACGGAATTTGTAGCCTTCAGCATCCCTCTTCTTAACGGCCTCGGCAACAGCTTGAGCAGCCTGCATAGGAGTCTCGATGATGGCCAAAAGTCCGGCAGCTTGAGCCTCAGAGAGCTTGATCTTCTGTCCTCCGTAGTTGTACTTTCCGTCCTGATCGATCTTGTTTCTGCTCAGAGCTTCTCTCAGCGTCAGCGTCTCGCTGCTCTCCATGTCATGAAGAAGGGAATCACCGTCGATGACGTCTCTTCCAACAGCATCTCTGAACGTCAAATGGAGACCGGTCTTCTTGTCCCTGATTCTTCCAGAGTTCTCATCGAAAGCATCGTTGGTCAGGACGTAGGCCAGATTGTTCTCATTCTCTCCTTCCAGCGACTGAACTGCTCCAGTGTCGATGAATCCTTCCTCGATGGCCTGATGGATCGTGAGCTGTCTTCCAGTGTCAGGATCAGTGAAAAGATTGGCTCGGACGTCGATCAATCCTTTTCCAAGAGCCTCAACGAAACTCATCCTATCGACACGGCTCAGTTCTTTTCCAATGTCGGCGGGAATCCTTCCGTCATGGATGGCCTTGGTGATAGGGACGATGCTCTGTCGACTCAGCTGGATGGTTCTGTTCTTGGGATCGATGATCTTCGAGTCGACAGCCTCAAGCAGATTCAGGGTTCTATGTGTCCGGAAGTCTTCAACGAAGGGCTTCGTCAGAGTGTCGTGGGTAGATTGGTCGATGACTCCGTGCTGAACAGCCTCATCGAGACTGAAGCTGTCTCCAGTGATGGGATTGTGGTAGGACCGGTTCTTGGCGTCGATGAGTCCTTCAGACAGGGCAGTTCCGAGCGGGACGCGGTGTCCTTTGGTCGGATCGAAGACTCCGTCGCTGGTGATGGCTTGGTAGACGGGCTTCAAGATGTCTAACCAGGTGAGTTCCTTTCCAGTCATCGGGTTTCTGACCTTTCCACTGCGAGCATCAACAATTCCGAGCTCGATAGCTTTCTGGAGAGGAATCCTCTCAGAGCTGCTCGGATTGATGACTCCTTTTGGCAGAGTGTCGTTCAGAGTTCCGTCGACGAGACCCATGTTGGCTGCCTGAACCAGAGGAAGGCTCTCTCCAGTCTTGTTGTTCTTGTAGCTCAGAGTGCGGATGTCCAGAATGCCGGCCTTGATGGCATCCTCGATGCTGATCCTCTCCATGTGAGCGTCCATGACTCCTCGATTGACGGCACTGATGATGTCAGAGTGGAAGGCAGAATAGGACTTAACCTGCTGCTTGCCCTTCTTGTCAACCTTGGCCAGACCCATTCTCTTGGCATCCTCCAGCGACATGATCCTGTTGGTTCTCTTGTCCCGGATTCTGTCGATTCCGACAAACTCGGCATGAGGCTCGAGTTCGACAGACTGAACTTGGCTGGTACTCTTGACCTGCGTCTTGGTCGTCGTCGTGAACGGATCTCCGTGCATTCTGATCGTGTACTTGGCTCCAGTTGATGGGTCAAAGTACTCTCCCTTCTCGACTCCCTTCTCATCTCTCACGACCGTCACTGGCACTCTGTTGCCCCCTCCCAAGTCCACATACTCGTGTCTACCACTCGTCTGGACGGGGGCTGGCGCAAAAGGGGTCAACTGGAGTTTCTGCTCAACGATTCGCGAGCCGGCCGATGTTCTGGCTCCTGGAGCATTGGAAGAGGTGGGGAAGGACGACGTCTCGTAGGTCTCACGATGTCTGACAAAGTCCGATCTCGGCTGAGACGGGGCAGCGATCCTCTCATTGACCGTCTGCTCCCATTCGATGGCTTCAGCTCCTCCCTTGTTTCTGATCAAACCATTAGCTTGAGCAGTCTGCAAGTCGTATTCTTTTCCAGAGCTAGTGTCCTTGACTGTTCCGGCGGTACTGTCAACGATTCCCTGGTTGATGGCCTCGAGAAGGTTGAGTTCCTTTCCGTTCTCCTTGTCCAGAACTGTTGTGTCGTAGGGATTGAAGAGTCCCTTGATGATGGCCTCCTTCAGAGTCATCTGCTTGTTCGTGTCGGGATGGGTGAAGATTCCATTCTGTCCGTTGTACCAGCCCAAAGCCAGAGCCTTTCCAAGCGTGTTGTCGGACATGGGCAGGCCAGAGCTGAGAGCCTCCTTCTTGGCAACCTGAGTCCTGGTCTGGACCTTGACCGACGTATGAACAGCATCTCCGGCATTGTCGGGAACCCCTCCAGTCGGGTAGATTCTGTGCTGTTGGGCAGCTTCAGTGTAGGAGAGACGCTGGTTGTTGGACTTGTCCATGTAGTAGTGGTTGCGAGTATCGACGATTCCCCACTTTTCAGCCTCAGTGAAGGACATTTCTCTGCCAGTCAGAGCATCTCGGACAGACAGATCTTCAGCGACGAGTTTGCCAGTAGCCAGAGCACGTTCCAGAGACAATTGTTCTCCTGAGAGATGATCGACCAGAACTCCCTTCTGACTGTCAAAGGACCAGCTCTGCTCACTCTCCTCGATGACGGGAGTACCGACGGGACGGAAACTGATGACGGGACCGGACCCGGCAGGAATCTGGATGACCTTCTTGCCAGTATTGTTGTAAGGAACAAGAGGTTCAGCTTCGATGATGACGAGCTTCTCCTCAATGGCACGTTCGATGCTTCTGCCACTGACAGATCCATCAGCTGACATGATCTTCTTCTCCAGAGCGTCCTTGACATTGATGTGACGGTTTCCGTCACGAACAGTGATGGTCTCAGACTCGATGATTCCGAGCTCGATTCCCTCAGCGAAGGTGATCTTCTTCTCCACGTTGGGCACATTGATGTTTCCGGTGGTCAGGTCAACAATTCCCTTTCTCTCAGCCTCGTAGATGTGATAACCGTTGGCAGGAACTTCCAGAGCTCCCTTGCCTCCAGTGATGGCACGGTAGGTTGAGACTCCTCCAGGTCCACCAAGAGCGGAAGTTTCGGTCGTCTTGACTCTCTTGACGGTCGTCACAGACTCCTCAACGTTTCTGTCGGGGTAGAACTTGGGAGCAAGCTGTTGACTGGTCTCGGTCATGCTCTCGGTAATCTTCTCCTCGATGGTAGGACCAACTCCGGCAGACTTTGATGGGACGATCCATTCGGAACTGGGATCAAGAAGTCCCTTGCTCAGAGCCTCATCCATGGTCATGTTGATGTCTCCTTGGATGAATCGCTGAGTTCTGGAGTCGATGAGTCCCTGCTTCATGGCTTCAGCTAAGGTCACCTTGACTTGATCCTGAGCAAGATCCATTCCTCCCTGTCCAGGACGACTGATTCTCTTTTTCTTGTCGACCTTCTTGCTGGGAGCGATAAAGTAGGGATGGACATCGAACAGAGCGGCCACTTCCAAGGCTCCACGAAGACTGACAAGGCCGGCATGGTAGGCATCTCTCGGGCTGAGTTCTTGCCTCGTGTTGGGATTGAAGAAGACGGCCTTGGTCGGATCAACGAGTCCCTTGCTGACGGCACGGATGAGACTTCCATTAAACTCTCTGTCGACCTTGATTCCGACAGGCTTGGTCAGAATTTCTCTCAGCTTTCCATCAACAATGCTGTCGGCACGACGATCACTGAAGAGGAAGCTCTCCTGAGTCAGAAGATCAACAATTCTCTCGGCGTTCGGAATGACGGCATTGGCTTCGACGGCCTCATTGAAGCTCATCTCCTGTCCAGTCTGACCATTTCTGATGCCGCGAATGTCAAAGATGGAGTGGCGGACTCTCTTGGTCAGGAGACCCTCTCGGACAGCTTCGGGGATGGTGAGCTGCTTTTGCGCCTTTTCGAGAATAATGTGTCCATCGGCAGAGAGAATTCCGCGCTCCAGCGCCTCCGCGATGGAAATCACGTCCTTCTCGTCAGGATCCACAATGTGGCGGACTTCGGCGTCGAGGACACCGGCAGCGAGAGCTTCGAGCAGCGTGTGACGATGCTTTGTTCCGCGGTCGATGAAGTGATTGGTCGAGTCGATCAGATCTCTCTGGGACATTTCCGTCAAGGTCAGCGGCTTGCAGATCAAACTCTCCCTGTAGGCGTCACGGAAACTGATAGCTTGACCGTTCTTCTTGTCCGTAAACTTGTTGTCCTTGATGTTGATGGCATTCTTGACCAGAGCCTCAGCCAGAGTAAGACGACTGTTCTCGGCAGTGTTCACGACTTCGGGAACATTCAACTGAAGCAGATTCTGTCCCTTGCGAGTAGCTTCTCTCAGAGTCAGTTTCTCCTGACTGTTTCTGTCCTCAAACTCTCCATTGTGTGGATTGATAAACTCGTGCTCGATGGCGTCAGTCAGAGTGATGGCAAAGGTCGGGGCTTCGGAGTGAGGAGCGACAATTTGGACGTAGCCGTTGTAGATGGCATCCTTGAGCGACTGCTTCTCCTGAGAGTACTTTCCAGTCCACATTCCCGACTCGACATCCAGCATCTTCTGCTCAATGGCTCCCTTCAGACTCATGGGCGGCAGCTTGAGAATTCCCATCTTTACCAGCTTGGACTGAGTGGAAAAGTTGATGATTCCACGGTTGGCACACTCGGACAGGCTCAAGACTTCTCCAGTGTTGATGTCCTTCAGCTGACGGTTGTCGGGATCGTAGAGACCGAGCTGGATGGCTTCCATGAGACTGAGCGACTGCTTCGTCTCCGGATGGTGAATGCCCCAGTGGCCGTTGAGAGTCTCCTGCAGATTTCCATCAACATATCCCAGTTCGGCAGCCTTCTCCAGCGAGATGCGGCTTCCAGAGACGAGGTCAAAGAACTGTCCACCTCCGGCTGACAGATCCAAGAGTCCCTGACGGACAGCCTCGACAAAAGTCAAGATTTCTCCAGTCTGCTTGTGAAGAGTTCCCTCCATCTCGTAGAACTGGGTCTTGGTGACAGTTTCCTCTTGGAACATCTGCATTTCGTCCTCGTGCTCAGTCATCATGGCTCTGTCGGGCATGGGATGGAGTTCGTCATCGTCACCGTGGGTTTCGGTCGTGGTGACTTCCCAGTTGGGCTGGATGATGTTGACGGGAGGCAGCTGAAAATGGACGAGGTCAACACACGGATGCTATTACTTTCACCACTTTCAGTCAAACAGACAATCCTAGTGGGTGGAAAAGAAGTGTTTTGTTTGGAAATCATCTCTGATTTGAACATTCTAGCTTAGTGACATGCTCATTGTCAAGGACTAGTTTTCCCTACAGACTGTTTGTTTCTAATCTTTACAACTTTTCAAACCATTACCGGGCATAAATGGGATTACTTCTAGTCGAAAATGAAAGACAAGTGGAACTTTTTTGTCCAGTAAGCTAAAAAGTTTCGGATTCAAACAATCAAAACGTGTTACTGTGGCCTTTCGGTTCAAAAGTTCAAAATCCTCGTATGGGGACAAGTAAACTACTCATTGTCAGTCTACATCCTACATAACATCTAGAAGTTGCTCAGAAAAACTAGACCTCTAAAAGAGTGTTGCAACGTGCAAACGTTCAATACTCAGCCAACTAAACTTCCATTTTAGGCCAATGTCAAATTTTGGATGCTTATCTTTGACTGAGTATCTAATGTTTCCACATTATGCGGGTCTTGCACAGAACTTCTGAACTGACTATATTTTTCAAGTTAGTAAAGATACATCTTTGAAGAGTACTTTTTAAGATGAGCTCTAGGATACGAAAACCTTTTTAAGTTGTCATATATTCACTAACAAGACTTACAATTATAAGTTCTCAGAAAAGTTGTACTGTCTAAAACACTGGTTGAATCTTCCTGGCTATCAAAATTTGTTCACAAGGTTCAAGTTTTAATCATAAGACTATTCGAAAGTGAGTATGAAGAATTTCTAGAAAGTTCTAACTTCAAAACATAGTCTATGCTGATTCCAAAACAACTCTTCTTTTCCACCTCGAACCCAAATCACAAACACACACAGCCATTCCTTATTCGGCCCAAATCTCACTTCAAAACTCGAAAAAAGGTGTAAATTATTTCACTCTAACTGATTGAATTATAAGCGTAAGTAGTGCTTCACTCACTGCAAACTCCTTACCTTTCTCCGTCTTTCCTCCTCCTCTCGACGTCTGCGTTCCTCTTCCTCAGCTCGACGTCTGGCCTCTTCTTCAGCCTGTCGTCTCCTTCTTTCCTCTTCTTCCTTTCGTCGTCTCTCTTCTTCCTCTCTCCTTCGCCTGTCCTCATCCTCTTTTGCCCGTCTCTGTCTCTCAGCCTCTTCCGCCGCTCTTCTGAGTCTGTCCTCTTCGTCTTGGCGTCTTCTGGCCGCCTCGGCAGCCTCGCGTTCACTGCGAAGCCTGTTGGCATCATCCAAGGCTTTGAGCCTGGCAGCCTCAAAAGCCCGTCTCCTGGCTTCCTCTTCAGCCCGAAGGCGATCCTCCTCCGCCTGCAAAATTGCGAGAGGATCAGATGTTTAGTGAGCCACTCAATTCACACACTCTATTACATTAGGGGTTATTCCACACTGTGAAAGCGATTTTTTTTTGTTTGGAAGCTTGGTGTGGCGGAAGCAGGTGAGGCTGAGAGGACGAGAGGCTCTTGATTAAGGAACTGAGGGCGTGAAACTCCCGTCGGCACGAGAGCAGCTTGGCAGTTAGTCTGAGAGAGAGGATAGCCCTAGAGAGATGTTTGTGCTGTAACGAGTCCAGAAAAATTAGAGCCAAAAGTCCAAGAGAAATTCTAGCGACCTACCTGTCTGACAGGCGATCTCCGATACATTTGGATCAAACATTGAAAACGTTTTTTTGGGTATCAATTCAAAAAAGTAAAGTACCAAAGATATGCGGGTCATTTTCAACTTGAGTCTAACACCAACTCTCGTAGTCTGCGTATCTACCGTAGGCTATACGAGTTGGTGCGCAGTCAAAATGTCCACATCTCTGGTAAACACAGGGTAATTTCCAAATTTTCAAAAATAACAGACTCTTTGCACACACGAAATCTCTCTCTATGTAGCAACAAACACTCTAGGGCACTGAGGACAAGCAATAGCTGAAATTAGGGTTAAACGTAGCAATGGTATAATGTAGCCTGAAGGACATGTAAATGAGCTGTCTTTTTTCTTTTTAAAAACGGTGTGTACGGTGTGACAGCCTTGTTAACACGGTGTCTGACAGCATTGAAAATAAGGGATTTGCAGCTGCTCGTGCAGCTTTAGAACCAAAAAAAAATGGCAAAAAGACCAACCTGCTTCTGACGCTTCCAGTTCTGGATCAGCACTTGCATGTTGTTTCTCCTCTCGAGGATCAAACTGCTCAGCTGAGCGAAGCGGCGGTTCAGAGCTTCGAGCTCTTCGGTGACAATCTGAGCACCGTTCTTCGGCTGAGGCTTGCTTCTACGGAAGTCATTCTTGATGCCGGGACCGTGGATTCCGACGACGGCGTCCATGAACTGGCCCATGCGGCTGTCGAAGCCCTGAATTTTTTGGATTAAAGAGCCGAAGAATAAAAGCTTACCTTGGCCTCTCGAATGAACTTTCCTCCTTCGCGGTTGACATTTTCGATGGCTTCAGTTCTTTCCTGGAGAGCGGCATATTCAGCAGCGAGCATGTCGAGCTCCTTCTGGTACTCTTCGGGCCTCAGCTCTTCCGGCTTTCTCAGTCTGTTGATGGTCTCTTCGACTCTGTCGAGCCAGGCAATCTCGTTGTCGTAGGCCGGTCGGTACTCGGACTGGATCTGGGTAGCTCGTTCGGCAGCCTTGACTCTGTCCACAACTTGGGCACGAACATTCTCCCATCTCACATTGAGCTGTTGAACTTCCTCCTCCAGACGATCGACATCTGGATGACTGGACTGGTTGATTCTCGTCCTGGCAACGTGCTGTCTCAACAGAGCAGCATTCTTGTTCAGAGAGTCAATGACGGACTGCTGCTGTTGAAGGACCATGTTCATCTCGAGAAGTTGAGCATGATGACCGCGGAGTTTGTCCAAAGCGGCTGGCAGATCGTCAAAGCTGTTGAGGGTAATCTCGTGCTGCTTGACAATGTCGTTGACTTCGAGAAGACCGTTGAGGACGGCTTCGAGGACCTTGATTCTCTCGACGTACATGCGCGACAGATCCCAGAGATCCTCCCACAGACCGTTCAGACGATCGTTGTTGACACGCTGAGTCGGAGTGGGATTGGGCAGCTGGCGGAAGAGCTCCTTCACGTTGGCTACTTCTCCATCAAGAGCCTGAAACCCGTACTAAATTAGGAGAAGAGACCATTTCCTACCTGTAGATCATCTTCGAATCTCTTGTGATCCACAATTGTCTTCTCCAGATCGTCAGTCGTCCTGCTCACTGGCTTGCCAACATTGTCGTTCAGCTTTCTCCAAGCCTCCTCTAGTTTTCTCAGAAGGTCGTTGATTCTCTCATCGTACTGGCTGGCCCAGTCAGGCTCTGGTGGCTTTTGGCTAGCGTTGAGCAGATTCCAGAAGTGTTCGTTAGTCCTGCGGAGTTCCTCGCGGAGACGAAGAGCCAAAGGATCGTTGGGATCGAGCTCGGAGAGCAGCTTGTTGGCATCGTCGTTCAGGGCTCTCATGATGGCATCGCGCATCTCGGGATCCATTGCATTGAAGGTGTCCAAGTCCCATCCTCTGGAAATTATGGGATTAGGAACAGAATTAGAAGGAAAAGGCCGTCAACATAGACTTCCAAGAGTCTTCTATCAATTTTCCCTCTAAAGTCTCAAGGAAACGTATCCGTTCTTCCAGAACAATTAGTCGCAGCAGTTAAGCCCCCTTCTTTTTCTACCCCTCGGTCCACTAATGGGATTCAAACAGAGAGAGACTGTCCTCGGGGCCTGCTTTAATGAGAACAGACTGCTGATTATGGCACCCGGTTCCGCTGGAAATCACTTATTTATCATACGGGTTTACGACACCTTCCCTTCAACCTTGAAAACGCTTTGTGATGATTGATTCGTTGTCAGTGGAACGGAAAAGAGGCCACTTAACACATTAAAAGAATAACTCACTGAATCGTTTTCATCGTATTGATGACCATGTTGAATCGAACCATTCGGTGTTTCTTGTCCCAGAGCTTCTTCAGCTTCTCGAATTGCTGGAGGAGACGGTTGAGGTAGGCTGTCAGCTTGGTGTCGGGAGGAGGGATTCGGAAGACGACCGAGGGAACGGTTCCTTCGACTCCGGACAGATCACGGATCTGCCACTTGATGAGGTCAGAGTTGTCCAGCAGAGTCACGTCATCGCCTGAAATAAGAAAATTGTAAACAGTTTTTCTCAAAATTTAATGTAAGTTTGTTAAACAAAAATTTCATTCCCCGCAGGACCCTCATATACGTGACTGCCTAACAGCCATTTTATCTGTAAATTTTCGCTGTTCAGCGGCCCACCACGGTTCCCGGGGGGAAAGACAATTTTAGGTTACTGTACCGTTATTTTTAATAGACTTTAATGTCCTCTAACGCAGAGCATTTGCCGAGTACGCTCGCTTTAACTATAGGCCAAATTTGCATTGAAAACTTAACTTAAGCGACCTTAGGTTGTCTATAAATCTGTGTCCATAACAACCTTTGCTTTAAAGATTTTTTGATCTTGGCCTTTCACCTTTCTTGTCTCCGCCCTCTTACCTGCTTTGATATTCAAATTGCGGTCCGAATAGTCACAAAGGGCCGTGACAACAATGGGACGTGAGATTCGTTCTCCGCGCTGCCAGAGTGGAGAGATGGTGGCACATCTTTCAGTTAGAGCCATCAGGACGCTGTGGTATTTGTTCAGAATCTCCTTGATCTCATCGAGTTCTCTCAAGAAGCGTTCTCCTTCCTCGAGAGTGAAATCTGTCCTGTTGTAGTTGTTCTCCAAATGGCGAGACTGTTCTTCCATCCAGCTCTCGGCATCGGCTGCCTCTTCCATGAACTATAATTATTTTTGTTTTTTTTTGTCAATTCTTTCTGATCCCCGTTGTCGTATCGTCCTGACCGCTTTTCGACCTTGGCGAACGGCCCGAGCGCTCAATTTAGGCTGCGTTTGGTGATAAACAAACTGTACGGAGATGGATAGCTTCGAAAAATGCCACAAACATTCTTCCTCCTTTCCCTTTTCCAAAACATGCGTCAGGTAATTGCCCCCATTGCAAATCCGGCCGTTTCCGCCGAAAACCAACCGATTTGAGGTTCAGAGCGTCGCGAAGATGTTCCTCGAGGCATTTGGCCAAGGACAAAAGCCAGTCCCATTGTTTTTGCATAGTCCTGAGGTAGACTTCGATGACATGGACGGCTGGATGACCCTGGTTAAGGAGAGCTGCTCCCTGATTGTGGACGTCGTTGTACTGTTTCTCTCGGAGCTCCATCTCGTGCAGAAGCTGAAATTCGTCATTCGCTTGGTCCCCTTTTCTCTATTAGGCATCTCTCTCTCTATTCAGTCAAAGACACATTCCCGTCAACCGGTCGACGGTTCACCCCCTGCTGCTGCCGCAATCATGTCTTATTAGCTGACGCCGGAACAATGCAAAAAGAGAAGGAAACTGATAGCGCCATACACACACAAACAAGGCCTAAAAACTGTACGTGACGGTTTTTGACCTCGGGAAGGGAAAAGTTGGAAACATTCGAGCTGGGAAGCCGTTCAGTTTAAAACTTAGGCGCCCCAACTATCCCGAGTGTTCATATTCTCCATCTTTAGCTGTTCCCTATCTTTTTCAATTTTTTTGTGAATGTTTTACACGCGGAATTCAAGTAAAGCATCCAAAAAAGCAAAATATGGCTAGAATACTGAAAATAGACACTCAGGGTACTGTTGTGCTAAATATATGAACTGAGAGGGTTGTAGCTCCAATATTACCAAAAAAATCAGCCTTTCTGGCACAGGATTCTCGGTACAGTCAGTAAGTATCCTATCAAATTGAAGGGATAATAAACAGTCAGAGCCATTCAAATACTTACCTGCTTGTAGTAATTCTGAAGCATGGGCAGGTCGAGTTGCTTAATGTCGGACCAGTTGCGAGTCACTTCGATCTCTTCCCTCTCCGAAACCCAGACGAGCTCCATTTGTGCGGCTCGGACGAAAGCGATCAGACTGTCCAGATCGAGCATTCTGCCGGCTGACAGATCTCTCAGCTGTTGGTATTCACTCTCCAAGACGCGGAGCAGCTCGCAGTACTCATAGGTGTCTTCGGCAGAGACTTCAGCCTAAAAAAATAGCATTTAGTTGTGCTTTTTTGCCAGTCACCCCTTAGGTTTTCACACACTTTGGGAAAAGAGCGCGCCGGAGTCGGCAGAAACTAGCCTCGCGTCATTTGAGAGCCACATGGCACAAAGGAATTCTTTACCTCGGCTCCAGGCTGCGAGCGCGAGGGAAAATATAGCGTGGACACCGGAAATCACAGAAAGGCGGGAAAATACACACATTACCTCTACTTCCCAATTAGCCGGCTGAAAATTTTTTGTAAAGAAATTGGTGATTTTCTTTCAGTTTTGTGTTAAATTGGCATGTTTTATGAAGCCTTCGAAAATGTAGGCAAAAAGAATGAAAATGGACAAGAAAACTGAGAAAAGTATCAAAATTGCACCAAAATTAATAAAATCCAGCGTCACTTTCAAATTCTCTTGTCGGGACCCAAACAGCCTTTAAGGAATTGTTACCTGTCTGGCGATGCATTCATCGACTCGCTGTCTGAAGTCTTGAATGTCCCTGTTGTCGACCTTGTGCTGTTCGAACATCGTTTCCAGCGTCTCCAGATCTTCGAGGAACTCCATCTCGGTCAGTTTTTCCATTCTGACGCGGACCCATTCAATGCACTCCTCGACTCGGCTGAAGGTAGACTGGCGGATGGATTCCATTCTGGCGGCATTCTCCTTCAACATGGCCTCAGTTCTGATTCCGAGCTTGACGAGAAGCTGATTCGTCAGTCTGTCCAAGTAGGCAGTTCTTCGCTGCTGAAGGCCATAGACTTGGGTGTAGAAGTCGCCGGCTTCCGGATGCTGGTGTCTCTTGAGCTCTTCGACATCCTCGAAGAAGCCACGAATAGGATGTTCGAGGGCGTTGAGCTCGTCGACGATGTCGTTGACTGTACGCTCGACTTCTCCCGGTCTGGCAGTGTCGACACGACGTTCAACTTCTTCGATTCCTAAAATTTAATAGAGTTAGACAAAAAGACTGGTCACTCACTTTGGAGAATGATGTCAAGTTTCTCATTGGTGATTCCAATTCCTCTGGTGAGTCTGCTGATCAGATCGTTCAATCCATCCTTAAAAATATTTTCAGTTAAATTTAAAATAAATCTTAAGTGTTAAACATAAACAAACACGAGAACATGCGTTAGTAAACACACAAACCTGACTTTCCAACTTTTCATGCAAAAGAGCAAAACGCCGTTCGACCGAGTTCAAGAGCTCATTCCATGCACGATGAAGAGACTGACTGCTCAATCCTGCGGGAATGTTGAAATGGTCCGTGTTCCCGAGAGCCATGTACATGTAATCGTAGACCTGAGCCATGCGGACTTTTTCCACCAGTTTCGGCGGCAGATCCTCATCACGGAACCGTTCAAGCTCGTTAATCAACTCTGAGGCAGATGAGGTGAAATGACGGTCATCTACGAGTCTTGTGGCTCGATCGACCCATTCCAGCCATTCTGTGGCTTCGGCAATGTACTGATCTTGGATGGACATGAGCTAAAAACGACACAACGAGCTGTTAGGAGAGACGAGGACACCGGGGTGAGACACTCAGTAGAATCGTGACAAAAATACCTTGGAGAGCTCTGGAAGATGAGGAAGAGCCTCGTAGAGTGTCGAGACGTAAGTGATGATGGATTTCTCGTCCGGATTGGCCGTATCGACGTCTTCAGCATCAAGAAGACGCTGGACTCCGAATTCCCGTTCCGCAGCGGCAAAGGCATTCTCGAGACGTTCGCGATTGCTGACTGACGGATCGCTGATCTGCAAAAGAATTTCGTAAGATCAATCTCCAACTTTTTCACAATAAAACGTCTTTCCTAAGCTTCCGGCTGACTCATAAAAGGACAATGTCCTCTCACAAGAAAACCATACAATTTCCCCCGCCAGCTGACTAATGTCACCCGGCGCGCATGTTATTTGGAAATGCGGGAGAACTTCTGAGAGAGAGATTAGGCAACAGAAGAGGCCACGCAGTCTCAAGATTAACTATCAAGTGTTTTTCAAGGACTGTACTACGGACACTTTTAAAGAACCTACCTTGTTCCAGTCGATGAGATTAGGTCTGTATCTGTGAAGGATGGCATTGAAGGCGAGACCGTCTCTCCAAGAGGAGGTAAAGTTGGTCACGTTGACGCGCGGATAGCCAGCTGTTGCCCGTTTGGCCCATTGGAGGAGAGCGTCACGAGCTGAGGTAGAGTCGGATCCGGCCAAAATGTCGGAAACCTAAAGAATCAATGTTTTTGGAGATTTTAAAAAGCTTTTCCCCCGACACTTTTCGTACTTTTCGACACTGCGCACGCGAAGCTTAACCTCCATGTGTACTTTTTGGATAATTTCAAAGACGACCAACTTCTGGAGACTACAGACTATTGATTTTTAAGAGTATTTCTTCTTTTCTCATCTCTCTCTGTCTCTTAATCGGATTGTTCCCGTTCTCGACGCAATTAGAGATAACCTTGTGAGATCTCTCCTTCCTCCCCCCATATCGTTCTGAACCATTACGAATCAATCGGGAGTGGCCGGGGGAGGAGAAAGTGTCTCTCTCTCTGTTTTGCCCCTATATATTTCTTCGTCGTTTTCGCAACCACGCCCTGTTACAGCTTCCCTTTTCAAGCAAGAGGGAGCTGCACTACTGCATCAATCACTGCCATTAGCGAATGGCAAGGGAGGAACGGTAGAAATTGTGGGGAAAAGAGTGTGTTCCGACTCATTGCTTCTCTTCAGGAATTCCTTCTGTTTGACCTAGATTGTGACTCATGACAGAGTCAAATCGATCCTTGAACAGCGAAAGTTGCGCAAAAATGAAACGGAAACCACTGAGAGAGAGGTGAAGTGGATCGGGCCAGTTAATCGTGAGGGTTGTGACTGGGTTGTAAGGGCAAAAAAAGGTGCTGGACACCTGGGAGAACCGGAGGACAGGCAAACAGGTAGTTGAAAGATTTTTCTGTCAGAACTCAAAAGCATCTGCGAAGAGAAGAAAAGAAGCAAGAAGTTTTCTAGCGTGGACAAGTTGAATCGAAAGGTTGTTGAGATGGCTTCATAGGAAACTGTGAGAGGCTCAGGAACCGAAGACACCAAAAAATAATCAAAGTAACCCCAAAATGAAAGTCTATAAAAGTCACCTCGTCTCCTCGTCTGGCACTTCTGCTTCTTTCCCTCTCGCCCCTGCTCTTCTTGACCTTTTGGACCTTTCTCTCAAAGTGTTCTCTCGTCTCGTAGCTGCTGCTCTCGGAGAAGCCAGTATGAGCCTGCTGAGCGTGGCTCAGATGACGGTTGTCGACAGCCAACAGCTGTCCACCAGCATGACCATTGCCATAGCTGGCTGAACCGTTGCCGATGGCTCCGCCGTTCTGATAGACTTGGCCATTGGATCTGGTGGCGCCGCCGGAGCTCTCATGCTTCCTCTCGGCCTTCTTGCTGTAGGAACGGATAACTTTGAACATTGTGAGTGTCGTAGCCCAGAATAGAAATATCAAGGAGGTTGTGGCTAGACACACTGGCGCATTCCAAACGTGCGACTCGCACCAGTAGTAGGGATGGGTTTGGCCGGTGCCGAAGACCCCGCCCACTGACCGACCTGTTCCAGCCCCACCGTCGTCTCCTCCTTCCGAGCTATCGCTCGCCATCAACCACACCCTTCAATGGCACGAGAGAGAGAAAGGTGCTTGACCTACGCCCTTCCGGAGAAAGAGGGAGACTTTTTGAGGAGTTCTGGAATCGAGAGTACGAGTCGAGAAAAAGAGTAAGATGGCGTAGTTCAGAAAGGCGAAGAGGTCCAACTGGTCCAGCAACAAGATATTGATGTTCAGCAAACCAATAACTCATTTGGTTTACCCAATATTTAGCTGATTCTGATTCGTCCTACAAGGGAAAAAAGCACTCTAGAAACATTTTCAAGACTCGGGACTTGTTGTATTGGATTCAACTTTAAATTTTACTTCTAGTGAATTCCGGGGCCTTCAAACGAGATTCTGAAACTCTTCTCTTGTCTCTTTTTTTTACTCCTCCGTGCTGGAGTATGTAACCACATTTTTTGCCCTCGACAACTTCTTCTCGGACGGTTATGCTATGAGTAGGGTCCTCAGCTTTGACTGTAAGCGGTCAGGGTCCACCTAACTTGCTCCTCATTTTTGAAGAGCTTCCCTAATGGGAGGCGCTAAACTTTTAAATCGATTTCTCTGAATTGGAGTAATTATGGATTGATCCTTCCATGTTTAGACAAATCAATCCATTGTCTTACCGCCGTTAGACTTCAAAAACCACGCTAATGTTGAACTACCGGTCTCTCTCGCCGTAAAATAGCGCGTTACCCACTGTTGTGGTTTAAGCGATGGCATTTGGACTTAAAAAACTACAAGGGGTTCTCCCTAAAACTGCAACTCTTCACCCGTAATTTGTTGACTTCCTGTCCCCCTTTGCTACGTGTTACAGGACCAGTTTCGACCGAACCCCAAAGTAAATTTCTGATTCAAAGTGAATGTGGCAGAAAATGTGTGGCAAAACGAGACGGTTTCAGAGCTTGTATGCCCCAAGCCCATTATTATTCGAAATCAATACAAGAGGGCTGGGAAAGAAAAACTGTGTCTGCTTTGCCCCTCTTCAAAATTCACCTGATAAAGCCCATTAAAAGCCGGGGAAGATAAGAAATGTTGCAACTGCTTCCTCTTCTTGTATGTGTTTTCCCAAATTCCAACCTTTTTTCCATTATGATTCATTGCCCAATATAGAGTGGGTGGGGTCAAAAACACGCGCACTTTCTCCTCCCCTCACAATTTCCAAAACTTATGGGTGTGGCCTCGAGAAGGTTACTGCCGAAAACAGCAGGTTCGATGGGATGGTGCACAAGTGGGTGTAGTGTTCAATTTTTTCTACCAGAGAAATTACATTTTGTGAACTATTCAGTCTGTCCAAAAAGAAGAAAGAAGAATGATCAGCAAGACGAAAAAATTTGAGTGGAACTTCCACATGATTTTTTGAGATGCAAAATTTTCCCAGTAAGTCCCTAGTCTCCAGAGGATAGTCAATTTAGGTGCTTAAAAATCCACACAGTTCTTTAGAGCTTTGTGTTAGCCTGTCTTCACAGTTAGGTGCCCAAACAACGAAAAAGTTGAAAAGTGCCGGGTTTTGAGAGGGAAGGGAATAAAAGCAAAGCAGTGACCTGTGTGTGTCCTCTCTGTGAGCCCGTTATCCTCACAGCGGCTTCGTGCTCTCTTAGTCGCTGTTTTATAACTGAGACCTGGAAGTTGAGGATGATGGTCCATATCAGGCCGAGCGTCAGTTTGTTGTTGCCTTCGATGATGTCCTCTGGCCGGATGTTTACCAGCTTTATCTGGAAAGAATAGAATTGTAATTAGTTCACAGCCTAAGTTTTTAATCAGAACTCCTGGGAAATGCTATGTTTGTAAACCCGTGGTTTTTACTACAGTACGCGGGGCTACACTATGCCCTACAAAGGGAAGTTCGAAAAGCAGAGACGTCTTCGGATGTGATCCAGTCATGCGACATGTATCGAATAAACAGTTTTGATAGGACCCCCTCCTCAGTGAAATCAGCTTTCGAGCTCCCTCCGACCTCCTTCGGGAAGTGTTGGAGGAAAATGCGGTACTCTTTGATTTTGGTGATTCGCAGACCTTTGATCGGGCTAGAAAGAGCTTAGAGAAGAAGGTCACGAATGGTCTGTCGGAAAACAGGAGTAGGGAACTAGGTAAACTGATTTTGGTACAAGAGTCTCTGACCTGACTTATTGTCAGTTCAGAGCTCTTTTTTGGATCAGTGAGTCTGGTCTAGCTGGGTTCTGTTACAGTTCTGTGCATGTACCTCAATTTTAGTGTAAATCTCAGTAAACCCCTTGAACTAGATTATCCCCAAAAATAAATGTAAAGGGACTCACATTTCTCTTCTTTAGAAAGTCGAGGCAGTACTGTACATTTTGAATTTTGTGGAACCGTGTGAAGCCATTTTCTCTACTCTGAAAGACCCTTTTTAAGGAAAAGAAGGAAAAAAGAACGTACAATTCGTTCGCCGGTGAGCACTTCTAACAACGAGATGAGTCGGTTCCCGTCGCGGAGATCGACGAAGAGATCGTCTACTTTTACTCCGGCCTGAAATTTTTTCGATCCCTCAAGTTTTCCAGTTCAAAAAGACTCATATTTCCTTGAATTTGGCGACGGAGCTGCCTTCACAACAGGCACAGAGAGTGGTCAAACAAGGTGCCGACGGCTATTCAATAGGCGAAGAAAATTCAAAAGAGCCTGTGGGTATACAAACACAGGAAGGCTCTCATTATGCTCGATTCCTAGAATTTTTGTGCAGAAAATATGGAAATGTTTGCAAATGGGGGGGGGGGGGGTAAGCCCAAGCGTTACTAATTGTAAGAACTGGAAGCTTTCCCTGAGTATCCTGGTTTGTGCTAATCAGTTCTAAAAGACCTTTTGTCCTGAGAAAGCTGTAGATAACTGAAAGGTTGTTTGTGGGAAATCTATATAAAGGACAAAAATACTTCAAGCTGTTCAAAGAGTAACAGAAATCAGCTGAACCTACCGACTTTGTACCACTAAAATAACAGTAGAATGTTTTCCAGCTTTTTTTCTGTTCAAAAGGCGTCGGGTTAACTGTAGGGTTAACTGTAGCGCTTTTTCTGTTCAAAATACACAGGTGTTTTAACTGTAGCTTGTCACCTACAGCTTCAAACTGTTAAACTGGAGAAAGGTGAAATTTTGAAAAATAGACGTGATATCTAGATTCCTCATAAAACTTCGATAAAAGACTAATATTTTTATCGCTTTTTGGCATTGTCAAAGGGGTGAGTAGTTCAACTAACACTTCGGATGGTAAGAGCTAAAAGGCAGAGAGTTCAACTCATTCTAACCGGTTCAAACTAAAAATATAAATCTCCCAAAAATGACATAGCCTCCGGCCTCGTTTCCTTCTTCTATTTTTATTGCTTGACAAGTGCACAAAGCTCGTACAATCTAATCCGATAGATAAACTTTCCACGCACTGCCCGAGCCTCAAAAACGCCTAACAGACAATTGATTAGGAGCACAAACAAAAAGCACGCGAGTCCCTCTCTCTTTTTCATGATTTCGGAGACAATTCGGCTGGTCAGTCGAGGTCAAGTTTAGATACAAGTGACGATAGTGGCCAGAGATGCGGACGAAAGATACTACAGCGTTCAAAAAAATATAGAGCAAAAACTAATTGTCCCCTTGGATAAAAACAGGTGCGATGGATTTCAAAATTTCCGAAAAATCGGGATCCAGTCTGATCCCAACAAGACCTAGTGACGAATTAAAAGAGAGTCAGCAAATCTTTTGAGAGCAAGAAAAAATGAATTGACCCACCTTGAGCAAATGTTTGTTGACCCATTTTGTGAAGGTTTTCTTCTGGATGTTGTCGCGTTCGTCTGAAAAAAAAGATCAATTTCTCTACCCAAATTCAGTCCCAATATTTTGCACCTTCTCTCCAGCCGTGCTAATCCCAGCTCTCGCAACTGTATAAGAGCTCTAGATGCGGAATTGATCCCCCTCTCCCGTAGCGGCCATTGGGTAAACACATCCCCGTGGGGGTGACCAAACCCTTCGATACAAACACTCTGATCGAACAAATTATCTGGACAATTTATCAACCCCTTTTTTCTCCTTCAAAGTATAACATTTCAGGCTATGAATTATTTACTGCAAACGGTGGGAAAAACAAAACTTTTGAACAGTCGTAATTCTCTCGCCATTCTCGCATTCAAATCCCGTAGCCGAGAATACGGTCCTGATACACATAATCCGTGTTATGCGCAGGATGCCGGCGATATGATATAGCGTGACCAGCAGATTTGGGCCAACAGGTGCTTTGCCACTTTATGGAAACAGACAGAGATTTATGACTAGTGAGAGAGGGGTTGTGAAAAATTTGTTTCGCCATCTGTGCTTTCATTAGAAAGAGAGGAGAGTCCTCTCTGGTTCAGAAAAAAGCCCACGCTAGACCGCAATGGCCGGACGATGATTCAGCTGTGTTGGACAACAGAGAACAACGGCTCGGAACAAGAGAGAGAGGGAACCCGATAGGAAGAGAACGAGTCATCCTTGTGACTAGGACAGCGGAAGCAGCGTGTTTTTGGCAGCTCATTCTTCAATTGTATAACATTTAAAAAGAATTTAAATAAAACCATAAAATGAGTCACTTAAGACTTCAAAGGATCCCAAAACAGAGCCTTAAACGAAAAAAATGACCGTTTTGAGAGCTCTACCTATTTCAGACGCTTCTTCTCAATTGAAAGAACCAAAAAAACTACAACTTGACTATAAAAACTCAAAACTGTCCTCAAAATGCCACCTGTTGTACAGAAAGTAAGCGCGAGGCTAAATTGGTTTATTTAGGGTCAGGGGCGAGGTGGGAGGCTGGACGTGAGACAACACAACTGGGTCATTTTGATTTTGAACTTTTTTGTCTTTTTCAAACCGAGGGTAAAGAGAAATTTGAATTGGGAGATTTGGCGCCAAAAACAGGCTAATGAGTGATGCAGAGAGAGTGGAGAAAATGGGAAACTGAAGGTCTTTAAAATAAAAATGAACTAACCATTGTGCCGCTCTCGGTTATGCTCGTAATGTTCTAGAACTTCTACTTCCTGCGGATCGGACTGTATTTCACTACGAGGCGTATAGCCTTCAGAATATAGAGACATGTCCAGCTGACATTAAAAGATAGATGAAGATGAATTCTATTGAATAGAGTTGACTAGAAGTGGGCTTAACACGCGGTTCCGGTAAGCCAGAAAACCGTCACTGCACAAGCCGTTGGCCCCGGGAACGAGGAGGCGGGACTTTGCGCACAAGAGACCACTCGGTCTGCGGAGAGAGGACAGAGACAGGTGGGCAGAGGACGCAGAGCAACAGGAGAGTACAGAGGGACGGTCACTCTCAACGAGAGAGAGAGGGAGGGATCAACGACGCTGATTGCGCAACCGACCCCTTGGCTGAGTGACCACGCGGCGGGTTGACTTGGACAACTGTCACTATTGCTAATTGGCAAAAAGGCGCGAAATGACCTCAGAGATTCATTAGTTTTCTCTATTTCAGCAGCTATTCAACCCAGACTGTCCCAAGTTTCTGATTTCAAATCAAACTGTCTCCAAGCGAGTCCAAGCCGGTTTGAATTCCGGGCACAAAGTAGAAGTGCCGGAGGTATGGGATATGTCAATTTTGACCGAACTCTTTTGCTTTTTGAGTTCTTTAGAAAAATGGCAAAAAGCTATAACATAAAAGGAATCGAACCTGACTCATGTTTAGGTTTAGCTTCACAATCTCGGCTCTAACCGACTGCGCTATGCGGGAAAGGCAGCGCGGCGAATCAGTCCGTCTCATGAGTTCTGATAATCAGTAGTTTCTAGTAGCTAAATCTGTTTGATCGCAAGAGCTGCTAACTAATGAAGTCTAGCAGATTGCTGAGCTCAAATCCAGATTAAGAGATTCCCCTACTCCTTACATCATGTCACGTGTGCTTCTGCTTTCACGTCAAAAACATTCCCGAAACTTTTCGCGACAGATCCGTAAGGACAGCAGTGGCGGTGGCGCTGTTGGCAGTTCGGCTCAAGCGTAAGCACTGGCATGCGCAGCCTGGAGCAGCAGCCACCTACAATATTCGAGGGACTGTCTCCTCTTTGAGATCGGCCGGTCGTCTGTTTTACAATCTCGCCCTCCGCTCACCCATATGCTAATGGCAGTTTAGAGGTCAGGAATGAGGGTCAGAGTCAGTTTCTTCCATATGATCCCGATAAGAACAAGAGAACCCACTCCTGTGTGGCAGATCGTTAAATGTCACCCCCCGCCCATGACTATTTTCAACAACGGTTACGTCAGTAGCAGTTTCCGTTGATAAAAGAGTCCCGAGGAATCTATGCAATTTTTCAGCGGACAGGGAGAATGCGTCACGCAAGTTAAGTAAAGTCACAGAGAGATTGTCAGAAAATGACTTATTGCTAGAAATTTTGGTTCTGTTCTGGCACCTTGACCACAGAAAATGAGTCAGAGTTAGTCAGTGAATCTGCTGGTAAAGCTTTGGTTCCTGTTGGTTTCAATGACATCTGTAGCTGGCACAATCTATATACACATACCGCATTTTCTTCCCTTCCCTATCTCTCGTCAAATCACCTAATCCTCTTAACTACTTCCAAGAAACCACCAGTTTCTACAGCGCGGTACAGAAATCAACTTGTTTTCACTCGTAGCGGCATTTTCAAGATTCGGGAGTAGAACCAACGGATTCAGCGGCTAAGAAAACTCTCAGAAGAACTATTTTGCGCCAGCCACTTTTTTAAAACCCGGTTCATTGAAAAACTATCCTTGATGTAAAAAGGATAGCCTCACTTAAAAAGAAGCGATTCAAACCAAAACTGAGAGTTTTCAATCTTTAAACTGATTCACACAATGAGCGAAGGCCCCTTTAGAATTTAATGCGTTCCAATAAACCAGAAATTCTCGAAACCAGTCTGTTCAAAAATTATTATTTCATACTGGAGCTGTACTGCAACCCCATTACATATGTTGCATTGGATTTGTCAGAAATTTTTAAGCTGTATGAAAAAAAAAACTCCGAAGACGAACCATTGATTCCGTGGAGAGAGTACTGGGAGAGTCTGCGCTCAGGTGTTATTGAGCTCATGTACTGAAAGGAAGAAGATGCCGAAACTGGCGATGAGATGGCAGTGAGTCTTAAGAAATGTTTCTGTTAAAATTTGAGGAAAAAATGGGCTAAAAGGAGGGAGAAAGATGCGCACCGATGCATTCTATCCGAGCTGTCAGCATACTCGGAATGTAGCTCATAATGGTCGGCTTGCAGAAAATAGTGGGAATCTTTAGATTCGCGAGTAATATAGCTGTCACGCGTTTCAGAATACGTGGTGGTAGAGGATATTTTTCTCTGTGGGGAGCGGAGCGGACTCCATGGCGGAGGTTCCATTGACAAGCAGTCTTATCTATCTGTGCTGAGATGCCGCAGGAGGCCACTAAAGACACAGAGAAGGAGCCAATTTGGGAGGACATATAATGGTCGGAAGGAAGTCGTGGTTTGATGATAGCGAGCCAAAAAAACAGTGGGTTATAAAGTGTGAGTCAGTTTTTGATTGGTGGCATGTGATCATATAAACAATTGTTTTTTTTCCTCAAGCAACTCAAATTGAACAATTTCATAGTCCCGCCAAATTACAGACAAATTTCGGCGCTACTCTGTTTCTGGAGGCCCATGGGAAAACAAACGTCCCATGAAAAAAAAAACTTCAACCGGAAACGAGCGTTTTTTTTAGTAGTTTTCCCTTCTATTTTTCAGAGTACCCATTTTTCACAGAGACAAAATGTAAACAGAAGGACTATAAGAACCGTCCAAGTTAACTAGATTGGAGAGTCTTTATGATATTTTTTTCATGTTTTGGGAGAAGATGTGAGTTGTTCTCTGAACAGGTCAGGAACACGGAATCGCAGTTACAGTAAGAGTCAGAAGCAGTAAAGGAACAAATAGCTTCAGCACGATCGAGACCGCTTTCGGGCAAATTTTATATGTAGTCCAGAGACAGAAAAATGTGTCCGGCCTTTAACCAGGGAACAATTCATAAAGAGGAGAAACTCATGAGATTCTTGTTTTTACATGCCAGAAACTAGGCATGGGAACGGGCCGGGCCGAGATTTCAGGGCGCTGGGCCGGGCCTGGGCCGGCCCACCAGGGCCCGCTCCCCAGACTTGGCCATCGGACCGGGATCAGACCAAAAATGAAGCTGGTCATATTACAGTGTATTTTAGCGTATTTTAGAACTAAATAGATGAATAGTAATATTGTTATATTTTGCTGACTTTTGTCACTAAAAATGATGAAAAAATGCACATTTTGGTCAAAAAACACCCCTTTTTTCTAAAAAATTTTCCAAATCTCGGCCCAAGCCCGACCCGCTCCCATTCCTACCAGAAACAGAGTAGCGCCCAAATTTCTGGTCATTAGAGAAAAGTCAGATTGATTACTGGTTGGAGTGTTACAAAAACAGTCTCGAACGCGTTAGGGTCTCTTGAGAATTAAAGTCGTTTGGGGAGAATTATGTGGAATGTCGAGAAGGACAACTTGAATAGCAAAAAATGGTCGAAATTGCCTTGGCCAAAGGCGAAAAGAGAGCCGATGCCTCTATCCACTTGAGTGGCTACGTCCCCCCTCCGGTAGTACAATTGTTTGCCCTGTTCGCGACAAAGTGTCAAATAATTCAAACAAAAAGAGAGAGGAAGCGTCCAAAACAGATCTGATGGCGCGGCTGAAAAAAAAGAGAAGAGGAAATCGATCATCATCTCTGTGCTGATCGTCAGCTATGTGTGGCCGTTTTGTGTGAGTGACGAATACTGAGAATTCGAAACACAAATATGAGTCGACGACACGACGGATGATAACGGCTCCTATTAATAGATTTATATGGAAGGGGAGGCTAGACTAAAACGAAGAATACGGATCTCTTGACCACGGTCATGACAACCGAGAGAGAAAAAAGTCAACGAATAGATTAGAGGGAAAATCCAATCAGAATTGTCTAGGTCACTTGCTTTCTTTCAGTTACCCTAGGGCACCATTTGAATCGATTGTCCTGCCTTGTAGACAATGAGGGTCTTTGGAACAAACTATACAGTCCTTTAAAGTAAAAAACGTTAGAAAAGTTAAAAAAAAGTGAGGTTAAAAAATCTGATTAGGATAAAACTATGTGCCCATACTGTATCTACCGCATACCAGCAGGTAGGTAGTCGAGTGTCTAGTATTAAAACAGGTCTAAGCGTCTGGGAATAATGTTTTCTTGGTGATCTAGACAGTTGATAAGATTATGGACTCTCACCGTTATCCACTAACAATAAGTGAGTAGCGGAGAACAGGAACAAGGAAAGTAGGACCACGGTCAGGCCGGGAAACAGTATCAAAGATACAGATAAATCAATTGGATACAACTGGAAGCCCCCAAAAACTAATGCAGACTGACCTGACAACATGGCGACTTCTCGATCGCTTCGTTCCAGTCTTCTCAAAGAGAGTGGCTGTTCCCTCATCCATCCTTCCAATCGTCGTCGCCTCTCCGCATCCTCGTAGTCTTCCGAATACTCCACCACTTTCTTCGTCCTGAAAATTTCGTACTTCTTTTTGGAAGACATCTGGTAGAATCTACTTGACGACAATGAACTCACTTGAATCGATGTCTCATTTTGGGAAAACTGTAAAAGGAGTATGAACCAGGGGACAAAAGCGGAAGAGAGTTAGTATGAGAGGGACAGCGCTAATCTGTTCTATACACCGGACGCGAAGAGACTCTCTTGACCAGAGGGGGAAACCTACCTTTTCCTTGGTCACTAGCACTAGACAATGACTTATTAATGAGACTTTCAACTCGTCTGGACAAGATAGATTTAATCCTCGGAATTTTGTTAGCTTGAAGTTTATTCAAGACTCGTCTGTTCTACTGGGTTGTCGTCTGCTTCGAATTTTCTACCAAGGTTAGCCTGTTTTCTTTTTTTGGAAGCAAAACATTGGGTGGCAGAATTCTTTCAACAAATTAGAGAGGGACGAAAACAGATGTTTATTCTACGCTAAAGATACCCATAGTTCCTTCTTTTCATTCATTCTTTCAACTTTTCCTCCATTTGAGTATCCCACCACTATGTTACCGTAATCGGTGTCGCTGTGGGCACCAACTCTTCACAGCGCCACTTGGACATTTCTATTCCCGTGCTTCTAGACTCTGTGTAGCTAGAATCTAACTCTTTCTTCGTGAACTTCTGTCGTCTTGAGATAACTTGAGTTACAAGTTTCTGACTTTTTTCTCACACATCGGTCAGGCTGTGAATAATTTCTCAACAAGCTATTTTTAGTGATTTGTAAAAGCCCACATTGTATTGAACAAAGTTTTTGAAAACCCAGCCCATTTACCGGTAGCCCCCTGGTTGTACCTGTATGATCAGCTTTCTACCGACCTACTGAATCCGACAGACCTTGGGATACTTAGAACTCTCACAAAGGACTCACGATTGTCTATAGGAGCTCTCGCGGTAAAAATTCTCGTTGTAGTCGCCTGAAGGAGAATTGTACGCGTCGTAGCCGGACGACTGTGTTCGAAGTCTAAAACCTTCTCTTTCTCTGATTAAATTCAATCTTCTTACGCCTGTTGAGACTCCTTTCCCTTGGACAAACTACCATTTTCTTCTTTTCGCTGATATTCCCTATTTCGGGCCATGGACTCCTCCACCTGGGCCAAGTACCTGTCATAGTTGCTACGTGAACTGACTCGTGTCGGATCGGCGCTTTTTGACCTGGAATGGCTTTGAGGCTTTAACAAAAAGGAATTACCGTAATTCTATTCCAATGTCTCGGTATTCGCTTGCAGCGTAAGTGCCTCCGTTTCGGGAGGTCGCAACGTCGTGACTGACTACAGATGCGTCTCGCGATTTGACATATCGTTCTTCTTTTTCGAGCCTGAAAACATTTAAAACTGTTTTAAAGAAAAAATTTGAAGTGAAAAATTACCTGGCCTGGATCTGCCGTGGACTGGGGGTACAGCAACGTGCCCCCATAGCTTAAAACATTGATTTTTGCCGGGTGCTGAATGAGATGGGATCACGTTGATATCGAGAGGGGATATTGGGAAAAGACACGGCTCACTCGCAGAGTGCTCAAACATTTTTTTGGCCTCGTGCGATTGATGGACAACAACTGACCGCCGCCGCCGTGTGAGAGAGATAGCGGGAGCATGCCAGCAATCGTTGCAATGAGACATGATCATGGGAAATTGGGAATTCTCTTGAATTTTGATTGAGTTAAAATAAGGAATAGTGAGAACCTTTGAAGACATAGAATATTGAGATTTTGTGAGTTCAACCGAATAATATCAGACTTTGGTTATGCTTCCAGGCTTGTGCCAAATGAAATCTTGGGCGAGCTGCTTTGAGGATTGAGAAAATCGGTTTTTCACTGTGATCAAAGCATTTTCAAGCTTTGCAATGTTCTGAAAAGTTGTAGAGTTCGTCAAGAACTACAACTTTGCAAAACATCATAAAACTGGAAAACATATGCGTGAGCTAGAAAAATTAGGTTTGTTGAAAGCCCAAAATTGGTGGGAAGCGCCAAAGTAGACGTTGAATTCAAAAAGATTTCTCGCACTGTAAAAAAGGTGTAGTGTGACTGTTGCCCGAGAGTGTGTGAAGGCCGCAAGTGATAAAAGACGCATAAAATTTCAGAAAAGGCTCGAAAGGCAGAATGTGCTCGGTATCAATTCGGGGGACACAGAACAAATAAAAGTAGAGAGCCAGAAGGGCGGTTTTGTTAGCTTGCGTAATGACCAAAGGGAACACATTCGACCCCAGCTGGTACCACTCGTCGTTTTACAACCATACTACGTTGAAGCGACTTGTAGTGGTGCAAAAAGGGGAGACGGGTTAAAAGTAGAAAAAATTGGGATCAGGGATAAAAGACACTTGATTTGTGGAATGAGTCCGGGACTGACAGGCGCAAGGCCGAGTCTGAACTGAGAGTCGGGGTAAAATCAAAAAGATTCCACAGCTGTACCACCTGCAGATCCGGCCGGAAAAGTGACGTTTCCCCAGTTTTATTTCTCTTCAAAAAAAAATATCAAACTTTTTGGTTAGAGAAGCCGATGTTCCGACCTCTTCCTTTTTCTTCTTCCAGAAGTGGACGTCCAGGGTGGAGAAGCTGAACGTCCCACCGGGCATTACTGAAATTGCTCTAAATTTAAAAACAGAAGAATGAAGAAAACAGAAGTACAGAATCGATTTGTGAGGCTGTAGAGGTCTTTGGACTGGTCCGAGTGATCCGACACGGACGCTCGCACTCGCAATCCCTGCAGGCTAGTATAATAGCATAGCCTTCCGGAGATTTATTCGCTTTAAATTGAAAGCTTTTTAAAGTTGGAAAAGAGAGACTACAGCTAGTCTCGGCTACGAAAATACGAGTGTGATTCAGATGGCTCAAACACAGGGGACGACAGCTCATAGTGTCGCAAAGATATTGCAAATAACGGGAGTTTCTAGTAGAAAAGAAAACGTAAAAAAGCAGGAAATTTTAGATTTTTGAAAGTCGAAGAAATCCAAGGACTCTTTCTCCTTTGGTAGGTTGGATAATTAGCATAGGCTGACAGCGGCAAACATGTTGCCGGAGAAGGTTGCCGACGACCCGGACCAATTATATTTTGTGTGTTGCCTTTGGCTGACTCATCGGATAGAAAAAGAGGTGTTTTGGGTCGGAAAACTAGCCTTCAGGCGTTTTTAAAAACTTTAGGATTTTAGGATGGGAGAGAGTGAGTCCTAAACTTCAGGATTTCCTCTATTTTTTAGGTTAAGCATTCATTTTCGAGCTTTGTGATGTTCAGCAAAGTTGTAGCATTTTACAAGCTCTACAACTTGGCAGAACATCACAAAGCTGGAAAATTTATATGTGACCTAGAAAATGGAGGTTTTAAAGTTTAGATGGAGGTAAGAGTTGGCGTTAAAAAAAAAAAAGCTAGTAGAAAAGCTGCTACAGTAACCAAATTCAAAGAGACGTCGTCGAGAGTGGCCCTTGTTGGGTCATAAGTCAGCTGTTTGGGACCAGTCGGGCGACTGATCCTCGCCTACCATTAGAGGCAGGACGCTGACCGGTTGACCGGCAGCAGCAGCAGCAGGGTCGTAGGATGAACGCCCTTTTTTGCGAGAGAAGACTAAAAGAACTGATTCAGAACCGGCGAGACGGAAACGGAAGGTTGGCTCACTCACTCTCTCCGTGTCCGATCAATTGGCCCGATTTGTTTGAGCAGATGCACTTGGCCGGTGGGAATGGAGACGAGGGTCAGGTCAGTTCCATTTTTATTGAAAAACATTTTATTAATCAACAAAAAGCGAGCTTAATCTATCGGTAGAAAAAGCTTCTTTAACACCTTTGTAGGGATAGGGATTTTTGACTTGTTGCAGCACAAAAGCCGAGTCCAACTTTTCCAAAAAGTCCTGTTGGGAAGTACAGGGAACAATACTGAATTCACCTCCACTAGATGAGTATAGATGAGTATAGAAAATGACAATTCTGCCGACGGAAGAGTAGGGCATAAACAGTACGGAAACTTTGTATTCGCCTATCTTCTGCTCTAATAGAATTGCCCCTTTGGATATCACAAAGTAGGAGGGATTGAGTTCGAGTGTGTAGCCCAAGATGTGAACCATGTCCCGAATTTCCTCGATGGTCATCTTGTGAACAAGTTCAGCCACAGTTACCGTAATATCAAAGCCGACACAGTCCAGAATCATCGAGAGCTCTTTGGCCTTTCCGACGAGGTTGAGAGTCGTTTGGTGAAAGAGTTCAGGATCTGTAGTGTTGCCATGGATGCTCTCCTGAAGAAAACTAGAAATGTCTTGGATTTGAGTTTACCAATTTGTAGTCCAGCTTAAACTCTTCCAGGAAACTTACATCGAACTGAATTTGCTTGGGTCTCAGTTCGAACATTCCCGGCACTGGCGGAATGTCATATCCGCGACGCTTCGCAGAAACTACAGAGCAATAATCAGCGTACAGATTGTACTTTCTGATCCGGGCAATGCTTTTTTTCAAATGTTCCTGATCCTGAAGTCAGTTTTGAAAAGAATACAATTAATCATTTAAGAAAACCACTCCTTGTTAAACAATACGCAATTGCGTATGCCTATTTTTCACCTGGAAGACGATATTTTCGAGTTTTTCGATCTTCCGCAAAATTGTAGCCCTTGATCAGTTCTACAATTTTCTAGAACATTGAAAAGCTAGAAAATGTCGTCTTCAGGGTAAAAAATGATAATACCGACAAGAAGTTGGCTTCTATTAAAGCTTTAACGGTACCTCAAAATCATTAAAGTTGATCCGGAGATAGCGAAATCCGTACTGATCCCCGAAATGCAAAGACTCGGGGTCTTCTCCAAAACAAAAAGCTGTCGCATATTTGTAATTCTTCACGTAGCTGTTCCGAGTTTCGTCGAACAGTTTCAAGATCGCTTTACAAGTCATGGCTGTCATGTAAAGGTCACCTGTATGCATCTGATATTAAAAATAGTTTGAAAACAATAGAAAGCCTACTCGTTTCATAATCCCAACAATGAGGGTATCGGGAAGAATCTGCATCGGGATTTCTACTTTTCTACTCGCTGTACGATGCAGGTTTAGGGCTCCAATAGAATTCTCGATAGACATCGAAATATAGCTGAAGGAATATAGGAAAATTGTGAGGAGAACTCGATATGACTTGCTGATAACAGGCTGGAAAAAGTTCGATCGATGGGGACCGATGACTCAGACCGAATAGAAAAGGCAGCGTTTGTCAAGATCATTCATCTCTTTCATAATGTACAATCAAAGATCACGACAATTATGCGTAGAATAGACTCATTTTCACTGGATTTTGTAGAGGGAAAGAGGGATACACTTGGCACTCGTAACCGGTATTTCTTCATCATTTTCAGTAAGTTTCAATCTGACCATCGACGAGACGCAGGGTTCGCGTTCTCCTCACTGAAATATAATTTCAAATCCAAATAAAAAAGACGCTTCACATGATTTTCTATTGAATTGGCGGGCTTTTCGTCTGTGATCTCGGGCTTCAGTTGGAAGAGTCGCAGCCTTGGCCAGGCTGTTCAAAATCTCGTCGTCAGGCGAGTCACCGTCGGCTGTCACTGCCGAGACATCTGAACACGAAAATTTAGCCATTTTGTAAAAAAAATAGCTTACCGGGAGCCCTAGCTTTGTCGGTCGATGGTCGACCTCCTCTCCTTCGAAGAGTACCATCTGCCATGTCTGCGAGGATTCGAGACATCTCGTCGTGTCTCTGAAAGTTTTGTTATTAAAAGGGACACTGACATCACGGCTTTCTAATTATTTTTAACCGATTCGGCTTGAAAAATCACCATAGAAGGGCATAAAATTGTGAAGAACGGACAGAGAAAAGGATGAGGAATCACGCAGAGAAATATAAATTAGGGGGAATTCGTAATGGGACCATTACCAAATCGTGCCGGAACCCAGCCACAAATTTTATGATGGTCCGTTTTTCAAAATTCCCACCTCTTCAGCCGAGACGGGCTGTGGGACAACCTTCCTCCTCTGAACCTGCTGGTCCTGTTGCTGTTGTGCCTCAACGGCCCACATCTTTCCACGCGTCTTGTTCCTCTCCCTTTTCTCAGCCATTCTCTTCTTCTGTTGCAAGATCTTATCCCTCGTGGTTCTGTACTCGAGAGAGAACTCTGTCACCATCTTGAAGACTTCATTCGGCTTCTGGTCCGGAACTTCTTGGACTTGGTAGCCAAAATAAAGAAGGAAACCGTGCCATCTGTTCATTGCAATTCGGTAAATATCCTTCAGTTGATGGATCCTCTCGGCCACGTCGACCAAATAGTCGTTGATCTTCGTCTTCATTGTGCTGTTGTCGTTCTTGCTAATCTTGGCCAAGTACTCCCAGCTGCTCTTGCACTCTTTCTCCAATCGTTGCAAGTTCTCCAGCAGTTCCTTGTAGTCGATTCTGGCCGAACGAGCGACAGCTCCAAATTCACTATAGAGGTCAGTTCCATCCGGGAACTGTTCTATCATGTACTCGGCCAAATGATGAGTCAATGGGTGTTTGTATACTGGATCTTTGACCTCGGAAGCTTTGGTCAAGTAATCGAGGTAGAAGCCTTTGATCTGGAAGAATCAAATTTGTCTGAACTGAATTTCAATTCACCTCTGTTCCAGAGAGACTGTTTCCAATAGCCAAAAGCATAGCCATGGCTTTTCGGAACGTCTTGCTCTCTTCCATCTCCTTCATTGCCAGCTGGAGATCCATCAACGGTTCGGCAATGTCCTTTTCGATGTTCTTGTAGTCGAGCGTAAAAATCCAGAGCTTGAGTCTTTCCAAAAGACATGGGATTTGGGAGAGCTTCAGGATGAACTGTTCGGCCGAGCCCTGAAACGTTTATTTTTACTGAAACTAGATAGAAATTACCAATTGCATGTCAGGATTCTCTGCCTGGGCATTCTGAATCTCTTCAACTTCACTGACTGACGGCATCATCGTCTTCAGAATCTTTTCAATTCCCTCCTTGTTCAGGACCATCGAATCGAATTTCATAATGGCTGTAGGAATGACAGTGACGGGAGGCAGACGCGTGAGACCAATGTTGATAGCTTCAGACCGTTTTTTGGGAAGAACTTGAAGAGTCTTTGGCTTTGCTTCGACTGGTTTCTATAAAAGAATTTGAATTTGTAAAAAAAATCCCACCTTGACTTGTTCCTGCTTCTGTTGCTTGCTCTCGAAAAGAGACACAAGTTTCTGAGCATTGAACTCTGGCAAGTCCATGCCATTCCAAAAGGTTCCCTTTTGTTTGAGACTCGGAACTGGAGGCGGTTCGGCCGATGTCGGTTTCCAATGCAACTTCAGTACTCCTTTGGCTTGGGGACCAGGCGACGTGTCTCTTCTGAAGTTGGGCGGCGGTGGAGGGAATCCTCCGGGAGGGGGAGGCGGCGGAGGAGCTCCACCCAAGCCGGCCACTGAAACATATTTTGGCTTTGTTTACAGCCAAGTATTTTCACTTTTGAATCCGGATGGGGATACCATCTCGGCCATTCACCTGTCATCGCGCGCAGCCCTGTTATCTCGAATTTTCATCAAAATGCGATTCATATGAGTGGTCAGCCGGAAGAAAGAACAAGCCCCGGGTCATTTTCACAGAACTCACATCTCGGTGGCAGAGGAATACCTCCAGGAGGTGGTGGAGGCGGAATTCCTCCTCCTCCTCCATTCATGCTCGCATTCAGCGTCATCTGCGCCATTCGGGCCATAACCAGCGGATCTTGTTCAAACTCGGCATTGTGGAACTCGGAAAAGTCCAAGTCATTGATGATTAAAGGCCGGGATTTGAGATTTTCGGCCGCCTTCTTCCACTGAATGTCCGCTTCTGACTCTTTCTTCTCAAACATTGTCGCATTGTTGTTCTCGGAAGCCTTGGCTGCTCTCTTCTGTAGCATAGCGGCGAAACCACCACCAGCGTCGTCTTTGACAATCTGAACAAAATTTTGTGGCAAGTTCTGTTAATCTATACCCTAGCTTTCGGCGGAGCAGCTTTCTCAGGCTCTGGTTCTTTTTCGACCACTGCTACTGGCTCTGGATAGTCCATCGTCTTGTTTTCCGTCGGTGAAAAGATAGCCGGGAAGGACGGTGGTGGTGCTTTCACCTAAAAACTTCGGTTACTCATAGTCTCTTTACAAAATCCTGCAGTCGTTTAATCAGTCGTGGCGAGACCCATTGACATAAACTGCGACACCTTGGATGAGTATCCAACACTTATACGCTCTTTTAAAGGGCTGCATATCCTCTGGATTCGATATATCTCAAAAACTCACCCTAATCTCCTCTTCCTGGTCATCAGTTGAACATCTAGGCGTATCTATCGACTTGCTCTCAACCTCTCTATTCTCCTGCTGTATCCTTAAAGGTTCTGGCGTCTTCTTCGTTTCTTGAATCTCCTTGTGATCGCCTCCATTGATTTCGCCATTTCTCCAAGGCAAAGTGCTGCTCTTCTTCTCCTCAGGACGATTCTCCTTGGCCTCTTCGGTCTTGTTGAAAATGTCGCGACTGGCTCCAAAGTTCATTCGCAGCTCCTCTTGCTGTCGCAATGCTTCAGCCTGTCTCTGCCGGATCTTTGTTCGTTTGTCAACGGCCGTATTTCTGAACCGAACAATATTTCTACGAAGAAAACACTTTCCCACCTCATTTTGGTATTCTGACTGTCCTCTTCCGAGTCGGCGTCCTCTTGATTCAGCTCCCTCTCGTAGAGATTACACTGTTCAGCGATTTCTCTATTGCCAGACTTTTTCAAATGACTCATGACTTCTTCCATTCCCAGCGAGTCGAGAGAGTCCACCGAGTCGTAATAGGTGTCCTATTTTTGCGGGTTATTATAGTTCGTGCCAAACGGCCACGTTACGTACTTTTTTGTTACGCAAAATTGCGTACGGAAATCGTATTAATTTGCGTTCAGAAATGTACGCAATTTTGCGTAAACAGAAAGTACGTAACTAGCTATAAACCTGACTCACTCTGTCCGGAATCCCGTGAAGAGCCTTGTTGATAACAGTCAGACCATAGACAATCGTCTCTGGATCGGGACAGTCCTTTTCGGCAATGACTTTCATCAAAGCCGTCCAGTCCGGCTGACTCTTTGCCCGGTCAACGGCCGTCACTGCTGCCAGCACCAACAGAGCGTTATTGTCATTGTACTCGATGAAAACGAGCAGCAGTTTTAGTGCCGTTTTCACCACGAGACGGAACTAAGAAGAAGTGTTTTGCAAAGAATAATAAAAAAGAGAAAAACATGCATGACAAGGACAAACAGACAGACCCATTCTGAGCGGTATGGACTCATCTCGGCCTTCTCGGAATCGTCGTAAAGCTGAAAAGAAAGACGTGGACAACGACATGAAAATTTTGCAAAAAAATGACTTACAGGCGAGTCGAGAAGCTCGTAAAGCCATTGTATAGTCGGGTTGTGAGCAATGATGCCGTTCATTCCGTCCACATAGAGCATAAGTTGTCCCAGGGCTCGTAGAATGTAATTCTGGTGATTTTGGTCAGCCACGCGACCCAAGCGAATCATGCAATCGAGACCGCCATCCTGCACGAATTCGTGGACGAGATCCTTGTCGTCCTAAATATTTTTTTTTGTTGAAACTGCAATACCATTGATTTTACGCTAAATTGCGTACGCCGGCACGCAAAATTACGTACTTTTTCGTTCTTGTCGTTTTTATGCCCTTTTCTTCAGTTTTCAGCATATTTTTTATTGTTTTTTTTATTCTTTCAAGCTTCTATACATTGCTAAAACCTATAAGATCAAAGAATCCCGAAAAATACTCATTTTGAAGCAAATTATACCTACAAACTGAAATTTCTCTAATTATTTATGCCGATATCAAATTACCTGAAAAATTTGTTTGAGACTGAAGAGCGCCCTTCTTTGGTCGCGACCCGATGCCGAGAGGAGTTTATCTGAACATTTTGTGGTTTTTTAACTTGAACTAACTCACCGATTATAGTTTTTACCCGTAATGAAGTCTGTGTTCGCAGTACTAAGGAGCTCCGTCGTCTGAAAACTCTCATTACCCAGTCACTTTTTTTATATTCAAAAAAAATCCCAAAACGAACCGTCTGGCAGCCTTGTTGAGTCTCTCATCCCCCCAGTCAAATTCCTCTTCCTCATCCTCCCCGTCCTCTTCATCCTCAACCGGCGACTTGTAGCCACTATCCTGTCTCATATGCATAGCCAAATTGGTCGATAGATCCCGCGAACTTTTCCTTCGTCTCCTCTTGCTTTCAACATCAATATCGGGAAGATCCTTATAATCTGGGCAGGCTTTCGCCTTCTCGCCACTCTCCCACCGAAATTTCTCGATCTGGTAGTCATCGTCGTCGGCAATGGTAATTGGAGTGACTTGAGCAATTTTGAAAGAAAACGTGTCGGGAGAGTGTTGGAAGTTTTCGCTTCCTCTTTGGGGAATATCTTTTTGTCTAAACGGTCTGCTGAACTCGGAACTTGCAGGTTCTCTTGCCGAAAACGATGATACTCTTGGGCGGAACTCTGGATCAGAGGATTTCTCAAAGCTTCGAGAAGCTCCAGTGTCCTGATCCCTCGGAGAAAAATCTTGCTTCTTGACTGAAAAAGGTGGAAAGGAGGGATGTCTCGAGTCTTCGGATCTTCTACCCACGACTGGATTAGACTTTGGCTTAAATCGTGGAGAGGAGAATGTTTGAGGCGGAGTTCCTTTCCTCGATAGAGACGATATAGAATATGTTGGTTCGACAGAGTCAAGACACTTCTGGCCGTTCCGAGAAGAGTCTTGGAGAGAAAAGGAAGGTATTCGGGGACGAAATTCCGTTTTTTTCTGGGGACTCTCCGGTTTCTCTTTCCTAGAGAGCGAAGACACAGAGTAAGGAGAAGATAGAGAACTTTCACCCAATTGGGAAGGAGTAAAAGTAAAAGGAGTCGCCTTGAAATTCACATCTGGAGCCACATTCACCTTCGGTACTTCCTTCACTTTCGGCCGGTAGTCAGAATCAGGCAGAGTCAGAGTGGACCGAGGCCCTTCCCAGGAACTGTTTCTCTTCTTGACTGCTCCCAGCTCATCAAACTCTACGGGTCGGGCGGCAAATAACCTCATCGGTTTTGGAGGAGCTTCTTCGTCAATAAAGGGAATGGAATCGTCAATTTCTACGGGAGCAGCGACATGCAAAACGGAGGGCTTCTTCAAGGTGGGACCGTCACAATTTGTACTGTACCACGGTTTCTGAGGATTATCTCCAGAACCCATGGTTCGTCTTCGGACAATTCCCTCCGTACTCTTGCTCCGACGTTCCAAAGTGGAACATTTTGGCTTAAAGATGACGGGAAGCTTGTCCTTCGGTCTGTAGGCGTCACTTTCGTCCAATCGACAAGAAATGGCTTGAATTCTACCGCCAGGATCATCCAACTGGATAGAGAGATCAATATTGTAGGCTCGAAGACTGGACTTTACGGGACTTGGGGCATAGCTGGCTTTTTGAGGAGAGGACAAGGAAAAGACTGGCTGGTAGGACATGGAGAGGATGTTTATGGTCAGTAATTGTTCGGGACAGTGTGGAGAGAGAGGCGAAAGCGATAGCGAGAGATATTGCGGGCCTCCCGGGGCGGGAGAGTGCGACCCACCCGACTGCCCGAAATTGTATAGGAGAGGGGGCTATATTAAGTGGCTACATCCCCCACTTACTCATTCTTTAGAACGTCGAATTCCTCTTGTTGGTCGGCTAGTGTCAGTTCACTGTCCAGATAGGTGTGAAACTCGCCACCGCTGCCGTCTCCGCCACGGTAGACTTGAAGAGACGAGTCGCCTGGCTGAAACAAATCTTTTCAATTTCAATTTATTCGCGATAATCATATAATTGATATATGTCGTGACATGCTGGTGCTTACTTTTTTTTAAAGAATATTACTTTTTGAAATTTGGCAGAATCTACTGTACTCTGTTTCTGGCATCCTATGGATTCCTTGAATTCCCTCGAATTTCTCACATTTTGTTCCCCTTCTTTTGGTCAGAGTAACCATTTTCACACCAAAAACTCCGAAACTCCGTCCATCAGCATTCCTGAATGCCTATCGATGTACATATCCAGACGAGCGAACCGCAAGCACATCATAAACAAAATAGTCAAAGAATATTCAATCTAGTTCAGTCAGCTACAGGAACAATACTTACAATTCTCCTGTTTTCATTTGCCCGTGTGAAAAATAGTTACTCGGGTCAGTAAAGGAGGGATCTATTCAAAATGGGAAAATGCATGTAATCCTTGTTTGTTACGCCAGGGATTCAACTATAAAAAAGGATGTTTAAAATTCTAGAAAGTTCTGATCAATTCAATGTGTTCTGACGAAAGAAACACTTTTTCTAGACAGTTTTCCCCAACCTGCCACTGGATAAACTAAAACCGAGGGCGGACAGCAGCGAACAACTCAAACAGGTTTACTTTTTTTCCATCCTACTTGCAATTACTGTAATACAAATATTTTCAAAGGCTTTGAAGAACTTTAAGAAAGACCACGCTTGAAGCCAAAAACTAAACAAAAACCTACCTTGTGTGGAGCTCTGAGACATCTGATAACATCCGGAATCTGATCTCCAATAGTTTTGTGCAGTTTGAAACTGAAGGTGACTGGTCTCATCGGTTCCAAGTAGCTCGAAGAGGTTGTGGCGAAAGGATCCGTGTCCACTATGTACTGCACTCGGCAGGTGAACTCGTCCTCCGCCATTTTTGGCGGTCTTTTCTTCTAAATCTTAACAATAAAATGAGAAAAAAGTTTTGAAGAGAAAGAACGCTAAGCGTTCACCGAGCTGGCTCGGTTCCCCGGACACGTTTCCGGTTATCCGGAAACAAAACAAAGAGTGAGACACACGTAAAGAAACGTGAAGGGGGAGAGGAACACCTCTCGGACAGGTATAACTATGCGGAACAGACACATTTTTTTTCTTATTCCGTTGTACCATCAGCCCTCAAGCAGCAATAAACAAACTTTTCAGAAACTGAAATTTTTGCTAGAGACGATAAAAATGGGAAAAAGGCTACATTTCTCTATTCTCTTAGGACGGTTAAATATCGCTCGGGACGGTTAAAGTGAAAAAAGATTCTCCTCAAACCATCTGGAAACCATCACACCGCCCACATTTCTTCACCGACAGATTACAAAAAAGAGACCTTTGAGTCAGAGAGGGAATTTTTCGAAATCTTTCGGAATAAGGACTGTAGTATCAGTACTGGAAAAGGCTCTTTTAGTTTTTTTACGGGAAAATACAAAAAAATGGTCTAGAAGAAATTATTTATAGAGAGCGGGGAGAGAAAAACATTCGTTAGCGCGGCAGCCATAACAGGAGAGAATTGTGCCAGTCACTTGAGATTCCGAAGCCCGGAGAAAATTAATCAGTTGGAAAAATAGTGACGAGGGGGAACACGAAAGTTTAGAAACTAAGACAGAAAGAGGGGTGAATTGGGCTAATTTCGGGGACAAAAGGGACTATTAAGAGGAGAAAAACAGTGAGAAAAATGCTGAGGAAATGACGTAACGGGAAAAAAGAGTACAAGTGGCTTTTCAGTCTCTCAAAAATCTCGCGTGTACAGCGGCAGCCGCGCCTTCGACATGAGATAAGAGAGAGAGAGAGCGGCTAGCAGGGCTGGACACCACCTGGCAGTGAGGAAAAAAAAACAGAAGAAAACTGAGAAATTCACCGTGATTTGGCTACAAAAAAAATCGAAGAAAAGCCAATTTTGAGGTCATTTCGTCTTCCCGCCCTTTGCACCTGGCAAAACCGGCTTCTCCGGGTGCTGGCGAAGTAAAAATTGGCCTCCGTGAAGGCGCCAATTTTGTCTTTGAGAGATTGATAGCGGCCTGGCGGATTATAGCAGGAATAAGACGATTTTTGAGAGGTGATTACGGGGAATTATGAGGGATGAGAATTCATCAGAGTGATGACTATGGGGCACGCGTGGGGAAAAAATATGCTACGGAGAAAACAGTCTTTAGAGATAAAAAGAGAAAACTGTAAGATTCCTGCAAATAAAACTGAGAAAAACCCCGATTATTTATTACAGGGGACGTAACTTTAGCCCCAGCCCCGTAAACTTTGGAACTTCAAGAAAAATCTCACTCTTCTAGCTCACGCATACATTTTCCAGTTTCCTGTTGTTGTTTTACAAAGTTGTAGAGCTCATCAAAAACTACAACTTTGCACATCTTAAACATCATAAAGATGGGAAAGTATGAGGATAAAAATGGAGATTTCTTCTGAAAATCCCGAAATTTAGGGACAGGCTACGAAGATATCAGATCCGTAAACAGTCTCGGTTTCACGCTGTGATTTGAGAGAGACAAGATTATTAAGAGAACGAAGCTTTTGATTAAAAAGCCATGAAAAAGGTGTTGAAGTTGTAGTAAGGGCTCTGCAAGACTGGAGCAAGTAGCGGTGTCTCTGACTCAGAGAGTGCCTCTGAATCTGCTTTGCTATCAGTGTCCCGCCAAAGAAGGAGACAAAATAGGGGATTGAATAGTCAGAGCGATGACACACTGTCAGAGAATCCAAAAACAGTCTACGGATTGCCGAAAAATACTGAAAAGTAGTCTCGCGCACTGCCCCGGAGGAGAGAGGGTGGAGGGCGGGAATACAAGTGTAAAGTAAATTGAACGTGAGCAGAGAGAGGGAGCAACAGGATCGATTGGATTGTTGGATCAGATAGAGAAAGCTTCTGCCAATGGAATTCACTACGAAGGAACCTGGGAGAGGACCGGTTAGGGGAAAGAGACTGACTGATAAAAGTGATAATCATGCCGAAGGCAGCGCCCCGGGGGATAGCAAGCTTCGCATATTTTTAAGATTTTCGTCTTTTAATCGACGTCCCCTTCAATTTTTAACGATCTTTAAGATTTTTTAAGGGTCAGGGATACAGTACACTCTGATGCTCAAAATTGTAGGTTACTTAAAACTAAAAAACTTGGAGAGACAAAATAACCGTCGAATGAACTCTTCTCACGGACAGCTTGGGTTCTGAAAACTGTAGGTATTCCCTAGTAGGGAAGGTTCCAGTGGGTGGAAGAAAGATCTTTTTTGCGGTCACTAATTGGATCAAAAGAGATTACATCGGACTGGATTGATAATGAATGACTGGGAAATGTTGCGTGAAAAGTGAGGGAGAGAAAAAGCTTTTACGAAGGCTGTGTCACGCTTCGGCTGAAAAATAGAAACACTCGAAGGGCGCGCTACACAAGAGCAGAAACAGATGTTCACGTGATAAAGCGAAAAAATGGTTAATTTAACTGTTTTAAAGAACTTTATAAACTTTGAGCCTGCCTATATGTTATTCGTAAACTTTTAGTGGCTTTTAACGATTTTTTAGCAAATAGAGTCCAAAATATGTGTAAGAAAAATGGGAAAGAAACTTTAGGCACCACGAAACTTGAGAAGAATTCTTTAATTTTCTGGCCCACGCTAACATTTTCCAGCTTTGTGATGTTGAGTGAGCAATGTTGCAGTTTTTGATGAGCTCTACAACTTTAATGAACATTGGAAAGCATAAAAAAAGCGTCTTCTCGAAGGCCTGAAAAAGAGACCTGTTCAAAATCTAAAGGAAAGTGTCCTGAACCTAATTGGACGATCCATCAAAAGTAAAGAAAAAGGTCCGCCAAGGGGGCGGAAGCCAGCTCTCGCTTAAACTACCTCGATGTGAACTTAATAGCCTCCAGGCTGCAAAATATTTTCAGCTCAGCTTGACTTCAAAATTATAGGTCCGCCATCGAGACAACAACAGCTGACTCGGGCCCTCAGACGAATAAATTGAAGGATGGAGAAGAAAAGAGTAAGAAGTTTTTGCCACTGGGGACGTGGGAACAAATATTTGCTAGAAGATCACAGGTATAACGTAGGAAGAGGACAGGGTCGCGGGGCACAGTTGACAGCCGGATCCAGCAGGATATTGAGAGGATATTGAGAGTTACTGAACATCTGATCAGGGCATACTGGTCGGGATTTAAAAGCCTTAAGAAAGTAATCTTGCTCCCCAAGGACTTAATTTCGTGACTTTCTGTGAGAAGGAACCTCAATTTACTAGCTCACGCTAACATTTCTTCAGTTTTTTATGTTCTGCAAAGTTGTAGTATTTGATGAGTTCTACAAGTTTGTGGAACATCGCAAAGCTTGAAAATGCTTTGGTCCTGATGAAATATAGCTCCCAAACCACGAACTGCTGTTCTTAAGCTTGAAGAAAATGAAAGTTACGAAAAATCGGTTTTTCACTGTGACTGTGTTTTCAAGTTTTGGATGTTTTGCAAAGTTATAGAGCTCATCAAATACTACAACTTTGTAGAACATCACAACTCTGGAAAATGTTAGCATGTGCTAGAAGACTGGTTTATTCAATGTCTCAAAATTTAGGTGGGAGGAGGGGTGAAGGGGCTTAAGTTATTTTCCCGTCTACTGGTTCAACTCATCATCTTTTCAAGTGCTTTCAAAAAGTAAACGATCATAAAAATCTCCCCAGTGCAGGAGCAAAAGTAGTGTAACGACCGGGTCGGGTGTTCCGTTTTCGGACGGACTACATGTGCTTGTCTCAGTTGTGCCGTCGTGGGATTGTGTTTGTTGACTCTGTGATTGAGCCGAGGGGCTGTAAAAGGAGGGAGATGATACTACTGAAGCTCTGGCCATTACACTCCGACGCGAACGGGCAGCATGAAGCGCCGGCAAGGAACAGCTGAGCTAGTATAGTTTTTCGGATTCTTGAGTTGTTTTCTCTCAAGATGCCAAAGGTTCTAGAGAACCGACTGTTCTGTTAATCCCCCCGACTCTCAAATACCGTGACAAACAAAACAAGCGCAAGCTTTTGGCCATAACAGATCGACAGGCATTTTACTAACCAGGAAAAAGGTCATGTCAGGCCGCCTGGGAGTAAAGAAACCATATACGCAGCTAAAATTGAAATTGGGATAAAATGGAAATTTGGTTGGCTGAGTATCTAAAATTTTAAGACTATTTTAATGTCTTAAATAAGAAGAGAAATTTTAGTGTAATACGGAGACAGTACTATTTTTCTAAGAAAACCAAGAAAAAACAGTCGCTTCTCTAGAACCTTTGGCACTTTGGGAGAAAAAGGGACCAAGAAAACTTCAAGACTTGGGTACATAGAAAGCCGAAAAAAACACAAAAAACATCTGGAAACGCTACCGTCTACGAGAAGTGGCGGCAACTAAGTGGACAACTTTTTTTCACGCATCTCTAACCAACAAAGCCCCACCCAACTCTGAGAAAAATAAAACAATCGGGCCGTCAAGTGAATCCTCTCGAGTCTTCCGTTTGTACAAGCCGTGTTTCCGGATTCTCGGAGAAGAGGGGAGCAGCGGGCGTGAGAAAACGTTCCAATAAACTGTATCATTCGGGATGGGCGAACTGGTCTTTTCTTCAACAATCTGGCGGTCATCTGTCTTGAGTCAAATTGAGGAGAGAGAAATGTAGAGAATGGACTTGTTGTGGCCTCGGCTGTGCTCGTAATTGGACGGGTTGTGATCCGTCCATTAGCATAGAGGCACCTGGCCTCACGGACCATCCGAATGCCAGCAGGTAAACAAGGGGCCCGGGTTGTAATTGGAGTCACGGCGCCTTTGTTGGAGGTAATTTTGGTGGGAAATTTGAGAGGATTGAAGGGTAACTATATATCCGCTTTATTTGGAAATACTGTCTGTACACATCTAAAAAGTTAGAAAAGGTATAAAACTCTCACGGGTTATTTCAGGCCTACAGTATACAGAAAAAGAGAGGAAGGGAATGTGTTGAAATCACTAATAATCTGACGTAGAGACACAATAGTTAAGCAAGAAAAAGAGAAGAGGCTACTCCTCTTTTGGGGAGTAAAATTGATTCGGGGGGAAAGTGAAACAGGAAAATATGTATAGTCTCGGCAGTTCTCGTTTGACAAATTTACAGGATCGGGATGTAGTTGTCAATCTTTGTGCGGTGTCGTTGGCTAATGCACTCGGCGATCCAAATTATGTTTCTGAAAAATGGTTTTAGATAAAATCGAGAAAAAACGGCTGAAAATGTTTAGCAAAAAATACGGCCGCCGCAGAAAGATAAGGCGTTTCAGAAAGTTTGAAAACTTCGCCCTTCTAGCGCAGTGCGTGTGAGCGCTGCTACAAAACCAGAATTTACTGGTTCGAGTCCCTGACTCGGGAAACCTTTTTTCTTCGATTCTTTGGCAAAATGCATTTGAAAGAACAAAAAAATTTACCTCATTTCCTGCTCCTTGAGCTTGATGAAAGCGTAAAAAGCGCCGAAATGGAACTGATGCAGATATGCCTGGACGTTGAGTTTGACCTCGTGCTCGAAAAACTTGTCCTCAAGAGTCTTGTCGCCGGCCTGATTGCCGGTTCCTTCGAAGAGCGGCTTGTAGTCTGAGTAGTACTCGCAGACCTGCTTCACTTGCTCGTAATCGTCAGCACGGGCCAATCCTTGAAGTCCTGGAAAACTTAATTGTAAAAATTGCTTCTGCTACTACTTTTTGACAATCTTAAGCTTAAATGAGATAAAAAAAAGGGCTCACCTTCGGGATAGAGCTTTCCGCAATGGGGATAGAGCTTCTCGCGATCGTCCTTGCTCAGTTCCGTGTCGAATGAGTTGATTGTGATGATGATACTGCGTCGGTCGGCCTCAAATGCCAGAATCTCGCACATGACTTCGGCCGTCTTGCTGTCGAGTCCCTGACAGAACTTGTAGAAATCCTCAATGTAGGCTTTGTACAAGGTGTTGCGAATCAGCTCCACGTTCATCTCGTCCAAATCTTGCTCGTTGATGCAATCGACGAAGTAGTTGGCTGAAAATTGTCTTTCAAACAAATGCTTATCCAGTTTTTGAACTATTCTTATCTAGAAAAACTTACCGAGAGGTGTATCGACGAGGACGGCATTGTAGAGCTCGGCCGGAGTGGAGGCGATGTGAATGGCTTCCATTTGCTCGAAGGAACCTCAAAATTAATCTTTTAGTCTGGTTTTTGAGTGAAATCTTCAAGAAAAGGGTGAAATACCAACCTAGTGGGTGACATTTGCTGATAAGCTCGCTGATCGGACGCTGGTGAAGAGTTCCAGTAATCAGGAGGATAATGTTGTCAATCATGTAGGAATACCTTAAAGGGTTTGATATTACGACGATTTTAGCGAAAACTAACGTGATGTAGTCCAAAAAAGTGGCCAAGGGCTCGATGGCATTGTTGCGAAGATGGGTGAATTCGGTTACAAGCTTCTCCTTCAGTCTCTCGTCTATTACTTGGACCTGAAATGGTCTTTGTACAAAACAAGCAAAATAAAACATACTGTGATGGCTCCGGGCTCGTTGGCGAGGAAGTTTCCGTAGTCTGTGGACTGCACGTGGAGTTTTAGATCTGAAAGCAAGGTTGTAATCAAATTATGGAAAAGGAAAAGTCTACCTTCGAGCGTTTCGCACTGAACGAGATTGGCATAGTCGGCTTGGTTGAGCAGACCGCCCTTGAAACCGCGAATAAGAGCCTCCAGATAGCCGTGGTCAATGTTGAAGAAGAACTCGCCCATTCTGTGACTCGGTTGATACCTAGAAATGCGTTTTAGGGAAAAGGCGGTTTGTAAGAAGTAAATAAGAAGAAATAAACAGTGGAATGAGAGGAACCGAATCGGAAACAGGCGAAAACAGGTATGCTGGTTTCATTTTAGAGCATTTTAGCTTGTTTACAGAATATTTCCAATTTTTAAAGCAAAAAAAATGAAAGAAAAAGAGAAAACGTGAAAAAACATTGAAATCGCGAAAACTTTGGTCGTTTGAATGCGCGCCACATTTCTCTTTCGAAAAGTTAGCGGGAATTAAAGCACTTTTTGAGAAAAATAGTAAAGTCAAACCACTTTATAGGCAGAGAACAAGCAAAACCAGAGTGGAGGTATGAGTTACCGAGAAATCTAGTTTAGAGTTGTCTAGCTACGAACAAATGTTCTTCCACGAGGAGTATAGCTGAGATATGGTCGGACACAGACTTCGGCCTCACAAAATCATCAAAAATGGCGTATATCTGGTGGAAAAATGAGAGAAACCAAGGTTGGTTTTGGCCAGAAATCGATCCGTGGTCTCTGGGGTCGTCTTTGGAGCGTGCCGGGACCCGGTCCAATCGCGGAAAATTCAAACCAAGAGGCAGAAAGAAGAGACCCGCCCCCTCCAAGTCCTTGTTCTGTGTCTGCTCATTTCCTTCAAGTTTCTTCCGGAGCGTCGTCCGACCCAGAAAACTCTATTCCGCCAACTCCAATGTCTTTATGGACAACGTGGCCAAGGTTTTCCTAGTCGACGGAAGCGCCAAAGCGGTCAGATATGATGAAGAGACAACAGTCGAGGTCAGTTTTTGTACAGCTGTTAGCATGAATGCACCAATGCAAGGCATGAATGCAAGAATCGCCCAAAAGCCTTTTCTAAGATTTTGTCTGAGAAATCTCCCTGGTTCTTATTTGATTTTGATTTTGACCCTGTAGAACAACAAGTATCCAGGAGTTTGCTACTTTACAGGAAGAGCCACATTACTCATTCCAGCAGTCTCTTCTTACTCCTTTTTCTTGGCCCCTTCCCCTCTCGAAAATTCAGCTGTTGTCGCCTTAAATTTAGTCTTGGAAACTGAATATCCTGCCCTCTTTCCGCTTCGGACATCCGCCGTTCGGGGGCTCCTTCCAGCGCAAAATATCAACCCGAGCCTCCTGGTCGCTATCGATCACGCAAGCATTGGAATCACAACACACACAGACAAAACAGCCGAGTGCCGAGAGGATACGAAGTGGAAGCAGTTTTACGACGTTAAGTGCGTAATACAGCGAGATTTCTCTTTGGGGAGCCATGGGAAAGGGTCTAGATAGCGATTAGATTACAATGTTTTGACTCGACATGTCTGTCATATGATACTGGGTGTAAACTATTTGAAACTGAGGGTGACTAGACTATTGTGTCCCATAAAACGAGAAAACGCTCAGTTTCCCATGCGTTTACAGCCCAATTAGTCCATTTTCCAGAGAGTTCTCCGCGTTGTGCTGGAAGGTGTCGGCATCTCTTCGGTAGCAGCTCCTCACTTTGCTCTCCGTCTCCTCACCAGTTTTTCTCCGTCTTCCTCAAGTAAGAGTCTTATAATTAGTCTCCCTCCCAAATGCCATTATATTCCCTGGAGTTTCCAAAGAAAACCCAATTTGCAGGCGAGTCTATCTGGCTGCATCCGTGTCTACCCGTTCAACGGATACGCGTCCAATATGGCCGTCATTTTTTGCCGAGCTCCATCGGAGAACAGCTCAAGTGAGTCTGACGCAAGCTGCCAAAGAATACATCAGCCGCTCCCTAGTGGTTTCCGATGAGAAAAAAAAGAAGGAATTCCCGGCTAGGCACTTATGTTGCTCCGTTTATAAGAGACTTCCGGTTGCTGACAGCCGACTGCCTCGGATTTATGCCAATGCCGAGGCCAGATGGCGGGATTACCTCATCGGGAGATATAAACGGGGCAAACTGATACAAACAAAGGCTTTGAGAGACGTCATACTGTTAGGGTGGGTAAGTTGTAAGGTTAGGGCTGACTCACGCCAAATTGATACAACGTGTAAAAATTTGATGCTCAGCCAAGATTTCTGCAAAGTGAGCCTGGTAAAAAATCCTGTTTCGTTTTCCTTACGGCTAAAATAAAACATTTATAGTCTAGGAGGCTCTTTTTGACCCAAAATTTGATGAAAATTCATTCAGATTTGAGCTCCGTCTTCGCTTCATGCCCCAATCTGCGTATGAACTTCTACTCATCGAATCCAAGGCCTTTTTCTACCTCCACGACCAAGTATTCGGCGATTTTCTTCAACAAGTGGCCTGGAAAGCTGATCAGGAAGCGGCTCTTCAACTTGCAGCCCTAAAAGTTTGTAGGGATTTTTCTGAAAAACAGACGTATGTTTTTATCTTTTTTTTGTAGAAAAAAAGATAATTGCAGAAGAGCATGTGTGGATCAACGCTATCAGCTAGACGGAATCGATGTGGATTCGGCATTTCAAAAGTTTCTGCCCAATACGCTTCTTTGCAATCCAGCTATCAAGGTATTTTTCATTACAATTTGCCGGAGCAGTTCCTCCTCTTTCTCTCACTTTGATCGATCGTTGTGACACGTTCACGCCGATTGCTGTTTTGACTGGGAACCAGGAGAATAGTTTGAGCGATTGTTGTGACGTTCTCTCTTGGATCTCAAGATTGTCGAACTTTTGGCATCACTAACAGGAAAAAAATATTGGTAATTTCCAGCAATCCTCTCTGAAGAAAAAGTTTGTCGCTCTGATCAAAAAGTTCAATGGTCTTCCGCCTCAGGAGTCTGTTCTCCGTTCTCTTTCTATCCTCATCGACATTGTCAAATTCGATGTGGAAGTTTTCAACGCCTCGATTGGAGTTTGTTCCGTTCATTCATTTTCTGAACCTCAATTTTAGGCTGGCTGGACCTCGTCCGTAGATCTTCTCGTGGGACCAGAAGTCGGAATCTCCTATCGTGTAAATGAACGTTGTGATATTACCCGGCTGTGCGAGCTGAGAGCAGTTTTGGAGGTAACATTGAGAAAAGTGGAACACTCGACGGACAAGACCATCGTTCAGTTAAAACTGAGTGGAGCCTCACATGCATCAGTAAGTTATTTCCAACGTACTGTATCCTTTCAGCACATAACTGTGGCTACTTACGACATGGCCGAGTCACTTGCTCACCTAATCGACGGGTACCAGATGATGTTCAATCAAGGACAGTCCATTTTCAAGATGAAAGGTCTCGAGAGGTGTGAGAGCCACCAACTCAAGGTCCAGCAACTAATCAATGTTTCCAAAGGAGCAGGTTGTATTCTATCAATTTGGAATAAAACAAATATTTTTAGTCGAGCACGAACTACGGGTCAAACGAGAACATGTCACTTTAAACGAACTGATTGGAGGAGGACAGTTTGGCAATGTTTACAAAGGAGTCCTTGCTGAACCGGTAATTTATTGCTAGACTAACTTTGATATAAAGTTCAGGGTAAAGAGGCGGTCTGTGTTGCCATAAAGGTCTGTAAGCTTGACAATGAACCAGCGGACACACAGCTGATTCTTCAAGAGTCACGTAAGTTCTTTATTTGTGTTTTTTCAGACACCAGTTCTAGATCTGATGAAGAGTCTCTGTCATGAACACATCATTTCCCTGGTCGGAGTCTGTATGGATAGTCCAATCTGGCTGGTCATGGAACTGGCACCTCTGGGAGAACTCCGACAATATCTTCAAGCCCATAAAGCTTCGCTCGATCTGACGCTCTTGATTCTGTTCAGTATCCAAGTGGCTAAGGCTTTGCAGGTAAACAGTTTAATTTTGTTCAAACACACTTCTTCAGTACCTGCACGACCGATTTCTGGTACATCGAGACGTCGCAGCAAGAAATGTGCTCGTCTCGTCGAGAAACAGCGTAAAGCTGACCGATTTCGGTCTCAGCAGAGCTCTGGATTCTGATGCCGTCTACACTGCTTCCCGCGGAAAATTGCCCATAAAATGGCTGGCACCAGAATCTATAAACTTCCGTGAATTCAGCATGGCTAGCGATGTCTGGATGTTCGGTACATTTCGTCTATTTTTCTTTAGAAAAGTAATGTTTAGGGGTCTGTCTTTGGGAGATTCTTTCCTGGGGAGTGAAGCCGTGGCCTCAAGTGGCGAATGCCGATGTCATTACGCAGATTGAAGCTGGAGCCAGACCACTGATTCCTGACGACTGTCCTCTCGTCCTGTACAATTTTATGGAAAGACAGATTTGGAATCTGAAACCGGAAAGAAGGCCAACTATGCAACAGATCATGACAGTGAGTTAAATTTTCCGTACAGTAACAATAATGAATGTAGGCTCTGGAATCTATAGAGGAGCAGCTGAAGAAGCGAATCAGACCAGACGATATTCGACTGAGTCTGACAACTGGAAAGATTCCAGTCCTGGTCACGAACATCGCTGCTGTTCCCAATTTGACTCTCTGGAAAACGCTAGAAGAACAGAGAAAGCAAGCTGAGGAGGACGACAAATGGCTGGAAGAAGTAGATGAAGAGGTTGAGAATCTGGAAGATAACAAGACAAATGGCTACGGGACAACTTCGAGATCACTGACGGCGGCTGTCTCTCAACTTTCCCTCAATTCTCTTTCTGCCAAAGGAACTGTTGCTTTGGAGAAGATAAAAAAGGCTACTATGAGTCTAAGTTCAGCAGTGGATCAACTCAACAGCTCGTTCAATAAGGATATGCGTCATGAGACATTTGTTGTGGCAGTTCGGAATGTGACGGCCAAACTACAGTCAATGTTTACGGAAGCTACGGAGTTGTTGAGCGAGATGGACGAGGAGAGACGACGACAAGTTGAAATGACGGAGGCACTCATTGGGAACGACATGAGACTGATGAGTGACGCTATGCAGAAAATCTCGGGATCGAGTCAGTCTCAGGTAACGTTTTTTAAATCTTATTTTCTCTTTTGGTATTCGAAGAAAACTAAATGATACAGGAGTACCACGCCATCCGACTTGACGTCGTCCGAATCGCTCGAGATATGGCCAATAACTGCGAGCAGCTGCTCACAGCCTTGACCCCTTCGTCTTTTCCTCACTTTTGTGCCCTTCTTTCAGACTGTTGATTAGCCTTTTTGTGCAAAATTCTGATGATCCTTTGACGGGTTTTCGTAGACATTTATTGTATTCAGACACAGTCATGCTTTAAACCAAAACTCTCGCTCAATAAGATGTTTTTTTTATAATAGTTCATTTCACGAGTCTGGAATACAGATAATCTGGTTGAGAAGGGAATGGCACAGCGACTGGCACATTTGGTCGGGAACAAGATCGGGAACGAGAACATGGGTAGGGAGAGCATGATGAATGGATAAACTATCAAGGTGGGAGAGCGAAGGCAAAACAAAGGCGAAAATATAAGTGTAATTGCCTAGACTAAAAATAAGCGAAGACAAACAAACATGGAAACTTTTAACTCGGGAGAATACAACAGGCCTGAGCAAATTCTGGAAAATCTCAAATGGCTACAAACTATCGAAGGAAATGAAATGTAAAGGCAAGAAGACTGCCGACCGAGGAGGGAAAAATGCTTGAGATCAATTGTGATAGGAGTGTTTTCGAAGTCCGAAAAAAAAACAGGTAGATGCTGAAATTTTCGAAAAAAGAGAATCAGATAATGAAGATGAACGATGAAGACGACTCATTGTCAGTGTTGTCGGAAACCGCCTCTTCCGCGACTACTTCTGTAAAAAAATATTATGTCATTATTAAAAATTAGATCACTTTATTATTAAAAAGCCCTTAGTCTCTGTTTGTGTGTGTTTGTTTGTTTGTTTGTGTGTGTACGCATACTCTCATCAAACTCTGACTGAACTGAGCACAAACTCTCACCAACCTGAAGTGAACGCCGAAACGAAAGTGAAGAGTTTTTTTTCTCTATTATCTAATCTCAGCGCGCATTTTCTCGACTCGACTCGGCTCGAGCCCAGTCGAGTCGATTTTCAAAGGTTATTTGGCTCAACAAACGGGAAATAACAAGATTTTCTTCATTTCTTAGTATTTGAGCCGCGGAATTTGAAAAAAAAATCGACTCGACTCGACATGGCCCACGAGCCGACTCGACTCGGGTCGGTCCAGAACTCGACTCGAATCGGCTCGTGACTCGACTTTTCGACTCGACGTCCATGTATATTCACCATCACAAAGCAGATCGGAGACGTCTGTTATGAGCAAACACCCCTCCAGGCAACAGACGGCAGAACCTATTTGCTTATCGACGGCAGTTTTGTTCTACAGACTACTGGCATAACAATCAACTGCGTCAATTGTATACCGTCTGTTTTCGTCGACAAAGACGGTAAAGTCTGGTCCAACTGCTCAATCATCGAAGCTGGTGAGACTCCGATCGAGAGCCAATGACACGCCTCAAGGGAAGTGACATCTTCAAATCCGCTAGTAGCAGTTTCTTCCCACTTATGCTACAGTTCCAGATGAATTTGTGGCGAAGAACTTGGCATCGTGGACGGCCGGTGGTGTCGCCATCGTGTGGTGGTAGAATGGCTTGCGGCAGCTGGTGTCGTCGTCTTGGAAGCCATAGTTGTACTTTAATGTTCTTTTGAAAAGTTTGGCATTTACCTCAAAATATTAAAAAAAATTGGAGTGTTTCAAAAACTTGTTTTTAATCCAGTTTTTGCCCAAAAAAACTTTTCATTGGAGGACTTTCGGATAGAAAATTGCCTTTAGTGTTCTCCAATCGACTCCACCAGACGGGCTCTTCGCTTCAGATGGGCGGCAACGATGGTAGGTTCTACTGGGCGTCTTCTTCCAACTCCAAGCTTGCAGGCGCAGAAGTTCTACCAGATGCCGGAACAGACGACTCTACCCTTCTCTCCAATCCCGTACTGAAAGCCTGCAGGACGCCGGGAGTCTTCGACCGGATTCTCCACTTCTGCGACTTCCAGACGACTTCGCGACTGATACAGGTGAACAAGATCATCCACAGCACAGTCGTCAAGATTCCGAAGGTCATCAGGACGGAGCCAAATGATCCGTTTAAGTGCTACAGTATCCCAACAATTGGACATGACATGGTAATATCTTTTACGAAAGATAGACAGAAAGATTAGGTTTTTGATTACCTGTACATTGTTTTCAGGGAAATCAGACCATCGTCAAGTGGACCAAAGAGCAGGACCGGTTTATTTGGCACAACCACGAGGACCTGGAGCTGCGAATCCCTTTCGAGATCCTCGTCACTTACAACTACGTCTACGACCAAATTCTTGTCCACCCGTTCAAGGATTACTGGGACCTAGACCGGATTGCGGAGGAGACGCGGGTGATCAGGAACATCTGCAAAAAACTCGTGCTCTGCATCGATTACTTCCACGCGACTCGATTCGATCTGCTGAAGCATCTCTGCATTGTCCATCTCAAGCCATCCGAAATCATCATCCGTGCCGATACTGAAATCCACAGAAATTATCTACCACTCTTCAAGGCATGTCCCAAAGATGATTCGGACTGGTCCAGTCGTGCATTGCGAAAGTCACGGAGCCATTCCCTTCAAGGAAAATGTAAGCTTTTACCCAATCTCACGAAAAAGTTTGCAGGGCGAATATGTCGTGGTTTTGACGAGAAGCGATGGAAGTGAATCTGTTCCAATCCCGGTCATGGAACTTCTGAAGGACAGTTGGAAGATCGACCGTCTCTTCTACAACAACTGGATCTACGATATCTTCTCCTACGAGAAAAGCCTTCCTCTCCTCCAGCAGCTTGCCCAGAAGATCGTCTTCGAGATTGATACCTCCGTCTTGAAGACGTACAGCAGAGTCATTGCAGACTATGTCATGCTGGCCCGACCTTCCGAGATTGTTTTGACGACGGGACCGAATGAGATCGACGACAAGTACAAGCCATCTTGCGTAGTGCCGCCAAGGTCGTCTACAGCTGTGCTTCGGGAAGATTCCCGTATCCACACCCCAGGGAATGGAAGAATGTGTGCGCTGGCCCTCTGTCCAAGGTCTGGCTCAAGATCCTCATTGAGATGTGGCTTGGAATTCCCGAGGAAGAACTTCGACAAATTGGAGCTGCCGATCACGAGTACTTCTTCAACTGGAAAGACGGCCACCTTCCCCGCTTTGCCGACATCATCAACAGGTTGGAGGCAGGAGTCGTGTATAAAAGACGTTAGTTTAATTTTTCGAGAGACATACACAGTGTGACAGAGAGACTGGGAGAGAAACAGACCGACGTTATTCCAATTTTAGGAGACGGAGTCAAGAAATGGACTCTTCGGCGTGGTGTCACGAAGGTCGTCTTCATCCTGCTCATTGAAGATGTCGGAAAAGGAAAGATGTGTGTTTCCTTGACAACCAGACAGAACGCTGTCTCTGATGGAAAAGGAAATATATGCGATACATTGACGACCAGTCAGAATATCGGCTCTGATGTCAATGAAAATCTATGTGTTTCCTTGACAAGCAGTCATAACATCGTCTCTGATGGAATTGTTTCAAGGGGACAAAAAATGCTTATGGGAGCCCTCTTCGACAGGATCGTCAAACGCAGTACCCCGGCCGCTCTCAAAAAGCTCAGTTTGATGTCGTCATGCGCCTGCCAGAGAATTTCTGGAACGATGAAGATGGTTCCACAGGACGAGAATGTCAAGTATCAGCTCAGTCTGAACTATGTGAGTTTTCTAACGTTAAATACACGGTCCTTTTTCAGTTGGGCAACTATGCGCTTCAGCACTACCATAGGAGATTGCCAGGACAAGACCGAAACAGACATGGCGTGCTCGCCTTGAGCGACGAGATGTTCGACAAGGACGATCTCTACGAAAGTGAGAGCTTCTGCTCCTGGTTCCCGGCCTCCGACCTGATCAAGCACGGATTCAAGTTGCCCCTCGTCGTTATAAACTACGCCGTCCTCGGTGCCTTCTTCCAATACTACGGCACCAAGTTTCTGAAACAGCTGGAAAACGACCAGACGATGCTCCAGAGTCTGGCTGACAAGGTACATCTCGTCATCGGCATGGAGTTCATGGAAAGAGACTGTCCCATGGTCCGACGTTTCCTGGAGATTTTCACGCCGTCTCAGATGAGGATCAACGTGAGCTGGGTCCGACGGAGCTTTCCTGCCACACTTGGAAGCCTGCCCTTTCATCTACGTCGATGGCGGCAAGATTTCCGTCAACATGCTGCTGAAGCTGTCGAGTGTGGAGATGGTCGTCGACAGGACCAAGTACGTGAAGAAGCTGCTGAGAGCCTGGGAGACGAAGTCGGATGAGAATGTCAAGCTGAAGCAGTACAAGATCATCGTCCGCGATTTCGGTTACAACTTCTGGAACATTCAGCCGACGTTCAAGGTCACTCGTCCCATCTTCAGTCGATACCCGACGACTGGATTCCACACTGGTTAGTTTGTCTTCTTTATCAAAACAAACATTCAATCCAGACGGTGCGATTTCGAGCTGGGTCGTCAAGAAGGGAACAAGGAGCATTCATGTGACCCACCGGTTGGAGAAGTCGACGAACCAGAAACTGCCCTTCAAGAGCCGCGTCTTCATTTTGGCCGCCATTGAATAAATATTTTGGGGCAATAAATTATTTCATTTGAATGTTTATTTCTTTCAACTACTTAGTTCTTTCAGAATTGAACAATGAACTGCAGTATTCTGCAATATTCTTAGTCTTTCTTTACTAAAGCAGGCGCAAGGGCGGCGAAAGCCGTCGTAGACGACTGGTTTTTGTTAATCAAAGTATTCTATTGTTCTCGAAAAATGTGCATAAAAATGTATGGAAAGATCGCCAATTTACAGATTTCTTTGAAAGTAAATGTTACTCACGTTGCCAGGTTTCTTGGCAGACACGCATTTGTCTGTGCTCCGAAGAAAGCCGAAGCGGCTTGAGCTCCTGACGAAGGGAGTTGCGGAGGTCGGGTTGAAGTCTGTAGAGATGGTGGAGGCTTTGAACGGAGGTACCCCGGTATTATAGGATTAAGCCGTCCTTGTGAGGGGTCAGTGATGTTAACATTTGCCCGGGGACGTTGCTGAGGCTGATTGGGAGAAGATCCACTCACTCCAGCAAAAGGCCGAGACCGGGGAAGAGCCGAAGCTGCAGTCAAAAGCGAAGGAGCCGGAGGGTGAGCCACGCGCGGAACGTGAGCCACGCGATGATGGCGAGGGGGTTCAGCAACATCGTCTGATGGGTTGGATGGTCGGATAAGCATGGTTGGATCACGAGGAGGTACGCTGGACGGGACGCTATAAAGTTATTCATGAAAAGACTGAGAAAAATAGTTACCCCGAGAATTTCCTCGTTGGAGGACGCTCGATAGGTGCCACAACAAACTGACGGTTTCCTACTCCTCCTCCTCCCCTACCTCTTTGACCAGTGCCTACTGTCGGCGGAGGAGCTGCTCTTGCCGATGGATTGGGCCTATAATTTGAAGTATACTAGAATTCTTTAAAGCCTACATGTTTCCTGAGTGACCTCCTCGATTCGGCTGACTTCCCTGCCCTTTTCCTCCAATCGGGAAAGAAAAACCAGAAGATGTCGGACCACTAAAAACTTTTTACAAGCACTGAAAAAAAAACTCTACTTTTTCGAAGGTTGCCTTTCTCCAGTTTCAGTTGCTTGAGGTGGCGCTGGACCACGAGCCTTTAAGATCAGTTATGTTTTTTTTAGTAAATGATACTCACTTTTTTAGCGGCCATCCCTTCGGGTTCTTCACCAGTTCTCTTTCGAGTCAACAAAGTTTTTTCCGAAGTATTCATTGTTGTGGCCGTCTTTTTCTGCATCGACAGCTGCAAACTTATGTTAAAAAATATAAAAAGCTAATTACCAATGACTGGGGATTGGATTGAGGTGGAGGTTCAGGTGTCTTTCTCCTTGGCTGGAATTCAGAGGGCTACAAATTTGTAATGATATTCAACCACAGTAGTGCTTACCATAGTGGCAAGAGATGCCCGAACCTGTAGAGGAGGTCTTAGCCGAATGTCCATGGGTTCTCTCGATCGAGACCGGGCACCAGAGCGGCTTCTGCTCCTGCTTCTCGTGACCGGTGTTCTCGATTTCTCTCTCTTGGAGGGCTAAATTGGAAATAAAGATGATTTCAGAAACGTGAACTCACATCACCAAAGTGGCTCAAAGAATCTACCATTGGGACACCAGAGTCGGTTCCTGGTTTCTTTCCCGCATATCTGCAAGGTGCATTTCCTGGAGACCTTCCCCTGCCTGGATTCGGGTCTGGCGATGTGGTGTGAGATCTTTCGTTTGACGAACGACATTCTACGGCTACTTTGGATGTGGATGGAGCTGGGGAAGGTGAAGGAGACGTCACAGCAGATCGGGAACCAGCTGCTATACCATTTGCCGGACAAACTGCGTTGGCCGTAGGTGGAACAGCGATTTTGGCAGGAGATCCAGTTGGAGCTTGGCTTCTGGCACGGCTTGGCGCTCTGCTTGGAGCGCGACTGCCGGGACGGCTGAGTACAGCTCCGGATCTCGTAGTCCTATCGCTACAAAACAATTGAATCTCCTCATCACGCAGACGACTTTGAAGATCTCGTGTCATTCTGTACATAAATAGTTTCGCATCTTCTTCGGGCGTTGCTTTTGTTATTGATCCAGCTCTGGATACTGTAACGGCCGGCGACATTCTCTGAACAGGTGTTGAGTTTCGGCTAGTCGATGACGACGAGTTTTTGTCCATTGGAGTCTGAGGCGTCTTTTTCTGATAATAAGATAATGAGAATATGAAAAATAGTCTTACTCTTATTGGAGTTGGAACTGCTCTCGTATGGCCATATACTGGAGTTCCATTCAGTGGGCGAGAATATCCATTTGTATTCTGCTTAAACCAGGTAATAATACGTAGCATTCGAAACTTTGTTACCTTAGTCGGTGTCCGACATGTTCTCGTGGCTGATCTTCCTCTAACCTGTGTGGGAGTTCGGCCAGTTCTTGTGGCCGACCGCTCTTTGGAAAAACACGGAGTACTGGGGAGAGACAATCCATTTAGCTGTCCCGCTGCTTCCCTTTTTTCCATTTTCTAAATTTAAATAGACCACTTTCCATATTTTTATTTACCTCCTCAAACTCTTTTTGGTCTTTGATCCTTAAACGGATTGCGAGGCTGTCCAGCTTCGTCAAAGCGGCAGTTTTTTTTTCTTCGTCTAAGATTCTATTACCCGAGAACTGAAAAGTGATAATGGATTGTTCAATACAACGCGGGCTCCACCGTAACACATTCAGTTTACCGCTAGATCGGAATAACACGGGAACGTAGGATACTCGGTTAAGTTTCCTGGCTGAGTATCTACGTTTCCGTGTCTCCCGGTAAACTGAATAGACTACGGTGGAGCCCTCTTTTTATAAAAAAAATCATATTTACTGAGAGTAAGTTACCTTGTGGGTGAACTTCTTTTTGTGGGCCAGTGCGGCGAGCACGTTCTGGAAGGAGATTTTGCACACCGTACATTTGAATGAGAAGACGTGCTCCTTGCTAGATGTGTAAAATTATAAAAACAGAGTCTGTTCAACTCACTCTGGATGTTTCATATGCTCGTGAGCAACATGTTCAACGAAGGCGGACAAATCCATTCCCTCGTCTCCACATCTCATATCCGAACAATGAAGCTTCTGAAAGAAAATGTTTTATTACAGCGATTTCCTAGCGTTTATCGATGCCACACCAAAAAAACGAATCCTTCGAAACTGCTCAGTTGCCTATGTTTTTAGGATCCGAACTGAGATAGTCGCTCTTGTTTTTGCATAAATAGACTTACGTCCGGGTCATATTGGGCTTTTGGCCTTTTGGCTATCGCGGCCATCCAGTCGGATCTGGAGAGTCTGGCAGATAACCGGACTCCTTTTCCTACTTCTTTTTTTCCAATAGATTGTACAGAAGTAAAGAAATATGGATAATACGTATCGAATGCTGAAGTTTTATAGAGAAAGAATACCGGAAACTCAGAGTCAGAAACTGTAAAATGAAGAAACTGGCAAACTAGAGATAGCGTCGTGGGAAAGAGACGCCTGGCGATAGAGCAAAGTGCTCGTAGGTTTTTTGGTGAGTGAGAAATTAGCAGATTATTATGATAGACCGAACTTTTAACTTTAGAGCGCATTTACATTACCTTCCATTCGTGTTTTTTTTCTTCAAAGTCTAACTGCAAAAAATTCGGAGCGCAAAAACTGTCTTTATCACAAGAAACCAACAAAGAATTGTTTTCTGGACAATTTACCAAAGCTATATAATTTCCAACGAAATTGTGGAAAATAGTCAGACAACCACGCGAACAGTGAAAAGGTGGAAGATTCGGTCGACTCGTTTTTATTCTTGAATTATGGACTTTATGATAAACGAGGTGCGGCGGAGAGAGACGACCGCACAGACGCCAACCGGAAGAGAGAATGATAACTGAAATGGGCAGGTTCAGTGAAAACAGCACTAAAAGAGTGGAGAGGGCAGGATTGCCCTCAGCGTCCCTTACATCACGTGAGCAGCTGTCATGTGAGATAGTTGCGAAAGGCGAAGCAATCAATACAGTTTATTGGAAAGTGCGCGGAATTATGACAGAGTGGATACTTGTTAGTTGACGTGTTCAACACTATACTTTTCGAGACATGTAGTTACGTTACGCATCCGGGCAATTCTCTTCTCGAGCTGTTCGTTTTCGGAATTCAGCTTCCTCGATTTTTCCAGATCGACTCCTTGATACTTCTGGCGAATTGCACCAATTTTCTCTGTCAATTCGCGACGCCGTTCAAAAGCAGCCTGAGCCCGTTGTAACTCCTCCTCGTTCAGCAGCTCTACGGAATCAATTTTCCAAAAAGAAGAAAAGTTATACCTTCGAACCCATCAATTGCTCGTATTCGCTGCTCAAGGCTGTACGCAGCGTCAGCGACATCTGATTCTGCTTTGAGTGCTTCTTCCTCACTCACCTTTCTCTCGCTGGCTAGAAAGATAATATAGTGTTTGTAGTGGAAAAATACTTACCAGCGTCATTACTAAAGACTTCGGCTCTCTTTTTCAGGAACATTTCGGCCGCTTTTCGTTGGGCTGTGACGGTGAGAGAGTCTATGATGGTTTCTCGGTCCATTTTGTGCTGAAAGTTCTATAATTATCTTTCGAGTATAACAGCAGGCTGCAATTCCTGTTTTACTTTATTGGCATAAGCACAAACAGTTCTGGAAAGTATAAATACAACGGTTGGACAGGAAACCCAGGAACGAAAGCCATTTAGTGAAAGCTTCAAAATTCGAACGAGCCGCTAAAACCTTTCGCGTCCCCAGTTGCGTACATTATTTTACTGTAAACGCCATTTAAAAACATTACTGTATTTGTAATATATTTTCTCTTTATTTTTCTAACTTCTTTCCTCTTTTTCTGTAAAAAAAATTCAATCAATTTCAGGGAATGAGCCTCCCCGGTACGGAGCCGCCAGGGCTCAAGCAAGATCTTCCTCCAAAGGGCGGCTACAGAGACTTCAACTATCGACGAACCTTCCCCAAACTTGTCTGGCGTCGTGAGTTCATTTTTACCTATTTTTTTTTTAAATTCAACGAAAAAAGCTTTTCAGCTTCCGTCGTTGTTGCCACCGTCTTTGGAGCTTCAGTTTATGGAGCTTTCCAAGCCATTGCCAGCAAAAGAAGAGACATGTAGGTCTTCTGTGTTAAAAATTTAAAAAGTTTCAATTTTAGCACAGAAAAATTCGAAGATGTCGATATCAACAACGCCATGCAGCCTTTCCTAACAGCCGAACGAGATAGACAGTGAGTTTACTCTTTTTTTTGTTCAAATTTGCGATTGTACCTCAGCAAACGCCACAGTTTGCACAAACATTCCTGAAATATTGCTTAATATCATTTTCCTTCCATTTATCACGTCTTTAATTACGTTTATTGAATTCAGTGTGTAAAACAGTCCTCGTGGAAGTGAAAAAACGGCCGAAAATGACAGGAAACAAATGTTTACCCTCTATAAGGTTTCGAATATTTCTAGCTATTTTCAGCAAATTTATCATCCCGGTGGCTGTTTTACAAGCTCAATACATTGTACATGGTTAAAAGTTTTAAAAAAACCTTATTGATTTTATGCCTAAAACTGCTGGTTTTAGATGGCTGAAGCTGATGCGCAAGACTCGGGATCTCGAGGACAAAATCATGAAAGACGTGCCCGGCTGGAAGACTGGAACCTGGTACGGAGAGCCCGTCTACTTTACGCTCGGCCAGAAATGGTGGGATCCTTCCCATCACGAGGTTTTTCGACCTTTTCCCCCATCAATTTCTACATTTCTTAGGTGTTTGCCCATTCCGAACACGGAATCCTCGAGAAAGAGCACCTGTGGCGCCATCACAGCGAATATTCGGCCCCTAAATTCTACGACGACTGGATTCCGAAGCCGATCAAAAAGTTCCTTTGGTAGAGGCTATAATTGTGCCTAGAGATCATTAAAAACTAGGGGTTTGCTTTTTTACATGAAAATTTATCAAAAATTCAATTTATTCACATAAAATGGACAGATTATTTGCCCTGTTCCTTCATCGAGATCGACATTCCGCCTTTTCCGTCGTCTTTGAGCTGGAAGCTGTCTGTCGAGAGTCCGAACGGACGCAAGACCATATTTCCTGAAATTAGTTGTTAAAAATTGAAGAAAAATAGGTAAATACCGAGATCTTTGAGTTTTCCAAGCATTTCCTCCTTCAAGTTTTCAGCCTGAGCGCGTGCTTCGAGATCCAGCTCGGTAATCTTCTTCTTGATATTTTCGGCCTCTTTCGAAGTAGGAAATTTTGCCTATAAATTATAGATTTTGTGGCAAAAACACTTTTTCTACAAACTACAAAATCAAATAAATTTTAGCAACTTTTTTTGAAAGTTAAAATTGTCCATAACAGAAGCTTTCTCCGCTCTATCAAGTCATGTTTCTACTCGTTCTTCTAATTATCGCCTCTCTCTGTACCGGAGCTCGTCTTTCAACAATGAAAAAGAAGAAACCAACGGACGCGGATTTGGAAGCTGCTCCCAAAACGAGCCCGAATACTGCCATGCTGGCCGATGACATGGCTACCGTCAAACAAATACAAAAGGCTCGCCAGACGAGGTATCCGCATGTGGACGACGACGATAACGAGAAGACGTGTCTCGGACCGATTACCGGCCACTGTCGGGTTTGTGAAACGGCGCTGAATCAAGTCTTGAAGCTGACGACAGGAGACGGACGCGTCGCAAGGACGAGCAGAAGCGACCTGGGATTCATTGCAATCCACGCCGAAGCAGACAAAGAGGTTCGACTGTGGGAGCTGCGCGAAGACGGCCAAGTCTGGACGAAGCGCAGCTGGAAGAAATATGGATTCTGGGAAGAAACTGAGGACGAATATGGACGCGTCAACTTTCAGTGGCGACTGACGCCGGAGGGAACGAAATATCATCAGACGAACTTTTATAAAGATTTCAAACGTCGCGAGGAGATGCGCTGCAAGGCGGCGGCGAAAGAGGCAAAGTGGAAGGAGGACGAGAAGAAGAAAGCAGACTTTTGGGCAGGAATTTGGGGCGAAAGTGGAGAAGGAGAAGTGGCAAATCCGGTGCTCAAAAAGAAGAAAAAGGATTGTATCGATGAGGACGAGTCTGAGGAGAACTCGGACGAGTATAGCAGTCACAGCACGGAGAGCGACTACTGGCAGGTGAGTTCATTCCATACAGAACTACCTAGAGCTGTAGTCTAATTCCAAATTCGTAGAACAATAGTTTTTTGTCTAGAGCTAGAAAATAAGGTCAAAAACACTGGAAATGGTAGATAAAGTCTAAGCATTTTGAAATCTAAGCATTTTTGTAGGATGAATCGTCCGACTCGTACAGGGACTGGGACGACGACTCGATCAGCCACGAGCTGGCTTATTTGAACGAAGAAACAGACGGTTTGGAAGAGAATTATGAAGTTCAAGATGACTGGATGTTGGAAGAACTTGTGGCAGAGACGATAAAGTGCGTTCCCACTCGCTCATTTTATTCGAACGAAAGGAGCAAGGCGGAAAGACGCAAAAGGCGTGACACGATGCAGAAGATGCAAGATTTTCAGCGCAAGTCTCTCTACTACTAGAGCCTGTATAAAAAACCCCCGGTAACTTCAATAAAAACATACGAGAAGAGTTTCCAGATCCTCTTTAGCTTCTTGATACTTTTGCAGCTTCTCCTTGGCCTGGGCTCGTCGGTAGTAGATTTTGTCGTTTTCGTCGCCCTGAATGTGGAAATAACTTGGGTATGAAGGCGTCTAGAAACCTCGAGAGCCTTGGTACAATGTTCAATGGCTTTCTCATAATCGCCTTGTCGAATGTGACAAGCGGCAATGTTGTTGTGAATAGCTGACCAGACCTTCGGTCCGACTTCGAGAGAACAGAACGTCAGGGCTTCCTGAATTTTGCAATGAAGCGAGCATGAAGCTTTGATTTTCGAAAAGCGGCTGGAATGGAGGAAAAGTGCCAGTTTGAGTATTTTTGTACGGAAAATAGCCAAAATTGAAATTTGTTCAGCATTACAAATGGAAATGCTTGAAAAACAACAAACCTGATAGGTCTCGATAGCTTGTGGCAGTTCGTTCCTAGCAAAGTGCTCGTTCCCCTTCTTTTTCACATTTTCGGCTTGTGACACGTCGTGCGTCGTAATTTCTTCTACTGTTACCATTCTAAACTGTCTTTTCGTCACGTTTTCTCCAAAAAATGCAGACAAAAATGGACGGCCACTAGCAAAAAAAAGAAGAATATGGCACAATGTGAAAAATTAAATTCGGAAAATCAACAACAAGCTCTAATTTTGCTATTAAAAATGACTGTCTTCTAGAAGAGCTCCTTATAAAGATCGGTGTAGTGAGAGACGAAGATGACTTCCACGTCGCCCTTGACGAAATCGGGCAGGTCGTCAAAGTCGCGACGATTTTCAGCCGGCAAAAATATTCTCGTTGCGCCGACGCGACGAGCCTAAAAAATTTTTTTGAGCCGAAAAAAAGGTAAACTAACGGCAATGACCTTCTCCTTAACGCCGCCAATCGGGAGGACTTTTCCCGTTAAAGACACCTCTCCCGTCATGGCCATTTCCTGTCGAACTGGCCGATTCAGAGCCAAGGAGAGCAGCGAAGAGACGAGAGTTACACCGGCAGAGGGTCCGTCTTTCGGCGTAGCTCCCTCCGGCACGTGAATGTGAATGTGGGCCTTTTCGAAAAAGTTGTTAGTCGAATCCTCCTGAGCTAGGATGGTTTTGGCTACAGTCAGAGCCGTCTTGACACTCTCCTGAAATATTTTTTGAGTTATGTATGCGAAAGAATTAGATAGTACTTCGGCTGACAACCCCTAGTGGAATCTTTTAGGTGAGAACTCTCCGAGAAGTTTATATTTCGAGTATTTTCGTCATTTTAGGTCTTTTGAGTGCGTTTATCGAATTTAAAATATTCAAATCTCGGAAAGTTGAGTAAAACCCGACTAAAATACGCGAAACGTTTTGGTTTAAATTGGGTGATGCCTCCTCAATTATTACCTAAAATGAAAAAAATACCTTCATGACATCGCCCAAATTGCCCGTAACCTCGAGACTTCCATCCTTGTCCGTCAGTCTATCTACAGGCCTCTTCAGAACCGTCTCAATGTACAGAGCCGAGCCCCCCATTGCCGTCCAGGCCAGTCCCATCACAACGCCGGGCGGAGTCGTCTCGTAGAGTCGATCCGAAGTAAATTTCGGCTTGCCGCAATACTTTTGGAGATTGTCCTCGGCTACTGTAATCTTTTCCGCTGCCTGATCGTCCTGCTTACGACCGGCAATCACCAGAGCGGCTTTGCGGAAAATCTAGGGTATGTTTTTTAAAGAAAAAGGGAGAAAAAACTAACCCTTTCAATGTGTTTTTGCAGATTTCTGACTCCCGACTCTCTACAGTACTGCTTGATGAGAGTACCTATGGCAGGCTCCGTAATTTCCAGCTGGTCTTCTTTAATTTCCCTGAATATTTCGTTATAAAACCTTAAAATGTATATAAAACTACGTTTCACTTCTGGCCTGGGGAATAAGATACTTCTCGGCGATGGCAATCTTTTCTTCGGCCAAATAGCCACTGACATCGATGAGTTCCATTCGATCCTTCAGCGGGCCGCTGATTGTGTCAATCACGTTGGCGGTGCAGATGAACAGAACTCTGAACAAGTTGGTTAATGGAAGCCTCCGGGATCTTATGATAGCCGCAGCTAATGAACGGCTCCAAAAGTCGAAACACTAGTAATTTCAAAGCCAAAAAAAAATGTACGAAATGCATTTTCGTATTTTTCTTTGAAATTTGAAGCATTTTGACGTTAAAATAGATGATACCGGTGCAGGTCTTGATGCCGAGTTGATTTGATAGCTTGGAAATTAAAAAACTGCTGATAAAAAGGCGACTGTACAGAAAGGATGAATTTGTGAAGAGACTGAACGAATTGGGCTCGCATCGAACGTGTCAATTGCTAAAAGGAGTGCTTACTTTGACAGATCCACAGGAACGTCCAAGAAGTGGTCATTGAAGTTGAGATTCTGTTCCGGATCCAACAGTTCGAGAAGAGCTCCGGCCGGATCGCCGTGATAGCTGGCATTTCCCATCTTGTCGACCTCGTCAATGAGAACAAGCGGATTTTCCGTTTTGACCTTCTTGAGGCATTGGATCATTTTGCCGGGCATGGCTCCGACGTACGTTCTACGATGACCCTTGATTTCGGCGACGTCTGTCATTCCGCCGACTGAGAAGCGGAAATACTGAAATTTTTGGAATAAATTTGAAAAAAAAAGAGACAGACTTCTCGTCCAAGAGCTGCGGCGATAGATTTAGCGATACTAGTCTTTCCAACTCCCGGCGGTCCATGGAGACAGAGAATCTTTCCGCCAGTCTTTTTCCTCAAAATGCTGACGGCGATGAACTCCAGAATGCGGTCTTTCACGTCTTGCATGCCATAATGTCCGCGATCCAGCTCCAATTTGGCCTTTTCCAAGTCTCTATTTTCTTCGGACGTCAGTCCCCAGGGAATGTTGGTCAACCAGTCCAGATAGTTCCTGAATTTTGCGTATTTTTGTCTAAGAACTGGAATATGTGAAAATACCTCGTGACACTAAATTCACTCGAATGCGGATCCAAAAACTGCAACTTTTGCTGCTCCTCCTTGATGACTTTCATTGCATGTTCCGGCACTTTCAAATCCTTGATTCTAGCCTCCATTTTGTCAATAATGGTCGTTTTGTCATCCTTCTCAAGTCCGAGTTCCTTCTTGATCACTTTCAGCTGCTCCTGGAGAAGATACTTCCGATGCTGGTCTTGAACCTTCTTCTCGACGTCCTTGTTGATATCGAACTTTAGCTTGGCGACAGTTTTCTCCTTCTGTACGAGTTCGAGAGCCAAATCGAGACGCTTTTCGACCTAAAATTAGCGTGAACAGTTGAAGAAACATTTGAAAACCGCGAAAAAACTAGTTCCTAACCTTGGTTTCAGTCATCATGTCCTGCAGCTCGGAAGTATCGGCAGATTGAACCAGAGTAGCCACGAGATCACAAAGATAGACGGGATTGTCGACGACGTTCTGACTCGGATGAAGGAGCAGGCTAATCTGCTGGCCAAAGAGGGCATTGAACTGGACTATGTCTCTGTAAACGCCAGTTTTATACTCAAAACTTAAAAAAACCTGATAATTTGAACGACAGCCTGCATTTTGGCCTTTGTAGTGTTATCCTTCTCAGCCTGTTCGGCAAAGACGTTCTCCGTTCGTCCAAGAATCAGACCCGTTTTTTCTAGCGTCTTTTTAGCTGGCTCTTCCTTTTTGTCAGCCAGGTCTGGACCAGATTCGACTGTCGGAGAGACATTCTTGAACTGAGGAGCTTTCCGAGCCCGTCTCTGGTTTAAATTGTTGTTTTTCGGCTGCGAGGCAGCGTACTGATGATCCTGCGTTTCGTCCAGCTCCTCGAGAAGTCGGATTCTAAAATTTGAATGCTTTGGAGCGGGAAGAGGGACAATTACCTTCTGTGTGCACTAAGAACAAGCTCGAGAACCTTTCCCATATCGCGCATTTCGATGATTTGGGCAAAAGTACCGACACTGTGAAGCTGACTCATTGAGGAGACGGCTTCGTCTTTGTTTCTGAACGAGAAATAAAGTATTCTAAAAAACATACTCATCGTCCTTTTTCACAAAAACACCGACATACGGCATTCGGACATTGTTGACTCGGTTTCTAATCAGCTCCTTCAGTCCCTCGTCTTTTATAATCTTAAATTTACAGATTTTTCAGGAAATTACATAAAATCACGTCAACTTTCTTTATGAATCCAGGAAAAAGAGGATATCTGTTGATGGCAATGATGGGAACGTTCGGATAGTTTTCTGGCACTTCCAGAGGCTTTGGACTGTTCTAAAGGAGATATTTTTATACAAAGGACGAGAAAAGTACGTGGTTGTAGTCGCGATCGATGACCACGATAGAATCATCGGCCTCGGGGATGTCAGCGGCTGCTCCATCGTCTCCTTTTGAACTGAGTTCAAAATGGAAAAAATAAGGAGGAAAATCATACTTTGAGGAATAAAATCTGGGAATCTGAACTCCAGTAAACTTTTGGAAAGCCATCGGAACGAATTTGGCCGTTGACGTGCTCGGAGACATCGAGGCGGCTCGATGGAGACGCAGACACGTGCGAACACTTCGACGAAGCATTTCTGAGAACCTTTCTTATGGATTATGATGCAAAAATTACAAACTTCGAACAGGACGAAGAGCAAAAGGTATTGTTTTCGAAACTCACACATAAAAAATAGAAAATTGAGTGAAGAAGGGTGAAATAAATACATTTATTAGCCCCATAGAACAGGAAAACAACCCAATATGATGCAATAACAGACAGACAGTGAGAGAGACAGTTATACAAGAGAAGATCACAGAATCTTACATATTATTTCTTTGGTTAGAAATAGGAAAGACTTATTTGGTCTTTTTGGTCTCCTTCTTCTCGGTTTCCTTCTTATCCTTGCGTTCCTGTTTCTCCTCGTTACTCTTTAGTTTCTTGTTCGTTCCGGCCGGAAGCCACTGAAAACTGAAGGTTTTATCAATGAAATTTTTCAGTAATTTCGTCATTTTGTGCAAAAAGTAGTAAAAAACAAACCTGGATGGGATTTTTGCGGAAGAGAAACGGCCAAGGGGGAATGACGAGTAGACTGGCAAATCCGGCAGCGATGAGGACGGTGTAGATTGCGTGACTGAGTTGCTGGGTGTAGAAACCGATGCCGAACCCGATGAAGCCGGCAATGACAAGGATTACCTGATTTTTCGAACTTGTATGAGAAAAAATAGACAAAACAAACCTGAAATGTTCTTTCGGCTGCCTTCTGTCCTGGAAAATCCATATGACTGGAGAGCTTCTGGAACGGCTCGGGCAGCATGGCGATGAATCCGTCCATTTTCTGTATTTATTTGCGATTTGGAGAGAAATGGGAGAGAAGTTTCAAACAAAAATGGCAGAGGTGAATATCCATTTAGCTGGTAATATCTGCGCTTTTAAGTTGGCAATATGTTTGTTACGCTTTTTCGAGAGTCTTAGTGCAAAAAAAAAGCTGGAAGAAAGAAGGGAAAATAATAAAGGAACAACGGAAGGCAACGTCAGCAAGAGAATTTTTGCTCAAACGGCCATGATCCGTAAACACGTACGCATCTTTTCGCTCTAACGCGCACAAGGTCTGTAAAACAATCAGCGTGGAGTTCCTCCCGTCGGGGTGAGAGTCCGTCCCTCTCCGCCGAAATTTTTGCTTTTTTTGGCTTCCGACCGCCGTCCTCGAGACTCTAATCCTCCTCCGAATACACTTCTTCCTCTTTGGACGTCCCAATTCCACCGAGATCAATTGTTTCTTTCTATCCTAAGTGTCGAAAGACGTTCAACATTGCGTCAAAAATCCCCTTATCTGCCCTATATATCTTCGAGGCGCCAGCCAAGCCCAGGCGACTAATGGTTTGATTATGCTTCGCGGCAGTGCGACCTCTCTTTTGGAGCGTTCTGCCATTGATCTCGACTATATTTGCACTCTTTTAGCTCTCGTCCCTATTCTATTTCTCACATTTCGCGTTTTTGTTGCAAACGGACAGTTTTCAGAGCTTTAATCGACAAATGTGAACGACAAATTGCCTACTTTTGCACGTGTGCTGCTTGATATGAAGTATGAAAGTGAGTTTCTCAAAAATTTGACCAAAACTCGGCGTGTTTGAAAAGACATGCCCTTTTGGCAGCTGACCACACCCCTTCCTCTATAAAACTTACGCATTCTCTTCTGCGCTGCCTCATTTGCATCAATCGCCTTCCCAGAGAACCATGTGTCGAAATGATTGAGAAGCGTAATCAGACTCCAATCTTCCCTCTTAAAATTTGTCCTAATTTCAGTTCTGTCTTCTCATCTGCCATCTGTTCCCTCCTTTGCTGTATATTCTCGTCGATACGATGTAATTTATTCGGGAAATCCCTTTTCTGCCTACGGCCTCAAGTCTTCTTCACAGGTGAGTCAACACAGAACCTTATCAGGCGGCCTCTTTTATTCGGCCGTTTCCGGGGCCTGATATCTTTTTCAACAGCAGGGTGTTCAAGTGTCGAGTGCGAGCACTCTCTATAAATGCATCCCGCGGTTAATGTTTCATGCCGAAGCGGAAGGAACAACATACTGCCCTCAAGCTGCGGTCATTGTCCATTTCCGAACGCTCTCTGCAGCAGCTGTCAGCCATATTAGCAAGCAGAGAGCGAGGGATGGTAGTTCTCAGGGGACGAGATAGCGAAGAGTCCGATTGGCAATAAATAATGACCAGTTACCAGCTGGGGGTCTGATCAACATTGAACCCTATTCAAGCGTAAGGTTTATCAGCTGTCATAAAAATCTTTTTGGCGCCATTGTTTGACCAGACCAATGGCCCATAAATTATTCATAATAGTCTTGGCAGGGCACTAATTTTCACCTGGCCGCCGCTAACGGATCCATCAACCTTCGTGCAAAAAACAATCGAGAGACTCAATTTCAAGGTCCTCTTTCCATGGAACTAGTTCTCGTACAGACGAGGGCGGAGGGACACACAAACACTGGACGGAAGCCAGATTCGGAATCAATAAAGCCGACAGTTTACGAGAGATTACATGTAATACATGTATCCATCACCGTTATTGTATCTCTGCGGGAAGCGTGTGAGAGGATCGAGGCCCGGAGTATTGAACAGAATGGGCTTTCCAAAAACACTTTGCGGAGATGTTCAAAAGTTCGAGAACCAAAAGAATGTTTGACTTGTCGAGATTCTTTTTCACCATATTAAATGTGTGTCTTGACATCGGAAACTGCTCTGTTTGCACATGGAGTTTTCTCCTTCCAGGCTGGTTCAGAAAGGCCAAGTCAAAGATCAATAAGAGCACGCTTCAAAATAATTCCGAAGGAACTGGGTAAACAGGGAAGACGGGTCTAAATTACCCAAGATTTGAATAGTTTTGGAGGAGCAAATTCCTAAATTTTCAGGTAGCTCGCCTCGCGTTCCACGGTGTTGCCGACACTGTTTGTGTTAGTCGCGACGAGAGAAATGTAGCCATATCCAGTTCAGCTTTAATTAAACTTTATGATGTCGATTCAGGTTCGTACAAGTTTTTGACTATCTGGAACGAGAGAAAGTGCTAATCTTATCATCGTAAATGGACCATATTTTTTCAGGTCGAGAAATACGAAATCTTGCCGGTCACAGTCTACCAGTCCATGCCATATGTCCCAGACGGAATTCCATCTACAACTGGGTAAGCCTGTTATCAGTCTAGATTCATTTGTTTTCAGTTTTCCGGTTCTCTAGATTCCTCGTGGATCATGTGGGATATCCGTTGTCATCCGGCCAAGGTCCTGGACGGGAGAGCCAGCGGTCCAATTCGATGTCTGGACATCTCCCCAGATGACTCTATTCTGGCAGTCGGAACAGACACTTCCCTACAATTGTTCGATGTTCGGAACAGACAGATTCTGAACAGATTTGGCTATTCCGTAAGTGTATTCAAAGACAACGACAAAAATCTTACAGAGCTCCGGAGTGTCCTTCAATTCGGCCGAAAAACTGCTGGCCAGTGTCGGCTTGGACAGAATAGTTCGCTTTATTTGCATGGATCAGATGGAATGCGTCTCCGTTTCTGACCCTCTTTATGGTGAAATTCGAGGCATTTCCTTTGCCGGCAGCAGTCCAGACAGTCAGTTTTTGCGTGCGTCACTTTTTCAAACTCTTTTTTCAGCCGACTTCCTCGTAGCCTGCACCGATCTCGAGTTGCGCATCTTGACGTGGGAACCTTGTGATACACTCTCCAGCTGTCAACTACCGACTGGACATCATGTAATCACATTCCGCCCGTAGTGTAAAATACTAGTGTTCAGGTGTTGAACGTGAGTCTCAGCGACGACTCCGTGGATCTGATTTCTTACAACACGGACGGAGCTCTCTCACTCGTCTCTTATAGCGTCGAGGTCAGTATACGAACGGCGCGAGTCTGAGAATGGGGTTCGAACCAGTGGATTACCGATCTTGTACACGGATGGCTGAGTGCACTAATATGCGAGAGAAACTTTCGATGGGGTTGATGGATCTCTCACGAGGGTTTGAATGCAAACAGGAGAGAGGAAGATGGACTAGGGACAAGTATTCTTACTGAACCTGAATTAACCAGGGGAATGATTCCACTGAACAGACCCATAACTGATCCGAATGTCAACAAAGACATCTCCAAAGGCTCGAACACCCTTTCATTAAACGGGTGACTCTCCCAGACAATCCATTGCTAAGAAGTTCCGCCGTTCCCTCTCCCTCTCTCTCTCTTTGGTTAATTCGTTGCTCAGGCGACGTGACCTCATCCGACTGACCAGTAGAATTATCTCACTACTTAATCGGGTAATCCTTTCCCAGCAAGAGTGTCTCTGTCCATCTACCAATCAAAGCTCTCCTTCTTCGAGTAAAGTTGATTTCCTTAAATGGAGTCTTGTTTTCTGCGTTTTCGTTACTCTATTTATAGTTTCTTCTAAGCTTCCTCAAGATGGGAAAAAAAACTCTCGGTCACCTGAGAGGACTCTTATTGACCAGGCTAGCGGTTTCCATGTTCCTCCGGGGCTTCCTCTCTCCCCCGTGCCCAGCACCCCATAATTGCAGAGGCCGGAGTCTTTACCTTTTTACTATAGTTTGTTATTTTTGGCTTTGAGTCGGCAGCGCAAACTTGTACTAAAACTTTTCTCTTTCAGGAAGTTCTGACCGGGGAAATCATCTCCTCGAATCAAAACTCGCCCATCCCGTCAACTCCGAGTCCAGCCAGTTCCGATCCGGAGGAGCCAGCAATGGTAGTTTTCCTCTTTTATTCAAAACAGTGGATTTTCAGGCTCCAGTTCTGATAGCGCGACCACCGGTCCAGGAAAAATCCGAGCCGAGAATCTCGACTATGGTACGGAAGCCTCACAGAGCGGCAACTACTACTGAGAGGCTATCGTAAGTTTTTTTTTAACATGTTTTTTACAAAAAAAAATTTCAGGGCAAAAGAAAAAGTAACGACGAGACCGAGATCTCCTTCGGCTCACTGCATCCCGCCGATTGATCCCAATAATAAGAGACCAAAAACTCCAGAAGAGAATGCTTTAAAGAACTCGAGAAGGTAAGAAATCTTCGTGTTTTCCCCAGAAAGACAAATTTTCAGTAACAGTAATAGTCGACACTCTTTGGCAGGGAATAGAGCTCCCTCTCCTGCTGTAAAAGTTGCATCCGAAAAGAAACCGGTGTCTCGAAAAGCCTCTCCGGAAAAAACCAAAGCCGTATCAATCGACGTGTGGTTATTAAAGTTTGAATCCAAGGGGAAGAAAGTCATGAAAGAGAGCAAACTTCGGATACAGAGTGAGTTGCCTTGAACGTGTTTCATTTTGCTCTCTCATTCTCAGATCTCCATCAAGCAGAATCGGCTGTTCGTCGCTTTGGCCTGGAAGAAGCTGCGGCAAAGGAAGTCATTTTCTACGACAGTTTTGTCTTGAAGACTGTTTTGTCCCACTATAATCGTCGAAATTTGTGGGATATCGGTCTCGTACACAGATATCTGCCCAGGATTAAAGGTATCTTTTCAATCAGGCTCGCTAATTTTGGTAAAGCAGTTTTCAACGACCGATGTTCTTTTCTTCAAATTATTGTGCATCGCGGTCTATGATTTGTTAAAAAAAAAAAAAGAGAGCTCGACCGTAACCCATTTGTTTCCGCGCGAGACCCTTATAACATGGAAAGATAGGATACTCAGCCAAGTTTTCTGTTGTTATTCCGGTCTTGCAGCGAATTAAATGGGTTACTGTCGAGCTCTCTTTTTTTTTTTTTTGAACAAACCATATTTTGCATGTTAAATAAATATTAGAAAAAATTGCTTAACAATGCGAAATGCTATTGTGTATTGGCAAGTTCTTGCGCGCTGCCCTAATATGAGATGTTGAAAAAAAGAGGCGCTCCTCTGCTCACCCAAAATTCAGCTTGCTTTCAGTTGAACATGCTAACTATTCCATTTTTTTAGATCTCCTGGACGAAAGCAGTTGTACTGTTTCCTGCCTCGAAAGTCTTGAATACATCTGCAATGGCCTCTTGGACAAACTGGTCAAAAACGCACAATACTTTTCGGCGATTGGAGTCGATGTGGCTGCCGAGGAGAGAAGGGAAAAGTCGGAAGAATGTCTCAAGGTGAGCACTCAATTTTGATAAATAACCAAAAATATTTAGCTCCTCCGTCAGATCCGCGATTCCCGAAACAGCTACTACAAGAAAATTTCCGAGGAAAACTACCTCCGGCTCGACAACGTCATTGCCAAATTCAAAAAACTGTAGCATAGCTCCCTCTTTCCTATCCTCTCTACCTCTCTCAGGGTCCCTGTCTTTCCGTCTTTTTGAGCTTTTAGACTCTTCAATTAGGCAATCCCTTTTTTGAAATTATGCTTTATTTTCACTGCAATACTGGGATGTACTTATATTCTCGTTCCCGTACACCAACTGATTGTGATAACCTGAAACACGTGTCACTGAGTTTTGTTTTGCCTTTTCCTGAATGAATTTGTTCAAATGAAGCTAAAGTCTTACTGTTCCCTGCCAAGCAGCCAGCTTCATTTCCGGCCCAATTTGAAGTTGGCACGCAGGATTACAGAGGGGTGGTGTTGCTCGATTTTTATGAAATCCAAACCACCTTTCTTTTCGATGCCGCTTTTTACACATACCAGTCGCCTACGATGACTTTCACGTACGTAACAACGGTCGTCCAAGTTTTGACACCATTGCGCTTTAGATAGTTTAGATACACAGACAGACAGACAGACAGACAGACAGACAGACAGACAGACAGACAGACAGACAGACAGACAGACAGACAGACAGACAGACAGACAGACAGACAGACAGACAGACAGACAGACAGACAGACAGACAGACAGACAGACAGACAGACAGACAGACAGACAGACAGACAGACAGACAGTCAACCGATCCCTTCTGGTCCCTTCCCCAGTCAACCGATTTGTTTAGATCCATTCCCCAGTCAACCGATCCTTTTTGATCCCTTCCCCAGTCAACCGATCTGTTCTGATCCCCTACCGGTTAGCCTGCCTCTATTTCCTACTCAAAAGATTTTAGCAAAAATATTTCCCGAGAAGAGGAGTCGAACCCGGGTCGTCTGGGTGAAGCCGGCGACTCTTAACAATACACCAAAATATTAGGTCCCGGAGGAACAAACAAATAAATAAACAGTCCACCACAGACACCATTGCGCTTTAGTAGTAGAGAGATATTGGAGTTTAATTTGATAACAAGTTTTACAAAGCTCTTCCTTCCATAACATTTGATATTCTTGTTTCCATCAATCACTTCGCTGTCGCTGACCCACAGTTCCTTTCATGTTCTCATTTCGTTTTACTCGACTGGTTTCGATCTTTTTCTTCTGGGGCAAAATAAATCGCCACGTTGTTATTGAACTGTGCTGAATACTAATTCCACCACAAGATGGCTATAAACTTAAACGCTTTTTTATAGAATCTCGCTCTTTCAAGAAATGTTTAGTCTCAAATCTTAGCGCAAATGGAGTCTTGTGCATGAATTCACCACTCTGATTCATACTCCCTTCTGAAATTCCCATACTCTTTCAAAGAGGTCACACAAGTGATAAAATAGGGTGATGCGTTGACGTTTGGGAGCTCTGTTTGCCTTTCTCAGAATTTCCAAACCTCAACTGGCTATGAAAATAGTCATAACGGCCCCCAGCCCTCGAATTCCTTCCCTCACAAAACTTGGTTATCAGGAAGAGGACGAGTCATCGGTCTCCCGTATAAAAGGAGCCCAGTTGTGATTTGATGCATCTCTTCAACATGCTCCTGGTCGCTCTTCTTCTTTTCGTTCCAGCCGTTGCCCTTGCTCAGTGTCCAGCCAACTTCACTTACAATCCTTATTACAAGAAGTAGGTTAAATAAAGTTAGAGTTGGAATCTCAAAAAAATCATTTGAAAATGCAAAACACGCCTTTTTGGAAGGAAATCTTCCGCTGCTCAGAGCTTTCTTGTGAATCCTTCGTTGCGGCGCTGTTCAGAGCTCAGTCTCGAATTTCCCAGGTTCTTGCAATCCTGGAGGAGACCCAATTTTACAGTAAAAACAATCAAATCTCTATTTTTCAGGTGCTATCTGCATGTTGACAGTCCAGTGACTTTCCTCGATGCCGAGAGCCACTGCAAGCAGTTGGAAGGGCACTTGGTCTCTATCAAAGACGACACAGAAAGTGCTGTTGTAACAGTTCTACACTTGGACGATGTCCACAACAAGACCTGGATTGGATTAAATACGTTCATGAACGGCAACTTTTCCTGGACCTCCAATGAGTCGGTCAACTTTACAAACTCGCTGCTACGCGCCAATATGACAGAGAACAAGCAATGCGTCACGCTAGCAAGGGGACAACGTGACTGGATGTAAGTTGTTACCCAACATCTAGAAAATATGTATTTTTAGTCCCGAAGTTTGCAGCTCGAATCAGACATACGTTTGTCAAGTTCTTGCCACTTTCCCAGAAGCTAATTCAACAACACCTGCCCCCCAGAATGCCACACAACCAAGTCAACCTGCTACTCAAGGTACTAGCAAGCCCGATACCAAGGCAGCTTTCGGGACCATGATCTCAGCCAGTCTCCTGGTGGCTATTATCGTTTTGAAATCTTTTGTCTAGTAAATAATATTATTTGCTCATTCTCAATGTGACAGTTGACAGGATAGAACTGTTCAGTCACGACAGTCGAGGAAAAGTGTATTCGAATCCGACGTCCGGCTTGTCCAGGCGTAGGAGCTGGTTCCGAAGATGTGACAATCGAGAGGATTCGGGGAGAGGAAAGTGAAAGACGTTAAGCAAGCATCTAAAAGATCTCGTGGCTTACAAGTAAGAGAAAGTATCGAAGGAAGACGAACGGCGTGCCGAAGGAGAAGATCCGGAGGCCATCAGTGCTGAGCCAGTCGAGAACACGGACCGCTCATAAGGATAGAGTCTGCTTAGCGTCCCGTATGAAATCATCGTTCCAATATGGGTTCTCCTGCCGCATCGCATTAAATGGACTATTATATTTTCATTTTATCTATTTTAATTGGCTGTTATGTTGACAATATAGATAATGCATGAGATCTTGCGAAGACCGTAGCGATTTTTGTATAAAGGTCATGATTTAGGACTACAGAACTCCCTGCTACTATAACATCACATACTTCATTGAAATGGGTTTCGGTTCACATTTCCGCTCGTCCACCCCCTCCCGCCTCCATCACTCCAAACTGATATACGGATCAGTGAAAGTGTTCGTTCCGTGCTAACAGAGACTGGTTAGATCTTGCCGCACTCTGAAACAAGAAATTCCGCAACATACACTTTCTCCTTGTTGTTATTCACTCAGCCATCACTTCCCGTCTCTTTCCAATTTGTTTTTGGCAGTAGAACATTAATTGTTCGATGTGGACAAATAACGGTCTCTATCTTTCATTTCAATAAACTTTTTGGCGGTTCGACGAACTGTCGAGAGAGACACTATCAATAACAATCCTTCTCTCTGGGCGTCACCGTCATCTGTTCGTTTTCCTTGGTGGTTTTGGTGTTAGTTCTGAAGCCAGTGCGTCTCATACAGTTGATCTCGATGTTTCCTCTTCTTCTTTCTTGACAGAAAACTGCACTTTTTCAAGTGACCACGATTGTCCTTTGTCGTGGTCGTCAAACTATCTAGTATGTGACTGAACTATGAATCAGCTGGTGCTAATTTGTACTTTTCTACTAGTCGAAAACAATAAATTTAGATAATAATCCCTGGAACGTAAATATCACCCGAAAATAGAAGGTAGCTTGTGCGATGTTTCACGTGTGGTTCATGGAAATTTTCATTCGTTGCTCTCTCTTTTCGTCCAGGGGGGTTTTATTTCACATACATGCTGAATTCAATAAGTCCTCTGAGTTTTTCCCAGCTCAAAAATGGATGGAAACGACGTTTCAGGCCATCCTGCCACAAAAAATTGAACTGACAGTGCTGCATGCCGAACTATTTCCGAAATTAATTCCACCCTGCCGTTTTCTACTCCAAAAAGTAACCTACATGCTCGAACGTCGTGTAATTTTTATTTTTATCTGAATAATTGTCGTAGCGGTACTTATCTTTGTCCTTGAACTCACATACATCTGGTAAGAGCACCGGAGAAAGCCACCTCTTGACTGTTCGTCTTTCCGTTCTGCCAATGGGGGCGGCGTCAAGGTCACGGCCGCCGCAGGCGGTTCCGTCCAAGTCTCGTGCCACAAACGCAAGCCGGTCTTTAAGATACCGTTGTTTCTCTTTCCGCCCGTTACTGCTTTTGTTCTTGATCTTCTCCACTTGCGTTTACTCTTTTTTGACCCGCTCGACTAAATGACGTGAAACTACTTCTGACCTCTAGTGGTTTTGGTCAGTTCACATTTTTCAAAGTGATTGCCGGTTCAATTGAAGGTGAACCCTTCAAATACAGTCGCAAATCAGCTCAAATTCATTCTTTACGAAGAATTTTACTTCCAGCCTTGCTGCCAAAACCTATTCTGAAAAAGAAGCCCGTCTTCAAAGATCACCGTTCTGCCCCAGAAAAAAACATTCTCGCCAAAAATCTGTCCTAATCGCCCTGTCAACAAATCAGATCAGATCACGGCGTCTTTCTATGCCGCAGGGGGCAAACCCGTTCCTCTCTTCTCACGGCATCCCCTTCCTCTCCGCTACACAGTAAAGTGTGTGCTGAACCTGAATTTTTTTCCCACTCTTTGCCTTTAACCTTAACCCATGTGTCTCCTTCTTTCTCCCGAGAGAGAGAGAGAGAGAGAGAGAGAGAGACAAGGGCGATCAATCGATTTCTTGCCCCTCGAAACCTGAATCTCGTCACGCTCTTGTAAAAGGTACAAGGGCCGTCCTTTCTTCTGCCGCATTGACTCTTCCCTGTTGTGCTTTCTCGAGACTACTGGCTACTTAATGGTCGACCAATTTTGTGACGCTTTCTCTCGTGACGAAAGAAAAATTTTTTTTAGCGGGTTAAGCGATTTTTCGAACATGTGTGCCTTGGTGTACAAGGAAGGAAAATGTTACCTTTTTTGGTATTGACAAAGAGAGAGACTGGCATTCAAAGTAAGAGAGGTCTTCTGACATGTCTAGGCGCTTGGAACGTGAGCCAGAGCAGCAAAACGGGGTGGTTTGAGACTGTAGAGACTCTGTCCTAATCGCCCTGCGAACAAATCCTGAATCTGTTTGATCACCCAAACCATTCCAATTTTTGTCCACTGTTACTTCCTGACTGCTTGGAACGGTCTCTCACTATTTCAAACCCGTTTTTTTCATTTTAGAAAAACTTTTTTGCTGGTCGGACCATTTTTGAACAATTTCCACGCTAATCATTGATTGTGACTTTAAAAAAGAAGCTGCTTCGATTCGTGCAAAGAGAGACAGACTTCACCAAACTTTGACGTCTAAAAGGGCGTCTCTCTCTCCCTAATGACATCATTTTCTCACAATTCTCTTCCAAATATAAAAAATTTTCCCAAGAAATCTTCCCCTTCCCTAGTAAAGGTCAGGCCTCTTTTTCAACGACGCGACGACCAGTTTAAAATACGGAAGTTTTGTTGGACAGACGGCCGCACATTATGGATCGTGAAAAATGGGAGGTATTCCCTTCAAATTTTCTCAAGCTTTTAAATCCTTTAACAGTTTTTTGAGCTTTTTTTTGCTAGAACCGGTTCTTAATTTGCCTTGTTTATTGGAGAAATCTTTCGGTTCATAAACCACCAATAAACTGGGAGACAGAACACATAATTTTGTTCCATTATGACTAAACTTTTCTGTATTCTGCTCCCTAATTGCCCCCAATGTGACCAATCCTTCTAAAATGGTCAAGAGTCTCTTCCACAGTTCGCTGAATCCAGTACTCCCTCCTCATCGTCATCCGAACCTTGAGGTCACGGACGCGTAGGAGGTCTAACAAGTGGCTTGTCCACTTATACCAAAAAACTTTTATTCTGTTTATGTCAAAAATGATCGTCTCGTGATCGTGTTTGTTTATCTATTAGGAGTTCAAGGTGGGTATAGAGAGCGCGACTGGTTGAGAGATGTTTTGATACTTTTGTTAAGTGCTTACAACTTAAGGACCCGGGGCATTTAAATAGCCAAATGGTCCTGTTCACATATCATTTTCCTACTTCGTTTTCGACAGTTTCTAGAGCATTGAATAATGGCGGAAGCTAACCTTGAGCCATCTATAGCCTTGGCTGTTCCCATAAGATCTCAAAAATGCTTCGATGACGCTTTGAGATTAGTTACACCATGAACATTTTTTTGTTCCGTTTAGAATTATCAAGACGAAATCTTTCAACACCTTATTCTACAAAAAACTTTCTCACTATTCGTTTCCTACTTTTCCATTCCCTAGATTGCATGCAGGGAAAATGTATCGCATGTTGCCAGTCTGATATTTTCAGTGCTCTTTCAGTCTTCCCCTAATAAAAATTCAAGAACTCCAAGAACTATGTCAAACACCGTTGTGGACTCCAAGAGATTCAAAGTGCCTGGGAAGACTGAGCGTTGTTTCGAACCTTGTCCCTTACAATCCCAAATGCCATCTTTCTCTCAAAAGAACGTAAATATTAGAGAGCACCTACTGTTAGCAATGCCTGATTGTCTGTGATAGGATTGTGTCTGTAGGAAACAAAAGAAAAACTACCTAGAAGAGTAGAAGCAGACGACACTCTTTGGAGGGTGACTGGGCAGGGAAGCGTTTGAGGAGACTTGACAAGTCAGCCAATTCATTCGAAAAACCGCCTTTAACTGCCCGGGTTCTGTAAAATTGAAAGTAGAACAGCTCACGAATTTTTTGTCTTTATCTGGAACAGTCCATACCGCTCTTTCCATCAAGTGTTTTCCATTCTATTAATTCCCGTTCCACTCCCAGACAGAACATCTATATTAGCCCCCATTCGGTCTTTCCTCCTCTTGTTCTTCACCTTCAATAAACTGCTTCTTCCAGGGCCAGATGGCGCCTCACATGGAAACGCATAGTATTAAGCCGCGAAGGCAGTCGATTCTCATCGGACAGCGATCGCTAGACGTCTACGCAGAGTCGGCTCACGACGAAGGTCAGTTTGCGAGAAAAAATCTTCAAAGATCGGGTCGAGATGGTATCTGGCGGTGTTCCGCAAACTTGCGGGTTGTTTTCTCTCACCTGTAGATACAGATCTAGGTGCCAGTTGGATCATGTTTAGGGCAAAAGGTCACAGAACGTGATTTTTGTCTCTTTTGCACGGAACATTCTTGTAAAGCGGAACCTCGTAAAAGTTCTGAAGTTGCAGCGTGCGCTATTTCCGCCTCTTTTATGTTTTGAACCAAAAATCGAGAATCGTGCAACAGAAATGAATAATTGGACTGCATAAAAAAGATAAAGTTTAGGTCCCTGCTTTGTTCGGAAAATCATCGAGCTGTTTCGAAAGTGGGGATTTTTCATTGCTACCCATGCCTGGACTGCCATCGCCATATGTCTCATAGTCTCAGCTATTTGTACGGTTAAAATTGTCCTGACTCCGTAAGTTTTTTGTCCTTTTCAGTTGAAAAGAAAGATTTTAGGCAGAGGAACGACATTAGCGGGTATACTCCCTACGGAGCTAGAGCCAACGACGAATGGGCTGAATATAAGAACTTTTTCTCCTCGGACGGACTGCCCGTAGCTGCTTATTTGTACATTGTGGCCAAAGACAACGGCAGCATGTTGCGACCAGATTATCTAGACGAATCCATCAAGGTTCCGTTCAGGTCTTGGCCAAAAATCATCCGCCTCCCCCGTTTAGGTGTTAAACTACGCCTCGAAGAATGTCACACTGCTGAACCGAAAGACGGGCAAGAATGAGAGCTTCAACGAGTTCTGTCACTCTTTTTGTCAGATCAATGAGCCTTTCCGTCAGTTCTATGTGGGTATTTTTGAAATCTAAGAGTACTGTTTGGGTTCAGAACGGTTACCAAATTTTGACGGATGCTGGACCAAATGGAACGACCATCAGACTATCGCTCAATTATCCCCTGAGTACTGTTTACGGTATCACCTTCAGTCTACAGCCGAGCTTCTTTGGAGTCGATCTCTTTGGAGACGAACCGTCTCGGGACGATGTTCCCAAGCTTCTCGGTGGTCCTGATCACGTCTTTGGTTAGTGTTATCTGTTTTACCTCTAAACGTTTCTCAGAATCCAATGAAACCCGTCCTCTGACTGACCCTCTGAGCCACATTACCAACATGAAGTCGGTCAAGATGATCACGTTCCAATTCCGAGCCGAACATCGCGATGGCTGGACCGACCAGGATGTCAAAGACTGGGAAATTAAGATGGTCGACGTGTTCGAGAAGCAGTACCAGTCGAGTAGACTGAAGATCTATGCCTATTCTCAGTCTTACGTGGAAGAGGAAATGGTTCGGAGTGGAACAATTATGGTTCCGTATCTGGTCGTCGGCTTCTCCATCATGTGTCTCTGCAGTATCTGTTCCGTCATGATCAGAGCCCTCTACATGCATCAGGAGAACTGGTACAAGGTATTGTAGCTTTTATTTTTTGAGTAAACAAATCGCAGATTGCCCTGGCCATTTTCGCCTGTCTGACTCCTCTTCTGGCTTGTTCTACCGCCTTGGCAGTCATGTTCTTGTGCGGAATCCGTTTTGCTTCAATCCTCTGCGTCATCCCGTTCCTCGTGCTCTCAATTGGAGTCGACTCGTCCTATCTCATGCTGCATGAGTGGCAAAGAGTCACAAAACATATGAGAGAATCGCCTACCAAGAAGGATAGTGTCGGACACAGAATGAGCGAGGTTTTTTTGATTTTTGACTTTTTGATACCGTAACCCCAAATGTTAGGTAATGGCTGAAGTAGGTCCTGCCATTCTCATCTCCTGTCTGACCAACATGTTCGCCGATTTGGTCGGATCCTTCACATCATCTCCCGAAATTACCATGCTCTGTACTGGAAACATGCTCTCAATGTGGTTCGCCTTTATCTACCAGGTTAGTTAGTTTTTAAATCAAAAAGTTACGACTTCCAGATGACCTTCTTCGCCGCACTGATGTCAATCGTAGGAAAGTACGAATTCGGAGATGATGGTCCCAAACTGGAGACTCAGATCAACATCAATGAAAACAGGGTCAACATTGCTCGTCACCACAGACCTCTTACCGTATATTTTACACATTTTCTTCTCAAGCCTTTCGTTGCAGAGACAACCCTCAAAGTTCCACGAAGTCACAAAGCCTGTCGTTTCCAAGTTCATGACAAGATACGTCGACGTCATGGCGTCCTTGCCAGTCTACATGGGAATCGTTCTACTCTACCTCGGATTCTTGGCTCTGTCCATTTACGTTTGTTATTTTCTTGAAATTTCGAACTGGAGTCTCAGGGCATCACAATCATCAACATCAATCTGACTGCCCAAAAGCTGTTTGCTCTCGATTCTCCGCTCTTGGAGGTAAGACCAACATTTGAATTCCGCGCCTTCACTACCATCGACTTCTACCGTAATCAGTAGCCGCCTCCGCCGCTAATCCTAATTTCAGCGGAGTAGATCTGTATTGCTATTTCGACTCACGCCCCTTTCTTCCTCTTCGAATAATACTATAATTTTAGCTGGACAAGCTTCGAGTCGAGTACCAAGTGCCCCACTACTCCATGGCTACAGTCTTCGTGACCAATCCCGGCAATCTCTCAGATCCTGAACGACTACAGAAACTGAACAACTTTGTAGCAGACATGGAGCGTCTAAACGGAAGCTGGGGAGAGTCGTGGGGTCCAGCTGGAAGTAACTACTTTATGAGAGATTTCCAGGTCTTCCAGAGATGTGAGTTCTTTTGTTTAGCAAAGAAAGTTGAATATTTTCAGCGTTCAGTGATGAAGAAGACGAAGATTATGACGAGGATGCATCCACGACAATGGCCACAATAGACGACACTCCCACAACTCCGGCAGCTCTTATAGAAGCTCAACAAGTGACAAGGTTCAACGAGCAGCAGCTGAAATACTTCCTGGTCTGGCCCGAATACGACTTTTGGAGCGGATTTGTCAAACTAAAGAATGGAACGGAGCCAGAGCGAGTTACAGATTATTTTTTAGCATGATTAACAAATTTAGTGAGCAAGTTTTGGACCGATTCTTCTTCACAACTGGATATCACGGAGACAAGCTGTCCGACTGGAACGAGAGAGGTGTCATGCTCCACCAGTGGAGAGAGGTCGTCGACAAGTATGCCAAGTACATTTTTTCTTCGTAAAGCGGAAAGACAAGACTTTCAGAGATTTCGGAGCTTCAGTCTTCCACGAGGACGGAATTTACTTGGATCTCATCGATAATATGCCGACGGACACCTGGCAGGTCCGTGAACACAAAAATATTATTAGTTATTATAATTTTTTAGTCAGTTGTTGGAAATTTGATCTGTATGGGTCTCGTCTGCTTCGTCTTCCTCAACAACGTGTTCACTGTCGCCATCGCCTCTCTATGTGTCCTGTCAATCTGTTGCGGAATCCTGGGAATTCTCTCCTTGTCTGGAACCGATCTTGATCCTATTACCATGGCTGCCATGATCATCTCTGTGGGATTCTCTGTGGACATTCCGGCACACGTCTCCTATCACTACTACCAGGCCACAATCCAAGAAGGACCAATGTCTCGACCAGCTGACCGTCTAGCCAACTGTCTCTCGTCCGTGGCCTTCCCAGCTTTACAAGCAGCATTGTCCACAATTCTCTGCGTCTGTTCTCTTCTGTTTGTCAACCTGTACATGGCAGAAGTGTTCGTAAAGACGATGGTCCTGTGTGTGGTTCTTTGTAACCTCCACGGACTCGTCTTCCTGCCAGCCATACTGATCATGTTGGACAACATTAGGATAGCATGCCGGCCGAAAGGTCAGTATTTTTCTATTTGGGTTAACGTGAAAGTTTAGGAGCAGCAGCCCAGAACCGAGTGCGGAACAATGTAGCAGCGAACCAGAGACAAGGCTCTCGAGGTCGTAACAAAAACAACAAGGTGGCTGCTGCCAAGAGTAACGTGACGGATCGTCCTGAAATCTAGTCTATATTCCTCTCCATATTTTCATCCTACCGGTTCCAAAACTACGCCAAGCCACATCTCCCCTCGTTGCTCATTCTTCGGACACACCTCACTATATGTAAATATTGGCCACTAGCTCTTCCTCACTGACCCTTTCCCACACCCAAAAAGTAATTCTACTGTACAAAGTGCCGTGCCTAAGTATTTTCCGTCCGATTATTTTCCCGTCTTCTCTCCAATAAACATGTTACCTGCTTTTGCTTCGAAAAAGCTTTCAAAATTGACGTCGAAATCGATAATTTTACGTAGAAATCGAGATCTTCATTATTTTTCGTGATATATGGAGTCATCAACACCAATATTCAACCTCCTCGATCTGCCGAGCAAATGGATTGTGGAAATTGTTAAAAAGGTGAGTAAAGTTTCTTCACTTTTCTGATACAAACATTCAGCAAACTCCGAAGAATATCCCTCTTTTTGCCTCTACCTGCCAGTCCATGTATCGCATTGTAAAGGATAGCAGGAACACTTACATTAAAACACTAGATTATTCAAAAGTTTTCAATGGGAAGGTAGACTGCTAACCCTATTTTACGAAGTATGCTTTCAGGAGAAAAACATCTTGACCAATCATCATTGTGTCTACACCAAGATACATTTCGAAAATTTTGTGGTTAGTTGAAGCGAAATCCTTCGAACAAAATACTTTTCCAGACAGAGCAGGAAATGCGAGAAATGGTTGTCCAGCTCATTCGAAATCGCGTTTTCTCCAAAGCCATTTTAATTTCGAAAAATGGGCATGTCGTCAAGGAAATTTTTGATCTGAAGCCGATGAGTCTACAGTGCTGGCAATTTGATTTGACATTTCTACCAGACTACAAAATGGTAAACCGTTATGCCAAATTTACAGGTTGCATATTTTTCATCGGCGAAAAATTGCGTAAGCGCGTACAAGCCATTGTATTCGAATTCCTACTGAATTTTGTGTACGTAAAATACCGTAACGAAAAGTAAGCAAAGTGAAAATTTGGCAAAAGTTATAGCAGCTTCACCATAACAAGGCACTTTCAGGAAAAACTTTGCATAGCAGTTGCTCTGGAGCATGCAGAAAATTATGCTCTTCAACTTCTTTCTCACGTCGAGTCGGTTTGCATCAAGATCAGTCAATGCCGGAACGTCTTGCAACAGTTCGACATCACCGACATGACAGCCAGAATCGCCTCAAAGATGCCAGCTAAAGGTTGCAAATTACGAATAGCAGATTCCTACATCCGATTTAACCCGAATCGCTTCAAGACAAGCTACAATGCTCCCTACGTCGAGTTCGATTACGAAGATTCCTATTTCTACCCGAACAGATGCCAGATCAGAGCAGCTTTCTATCCAGCTCCGCGAGGAGCAATCGTCGTTCTTTTTGACGATTACTTAGGAAAATCCGGAATGTTGACCATGAAACATTGTTCTTCAGTCTCAGAACATGACCACTTTGTGAAAACTTCGCTAAATGGATGTGGCCCCAAACACTACAACTTTAAATCGTGGTTTCCTCAACAGCTGCTCACTACTGTTTTTGGTTAACCTGAAAAATAAACGTTTTCTTCGCTTTCTTTCTTATTAAGTGAATGATTCATTCTTCATGATGTTTCACCTCGTCATACAGTCTCATCAGAACGCCCAATGAGCTCCTCGTCATTGTGCAAATGAATCTGGGCTCATATAAAAGCTCTCACAATTTCTCCGATTCACCAAGGCATCATGCGTCTTCTTCTCCTGGTCAGCAGCCTTCTCCTTTCTTCAACCAACAGTTTCAGATCCTCGGCTTTTCTGCTCTCTTCGCAATCGTACAAGGACTGCCCAAGTGTAGCAAAAGCAACTGCTCCGGAAAGTGCAATAACAATCATTGCCTCACCAGCAAACAGCTGCCTGGTAAACCGGACGAGGGCCTGACTTCTACGCCTCAACACGACGACCACGGCGAAGATTCTCTGGCTTCTGGTCCCAAATGGGAATACAAGTGTGTCTACGAGTGCTGGTACGACGAGGACGACGTTCTTCAATGGTGCGAGCCAAAGTGCATTTGGAGGAGAAAACCAGGAACGCGCTAATAAAGTGTGTGCTCTGAACAAATTTATTTTTCTTTTTTTCCATCGCAGATTCGCTTTTCGTCAGTGTGAAGGGGAAGTTTTAAAATTCGCTTTCAAAAAAAAAAAATATGTTGCAGCGCCATTGATATAACAGGGTACCTCCCGTGGCTTCCTGGACTCGCAATGAATTTTCTTCTTCTGGTTTGTTCTGCATGTTGCTAATCCATAGTCAACGCTAAATTCTCGGCCTTGCTGCCATTCTCGGTCTTGTCGACTCTGCTCCTCATCGCAAATGGGAATACAAGTGTCGCTACGATGAGAGTACGACGTTCTTCAAAGGTGCGAGCCGAAATGCAGGTGGATTAGAAAGCTCGAGTCGAGCGAATAAAATGTGTGCTTTGAACAACTTCGTTTTTCATTCTTGCAGCAAAATAAGGTCATCCGATTCTTCAAAGAACGGGTTAGTTCCCTGCTGAAGAGAGTGCACTGAGTGAACCAAAGATAATAACTTTTGATTCGATCCAACCACAATGTGTACTGTTTTCATTTGTAACGATTACTTTGTCAAGACGCCACTGCTATTGCGCATCGGAATGTCCACATAGAAGCAGGTAGCATCGGTTATTACAGTCTCGTTGAAGACATACTGTTCAGAATTGCACCTGACACAAAGGTTACGGTATCCAAAGTTGACCTCATCTAGTTTGTAAATGGACGTTTCCTTAATTAAATCCTTCCCTATTCAGTCCTCTGGTTACCTTGTTCACGAAAAGTAGCTGGTGACTAGAAGCTATCTTTGTTCCACACAGGACGTTGAGACGTAGTTTGCCAGTAGTCTCGTCCTTTCTGGAAATGAAATTCTAGTGGGAATTGTACTCATGTATCTAGTTAAGAAAACAACGTACACCCAGCTTGCTGTTGCTGCTCCGCAAGTTACCAACGTCATCTCCTCATCTAGAGGATGGTCTTGACAGTTTTCCATCAGATCCAGGCTCTCCTGACAGCCTCCATTTTCTATAAGAAAAAAGCCAATTATTGTCTGATCTTTCAATAATATATAGTTTGATAGGCATTTGTGAAGAAGGATTTGAAAGAATTTCCCCATCTTTTGATCACGTGAGTGTTGTTTACCAAAAGGGACTCACCCCGCCTCGAAAATATATACGACAAGGACGAAAACAGAAGGGCAGAGCCAGTATAAATAGGCAGAGGCCGGAGTCTCTTGTTGACAAAAAGCTCTTGTTGCTATTCACGTGATCTATGTCTAGGGTTTTCCTACTTAAGCTCCTTCCAGTTCTAAACAAGTGTCTGTGCTTCAATACAAGGCGTTTTTATGGAAAAGGGTATATTTTTTCATCGGTTTACCCAAGCCTTCTTGCCCACCTCACCTTCTAATTTTTAGGAACACAAAATCTTAGTTACCAGTCGTATGTAAACTCTTTTGGCTTGCTAGACAATGATTGTTGACGCAAGTATCTGTTGACTGTTTTTAAGTCAAATTTAGAAGCTGTTCTCTTGATGCCTTTTTGAATCCTGTTCAATCCTGGTTCAATTTGAAAGCGCGCCAAATCCGGAACGTTCCTGTGTGGTCCCGACACGAACTACCGTAAGCACGAACCAGCTTCTTGTAAGCTGTCCTTTTCCTATTTTTGGCTCTCCTTTGTTGTGATGTGCACATCACGTTATTTGATTTTTCTCTCAACCATTTTGTTTTCTAACATCCTTTTTTGTTCCCATCATCGTAAACAATCAAAGTCTCTTATTAAAGCCTTTTTTCAAAATTCTCTTCAGCTTCGTCTTCTCCTTCTCTTACTTCGCTCTTTTCAACTCAGAAATTTCAGCTTAAAAACTTCACAAAAATGCTTTCACAAGACGAATTTCCCGCTCTGTCTTCTCAGAAGCAGACAGGCATATCGACCAACACGCAAGAACAACATGGTGGGTATTTGTACTTTCGATCTTGTTTTGGCTCTTTCCCGGTGCCGCCGCTGGGTCCGCGACAACATGCACTTTAGGGGGCAACAACAAAACACATGTGGTCGTTGTCCCCGTCTAGTTTGTTGAGAAATTTCGGGATGGGGAGGGTAGTGACGAGGGAGATCTCGGACTGAGATATGATACTATGATTGGGAAATTTGATTGTACAATCTGCTTTTGAAGGGTACAAAGTATGAGACTGTTTTTGGTTCGTAAAAAATGTCATCGGTTGTTTGTCAAAGATTCCCCTTATTTTTAGCCGAGCCAACCTCTTCTCCCATTCTGAACATCGTAAAAAGTCTGGGAGAGTCGATTCGCGATAATGCAGTCGCAGTCTGCCAGACTATCAAAGACGAAGTCTCCTCTTGTACCAAGACCAAAGAAACTGACGATCAAGAACACGAAAAAGACGACCTTTAACTTTTTTTTGTCACAAAAGCAAAGCAATAAAACTTTCGAACAATATTGTCTTTAAAATTAAAAAAAAATTAAAATTAAAATAGAAAACTAACCAAAAAGGGACGAAAGCAAAAACTAGTGTTAAGTCATAAATTTCAGTGACTCGTTCCACTGCAACGACCCAGAGAACCAACATCCAACGAACCAACGTTACCGAAGGACTCGTCCAGGTAGTTGTTCCTCCAGGAGAGACTGTAGCCATTTCGGGTTCGATCGAAGGACAGCCGGTGACAAGAACCGTAGTTACTTCAAAAACAGGTACCTTATCAGTTTAATTTTTGTGAACATAGAATTTAGCACTACCAGTTCGTGAAATGGCCATTGTTGGCCAGACTGAAGAGATTGTTCCGGCCACTGTAGTCAAGAAGACTACTATTCTTGCCGAGACTCAGAGAATTCCTACCCAGACACTGGTCAGACAAGAGGGTATGTTAGTTCTGTTGACCAGAACTGTGAATGAGTTTCAGTGGACCGTACGTCTACTCTCACAGAGACGACTAAGGAGATCTCAAAGGAGGCAGTTGGAATTGCCAGTAAGACTGCCGGTATGGCTGTTGGAGCCACTGAAGTCGCTGCCTCAACCGTCTACAACAAGACTGCAGAGGCTGGGACTTTCGTAAGAGACACAGCAGCCTCGGCCGCCGAAACTGCCAAGGAAAAAGCCTTCGAGGCTAAGGAAACGATTAAGGAAGGAGCCGAAGTGGTCGCTGAAAAGGCCCATGATATCACTTTGGGAACAGTTGAGATGATTGGAACGGGAGTCGGCCATGTTGCCAATGCTACGGAGGCTGCAGCTGAAAAAGCAGCCAATGCCGTTGAGTCGGTAGCTCGCGGAACTGCGGAAGTTGTTGGAGGAGGGGCTGGAATAATAGTGAATACCGCCACTGGAACAGCCGAGCTCGCCAAGGACGCAACTTTGGTGAGTTTTCTCTACAAAATAAAAGACAAAATGATTTTCTTAGGGAGCCGTCCATCTCGTTGAAGAGGGAGCCGGAATGGCAGTCCACGCGGCTGCCAGTGCAGCTGAGACATTCTATGATACAGGAGCTGCTGTAGCCAACAAGGCCAAAGAAGAATTAGAGGCTGCTGAAGAAGTAGCCCACAACATTGTCATCGGAGCCGCTGAAAAGGTAGGCGCCGGAGCTGGACACGTCGCCAATGTTGCCGAGACTGTCACTGACACGGCCTACAACGTTGTTACCGGAACTGCTGAGCTCGCCAAAGATGTGACTTTGGGAAGCATCCATCTTGCCGGAAGTGCTGTCACCGGAACCGCTCATCTTGCTAAAGATGTAACCGTCGGAACAGCCGTTCTAGCGAAGGACATCACTGTCGGAACCGTCCAGAAGACGGCCCAGGTTGCTGGGGCTGGAGCAGGATTACTGGTCAATACTGCTACGAGCATCGCCTCAACCGCGGCTCATGTGGTTACAGGAACTGTGAGTACCGTTGTGGGAGCAGCTTCTACTGCCGTCGAGATGGCTGAAGATGGAGCGAGCGCTGTGATCCAAGGAGTCGTCGGACTGGGAGAAGCCGCCAAGGACAAGATTATAGCTCCGGCTGCTGTAATTATCGAGAAAGAGGAGAATATTGCAGAGGACTTCTCAGTCTACGAGGAAGTTATGAAGAAGGAAGGAAAGGTTATTCATAAGACTGAGAAGAAGGAGAAGACTATTGGAGTCGACTTGGCCAATCCTGAAGGAGTTGTCTTGACTCAGGGAGTACAATGGTCCAATCTAGCTGTGCCCGAACCACCAGTTGGAATCACCACTGTCGAGAAGGTGCCAGCTGAAATTATCATGGAAAGGACTACTTTCATTCCACCGACAGGAGAAATTGTTACCGAAAAGGTTGGGCAAATTACTACAGGCTTCACAGGACTCGGACCTACTACAGTTATCTCACACACAATTCCTTTGGCTACCGAGAGAATTGAGCCCGTGGTCGAATCACAGACAGTTCAGCCAAGCTTCACTGGATTGCCTGGACAGACTCAGTCTCAACCCTTTGACCTAACCAGTCAAGCTATTGCCGGAACTTTGGCACAGGGAGTGATCACCAGAGACTCTTTCGGTCAAAGACAGAGAGTCGATCAATTTCGTTCCGAGGAAGAGATTGTCACTGGAAGAAATCCTGTTCATGGACTTCCGAAAACGTTCAGTGGAGCTCTGAAGGAGGGACTTGAGGAGCTTCCGCCTGTTGCCAATCTTGAAGAAAAGTCCTTCGCCAAAGCTGTCAAGGAACCTGCTCCCCAGACCAGACACTTGCACCTGGAGAGAAAGCCTCTGGAAGCAGATTTTCTTAGAGGACGAGAAGAAGTCGGACAGATGGCTGATCTCCAGGTAGAAAGAGGTGGAGAGGACATCTACGGTATGTCTACATGGTGATTTTTAATATCTGAATGTAGGTTATGCCCCCGCCCACGAAGGTGAACATTACGCCATTGAGGAGAAGGACGCAATTCATCAGTCCCATCCGAAGGCCTTCCAGGGAGAAGGTCACATGCCAGGTATTAAAAACAGAATATTATTGAGCAAATGGTTTCTAGGTTACTGCCCGAAAGGAGTAGCTATGGCACCGCCCAAAGAGAAGACATGGATCGCTTCAGTCAAGAGAGACACGAGTCCCAAGTCTGGATACATTTCTGATGACGATTCGGCTGCCGAAGCCGACAATAAATGGCTGGATGAGGTGAGTTTTTCCCCTTATTAGCGTTCGCTGTATGAGTCATAGTCTAGCCCACATATGTAGCAACCTTGGGAAAAAATCTTTTTGAAGGGAGGCGCCAGTACGGAGCTGTCCGACCGTCTTCGTGGCACCGAAATAATCAACAAGGAAGAGCGTGGTAGACACGGTAGGAAATTGTTAACACTTCTGTATTCATCTTTTTTTAGACAGCATGATGTCGGACGCTTCCTGGACCACCGACACCGATTTCCGCGATCGCACTGGATCAACAAAGTCAGGTCTGTCCTTTGGATCTCCCATCAAAGAGCACATGAAAACGTTGGATTCTGACGATGAAGGAATTCGCGAAGAACACGAAATAGTAAGTTGACTGGTCATTTTGAGACGTTTTCGACGATTTTCAAAACAAAAAGGCTTTCAGACCTCGTTCGATGAAGATATGGTGATGAACATTTTCCCGAAGAGTGGCCAAAAGGCTGTCCTTCCTATCGACAACACGATTGGAAAGGAGCAGACGCCCTTCAAACCGGTTCAGCCCGACGGAAAAATCGGGGAATTGCCTCTTCCTGAACTCGTCGACCAGAGGAGTTACCTCTAAACTATTAAAAAGTGTAAATATTGTAAATATGGAATATTTGTGGAATAAAAGTGATCAATCTGAAGTCTCTCAACATTGACATATTCTATATTGCCAAGAAGCAATCTTTACAACCGCAAATGATGATTTTCATCTTCCGAATAAACTAGACACCGTTATCTTTCGGTGACATTAACCTTCGAACAGTGTTATAAAGTCTTATCACGAGATTGCAAGCTCAGAAGTCATGTTATTCCTAGCACTGCTACTTGTCCCCTACATTTTGGCAGCCTGTCCTCCAGGATCTTTTTTCGATGACTCCTTTGGAAAGTAGGGTGTTGAATAAACAATACCTATTCTTACAAATAGATGTTACAAATACGTGAGCAGTCCTGCCACTTTTTTGGCAGCTCAAAGCGTTTGTGCCAGCAGTGGAGGAAACTTGATCACAATCGGAGATGGATTTGAAAATTCCTTTGTGATTGGAATGGCTAGAGGCTCTGGAAATGTATGGATTGGTCTTTCTTACTTGGTGGACAACCAATTCTCTTGGATCAGCGGAAAAAATTCAACATACAGAGACTGGGCTCCAGGATATCCAACGAGCCCCTCCACTCAGCAGTGTACCAACATCAGAGACACTGACAACAAATGGATGTAAGTTTATTATTTCAGTCATTAATACAAATAAATTATAGGAACGAGAAATGCTCAGCGACACACCCTTACGTCTGCGAAATCGATCCTAATGCCGTACCGGTCAACTGTCCGACGATGGCTCCCACTGGACCTCCTCCTTGCAGTTAGTTACCTTCTTTTAGTAAAACTTGCATGTTTCAGACAATGTCGTCTGTGATACTGGATATCGACTTCTGACTTCTACTTGCAAATGCTACAAGGTTAGAGCTTGACATTTGTGTTTCGCTGAAACCATATTTTAGTTTGACAGTCATCTTCGAACATATACCGCTGGCAAAGAAATGTGCCGCCTCGACGGAGCCACCATGGTCAAGATCGACAATGTTGATGTTAACAACTTTCTTCTCACAATGGCTGGATCTACCAGGACGGGTCCCTGGATCGGCATCGACTGTGAAACCCTCACTATTTCTCAATGTACTTGGCCAGATGGCACGACTGCTGCTGGGTATAACAACTTCGCCTTCGGCAACCCAAAGGCTGGAATTTCTGGAGCCTACTTGTATGACAACAATGCAGATTCTAACTACGGATTGTGGTTTTCTTACGGACCCGTGGGCACGGGAACCGGTGGAACATTCTGCGAGAAAGGTGAACTTTATTAAAGGACTGTCCATAATGATTTCTTCAGCTCCACGAAGTGTCACGGCCGTCTTGAAAAGTATTGCAGAAGAACGTCCCTTCGGACTGTACAAAGATCTCAAAAAAGAATTGTAATGATTCAAACAAAGGTTTAAAATTTTCACTTGTTTCTGAGATTAGACGTAAAGCACTTTTTTTGCCGCCTCCGTCTACACAGTAGCGCGTGACAAGATAAGCTTCTGAAAACCAAAGTATGACATTTTGATTATCAGATCCAAGGGCAGAGAGTGCAAAAGATGTAGAAAAAAAGTATCATGAGATCATGGAGCGAGACATAGTAAACGTTATAAACCAATTATGGTTTTTACCTATTGGGTTTTTTGGAAACTTGTGGTTTCTTCCCGAAGTCCTAACATTTAGAGGGTAGCCAAAATTTTCCCCTTAAAAGTAATGAAATTATCATTTCGTCTCTCAGAATTGACATCACCAAGAAGCTATCTTTACGATCGCCAATTCCGCTCTCCGAATAAAGTAGAAACTGTTATCTTCCGCGATAGAGCCGACTACACCCTCCGAACAGTGTTATAAAGACGTCATCATAGAATTAGAAGCCCAGAAGCTATGCTCTTCCTTGCCCTGCTACTTGTTCCTTCTATCTTGGCAGCCTGTCCTCCGGGATCTTTCTTCGATGATTCTTTTGGAAAGTAGGTTGTTGAAAAAACAAATACTAATATTCTTACAAATAGATGTTACAAATACGTAAGCACGCCTGCGACCTTTTTGGCCGCTGAGAGTGCCTGTGCTGGTAGCGGCGGTAACTTGATCACCATCGGAGATGGATTTGAAAACTCTTTCGTAATTGGTATGGCCAGAGGCTCTGGAAATGTGTGGATTGGCCTTTCTTACCTCGTTGACAACCAATTCTCTTGGATCAGCGGAAAAAATTCAACATATAGAGACTGGGCCCCAGGATATCCTACGAGCCCCTCCACTCAGCAGTGTACGAACATCAGAGACACTGACAACAAATGGGTGTAAGTACATCATTTTACTCGTCAATACAAACAAAACATAGGAACGAGAAGTGCTCAGCAATACACCCTTACGTCTGCGAAATCGATCCTAATGCCGTACCGGTCAACTGTCCTACTATGGTTCCCACTGGACCTCCTCCATGCAGTTAGTTTTTTCACTTATGCTTTAAGACGTGTATATTTAGCAAATGTTGTCTGTGATGCTGGATATCAACTTCTGACTTCCACTTGCAAATGCTACAAGGTTAGTGTTGCAATTTTGGTTTACCGAAACTATATTTCAGTTTGACAGTTATCTTCGTTCTTATGCCGCTGGCAAACAAATGTGCATCAACGATGGAGCCACTCTGGTCACGATTGAAAATGCTGACGTTAACAACTTCCTTCTCTCAATTGCTGGATCAACTAGAACTGGACCTTGGATTGGAATCGACTGCGAAACTATCACCGTCTCGCAATGTACTTGGCCTGATGGTACCACTGCTGCTGGGTATAACAACTTTGAATCTGGCTTTCCCAGAGCCGGAGACACTGGAGCCTATATGGCCGATTACCTCTCTAGTACAGATTCTAACTACGGAAAATGGCTCTCTTACGGTATCCAGGGTACCGGAACCGGTGGAACATTCTGCCAGAAAAGTAAGCTTGAATTGAATCATCACGATAATTTTTATCTTCAGCTCCACGAAGTGTCACTGCCATCTTAAATAGTCGTAAGGAAGAACGTCCGTCCAGGCTGTACAAAGATCTCAAAAAAGAATTGTAATGATTCGAAGAAAGCTTTTAGAACGTTTATCTGCTATTGAAATTAGACAGGAAATACCCATTTTTATCGTTCCTATGTACCCAGTAGCCGGCGACAAGATAAGCTTCTGAAACCACAAGGTGTCATTTTGGTTGTTAGTTCTTCTGCCAAAATGTGCAAAATTTGCAAAATTGAAGTATCAGGAGACCAAAGAGGAAAACACAGAAAACGACGAATGTGGTTTGGCAAACAAGAATTACAAGCAGACAGCACCTCGGGTGAGCTGACACCGTTGAAACGGTTACAAATCAAGAGAAGACAACATTATGTAGGCGTGGGTTAAAACAGTGTGTATTCTTCGCGAAGTCCTAAAATTTAAGGAGAAGCCTAAAGATACTTTCCCTCGAAAGTGACGAAATTATCATTTCGTCTCTCAATATTGACATCATATTTATAACCAAACAGCTATCTTTACAACCGTGAATGCTGATTTCCGCCCTCCGAAAAAAGTAGAAAGTGTTATCTTCCGCGATAGAGCCGACTACAACCTCTGAAGAGTGTTATAAAGACGGTCTTATCGCAGAATTGGAAGCCCAGAAGCTATGCTCTTCCTTGCCCTGCTACTTGTTCCTTCTATCTTGGCAGCCTGTCCTCCGGGATCTTTCTTCGATGATTCTTTTGGAAAGTAGGTTGTTGCATCGACAAGTACTAATATTTTTACAAATAGATGTTACAAATACGTAAGCACGCCTGCGACCTTTTTGGCCGCTGAGAGTGCCTGTGCTGGTAGCGGCGGTAACTTGATCACCATCGGAGATGGATTTGAAAACTCTTTCGTAATTGGTATGGCCAGAGGCTCTGGAAATGTGTGGATTGGCCTTTCTTACCTCGTTGACAACCAATTCTCTTGGATCAGCGGAAAAAATTCAACATATAGAGACTGGGCCCCAGGATATCCTACGAGCCCCTCCACTCAGCAGTGTACGAACATCAGAGATACTGACAACAAATGGGTGTAAGTTTATTATTTCAGTCGTTAATACAAATAAATTATAGGAACGAGAAATGCTCAGCGTTACACCCTTACGTCTGCGAAATCGATCCTAATGCCGTACCGGTCAACTGTCCTACTATGGTTCCCACTGGACCTCCTCCATGCAGTTAGTCTCTTTGCTTATTTTTTAAAACTTGCATGCTTCAGCCAATGTTGTCTGTGATGCTGGATATCAACTTCTGACTTCTACTTGCAAGTGTTACAAGGTCAGAAATTTTTCTTTTTTGATCATTAGCAAATTCGTTTCAGTTCGACAGTATCTCCCGATCCTATTCCTCCGGCAAACAAATGTGCATCAACGACGGAGCCACTCTGGTCACGATTGAAAATGCTGACGTTAACAACTTCCTTCTCTCAATGGCTGGCACAACCAGAACTGGACCTTGGATTGGCATCGACTGTGAGACCCTCACTATTTCTCAATGTACTTGGCCTGATGGTACCACTGCTGCTGGGTATAACAACTTTGCATCTGGCAACCCTAGAGCTCAATTAACTGGAGCATATATTGCGGATTACGTCGCTAGTACAGATCCGAACTACGGGAAATGGCTCTCTTACAATGTCGCCTCAACGGGAACCGGTGGAACATTCTGCGAGAAAGGTAAGCTTTAAGTGAATTATTACCGTGATTTTCTTCTTCAGCTCCACGAAGTGTCACTGCCATCTTAAATAGTCGTAAAGAAGAACGTCCGTCCAGGCTGTATAAAGATCTCAAAAAAGAATTGTAATGATTCGAAGAAAGCTTTAAAAACATTTATCTGCTTTTGAAATTAGATAGGAAACACCCGATTTATCGCTCCTGTGTACACAGTAGCCGGCGACAAGATAAGCTTCTACAAACCAAAGGATGACATTTTCCTTATCAGTTAGGCCAAAACGTGCAAAAAATGTCGAGAGAAAAAGGGCAGCGAGAATAGGATGGATAAAAATTGGTCGAGGGTTGAATTTGGTAGGAACCTTCACAAGCGGATTAACTCTCTTGACAAATCAACAAAAAAGGGGGGACTGATCGCCATGACGTTATTTTCCCGTCGCACTTGACAGACACATGAAAAACATGACCTCGACATACCAATACTAATATTTGAGCTGATCAGCATAATAGCTGATCTGAAGCAGAAATCAGTCAAAATATTTTGACAGAAACGGCCTTTTCCGGTCTAGCCTTATAAAAGTCAATCAGATGGGTATTTTTGACCTGGTTCAAGTTGTGTTTCTTCTCGTCTTCATACCTTTGCTATCTAATCATATTTATCCTCGGAGTTTCTCTAGTTTTATTGTTGGTGACATGAACCCGGCAGTCAAATTAATTGCTAAGTTCGCGTGTAAGTGTGTATTGTAAAAAGAAGAGACTAAAAGGTTACAGTATACTTCATCTGTATATACAGTATAGTTTTCATGGTTATGCACCAAGATGACAGATATTCTCGAGCCAAAAGAACCGTCAACGTGGAAGAAACACCGCTGGCTTCAGAATGTGTTCCGAGAAACACGAGCAGGCCGAGGTACGAAGAAGGAATTCATCGTCCCAATCAGCTCTATTACGAATATCTCATATCTAAAGAGCCGGAAGTGTAAGTCAATTGACTTTTTTTTAAAATTGACGTTGTCTGCGCACCAACTAGCCTGCGTATCGCCACTTCATTACGCATGCATAGCAAACCTGGTCGGTCTTATTTTCGACTCGCTCTGCCTTTTTTCCTATTTGTATTCAACCAAGTGCTTCCAAGGTTAGATTTTGTTTTTACGTCGCAACTTTCGGGAAAATGACAAAATTAAGCGCAAAAAAAGAGCACCACGTTCATATTTACTCGAAATTTGCCTACATTTCGGGTTTTCTTCAACTTATGCTGCCAGTTTTGTGATTTTATGGCAAATGTGGACCATTAGCGAACAAAAATATCATAATGCAATGCAAATTTTGCTTGCAGCCCCAAATTACATTATGGCCTCTCTGGCAGTCCAGGATTGTCATTCCTGCCTTGAACAGATTGAGGAGTTCAACAATTCATTTTCAGATTCATCGAGAAGGCTCCAGTAATCAATCCAGACACGAAAGTCATTATCTTAGCACTCTCAAAAAATACCGACTACCAGGCTCGAAGCGATGTTCGAGAAAGCTGGGCCAACAGCGAAAATCCATATCTCAAGGTAATCATTTTTTCTAGTAACTGAATAAAAATTTTCAGAACAAATCAGCGACTGTGATCTTCCTTACGGGTGACGATAGAGAAGACATTGGTTGTCTGAACAACGAATTCGACGCACATGGAGATTTACTAGTGGCCAAGGCTCTCGATTCCTACAGAGGTCTCGTCTACAAACTGGTCATCGCGTTCCGGTATCTGTCAAAGAACTATCCTCATGCTCATATTATGAAGATTGATCTCGACTGTATTTTGGACATCACTGGGGTAGGTTGCCTTTTTTTAGTCGCAATAGCATGTTTTTCAGTTAATGAGTCTGCTGGATCAACAGAAAGATCCAGACTTTATTTACGGGTATTTGTTTCACGGATCGAGACCGATCAGGGATCCAGAGCATCAATGGTCAGTATTTTTACAATAAAAGTAAGCTTTCAACCTTAGGTACGTCCCTGAATATGCTTTCAAAGAAAAGTGGTTCCCGTGGTACGTGAACGGAAACGTGTACATCATTTCGGGTAAAAGTATGCAGAATCTACTTTCGCAGCTTTGGGGAACACAGGTACTTTCCTCGCTTTTTTTTTTATCACAAACAACTTTTAGGTTATCGAAATAGAAGATCTCTTCTTTACGGGTATTTTGAGGGAAAAGGTTAACGGAAAAATTGACCGGATGCCCGGTTACTGGTTTGGAGTGGTAAAAGACAGTCAAAGAGCCTGAAAAAAGCAGACTTTTTAGCCAGACTACATGCATTGTCCCGGCGAAGGAGGACGGAGAATTATAGTTCACGGGATGGCCGGCGACAGGATAGTTGCTCGCTATAATGAGTTCATGAACTGGAAGCGATGGGACTGTTCAAATGACCCGAAGCCTTCAACAAAAGCGGAAGAGGCAGCAACGTAAGTATTGCCATAGCCTGTAGGAAGACGAAATTCCACGTTATGAAAGTATTGAAAATAGAAATAAATATCGAATTCATTGACTATTTCTGAGGTTGTTTTGATCCGACCACAGGTCTACTATTAAGAGATTGCTGACTTCTAGGCTGTTCGTCCATCATAGAGGATCTGGTCGCGGGCTTCTCACAGAAAATCGATCCCTGATCTTGCCCTTGATAGTAAGAGTACCACTGACCATCACCGAGACCGTTGTCGATCTAAAAAACAATTTCTTTCACAAACCAACTAGAAATATACCATAAACATGACTCCGTTGTTGTTTGGCGAAACGGGCATTCCTACAATTTCTCACATTCTCAGATTTTTACAAGGCCTACCAGGATAGAAGTTACTGTAGCCGGAAAGGTAAGTTCCATCTTCCCATGTGCACGAACCCTTGCGGGTGGTCATGCAGTTCAGACCAATCCAAGGACCAGATGCGTCGTTTCCGTAAAGTTGCATCAGGAAAGCGTTCAATTCGGCGCTGGTAATCTTGACCACCATAGCTCCATCGGCTTGACAAGCAGCCTTTCCGGCATTGAAAGATCGGACGACTGGATCGAACTGAATATGCCAGTATTTTGGTCTTCGATACAACCTGCCTTGTAGCATCTGCAGGTTCCATTGAATAGCTGATAACCAGAACTACAGGCTACATTTCCACAAGCTCCATTGGTCGGGCAGTTGGCTGGCGGAGGAACTGGGGCGTTCGGGTCCACAGAGCAGACGTAAGGAAGTGCTGTATTACACGATATCTTCCTGAAAATAATCTTTATAGTTAAGTGTAGTTCTTAAACCCACGTCCACTTGTTATCAGTATCGCGGAGCTGTGTGCACTGAGAAGTGCTAGGGTCGGATGGCTGTCCGGAAGCGAAATTGGTGAAAGTCGAATTCTGACCACTGGTCCACGACCAGGAGGCGGCAGTCAGGTAGGAATAACCGATCCAGACATTTCCAGAGCCGCGAGCCATTCCGATGACGAAAGAGTTCTCAAAGCCGGTTTGGATTGTGACTAGATGGCCTCCAAACGACTGACAGGCACTTTCTGCAGCCAAGAAGGTCGCTGGCGTACTTACGTACTTATAACATCTAAAAGTTTCGCTGAAAGGTTTTCTCAAATAACTGACTTGTCAAAGCCGTCATCGTAGAACGTTCCCGAAGGGCAATCAGCTAGAGTTGAAGCGACAAATAGAAGAGCTGCCAAGTAACGGAAGACCATGGCTTCTGTGTGTACTATCAGCGGCAGGAAGGCTTTAAAAAGACGACGTACAAAGTGGCTCCAAAGATAACGGATTTCATCTTCCGAACAATCTACACCCCCATTAATTTTGGGAGATAAGAGATAGTCATCCTTTTTGAGTCACCCTTTCCGTAGAAAAGAATCAGCTTCTGGTGTGATGACTAACGCTGAACAGATTTGTGTCCAAGCTCGATAAAGAGGTTAGTTACATAGTGGAAAAGGGGTGATTCAAAAAATTCATTCTTAGCAGAAATATTCAGTTAAGTGGATCTTGCATATTGCATCAATGGCCTTTTTTATCACCTCGGCTCTGAAAATTCAGTTTCTTCGAGAAAAATGAGTTATCCCACGTCTTTCACAGAAAGCCTCTCCGTTTTCCAAATCTCCGCAGATCCATGAACCATCGCCATTCGGATTGGTGGCCGGGTAATTCAGCCAACAGTGACCAACCTTTTCGGGCTCCCCTAAATTAGTTTCGAACAATTTTCAAGCTGATTAACCTATTCTGAAGTTACTGTAGGTTACGGTCGTGTTGTCCTGCCAGCGGCATTCGTTTTGTTGAAGTGTTGCGCAGCTCAGACCAATGAATGGATTGATAGCTGTTTTATATTTGTCGCGAAGAAAGTTATTGGTTTTGAGGCTGTCAATCTTGGCCAGGACACCGTCGGTGTCTTCGCAGGCTTTCTTGGCAATGGCATAGGTTTGCAATGAATTATTGTGCTGAGACAGACAATTTCAAACAAAATAAAAAAAATTTCGTACCTTATAGCACATGCAGTTTGATGTGAAGATTACGTAGCCGCCTTCATTACAAGATATTTGATCTGGAAAACACATATTCACATTAAAAAATATCATAAGGAAGTCCACCATCTTTCCAGCAAAAAAACGCTCATTTTCTAAGCCCATTTTTCATTTTGAAGACCGCACGAATTTTCGTACGCTCTGCAAAGTTGTAGCTTTCGATCTCGGCTTCAGCTTTGCAGAACATTTCAAAGCTTTAAACTGCCTTCGGTTTGAAAACAGCGTGTACGCAATTGAATATTTCCGGAAATGAAAGATACAAAAAACATACGACAAGGAACTGAAGAGCACACATAAGGACGCTGAACATTGCATTGTTCCTTACTAAAACCCAAAACATTGATTTTAGACAAAAGTGAACCAACATCCATCGATGATCGCTAACTCTCATGTGAACACATTGAGCCTGTGCATCGTTTGGCTGCTCCTCAGTTCGGGCAAGATTTCTGTAAGGGGACAACTTCGCCGATGTCCAGCTCCCACTACTATTGGTTTTATAATTAAAGCCAATCCAGAATGCAGAATCTTTTCCTCGGGCCAGTCCGGCTATAAAATGGTTTTCCGTGAGCGTTTCAACCGTAGCCAGATGACTGTTTTTCACGGAGGCGCATCTCTTTTCAGCTTCCTCGTAAGTGGCCGGCTGCTCGATGTAGTGGTAGCATCTGGAAGTTTTTTTCTCGCTATTTTCAATATTCTTACTTTCCGAATCCAGGATCGTAAAAAGCTCCTTCTGGGCAGATATCGTCAGAATGGACAAGCGGGAAGAAAAAGAGGGCAACCACACAGAGAAAAGTCATCGCTTCTGACTGTCTGATCACTCATAAAATCTCGGAATCTTATCAAAGCCAATCGAAGCGACAGTCATGGGTAAATATTTGATTTCTGGGTGGTTTTCGTGGATTTGCAATCTTCTGATTAATCATGTCGGTGGCCTCCTTTTTGAAGCGTGGATTGTATTAGGACACTCGAACCAGATCAAACTTTTTACCAGCTCCGTTGCTTGGACTTCTAACTGAATTAATAGTTGTTTTATTGAGACAAGAGTAATGGAATCTATCATGACAGGTTAGGTTTTCTAATCCCGCTCCAGGCAAGAACTTTGCAGGGAATTTTGTTATTTTGATCTCTGTTTGCCACCTTTCACAACCTTCTCGAATTTGACCATAAAAACTTATCAGGGTCGAGTCAGCGTCGTCCCGAACCCACAATCACAGTCAGAAATATGTCTCCTGGTGGCCTCGTCATATTTTTGCTCTTTCCCCTTTCGAGTGCTCTATGTCCGCCGAACTTCTTCTACGATGATGTCTTCAAAAAGTAGTTTAAACACTCTGCCTATTCTCACAAATGATATTCAGATGTTACAACTATTCGAGTGAAGCTAAAAACTTTTACGATGCGGAAATTCACTGTAGCAAGTTGTACCCCGACTCTCATCTAGCTTCTATTAAAAACGAATATGAAAACTTTTTTCTGTCGGGGGTGGTCAGAGGAGAGTCGCAGGTCTGGATCGGATTTAACAGCTACGCAAAGGGATTCTGGAGCTGGACAAGTGGAGAAGACAGCACATTTTTGCCGTCAACGCCGACATGGACAAACCTCACAGTCATTAAACCAGAATGTGCCACATTGAGCAGCTCGCGCGACTGGACGTAAGTGATTGTTACCGGATCAACTAGCGTCTTGAAAAAACATAATATAACCGCTTTCAGGCGCTTGAGCTGCTACAAAACATACCCATTCCTGTGTGCTGTGGAACCGACATACACAACTACAACACCAAGCACAACTTCTACATCGACGATTAAGCCCACAACAAAGCCTGTTCAAACAACTACAAAAGTCAGCGGACTTCTCATGCCACTTTTACTGATTGTCTGTTCTCTTGTTGCTGCTTTCCAATAAAAATGTGCGCTTCACTTTCAAAGATCTTCTTTATCCTATCATGATAAACTCAAAAACAACTCTTTCTCAAAAACAATAATAGCTCCGACCGATTTAATTAGGAAAGAAACGAAAATACAAATTTACAGTTATTACTCGATTATTGCAAAAGCTTTGACCGAGAAGGGTATGTACATTGGCAAGTGATTTTTGGGGACTATTTACAACTCGGCTCCACCGGCAGCCTCATGAATCTTTTCCTTGGCGTCGCTGGCAGCACGAGCAGCCTTCTTCTTTCCTTCCTGATACTTTTCCTGAGCATATTCCTTGGCTGACTCGGCTCCTTCCTTGGCCTGCTCCCATTTGTCGCCAAGATACTCTTTGGCTCCTTCGGCCTTGTCCATCACGTAGTCCTTAGCATTGGCGGCCCTGTCCTGGACGTATTCTTTGGCATCTTGAGCTCTTCCCTTTCCAGAAGAGATTGTGTCAGAAGCTCGGTCTCGGGCATCGCCTGCCTATAATTTGAACTGTTTACTATCCCCCTTCGTGTTATTGAAAAACAGCTAATGCACTTGCAAAGACCTTTGCTTCTCGTCAACAACGCGACGAAAGTATAAACAGATTTCGAAAAGCGTTCCTTCTGTGATAAACAATGAAAAAATAGGAAGAAAATTACAATGTCTTTGCCCTCCTGGAATTTCTGCTCTGCGTAATCTTTAGCATCGCTGGCCTTTCTCTTTCCCTGCTCATACGTTTCCTGAGCATATTCTTTGGCAGCTTCGGCCTTGTCTTGAGCGTATTCCTTGGCGGAACGAGCCTTGTCCTTTGCCTGCTGGGCCTATAAACAGCCATATTCGGTTCAAATGGATGCAAACCTTGTCCTTTCCAGCTTCCAGCGTCTCATAGCCGGAATCACGAGCCTCGCGGGCCTTCCTCTTTGTCTCTTCAGCCTTGTCCTTCACTGTGTCAGCAGCCTCACCAGCTTCCTCCTTGGCCATTCCAGCCCATTCCTTTGCCTTGTCAATTCCTCGCTGGACGATATTCCTGTCCTGAAAACACGAAAATAGTAGTGAGACGGGGTAAAGTCCTCTCGTTTCATAACATTGTGGTAAATAACAGAAATTTCTAGCGACGAGAGAAAGAAGGATTGTTTTGTGCACTTTATCGATTTTTTGCTCTACCAGTTATCCAAATGAAAAGCAGATTTTAGCTACTGTGACTTCTATAGTGGAGATTACACAAAGAGAGACCGAACACAAGAAAATACTCTTGAGACATTTCGAAATGGTCATGGTCGCAAATAGTGTGGGAGGAGGACATTTGGAACGGCTATCGGAAGCTGGTAAAGAAGGCGTCACTTTCTTCTATCTGTGAAAAAGGCGCGAATTTTCAGTCGAATAGTGGCAAAAAAACAAGCTAAGAAACTCACATCGTCGGCAAGACTGAAGGCGAAAACTCCGAGCAAAAGTAGCGAAAATAGTAGAATCCTCATTTTCAGTTTAACTGTTTAGGAGATGGACGATGCAGTCCGGGGTGGCTCTTTTATACGGAGGGAAACCCCCAGTCTGTTTACTTGACGCCCCTTGTCCACGTGGGTCGAACATGTTGTTGTTGCCGCCATAGTTGTTGACCAGCCGGGGAAAGTGCAAGAGTCCCAGTGAGGAGAGAGATCAAAAGATCGCAACAAGAAAAACAGACATCATCTCTGTTTGACGGGGACTGTCAGGATTTTAAAATGTTCTTTGTGATCGGGTGAGACAATGTCTGGAAGGAATAATGACGAAATGAGGGGTTTCTCTGTTTCACTGAAGAGGACAGTCTTGTTTCCTGTCTAAATTGTTGGGTTACGGCTAATTTGAAAAGCGCGACAAGTCCTGACGGCCCCGACTTGAACTACCGTACCAAATCCCACAGCTTCCTGTTGGAAGCTGGCCTTTTCCTATTTTGAGTTTTTTCACAGAATTTTACATTTCATTTTCTCCCATTTCTGTCATTTAAAATCTTTATGTTTTTTGCTCTCAAAATTAAAAAACTTTAACTCTTTTTGATCGTGTCACAAGACATAGATTTCTTCCAGGTCCTAAGGAAGTTGTTAGTGTGTCCAAGCTACACTCTCCCGGCCTTATCAAACAATTTCACGGAGAAAGTGAATAGCGTTGCAAGCTTTTCCTTCCTGCAGCACTGAAAGGCCTTATCTTTTTTCCGAGTTCCAGCACTTCGGTGAACCTTTTATCCTTACCTGCTCTACTTTTCCTTCAAACAACTCACAAGTCTTCCAAACATTTTAAAAGTGAACACATTTTTTTTGGAATAAAATTATAGTCTGTTCAAAAAAAAAAAGAACGCAACAGTAACCCATAAATCTGAAAACCAGGGGTTTGTGGTTCTCGAAGCGAAATATTTATGGGTTACTGTTGCGTTCTTTTTTTTTTTTGAACAGACTTTACCCACCAGTGCTGGACGAATAATTCGCACTTTTTTTATATCCGTATTCGCATCCGTTTCGAATTGCGAATATATTCGCAATTCGCATTCGCATCAATTTTGGCCTTGCGAATACATTCGCATTCGCACCTGATTTTACTATTCGCCCAGCCCTGATACCCACTTCTCACTCAGCGACTTCATGTTCAAACTCCTCTTTCGATTCTTTCTCCCTTGAAACTATGAAAACAAGAATCAAATAAAACTTTACATTAACATATCGTGTTTAAGTGATCTCTAAAATTCTTGGGAGCTCTTCTTCAGTTCGTTGGCTTCTTTCTGCTTTCTCGTCAAATAGGCGATCGGAGATTCCAAGGCAGGCATTTCGACAATCTTCTTGCTGTGTCCATTCGTCTCAGCCAGCACATTTTGGCGTTTTCCCTTCTCCTGCACAGCCTGCGGGGTATTGTAAACGATCTCAAAGATTGAAAATTATAGGTAATAAAAAAATGTGAATACCGATTGGGAAGTAGTGACAGTTTGTCCGTACATGACAGGTTCGCCTTGTTTATCAACAACAACAGCCCTAGATCTCTTCTCGATCACCTTTCCTCGCAGCGACGATCCATCTTCCAGAACGACGATATTTTTCTTCTTCTTGCTTTTATCCTTCTTCCTTCGAGAGGTTTCATCGTTGGCCATCTGGGACTCGAGGATAGCATGAGCCCTGTCTTTCAGTCTCAGCTCGTCGGTGCTTCCCTCGTAGTAAAAGAGCATCATCTGAAAAAGTACCTGTATCAAAGTAGAAGAAAACTGGACTTACGATGGAAAGGATGAACATGAGAGCGTGAAGAAGAATACTGGCGATTCCGAGATAGCCAATTTCGAAGTTCGACTTCAGAGGCCACTGCCAAATGCACAGATCTTTTTCGTCCCAGCAATTCATCTTGAACTGTTCTTTGCGGATGTTCTCCCAAACGATGAAGACGGAGAAGATGACGGTGCTGATATGGCCACTGATCAGAAGGATACGGAAGCAGGTGTTCGGGTTGGAGACAATGATCGAGATGACAATTGTAAGAACGACCTGAATTGGGTAAGTATTAAGAGGATTGAAGGAAAGAACCTCAATGACTGCCTGAAGAAGAAAGTAGAACCAGTGGTTTGGAGCGTCTTTCATCACATAGAGGCAGACGGCCACAGTGAAAACACTCAAGGCGAGACAGAGTTGCAGAACCAGATTCAATATCTGGAGACCTTCGAGAGTTACCTGACGTCGTTTGGCTCGCTCCTTGACTACCTTCAGCTCGTTTCGGTGAGAGTTCTTGTTGGTAGAAACACCACGACGTTTGACACTGAAAAATTGAAAGTAAGATAGTTGAAAGAAGAGAATTACCCAGTAGATCTGGTCGAAGAACGATGGCCAGACTTTTGACTCTTCGATCCGCGGGAACTCGAACGACGTCTCGACAACCTCTTTCCTTCGGTGGAACTCCTTCCGCTGCGACGTTTCGAACTTCCGGTCTCCCTCTCTTTCATTGAACCCGAAGCCTGAAAACAGATCTAGAAGAGTAGAAGGTGGAACATACCATGTTCGAAGGAGATAGCGACTTCAAGTGACTCTTTCAAAGAATAACGCTTGTCAGAACTTGTCAACATTATCCGTAATTGTAAAAGTTTTTAAATAAAACTTTCCAAATCGAGAAAGCGAGAAAATAATTGGAACTGGATGTTCTACAGTTTCCGGATTTTGATATGCTAAACTGACTACCTTGCAAGTTGTTGGTCATCAGTTTCTCTGCCAAAGTTCACAAATGCGGCACATGTTTTGTGTTCGCCCTTTTGTTTAGCCCAATTTGGCATCCATTGTATCCAGTCTGTAGACTCACCTGTTCAATTTTTTAGCGCCCCTTCTCACTTGATTTCACCCCACATTTGCACGGCGTCATGCATCCGCTGCCTTCTCGTGATAAACGGAGTCTCTTCAACTCTCTTCCAGTTTCTCCCTCGACAAACGACTACCCAACCACCAACTCATTCTCTTCACCAGAACGCGACATGTCGTTCACAAACGTTCACGGGTAAGTTTATTACGGGAAAATTTGGGGTGGGATCGGGAGAACTGGAAGTGCGGCACCCATTGGACCCTCTCTGTACATCTGGCGGATGGATTTCGTCAGTTGTTTCTTCCATTTGGTCCTGAGTTTCTCATAAAGTCTGTTCAAAAAAAGAACGCAACAGTAACCCATAAATATTTCGTTTCGAGAACCACAAACCCCCGATGCGCGGCAATTCGCCGTTGAGAAAAGCAAGAAATCGGTTTGAATTGTTGCAGTTTACCCGGAAAATCAGGGGTTTGTGGTTCTCGAAGCGAAATATTTATTGGTTACTGTTGCGTTCTTTTTTTTTTGAACAGACCTTATCTAGGTTCTGCAACATATCTTGGAACATCCAGCCTTATTCTCTGCTCGGCACTGCTCTACTGCTTCGTAGATTTTTTTTCCAAGACTACTTGTTCAAAATAGAATTCAGCGAGCGTTAAATAAAAGTTTTTATTCCTTTTTGTTTACACTATCAGCAGAGAAGATCCACCCGTTGCTGAAGTCATCAAAGACGAGTACTTTTCCATTAGCCATCGGTGCAGTCTGCGAGTTTGGGAAACATACCGTGACTTGAATTATTAAATTCTGAAATTTTAAAAAACTTCTGCTCATAGAATGGCTTACTAAAATGACCAGAAGAGAAGCCAAAAGTTGCATTGCCTTGAATTGTGGCCGGGAAAGGAAGTTCTCACAATAAAAGTGGCTGGCGACGAACGATTTTCAATAAATATTCTGCGGGAACGGAAATGAGGGGAATCAATCAGAAAAAGTTTTCTTTACAAATAGAAACAAGTGTATACGCCTAGCAATATCAATATGGAGCACTACCATACCAAACTCCTTGTAAGATGGCATTTTATGGAAAAGGGAAATACATTTCGTGCTCATAACTTCATTTCTCTCGCATTTTCAGTAATTTCCATTCAATGTAATGGTAGCTGTTGAAAAGGCATCCGCGAAGCCTTCGTTGTTGGCCCTCAGAATACGATCCCAACTTTGAAACGAAATGTTTACCGTCTGAACTCGTATAACATCTGTCGGGACCAGACATCGGACTTTTGTCAGCAGGAGAAGTTGGCAGACCAGTGCAGGTCAGAAAGTTGTAGAAGTTTCTGTAGAAAAAGCTTAGAAGAAGCAGCGTAACTGCTTACCCCCATTTGAAGTTTCCCGGAACATAGTCCAGAGTCTTGCTGATTCTGTCTGAAATCACATTAGGATTTCCATTGGCTAGTCGGACGATTGCATCTCGGAACTGATAATTTGATCGAATGACTTTTTTTAGAGCCGTACAGCGTACCAAGTCACATAGACAACTTTTGTTTTAGCATCGTCCGAAGTCATTTTTCCGAATGGAGCCATCTTCACTCCGGATATTGACATGTAGCAATATCCAACTGTAAATCTTATATACGTTCAGAATCATCCTCTTCTGATAGTCCTCCGGACCTTGGTTTCGTAAACAGGAATCCCTCTGGATAGACAATCAACCACATACCAGGTCTACCAGTCTTTGTGGCGCAAGATGCAACCACGGTTGGTAGGAGGAAGAGAACGATTCACATGATCCACATGGTGTCAAAAAGCATTTTATAGGTAGCTGGAAAACTGTTACGGGTGAGAAGTGTGGAGGCGGAAGCTACCATTTGGTCTCTTTGAGCAGTTGAAGATCGAATATGACAAAAGATCGTTGAGCCTATAGTCTGGACACCTCAGTTCTAGAACCCTCTCTAGCCAGACTCTGTTGTCCCTCAGTGTCTCTAAGGGATCACGTGAGGACCGAAAGGGCACACAAACACTCGGCCAGCTGCGTTGAATAACACGTAAACAAGTGTTCTTCCCGCCCCATGTGGACAGCCTTTAAAAGTTGGCCACAAGCTAGTTTCTGCTGCTGCTTCCCTTCATACATTTCAAATATCCAAGCCAGTCATATTGAAACTCCGGATTTTCAGTGTACTCCTGTTTTTTGGCACGATCATTCGAAATTGGAAGAGAACTCTTCACAACAACAAAAATTCAGGCATCGCGTCAAAACAACTTTTAAAAAGCGCGTTGATGGTCTCGAAACGAAAAGTTCAGGGTAATCCAAGGTGAGCGGGGATTCAGCAGAATTCAAAAATATTCCGTGACTGCGGAATCTTGGCCTTCGCGTTATTTTCTTATTTTCCCTCGATTTTCTCCTTGGATTTTACTTCTTTTTTTCTTCGAAAAATGTAAAACACATGCACATGCGTAGTTGAAAAAGATTTTTGAGCTCTTCCGTAGTCAATAACTTGTTTTTGTCTAGCCTTCCAGCGTCTCAAAGCCGTGCAGATAAACATGCCTCCTGTTTTTATTTTCCTTTCTTTCTAAATCTATTTTCTCGTATGTAGTAAAGAACGTCTTTTCAGAAAAAAAGCAATGGATCCATCTCGCCCAATCGACCCCTCTCCCATCATCACATCTGCACAACCCAAGGCCCAGGAAGAACCTCGTCAACCGACATGGGAACGTCAGGCAGATCAACAGAAAATGGTTAGTCCTATTTTATTCAATTGTATTGCAATTTTCAGAGAGATGAACGCGACAAGAACCTGCAATCCCGTCAGTCTCATTCGAACGTTCCGCCGCCCGAGAAAACGCCTCTTGACCAGAAGGTCAATCAGTAAAGACACTGCTCTAAATTGAACCGAGTGTACATAGAGCTTTTTGTAATAAACGTAAATCAATCGAAGCTTCTCTCGAGTAAAAATAGAATAGCAGGCCGCTATGAATCGTGACGAGCGCTGATTAATGCAAAAGTCAATTTTTTGGCTCCTGTTGAATATTCAAAAGCGTCGCTATGGAAAACTACTATTTTCAATATACCTAGTCAGCTTCGCCCTTATTTGCTTTAAACAATGAAAAAGAAACGAGACTTGCAAGGTCTTCGTGGTTTGGCGATTTCAAGTGTGTTACTCTTCCACTTTTTCCCGTCTGCCTTCCCGAATGGCTATTTGGGAGTCGACCAGTAACGTTTTCGGCTTGTAGATAGAAATCACCTCTTTAGATTCTTTGTGCTCTCCGGCTACCTAATGACAATGATTTTTGGCTCGAAAGAGCTTACAAAACAAACAATACAGCTGTTTTACTACAGGAGAATCAAACGAATTTTGCCGCTGTACGTGGCTGTTCTATTGACCGGTGAGTTTTATGCATCGAGAGCTGATTTTCCAGAATTTCAGTCTACATTTTGATGTTATTCCTTCTCCCGCCAACTTTCCATAGTCTCAACAAAGAAACTGCCACCAGGGCAGCTCTTCTCGTGTCAAATATGGCCAAAAAGCAGAGCAACAATGACTATTTTGTTCTGGTTAGTTGGGAATACTGGAGCTGGCAACCTCAGTTAAAGTTCTTGTCCATTATTCGAGTTTTTAGCCAACGTACACTGTTTCTACGAGTTTTGAGTACGTTTATTGAATTCAGCGTGTGAAACTACTGGGAACGTAAAAAAGCCTAAACAAAACATTTGCTTTTTCGAAGAATAATTCATGTGATCTGAAATAGACCAAAACTGCCTATTTCGGTCAGATTTTTAGCCTTTTCCCCGTACTTGGAGCTGTTTTGTTTATGCCAGCTCCAGTATCACCAAAAATTCTAGCTGGAACAAGCCGCTGATCTCTTCACCCACACTTGGTCCTTGTCCTGTGAACTGCAGTTCTACCTGCTGGCTCCAGCCATCTTCATCTTATTTAGTTCCTCCTTCATCGTCTCATCTCTCTGCTTCAGCTTAATGTTCTCCTTTTCCTTGGGATATCATATTTTTGCCGACAGTCAGACTTCTTTCAATAGGTTTGTCAAGGATTCGCATATTTTTCAACAAGACACAGCGTTCTCTGCCGTCTGTGGCAGTTTCAAATCGGCATGGCTGCATTTTACTATGACACATCATTGGAAAAACATCTGGAAAAGGGAACAGAAGCGGAAGAAAAAGAGTCTCTAATCGGTACAAGAAAACCGAATCAGAGCGCTCTTTTCCCACTGTTCTGGATATCCTTCCTTCTCCTAATATTCTGCTCTCTTTGCCCGTACTCATGGCCCAGCAAAGGTGTTAGAATTCTGTCAACAGTAGTTTCTGGAACGGTTATTGCTCTCGGAAGCCAGGTTCAGAAGAATCCTCTGAACTGGAAGTAAGTTCTAGTCTGTCCAAAAATACTTGAGAGTGTTTTAAACTTTTCGTTTGAGACCCGGCAACTTTGAATACTCAGCCAGAAATACGAAGACAAAATCGGCTGCGTATCATCATTCACTGAGTATCCTATGGTTGCACATTATACGGGTCTCGCAACGAACATGGTAAATGTCTAATTTTCTCAGAAACTTCTGGACTATCTCAACATAATCACAATTTAGAGCTCTGGTTTACTTGGGGGACATCTCCTATTCTCTGTACCTCGTACACTGGCCATTGTTCATCTGGGTAAAGTACTACTACAAAGACCTGGTTTTACGTCAGTTCCAGTGAATTATACTTAACTTCTAGTTCAGACTACCTGGTCACAATATTCTTTGCTCTAGTTCTGGCTATTCTGGTTACTGAGACTTTCGAGCGATGGTACCAGTCACTGGAAACGAAGAGAGTCGTAATCTTACTGGCCATTCTGTATCTTCTGCTTGGTTCAGTGCTGCAAAACACGGGTAGAAAAATGTTAAAACTTGGAGGCAATTCTTTCAGAACTTCTTGGACAATTCGTAGACGGTAGATGTGAGACGTTTTCAGCCAGACAAAACGTCTCAGCAGGTAAAAAAATTCTGTTCAAAAAATCATTTTGAACAGAGGAAGCAGTGAAAATCAATGAGGAATATGACAAGTTTGAATATCCGAACCTGATAATCAAAAACTGCTATCCGAATGACCAAGAACACGGATTTTGTTCTTTCCCAGTAAGTTTCAAACTCTGTTAATAAAATATTGTGAAAGGAAGGCAACGGCTCGAACAGAATACTAGTACTTGGAAACAGCTACGCAACCAATTTGGCCCCGTTGGTCTACGAGACTTTCGGAGGAATTGGCGGCAATATCAGCAAAATCTCAAATAGCTGTAAGTTGCACCGTTTTTCAAAAGTGAAATGTTTAGATTGTGAGGTGCTGACCACCGACTCAAGTAATCAGAACTTCCAATGTGAGAGCTCGTTTGCAATGTACAAAACAGTGGCGAGGAATTTTGAGCCGGATATTTTGTTCATCATTGCCAGGTAGGACGATTATTTAAATAAGGTTTGCTCAATAAAAAGAGGTCGTTACCGTGAACCATTTATTTCGAGGAGAGAACACGTAAACGTAGGATACCGAATCAGGAAACTTGACTGAGTATCAGGTTGTTCCAGAGTTATTGAAATTTTTTCTGGCTCACTATGATTCATGGCACCTAGAGATTTGTTTAAAAAAAAAGAAAATAACAGGTAAACTTAGCTGCGTACGATCCTGTATAGTGATCATAGGCCATAGTTCAAAATAGCAGTGAACCAGAAAAAATTTCAATAATTCTGGAACAATTCGATATCCTACGTTTACGTGATGTACTGGTTTTTTCCACAAAAAAAGGATTACTGTATTACTCTCTTTCTATTGCCGAATATATAGGACCACCAAAACGGAAGCAGAGTTTGAAAATCCCGCCAAGATCGAAGATGAGATTTTCAACGAGATGAAGAAGACTTTGGATGTGAGTCTGATTCAACCAAAACCTGTCTCTCCACAGTCTGGACAAAACTGACTAGTTTTTCCTCAAACATTATCTTCAGGAGTACGAGACCATGGTGAGGAAGAAAGTCTATATCCTCTCATCAGTGCCAAAAGTTAGCGCTGATCACATCAGGAAACTAAATCAGTTTGTACAAGAAAACACAACGAAGCTGTTCGAGGAAGACGTCAACCAAACTTTTCTCAATGGTCAGAAGAGAATCAACAGGCTCTCAGAAACGTAGCCTCTTTATTCTTCCCTGTACCTCCATTTTCAGATGTTCCAAGTGTGAGGTTTTTGACTTCAACCGAGTACTTCTCGACGCAAATGGTAAGGACATAGAAACGAGGCAAAATTTTCCAGGTTCTGTCGTGCTGTTCGATCCCCAGACGAAGATCTCATACTTTACGAGTGGTTCGCATTTTACAGCGGCTGGAATGGCAGCTCTCCGACCGATTTTTGAGAGATTGGCTAAGAATTTTAAGGAGTGAAGACTGTTAAACTTTTTTAAATTAAAGATTTATCAAGACTATAAATTGTCGTTCAAAGTCCAAAATTTATTGAACTGACTATCTCTGAGAACAAGAGTGATAAGAAACAAAGAACAACAAGAACTCTTTGAACATTCACTTGTTTTCAGAATATTAAATTTAAAAAACCCGTGGAGAAAAATAAATAAAAAACAAAACTATACGACAGTAAAGACAGGATCTTTTGCCTCTATCCACTTCTCTCTCTTCAACATTTCGTCTCGACAAAATGTACTCGGTGTCTTGCAGTTGCCTTGCTTTTTTCTCCACCTAAACCCTTGTTATTTTTTCAGTTTTAAATTCTACTCACCCATTGACACAGTATCCCATAGCCTTTTGTGTGTCGTCCTTGAAAACTGCTCCATTCGGGTAAATCTTCTTTAGCACTTCTTGAATTTTCATCTGGTAGGCTAGAGGATCAGCGACGAGTTTGACAGGATGTTCAACTTGAGTCGTGTTCAAGTCGATCCAGTTGTAGCGGGCATGGAGCAGGACGCCGTATTTGGTCCAGAATTGATGCCTTAGATTTGGGGGAAAAGGGGAAGGGCTACCGTGAATTCGTACCAGGATTTGCTCCGGAATGAGACGACTCTGTGTGTGGAGATTCGATCAATCGCATTTCGACGAACTATACACTAAACATCTTAATTTTAACAAAACTTTCTTCATTTTGAGTTCAAAACATCACTTTTCGGTTTTCTGATGTTTTACCAAATTGTAGATCAGTTCGCAAACAACATTTTTTCAAAGCATGAAAATATATTTTTAAGCCTGAAATGTGTCTGCGAGGCGGCATAATTTTTATGGGACGAAAATATTCCAAACAAACCTTCTGTGGTCCTTTTCTATTTTTATAGACTGCATGAATGACTCCCTCAAAATCGACCTTGGAAAAATCGAAAGGGTTCGGAGCCAGAGGAGGATAGAAGAGAAGGTGTTTGTGAACGAAACTGAGAGAGCCGACCTTCTTTCCAACAGTCTTCAGAAGATCCATTATGTTCTTTCCGTTCACGTCTCTGCGATATATTTAACGGAAAAAGAAGAAAAAAAACCTCAGAACCAGCAGCTCGTCAAAGTCGATAATGGTCACAAACTCTGTCTTGGCTCTCAGAATGCAGTCATTTTGAGCTAGAGAATGAGCTAGACGGTAGACTTCCCCGTTTGGGTTGAACTTGTCCGAAGACGGGAACATCGACCAGTCTATGATCTCAGCGATTCCCTAAACGACTTTCAAGGAAAAAACTCATAACTTTCCTCCTTGACGTAATACTCCAGAGCTTTGTAAGAATCGGTCGTGGACGACTGATGGTAAAAGAGAAACTTGGTAGCTTCTTGTAGTTTCCAATACTCGACGAACATGAGAATCTTTGTCCAGTCCGTGTACCTGTTTTGTTCACTTTTTCCGATCAAAAACTTACCAAAAAATGGGTGGAAGACAAATAGTCAGACCGCCTTCTGGACTGTCCGTCACTGTATGGACGGGCAAGGTTTTACTGCCTCTGATGCTTCTCACAACCACCGAAAAAATTCAAGTTGCTATTTTTAAAAAAATAATACCGTGTCCGGACTACTATCCCTTGATAGATTGAGCTGGTGAAAGTAGGTGTTCAATAGGCAGCCAGCAGCCCATTGCCATGGACATTTCCCTTCCAGTGGTCTCGCTTGCATAGGCTTTGCTCTTCCATCGACATCTACTGACAGTAAACTGAAGACTGCAGATTTTTTGAATGTTAAAAACAGTTACCTTTTCCCCTTGTGACATCGATTAATAGCCAAGATTTTCAGGTCGTTCCTGCCGCCTCTCCTATCCAAGTAGGCCTTGTACATGATGACTGAACTCAGAATGACTTCGTTGTTTTTCTCAGGCTCGTCTACTTGAGCCTGCCGACTGGACAGACTGATTAGACCGCAGATTCCAAGAGAGACCACCAGTATTTTCAGCCAAAAATGACGCCCTGGATGGAAATAGAAGAAATATTAAAGAAATTACCCTGCATTGTGAAAAGTAGAGAGAAGTGTGAGTCTTTTCAATAAACTGCAGCCAAGCCGTTACGGCTGAGCAAATAGGACTGGATATACGGAGACTGAGAGAGTCTAGGATGGTTCAAAAGGTCTAGGATTTTTTACTGGATCCATTTTTGGTTGAGGGTTTTTTGTGAAATGATAGACTAAAGTTTCTTTCCCTGTAAATGTTTAGTCCCACGACAAATTTCGTTTGCTCAAAGTTCAGTCTTTTCTTATCAGTCCAAGAACTAATCCCTGCACATTTCTGGCAACAGTCTCCCTATGTTGCTCTTTCTTCTCTCTTTAGCCCTCTTCACAAGGACAGTGGCCATTTGTCCAGATGGAATGAACTATGAACCATCACAAGACTCGTTAGTTTTACGACTCTACCTTCTAACTTTCCAGGGTTCTTTGGTGATACACGGACACCATCCACTTTAAATTGCTCCCAGGTCTCTGTGTGTCTGAAGCTCTAATTGGCAATAATTGGGGGAGATTTGTGAAGATCCGATTGCATCGGGAGTTTAAACAGGTCTCTTAAACAGGTCAGCAGGGAAGGAAATGCACATGGAAATTACACGAAGAAATATAGGGACGACAGGAGGGAAAAATTAAACGAAAGGGGTATATCGTAAATGTTAGAGAAGGGAAAAAAAGCAAGTGCGCGAAGTGTTCTAGCGACTTTGGTAGTCTCTTACAGGGACTGTGTGACTGGAACAGAATGACAAGGAGAGAAGGGAAGGGACAGCAGGACTAAGACTCACTAAAGATAGAACCGGGCGACCCGTTCCGGTCCTACATTTTTTGTGGGTTTAAATATAACTTCGGTATTCTTTGGAGGGTCAGAGAGAGTGACTGGAGGAGAATAACAAAGAAAGAATGAAAGGGAAACTACAAGTAGGGCTTCGTGACAGAGCGAAGTCATGAATTTCTACTTTTTAGCCCTGGAAGGGCGTTCCCAACATTGTTTTCCAAAAGTCCATAAATCTATAAAATTATTTGTTGGAAGCAATTTTTTGCTTTAGCCAAATGCCAATTAACTTTAAACTAGAAAACAATACACGAGGGATTAGAAATGTTGTGGATCCCAAAAAGTCATAAAGTTTGAAGTTTACTGTAGTTTGTGACGACGTGACCTAGTTTGTGATGATGCAATTCCTCTTCCCATTATTTCACGGTAGATGAAACGTGGGAAGGGGCCCGGATAGTCAAATGGATAGGATGACAGTCTATGAAGAATGCGATCGCAAGTTCAATTCCGGGTGGTAGTACACGAAGGTAGTCTACCCTGGCATCTCCCGCCAGCCTAGCCCGTCCTGCGGATCCTGTAGCTTGAGAAACCTGGATACCACAACCGCTCTCATCATCACTCCAAGACTCCTCGACTCTTCGGATGTGATCCGGTCATGCGAAATGCATCGATAGCCGAATAAACAAACAGATGAAACGTATCCGTAGCCAGTGATTTAGAATTTCCCCTTTTTGAAAGCCAAATTGATGTCAACTTTAAACATTAAAATCTAGACGATGTAATATTGTAGTTGAAAATGAACAATTAGTGAACTTATGAACTTCTGGAAAATGGTGTCCGTGTATCACTAAAGAACCCTTTTCAGGTGCTACAAATACGTTTCGGAACCGCTTGGCTGGCTCGCCGCTGAACAATACTGTAATTTATTATCCGGAAATATCGTCTTCATTCAAAACTCGTTTGAAAATACCTACGTCGGCTCTCTGCTTCAGGGAAATTCTACCTGGATCGGTCTGAACTACCTAATGACCAGTAGCTGGCAGTGGTCAGCCGACTCTCTCGGTTCCTATACCAACTGGGCTCCGGGTAGTCCAACTCAACCAACGGCGAATCCGTGTGTCTACATGACTTCGAACAGTGTCTGGGTGTTAGTTTCTCCTTTTTTTCACAGCCTTTTTTTTTTTTAGAAATTCCATCTGTTCCCAGTATCGACCATTCATTTGTGAGGCTAGTAACACTACGGCCACTGCTCCGAGTGTTGTGACTTGTGGTCCTGGTTGCAGTAAGAAAAGCTGCAAAGTCTGCAGAAAAATCAAAATTCAGGTGGCTGTACATGTGGTGCTGGTTACGAGATGTATTCTGGAACTTGCAGGTGTTATAAGGTATTTCACGCGTAATCTACATACTTTGTCGTTCCCTGAATCTCAATTTTCTAGCTCACGCTTACATTTTCCAGTCTTGTGATGTTCTACAAAGTTGTAGTATTTGATGAGTTCTACAACTTTGTAAAACATCACAAGGCTGGAAAATGTAAGGGTCAGAATGAAAATTGAGATTTTTTTTCGAGGATAAGGAGAGTAGAGATAGAGTCTCTTTCAGTACAACCCTGCCTGGCAGAAGTACAACGATGCCAAAGTTTCGTGTGCCACTGAAGGATCAACTCTCGTGAAATCGACAACTACTGATGTGAACAACTTTCTCCTATCAATTTGGCTGTATACCAACGATGATGTCTGGATAGGCCTCTATTGTCCCACTTCGAACAAAAACGACTGTTACTGGCCAGATGGGACGTCTCTAAACGGATTTGATAAGTTTCTTCCCGGCCATCCTTTAGCGAATATGGGGACATACATGACCAATCATGATCAGGGCAACTGGGTCAGCTTGAACACGACCTACGGCTATGAGGTTTCCTATTTCTGCGAGAGGGGTGAGGATTATTCTGATCCAAAAATATATGGAGATTCAGGTCCCACTGTCGTCTAACACCGTGTTCCTCGTATTGTTTAAAAATTAAACAGTTTTTTTATTTCGTCGTTCAAAAAACGAGGGCAGATTCTGGCTGGCTCCCAATTTCATAAACGTCGCCTATGTTCAATCAAAGAAATAAATACATCGTTTTAAAATATCGATCTTCCGATCTTTTCTGTTTACAAGGACGTTTCTCCTTGGATCTTTGAAAAACACGGAGACTAAAAGAGCATGTTGTTTCCTCCAAATAGCCGGACGGAGACGACAGTCAACAAAAGTGCAAACGGACACAGCATAACATTTTCTCTTTCGCTTTTCAACAGACGTGTCTATTTCGAATCTTATCAATTTTATGGGGAATACAATGTCGTCTACAGTCGCCTATACTGCTGGAAAGTAAGATTTCATATAATTTTATCAGTAGTGAAATTTTGAGGAACTTCAAAACGGGGTTCGTTGATCCCGTCGTAGCCGGACTGTCTGAAACTGCCAGATCCAGAGTTGGATTTTGGCTTCTTCTCTGTGCAGCCGGGTGCTATGCCGGCGTCAGTATGGGAGGGCTCACGCGATTGAACGAGGCCGCCATGAAGATGACAGATCTGCATCCATTCCGATGGATTCCGCCATTTGGACACTGGGAAGAAGAGTTTGAAAACTACAAAAAGTTTGACGAATACTCGTTGTGAGTTCTTTTTGAATTCTTTGAGAATTCCAGTTACTTTAAGTGGTCTTCCCTAAATTTCCGGACTTTTGCAGAAATCTCAATTTTCTAGCATACACATACATTTTCCAAAATTTTGATTTTCTGAAAAGTTTTAATATTTAACAGTTTTCTCTTCAACTTTGCATAACATTGCAAAACTGGAAAATGTAAGCGTAAGCTTGAAAATTATCTCAAACTCCTAAAGTTTAGAAGGTACAAACGTAGACGAGCCACTCAAACGCTCAATTTCCAGGCTTCCAGCCGAAGAGAGACAAGAATTGACTCTGAACGAGTTCATCTATCGCTGGTTCCTCGTCTACTTTCACCGAATTGGTGGAAGATTGCTCTTCTTTCTCTTTGTCATCCCCTGTTCCGTTTTCTGGTACAAGGGTTACTTTACCCGGCCTCTGAAAAGCCGAATGACCATTGCCGGTCTGCTAATGCTGGCTCAGATTCCACTGGGATGGTGGATGCTCAACAGTGGACTCAATCGAAACCTCATGGCTAATAAGAAGAAGCCCGGAGTCAGTCAGTACCGAATGGCTCTGCATCTTGTCACACCCTTCTTCATGTTTGGAATCTTCCTCTACAACGCCTTGTCTCTTCTGGTGGAACCTCAGAATGTAGGTTGTCTCGGAAATTGGTCACACAAAAAATTCCAGCACTTCAAAGTGGCCAAAATCGGAAGCGCCCGTCTTTTGGGAAAGATTCTCATCGGTCTTCTGCTGGTTGGATCCTTCATGGGTTCATTCCTGACGGCTCTCGACGCCGCTGAGCCCGAGTATGCAAGAGCCTGGCTTCCTGATGATTTGTGGGTGCTGGTACCAAAGTGGAAGAATCTGTTCGAGAATCCAGTCACGGCAAACTTTGTTCATCGATATTTGGTGAGTTTTTGAGCCAACTGGGAGAAACTGAAGTCAAAATAATGGTGCTATCCGGGTGGCTGGTTTCCAAGCAGAAAGTTGTCCACGGAGAAGCTCTTTGGTCTTCCGGATATTCTCATTGTCTAAAAGTCAAAGACTTGCATCATCGATAAAAAAACAGCAGCCGAGGTCAAAGGCAATTTTTTTCACGGGGGGGGGGGGAGCCAGATTCGGTGGCTCTTTTAGAGTCCAGCGTTCTGACCCGCATAGCGACACGGATTACAATAACATGATGGCGGGAGGGAAATTCAAATATCAGGAAGATTCCTGGGAAACAGAAAAAAACAGATGGAACTAACTAGAAAGTATATTTTAGGGCTACATAACGTTCGTTATAATCAACGCGACATTCTTCTACTGCCGACGTCTGCATCTTCTCCCACGAGCCGACTTGGCTCTTAAGGCCATTACGGCTCTCGGTTACAGCCAGCTGCTACTTGGCATCA